>CM062807.1:191890014-193131264 GCA_031772625.1 Pinus tabuliformis | reverse complement strand
AGGTACATCAAAGGTAAAGAGAACAAGGTGGCAGATTCTCTCAGTAGATGGGTATAGGTAAATCACTTGGCAGTTATGAGATCCTATGGGACATATATACAGGATAGGATCTTCCAGGTAGGTTAGTAGGATTTCAAGTATATGGAGATTGTGCACAGGTTGCAGATATAAGTGCAGGTGCAAGTGCACAGGATATGGATTATTGTATTATAGTGGATGGATTGGTCAGGTTCTAAGATAGGATATATGTACCAGATAACAGTGAGCTCAAGAAGGTGATCTTGAGGGATTTTCATGCGAAACCTTATTCAGGTCATCTAGGTTATCAAAATACACTGACAACAATGAAGATATATTATTATTGGCTGAATTTGAAGAGGGATGTAGCAGAGTTTATGGCGAGGTGTTTCGACTGTTAGCTAGTGAAAGCAGAGTGTAAACATCCAAGTGGACTACTAAAACCGATTTCGATTCCAAAATGGAAATGGGAGGTTATTTCCATGGATTTCATCATGGGGTTTCCGAAGACAGTGTAACAACATGATTCCATTATGGTCATTATGGAAAAATTAACGAAGGTTGCACACTTCATTCCAGTGAAGTCTACATTCTTAGCTAGTGATGTGGCACATATATTCATCAGATATGTGGTTAGACTGCATGGGGTTCCAAAGAAGATTGTGTCAAACAGGGATGCAAATTTCACTTCCAAGTTCTGGAAGGAGTTATTTGCATATTTTGGCACAGAGTTGGCCTTCAGCACATCTTATCATCAGCAGACATATGGAAAAATAGAGAGGGTCAATAAGATATTGGAGGACATGTTGAGAATGTATGTGAAGCATCAGCAACGGAAGTGGGAAAGGTACCTTCCATTGGTTGAGTTTGCGTACAACAATGGTTATCAAGATTCATTAAGGATGAGTCTTTTTTAGGCATTGTATGGGCGGAGTTGTAACACTCTTATCAGTTGGAGTGATCTGGTTAGCAGGGTATCGATTGGACCAGATATGTTGGCACACATGGAATAGGAAATGTAGGTGATCAAGAAGAATCTAAAGGAAACATAAGATAGGCAGAAGAGTTATGCATATAGGAACAGGTTGTTCAAGGAATTTCAAGTTGGGGAACAGTTGTACTTTCACATCAAACCGAAAAAGAGCTCCTTGTGGATTGGATCGTGTGCTAAGCTGGAACCATGGTTTTGTGGACCCTTCAATATCATTGAGAGGATTGGGCCAGTAGCCTATCGACTTGCACTGCCTCCAACAATGAAAGTCCATGATTTTTTCCATGTATCTTTGCTTAAGAAGTATGTTAAGGATGTTGATCATGTGATTGACTGGTCTGTATTGCAGGTGGAACCAAATGGAGAATTATAGCCGAAGCCTCAGTGTATATTGCAGAAAAAGGTGCTCATGCTCCAGAACCGAGCAATCGAGCAAGTTAAAGTGCAGTGGAAGCACTTTGGGCCCAATAAAGCTACATGGGAGATGGCAGATCAGATGCGGGCTATGTATCCTTCCTTGTTTGTTGGTTGAGGCAAAGCAGCTTCGGTATTGTGGTTTGGTATATGCTTTATGGTGGTTTGATATATGCTTTATGATATTTTGATATATTCTTAGATACGGTGTTAGTATATGTTTTAACATATCTTTTGGTATATGATTTGATATATGTTTTGGTGTATATTTTTGGTGATGTTTCTATATGTACATATGCATATGGATGTAAATATCACCATTAGCTATGTTATAAAGCTCCACTATGCGGTGTGGGTGTTATGTCATTATGATTATGTTTTCATGTTACTATTCCATCATGTGATTATGTTATCACGATGCTATGATGTCATGTGGATTGGCACTAAACATGATGATCATTGTAAATACCGTAATGAGTTGTGTTATAAAGCTCCACTATGCAGTATGTTATCATGTTGTCATGATGTTTTTCTTTTGAGCAGGTATTTCATTGTAACTACTGCAATGAGCTGTGTTATAAAGCTCCATAAGCAATATGTCTTCCTTCAGCAATTTGTTGAGGTATATGTGTGATTGAACATCGAGGATGGTGTCCCCCAAGGGGGAGGGTTCTGTAACAACCCTGGTGAAAATTCCATGTAATAAAAGTTAAAAACAATAACCATGGTTGATGAAACACTTATTCCAAGCTGAAGGTTGGGCAGGACATCCTAGGGGGTGTTCATTTGGTTGTTTATGGCTAAGGAAAGTGGTAAATGCAATGGCTAAGGCTTTGGAAAGGCAAAATGGAATTTTTGGCACATTTATTTATGAAAATAATGGAAATTAGGAGAAAAGGATGGTGAAAGATCATAGGTTGCATGTGAGGAGGAAAATGAAGGAAAATAATGGAAAATGAAGAAAATAGAGGCCTCATTCATAAAAAGGCTTTTGAGGATCAGTTGGTAACCTTTTGTCAGTTGAGTTTTGGAGCTCTCTCATTATTCTCTCTCTCTCATACTCTTGGACACTTAGATTTTTCTTAGAACATTTTGGCATTGGAGCAAGAAAGGCAAAGAAGGCAAGAGGAAGCAAAGATCAAGCACGGAAAGGCAGGATCAAGTTGCTACAGCAAGCTTCATTGCAGGTATCGACTTGCATGTGTATTTTCCTTGCTAGATTTGACATGCATGGGATTTCATGTGGTTCTTTTCTATCATGACATGGGTTTTTCCAAGTATGACAGTGTTTTCAACCTAGCCTTTCCATTTCTGGATAGCCATGGTGTGATGGGGTTCTCATGTTTTGGTTGAGCTAGATTGTCAGATGGATTCGAAGATGAGTGAGGCGGATCTCCGAAATAACATAACACATGGCCTAGTAACCCCGAAGCCGGACTATGGGTTGCGGTAAAGCCAGACTTTTTTTTGCCTCAGATGGCCTAGGAATCCTTGCCAATGAATGGTGGGATATACGGTAAATCCTAGATGTGGTTTGCTCTCCATTGGGCCTATTAATCGTGGGTTTGGGATATGTGGTAAAGTCTAGAGAGTGGGTCTCAGTTTAGGGCCTAGTGATCCAGGTTTGGATTGTGGTAAAGACTAAGAGACTAGGAGACAGGGAAATTCCTCACGGTGTAGATGGAGAAACCTGATGGCATTCATGCTTGTTTGGCCTAGTGATCGGGTGGAGATCACGGTAAAGCTTGTTATGATGTGTTCGTTGTGTTGGCCTAGTGGTCTGGGATGGATTACGATAAAGCATGGTTTCTATTGATGAGGGTGACATGGTTTAGCCTCGGTATGCCCTGGTTGGTTCTTTTAGTTTGAGTCCCACATTCATGCTTGGAATATGGAACAGGGGTGAATGGATGAAGAGAGATTTGGCTCAGCCATTCTATGGTAGGGTGGAACGTGGTAGTCCCATTTCCAGTTAGTTTATTGCATTCATTAATGAGAAATTCATTTCCTTGATTTTCATGTGTAAATGTATTGATGTATATGTGGATTTTATGCTTGATATGTTTATGGTAATTATGTTCCTATTATGCTGGCTATATGTATATTGTATGACAACAACTATGTATGGCTCTCAACTTTTTTTACTTGTAAATGAATGGGTAGTGTCTCTATGGCCTAATAGATGATAATGTAGAAAATGACACGAGGGAACAATGGTTCATAGTGATTCTCAAATAAGTATGAGATCCCTACACTTAATTTTGTTGTTTACACATGTTGATGATATGTTTGACGAAATGCTTGGCATGGCTAGTAGGAGTCTGGTTATGGTCTTGTTCATCTTATTGCTTTTGCATCATTGTTTCCCTGTATTTTTAATGATTTCAAGCTATCACTCCATTATGGGTAGTGGCCTAGGCTCTGGGCCTGAAAAAGTGGCTTAAATCCCGGGGTCACTGGCATAGAATTGGCAATTTTGGTCCCTGGTTGCTGGCAGGAAAGCCTGTGAGGGAGAGTTTAGGTTGTTGGTTGCTCCCTTTCCCATAGCATGAGAATGACTATGGCCTAAGAGATCCAGAACAACAGTGGGACCTAGAGACAGGTTGTCTGAATGGCTGACTTGTCCCTTGAGGGTTCTGTTGATGATGTTGGATGACTGTGTGTGATGTTTTTGTCGATTCCACTTCCTTAGAGTCACATAGGAGGTCGAATTTGATCATAATAGCCTCTCATCTCATGTTTACCCAATTGGCATGGTTACTTGGGTGGACGTGGGAGGAGGGTGTTACAATATAGCTGCAACATAAAAATCTCTTCCTTGCACCAAATAAATGTCAACTATATATGCATTGCATAGGAACACAATGCCAACACTCTGCTGATCTATCAGGAAGCACAAATTCTCCCCCTGGATGTGTGATCCCCCATCACACTTAGACAATGCACATAATAATAACTATATGGTTGCCATAATGCCATTAACATCAATAAAAATTGAACATATAGTTGCTCCAAAGTAATCAACAAATGTACATGGCTACTCTGACTAAAAACATACTAGAATAGAAATAGAGAAAAAATGAAAACAACGCTTCAAACCTCAAGGACTCCCCCTGAACACATGAATCTCTTAGAAATGTGGTTTTTTCTTCTCATACTCTTTCCCACATGGCTACATAAATCAATATTTTCATGCAATTCATAAAGAAACCATATGCTCCCCCTAAGACCATACATGCCTCAATTTTTGGTGGGAGTACCTTGCTACTCTTTTCTCCTCCAAACTTTTATCTATTGATCCTTCTTCTTTCTATGCAGTTGGCCTTGCATATTCTCCTCTCTCTGGTTGGATCTCTTGAAATACATGGGCAGTTTGCAATCCTTGGCCTTATGGCCAATATTATCACATACAAAACATCTAATGTGACCAAGGAAATGAGGAATAGGTTGATATCTTTTGTTAGTATAATTTTCATTCCTTGCATGTGCCTTGCAGTCAATAGCCCTATGGCCAAAATCATTGCATGAGAAACAATAACCATAAAAAGGACTATTATACCTGAAGGATGGAGATTTCCTTTGCATGCATGCTTGATGTAGCTTCTCCTTTGGTTGCTCCTTTTGATGAGAGAGATTGATCTCTCCATTTCTACAACTTGTTGCTATGTGTCCACGAACACCACAATTGTAACATTTTCCAATTCTATTTTTCTTCTTTAGCCTCCTCTTCTTTTGTTGCTTCTTGCATGGCTCATGGATCTCATTATTTTTGCTGCAACTAGGTGCTCCAATAATTTTTTATTTTCTTGAAGATGCTTGAGCACTAGTTTTGAGCCTCTCTACTTCTTCTCTTGCAGAAATTAATTCAACCTTCAATCTTTGAATTTCTGCTTCAAGTGCCATTATCTTGGATTGCTCATCATTTTTGCTGCTCGATCTCTCATTTCTATCACTCATGCCTCCATCTTCATCTTGTGAGGAGGATTGATTAGTTACTGCAATAAAGGTAGAATCCTTTGCATTTTTCTTAATTTCTAAAAAATGCAATTTTCCTCCAAGATACTACTTCTCCAACTTATCAAACATATATTTGGCAGTCTCACAATTCTCCACATGCATGCTATTAGATTTTCAATTAATATTCATAATAATCTTCTTAGCCATATCATCAAATTCATCTCTAACTCCATATTCTACTGATAGCAAAATATTTTCATCAAGAGATATAAAATATGAATCTAATTTCACTCTCCAAGTTGCAAATTTACCTTCATGAAGTATAGGAATACCTTGTTGATCCATTTCAGAAAATTTGCAAAAATTCTGCCAAAATATCCAAGATCCACTCTCCAGTGATCAAGCTGCAATCGAGAGCCCCGTTTCGATAACAATCGTTGGAAACTATATCACTACTGAGAGGTGGGGGGGGGGGGTGAATCAGTAGTGTGGCACTTTTATACTTTTTATCCAATGATTTAATCTTAAAACATGCATAAACTTAAACACATAATCAAAGATTAGAGCACCACAAATAAACATGCAACCATAAAAATAAATCACACAATGGACACAAGATGTCTGGTGGAAAACCCTTCCATGTGAAAAAAACCACCCTGTTGTTGTGTTGCTGCTCAATTATTTTATTAATTTGTTAAGCAAATTATACATGGATCAGCTCACTTCCATAAGCTGGAAGACTCGACTTCTTTCACAATATGCTAGCACTATCAGACAGGAAACTGTTTCTCTCTATGATCTACGGATTACCATCCACTGAAGGCTCCCATGATTAGTCGTTCCTCGCCCAACCACCATTGGACTATCCAACCACCATTAGATTGAGAAATATCTTCCTTCTACTGAATCTTATAAGACATTATCTACTCAAAGCATCCATGCCTTTACTTCATCCATGCGAGCCTTGTTTCATAAATTTTCAAACTTGACTCCTAAAACTTGTTGAACATGAGCAATGCAGCAACATATCGTTAAAGCATAATAAAAATTTGAATCTCCAACTCCAAATACTATACATGCAACAATACCATCTCTACAAAAACTGCTCCAATCAACACCTCAACATCTCACACACTCCATAATCATAAGGCTGAAACAAGCTTTAGCTCACTGTTGCTACAACTGCAAACTAATACAGAAAATCTGCATACTAAGGCTCACACAATTTGCAAGTTCTTCACCAAGTTCACTCTCACTCAAAACACACTCAACAACCAACCATACTAACAATGAGCTTTCTCCAATATATGGTTCTCAACTCAATAATTACACAAAACTATTGAACTCGACAATCTTGTTCATATGATATATTAGATCCAGATTCAACTCATTGACTCAATCAACCACTAACTCCACTAGCCTTTTTTATCTTTTCAACTTTAATCAACTTCTGGAGGTACAACAAACATTTCCAATCATAAACCAAAAAATTCTGATTAAGGAGGTCGCTATAAACCAAAAATTAGCTCAACAGCACAAGGAATGCAGAGAAATTCTCAACAAAACCATTAGTCACACCCTTGACATACTCTGAAATCGATTGGGGCTATAATTGCTCCCATAGGTTATCCTCCATGCAACTGCAACATTCCAACTGCTACCATAGGCCTCTATGCATGCGACTAGGGCTTAGGCTCAGTAAAAAAATTAGCCTCTCAACTCTAAACCTCTGCCACCTATTCCATCATCTTCTCTAGCACCTAAACACTCCTCCAAGCTTCTGCAACAAATATACAACTAATGAAATAGGTGAAGAACAAGGCAGGGACATGCTAGACCTATTATGCCAACCTGAGAACTAATACCAACACCTCCAACTCCTCAAGTAGCAACCAAAACATCTCTAACACCTATAGCAGCATCTACAACATCTGTAGTAGCATCACCAACTCCTGGAGCAGCAACATCAAGGCATACGACTACCTCTGTCACTAGTAGAAGCACCTCCAACATAAGCAACCACATCTCACACATGTAGTAGCACATGCAATGTATCAAAGACATATAGAGAAATATGCAGCATCAGAGCAACACTCCAACCACCTGCAACAACAAAATCTCCAATCTACAACAAAACATCAACACCCATAGTAGAAATATAATCCTCCTGCAGCAACAACATCTCCAACCAACTCAACATGTTTGGAATCCATCTCCTCAACAACCACAACATCATCTCCACTAGGTCTAGACATAGGTATGTTGACACAAATGCCAACTAACAACACCATTTACAAACATCCAACACCAAGCACTCATCACACATGCATATGACCAGCAACACCTCCAACCTGTTGACATCAATGGCAGCACTACAATGCCCATAGAGGCTAGATGAGTAGATGATTGGCTAAGTCTTAGCCAGAGTTTCTCATTCAACGGAGAGAACAATTATTCTTTTGTAGGTTGTGCTCAAAGATGGAGCAAGAAATTGTAATAGTTTCTTTATTCAACTGATTAATGCAAAGAGGCTTGAGGGATTTTTCCAGTAGTTGTGCTTGTTGCATGTCTATGCATGTTGTTCTAAATTATGATTTCCATTTCACATATCAATAGAGTAGAATTTTGTCTCTTGTTTTTCAGTTTGAAATCTTAAGCAGTTGCAATTTCTATCAAATTTCTACACAGCCTTAGTAGCATACTTTTCCATGGTGCCTTTGACATGCCCGTCCTAGACAACATGCCTTTCCACGGTGCCCTTGCCCTATCCAGCCTAAGTGTAATTCTTTTCGACAGCTCCTCTGACGCTCCAGCTTGAACAACATTTTTTACCATGATGACTTTGCCTTGTCCGACCTGAACATGATGTTTTTCCATTGCGCATGTGACTTGCCCGACCTGAATAAAATTCCTTTTTATGGGACCTTTACCCTGTCCAGTGTGAACACTATACTTCTCTACGACTCCTTCGTCATGCCCAGCCTTAAGATGGTGTTGTTCCATGGTACCCATGGCCTAAGTGGTGTGAATACAATTCTTTTACAGGGTACCTCTACATTGCCCGGTTTGAACACTATGCTTCTCTGCAACTCTCAAACCCTTCCGACCCGCCATTGTTGCAGTGCTTAATCGACAGAGTTTTCCACTGCCCCAGTGACTTTCAACCACCAATAATATTATTATTATTATCATTGTCACCTACATTTAATTTGACCTTAATTCAAGAATTTTTCTTTCTCCCCTTAATATTATCCCTTCTTTATATATTTTTCTTAGCACTCTCACATCATTATTCGAAAATTTTCTTTCTCCTTAAGGATGGGTAGAGTATCTACTCGAAATGTCAAACATTTCAACCTACTTACACAGTTCAACTCCAAAAGTTTATCTACAAAATGCACCCATTTACCCATTATTCTACACTCAATAAATACTATATCAAATATAATTTTATAAATTAAAAGATTACACTTATAAAGAAAATATATATTTTATTTTTTTAATAAAAATAATTATAATTTTATTTAAAAAATAAAATTATAATATAAATAAATGTATGATATTATAATAAGAGTATGCAAGTTTCCACCGTCCATAATCATGGTAATGCTTTTTTCTGGACTTCATTATTCTCTGTATGGCCGAAGGACACTCCACTCATCATGTGGCTGAAGGATTGTATCTAACATTTAGGGTGGACACTCCACCCATCATCATGGACCAAGCTATTTTAATATTTAATTTTTAGTCTTGAATAATTAACAATAATTATTTTTTAAATTCTTGCTTTTATGTGAATTAATAAAAATATTAAAATGCTAAATTTTTCTACATTATTCTTAATTTTATTGCATTAATTGGTCAAATCGAAATTAACTTCTTTATATATAAATCTCTCCAAATTATATTTAAATATTCATTTATTTAATTTTAATTTAATTTAGATTTACATTCAAAATTTTATCCTTTGGTCCTCTTCTACAAGTTATTTTATATTATTTTATTTTATTCACCAATTTACAACTTCATCCAATGGTCCAATTCAATCTTTAACATTCACTTATTGTTTATTGACTAAGTATTTTTTTGAGCTTTTAACTTTCCTCTTTCTTCACCTATTTAATTCATTTAGACTTTTTTCCAATCATTATGCTTAGCTAAAGCCCCAAGGGATATCCCAGTGTTAGTGGATCGAATCCTTGTTGCTAAGTACTTTGCCTATTAAGAGGTCACATGGTCAAATCTCCTCGACGCCCTTGGGGTTTAGGCCTTGCTAGTTTGGCTAACGGGTAAATCCCTTTGGGTTGATCTACCTGGATTTTCCCGTGGATGTAACGGCCACTCAGTATCAGTGAACCACCCTTAAAATCATTATGATGAGTGGAATGTCCACCTGAATTGTTGAACACAATCATCTCTAAAGATGAGTAGAATGTCCACCAAACCTTTAGACCAGTGTTGCACGAAGCGCCCCCCCCGGATCGAAGCTCCGAAGCGCGCCCCGTACGGAAGTGCCTAGGAAGTGCCGTATGAAGCGCGCTTCGGAATTATGGAAGCGGCGCTTCGGCAATTTAAAATGCTTCCTGGAATTTCCGAAGCGCTGGCCGGAAGCGCCACTTCCATGGCTCTGAAGCGTGCTTCGTACGGCGCTTCGGGCCGCCGAAGCGTGGCGCTTCGGAGCAGGAAGCGTGCGCTTCACGCACGCTTCCGTACGCTTCGGCGAAAAGAGGCGCGCCCAAGGGAAAAAAAAACGCATTTTTTAAAAAAAAAAATTAAGTTATGTTAACTCAACATTAAGGGGGTGGGTTAGGGTGAGGTTAGAGTGAGGTTAAGGTGAGGAATGAAAAGAATAAAGCCCCCATTCATTCCTCATTTTCTCACTTTGAGTTTATGAGAGTTGGAGAAAAGAAGAGAGGAGAGGAGAAGAGAAGAGAGGAAAGGAGAGGAGAAGAGAGGAGAGCTTGGAGGAGTGAAGAAGGAGGAGCTAGGAGAAGGAGGAGGAGCTTGGAGCAAGAGCTTGGAGGACTTCATCTACAAGAGCTAAAGAGGTAAGTTCAAACCCCAAACTCCCTTGTTTTTTTGACATTTTTTTTGTATTTTTCTCCTCCCTATCCTACTCTTTCCCATTGTTTCTACTTGCTCCTTTATTTACAGGTTGTCGTTGTCCACCACCTATATCCATATTCCAAGATGGTGTTCTTTTGGCTTCTATGTATCATTCCACTCTTGGTTTTAATGATGGCAAGGGTGAGGAATAGAAGGGAAGAAACAGAAGAGGACATTGGTGATGGTCCTAATAGTAGTGACCCAATGTATGATGAGGAGGAAGGGTTTGAAGAGGAAGGGGATGAACTTGAAGGGGACACTGAAACACAAGATGGGAAAGCTACATCAACACCCTTGTGGAACTATGTGACCAAACTTGATGGGGGAAAGGGTGGTGGATCTTACAAATTTGTGTGCCCTCATGGTTGTCATGGAGGAAAACCATATTGTGGTTGATATACCCGTCTGAGGAGGCATCTTTGTGGGGTGCTGGACAGTGATGAAAAAAAGGGTTCTGTGGGGGTACAAATTTGCCCAAACATTACAACTGAAGAAAGAAGAAAATACATCCAAATAGAGATGGCTGCACAACAAAAAAACAAGAAACAAAAAACTCATTCTGAATCAAGTGCAACCTCTAAATTTGGTAGTTGCTCATCTCCTCATGGTACTTCTACAAGCTCTGGAGGTAGAAGAACAATAGGGGATTTCCTTAATGTTGCTGGGAGGGATGATGTGGATGGAAAGATAGTCCGTTTTCTTTGTGCTTGCGGTGTACCATTCAATGTGCTTCGCTCTCCCTATTGGCATGAAATGGTAAAGGCCATCAATGAAGCCCCAAAAGGATACAAGGCCCCCAACTATGAGAAAGCTAGAACAGTGTTATTAGAAAGAGAAAAAGCTAAGGTTCAAAGAGCTTTGACACGTTTTACAAATGAGTGGGTAGATTCTGGGGTATCCATTGTATCAGATGGGTGGACAAATATTAGAAACCAACATTTGATAAATGTTCTTGGTGTTTCTTCTAGTGGTGCAGTATTTATTGCATGTCATGACTCCTCCTCCATCACTGCATCTGCACAAAACATTGTAGATCTCCTATTGAAATCAATCAAAGATGTTGGTCCGAATAATGTGGTTCAAGTGATCACAGATAATGCAGAAAATTGTAAGGCAGCAGGAAAAATTATTGAGCGTACTCATCCACACATCTTTTGGTCTGGGTGCCTGGTTCACACATTGAACCTTTTGATGCATGATATTGTGAAACACAAAGAATGTGGGTGGATTGCTGAGGTTTACAGGAGAGGGAAGCAGCTCATTAAATTCATCACAGGGCATACAAGGGTAAACTACTTCTATGGCACTTACTCCAAGTTGCAATTGCTTAAAATTGCAAAGACAAGATTTGCTAGTTATTACCTCACCTTTAGGCGGCTAGTGAAGGTGAGACAAGCTTTAACTAATCTGGTGTGTGCTAAAACATGGGATGAAATTAAGACTGACATAGATGGTGCTAATGCAGTCAAGGACACTGTTCTTGACAGTTACTTTTGGGGACAGGTTAAATATGTTTTGCAATTCACCAAACCAATTTATTACATGATCAAGTTTGCAGATTCAGATTGACCAGTAATTGGGGAGGTGTATGAGCAAATGGATAGCATGTTGGGGCAGATTAAAGACATTGTTAAGCCTAGAGATATCACCTTGTACAATTATATTCGTGTAGAGGTGCAAAACCGATGGGAAATGCTAAATGTTCCATTGCATGCACTAGCATATGTTTTGACACCTAAATACTATCATCCATCATGGCTTTCAACACCAGCACCTGGGGGGGAAGCAGGAGAAAACCACACCAAGATCAAGAGGTTCACCAAAAATATATGGCTGCATTGAGTAAATTAATCCCTGATGAGGAGGACGCTGCATTGGTACAGAGACAGGTGAGCAACTATACGCTCAACACTGGTCCATTTGGGAGCATGCATGCAATTAAAGATCGAGAGACTTTTTCTGCTCTTGAGTGGTGGAACATGCATGGAGGGGGTACTCCACTTCTACAGAGTTTGGCATTGCGGGTGCTATCACAGGTGGTAAACACTTCTTCTGCAGAGAGGTGTTGGAGCTCTTATTCTTTCATCCACAGTGTTAAAAGGAACAGGTTGAGTTTAGACCGGGCAGAGAGCTTGGTTTATGTTCATTACAACTTGCGATTGTTGTCCCATTACTGTGAAGATGCAAAGTCTAATAAAGACTTGTTGATTTGGGACAAGAATCCAGAGGAACCCAATTTGGAGGATGGAGTGTTGCGACTAGAGCAATTAGAGGATGCTCTTATCCAGGTATGTCCATGACTCCATTGTGGTATGAATTTTCCAATTTTCCCTTATAAAGCATTTCTCTAATTCATGTTTTTAATTTTTTTGTTAACTAGTGTTTTTTTTTTTTTGCATGAATTTTTTGAGCAATTCTAGGATGATGATGACCGTGTTGATATGCCACCACCCCCACCCCCATCTGGTCCCTTGGTTCCTAGGTTCCATGGTTCAACACCAACAGCAGGGGGTTCTTCTTCATCAGTTTCAGTGCCACGACTTCCACAGGCACCATCTTCTTCATTGCCACCACGTGGAGGCCCGCCACCACGTTCTATTCGTGGTGGAAGGAGGAGAGATTAGTAGATATATTCACAATCTACTACTTTTTGTCATAGATTACTCATTAGACTTGTAGACTTGTGAATTTGAATTTTGAACCTTTTTGGCTTGGCGGTGACCAAGTGACATATTTTGTAAACATTATTATTTGAATTTTGGACATGACAAATGTTGACAGTTGCTCACTTGCTAGATAAATCATAATATGCTCTATGTTTTATGTTTTATAATATGCTTAAATGTTTTATGTTTTATAATATGCTTAAAAATTTGATGTATGTTTGTAATAGCTAGAATATAGATGATTGTTGTACATACTAGTAACTACAATGGAATCATGGATGCCATATCTATCTTGATTTATGCAAAAATATGCATGTTTTCATGTCTTCTACAATTAATTTGGTATTTGGGATGTTTGTTTTGAGTATAAATGCAAAAAAATATAAAAAATATATATATATATAGCAGACGCTTCCGCGGACGCTTCGCTTCCTAGATTTTTGGAAAATGACGCTTCGGCATCCCCGCTTCCAAAAAACGCTTCCGCTTCGCTCCCGCTTCGTGCAACATTAAAGACAATCGTCAACTACACACCATAACATCTAAAAATATTATTATAATATTGATATATTAAATTGATAATAAAATAAAATCACAATTAAATTAAATTAAACGTTTCACCGAGTCAAATATGTATTTTTAATATATTAATGTGATATTAAATTGAAAGTTACAAGAATGACTTGCGTATACTGTATTTATTTATTAAGTAATGTTAAATTCTTTATTACATCAACGCTAAGGCAAACCTAAACTTGGGATACAAAATAGTTGCCGGATTTTTATTTGACGTGTGGTGTAAATTGTTTTTCCTAAATCATTGAACGTCATTAAAAAAAATGGGAAAGTTAAACAAAAAGAGAGTGAGCGACAGTGATTGCATTTGATGATGCATTGAATATTGTTATTGATGGTATACATTTTATAATAGTAAAAAAAAATTAGGGTAAAGTTCTATAGGCAAAGTTTCTAATCTAGAAACGGAACTTTGATTTTTGAGTTTTGATTTTTAACATAGATTTAAGTAGATTTAAAATTAAATTTAAGGAAAAATGTTTTGATTTTTAATATAGTTTTAAGTAGATTTAAGTGAAGAAAGTGGATAATTTGAGTATTTTTTTATTTTATTTTATTTTATTTATTTTTTATTTTTTTATTTTTTTTTTTTTTTTTTTATCTTAGTTGATTTTCAATAGATTTAAAACTAGCATTTGCATTTTATGTTGCAAAGGAAACGCCGTAAGGCATAGAGTGGGGAAGAATAGCGACATGTGAATGGGCATTGTTGAAAGCAAGGGTGGACGATAATGTGTATTCTGAAAATGGATATTTTGTTATGGTCAACCTAATGCATTCATTAATTAGATGACAACAAAAAAGTTTCGAGCCCAGGTTGAACCAACACAAATCTTTTCAACCAACACAAATCTTTTATACAAGACTAAAATTGCCTAAATGATTCCTCAATTAATGGAAATAACCATTTCCCTCCTCTAATACCTAAAATACATTGTAGGAGACCGATTTTTCAAGTAACTTAATATAACTAGCAATTGCCCCAAAAAGTGCAAAGAGAGGTCGATTACAAACAAGTTTTTTTATGTATAAAGTGTTGAGAATGGAGGATCTCGGATTAGACTTTAGTTGGACTCCGTTGGTTTGGGAGATGTATCATGTGTTACCATTTGTGCATATTATGGGCATAAAGTCGGTTATGATGATGGAGATTATTTTCAACCAGTTGTGGGTTGGCAACAACTTTTGTGAATTCCTTGGGTAAGATTCGATCTTCTGGATAACGGAAATTCCAGTGTCCATTTAGTCTATACTAGAGTACAATGATTGTTGGCAAAGCTAAAGAAACTTCCATCAATTTATAGAGCCAATGTAACTCGTAGTCATCATTTTTATCCATACAGGGCTATGATTATAGGTACCAACCATTTGAGCAGGCAGGGGGTGTATTTGCTAAATAGGGATCATGTTATCCTCGTGGAGTTATTGGTTGCACTTAGAAAATATAAAGTAGGATTGAGCATCGACTATCTGGCTGGATGGAATTTTTGATAAGCGCTGGCCAATTTTATCTATTGTGTAATCATTTCCCTGATTTAAAGGCTGCTCTGAGTTACTAAGAGAGACGGTTCTAAAAGATAAGGCTTCGAGAACCTTACTTTAGTTGGTGGAGGCTTAGTACATTTTCTTCTGAAGCTTTGGCCTCAAACTCGAAAGCTACTTGTAAAGCATTCTCCAAAGCATTTATACTAAGCAGGTCCATTTTTCTTTGGATATTTTGGTTGAGAGTCCTCTGAGAAGTGAGTCGAGGAACTTCCAATTCGTCACCATGGACTTGAAGCCATCAAAAATATTGTTTGATGCCTTTGACTAGGTACTTGCCTTACATGAATCCACTGCTTCATGATTTCCTCTGCTTTCCCCTTCAGGTATAACCTATCTTGCAATTCTTGCTTGAAGCATATCAAAGTTTGTGTAGGAGGTGAATTTGAGTTGACTAAGTCTCGTACAAGAGCCCACCGCCATGTTAAGGGTTGGTCACTCCATACCGACTTCTTTTAGCATCAACTTTTGTGCATCATTCAGTTGTTATATTTGAAAGAAGGCTTCTCGTACAAGAGGCCACCACCATGTTATGGGTTGGTCACTCCATACGGACTTCTATTAGCATCAAAATCTGTGCATCATCCAATTGTTACATTTGAAAGAAGACTTTTAGGCTTTGTAATGAAGCATCCATCACTTATATTTTAGGATTAAAAGCTTGATATATAGTTCATATATCAGTGATGTTATTGTCCCATAATACCATAAGACTGAAAGATTCATATCTGGTTGGAATTTCGATGATAATGACGGCCTCACATTCTGCTAGACTCCACATTTTCTGAAAGGCCGGGAACATATTTTTCATTTTAGATGCAATTGTTGGTTGTCAAATATGTCTTATACATTATTTTTATTGGACTTCATGCCTGTAGAGATATTTACTCTTGGCTACTTCCCCAGCCATGATAGAGAAAAGGAGCCCAAACACTTGTGAAGCTTCTTCCTCTGCATAGGTGGTGTGTCAAAATGGGTTCTCTTTTTGGCAGACATTTGAGTAACGGTCTTCCGCCAATATAAGATTCTGGTATGCAAGTATAATTTCAACATAGAATTGCCTACATGAACTTAGACCTAAACATTGCCTGAGAATAGAGACTTCAAAGCTAGTTCTTCAAGCACATGTAATATAGATTCATTTAGAAAAAGGATGCGTGAAGACAATTGTAATGTTGAAGACAGACTTTGATCACCATATTGAGGAACTAACATTGTGCCCGAGCCCTACTGGCTTGAGAGTTTTGACAGGGTTTGTGTTCGACTAATATAGTCAACGAAGGTGAGTATTGAATAGGTTCTGATTGGACCACAAAACCATGATGAGTCTCAATGATTCCTCAGCAAGGCATCAACCAAAACAAAGCAGGAATTACACAAGCCTTTCGGGATGCTCTCTAAAGAAGCATGAAACTTCTCATTGTGTTCAGCAACATTTCTATTGAAGGTCAAGTTGGCTCATGTAAAGCAAGGGAAGTTTTGCATCTTCCATAACTTCACATTGTCAAAGACAGTCGTATTCTCTTGTCCAATGTAAGAAGAGAGAACACTTACAATGCAATATATTCATAAAAACATACTAAGAAATGATAGTTATCAAGATAGAATCTGAATTCAAATGTGGATACCGTACAATACATAAAACAATTGGCCCACAAAACTACAGTTCAGAAAATTTAGGAGTATACATATTATTAAAGCAAAAACATGCACTTCTTCAAATTTATTGAAAAAAATAGGCATGTGGATAGTCCAGACTAATTTTATCAAAAATTTTAATGATTGGATAACATAAACCCCTACAAAAATGCTCGAAGGTCTGTTGAGCCTTCTGATGCAATCCCTTCAAGAAATGTATTTCCTTATGATAAACTATAAACTGTACGAAACCCAACAAAAACTAGAGTAGCAGGTCTTCTCTAAAGAACATTAGATTTATTATTGAGATTATTACAAGTTTGATTTAAAAAAGTTGATAGCCATCACACTATTTTCTTGTGCTTGGTGGGCGTATGTATTTGTTTGCGTGTGTTGTGATTCTACTTTTGATAATGCAAATGATGTAACCTATTCTAGGTGTTCTGGAAGTAAGAAGGATATGCACAGACATTAGGTACACCCTTTCAAGTTGAAAAATAAAAAATAAATAAGCACATATCAAACAGAGAATATATGACTAAATATCTAGTGGAAGCTACTTATTTAGTATGTTGGCTCGGTTGGCATGCTTCATTTGAATGTAACTTTGTTTATGAAGGTCTAAGCAGGCCTTTAAGGTGCAGGCAACAGTGTCCCAACTACAAATGCAGTCTCCTCGAGACTTCACACATGAACAAAATAGACAAACCTCTCTAGGCATCAGCAGCAGCATAGTCTTCTGAAATCTCCCATGGCTAGCTCCTAAAATGTCGTTAAAACATGCACTGAATCATTGTAAACGCTCACTATATCTTAAAAAATTATTATTACTTGTAAAATTTGTCATTGAAAACAGAATTTTTGTGCGACAGGATAAACAAATTAGTGCAGCACGGACAATCAAGTGAGGATCCGCAGGTTGTTAAAAGGCGAGCCCGTTCGAAAATGCACCTCCCCTTTGAACTTTCTCATTAAATAATTTTAGGTCGAGGGGACCCATGTGAAGGCTTCATAGCAGCACGGATTAAGAGCATATGGATGCTGGTTATATGAATCTTTCAATTTTTGTAACATGTCAAAGGCTGTACTTGAATGGAGTGGTGTTCATTTTTTATGAAATGAAATAAAGTGCGAGGTTGAACTGCAGGGAAAATGGAAACCATTTTTTCCAATAGAATTAATTTAGATTTATTTTAAATATAAATCTAACATGAGTCTAGAGGGATTTAATTTATTTAACAAATATTATTTTAATGTTTTGTGTGGTTATTTTTTTTATTTTTGTTTTTGTAAAGTTTTATTTTTTATTTTATTTTGGTGGATATGAGCAAAATTTCAACTTTGATGATGGAGGGACACCCTTACACATCATACTCGATCGGTTTAATGAGACAAGTAAGAAACTTGCAAACTAATGACACTAAGTAAGTTAAAAGACAGGAGAATGGAAAAAAGGGATGCATGGAAGGTGTTGAGTATGAAATGATATAGCCACTCTATTTTAATTTATTTAGGCTTATTATTCTTAATGAGGTTGGACAAGTCCCTATATGGTTACACTTCACTAGAAGGAGGATATAACCACAAAAATGAAATAATGCAAAAAGTATAACTTCCAAGCATCATGATTCATTTCCAACTTCAACCCACAATCTTTACATCCCAATATACTAGATGAAAAATATTCTTATGAATAAATGACTAATGTACCTCATGCGTGTTGAGTCTCCATCATTGGATGAGTACACTTATTTCAAAAAATGACCTGAGCATATGAGAAAGATGCATCACAAGAGTTGTGTATGTGGATAATGTCAATTATTATTTCTATAATGTGAATCATGGAGGGATGATGATTATTATCTCATGATGCCCATGGCTTCTTTCAGCCTGCCCTTCACCAGGTACCACCGCGGGGACTCCCAAACGAATGGCAGAACGAAGATGCAATACACGGCCGAGGGAATCGAACCCGCGACGTACAGATATCTCCAGTTGCCGGAAAAGTAGGACAGAGCCGGCAGCACTGCTATGCCGAGAGAAAAGAAGTAGAAAGTCGACATGCCAACCGGTGCTCTCTTGGACGGTCCGACGGCTTCCGTCGCCAAGACGAACGACGACAACCCCAGGCCACCATTGCTAATTCCCGTCAATAGACGGAGAATTAAATAAACCCAGAAATTCGGCGACATTGCCGTCAAGAAACCAAAAATGGCATTGCAGATGCAGACCAACTTCAGGACACCCTCACGCCCCAGCGAAGAATCCGATAGATGCCCAGATATCCCTGCACCTGTATCAAAAAATAAATCAGAAACTGAAAGAAAATCTTAATGGCGATCAGCCGTCAGATATAAAAGCGCACAGGGGCTGAAAATATCAATTACCGAGCAAACACCCGACAAAGAACGCAGACTGCAGAAACCCAACTTTGTATTTCTGGCCGCAGACGAGATCCCATCCGCAGACCGTCGAAACCCCGGGGCCTCCGTCCCAGTCCCATGAGGCCCGGTCCATGGAGCATATAGATCCCGTCGGGCTGCAGGATTCGAACCTTGGCTTCACGGAAAGGAAATCCTCTGGGGTTTTCCCTCCATTGCAATGCCAATGGGGTTCATAGTCGGCAAAAATCATGACCATCGTAGGAAAGGCCTCCAGTGTCCGTGCGAGGCTCGACAGCAAGAAATGCTTAATCTGCCACCGCCCGAACAATAACTCAGAAGACACAGAGGCCATTGGGTTGGGAGACAAAAGGACAGTGTGAGGATCAACGACCAAACTTCCTTCAATCGTCTAACACCACAAATCTACGGTCAACAATAAGACACGGCATCGGCTGGGGCAATTCATTTCAAAGGGAAACGCCTTACGGCGTAATGAATTGAATTTTGTATCCCAAACTCGGTCAACAATAAGACACGGCATCGGCTGGGGCAATTCATTTCAAAGGGAAACGCCTTACGGCGTAATGAATTGAATTTTGTATCCCAAACTGTTTTCGAAATTATATCCATATGGATTAACTGTTAATAGTTTTTGTGAAGATCTATGATAAACACTTCACTGTTTTTGTGGAGATCTATGATAAAGATCTATGATAAACACTTCACTGTTTTTGTGGAGATCTATGATAAACACTTGCACTAGTGGATCACTTTGAAGAATACCTGCAACCAGGGCAAAGCCATGTCCAAATGACTTGGTCAGCTAGCCAAATAATGCTAGAACATAAATTATAAACTAATGAATATATTCTCTATTCTCAGGAATCCTCTGCTTTTTATATTCGGATCATATAAATAATGAGATCAACATATATGAATCAGAATAAGTGATTAATAAACCAACACAAATCCACAATACAACGAAAGTCACCTTCCTGATCTTAAAATGACCTTGCATTCTGCCACCAACCAGCATTTTCTATTAATTAATTTAACAAGAGTTCTCTCTTGTTTATTTAAACTGCATGACTCCATTAGGCCTGCACAAAATTTAATTTGAATATTATTAAATGCAGGCCTGCTAATGGTGATGGAGTAGTTGATGGCCACCATTTCCAAATCTTATATTAAGTCGTAGAGATGGAAATCGTATATATATATATATATATATATATATATATATATATATATATATATATATATATATATATATATATATATATATATATAGATAGTTAGTCACATTAGCAATTATAATTCAATGGTGCTGGCTTGGGCATTGATTTTGAGAATATCATCATTCAAATTCAAAATTCAAGTAAGCAACCTGCCTACTCTTTCTGAATCAAAAAGGGAAGTTATTGGTTTTTTCTCATTTCAAGGATAATCTGTGTGTTATGAACTCACAAAGAGTTTATTATAGATAATAGAATTTTTCGTCCAATTTCTGTGTTGCAGGGTTTTTTTCTTTTCTTTTCTTAGTGCTGTTCCCTGCAATTGGAAGTTATATTGAGTGGTAGAGTCATCATAACTGCTATGTATTAATCATGGATAGGGATCATTATGAATAATATGTACATGTGCATGGGAAATGATAAGCTCTTGCTGCTTGCTCTATTAATGATGAAGGGAAAGCGTGAACTTTCACAGGAAGTCCTCAATTTTTGGAATATTTGATGGCGTCTAAGCTGGCGGTAGAGGATAACTTTGACTTTCTCCATCCATGGCACTGAAATTCTATCTTCGCACAGATTTTCCTAAAGCTAGAATCTCATCAGAAAGCCTTTTCAACCTTAAATTTCCGATAAAACTTTAATGCTTTTAAACTGTTTAGGTGTGTGTATTATATGACTTGGAATTCTGAAACTGAGTCTAACTTGAGAGATTTTGAACCAGAACTCCTTGATGTGTCAGTCTTAATTATTCAAAATCATTGAAATTGGTACATCCAGGAATTTTACGAAGTAAAGATGGAATTGTACCACTAAGTAAGATAAAACAAGATGGATTTCTGCGACGAATTAATAGATCAAAACATCATAATGAGAGTCCATGAACTCATGGGTATCTTAACGTAGATAAAACTGAGTGAATGAGGAAACTTGCAGGCATAAAGTAGAAACCTGAGCTTAGAGAAGCCAAAAAGCACAGCAGATTTTGGAATGGAAATAAGCTTTCCTATTTTGGGTATTCTAAGATATCTGTTTTTGTATTTGAAAAATCAGGTGACGTGGCAAATTTATCTCGACACTAGACTTGTGACTGAATTCTGATAATGTTGGTCTGTGATGAACAATTGAAAGGCTATAGTCCTTAATGTGAATAACCTATGCAAAATTATCTTTACCTGCTTCAATATAAATGAGTTCCATGGCCTTACAAGAAGGAAAAGTGTCTGATACCAACTTGACAACTTCTGATAAAAACAGCATACATGATACAGTACAGAAAATCATACAAAATATTAAGAGTTCAAAAAGAGAATTTGTTGGTGGAAGTACTCTGGTAGAGGATCTCGATGCTGAAGGTGCACTCAAATATCATAGAAGGAAAAGCAACCGAAAAAATCCCAAGTACTTTCAGAAAAGAAAACTTGTTGCTGGAAAGAGCAAATCTACATCTTCAAGATCATTCAAAATATACCAGGGATTTACCGATGAAAACTATCCTGCAGCTCTGAATTCCTTCCATGAGTTTACACTGCCTGTAGATGAAGATGATTTTTCATTGATTAGTTCTCCCACTAATACTTGCAAAGAAGAAAGCTTCGAACTTGTTTTAGATGACAATGGGGCTTATACTATAGACCCTTACATTGGGCCTTATGATCATAAAACTTTAAGGGAGGAAAATCTGCAAAACAACATCGATATACAAAGAAATGTTGAAGAGTTTGGGGGTTGTCAAACAATTTCAAGAAATGGATGCAGACTTCCTTGGTCCTGGTCTGGAAGGCGAAATGGTAGAGGTAAAAAATTGAAGGGCATCAGAGGGAAGAGGTTTTCATGTGGTGTGCTGGTTGCCAATAGGAGAAAATCACTCTCTGATTCTGCTAGTACTCTGCACTATCAAGAACCTATTCAATTTGAATATGTTACAGATTTTTCTTCCTCGGATTGCTCCTATTCAAAGGATGAAACCCCATTGGTCAGATCCCCCCCCACACGAATGTTTTAACCTTGGACTCGCCTCTGGACGATTATGGTGATTCTCCCCATGTAAACAACAGACGTTTCAGTGAGCTAGATCTCCATCCTCTCATCAAAACTCATCACAGGACCAGAAAGTCAGGGATTAGTGAATATGAGACAGAGGAGGAATCCTTACAGATGAGGACTAACGAAAACATGTTAGTGAATAGAAGCTTGAGTCAAAAGTACAGTCCCAAGTCTTTCGAGGAACTGGTTGGGCAGAGCATTATTGCTCAAGCTCTTTCCAGTGCAATTAACAAAGATAAGATTGCACCCTTTTATCTTTTTCATGGGCCCAGAGGTACAGGGAAGACATCTGTTGCAAGAATATTTGGTTTTTCTTTGAATTGCATGGTTGATTGCAATGCAAAGCCCTGTGGAAATTGCAACGGGGGAAAGAATAAGAATAAAGAATAAGAAAGCTTTCGCCAACAGAGAACGAGAATGCCGAGGAGCCATGAAATGAGTGACCACAAAGTAGAGCGATCAAGTGAAGAACTGGTGTGAACTGGTGTGAATATTCGGCTGACTGTGTACCATGGGTTTTCTGTCACCTTCTTCACCGCCGAATGGATGGACGGCTCTCCTCACCACACCCTGCCATCTTCGTCAAGGGACATGATCCGCTTCATAGAGCTCCCTGATGTTCAGATCGAAGGGGATCGAGGCGCCTCAGATTGCTGTCCTCTCTCATCCATCCACAGACGCTTGGCCTCTCTTCGCTGACGCTTGGTTTCTAAAAAGGCCGATGATCTAATGGTTGGAGTTTATTCCATCGTCTAACAATCGATCTAAGGGCCCATAACGAGACACCGCGGCACAGAGGGGAGTTCCTCTCAGAGGGAACGCCTTACGGCGTAATTAAATTTAAGGAAAAATGTTTTGATTTTCAGTTTTGATTTTTAATATAGTTTTAAGTAGATTTAAGTGAAGAAAGTGGATAATTTGAGTATTTTTTTTTTATCTTAGTTGATTTTCAATATAATTTTAATTAGATTTAAGAAAATATTTAGGTGAGAAAAATGAGATGATTTGAATATTCTTTTTTTACATTTTTTTTTGTAAAGTACTTGATATAGTTGGTTAAGTTATTAATATAGAAATATTAATGTACATAGGTTGTGTCGTGTGGTGAAATACAAATTAGATATAATTTGAAAAAAAAAATCATGCAAGAAAAATTTAATTGATTATGCAGATATATAGGAAAATAGAAATTGAGCATCATTTTCTTTCACCCTAGAGAACATATTTACAAATCAAATTTGCATTCTCAAAAACTAGTAGTCATTGTTTCAAAAGGATCTAATAAGAAATACAACGAAGTTGATTGAAAAAAAAAAAAAAATCATTGAGGGAAAAGTTAATTGATTATGCAGATATATAGGAAAATAGAAATTGAGCACCACATCAATTTCTTTCACACAGAACATATTTACAAATCAAATTTGCATTCTCAAAAACTAGTAGTCAATGTTTCAAAATGATCTAATAAGAAATACAACAAAGATGATTAAGAAAATGATGTGGACATAAAACAATTGCTAAGAACAAAAGTTAATAATGTAACGAACCATTGGTGCAAAGCACATGGGTCCAAACTCAATTGAGTGAACCAAGTCCATAATTTAAAATCCCTCGTAATACCATCAACTCTAATTATTGTAATTTCTATACTTTATTCTCTTGAAAATTAACATACAATATGGAAATTTTTTTGTCCATATAAACATTAAATCATTTGAATAATGTCCCTTGTTTCACAAATAAGGTGTTCTCATATGCCACTTTGGTGTTTCACCTCATTGTGACCTTAAAAATATTATTATTAAACTTTATGTATTTAGTTTGGTATAAGAGTATTATATCATTTAATTTATTTTTCCTACTTTTTGTATTTTCAAAATTAT
The DNA here is from genome assembly GCA_031772625.1 of Pinus tabuliformis. Taxonomy (NCBI): domain Eukaryota; kingdom Viridiplantae; phylum Streptophyta; class Pinopsida; order Pinales; family Pinaceae; genus Pinus; species Pinus tabuliformis. The sequence goes on along the minus strand of CM062807.1, from coordinate 193,106,811 downwards.
CTTTTTGATTTTTTTTTCTTTATTAATGTTGTTGACTACAAATAGAGTATGATTTCACCATGGTTGGGATATGACTGCCTTAACTATATCTTCAATGTGTATGTCATTATTTAGTAGTCCCTAGTATGTGAACCCTAAGGTTGAGAAAGTTTTGTAATAACTATAATCTAGGTATTTTTGTCGGCGTGCTAAGGGTTAGTGGTTTTTATTTTTTATGTCTCTCTCTTCATGATAAGGTTAATTTTTGGGGTTAGAATTTACTAATTATTGTGGATTCTTGGCATTTCATTTTTCTTTCTTTTCATGATTTCATAACATGTTGTTACTAGTTTTACAGTTTGTTTTTTGAGAAAAAGTATTAAGTTCAAAATATTTTTATTTTATATAACCCCACAACTAAATGATTAATTATTTTTTTAAGATAAATAAAGACACATTTTAGATTCATCCAAATAGGGTGTTAGACACTAGGACCAACAAATTTCCCATATGCTTATAGGATTTTAGTTGATATATGCCTACATGTGTTAGCATTATGAAAAGACGTCAAGGAATAAGAACAATGAAAGGTTTCATTGTAAGATTTAGCCATTCAATGACAATTTCAAGAATGACTTGAGTAGGATGACGGGTATGTGCTCACCATGCAAAAATCAAGGTTCAAGTCTTTTAAAGATAACTTCTTATCCAAAGATGTGGAGTTTGTGGTAGTGGAAGGAGACTCATGCAACTTTGTGGGTGTTGGATTTGATCCCATGCTCGATGCCTATGCTTCAATTACAATTGTGTTGGTTAGTATTTATGTTTCTCCTTTACAACATTATGTTTCTAAGTATCCTTGTTTTGTTGCTCTAAAACTCGATCTATGTTATTGAAGAATTTGGAAGTCAAAAATCATTGTGGAATAAGAGCTAGGTGGAGTACCTAATAGTCTCCATTTTCCTACCTAAGGCATCTAGCCTACCGTCTATTCCTTTACCTAATCAAATCTCACCAATATTATCTATGGCTTCTTTTGTACCTAACTACCCTTGGCTCTTGAGAACCAAGCTTTTCGTGGTCAATGATTTAGTGTATCTCTAAGCTGAATTAATCATTTTATGTCATTATCAGGCTCAACTCCTCTAGCTTTTCTCACAACTTCCTTTTAATGTCTAGAAGATAACCCATTTCTCAACCTACAGTGGAATTCCAAAACCCTTTTGAAGGTTCACATGCTCACTTTTAACTTGAAAATGATTTCCTATAAGCATGCCCCTATTCATTATCTGTAAGTATTACATTCATTGGTTCCTCCACCTTTTAGTTGTCTCTTTATACCTTCTATCAATTGTGAGCTTCAACTTGTGAGGATTGTGGGTAAAGGGTTTAGCCCCTATGTGCAACAAACATGGACTCAATAGAAGCACTTCATATTCTATCAAGTTATCAACTTCCCTGCAAACACACCAATGCATCATTAAGCCCAGATGGATGCCATGAGAGTGTTTTTAGATTTACACTACCAATTCCCTACATAAATGAAAGCTAAGGTGGCTAACATGGATTAGGCCATCAAGTAGAAAAGTTGGAAAATATCCAAGGAATGAGTCCTTGAATTTGGTTATTCTGAAACAAGAGATAGTAAGATTTCCAAAATTATTGAGATATATTGGCTAAATAAGGCCTTCATCCCCTAGATGGTGAAGGAGAAAGGTAGTTAGTAGCAAGCCATTATGTAAAATCTAAATGTGTTGGACCATAAGTTTGATGCCTTCTATAGAGAATTTTTTAACATTAAGACCATTGATATCATATTCAATTGTTATTCAAAGACCTAAAACAACTCAAACAGAGATATAGACCAAGTCTTGACTTCTAAAGGCGCTCTTTCAAATCTTATTTTGCTAGATTATGAAATTGATGTTCAAATGGACAAATATTATTAGCAGAATTAGGAACATGAGCCATAATGTTAAACCCCTTTTATTTATCTTTGTCTAGAGAGAGGAGCAATCACAACCTCTTCAAACACATGTTATATGCTCTTTTTTTGATACCAATATGATATTTAAGTACAACTACAGGCTTACAGATAATTTGAAAAACTATCAACAATTTTGTGAAGAAAAAACGATGGTCTTTTTGCATTGACGTGATCATGATTTCTGAGGGGACAAGTCACATGTAGTATTATATGTACTTTATTATATGACATATTATTATTAACAATAATTGGAGGATTCCATTGAGCAAAATTTATGAAATGTAGCGAGGTTACAAAATCTTGCCAAAATTCTAAGGTAGGAAGGTATGATTTAGATATTATCAATAGGCCCAAAAAGAATGTAATTGAATTAGTTTTCCAAATACTTGAAAGAGGTATCGCCTAACATTTTTGACATGAATATATTATCCCCAATCATTTACATAACAATAGATAAAACAAATACATGATTAAGTTGGTTTTCATATATGATTTCTTATGACCATTGGGTGGGATTCTATTGGACATTTCTTCTTCATCTCTCCTACTTTTGTCTAGAGTTCTTATGAAGTAGGTGGAGTACTAGCTGGATAATTTAGACCCGAAGTATATTTTCCTAAGGATTCTTCTTATTTGTTATAGTTGACTTCATCAACTTAATAGATCCAACTTTTCATTGCCCAAGGGCCTAACTTACCATGGGATTCTTTACCTAAGTCATGTGGGACCATATTTTATTTTAATGGACTCTGAGAAACCTAATCTCAGTGACTTTCTAAAGAAAATGGAGTCACTAAAGGTGGAGGAGGAGATGGAGGAGATTTATCTTGCAGAACTAGTTAATGATCCTCAAAGGAACCTACCCACCAGATTGATTTTCGCTGCATCTTTTTACAATTATTTCACCCATTTTGATAACGAGCAACTATACAACCTGTATCAAAATAATCCCTATTCCATAATGAGACATGCTTGTAATCTAATATTTGAATCTAGGAAAATTATTTACTAGTTAAAAGAATTTAAATGGGAACCCAAGACTGAAATCCATTTCTACACAAATTCTACCATAAATAGTAATACTTTTTAGTTCAGTTTCATAAGAGACAAAATGAAACTTTTCTAAAGTTGATCCAGTGGTTTGGAGAGAGGGAAAATATAATAGATGCAACATCAAATTTGGAAGCCACACCAAAGCATGAGTAGAGGTTAGAACTTTTGTTAATTGATTGAAATAGGGAGACCAAGGCTTTAGCCATGGGCCAACATTACCCCAAAACCACTTAATTGAGTTAAAGATATGATCCTTGTCTTCAACACTGACAATCTCAACAACGAAAAAGGCCCTTCGCACAAAGGTGGATAGAAACATCTTACCTAATCACAGGGAGCTAATTTTCATGATCTAAGCATGAAGATTTGCAAGCCATGGCCAAAACCCAAAGAAACAATAAATGAAACTACTAGATTTGAGTAAATATGCTTCTTCATCAACCTTTAAGCTAAAGGGAATGAAAATGGAAGGAGCTTCACGAACCAAAATATAGGAAGAACATATAGAAGATTGATGAAGCACAACATTCTTGATAGAAATAATTCCAGGAGACACTGAGACTCGATCTAATGCTAGAAAATAGTAGGAAGACGTACGATTATGTGCCAATGAAGCATGGGGAGGCACACCAAAGGGAGGTGTAGGCCCAGTAGGGGCCACAAAAGCAGAAGGAGCCAAGGGCATCCACGAGAAAAAAGATTGCTATCAAGAGGAGGGGTGCCATAGTTGGGTGCAACAATGGAGGGATGATGCCTAGGGAGGAGGTTCATACGCAGCTTGGGTACAATTCAATTAATTTTAATTTTATTATATGACATATTATTACTAATAATATTTAGCTTAAAAAATACAGACATTTTTTTTAAACTATAACGATTATATTAATTATTTAAAACCGGTTGGGCTGAAACCAAAACAACCATCATTACAATATTCAAAATTCCTTTTAGTTGTAGCTCTCATTTTCCTTATATAGGTGTAGATTTACTCTAGATTACGGGATCAGGTTCCATGTAGGTTCTTCATCATTCTTGCTTAAGGCTCCTTGTGGCAGGAGGCATACTAGGTTTGCTTTTGCATCTGCTTCCTTATTTGAGCCACGCAGAATATGGAAAAGGAGATAGGAGAGAAGTCTTGGAGCACGTATCTCAGCCTTTGAAGTGTCTTGTTGAGCGCCAGATTGCTGAAGTGGTCCTCCGAATTTAATATCTTTATCAAAATTTATGATTCTCCGAAGACTTGTATTTCCTTAATGCCTTTTTCACGTGCTATCTGATAGGCTTTTAGCAGCCCAAGGATTTTTGCCTAGTTGTTGGTTCTCTGTCCAAGTCCCCAGCGAAAGCTATCTTCACGAATACCCTCCGGGGAGTAGATCACTCTGCCTACTCTTGTTGTCCCTGGATTGCCTTGGGAGGCACCATAAAAGAAGATTGTTGTTTTACCCTGTTTCCTCCACCAAGCTTGAAAATCTAAGTCTGCTTCTCGTAGTCTCCATTGAAGAGTTTTACTAGGGCAAGTGGTGTTGTTTATCCTGTCTCGAAATATATAAGTTCCCATCCATTTTTTTCTTCCGGGAGATGCATGTTATCGTTTTTAAGGGGATGATTGGCCACAGTCTCGAGGAGTAATGCTTTTGCTTTTGCTACCACCTTCAAAGGGGAGTTCAGAATGTTGTTGAAGATCTGGTCGTTTCTGGCAAGCCATATTTTCCAGCAGACGTATTTAGGTACTGCTTTCCAGATTTTGTTCCATGTTGTCTTTCTTTGGGTCATGTGAGGATAATGCATTCTCCAGGTGCTAAAACGGTTAGCTACTTTGACTTGCGATGGGGCAGAGACATTGAGGCCTTGAAGGATGTAGTCCTTAACTTCTTGAGCAAAAGAGCAATCCACAAACACATACTCCATGGTTTCCTGGGCTTTGCAGCAGAGAGAACACCGATGTGGCTCGTGAATACCTCTTTTACTCAGATTGTTGCCAGTTAACACTTTCCCATGCATTAATACCCAGGTGAAGAAATTTATTTTGGGGAGACTGAGAGGGTCCTAGACTTGTTTCCACACAAATGCAGTATGGCTCGAAGCTTGTTGTGGTTGAAGAGAGCCAAATCCATGCCTTGCGTTGTAGATTCTAGTCTTTCCCCATCCCCATTTGTTCGTCAAACACATGTGAACTGGTGCTAGTCCCGTTAACCCTTCTTCTAGGAGGGTCTTTTGACTGCACATTTGATCTAGAACTCATGGGATTTCCCAATTTTGCCATTTTTCGGAGTCGTCCCATATCGAGATATCTGCCAAGGTGAGAAATCCTTGTTGAATGAGCCAGTTCCTGATTTCTTTGATTGCTTCATTTTTTCTCAAAGGCGATTGTCCCATTATGCTATCTTGCCACAACATCATGTTTTTTCCATTGCCAGGAATGCAATACAAGTGCTTTTGGAAGAACTCTATCCCATAGCGACAGAGATGCCATACCGACGTCCCTTTGATGTTGTTATCTATTTGAATGTTCCTTAGTGATGAGCCTTTTAGATATTTTTTCTTTATGACCTGACTGACAGGGTGTTTGCTATTTGAGAAGAGGGTCCAAAGTATTTTACCTCCAAGATCCAGATTGGCAAGGCCTGGGTCTCTTATTTGCAGGCCTCCTTCAGATATGGGGCGTTTAACTGTATCCCAATTCATGAGGTGGAATTTTCTTTGGTTTCCTCTTCCTCCTCTCCACAGAAAATCCTTGATAAGTCTGGAGATCTGTTCCATGATCTTCTTTGGAGCCAGAAGAAAGGAAGCCTGATAAATAGGCAGGGAGGACAAAACAGATTTTATAAGGATGAGTTTGCCAGCATTGGTGAGCCATTGACCTCCCCAAGCTGTAATCTTGGACTTAATTTTGCTTATTACCTCTTTCCACAACGATAATTTGTTAGGGCCCAGGGTTATTGGTAACCCGAGATATTTGATTTTATCCCAAGAAGCGAATCCCAAAAAGCCTAAGGAGAGGGTTATTCTCTGAATTGCTTGTTGATCCACATTCCACCCATATATTTCACTTTTCCTTTTATTTATAAGAGCTCCTGATACGCTGCAAAATTTTTGAAGAATTCCATTGTAAACTTTGGCTACCTTGATGGAGGTTCTGCCCAGAAGAAGAGAATCATTTGCGAATAATGCATGGTTGAGAGGCTCTAGCCCTTTCGTCAACCTGACTCCTGGAGCTGTCCCTACTTTCTTTTCAGCTGTCAGTTTTCTACTTAACGAGTCTGCCATCAGTATGTACAAGAAAGGGGAGAGGGGGCAGCCTTGCCTTATTCCCCTCGAGGCTTGAAAATAGTTTGTTGGCCTGCCATTAACTAAAGGTGTTATCCATGGATTTTCAGTACAAGCTTTAATCAAATTGACAAAGTTAGAGCTGAAACCAAAGGAAAGGAGGACTTTGTACAAGAAAGAAAGATTTACCTAGTCGAATGTGTTTGCCATGTCGAGCTTTATGAGCATACCTTGCTCCTGCCGAAGGTAACTGGAGTGTATGACTTCTTGCACCTGTATTACATTGTCTAGTATGTGTCTCCCTTTGACAAAGCCTCCTTGGGTGGGAGAAATGAGTTTCCCAAGCAATGGCTTGATTCTGTTTGCTAGAAATTTTGTCATTATTTCGCATGATGCATTGCAGAGCGAGATTGGCCTAAATCTATCAAAAGTGCCCGGATTCACTTCTTTTGGTATTAATGCAAGGAAGGTAGAGTTAGTACTACCTCCCACTTTGGCTTTTTGATGAAAATATTTAATCATCCTCAGAAGATCAGTTTTTATTATTTCCCAGCAGATTCTATAAAAATGAATTGAGAAGCCGTCAGGTCCTGGTGCCTTTTCTGGTTCCATGGACCATATTACTTTACATATTTCTTCCTCGGAGAAAGGTTTCGTAAAACTAGTGTTGTCCTCATTGCTTACCAAAGATGGAATGTGGAGAGAAATTTCGAGATGAATTCTTCACTCCCATTCCCATCCTCTTTATACAGTTTCTAGAAATGATCTTATGCTGCCTTTTTTAGCTATTCTTGACCTTTGTGCACAGTCCCATCTGAGCAAGTGATTTCAGAGATATGATTTTGAGATAGCCGGGCTCTATATTGCCTATGGAAGAAAGAGGTATTTCGGTCTCCAACTTTAAGCCACAGGCTACGAGACTTAAGCCTCCAAGTCTCTTCTTCATGGTGGAAAGCGCAAAATGATTTGATTTGGGCAGCTTGTTCTTTTTCTAAATCTAAAGTAGAGATCTCCTTACTTCCAAATCCATTTACAGATCTGATAAAAACTGAACTGTCTCCTTTCTGTTGTTGGTTGGAGAATCTGAGGGCTCTTTAATCCATTTTTCAAAGCTCTCTTGGTTATTTTTAGTTTATGCTCCCACAGAAAGCTAGGAGATCTTGTCACGGGTATGGACCATGCCTCCAGAACAATTTCCATGAACCCTTCTTTCCCTGACCAAAGCGGTTTGAAGCTAAAGGGGATAGGGCCCAAATTTTCTTCCTCTTCTAGCTGTAAGAGAATAGATTTGTGATCTGAGGCCAACTTTGGGAGAATTTTCGAGGAGATCAGTCTTTTTCCTAGCAACAAAGAGCTCTATGCTAGGAAACGATCTAGGCGAGCAGAGATGTGTTCTGCCCTAGCTCTATTGTTTGTCCAGGTGTAAAGACCTTTCTTCGGTTTGAAGTCAAGAAGGTCCCAATGAAGTATTAGCTCCTCTACTAATGGAAGCATTTGGTCCCTGCCACTATTGCCACCTCTCTTTTCTTTTGGATCAATGATGAGGTTGAGATTTCCAACCACTATTATATTTTGAGGGGAGTAAATGTCTAAGAAATGAGACAAGGTATGCCAGCATTCTTTCTTCTCTCTAAGGTGGACTGGAACATAAAGGTTGAAGAGAGAGATGGAGAGCTTATTAGAGAGGTGCCGAAGTTCGGTGAATATCCAGTGTTGGGTGTCAAAGGAGCTTTCTAGTTGATACTTGTCCTCCGACCACAATGTTGCTAGGCCACCAGAGGAACCTCTTGCACTAATGGCATTTCCTTCATTTTTTCCCCATTTTAATTTGTTGATCTCAAGAAGGGTTTCCCCTTCAATCTTAGTCTCTTGGAGCATGAGGATCTCGGGAGTTTCTATTTTCCGAAGATATTTGACTGCTTCAACATTCGAAGGGTTCCCCAAGCCTCTGCAATTCCAAGAGACTAGTTTCATTATTTAACAAGATTGGAGTGAGTTGATCCCCCCTTAGAGGGCCTTGTTCTAGTGTTTCTCCTGATAGAAATTTCAATGGTGGATTTGCTGCCTTACATTTTTTGCCTCTCCGCCTCTTCTTCCCTGGCTTCCTTATGATATTTCCTTCCAACTCTTTTAGAGGGTCTCTTGAATATCTCGTCTTCCGATGACCTAGAGGTTTCCGAGGGTTTTTTCCTTGTCATTTCTGCATATGTAGGTGAGGAGGAGGTTCCTGCTGGGGAGTCAAGTTCGGTTACTTCTATGTTATTCTTTTAAGCTTCGAGTGAAGCAACTTGGAATTCAATCTCCTCTATCTCTGTTTTTGGAATTTCGATTGAAGTGTTAAGGGTTTTGAATGGGTTTATTGAGGCTGTTGTCTTTCGTTGTTGTCTTTGGCTGTTCTCCTCTTCCTTCTGTTTGAACCGTTCCTGTTAAGGGAGTTCCAGACTCCATAGGTATCTCTTTTCCTTTATTCTTGTTAGTCACCTTGGCTTGGACTGCTTTCTACAGTTGGATCCATTTTTCTACTTTCGACTTCTCTAGATCTTCCTCCTTTTTTTTTTGCAGTATCTTGCGAAATGCCCATATTCATGGCTATTTCTTCATTTGAATGGTAGCTGCTCGTAGTCTAACTCTTAGATATAAGACCAGTCTGCTATTGTTAACTTTATGGCTTCAGGCAACCTTATTTCCAAGTTGAATTCGACACATATTCTTGCACATGAATGCTGATCCCTTCTCTCTGCTCTGTCTATGTATTTTCCCAGGGTGTTACCAATCGTTTCTAGTGACTTCGGGTTCCAGCAGTGCAGTGGAAGATGAGGGAGGCGCACCCACACTGGAACTGCCGACGACACATCTTGTGTTGGATCGAAATCTGGTGACCACGAGTTTAGATACAGACCCTGAGGTCCCATGAAATACGGTCCATTCCTAAAGATGAGATTTCTGTCTTCTACTGAATCAAAAACAAAGACAAAAAAGTCCTTACCAACCAGGAAGCTTCCGATTCCTTCCTTTACTAGTGGTTTCTAGTTCCTCTATACCCACGCCTCAACAGCCTTGGGGGAAGGCCATAGCCCTGTAAATTGACCGATGAGCCCTCTTTCAGCTAAGTTCAAAGCAGATCTGCAAGAATCTTCAACGGGCAGGGTAACTGTGGGGATGCTGTCAAGTTTCTTTACAAACTTGCGCTAAGTTTCCCTTGCTGGGCATTTACTACTATCGCCAATCAGCTTCCTGAACACAAGGATCTCTGGTGGAGGAGGCGAAGGAGGAGGGGCCTCAGGGCCCCCTCTCGGGGCCATGGTGATGGAGGGAGTACTTGGATCGCACCAGGGGTTGTTGCGCGCGCGAAGCAAAGGTCTTTTCAAATGTCAACTCCTTTGAAAAAGATAGACATTTTAAATTGTTTAAAATTATTGCATTGAGAATAGAGAGGCGCTCTCAATGATCTACAACCTAGTATGAGGGGAAAAGTTTTCATATTATATTAAAAAGGAGTAGTTTTTAAGTGTGAATTTTTGGAAAGTTTTCGGATTTATTTTCTGATCTAAAATTTGTCTAGAATCCGACAGGGATTCATTGAACTCACAAGTTTGACAGGTGAACTTTTCACAATCGAAGTGCCCTAGGGCTTTTGGAGGGTGTTGAATCTAATATGCAGTCAAAAAACTAATATAAACAATACAAATCAAGATTTGGCCACAAATTTTTTGTCGGATTCTGCACAGAAATCCTTTGGAAACTCCAAAAATTCGCACTTAAAGACTATTCCCATTAAAAAAACTAAAAATAAAAAGAATAAAATAGAATAAATTATTGAGCCAAGAGTAGGAAATTGGAATGTTCTCTATAGCCTAGTGTGGTGGAGATGTTGTCCTATTACATTGAAAAATAAATAAATAAATAACTACATATCTAAATATGTATATGACAATATTTAAAAAAAATAAACAAAACTAAATTTGCAATTTTTTTATTCATTGAATATAATTAAATGATAAAAAAGTTATACATTAAGAAATATGCTTGATAAATCAAGGTTTAAAATGAATCTACATTGATTATCATTATTTTCTAATAATTTATTTAATAACAATTTTATATAAATTATTATCATTATTTTAATTTGAGTTAAGATAATTACTACAAGAAAAAATTGTACATAAAAAGTACTTATTAGCCTAGAACCATCTTAACTCCGGATCTACCAAGGGCCCAAAGGGATCAAATCTCTTTTCACTCTAAAAGTGGTTTACATAGGAGATTTGATCCCTCTCTGCTTGGTAGATCCGGAATTAAGATGGAGCTAGGCTGGTTTAATTATTAATTATAATTATAAATATTATTTTATTTTTATCTTATTTTGACCAAATCAAAATATTAAACATGATATTAAACATCTCTACCACATTGTGCTAGATAATTTTATGTTTTTCATTTTTTTTTAATTTAAATTTAATTTTTATTATCTTTTGTTTTATTTTGACCAAGTCAAAATGCTAGAGAATTTGTGTTTTTCATTTTATTTTTTTAAATTTAAATTTTATTATTTTTTATTTTATTTTGACCTAGTCAAAATATTTAACAAGACATTACATGCTTAACTAGACATGATAACATCTTTTACACAATAGGTTGGAAAGCACCTTTAGACATAGTTAAAAATAAAATTATATGTGTACTATTATTTAATCCATAATTCAAAATTATAAAATATATTTATTACTTAACTATATATTATTTATATTTTCTAATAATTTATATATTTCAAAACTTTTAAAATGTTAATGAAAATTTTCCGGAACAAATCACATTGAGAGTATTTGGTGGACGGGTTTGAAGATGAACCAGGCAGTGTGGTTCATCTTTGAAACTCATCATATTTAGTCGATGCGTTCGAAGATGAACCACACTCGCTGGTTCAAATAGCATCGACCAAATATTCTCAACGTGATTTTTTCCGGAAAATTTTCATTAATAAATTATGGATCACAAAAACTTGAATCGAACTTTTAAAATATTAATTAAACTATATTATATCAAATTATTTATTTAATATTTATATAAAATTTATAAATTTTAAATAAATAAATAAATTATATAAAACTTATAAATTTTAAATAAATAAATAAATTATATATATATATATATATGCATAATATCTCAATTTACATGGCATAAATTGAAATTTTAATTTTATATATAATCTCAATTTACAAAATGCTGTGTAATTATAAAGACTAACTTCACTTTAACTACAGCGTAAATAACCAGTATAATTCACTTTTAAATTATCTCAATTTACATGGCATAAATTGAAATTTTAATTTTATATATAATCTCAATTTACAAAATGCTGTGTAATTATAAAGACTAACTTCACTTTAACTACAGCGTAAATAACCAGTATAATTCACTTTTAAATTAAGAGGAGAAAATAAACACAATCACCCTATCCCTATTATATTAATTTACCGAAAAAAAATATATTATTATATAATGAAAATGATTTTAATATCTAAATAAATAAAGAGGTTTTCAATGGTAAAGATGAATATTATTCAACGAAGCTTTTATGTCAAAGAAGAGGCTGTTATTTCAGCGTGACTTGGAAGAGGTTGTTTTGTCAAAATAACCTAATCTTGGTTATTCAGTTTTATTGTACGTGGCAAGAACTCGTAAGATTTTTTTTCCTTTTCAAATAATAATTAATGTAATATACACAACAAAAACATCCGAGATCTACTCGCAAACCTGCCCCATAAAACCCACATCACTCAATTATTTAGGCTAACCTAGCAAAATAATATATATTTAATAATGTGTGAAAAATATAGATTTACCATTAACCTTCTCTCACACACATTATATAGCTTTACCAGCATATACCTTCTCCATGGCTTTAACATTACCAGTAAAAGGGGTTGAGATTCATATTCTGATTCTGTTTCAGTGGAGGGCAGGGCAAGGGTGAGGTGAGGTGAGGTGAGGTGGGGTGGGGTGGGCTTGAATTGGCTTTTCACCTCACTGTTGTGGGCTTTATGAGGGAGGTAAACTCCCCCAACATGGTTGCGTGCATGCCTCGTTAATTTGGTTGGGCGGGGCAGCCACGCATTCATTGACCTAAACTATAAATAAAAAACGTCCAGACATTGTGGGTTATACCTTGGAGTTGGGTCCATTAAGTGCATCTGTGCGGATTTCAACGGTGAAGGCATTACGCTGACAGATGTGCATGGTTAAAGTTGTCGATGAAAAGGAGATAAAAACAAAAATTTATGGCGAAATGAAATCAAATGACAGGAGATGGAAACACGTAAAATGTATGAATGTACTTGAAAGCAGCAGAGGATGGGAAGGGAAGAGAAGAGGGGGGAGGAGTCTAGTAGGAAAGTTGTGTAGTTTTCTTGGAAGTAGAGAAATGGAATGATTCTATATAAATAGAGGGAGCTGAAGTAGGAGATAGGATTGTTGTTATGATAGAGGCATCTGGGCTTGCTCTGCACTGCTCTGCTCTGGCTGTTCCTGTTCCTCTTCTTCACTCTGGTTGGGTTGGTTTTTTCAAGGGAAGAGAAGGGAATCAATAGAAGGGAATGCCTATTGATGAAAACTGGGTCTGTATTTGAGGTGGTGGTGGGTGTTTTGTTGATAGATCTAATCAATCAGTAAATCAGTCTGTGTGTCTGGTTTTGTCTGTGGTGGGATTTTGTGATTCTTGATGATGGGTCACAGTTTGGAGTCACCTAAACCTGAAGGCATTGACAATGGTATCAAGAACAAGAATTTATCTCGCTCCTCATCTCCATCCCCTAGTCCCAATGGGATGATGGAGATTGTTCGATCAAAGACTAGCAGGAAAAAATCCAGAGTAACCAGAAGCCAGATCAATGACTTCCATGCAAACACCAATCCGGTCATGGGCGATGATGAAGATGAGGATCAGGGGACGGCGAATCCAGGTAGGAGGAATCGATACCATGTTTGCAGACATTGCAACAGAGCTTTCAGCTCGGGCAGAGCATTGGGTGGCCATATTCGAATCCATGGTGCCTCGTTTAAGGGCGCCCGTGCTGCTGTTGCTGCTGTTGCTACTGATTCATCTAACAATTCTTCATCCAAGTCTCTGTTCAAGGGAGCCGAAGTTGACGGATCGGAGGATGAGGATGAAGATGAGGAAGAAGATGAAGAGGAGGATTCATCGGCTTCGTCTCACCGTGAGCAAGAATTGAGCAATGGGTGCTCGCCCAAGATGGTTTCTCTGTACACTCTGCGGAATAATCCCAAGAGGAGTAGCATTCTCATGGATCCGGAATTCACTCTGGAGTTAACGGGTAGTGGTGGTGCTAAGAGGAATTGCTGGCAGGAATCGAACTCTGGTGTTTTCCCTTACTCTGAATCCGGATCTGAGCTTAAGGGGTTGGTGGCTCCTCAGTTTGGGAGCTGGTCTGTGACGAGAAACAGAAGCTCCAGGGAGCCGAGGAAGCAGAGGCAGAGGCAGAGGCATGGTAAGGAAGTGGCAGCTGATGATAGAGATACTGCGAATTTGCTGGTCATGCTTGCAGGAAGGGCTAATGGTGAAAGGGAATCCACTGAGGAGTCTGTGTATGATTCCAAGCCTCTGCTGGTTTCGAACCTGGAATCTCAGGGAAGTATTGAGGATTCGGGCTCTGAGGAAGAAGCGAGAATCTTGCAGAAAAAGAAAAGGAAGAGGAGGCCAAGGAATGGGCATGAGGGTGGGGAAGTTGGGAAAGAGAATGAGTTCGATGTGGGAAAAAATATACATCGCTGTAACACATGCAAGAAGGTGTTTAATTCTCACCAGGCCTTGGGTGGGCATCGGGCTAGTCACAGGAAAGTGAAGGGTTGCTTTGCAGCTGAAGGTAAAGGGGAAGGTGAAGGTGAAGGTGAAGGGAGTCTTATGATGGAATCAGATGCTGCTGGCAATACTACTGGGATGAATGATATTTGGCCTCCTCCAAAGGAAGAGGAAGGAGGAGGGACTGTGACTATGACTATGAGCCACTTGACCCAAGAAGAGAGCCCCGAGCAGCAGCAACAGCAGCAATCTTTCTCTCAAAAGCCAGGCAGGCCTCACCAGTGCTCAATCTGTCAAAGGGTATTTCTTTCAGGACAGGCCTTGGGTGGGCACAAGAGATGCCATTGGATGGGTGATAGAGTTACAGAAACTGCAACCAGTGTGATTTCCAAGCAGGAATCAGGTGGCAGAGTAAGGAATTGGAGAGGAGAGGAGTTGCTGGACCTGAATCAGCCACCGCCCGTAGACGAGGATGGCCTCCGAGCTGCCTTTGACATGTGACCTGGCGGAATGTGGTTCTTGCTTGTGCTCAAGATGCGAACCATGTTACAAGCAGATAATACAGTTAATTCTTTCACTGGGGCAAATAATGGATCATAGCAACCTACTAGATCTTCTTCTTCTTCTTCCTTCTTCTATTTTGCTTCTGCTGCTGATGCTGATGATGATGGCGGTGGTAATTTGGATTGAGTGAGAATTGCCTCAACTGAATTGCCTCAATTGAGTGAGAATTACTCATTAGGTATGTACAGAAAAACATTTATGTTTTTGCTTATGTAGTTACTTGTTTAGACTTGATCAATGAAGTAAGTGACAGACAGACACCACCAAGGGGACATGCATATGCCATCTTTGTGACTGTTGGAACTTGCTGAGTAACTTGGCTATCTTCTGATTCAAGCCATTTTGACGCTTATTGTTAAATTGATGTAAAATCTGAGATAATTCCTCAGAGATATACCGCATTGGCAGCTGTTGATATAGCATAGATGTTAATTGAGATTGATTTCAAGGACCTGAAACCAAGATCTGATTTCAATCAAAACAATTATTTTTTTCTTTTTTCTCCAGAAGTAAACAAATTCTGATGAACCAGCATTGCTTCTATACGTGAAAGGCTTGTGTCTTTTTAACTGTGAATGAAAGGACGCAATTATTCTTTTGTCATGAACACCACCTCAGTGTAATTTATGTTTCTTAATAATTTTCAATCCAAATGTGGTGCCTTCTTTTGCCTCTACTTGTTTGAGCTTTGTTTCTTGGAAGTTTGAGAGTAAGTCAACCCCACTGTTATTCACAACTTAGCTTATCTGAATGTCACTTTTTGCTGGGATGTTAGCTCTGCTGATTTTTCACACTTTAGGTTTAATGTACTGAAGGCTTTTCTGGAATGATACTGTCCAGAATAGTAACATAATTTCCATGTAGTGATATATGATTAGCTTCATTTCTAAGAGAGTTTTGCTATGAATTGTCGTTTCATACTCTTAGAAACAAATCCGAACTGGAAATATTTGTAGTTTCTTGGTTCTTTATTGAGATGACTGCATGAGTTCTCGACATCGGTTGCTTGTATCTCCATCTCCTTTCTGCAGGTCTGGATGAATTCCTAACTTATATTGTGAGCATGGCTGGCTATAGGATTTGTGCATGTGGAAGACAAGTTTTCTGCCTCGTTCTTAGAAAGCTGTAAACATTTTTCGTGGTGTTTCAGTATGCATTTAGGGATCACATGCAAATGGCTATGGTTTATTGATTTCACTTCTGCTAAATCTTATTGAAGTGTTTCAACTGCAAACTGCATTCTAAAGAGACCATAGTTGGTTCATTATGAAGTTAACCTTCTTTAATGCGTTATAGCTCTTACAACAAGCGCATTGCATTGCCAGATTAGATGCCAGATGTCTGAATTAAACTTGAGTAGGTTTGAAACAATGGTATTTATGTTAGGTTTTGATTTGGAAAAATATGGTTGGAATATTTACAGACACATAAACTGATCTCTGCATCACAATGTACTCGGCAACTTCTTATTCCAAGTTGCGTTCTCAAAGATGTTATATTATACAGCACACCCTTTTTTTCCCAACTCCATATCCCCATGGGTTTCCACTAGATGTTACTGCCTTTCGAATTATATCTTTCTGTATAGATCTAATCATTCTAGATGGTTGCATATTTATGTTTCTAATCTAGAAGGTGCTCAGATGAAGTAGGGTGGGATGTTCACAGGCTCTTTGTACCAGAGCACCATTATCAACTCTTTTACATCAGAGTGTCTCGCTAAATTGATTCATTCACCATTACTTTCTAGGCAGACTGGTTTGATCTGTCCAACTCCCAATTTGCACAAAAATGTGTATGCATCTCTGTCTATATCTCTATCTAGCTATCTATCTCCTTGTCTATCTATCAATGGTGTGCACACATGATTGTTATCTATCCCCCATTTAAACTATTTTAATATGCTTCCTTGATATGCAAAACTGGTATGTAAGTTTTGAGTAAAGGACTGGTTATTGATTTGGCAGTACACTGTTACTAAATAATGTACATTAACATAAACATGTACAGGCCATATTTAACCATTTTCTTGTCAGTCAACATACTCCAAAGGTATACTTGTCTCTTTGCCGGAGAGTTGAGTTGAGTTATTATAATTAGATTCTCCTGACTCTAGGAAGGAAGCTGAGCAAAGCCTTCTGTCAGATGGTTAAGTTAAATTGAATCCTGGTACGAATGATTGATTGATTACAAACATGTTATTAAATCTCAAAAGATGTGGGCATCCACCCAAAGTCCACTACCATGTGGCTCAGTTTTTTTATGAATTTTTTCCCTTTGGATGTTTTTCTAATTGGAAGCTTTTTACACCTGCAAGATAAAAATTAATTTTAGAATAGTAACTTGAAAAGATCTACTCCATAAACTGAGAAGAACAGTAGGGCTGTCAAGGCCAACTAGACATCTAGGTTTCAGACAGACAAGAACCAAAAGAGCAACTCATATACTATTGATTTTCTGACAGCCTTCAAACATACAATGTTGATTATTGATTTTCTGACAACCTTCAAACATACAATGTTGATTATGAAATGCTGAATTCACAATGTTGTCTACCTGGTGATTTTTTGTTATCATGTTCAACATGGTGTGAGAAAGGATTGGGTTTCCAGACTTGCCAATCCAAGTCGATCAGAATTCAAGTTCAAGTTCAGGATTGGGATTAGCCCTGAAAGTTCAAGTTAGCAAGTGGATAGATTTCTTTCTTTGGAATTCGATTTATTTTGGAGATAAATATTTGATATCTAGTTTATTTTTGTCACTGGATATTTAATTATGTTATTGGATAGTTTGCTCTTTTATAAAGATAGATAGATCGATATACATGTTCATTCTCTGCACACCACTCTACTTTTTCTTCTTACTTATATATTCTGCACACCACTCTATTTTTTCTTCTTGGGAAAAATTATTTAATGAATACTTTATATTTAATTGAAATTGAATTATAATTAAATTTTATCAATAATTGTTAATATATTATACATTTTTTATAAAAAAATGAAAAAAATAAAAATATCACTATAAAAAATGATTATAGTAATTACTATTATCATTCTTCTTCTTCCTTAATCTTCATGATGAGTAAAGTCTTCACACCAAAACATTGATCATAAATATTTGTTAAACCATGTTAAATAAAAAAATCCTCATCCCAGAAAAAACAAAAAGAAGGATTAGAACTATAACCATGCAATTGATATTGTTAGGTTAGGTTTGAACATGCATATGGAGAAAAATTGTATGATACATATTTCAAAGATGGAAGTGGTTGGTGACTTAAAGCCACAATCCACTTTCATGATATGTAAAAAAATATTTTCATTTCAACCAGGGAAAATGTTAGTCCTGCTTTCTTCAAAGTTTCCTACCAGAGGAGGTTGAGTCCATCATTGTGGTAATTAAATAAGTCTATATGGATGCTTGTGCTTAAAGATTTTGACAAAAGCGAGAATACGCAAATATAAGTTATTTTATGGCAGTTGAATGGTTGGAACTTTACACTTTTAAAAAGAAAGCACTCATTAAGTTTGGTTGGCGGTGGCATGGTATAAAGATCCCAATAAGAGATGCTTTTCAACATTGAGTTCCAAGACCTGCTAAATGTCAAAGTCCAATTCCATGTTATTTTGAATTAGGGTTGAAATATTAAGCGTGACACTAACCCAATTTAGTTTTTAATTCTGATAATCCCAAACGAAGTGTTTATGCATCTCGTTTTCACAAATAAATGCTTATGACAAGTTAAAGTGCACTCCACTAGGATATCATGTGAATTATTAATGAATGATTTAACTTTATTCAAAAATTCAATATTTGTACACCATAATAGATATATGGTTTTCCTTTAAACATGTGAAGTAGTAAACCATGCGAAATAGCAGTTGAGTAAAGTTCTTTTTAGTTGTGAGTAAAGATTTTTGTTTTTTCCTTATGTGAATGTGAAAGTTTATTATTAGTTGTGATTAAAGATATTTTTTCAAGTTACTGAAAGTGAAAGTTTAAAATTATACTTATAAAATTATAATTGAAATTTTGTTTTTAATTATTTATAATTTGAAATATGGTTAATTAGTTAAAGATGATTTATTGTAAAAAATATAAAATTTTTAATAAGTGTTCGTTGAATCAATGAAAGCAGGGGTTATTATGATGTTATTGAGTTTTAAGTGTTTTGATGATATAATTGTAGTCATGTATACTTGTGCTTGCAAAAATAAATAGGGTAATTCTAGGTAATTCTAGGTGACTAGTAGGATAGTTCTTGATAATTCATGGTTTTTTTTGGCCAAAAGAGATTGTTATAGCATGGCAAGACATTTTTATCTCAATGTTAAGTAAGACATTTTTATCCCAATGTTAAGTCTAAAATAGAGTAGTTGTCATGTGCCCATGTTGATTATTTATGGTTTCTTGGCCAAAAGAGATTGCTATTGCGTGGCAAGGCATTTTTATCCCAATGTTAAATCTAAAATAGAGTAGTTGTCATGTGCTCGTGTTGATCGTGTTGATCGACAACTTCAATTGTAAAAACTTTGTATCAAACTCATTGTGACGATTGCATTTTTTGTGTCTAGTGACCATTGTATTTTTTGTGTCTAGTGACTTGATTAATGTAGCAATGGTTTATGAAAGCGTATCTTAAGATCTAGTGTTTTGGCCATCATGATTGTTTGTGCTAGGATGATCTAAGCACATTTTTTTGTTCCATTTGTTCTGCTTTGTTGTAGAGCAATAACTTTGGAATTCTCGATGAATAAAGAAATAAGGGAATTTATTGTCTTCAACATTATGAAAGATAAGAAAGCAAATCCCAAATTTCATAAAAAAAATAGTCAACATGATCGGGCTAAATTGAATAACCCATTAGATAATATTTTATTTGGCTTTATATAAGTTCCTACTCACGAATTTTCAAGTTTTGAATGACAATCCCATTGGTAATAGCCATTTACAAGCTAAAAATGCAAGGCTTTTGTATGAGTACAACTAGACATAGAGAGATAAGCTAGAGGAAGAATTTAGAATCATGACCTATCTACATGATATTTGGAACATCCTAATGACAATAAGCTTTAAAAAGGCTTCTCAAAAGAATGACACTTTCTAGCACTCTGTCATGAGGCTTGGGTTCAATTCTCCTTGGGTCCATTAGGGTTAGGCCCCAACTATTTGATTGTTGTTTGATTGGATAGTTGGGTCGACTTGGCATGAGGCCCCTTCGGGTGGCCTTGCCTAGAGATGTTGAGAGGAAAAAAAAAGAATGACACTTTGGTCTTTGTCTTTACATCACACATCTATACACCTACTAGTATTGTTGGAATTTTTTTTTACAAACATAATGTTTTCAATGTTAAGAAAAATGACTTTCTCCTTTAAATTAATAATTATTCACAAATAAACAAAATAATAGTTGCTTTCGATAGATGCAAGTTATTGAATTGCAAACCAAAACACCATTGCCATGGTCATGCTTACTAATACATTGATGGAGACCTCAAACCTATCAGCCAATAATTAAGGACTATGTTAAGAGAAGGGGAGAATTTTCCTAAGTTGATAATTGTTAATTTTGCTTTCTTAGTCTCCTCTTATTTATTTGTCATGATAATGGCAGGCCACATAAAAATATCAGTTATTGCAGAATTCCAAGATATATAATGAACTTTGTGTGGAAGCAATCCTTTGGATGGAACTACCCAAGAGGAATCGGTTGGGTTGAACTGGATTCCCTGGCGTGATTTGCAAGAAGGACCATTAGTTAGGTAAGGGCGGTTATACCTTTTTTTAATTTTCTTCTTTTTGGGGGTCCGACAAAAAACAAACCCACTACATGACATGTTGTCTGCGGATGTGTTATTGGCTGACCACTTCCACGTCCAATATTTTACTTGGCCGCAAAACATGCGTTCCCTCTTCCAAGATAAGTTGCGTGAAAACCCATTTCTGCTGTACTAAAACTCTCCACTGGTTGGTCTGAGGGCTCTGGTTCTTCTTTATTCAATTATGGCCATGTAGGACTATGGGGGCCACACAGATATTTATGGATATATAAATTTTTACCAGTTTTGGCCTCTGCGAGATGGGATCGAAGTTGACTTGAATGGGTGTTAAGATCTTAGTCACATGATGATGATGATGGTGGGGCTTATTGACGCTGAAAGGCCCAGGTTGCAGAGCTACTGTTCCAGGGGGAGGCGCTACGATGAAGTTGACTTGATGAAGGGATGTGGGGTTGCTGGTCACGGTGAGGGGGGCTTATGAAGATTTGAAAGGCTGCGGTTTGCAGGGAGACGCTGGGGTTCTGAAGAGCTCCTGGGCCCATGGGGGAAGAGTTGCAGAGAGTCAAGATTCATCTCCTCGTCGTCGGGTCAAGAAACCTGTTCCGTTTGCTTTCGGATCGGTTGTGTGTCGTGTAGACGAGGCTGCACGTTCGGTCCAGCGTGGCACGCAGATACCAATCGCTGGCAGGAGTTCGAATCGTCCGGGGGCCGGGTACCGGACTTTACCCAAGGGCGTACCAAGTGGAAAATGGGTCCCGTCCCGTTCCGTGTTGGTGTCCATTGACCTCGTTGTCGTCATCTAGCAGCACCACCACCAACACCACCGTTCAAAGGTGGCACCGATTGCCATGGCCCCACCGTACAAGGGTGGAACGATGATGAGGTGGCATGACAAGCCGTATACACCACTGGACAAAGATGCAATGATGAGGTGGCATCACATGCCATATGCAATACAGAGTGGAACCATGAGATGTGAGGGGACAAGTTGTTGTCTATGAGGCGTCAAATTTGCTTGGGCAGCCAGATATTATCGGAATTCGATATTTCTTTTTTCAAAAAATCTAGTAGTAGGAGTATTTGAATCGTGTTTTTGACGGTGGAAATAGATTCAACAACAACAAAAACCCATGGGGCACCCAAAATCTTGAAGCTTGACCGCTGTAACCCAGATTTACAAAAATTTCTGCCAAATCTTTATCAAAATAATGACGTAATTTCCATAGCTTTCCGAGCAACTTTGACGCCTTGTCAAACTACGACGATACACAACATAGTGAAACCATGAAATACATGCCATGTCATGTCATATATGACATGGATGGAACCATGAGGTGGCATGACATGTCATGTGCACTACATTGTGAAACCATGTCATATAGGGAAATGGTTATGGTATGGGTCATATGCACAACATCATACAACCATGTCACATAAGTGGAATCATGAAGCAACATGTGTAGCACACAACAAAGCATGGTTTAACATGGTATGTCATAGGTACATGTGACATGAAATGCATAGGTGGGCAATGTTAATTAGTGTGGGCATCAATAATCAATATGTTAGACAAGCCTTTAAAGGCTCTTTTAAGGGGTGGATAAGGCTCACTTATTTTAATTGCCATATTCTTAGGAACTTTGTGCAGGGTTGAAGTTTTGAGATGAGTTGTCGTAAGTTAGTTATTGTCAAAGTCAATATTCACTCATATTCAAAGTTCTCAGGCACATCTATTTGGGAAAGATAAAAATCTTTCAACCCTATCACATCTTGCAAATATCATGCGCCATGACATTGACATCTCCATAAATTTATGAAGTGTAACTACTAAATAAAGTAAAACCTTGAAATGGCTTTCCATGTCATATGGGTGGAACCATGAGCTGACATGACATGTCATGTGCATTGAATTGTAAAACCATGTCATACAAGAGGAATGATGATGGCATGGCTCATATGCACAATAGTTAGAAACCATGTCATATAGGTGGAACCATGGAATGGCATGTGGCATGCACCGTAGAACATTGTATACCATGGTATGCTATAGGTGCATATGGCATGCAATGCATATGTAGCCAGTGATAATCACTATTTTAGACGAGCCTTAAAAGCTCTTCTAAAGGGTGAATAAGGTTACCTATTTTAATTGCCGTACTTTTAACAACTTTGTGCAAGCTTTGATGATGAGTTGTTGTAAATAGGTTGTTGTCAACGTCAACATTCACTCATATTCAAAGTTCTCCTTGGCCACTTCTTTCTAGGAAAGATAAAAATCTTTCAACATCATCACATTTTACAATGTCATAACATTGACATCTTCATAAATTTATAAAGTAAAACTACTAAATATTTCATAAAATTATAAAATGCAACTATTAAATATTTCATAAAATTGTGTGCGACATCATAAACGAAGTTCAAAGATAATTACTAGATGTAATTATCCAATCATAATGCGAATGAAACCAATGATCAAATCTTGGCAATTAAGCAAGGAAAATAATATAAACAATAAGAAAAAAGGGATTTGAAATAATGGAAGAGGTTGAATATGCATTTAGTGATGGAACAACTTGATTAATGACATTGCATAATGCTAGATTTCTTTTCCAAAGTAAAGTCTTTATGTGTAATACCACTAAGCAATCTATGTTGTAGGAATCTCTTCCTTTGGATTTCATTCCTATGGAGGAAGGCTTTCTCCATTAAAGCTCATTTCATATCAAGGAATCACTCAATATCATTTAATCTGTGCGTTGAGAAGGTTTCCCTTGTTTTGGTTTGAGATTAAAGCTCACTCGTGTCAAATAGCAAGGTAAATACTTTTTCACTCAAAGAGTGATATGTACATTCAATGCTTCATGGCCATTGTTAACATCTTTGCAGAGTTGGATCTTGGATGCTTCGCAATACATTCTTCATATATCAATCATGGCACACATATACCATTCGTTGGCAAAGGTCGGAATCATCCAGGGTCGGGGGCTGGACTTTACATAATTGTGTACCAAGTGGAAAATGTGTTCCGTTCCGTCCATTGACCTCGTTGTTGTCATCCCATAGTACCACCACCAACATCATCGTACAAAGGTGGCATCATTTTCCATGGCCCCACCATCCACTTTTTTGTGACGAAACATTGGTGCGATATGAATGACATGTAAAACCTTTACAATGCTAGAGAGTATGCTTATTTGTAGTACTTTGGGTTAGGCAGGTGGAACCATGCACATTTGCAAGTGTTTGAGTTTCTAATTCGTATCTATAATGTTCTAGGTAGAGTTTTTGTCACGACAAGGCTTCAGGAAAAAATATGCTTGATGCTTATAGGTTTCTCTATTCCTATGATGAGCCTTTTGCATTACCCAAATGAGCCTTTAAGGTTTGTTTGAAATTGTCAATGTTAGTTCCTTGCTATGCACCCCATGCCATACCATGTATACATCACTTTGTGACACACTCCCCATATGGAATCATAAGGTGGTATGGGTCATATGCACAACACCATGAAACCATGTCATATAATGAGGACCATAAGGTGGCATGACATGCCATATACACAACATAGTAGAACCAAGAGATGGCATTCTATGTCATATCAGTGGAAACGGGAGGTGGCATGGCATGTCATATGCATTGCATTGTGAAGCCATGTCATATAGGGGGAATGGTGATGACATGGGTCATATGCACAACATCATGGAACCATGTCATATATGTAGAACCACGAAATGGGGTAGGGAGTGCAATATCATGGTATACCATTGGTGAATATGGAATGGAATGCATAAGTGGACATTGATAATCACTATGTTAGACGAGCCTTAGAGGCTTGTCTAAAGGATGGATAAGGCTCACCTATTTTAATTGCCATACTCTTAGCAACTTTGTGCAAGCTTTGAGATGAGTTGTTGTAAGCAGGTTGTTGTCAAAGTCAACATTCACTTATATTCAAGGTTCTCCTTCTTACACACTTATCTTCATGAAAGATAAAAATATTTTAACATTATCATGTTATGCAAATATCATGTGTCATAACATTGACATCTCCATAAATTTATAAAGCACAACTATTAGATATTTCATAAAATTATAAAATACAACTACTAAATATTTTATCAAATAGTGTGTGCAACTTCAAAAACAAAGTTCAAAGATAAATATTAGATGTAATTAACCAATGATAATGCATATTAAAGCTTACCTTTTATATTGGTGTTTGACAATGCTAGAAAAAAGGGATTACGAAAGGAAATAATGGAAAAGGTTGAATATGCAATTGGAACAGAGTGATAATGACCCTACATAGCATCAAGTTTCTTTTTCAAAGTGAAGATTTTATGTGTAGCACACCTGGGCAATCTATGATCTAGGAATTTCTTCTTTTGCGTTTCAATCCTATGGAGACTTCCTCCATTAAAGCTTATTTAATATAAAGGAATAACTCAATATCATCTGGTCAATGTGTTGAGAAAGTTTCCCTTGTTTCAGTTTTGATATTAGATCTCACTTGGGTCAAATAGGAAGATAAATACTTTGAGTGATGTGTATATTCAATGCCTCATGGCCATGCTAAAATCCCCGTAGACTTGAATCTTAGATGCTTTGCTATGTTGATTTTTGTATAACATTGGTAGGTGTTCCCTCGTGAATAAAGGGCCTTCAGGTTAGCCCTAGATGCATTATGTACATTTTTTATTTTACTAAGACAAGTATGATTAGGAAAAAGTCAAGTTGGCCAGCAAATGAAGGGAAATGTCCCTTGGGTTGTCCCACCCCTTTGACATGTATAAATAAGATGATGTGATGTCTCATTTGAACACCAACCAAGAGCAAGTCTTTCTCTCTCCTCATCATTCTTCTATCTCTCTTCTTGAGGCCACACATGTGAAGGAAGGCCAAATTTGACCAACGTTGACCAGGCCGAGTTTGACTAGTAATTTGACTAGTTGCACACGTGAAGAATTGACTAAAAGTTTGACCTTAGGAAGATTGGATGTACGAGGGTTTGACCAATTGCTGATTGACCACAAGGACACAAGTGTGGGTTGACCACAAGTCTATTGATCGTTGACCATAGGGCCACAATTGACTATAGAAGTTGGTTGTTTGACTAGAGTTGACCAAGTTGGTTTGACTAGTTTTGACCAACATTATCTTGTTGTTGTTTGACTAGGTTTGATTGGTATTTTGACTTGTATATTGGAACATATTTCTAGACAAATTGCTAATGTGTAAACCTTGCTCAAGAATAATGTTTCCTTAGAAAACGTGTTGGGTTTTCTCCAAAGGTTGGGTTTCCTAGGGTAATATTATTGTTTGTATCGTGCATGATTGTCTTTCTATGATCTTTATTGATTCCACTACATTTATTGTTGACATTTTTTTAGTTTAATTATTCAATGATAACAATGACTTAAAATATTGTGTGAAAAATAATTAGGAAGTAATTATCTAGTAGAAAATTGTATTCTATTGCACTTGTCATAGAATTTCAACATGGTATCAGAGCTTTGTTGAAATATCAACCATTGAAGTCAACCTAAGAGACAATATTCAACAACTTGAATAGATTTTTTATCTCGTCAAAATGGTGCCAATTCTTAGAGTAGAAGATAGGTTGGATGGTGCTACTGATTTTAGATCTTGGAAGACCAGGATACTCCTTGTCTTGGAAGAAAATGATCTTCAAAATCATGTGAAGGAAGTCATTCTAAAGCTAGAGGGAGCTGAGGAGAAAGACAAGTATAAGAAGAATGAAGCCAAGGCTAAGAGAATCTTGATAGATTCCATAAATGATCACTTGATTCCACATGTTGATGAGTTGAAGAGTGCCGAAGAAGTATATGATGCTTTGGTGGGATTGTATAAGAGTAGCAACACCAATAGGAAATTAACATTGAGGCACCAATTCTGTGATTTCATGATGACTAGATTTTATTCTGTTGTCTCTTATTTTATGAGAGTCTCTTAGTTGAGAGATGAACTTAGAGCCACTTGAGATAACATTGATGTTAGATCTAAGACTTTTGTGATCCATAATGTAGATATAAGTCTTCCGGATGAATCACCTTGTTAGGATTTGGTTGACGTTTCGAACCAACTAATGTGGTTCATCCTTAGGACAAGGTGAGAAATCAATCAATCTGTAGGAATAAATAGCATGGATGCATCATTGCCCAGAGTTAACCGTTGGTAAATTAGTTATTAAACATTATTCGTTGGTAAATTAGTTAAAAAAATTATTTAAGAATTGGTGTTAGGGATATATTTGTTAAAAACTAGCTGTTATGGAATAATTTAGAATAAAATATTATTTCTACGAACTTATTGACTTATATAAAATAATTATTTAATAATATCACTTTATAAAATATTATTTGAAAGGGGGTTGACTTATTCCAAATAAATAAAAATAAATTTAGTTGAAAAATAGATGTTAGGAATAAAATATTCTATTCAATATATTTCAATAATAAATTATTAATTTTTTTGAAGAATCTTCGGCGAAAATCACATAGAAAAACTTATGTCGACGTGTTTCGAACCATCCAGTGTGGTTCATCGTCAAGACAAGTTGAATGAGTAGATCACATTTAGCACATTAAATAGACAAGGCAGAGAATCCATGACTCAACGGCTAAAAAATAATAGCTAGAAATGACATGATCTAGCCGTTATCATGTCATTTCTAGCTGTTATTTTCTAGCCGTTGAGTCATGGATTCTCTGCCCTGTCTATTTAATGTGCTAAATGTGATATGCTCATTCAACTTGTCCAGACGATGAACCACACTGGATGGTTCGAAATGCGTCGACATAAGTTTTTCTATGTGATTTTCGCCGAAGATTCTTTAAAAAAATTGATATGGATCACATAAGTCTCAGTTCAATAAATAAATTATTAATATTATCAGTTTAAAATGATCATTCTTAGTTAGAGGATATAAATATAGCACTCTTAAATTATAAAAAATTAATAATATATGTTATATTTTTAGTTTTATTAACAAATTTAATAATATTGCAAAAACAATAAAATAATAATTATTGAATAATTATTTTATATAAGTCAATAAGCTCGTAGAAATAATATTTTATTCTAAATTATTCCATAGCAGCTAGTTTTTAGCAGATATCTCCCTAACACCAATTCTTAAATAAAATTTTTAACTAATTTACCGATGGCTAATTTTTAATAACTAATTTACCAATGGCTAATTTCTAACGGCTAACTCCGGACAATGATGCATCCATACTATTTATTCCTACAGATCGATTGATTTCTCACGTTGTCCTGAGGATGAACCACATTAGTTGGTTCGAAACATCAACCAAATCCTAACAATGTGATTAATCCAGAAGACTTATATCAACATTGATGTTGCAGCGCTTGTTACACTGACTCTCAATGGATTTCATTCCTCATGGGATCCATATGTTCAAGTAATTTTTGCATGAAATAAGGTTCCCAAGTTTGATAAGCTATGGACTGGTTGTGTCCAAGAGGAGACCATATTGTTGTCCAAGAAAATCTTGTAGAGACCCCATGATGAAGAAACTCAAGCCCTTGCAACCCATGCAAGGAAAAGAAAAGGAAGAAGAAATTTTGGAAAGTTTGAAAAGAAATATACAGGTAGAAGACCAACTCCAGTTCATGATGAAAAGGAGGAGGATATATCAAAGATCAAGTGCTTCAATTGTCATGATTTTTGTCACTATGCTTCCCAGTATCCTCAAAAGAAAATGAAGGGAAAGCAACGTGCATCTACAGTGGATGTTGATGATGATGATGAGCATCCACCACAAAAGAAGTCAAAGGAATATTTATTTGTCTCCACTTTTACAAGAACTATTACAAATGGAAATCCTTTTTGGTTGGTGGATAGTGGTGCTTCTAGGAACATGACTGGTTTTTGAGATTCTCTCACTGATTTGACAGAGAGGGGTTTAGCATTTTAGGTGGAACTTGGGGATAAAACCAAGTATGTAGTGAAAGAAGTTGGGACAACATCATTTCAGCTAGAACTCGGAGATTATCTACTCATGAGAGATGTTTTCTTTGTACTATGATTGAAGAAGAATTTTCTCTCTATCTTAGTGTTAAACGATAAAGGTTACAAAGTTGCATTTGTTGCAGATCAGGTTCATGTATGGCCTAAAGCCTCGAGCGTAGACTCAAAAAGTGTGATTGGTGTTCAATACGAAGGACTATACAGATTGTTAGTACATCCAACCCATGCATTAATAAATGACATTATCAATGTAGAGACATTAAGGCTAGTGGACCTGCCTAGAGATGTTGTAATGCCTAGGAAGTAGTGTTATCAGGATCGGACCGAACTGGTTTGGACTGACTGGTTTGACCATTTTCAGCCCTAAACTAGTTCGAACCGGTGCAATGGATCAGAAATGGCCGGTTCGGTATAGCCACCTAACAACTCATGTTTGGGGCCCATTCAAGCGATTTTTTATAGCTTTTTGATTTTTGTAATATTTTTCTTAGTTGGGGTTTCAGGGTGTGAATGGAATTGGAGCGTTTTTGAGCGAAGACACACATGGAAGAGGAACTGTTTGGAGAAAAAACGATTGAATGACATGGTTTGTGTTTAGTACAACCTTAGGTTGAGGTAAAATCAATCGCTGAACAAAAGACCTAAATCAAGAAACACAACTTTGGATGACTTTGAACCATCATCAAAGTGGATTGTAGAGATCCAGGAACCAACATTTGACAATGAATATCTTTCTTGGATGGACTTGGACCCACTTCCAACTCCACCTTCAGGTCCAGGGGAATTAAGTCAAAATCCCACTATAGATCCTTAGTCTACTACTGCTAATTCTGAGGATGAAGATGAGGGGCAGGTTGAGGATGTTGATTATGATTAGTAATTTAGTACTAATAGTATTGTAGTTTAATCTATTAGAGGCCACCTAGAGTCTGTATCTTGATGTATTTTGTTTCATACATGTATTGCACTAAGAGATATTTTGGTATTATCATATTATGCACTCTTGCTATATAAATGAGAACTTTTTTATATTTGTGTATAAATGGTTTGAATTTATATGGATGCACATGAATATATATTTTTTCATTTAAAATTTGAATATTTTATGTGTTTTTGCTCAATCGGATTTTTGGTCTAGTTTTTTACTGATTTCCATCCCGTTTTGACTGGTTCCCGATTTGAAGGGTCTACTGGTTCGATGACCGGCCTAGTTCTAATATCTATGCCATGAAGAAGACGACATGACTTTCTGACACTTTGTAGAATGTAGAAGGGCATGCAGCTCGAAAGGGTACTTTTAGAGAGAGACAATGACCATAGAGGTTCTTTTTTTGCTTCCCATTTCTTATATAGATATGTTGTTCTCTCAACACTATTTCCTCAAGAATTTTTTGTCTTGATGATGGATCCACTTATGCGCTTGAAACGTAGACATTCTTACAAAATGACTATGGTAAATTCGAGCTTCCAAAATGAAAATACCATAGAGGTTCTTGAGTTATACAACATTGATAAGCCACATCATTGATTCAAAGCCTTCCAATTATGAGGAGGTAGTAAGGCAACAGGTTTGGAAGGATTCCATGATAGAGGAGTATCAATCCATCATGAAGAATGATGTGTCACGGGAGATAGTGTTGATACATGAGGGGAAGTTAGTAGTGACTTCCAAGTGATCCAGGTGGATATTGGTGGCCACCCGCCAATTCCACTTGGACCCCCACCATTGTTTCTTTTAGTTTTTCAGTTTCCTTAATTGTAGCACAATTTACTATTTTTAGCAGTTTTTCGGGTCCTAAACTTCCGGAGCCGTTTTGAGGCCCTAAATGATGTTTTTTGGGCAATATACCACCAATGATTTTTTGATAAAATTGCCTTTTCTGTCGTAGTCCTCGAAGATATATTTCCAAAGGGGTATCATGTGCATCAAATAGAGATAATATGACCAAGTCATGACCCCAGGAAGTTGGCTATCCAACTAACCCCAACGGGGTCCATAAACTCTTGGTTTTACATCTCCTCTGCTTAGGGTTTTGGTTATTTAGGGTTTGCTCTTATTGTTCAATAATAAAAAGGCCCTTGAGCCTCATTATAAGGTAGTTCAGAGGCATGTAGCCACCACATCTCTTCTCAGGGATAAGCTACCATCGCCCGAGCTAGTTCATTTCCATTTCTGTTACTAGGCATATTTTAGTGTTTTACATTAATTTAGTATTATTTCTGCTGCATCTCTATATTTATGTTTATATATGTAATTTGTTGCATTCCTATTTAAATACAGATCAATGGTATTAGAGCAATATGCTCTTTCTCTGTTTTTCTTTGCATGTTCCCAACAAGGCCGAGATATAAGGAGTTAGGGCTTGAACTGGTCGAAACTTTGCAAGACCAGCCTCGCAAATCTTGACGACCTCCCATGGTGGATAAAAAGAAAGACGAGGGGGCAGGAGATCCTATCAAAATCTTGCTCGAAGAGGCCCTTGAGCGACAAAGGAATGCGATGATGGACAACTTTTCCCAGATCCTTCAGCGGCTACCCAGGGGTGACACATCTACTTCCAGCAGCTACTCTGGAAGCGCCACACCCTTTAAGGTACAAGTTAACTTTGACATTCCCACATTTGAGGGTCAGATAGATGTAGACACTGTAGATAAATGGTTAAATCTACTATAAGGGTATTTTTATGTTCATGATTTTTACGGACGGGAAAAGATTACTTTCGCTCTTCTCAAAGCCACTCCCCATGTTAAGGACTGGTGGGAAAACTACCGCGAATAGAAGGATGAAAGTACGACCTCATTGTTTTCAGTCGCACCCACTCTGTAACAACCCATCTAAATTGACCCATTAATAAAATTTTAAACTTTATAATATATATGTATATTAAATTTTATAAAATATATAATTAGACTTTATAAATATAAATTTATAAAATATATCATAACTGAACTTTATAACATATATAATATGGCTTTATAAAATATATCATAACTGAACTTTATAACATATTTAATTAAATGTTATAAATATATATCATTAAAGTTTATAACATATATAATATGAATGTTATAAATATATATCATTAAAGTTTATAACTTATACAATGAAGTGTTATAAAAGATATCATTTAAACTATATAACACATATAATGGAAACGTTATAAAAATATAACTGGACTCGTAAAAATGCTATGCGTTAACCTACCCAAAACGCATTACCGAAACCATAAACGAGGGCGTCCAACCAGCTGAGAAGTTATGGCAGAGCGGCTTTGCCAGGACAGGATCCGAGAGAGTTAAATTGCATGCGGAGGCGTGTCAGGAGGTAGAAGAGCGGTGGCCGGAAGCAGGAGGGTGGCCACCGCCAAGCCTGCCTTTATAAATCACTATTCTGAACCGATGAAGGGGGGGAAAAATAAACCAGAGAGGGGCAGCAGAGAACGTGAAGCATAAATTCACCAGGAGGAAACCGGGAGAAGGAAATTATCCATTGAAGAGCTTTAAGTGGTCTGAGGTTCTGGGCACGGAGGGACAGAGAGCCTCTGTGGAGAGCTTTCTGGATTGAGCAACTAGGTTTGCTCAGTCTGGTTGGGTGGTATTGGCCTCTCGAAAATTGGGTCAAAACAGCCACGGCATCACCAGCAGCGGAGTCGCCAGTTCAATAGCAGAATCAGCAATCAGCTAGCAGCAGTTCAGGTATGTGAAATTTACATTTTTATGCATTCTTGTTTTCTAGTTTATGAGTATTTACATGTTGCTGTATTTTGAATTATGGGCATTGCACACTCTGGGATGCCATTAAGGAGCAGTACTACCCCGTCGGAAGCTATGAGGATAAATACATAAAGTGGACCACGCTGCAGTAGGGAAGGGACGAAGACGTGCCGGAGGTTACCAATATTTTTCATACCCTTTGCACAAAGTTGGGTATCAAGGATACTAAGCAGCATTTGGTACTCAATACCGCGACTGCATACACAGGTACATCTAGGACGAGATGGAGTTCTGGGGCATCTCCTCGCTCGGCACAATGTACCGATATGATGTCAAGATTGAGCAGAAGATTAAACAGAAGAAGCGAGACTGTGGATCTACGAATCCAAAGCAAGGGAAAGGTTCCCCAAACCGCAGAACAAAGGACAAAGCCAAGGCGGGGTGGCCCAGGACAGCCCGCCAAAGCCGCAAGCAAAGAACAACACCGCAAAGCCGAAGAAGGACACGGGAAAGTGGTGTGAGTTCCATAAGATCTCCACTCACAATACAAGTGAGTGTCCGGCCAAGTAGTTACTAGTGGTTGAGCTAAAGGCTTCAGAATTAGATGCATGTTCCGACTCCGAGTCAGAACCTGACAAGGGGAATATCAAAGGGAAGCAGATTATCGATGCGGAGCCCAACGCCACCATTGCCACCACGAAGATCTAGAAGGAGGAACCCGAAGATCTAGAGGAGGAGGAGCGCCTCTTCAACTCCCAGATGTGGGTAAAGGGTTCCCCGCTACAGTTCATTGTCGATAGTGGGAGCCAAAAGAACCTCATTTCGGCAAAGGTTGTGAAGCGGCTAGGCTTACCGACCATAGCACATCCCCAACTATACACCATCAGGTGGCTTCACAAAGGATGAGATCTTTGTGTGAGCCAGTAGTGTCGCCTTCCATACAACATCAAGGCCTTCACGGATGAGGTATTATGTGACGTTGCTCCCCTTGATGTTTATGATGTATTATTAGGCCAAAAATACTTGTGGAAGCGACATGTTGTGTATGAATCAAGGCCTTGTGTTGTTATTGTTACTTTGGGAAATAAGTTGTAAAAGATACTGGAGGTAGCACCGCCTACCATCATCTCTTTGGTTATTGCAAAACAATGCAGTAAGCTCATTTCCAAAACCGGGGATTTGTTTTCTTGATGATATGCCCCTAGGGAAAGAAGAAGACAATGGCCATGACCTCCAGATAGGGCCCCTCCACACGAAAACTATAGATGGACAAGGTTGTGGAGGAGTATGAGGACATATTCACCTACCTCACAGGGTTTCCTTTACACTGCTAGGTCAAGAACTCCATCAATTTGACCCCAGGTGCGTTGCTGCCCAATGGACCAACCTATCGGTGCTCCGTTCTGGAGAACGAAGAAATCAAGAGGCAAATTCAGGAGCTGCTGTAGAAAGGTCACATCCGACTGAGTTCATCGCCCTGTGGAAGACTGATCGTGTTGGTATAGAAGGAGGATGGGATTTTCACCTCCAAGATGCCCTGTTATGCCACCTGGGTCACCTTTGTGTTCCTTCAAGCGAGCGTGACAAGATGATTTGGGAAGCACACTATAGCTGGGCTGCTAGGCATTTTAGGGTTGAGAAAACAATGTCAGTACTGTAGAAGTATTTCTATTGGCCGAATCTTCGACAGGATGTCGGGAAGTACATCAGATCCCGCACTGCCTGCGCCATTGACAAACCGACTATCAAGAAGCAAGGTTTCTATACTCTGCTGCCTTCCCCTAGTTGACCTTGGGAATCCATCTCCATGGATTACATGTCGAGCCTTCCTTCTACTAAGCATGGAAAAAACTGTGTTTTTGTGGTCGTTGACAGGTTCTTGAAGATGGCCATTATGTCGACCTGCAAGAAGAATACCACAATAGAAGCCACTGCTAAATTCTTCTTTGAACGAGTGTGGGTACATTTTTGGATCCCACAGCATATCATCTCAGATCAGGATAGCAAGTTCCTCAATACATTTTGGTCCAGTCTCTGGTCGATGCTAGACACCAAACTCACTAAGTCCACAACCTTCCATCCCCAAACTGATGGCTAAATAGAGGTTGTCAACAGGATGATCGTACACATTGTGTGCATGTACAACTCAAAGCATCCAAGCACATGTGATGAGAGCCTCCCTTATGTTCAACATAGCTATAACTAGGCTCTCCACAGCTCGACTAGACACAACCCTTTTCAGGTGGGCTTGGGATTCTAGCCACTATGTCCCATTGAGGTGGCCATGCCATTTGCAACCACTCAGGTAGATTCCGCTCATGTCTAGTCCGAAATATATAAGGCAAACAACTTCATTGATCACATCCAACATATCCGCCAGCAGGTCCACAACATTTCTGGAGAAATCAAATGCCAAGTACAAGTAGCGACATGATAAACATCAGGTGCCACACAAGTTTTGGGTGGGCGACAAATTATGGTTGCATTTGCAAAAGGAACGCCTTACAAGAGCCTATCAGAAACTCAAACCACTCCAATATGGTCCTTACACCATTACCAAGGCTATGGGAGACAATGCATTTGAGTTCAAAATTCCCCCATTCCTTGGCCTGCACCCAGTGTTCAATGTGGACTGTCTTTATCCATACTTTCCACCATTACTAGACACATCTGACATTGCAGAACAAGTCACACCAACAAAGTTAAATCCAAATTTCATGGAACAAGCTGTAACTGATCAGATCATGGACATGTAGATCAAGCACACTCGCCAGCAGAAGATCTAAATGTATCTATTTGTCAAAGCAGGCCAACTCCTTCACCAGGGCAAGTGGCTCACCAGGGACCAAGTTCAACAGAAGTTTCCTCATCTCATGGAGGAACTCAACGCAATGGGGACCATTGCTTCTTAAGGGGGGAGGAATGATCCAGGTGGATATTGGTGGCCACCTACCAATTCCACTTGGACCCCCACCATTGTTTCTTTCATTTTTTCAGTTTCCTTAATTGTACTACAATTTACTATTTTTAGCATTTTTTTGGGTCCTAAACTTCCGGAGCCGTTTTGAGGCCCTAAATGACTTTTTTTGGGAAATCTATCACCAACCCTTTTTTGATAAAATCGTCTTTGCCGTCGTAGTCCTCGGAGAGATCTTTCGAACAGGGTATCATGCGCGTCAAACGGAGATAATAGACCAAGTCACAACCTCGGGAAGTTGGTTGTCCAACTAACCCCAACGGGGCCCATAAACTCTTGGTGTTACATCTCCTTGGGTTAGGGTTTTGGTTGTTTAGGGTTTTCTCTTATTGTTTAATAATAAAAATGCCCTTGAGTCTCATTGTAAGGCAGTTCAAAGGCATGTAGCCACCACATCTCTTCTCAGGGATAAGCTACCATCGCCCGAGATAGTTCATTTCCATTTCTGTTACTAGGCATATTTCAATATTTTACATTAATGAAATGAAGTATTATTTATGCTGCATCTCTATATTTATGGTTATATATGTAATTTGTTGTGTTCCTATTTAAATCTGGATCATTTGGAGTGGACTATGATGATATGTTTGCTCCAATCGCCAGGTACACTTCTATTGGGACTACTGTTTATGTAGCTTTAGTTATGGGTTGGAAGATACATCAGATGAATGTAAAGACTACATTTCTCAATGGTGTGATTGAGGAGGAAGCGTACATAGAACAACCTCAGGGATTGGAGGTACATGTGAAGGAGTCCCATGTTTGTATACTGAAGAAGGCTTTGTATGGACTCAAGAAAGAACCTAGGGCATGGTACTCTAGGATTAATGGATACTTGATGAGTTTGGGCTTCACCAAGAGTGATGTGGATCATGACCTTTAATTCATGGATGCTGATGGTGATCCTTTGATCTTGGTGTTATATGTTGATGATTTATTACTTATTAGGAGAGAGAGGCTCATCATCGGGTGCAAGAGGGAATTGGACTCAGAGTTCGAGATGGAGGATATTACCTTGATGAAATATTTATTGGGATTAGAGGCGCGACAAAGATCAGATGAGATATTCCTTGGACAAGGGAAGTACATTGTTCATATTCCTAGGAGATTCAAACATGATGTACTACAAGACCATGGCTGCACCTATGATGAAAAATTTGAAGAAGTTGAGTGATTCCATTTCAGATTCATATTTGGTGGATCCCTTAATGTATAGGTAATTGATTGGATCCTTGATGTACTTGGTTAACACCAGGCTAGATATTTTCTTTGCAGTGAATACCTTAAGCTAGTATATGGTTAAGTTGATGCATGTACATTGGATTGCAGCAAAGCATGCATTGAGGTATCTATGTGGTATAGTTGGATATGGTTTGATATATATCTCAGGTGGAAAAGCGAGGCTGTAGGGATATATTAATTTGGATTGGGCCAAAGGACATAAATATCACCTCAGGATTTTGCTTCAGCTTGGGATCAACTATGATACCCTAGTTCAGCAAGACGTAGACTTCTATCTTACTCAATACAATGGAGGCAGAGTATATTGCAGCCAGTGCTACAAGTCAGGAAGCAATGCGGCTATAGAAGCTACTTGTAGGACTATTTGATCATGAGATAGAGACAAACTTGATACATTGTGATTATCAAAGTTGTATTGACCTTTTGAAGAATCCAATATTTCATGATAGGTCGAAGCACATTGAGATCAAATATCACTTCATCTAAGACATGGTACAAAAGGGAGTAGTGAAGCTCCAATACATATCCACATATGAGCAGATTGCAAAAATTCTCACCAAACCTCTATCTAAAGCAAAGTGTGTATACTTCAAAGACAAGCTTGGCATGATGTAAAATGTATCCCTCATTGAGACGGTGTTTTTATGTTTCCGCAGATTGGAGAATAGGGAAGACATTCTCCAATGGGGTCATTTGACTAGGGGAGAATGATACATTCACCCATGGATCCATGTTGATTTTTCTAGGGTTGAAACGACAACATCGAGAAGACATTCTCCCATGGGATCATGTTGATTTGACTAGTGGAAGAATTATACATTCACCCAATGAAGCCATGTTGATTTGGTTAGGGGTGAATGACTCGGGGAAAACATTCTCCCATTGGGACCATGCTAATTTGACTAAGGGAGATGATACATTCACTCATTGAGACCATGTTGATTTGGTACCCATAAGGCCATGCTGATTTGGCTAAGGGTGAATGACTTGGAATACTCACATTGTCTACTCTGGGATGGAGTGATCTATATCAATATACATGCATGTGAGGAGACACTACAGAAACATAGCAAGCTCATGAAATTTTCTAGTGGGGGAGAAATTTCAAATAAGGATAAATCTATTTTTAGCTAAGGAGAATACCTCCTTGGCTAAGAGGGAGTGTTGATTTTTGTGTAACATCGAGACGTATTCCCTCATGACTAAAGGGCCTTAAAGTTAGCCCTAGATGCATTATGTAATTTTTTTATTTTACTAACACATGTTGGCCCAGGAAAAATTCAAGTCAGCCAACCATTTTAGGGATATGTCCCTTGGGTTGACAAACCTATTTGACATGTATAAATAAAATGATGTGATGTCTCATTTGAACACCAACCAAGATCAAGTATTTCTCTCTCCTAATCATTCTTCTATCTCTCCTCTTGAGGCTGCATGTGTGAAGGAAGGCTGAGTTTGACTAGCATTGGTGAGGCTAAGTTTGACTAGCAATATAACTAGCCACATGTGTGAAAAATTGATTGAAAGTTTGACTGCAAAAAGGCCACACATGTGAGGGTTTAACAAACCACAAATTGACCACAAAAACGCCACACATGTGGGTTGACCATAGGTCTTCTAACCATTGACCATAGGGTCGAAGTTGACTAGGTTGAGTTGGCTGCAGAAGTTGACTTTTTGACCAGAGTTGATGAAGCTAGTTTGAGTGGTTTTAGCTAGCATTATATTGTTGTTTTTTGACTAGGCTTGATTGGTATTTTGACATGCATATTGGCACATATTTCTAGACAAATTGTTGATTTGTAAACCTTGTTGAAGAATAATTTATCCTAAGAAAAATCGTTGGGTTTTCTTTGAAGGTTGGGTTTCCCATGGGAAAATTATTGTCCCTATTATGCATGGTTGTATTTTAATGATATTTATTGTTTTCATTGCATTTACTGTTGAGATTTTCTTACTGTGATTATTCAATGATAACAATGGCATAAAATACTATGCAAAAAAATCATTAGGAAGTAATTATATGGTAGAAAATCGTATTCTACTACACTTGTCATAGAATTTTAACATGCTATACATTCTTCACATATTTAGTGTTGAAAATGTAGCAAGAAAATCTAGTTTTTACTTTGCTTTGGTAAAACTAGATTAAAATTTAAATTTCAATTTCAACAAAATACTT
This sequence comes from Pinus tabuliformis, assembly GCA_031772625.1. NCBI lineage: Eukaryota > Viridiplantae > Streptophyta > Pinopsida > Pinales > Pinaceae > Pinus > Pinus tabuliformis. Next base: position 193,068,230 of record CM062807.1, on the reverse strand, counting down.
GGAGGTAGTTAACTGAGGTGATATGGCTCTTGTCACTTAGTTAACTCAGTAAATTCGGGTTGGATACACTTGAGTTTAGTTATACATGATTGTTTGCTACTTTATAGCAATCTATTTTAGTTAATTTGAGTTATTGTTAGTTTAACTAGTTCTCACTATCAAAAGAACTAGTGGAGGTCAAGTTGTGGGTGTGTAACTTTTTTCACACTGAGTGATCATCCAATTAAATGATCAATCAACCCAAAATAATTCTTGCATGTAGAGAATTTGAGTTACCCAGTTGAGATTGGAGTTCAAGGGCAGTGTACTATCAATTGTAAACTAATTCAAGTTGTACAAGTGGTGCATGCAACCATAGGATGGGCTTATGGTAATTGCGCAATTCCTTGGTGTGAAATTCCTAAATAATAGGCGAAATTTCCGAAGGGAACAATGCAAGGAAATAGGAGCTTAGGAAATCTTGAAATTGGCTAAGTGTTGGGCCAGGTTCAGTCAATCAGGTAGAGAGATAGACTATACTAGTGCAGGGTGTGCTCAGGATTGAGAATTTTTTTTATTTCTTCTCTATTCTTTGATTCATGAAATACAGATAGTAAGGGGTTTTGAGCAGTCTCTTTCCCCTAGATAAATCTTTGTGTATGTGTGATGTTTCCTTTTGGATGCCAATGATTCTTGTTTTAGATGGTGAAATAACTTCCACAGATGAGTAGAGTAGCTTCAAGTCTTGTGATTTAGTAAATTTCATGAGAAATTTTGAATATACACATTAATTTCTACATGGTTTTAGAACTAAAATCATTGTATAGAAGAGATTTCGAAGTTGTCATTGCAGGAGATTTGATTTACAGATCAGGTTGCAGGATTTCTTCAGGACTGAGAATATGACTTTCAATGGACTAAGGTTTGAGTATGCCCTTGAGAGAAGATCAAATTATGTTGCATGGAAGGACCAAATGGAGGCAGTACTAAAGGATAATGGGTTGAAGATATTCATTCATAATGATATTCCAAAACGATCAACAACCGATGCTTAGAATCTAGTAGATTGGAAGAAGTGCGTTGCCAAGGCGAGGAGTATCATATTGGAGGGGGTATGAGACCATATTGTCTCTAATATCCATGGGAAAGAGACTCCATATACAATGTGGCAAGCACTTACAAATTTGTTCAAGAATAGTAGTGACCACAAGATATTGGCACTCAAGGACAAGCTTCGAAATATTAAGATGCAAAGGAATGAGACCATTCCATAGTACCTAGGAAGGTTCACACAATGTTGTCATGAACTTGGTCAAGTTGGTGGTATTGTAGTAGAGGATGATTTGGTGAGCCTAGCCCTTCCAGCCATTCCCAAGAGTTGTAACAACTACCAAGATTCGGTGAATGGGAGGGAGAAGCTACCAAATTGGGAACGCTTGTGGTCCGATTTGGTATAGGAGGGGATAAGGCGAAGCACTAGAGATGAGATGTCACCCAAGGGTGAGGATGAGGAGAATTGTGCCTTGGATGGAAAGGAAAAGAAAGTGTAGGAGAAGAAATCCCAATCCAAAGCAGATTCGAGTCAAGGGGGCAAGAAGAAAGACTTATCCATAATCAAGTGCTTTCATTGTCATGAATTCAAGCACTATGCAACGAAGTGTCCACAAAAGAAATCAAGAATTAAGACCGTAGGAGGAGTAGCGGGTGAAGCCCTTGATTCACAGTTTGAACTTGATTTTATCCTCATTGCATGCATGGAAAGCATAGTGATGAGTAGTGTGTGGTATCTCGACAACGATGCCTCATTCCGCATGATGGGAAACAAATAATTTTTAGTGACTTGGAGGAGAAGGATCTCCAGAGGAAAATCAAGATGGGAGATGATGGAAGGTATAACACGACTGGTATTAATACAATTATGTTTTAGAGGGAGTATAGATCCCCTCTCAGGCTCAAGGATGTGATGTTTGTACTGGGTCTGAAGAAGAATCTAGTTTTCGTAGCTGTGTTCGAGGACTATGGCTGCGATGTGATATTTAGAAAAGGGAAGTAGTTCCTGAGACATATCGCCATGGGGCAAGTGAATCAGATCAGTGTTTGAGTGAAGAACCTCTACAAATTAGATGTGGAATACTGTGAAACATTGAGCATAAAAATAGATAAGGTGTAGAGACGAGGTGTCGATGAAATATGGCATAGAATACTTGACCATTTACATTATGGCGCTTTGAATATCATGCAACATGTTTCTACAAGCCTCCCCAAAGGAGCACTAAAACAACGAGATACATGAAAAGGGTGTACATTAGGGAAGTACACAAAATCCACCTTCAATGATCGAGATAGCAGGGCACATGTAGTCCTTGAAAAGATTCACTCTTATGTCTGTGGACCTTTCTCAACAACATCCACTACAAAGCACCAATATTATGTTATATTTGCAGATGATTTCTCACAGAAGTGCTGGATCTACTTCATGTGGAAGAAAGACCATGCATTCTCTAATTTTTTTGAGTTTAAAGCATTTGTTGAGAAAGAGATTGTTATACAGGAAAATGACCTCCTCACCAATCAGAGGAGAAAGACATGATGACTAAAGGACTAACCAAGTTCATAAGCCCAGTTGTCAAGCTAATGCTATCTAGGCACTAGAAACTTGCTTTATAAAGCTTCCTAGCAAGGCTAAGGGTGCATTAGTGCCTAGATTAACTCTATTTGTTACCTCGGGAAGAGTGTTAGTGAACATTAATGAGTTTCTATGGGTCAAGGGAACAATTTGACTGAGAAATATCCTGAGATTCTCTCCTATGTCAGCTCACAAAAGTAGGGAAACATCATTACTCGACCTGTTTGGAGGAATTACTAACTCCTAATGGAGTCTACAAACGGGAAATAGCACAAAGGCGTGGAAACATCACTAATTTTACCTAATGGAACTCATGAAGGACTTGGAAACCCTATCCTCACATGCTGTATATGAAAGGTGAGGGCCATTGTGAAAGAGGTCGAACCATTTGAAAGGATTGCCTATTTAACTGTCGAGCATAGTCTCAGAATAAGGCATCATAAGAGGTTAAGAAGGGGGAGAGAGAGAGGATCTGGAGGGGTAAGGGAAGGCTGATACAACCGATGGTTGTAATCACTCTTTTCTACATCAATATATAAATGCAATTGTGTTGTCCACTCCGCGATGTTGGTAGTATAACTTGTTTATATGTTTATGCAATGTTGTTATTATGAGTGGCTTAGATATATGCAACTAGATATCTTTATATGTTCATGCATTGTTTATCAAGGTTTTATGTTGTGATATTACACTTGTCTTATCTATGTGCAGGTTTTGATCTAGAGCTGGCTTAGGGGTCTTCCGCCTAGCTACATTGCGCTCTCCAGCAACACCACACTGAGACTTGAGGTAATAAGTCCTTCTTCCTGCTTTGATATTAATTTGTTAAGCATAGATATGCATGCATCTTTGTGACAGTTGCAGCTAATATGACTGTCTACCAATGATCCCAGGAAGATCCTTGAGGGTTTCTACATCACCAAACACCCGTGCATGAATCCGTATAGCAGAATTGGAGACTCTGTTGGGGACTACACTTAGTTCTTGATTTTTCCCAGAAAGTTCCTAGATCTCTCTTTCTTCCAGGCCTTCCTGTACTTCTTCATTCCCTTTCTGACCACTCAGGACTATACAACACCCTTCTCTCAGTACTCAGCCCTAGATCTGATCCCCACAACCTATTTTTTGAGCCTTTTTCCTCATTAACACTGTTTTCTAGTGTAAACAGTGCTTTATAAATCATCGTGGCCTCACAAAAAATGCATTAGTGCTCCAAGTAACTCTCTAAAGCCTCTAGTACAGAGCGTTAGCCAGTCATTTCTTGATAAATAGGCTACTCCGTGACCTCATGGGTTGGGAAATCTGCTTGTAGGCTGATTACGGATCTGCAGCTATTCTTGTTTAACTGAACTGTGTTCTGAGCAATTTTTTTATAAATAAAATAGCTTTACTTCTTAAATTTTTGTTTTCATAAAAGACAAAATACATAATTTTTACTGTTTTTCTGCTTAGTTGGTTAGATCTACATTATTTGGTTTCAAAAGTTGTTAGTGAGCATTGTTACTTCTGTCGGTTATGCTAGTGTTTTACTGAACATGATGCATGGTATATATATTGATGTATGAATGACTCTCCCTTTGTAGAAGCAACTTATTCATCGAAAGTGAAAATTTACAAGAATTGTTTTTGCATGATTTGAGTTAGAGTCCCATATAACTTCATACATCAACACCCCTTCCGAAGACTCTAACAAAGTACATTTAAAATCTACCTAATAAAATCAATCAAAAACTCTTTTTAGAGTAAACACACATTAGTTTAGGCTAGGATCTTGGGATAAGTAGTGTGAGTTAACTGCCCAAGATCATACACCGAAACTAGTGTCATTAATGAGAGAAATCCTTTTGCACTCATACTATCCGGGACCACTCTAGTAAAAATGGAACTAAATATGAGACAACATCGGACTGTAAAAGGAGGTAGCTCACCTTAGCTTACATCTCCTTTGGGTATTCTGTGTATCGGGGATCCCTTCGGGGATATCGGAGCTGAGTCGGGGATTCGGGTATCCTGCCCACACAACATTCTATTTGTGACTATGTTCCCCATGGTAGTGTCTGTGATTTGAGGTATCCTTAGTGGCCATACTTTTAGGGATGAACACAAGGTGACTGGCGTGGGCTGCCCTAGTACCTAACACAGACGAACCTACTATGTCTTCGATTTTTGGGAGGGTGCTCGTCTTCATGAGAGTACTTGGCCCCTTAATCTGGGGTTCAGGTGAAGCTCAAGAGTAATCGTAATTTTACATTTGGCCAACTCTCTTTGTTATCTATTATGATACTGGGTTTCATCTCCAGTGATCAGTGGTTATTAGACAGGGTCATTTCCCTATGCTTTTTGATTGATTTCCTTAGTGTATTTTTTTATTTTTTAAGTGCTAGATTGTTATCACCGAGACTTTAATAAATATCACTGTAAAATTTATCGGCCATAGTGGCTACATCCGACCCTCATCGTCAACATAGATAGTTGTTAGGTCTTCGCCCACTGATTGTGGAGGATCCACCGAGCCTAGTGAACCAGATTACCTGTCTTTGGGAAATTAGTCTCCGAGATCTAACACTGAATCAATTTGGACATCCCACAATTCCAGCTTACCGAAATATTTCTTTACTGAAGGTTTTATCCCTCCATACAATCCTCCGATCACGAATCTGTTGGGACCACTCTTGATTCCAATTTCATTTGTACCTCATATGTCTTCTGTTGGACCTGCACCACCCATCCCATCGATGACTAATGGGTCGTGGGATTTTGTGGACACTTTTGGTCCACCACCACCTCCCTAGTCGACAGTCAGTACCACACCTCTGATGGCAAACCTTGTTATCCCACCTGTCCCAAGTTCAAACCCTATCATGACACCCAGCACGAGTGGAACCCAGTATATACTGGGTTCTTCCCCTTTTGTGTCAGCTCCCAGACCTTCGACAAGTGCTACATATAGCGCTCCTTATAATGCTCAATATAGCACAATTAGCAAGGGTCCCGTCAACAGCCCCTATGGTTGGCATCCATTGTTTAGTTCCAACCCCCAGGTTCAGATGCCTGGGGGCACTGTTCCCAATATGCACATACCAGTTGGGAATGTTACAGTTCCCCCTCCATTTACAGGACAACAGGGATAGTCATTGATTGACATGAACCCTCCTTATGTCAGTCAAGGACCTATAGTTAATTACGTGGTGAGCGGGATCCCTCAACAAGGTCCCAATCAATCCATATGGGCACCCCACTCTCAACCTCAAATGAGTCAAGGGGGCATTCCTTATCCTGGGGGCACTTACAACCCCCATTCTAACAATCCCTATGGAAACCCATAGTACATGACTGTACCCCAAGGAAATTACTATTCCACACATCTTGTGTATAATATTGGGAACAACACAATGGGAGGACCGCAAGGATCCTCAAGTCATATGTCATCGCCTTGGTCCAATTCGGGGGCATAAAACACCTTGCCTTTCTTGGAAACACTTGATATCCTCGACTTGTACAAAGTAACATATGACCCCATCTATCACAACTTACTTTGGCCGCCAATCCCCTATAAAATCTCGACAGACATTCTGAAGTTAGAATGGAAACAAGGGGAGGATCAAGGTACACACATCAACACCTATCATTTATGGTGTGTTTCTAACTCCATGGTGGATGATAGTATCCGGCTATGAATCTTTCTCCGCACCCTTACTGGTAAAGCAGCCAAGTTGTACATCGAGTTAGCACGCGCGTTAGTCAATACCTTTGGCGCTTTAGCGATGGAATTCTTAAATCACTTCCATCTACCCATCCGCTATGAAACTGGGACGGAAATCCTCACTTCATTACGTCAGGACACCACCACATACATCTCTGATCATATCCATGAATGGAGACGTAGGTGGAGGCTAGTCAAAGCTCCCCTCCTAGACTATCTATTAGCGGATTTGTTATGCAAGTCTCTACTCCCCCAAATCGATAAAGATTTCACCTTAGGTGGTGCAGTCACAGAAGACCAATCCATCCATCATGCCCAACACTTAGATTTGATATATTCATAGTCTAGCACCTAATACGATGTAGTTACCAATGCCCCTCGCAACTCCAATGCTCTCGCTACTCAGAAACCTGGTGCACATGCCGATGGCATTATTGTCGCTACCTCCAGGGTTGCTGTAAAACAACTCAATGGTCACATTGCCCAGTTGTCAGTTGACCCCTCTACCAAATCGAATGCTCTTCCTACCACCGTGATAAACTCTATGCAGTCTACACAAAAACCCGGTGGCAAGAACAAGAAAAATAAGAAAAATGCCACTCCTTCTGAAGAGCAGTCAACAAAGCAGTACAAACCAAAGCAGAAGGCTGCTGTTCCTTCTAATGATGGAAAGGAAAAACCTGCCAAATTCCTTTGCAAAATTTGTGCAGATAACGACATGACATATCGTTGTCTGTGTCTTCAGGAATGCACATATTTCATCGCTAAAAAGGACGCTGGCAGGATCCCTGCGGTCCTAAATAATCCTTTCCCTGCTCAGCAGTAACAATACCTTATTGAAAACCAACCCTAACCCCTACAAGGGGGCAACGGTGGTTTGCATCATCCTTTAGTTGGTGAAGGACCATCTACTGTTTACACCTTTGAAACGGTAGATCTACAAACCAGAGCCAAAAATTATGGAGCTCCAGTTGCTAATGCAGAGGAACCCTCCTCAAGTCAAAACCCATCATCGCCTAATGATCTTCATATCGAAAGGCCACTTGCTGATCTTGTGATTCGCCCCCCAAAAGGGGAAATTCATCGTACAATGCATAATAATATGCACATGCTCTCCAGAACTACAATATTGTAGAAGATTGAGTGCAAGAACTGTTAGTTGTGTTGGTGCTCGAAATATTACAAACTTGTCTAGCATAAAGGAAAGCTTTGCTTTCGGAAATTGGTGGGGTTGACCCCCAGGAATACATGCTTGCAATTTTCTACATGGACAAACATAAACCTCCCCTTTCACACTAGCTTGCATTTTAGGTGAAAATATTTTCGAAAGGGTGAGGAGTACATAGAACTGTCATTGACAAAGGTGCTTCAACCTGCATCATGTCGGCTTCATGTTGGCTCACTTTGGGTTCCCCAACCCTATCCCCACCGTCGAATTCCCTTAAAGCTTTCGACAACCACACTTTCATCCCAAAAGGCTACCTAGCTAGCTACCCCATCACTTTGAGTGGGAAAATGATAACAGTGGACATCGAAGTCGTAGATAGAAAGCTCGACTATAATCGATTGTTGGGTCTCAGGTGGACTTACACCATGACTTCCATTGTGTCTACTATATTTTGCATCATCCTATTCCCATTGTATGGAAAGATAGTCACAGTGGACCAGCTATCCTTTTGCACCCCTGATTATTCCCTGTTACCGAGCGGCTCTGTACCCTTAGTGGGTGGTGTACCTAACTCTTACGTCAGTATTGAAACTGGTCTATTGAAGGGTTCTTCCTTGATGGGTTGTTTCTGGATCTGACTCGCCGGTCACTTTGGTCATGGCCAACAGTACCGCCTCCTTGCCCATAACTACTCCTTCTTTCGATCTCCTCAATTAAGTCCTACTTTCAAACGAAGTTATGAGAAAGATCATGTGTTTAGAAGAGCAACCTTGGGAGGAATCTCACCATTGTGTTTCGATATTTGAATAGGACACGATTCCTCTTTAAATCTTGTCATTTGACGCACTTGAAATCATTTCCTCACCATATATGACTATCCAAACTTTCGACTCAGAGGGAAACATGGGAAATATTTCAAAGACATTTCTCATCAATATTTTTGTCTAGACAGGCATCGTGGAAAACATCTAGGTTGGAGCCGATTGCACTCCTGAGGAAATTTCAAGCTTCACCTGCCTTTTTAAGGAATTCCATGATGTATTTGCTTGGTCTTACAAGGGAATTCTTGGCATAGATCTGTCTATTGTCGAGCATGAGATCAAGATATATGACAATGCCAAGCCTATCTGCCAAAGGCTTCGACCAATCCACCCCCACAAAACTGCAGCCATCAAGTGTTGGAAATAATACTGAGAGGGGGGGGGGGGGGTGAATCAGTATTATCACATTAATAAAACTTTTTCATTTCCATAATCAGATTCATATATGCTACTTCCATAACTTCTTATGATTAAGTTAATTGATCTTCAATGAGTGCATTAGAACATTATCAACCATATTATCAGTTAACAGATGCAGTAACATAGAGTAGATCATCACACATAAGGCACACACATGAACACCATGATATAAGGTGGAAACCCAATGCGGGAGAAAACCACCTGCTGCAAGTCATCTCAATCTTCTTCTTAATAAGAAAATCCTTTTACAATGTTTTGTACTGGTGCAGTCTTATACCAGTACAGGAGCTACAACCCCCTTTGCTCTTGTACTAGCCGATCCATTTACTAGTACGCAGGCTACTACCTGCTACAATGCTCCAAAGATTTCCTTTAGCTCTTGTACTAGCTTAGATACTAGTACGTAGGTGCTAACCTACAATCTTCTCTCCTCCAGGTACCACGTTTCATCAATTTTCAGACTGGATACACTGAAGCACAACACATAATCTGAAAGGCCACATTTCATCCAATTTTCATACTGGACCCAACAACATTGAAGCTCATAATCAAACAAACTTCTAAATTACCCAAGCACTAGATCAATACATATACAAGTGAGTCATCAATCAGATCTAGTTCATCAGATCACATAAAATGAGTCAATAAGAACCTGATCCATTCATCCATCAATGTATAAACATTTAATCAATCACTGCTGTTATCAGAACTTAATACCAGAAACCAGACATCACTTCAAGACCCAGAACACAACAATTATAAACAGGGGCAGCTAAATAGATTTCATGAGAAGTATGCAGCTTCACCCATATAACACCTGCGTAGAAGTACGCACTGTTTCCAACTGCTTCCCTGCGTACCCACGCACTGTGCCCCACTGACTTCCTGCGTACCTACGCTCTGTGTCTTATGAACTACCTGCGTACCTCCGCACCTGCAGCGCTTCTGGTCCTGCATATCTGCGCACCTGCAGCGCTTCTGCGCCTACGTATCTCCACACTTTTCTTTCACTGTACTTGCGTACCTGCAGGTATAGATAATTTCAAGACTTCAAGAATAACCCAAATTGTCAGATCTACAGATCTGAACATGCGCTGAGGAAATATCAACCCATTAGTAGATCCGACTTGTAGTTCTCATGTTTCTCCTTGATATTGATTCAACTCTCTCTCACAAACCGATTACAAGAATTTCAGATCTAGCTTCTCTTAAGATCTTCCAATTTCAAAAGTGTGTAGCCAAATGATCTCCTTTGCTTTATATAGGCAAGATCTTCCTAAAATCATGGATCAATACCATAGATAACCAAAACATGGGGCTCAATAATAATAATAATAATATAAAACAATACCACGGGCCAAAACCATAGAATCAAGAACGGCGGGCTAAATACCACGGGCCAAACATAAGAAACCCCATGTGAGCATGCTTCTCTGCCTTGAAGTAAGTGAACTGGGGGTACGCACCTCATGAACGGGATAACTGCGGGTATGTACGCACTTTATGTAAGACAGGCCTGTGTGTACGCACCTTCTGTATGGTGTACCTGCGTACCCCTTATTTTCTTCAATATTTGAGAGCTGATCATCAATCTCTACTACTGACCTGAAGTAATGTGATCTATCACCTGTATGGGTTGCCATCAAGGACAATACTTTAGCCATAATGCCAACATCAAGACTAAGGTGGAAAAATTGTTATGTGCTGGTTTCATCTACCCTATTCCCTTAGCGGAATGGGTTTCCAATCTGGTTCTTGTCAATAAGAAACAAGGAAGCATCCATGTATGTGTCAACTATCAGGACTTGAACGCCACGTGTCCGAAGGATAATTATCTGACACCATTCATCGACCAAATCATCGATGACTGCACCGGTTGTGAATCATTCTCATTTATGGATAGTTTCTCAAGTTACATCTAGATTGCCATAAAACCAGTAGACCAACACAAAACTTTCTTCATTTGACCTTGGGGAAACTTTGCCTATCGAAAACTCCCATTCGTTTTAAATAATGTTGGAGCAACATTTCAAAGGGCCATGGACTATGCATTTCACGATATCAGACATATCATTCAAGCTTACTTGGATGACCTTCTAGCCCATTCCAAGAAGCAAGCTCAGCACCTAGATCACTTACGAGCTATCTTTCTTCAGCGTAGGTTCTATAACATACATCTGAACCCGCATAAATTCGTTTTCGTTGTTGAGTCTGAATGCTTACTTGGTTTCATTGTCTCCAAGTATGGGATTAGAGTTGATCCCAATAAGGTAAAGGTAATTACTAAATTTCCTGAACCACAATCCATTTTGCAGCTCCAACATTTGTAGGGGAAAGAAAACTTCTTATGATGGTTCATCGTAAATTATGTTGAGTTGACGAAAGGCTTTATGTGCCTGCTTAAGAAGGGAGTGCCATACCTATGGATGATCAAGCTCAACGATCATTTGATGCCTTGAAAAAGGTGCTTATATCAACCCCACTCTTTAGTGATCCCAACTATGGGGGCGACTTTATTCTATATGTGGAAGCCTCACCATCCTCTTTAGGAATGGTCTTGGTTCAAAATCATGATGACCTAAGTGAGCATGTGATATATTATCTGTCGAAAGTCCTGGTTGGGCCCGAACTCAGAGATTCACATGTGGAAAAGCTATCCTTGGCAGTTGTCTTTGCTGTCAACCGCTTTCGACATTACATACTGTTGCGAAAGACTATTGTCATCTCCTTGGAGAATCCCATGAGACACATTTTTTCTCATCAAGTCATTGGAGGTAAATATTCCAAAAGGATAGTGATCTTGCAACAATTTGATTTAGTTTTCACCGCTGCCAAGCCAAAAAATTCCTTAGTCTTCGCCAAACTTTATCGGATCTTCCCATTGTCGATCCTAACGAGATAGCCCATGATCCTCTCCCAGATGAAGCTGTCTATCTTATCAGCTCTACTGACCCTTGGTATAGTGAAATTCTTTTCTACCTTGAAGCGCAACGTTTCCACCTTGAACTATCGTCAGGTGACCATTGTTGCATTTACCACCAAGCGTGACACTATTTAGTGCTCAACGATACGTTATATCGTCGTGGTGCTGATACAATTCTTCAACGTTGCCCACTCATGAATAGGCGGAACATATTTTAAATGACTGCCATGTTGGGGCATGTGGCATTCATCTTTCTGGCATACCTACTGCTCAGAAAATTTTGCGCATAGGCTACTACTGGCCAACCTTGTTCAAAGATTGTATCAAGGCTATTTGGTAGTGCCACCCTTTCGAAGTGTTTACAAAGAAAATGTGCGCTCCTATGGCCCTATTGCACTCGATTATCTCCATCAGCCCCTTTTCCAAATGGGGGATAGACTTCGTCACTTGCAACCCCACTTCCTCTGTTGGACACAACTACATTATCGTAGTTGTGGACTATTTCACGAAATGGGCCGAAGCCCTTCCCACTTTCTGGGCTGATGGAGAAACCATGGCACTATTCCTGTTCAATCAGGTCATCTGTCACTTCAGCGTGCCCTGTACGATTGTTACAGACTATGGGTCTCATTTGTGAAATCACATGATGTCTGACTTAAAGTCGTTGCTCGATTTTCGCCACGATCAATCATCCTCCTACTACCCCCAAGATAATGGCCAAGTAGAAGCCATCAATGGCGTCTTAAAAACTATGATCCATAGGTTATTAGGGAACCATAAAACCCACTGACATCGAATGTTATATCTTGCTCTGTGGGAATACCTAACTTCAGTAAAAAAATGCTACAGGCTTTATACCTTTTCAACTAGGTTATGGCCTGGAAGCAGTTTTGCCAATCGAGTGTCAGATCCTTCCTTACAAATCACTGTTGAACTCTTGCCCAACACCACTGCCGAAGAAGAGTGCCCGCTATACCTAAATCAACTAGATGAAACCCGTCGAGATGCCAAATTGACACTTGAAACCCACAAGCGCCTGGTCAAAGCCCAATACGACAAAAAGGTCAAGCCTCGTTCTTACCAAGAGGGAGATCTTGTTTTAGACTATGATAAAAAACATGACCTCTTGGGGGTAGGAATGATTCAACCCTTATGGCTCGGTCCATATGTCATCATGAAAGCCCTCTCAAAAGGGGCATATGAACTTCAAGACTGGGAAGGAGTCTTGCTCACTGAGCCCCGAAATGGGCTCTATCTGAAAAAGTATTATGCCTAATATTGCACTAGGCATGTGCTTTGTAATTTTATGTATTTATAAGTTTTTCTTCTTTTTGATGTGACTGGATTTTTTGGTATTTCTTGAAGTATTTGTCTCATACATATTTCTTGTCATGCAGATGTCTTCATTACCCTTAGCATGCGTAGGATACGCAAATGGTGCTAGTCATCACACATGGAACATTGCATCAACTGCTTGGGTCATTTACACACTTGAGTCATACTTGTTTTGTTCTGGGGGGGTCTTGCCTGGTACTGCCGCCAACAATATTGCTGAGTACATGTCTGTAATTTCACTTCTCACTGAAGAATCATCAAGGGAAATCTCCAATCTGGTGGTCAGGTTAGACTCTCATCTTGTTGCTATGCAATTGAAAAATCATTATCACATTCTTAATCCAATTTTGTTGCCTCATTATTTAAGCATATGACTCTTGGAATGTCAATTTGATTTTATTACATATGAACACATTCCTTGAGAATTTAATACAGTTGTTGATTCATTAGCAAACTAGGTGTTAGATTGGCATCTGTCTAATTCATTATATTTACATGTATGAAAGTAAATATTTACACAGTTAAAAATTTACAAAAACACTTAAAAACATTTACATCCTAAAATATCAATATCTATATATATATATATATATATATATATATATATATATATGTATGTATATATATATATATATATATATATATATATCGAATCCAGTCTTTTACATTAGAAAATTTCCCAAAAATTGGGTGTTTTAAGTACAAAATGGCTACTAAGCCTAGCTATAAACACCCATTGGCTATAGCATGCACCTGCTAATAGAGCCTATTATTCATGAAAAGACAATACAACTCTAGCTATCCTCTAAAGAGGAACTAGAAACCTCGCAGGCACACCAACTGTGTGTCGCTGCATGTGAGCGGGGATCTTCCTGATAGGAAGGGGGGGCACACCCATGCTCAAGCTCTACATGTTCCTCATAACCTTGCGAAGACTCTCAACATCACCCCCCCGGGTAGTTGGCCACCTTGTCTCACTTGGTGAGGCTTGCCTGCAGGTGGCACCGGTGCCACATCTGTGTCAGGTAAAAAGCTTCACGTCAGTAATTGTTCACCCATAAAATCAACAAAAACATAACATAAACATTCAAAAGCTTAAAAATACTTTAAGTACTCTCAAATAAACCTTCTTAATTTGAGGCCCCCAGTTTGTACTAGGCAGAAAAATCAAGTCAGGATCACCTGTGAAGTCCATGCCCTCGTAGGCATAGTCATCTATCATCACAATCTGACCACTAATCCATTTGAAGAAATCCTCTTCAAAAAAATGTTGGATGGGTCGTCCTCCTGTGTGAGGATCGAGCGATGCCCATCACCTTTGCCTAGGCTCCCTCGGATTGGGGGACCTAAGCTCATCCGTGGTTGCATAACTGGCACCCCTCAAGTATCAAGGATACAATGAGAGTGATGTACCCAAAACTCTGTTGGGTGTGGGTCTTACATGTAGTCAACTCTGCCTTCAATTGACGAAGCACTGCCTCACACTAGTTGAAGATCTGCGGTTGGACACAGTCAACTGCAAGAAACAATTGGGCCTTTGTTGCGACATGGGGACTTTTAGACCCAACCAAGTGCACAATCATCCATAAAACAAACCTCATACCTGGATATGATCCTCTCTATAGGGACTCTGTTGCTAACAAGTCTACTCTCAGGGACACAATAAGCTCGGACCAGATATAAAGTGGATCGGGTATCGGGCCTACCACTAGTCAAGTTTTCCCGTGCTCCTCTGCACGACAAACCTGTCAATAAATATATGTCATCTCATCCAATAGCAAGCTCATGGTCCCTGATCCTGAACACATGTTCGTGTTCATCCCAACGCTGAATAATCCAGCTCAAAAGGTCCTCCTGACCTTTCATCAAGTCCAACTATGCATACTTCATCAAACCACATTGGCGCAATAAGCATGCAAGATGGATCATTTCACATAAGCAATTCCTGTCGATCATGGGCCTGTTCTCTCCATAGACTAGTCATAATGGTTCAAAACCTACACAAATCAACCCAAAAATAAGTGAAAATGAGGCAAAAATATCAAGAAAACACTGTTTGGAGTTTTAGAGTGTGCCCTCATGCACTAACACCCCCCCTTGTGGAAAACAAGGAGGATTAACGCCCTCCCCCAGGTTGTAAATGGCATTTAACGCTCCCTACAGGCTTGGAAGGGGGCGTTAGGCGCAATAAATGAGCTAGGGCTCCCCAGATCTCTAAAAATCCACCCCAAAAGCAACTAAAAAAGGTTGAATAATTAAATATAAGGCTTTTTGCATCTTTGTAGGACTGAAAACACGTCAAATGGTCGCCCGGATCACCCACAATCGTTCCTGGAAAATCTGCTCCTCTTTAGTTCCAAAACACTCTCACAACTCTCAAATGATGCAAATGGTGAAAGTGGAGGCTCAAGAACTCCCTTATAGTCAATTTGAAGACATGGCTTTATCTTAATTGAAGTCATTAAAGTAGAAGTATTCCATTTCCTATGATATTTATTAGGCGCCATGACCCCATATTGGCAGAAATTGCTCATGTTTTGATGAAAGAATTTTTAGGGTTGAACGACAGAAATGACCATGCTTGATTCTCAATGAGTGCTTTCTTTTATGGGATGTTTTATTGCTCTTAAACTGAAAAATCCCCGAGTTTTTCGTCACTGTGCTAGTTAAACACTTACAACGACGGTCTGAGCAACTCTTTTTCTCTGTTTTTCTAGATCACTAAACTAAAAAAGATCGACTGAGCATTCTTTTTTGGGACTTTTTTCTCGCTCATAAAATTGAAAAAACCCAGAGTTCCTTCTTCAGGCTCATTAAAAACTTATGAATAAGCTCTGAGCATTCTTTTTAGGAACTTTTCTCATTTTTTAAATAAAAAATCCCCGAGTTTTCGTCATCGGGCTCGTTAAAAACCTACAACGACGATATGAGCACTTTCTTTTTTGGGACTATTTCTTGCTCTTAAATTGAAAAATCTGGAGTTTTTCCCTTCTTCGGGCTTGTTAAATCTATGAAGAAGGAATAAGTAGTTCTTTTACCTCTTTTTCCTCGCTCATCAAACTGAAAAAGATACCTCAAGTTTTCTTCATTCGACTCGTTAAAATTTGATGAAGGTATATTGAGTTTGTTGTCGCGTGACTCATTAAAATTCCATGACGAATATCGAGTTTACTCCGTCTCCTCGTACTCCTAACAAAATGAGGCAAAAACATATTGAGCATATGTTTCTCTTTATTCAGACTCAATATATTAACTTACGGAAAAGGAACCTTTTCGGGTATACTATTAAACCTTTGTCACACCTGGTTAACAACTATGACAAAGGGACCACCTTGGAGTCATTCTTTACGATCTTTTCAAACTCTTGAAATATGAAAATACCACCGAGTTATCCTATCTGGACTCGTTAAATTAAACAGATGAGGAATGGAGTTGCTCTTTACGATCTTTTTAGACTCTTGAAACATGAAAATACCAATGAGTTTGCCTGTCTAGACTCATTAAACTAATTAGATAGGGCATAAAGTTTCTCTTTTACGATCCTTTTCAGAATCTTAAAACATGAAAAGACCGATGATTTTACTCGTCTGGACTCACTAAACTAATCAGATGGGGAAAGTGGACAATACAATTGCTTTGTGTTTAGTATTTTGAAAAGAGTTTTCTGGCAGCAGTCACTCCCTTGAACATGGAACTCCCTCAGATAAACCTTCTTTCTGACAGCCTCTCAATATGAACCTTACCATCTATGAGTTTAGCCTATATACTCCGATGTTCTTGCATCTCTGTATCCTAACACTCTTTGGTGTTCATGAGTCTAGTGCTGCACGATTAAAACCGTTGTCGTGCCTTGTATTGTTCAAGAGAAAACCTTTATCTTCCGTTTCCTCCATCAAACCATCAAGCAGATCCTGTCATCATACCCTCTGTCTCTTTGACCCAATGCTCAAAAATATTCCTCAAAAAACAATCATTCTTGTCCCATTTAGTGTTGATTGATGTAGGACACCTTGTTGCCTACCTTTCAACAGGTATCTTCCTATTGACTTCAACACTCTATCTAGGAAGAAGACCGAGAAACACTTTAGTGCCTTGGTACTTGCAGACATCAGTGGCATGTCACCTTGTATTTGGTCAGGGGTTTTCATTATTGGCTCCTAGTTAAACAATTCTACGAGTGTTCGACGACAATTTTTTTTTATTGACACTCGCTAGATTATACTGTGCATCTTGGAGACCATCACCATTATTGGTGGCCATCCTCGCGTCTGTTAACGGTCCCCATTATTGATTGGTAATCAGACGATTTCGTGCATGTTCGACCTCAACGCCTTTATTCACATGTATTGATCTATGATGTTGTGGTGAAGCATAAATTAAGACCTTGGGTAGATGCTTACATCACTTAGCCTTGTTTCCTCTCCCAAGTTGCATTTATTGTTTTTTGGAGACAACTCATTAGAATGATCCTATTATGACACAGTTCCGCATTGTGCTTATCAATGGCCAACATTGTCATATCTCTTTATTGAGAAAATCACTCTGACATAGCTACTAAACGTGGGAATTCCCGACTCAGGACATGATTTTAGTTGTTTTATATATATGTGTTGTATCAGGTTTCTCGTACCACCCAAAGCTCCCATCCTCTCTCTCTTTTTTCCAAAGAAAAGGGCAGTTAAATATAAAGTATTTCAGCCATCATTGTAGCCTCTGATCACACACTTTAGCAAGCATCTTTTATATAGGAAAATGACCTCCTCACCAGCTCAGAGGAGAAATACATGATGATTGAAGGAATGACCAAGTTCACAGGCCTAGTTGTCAAGCTAACACTATCTAGGCAATAGCAACCTACTCTATAAAGCTTCCTAGCAAGGCTAAGGGTGCGTTAGTGCCTAGGGTAACTCTATCTATTACCTCGGGAAGAGAATTAGTGAAACTTAATGAGTTTCTATGGGTCAAGGGAACAAGTTGACCAAGAAATATCCTAAGATTCTCTCCTATGCCAGTTCACAAAAGTAGGGAAACATCCGAACTTGACCTGTTTGGAGGAATTACTAATTCCTAATGGATTCTACAAATGGGAAAGAGCACAAAGGCATGGAAACATCATTGATTTTGCCTAATGGAACTCATGAAGGACTTGGCAACCCTATCCTCACATGCTATATATGCAAGGCTAGGGCCATTGTGAAAGAGGTCAAACCATTTGAAAGGATTGCCTATTTGACTGTCGAGCATAGTTGTAGACAAAGGCATCAGAAGAGGTTAAGAAGGGAGAGAGAGAGAGGAGCTGGAGGGGTAAGGGAAGGCTGATACAACCGATGGTTGTAATCACTCTTTTCTACATCAATATATAATTGAAATTGTGTTGTCCACTCCATGATGTTGGTAGTATAACTTGTTTATATGTTTATGCAATGTAATTTATGAGTGGCTTAGATATATGCAACTAGATATCTTTATATGTTCATGCATTGTTTATCAAGGTTTTATGTTGTGATATTACGTTTGTCTTATCTATGTGCATGTTTTGATCTGGAGCTGGCTTAGGGGTATTCCGCCTAGCTACATTGTGCTCTCCAACAATACCACACTGAGACTTGAGGTAGTAAGTCCTTCTTCCTGCTTTGATATTCATTTGTTAAGCATAGATATGCATGCATCTTTGTGACAACTGTAGCTAATCTGACTATCTACCAAGGATCTCAAGAAGATCCTTAAGGGTTTCTACATCACCAAACACCCGTGCATTAATCCATATAGTAGAGACTGGCAGGAAAGTGAAAGCTCCCAGGAGAGATAACAATGGTGAGTATGTGTTGAATGAGTTTAAAAATTTTTGTGCAAAAGAAGGCATTCAAAGGGAGTTGAAAACACCCCATAACCCACAAAAAAATGGGGTGGCTAAGAGGAAGAACAAAATTATTGTGGGAGTAGCATAGGCAATGTTACATGACCAAAGCCCACCTCTACACTTGTGGGCTGAAGCATGCAACACAATGTCTATTTGTAGAACATGAGTCCTCATAGGATTCTTGGCATGAGTACACCAGAGGAAGGTTTTTTAGGTAAGAAACTAGATGTGTCACACTTTAGGATCATTGGATCATCAGTTTACTATCATGTTTCCAAGGAAGCAAGGAAAAATCTAGAGCTAACAACAGAGTTGGGCATCTTTGTGGGGTACACAGATACACCTCACAACTATCGGGTGTACTTTCCATCTCTCAGGATGAAAATTCTTAGACGGGATGTGAAGTTTGATGAGGAGAAGAAAATGAGGTGTTCTCTTGAGAGGGAGCTTCAGTTGCAGTCTGATTAGGAGCTTTTGCCTCCAAGGGAAGGACCTCAGGAAGTTGTGGAGAAGGCACAAGAAAAGGAGTAGAGAATTGAGACATCCACTCAAGTAGAGACATCCAGAGAAGGAAGAAAGCAAACAAGGGAAACTGACATATTATTGCAGGATGCTAGAGAGAATGTGGGAGAACCCACATCACAAAACAGGAAGAGGAGGTCACTGGATCGATACATTGGCTACATCGATCTGATGAGTGAGATGGTAAAGACAGGTCCATCCTCATTCAAGGAAGTTGTAGATCAACTGGTATGGGTTGATGCTATTGTAGAGGAATATGATTCCATTTTCAAAAATAGTGTTTGGGAAGTGGTCCCAAGACCAGTAGACAAATCAGTGGTTGGTCCGAGATGGCTTTACAAGGTAAAGCATGTAGCAGATGAGAGCATAGAGAAACACAAGGATAGATTTGTGGCCAAGGGGTTATCTCAGGTGAAGGGAATTGACTATGAGGAGACCTTTGATCTAGTAGCAAGGTACTCATCCATAAAGTCAATTCTAGCATTGTCAGTGCAGATGGGGTGGAAGATCCACTGGATGGATGTGAAGACAACATTCCTCAATGGAGTTATTGAGGAGGAGGTGTATATTGAGTAGCCAGGGTGGTTTGAGACCTTTGATAGATATTCACATGTGGGCAGACTCAAGTGACCATTCTATGGACTCAAGAAAGCACCCTGTGCTTGGTATACCAAGATCGATAGCTATCTCACCAAGTTGGGCTTCACCAAAAGTGAAGTAGATGCAAATCCTTATCACATTGTGGTAGAAGGTAAATTATTTATTATTTTTCTATATGTCAATGACTTGATCTTACTGGTGATGAGAAGCTGATCATATATTGCAAGAAGGACCTTATAAGAGAGTTCAAGATGAAGGACATGGGCCTCATGCACTACTTCCTTGGTTTGGAAGTATGGCAAGGAGATGGGGAAATTTTTGTTTCTAAGGGAAAGTATGCCAACGAGATAATTTAGAGGTTTTGCGTGGAAAAGTGAAAACGTATGGAGACTCCTCTAGAAGGAAACTGGAGGAAGGAGGATGCTACTTTAGGTGAAGTAGTGGAGGCTACCATTTATAGGAAGCTTGTGGGTTAACTTATGTATTTGGTGAACACATGACCGAACATGTGTTATGCAGTTAACCAGCTTAGTCAAGCAATGGTTAAGCCAACCAAACTATATTGGAAGGAAGAAAAGCATGCGTTGAGATACCTCAGAGGCACTACGCAGTTTGGTCTTTGGTACAAACGAACATAGGGAGTGAAGCTGCAAGGCTTCATAGAAGCAGATAGAGAAGGGAGTCCATCGGACAGGAAGAACACATCAGGAGGAATTTTCAGTGTTGGGTCCCCATTAGTTTGTTGGTACAACTGGAAGAAGAGATTTGTGGCACTCATCTCAGTAGAAGCAAAGTACATGGATGCCAGTCAAGTAGCATGCGAGGCTATTTGGATGAGAAATATTCTTGGTGGGTTATTTGGTCAGAATATGGATCCTACAATGATTTATTCTGACAATTAGAGTTGTATCAAACTCTCTAAGAATCCATTATTTCATGATCGATCCAAGCATATCGACATTCAATATCACCATATATGATATTGTGTGCAGAGGAGAATTATGCTGTTGTAGTACATTCCAACAGAGGAACAAGATGCAGATATTTTTACAAAGGCCTTGTCAAGAGGCAAATTCGAGTTCCATAGAAGCAATATCTGAGGATACATGGATCTTGTCACTTAATTAACTTAATAAATTCGAGTTGGAGACACTTGAGTTTAGTTCTACATGATTGATTTCTAATTTGTAGCAATATATTTAAGTTAATTTGAGTTATTGTCAGTTTAACTAGTTCTCACTGTCAGAAGAACTACTGGAGGTCAAGTTGTGGGTGTGTAACTTTTTTCACACTGAGTGATCATCCAGTTAACTTATCAATTAGCCCAAAATAATTGTCGCATGCAAAGAATTTGAGTTACCTAGTTGAGATTGGAGCTCAAGGGAAATGCACTATCATTTGTAAACTAATCCAAGTTGTATAGGTGGTGCATGCAGTCAGAGGATGGACCTATGGTAATTGCACAATTCCTTGGTGTGAAATTCTTAAATAATAGGGACAATTTCCCAAGGGAACAATGCAATGAAATAAGAGCTTGGGAAGGCTTGAAATTGACTAAGTGTTGGTCTAGGTTTAGTCAGTTAGGCAGAGAGATAGGCTATACTAGTGCAGGGCGTGCTCAGGCTTGAGCAAGCATTGTATTTCTTCTCTATTCTTTGATTATTGCAATACAGATAGTAACGGGTTTTGAGCAATTTATTTCCCCTAGATAAATCTATGTGTATGTGTGATGTTTCCTTTTGCATGTCAATGATTCTTGTTTTAGATGGTGAATTAACTTACGCAAATGAGTAGAGTATCTTTAAGTCTTGTGATTTAGTAAATTTCATGAGCAATTTTGAATCTACACATTACTTTCTACATTTAGTATTTATTCACCCATATGTTCATGTTTTTCTTTATTTTAGAATTTCTCATGGAGATTGGGTGCTTTTAGTATTCATGAAGTAAGGCCCTTGGTTCATGGGAAAAACACATCTCTTCTTGAGGGAATGGAAAATATTAGTTCATAGAAATGCAGGTCTCTTCTTGAAATGAGGGATTTTGGCCTCAAGTCACATCCTAAATTGCTTCATTATTGTTGATATATATAGCACTGCATACTCTCTTATGAAATTTCAATTTCTTTCATAACCATAAGTGATACTTTTGTTATACTTATTATGTTTAAATCTATAAACAAGGACCAAGTAATGTTCATCATTGTCAAAATCCACCACAATGTTTGATTTGAGCAAAATTCCTCATAAAAACAACCCCTTTAAAGGATGAAGATCACAATGGATTGTAAGTTTGACATTACGAATATATAATTATTATTGTAGGGATTACTTAGAGGAAAATCTCTTCGTAGCTCCTAACATGTTAGAAGGAAAATACTTCTTAATTCAAATGTAAAAAATTATAAATACACTTGTTACACACACACACACATATAGATAAAGCTTAGGAGAGATCATCATGTTCGACTAAGTGTTGCAGGTCTAAGAGATTGTCATGTTTGACTAAGTGTTGTGGGTCTGAGAGATTGTCATGTTCGACTAAGTGTTGTGGGTCTAAGCTATATATATATATATATATATATATATATATATATATATATATATATATATATATATATATATATATATATATATATATATATATATATTTGTATACACACACACACACACATAAAAACTCAGGAGGGAGTCACATAATTCTAAGTACCAAGGGAAAACATCTCCTCTTATATCTATATATATATATATATATATATATATATATATATATATATATATATATATATATATACATATATATATATATATACATATATATATATATATATCAAGAGGAGATGTTTTCCCTTGGTACTTAGAATTATGTGACTCCCTCCTGAGTTTTATATATATATATATATATATATATGTATGTATATTTGCATATATGTTGGCTGCCACTTATGTTGAAAAGTGTAAACTAGGTTCGGTCTTCATAATGACATATGTAATCATGATTTTATGGATTTGATGTAAAAAGAAAAATAAATTTATTATTCTCATTCTTGAGGCATTGGTTTCATGCTCAAGAAAAAATTATTAATAGGTCAAGTACCCATTGAGTGCTTCTAGGTTTGTCATAAAAGTCATGAAGTCAATTAAGTCATTTCCATGTATGGAAGACCCTTGTGGGCATTTTTGTATTTTTTTCTTGAAGGAAATCCTAGGTTGCGAAATTGTGTCAAGAAACCAAATCGACCAATATTTAGGTTCAAGCTAGTCCTCGAACGAGAGGGGGATCCCTTAAGTGGTATAAGGCTTTTTAATGTTGTTCACTATCACTGTACAACAACCTATGAAGCACAATGCAAAATCTAGGATTTTTTGTATAGGTGGTTTCTGATGAGTCCCAAAGCCCTGGTTATCAAATAAATTCCTCTCTTATAGAGGCTTGAAAATATGAGATTTTATCTTCAACTATTTTCTGATGTATACCTTTTCCCTATGCCTTTTGACTATCTGGAGATCTGAATTTGGTCTCTTAAAATATGCTAACTTTCCAACAACCAAGGAAATGAATCTTTTATTGATTTTTGAAACCGCGGTCAGATTCCACCTTGGACAACTTAGATGAATGAGATGATTATTGCATTAGATTCCTCTTTTTGAGAGGAGCAAAATCAACCTAAAGATCACCTTATTTGGACAAGAGAAAGTTGTTTTTTGAATTGATTTATTCACTCATGTCTATTAGGTTAGGTCGACCCTAAGCACATGTTAAATTGGATAGGTCGGGCTCAACCCCAAGTGGAATCTCATGAAAGCCCATAAATAGAAGAGACATCAAGCTCATTTGGACACAATTATCAAGCCATTTTCTCTTCTATTATTGTCTTGGTTCGCATAGGTCTGTGAGAGGAAAGTTCGTGCAAGGGTCCGAAATCTTAGGGGTGAAGCTCACACTGATCTAGGGTTTTTTGACTCTTGGACGTTGGGATAGAACTGGGAATTTTAGTCCCTGTATACTAGTACGTTACTACGTAGTGGTCAAGAAATCATCCAGAAAGTCCTAGACACTGGCATAGAAGCCTATGGGAGTGTCCATGGTTTCAGGGGCAGTTTAGGTTGTATTGGTCCCTGGACACATGTAAAATATGGTCTTGAGAGCATCCGAGCTGCCATAGATGCTTGTACAGTTTACTTATCAGAGTGTCCTAGATTTGAGGTAGATATGGGTATGTTTGACCCTAAACACCCTCATCTAGTTCACCTGGGAGTGTCCAAATTTTCTCTGGATGCAGTCTTCCAGTTATGCAGTCCAGGACTGCTATAGATGATCACATAACTTCTCCTCCCTATGCTCGGGACTCAATGATGAGATTTCAGTATTCCAAATATTCCGTTCTGTGACAACAATGTTCAACAACATCTAGCAATTAACTATAGTCAGTGACAACACATTACAACCATCAGAATGATGGTTTGATTATAAGCATGATTGGATTTGTTTCATGGATATCATAGTTGTTTTGTTTCATAGATAAAGTTATGGATCATTGTACTCTCTTTTGCTGAATCATTTGATGATGATCTAAGAAGAAGAATATTTGCAAGGGTTTTCCCCATAGTGGCTTTTGCCTCGGTCTAGACCAATCTTGATGTCTTTATGTGTGTGCAAGCTTTTCTTCTATTGTTCCTTTATGTTCCACCACATTGATGATGATGTTGTTCTTTCTATATAATTGCATATGTTCATGAATAATGGTGTATATATGAATAATGTAATGATGATATGAGGTGAACTGAATGTATTAATGAAGAAATGCAATTATGAAAGCAAATAAAATTGTATCCCTATGAAAAATTAACATGGTATCAGAGTTGGGCTGAAGAAAATTCATGGAGATCACCTCAATGTTGACACCTTTGGTGGAAGTAAGAAGTGCATTATGGAGACCTAAAAGAATTCTAGGGTTTGAAGAAAACCCTAGGAAACTTGATTATTAGGGTTTGATGGATTCTATGAGGGTAGGCTTGGAGAGAAAACCCTAGTTTATGGAAACAATATGAGATATGGAATCTAGCTGGTCAATGTGAAGATTCTCAAGCACTTGACATAGATTTGATGAAGCCCTAGATGGGATAATCCCTAGCAGACCTGGTTGGAAAATTGAAGGCAACATGGGTATATGGACCACGGACATTGTTAGTGTGAAATTTCTTGGAAGGTGTACCAAAAACACTTCACTTAAGTCACTAGCTGACAAGTGACCCTAACAACAAGTTGATGGATGCTAGCAATTCAAATCTGAAACAAAAATGGAAAACCTACAATAAAATCATAGACGATCCATAATAGAAAGCAACAATATAAAAAATCCAATGTAATAACCTAGTTAGAAATACTTTGAGTGAATACATCTTTTATTAATATCTCCTGGTGAAGGATATCTATAGATGGATCTGCAAGTCCCCCTTCGTGGGATGGGGCCTTTGATGTCCTTGATGATTTAGAAAATGATTCTCTCTCTCAATATGTGAAAAACCTCGACAAGAAGTGGAGAACTCAAAATGGGAGCTCAAAGAAAAAATACGATAATGGTGATGATGACTATGATCATGGTGAAGAATGAATGAAAAACCCTCCTATTTATAACAAAGTATTGAGTTAATCTTGAAAATGGAGAATAATCAAATAATATTAACCAAATTCATATCTAACCACTTGGAATACTTTATTATATTTATTAGAGAGGGAAAATATATTTAAAATGGTTAAATATCTTTATTTAGAAATAATTAACAAATAAAATTATTTCGCAAGAATTAAGAATGGTGCGAAATCAAAATAATTATTAAATAGCGATTTAACAATTATTCTAATAACAGAAATAAGGAAAATTAATTAAATAGTGATTATTTAAATATTTCTAAGGGATTTAGTCAAATGTGACAAGGAATAATTATTTAAATAATGATTTAATAATTATTCGTAGAGAAAATTAAATAAATAATGATTTATCTAATTATTCTCATGGGTTTTTTTACTTAAACCAAAAAATAATTTAATAAAAGCGGTTTACTAAATTATTTTCCATAGTGAAAGTGATTCTACTATGGAAAAATTAAATCTACATGATGTATTTCGATCCACCTAGTTAGAAATGGCTAGGTGATCATTTTTTGGTGATAACAAACATTGATGGCTGTTGAAGATTGGTTCAAGAGGAAGAGGATTACCTCTCATTAAAGGTAAGGATTTCTTGACTCATGATGCCTCTCGCTTTTTTTTTGACCTATGGATATGATGATTATGTTTATTTCTTATACTTCTTGCATATGTATTTGAGTATATGGATGTTTCTAACCTCTTGATGAGATGTGATAAGTGGATCCCTCTTGAGGATCATTTGAGATGCAGGAAGGATGGGTAGAGATGGAAAGGGTAAAGAGGTACTTGATAAAAACATGAAAAAATGCTTCAAGTAGCCTATGTCTAATGAAAATGTGAACATGTATTTGAATACGACAAGGTATGCATGGTATGTTATATTTCAACTTTAACATTGGATGGCTCGGTAAGCCCTAAGGTATGATGAGAATATCTCTTTCTTTGATGGCTCATACATGCATATGAAAATGACTTGGATCTATGTTTCCTATGATAAAATGATGCACCTAATGTTGAACATTTTTGATCTTCTTGAATTCTATGAGGCTGTCGACTATTGATACATGGATAAACTTGATAATTGGCTAACATCCATATGTTGGACATATTGATCCTATAAATAAGGCTATCACCTTGAATCTAGTAAATGATACTCTTGATACTTTTCATGATGAATTTCATATAGAAGGATAGCTTATTAACTCCTGTTAGGGTCCTATAATTTATAGGACCAATTGATGATTATCTGTTTATGTTCATGTCTAGAGATGTTGTAAATAATGATTTCATTCTCCAAATTATTTTCAAAAGTTCAAAAGAAGAAAAGGAAAAGTAAAATATATATGATAAAGGAAAACTGAAAAAAGAAAAAAAAGAGAAAAGAAGAAATATAAAATAGGGGATATATAAAAAAAATGATATATATGAGATGTTGGCTTAAGGGGGCTTGACCAAGGTTCAGAGTTTTTTGCACCAACCAAAAAAACCCTAATTACTGGCCCTTCGACAACAACCTGCATAGCGCCGGCTACAGTCTCACCTGAAGCAGTGTTGGGGGATGCTAGAACTAGGTTTTTGCATCCAGGGATATGTGCTAAGTGGTTCTTATGCTCTGGCAATTCAGATATGCCTTCACATAGATCGGTGTCCTTCTAGGGCTAGGTATTGTAACTTAGGTAAAATGGCTTCTAGACCTTCGTGAAGGTTTGCGATCAGTCTTTGTGGACCTTAAACAGGTAGGTTATCCACTTTTGTGCATCAATAAATAACCCTAGATCTGCCTTCACGCAAATCTATCCAACTCATCAGAAATCATAACAGAAATAATCCTTAACTTCGCGAACACAGATAATTACTTAAAACATGCATAAATAAGATAGATTCAGTAGTTTCATGCAACATTCGTACATTATTTCATTAAAACATATTATTGAGCGACATAATATAACATAAGCAAAATTGACAATAATGCACGATAATTCTTTAAAATAAGTCTTTATTCAATTCCAACATTCAAATTACATACTTTTCCGCCCTGCACACTCAACTGCAGGGGTCCGTTCACTTAGCTATAGGGGTCTGCGCCTCAGCTATGGACTTACCAAGGCCTCCTGCGCACTCAATTGCAGGAGCCTTCCCCTTCCACCTTAGTACAGTAAGCATAGCCTTCTTGCCTTAGCACTTACCCAAATAGTCTCTATCTTCACTTAGCTTACTTAGTTACCTCTTCTAGACTCACCATGACTCAAATATATATCATTCTCAATACAATACCATGGTTTGTGGACCATGGGTGAGTTTGAAAACTAACTTATTTACTTATCCAAACAAGGGGCTATGACCCCTTTGACTCCTATCTACTAGCGTGCTCCGCATCCACATTTTGCAGAGAATTTACATATTTTACAAAAAATTATAGAAAACTTGGGTTAACTAACCCCAAAAATGAACCTAGGGACCCTATCCCAACAGGCCGCCAACACAAATATCGTGACTCGCCCTCGAGTCACTCAGATGGCAACTCAATCTTGCTGCGTAGACCATCGAGCTCAACTTGTAACACTGCAACTTCAGCAACGCTCTGTGCCACAACCTGCTGCACTTCTTCTACCAAAGTTTCTGTTGTCAGGCCCTCCACTGCTAGGCGCATCATCCTTTGTGTCCGTTGTGGCACCTTTAGCTTTTCCTGGAGTGACAGAGTAAGCTGACAAGCTTTCTCTAGTCATGGATGTAATCTGGCCTTTATAAGGGCCTCTTTCCTCTGCAATTCTTCTGCCTGTGATTGTAGCTGCTTTCCTTCCTATAACTTTGCGAGGCATTGTGCTGGCACCAAAGTGCACACAGTTTCTCAGACCTCATCATACTTTTGCTGTGTCTCACAAACATCGGTGTTCAAATTCCACAAGTTCGTGTGCTCTTGCAGATTCATCCATAATTCCATCGCTGTGTTGAACATCATTGCATAGTCTGTGACTGTGGTATCCAATGTTTTCATATTTTCCTTTATTTCTGCTCCGTGCTACTCCCGAACCTTTGGTGGATTTGTGGGATGCAACTTCAACTATATCTCTACTATCTTCATTTGGAAATCAAAGGTAACTCTACAAACCTCGTCCTTTGATGTGTGTATTGAAACAACCAATTTCCTTACTTTTGCTGATGCTTCGACATCCTCTGGGATGTTCAATTATGGCACGATTTTTCAAGCCTTCTTTATCATTGTCTCAAGTTTCTTACTTCGTTGTTGCATTTCCTCCTTGGCCTTCAACACCTACGCTTTCTTGGCTAACATATGTTCATTATTTACTTTGAACTCATTGATGACTGTGGGGGCGCGTTTCTCTCTGATCCACAATTCATCTAAAACCCCCTGGTGCAGTGTGTGGAAGGTCTGGAGCAGGAGCGTGATCAAATTCACTCCCATTTATTTCACTGTACTGAGCACAACGCAATCCTCGTCTGACTTTGTGTGAACAGACCCTTCTGGCAATCATATGACTTTGAGGTCCATAGTTCATTCCAGCTTCGCCATTGTTCCACTTCCCTATGTTAGGCTCGCTTGTACCCCACTCGCTTGCCAAACGCCTGCCTAAATCCTTCTAGTCTAGATCTACAACTCGCACAGATCCTTTTGGATGCTCCCCAGCGTCTGCACATACTGTTGCTCAAATTGTTGCAAAAACTCAGTTGTCGTGTCTCTAACCTTGTCCCTGATCTCATCAAGATCACCTTCTGTAAGCACCATCGGGTCAATGCATGTCTTCTTATTAGACTTATGCTTTTTTCGTTGTCCACCTATCTGCTCATGCCCGTGCCTCTTCAAGGTGAAAGGAGTGCTCTATTCCTCACCACCACCTACTTCCTATTCTGACAACTCCTGCTCATTTATTTGCTGTGAAGCTGAATTTTAACCTTCTTCTGTATCCTGTCATTCTTTCTCAGGCTACTCTTTGGTAGTGCTTTCTTTCTCTCCCCACTCTTTCTTCATCGTTGCCTTAGCAACAACTTCTTTCTTCTTCTGCTTGGCGAGAGCTCATGTGGCCTTTTGAGAGGCTTCCTTACGCTTCATTCCAGCAGATCTCTTTGCACCTTTGCTTGTTACCACATTAAGCTTTGTGGGTTCGCACCACTCTACTAGCCAAGTCCCCATGATATCTTGTGCGTCCATCTCAGATACCAGATATGAAAACTTGTGCCATAGGTTCTTTGGGTCCTTCTGCGCTTGATAGAAACATTGTGGAAGTCGGCCTAGAACTCCGTGAAGGTCATCAATTGTGCAAACGAGGTTGGGGACAACCTTGGCCTCTGACTAATGACTGTTTGCAAGTCCATTTCCATCAAAATCTAGAAAATATTGGACTCTTTGATCTGTTCAGGATCCTTGATCACCCACAACGAGCGAACTTCATTGCTTGAGTAAATATTTCTCCTGCGGAGGAAACTAGCTATCCTCTAGCAACTTCCATGTGACTAATACAATGGATAATAAAAGCCATGCATAATGAAACAACTTGCTTTCTTCCTGGGATTCTCGACAGTTCACGAGGAACTCATTGCATAGATACTTTTCCTAGTTGTATTGCACTCCCTTCGTGCACTGGACTGTGAGTGACACTATCTGCACCAGAACCTCATCCGTATAACAATTCCTCATGATTTCCCCACATGAATATGGGCGACAAACTGCACTGCCTGGTCCTGAATAGAGCTGATAGAATATTCGCGCGACTTCTTAACAAGCCCATACTCTATCATGATCTTGTCTACCAAGTCTTTTTCCCCACTTTTCCCTCCAAACTCCTTGCCCCCCAGCTCCTTTTTAAGGCAACTTTGTTATGCTATGGATTAACATGTCTGTTATCTGGATGGGCTCCCCAACCCAAAGGCACCCATCATGCACCAGCGTGAGGAGCTGGCACATACACACCGTGTTGATAGTTGATCGATGATAATGCAGTACACAGAGCATGTGTAGCAGTCCAGCTTTCTCAACACCTCTTATCCACTTCATCGGCTCTAACCGTGTAACTCCAGTCTCCTCATAGTATATTTTGGTCATATACTTGTTGGTGGCCAAATGTGGAAACCTCTCATGGTACGCGAGGTCCCAATCCTCCATTTTCAGAGCAGGAATGCGTGCTAGGACCATGCCTTCAAATTCCAATTGTTTAGGCAACAAGGGAGTCGACACCATGAATTTCCTAGAATATGGGTCCTTGTAACCTTTCTTTTTCCCTTCCACGGAGGGATATATGCTGGGAGCCATGATATGGGCTCAGCCCCCTCCACATCTAACTCCTCCACACCTTGGTATTCCTCCTCCTCTAAATCAACCAATTTCTTTGGCGGTTTGTTTTTTTCCTCTTTTTGGCTCACTTCGGGGTTCTTCCTCGGTGACGGTCTCACTAACATTGACTTCTTATGCTTCTTCTTTGTGGCTAATTGTTTCTCTTTTGTGGCGGATTGCTTCGGCCTTGATGACCTAGGCGCGATAGGCATAGGGGTTATAACTTCCATACTTGAATTCTCAGGGCTCAACGTGACAGACACAACAACTTTAGAACTTATGGCTTCGGCAGGGTTTGTAGCAGTCATTCATTCTATGAATAGCTCTCGGGCTGTTGCAGTGTAGTTTGCAAAAGAGGGGCGCATCCTGAATGCTTCCTATAATTGATGATTCATAAGATTCAGACAACAAAGCGCCCATGCTACTCTTAGAATGCAAAGTGTTCTTCGTTGGACCAACATGTGTAATTTATAGGAAGTTTTGAATTCAAATCTGACCATTCCCCCCAAATTATGATAATAAATGCATCTTTGGCAGCAGATCTCCAAATATTTTCGCCATAAATAGCACCTACCCACTCCTCTTAATTGATTTTTGGCCATCAAGTCATGAATAGTAACCCCAACATTTACTTTTGGGTCCATGTTCGTGGCACCATCCACCATGGTGCAGCTCATCTAGTGTATCTTTACCTGTCGCACCCCTGTCATTTGTCGTGCAACCTCTCTACCACGTTTTTCACCTAGTCGGGTAGCGTAGTTTATAGTCCTACAATCCCTTGCAACTGCCTAGATTACTAAGACTGTCATGCTTCCATATAGTCATCGCACAGGGGCAGGATCTCCTATGTACAACTTCAGCCTACTTCTGTTCACTTTTCCAGGGAATGGTTCCTCATTCAGCTTCCTAATCTTAATTGCGCCACCATCTGTGATCTCCTTAATAACATATTGCCGCAAACCAGTGCATTTGAAATTTTCCTAGAAAATTCTTCGATGCATGCTCCAAAATCTTGTTAAAAGCTTCCAACATTCCATTCGCTTGTGGGTGATAGGGTGTGCTCTTTTGATGACACACTTGGAATTCTTCAAGCATCACGTTGATTGTTTCATTCAAAAAATGCGTACCTCTATCACTCATAAAAAATTTAGGGCATCCAAACCTTGTTAAGGCATACTTGAATAGAAACATTTCAGTAGTGGCTATTATACAATCCTTTACTGGCTATGCTTCTGCCCATCTGGTTAAATACTACGTTGCAGTAGTAATATACCGCGTGCCCATATTCTTTCCTGGTGGTTGTGTTGGACCTATAAAGTCAATGGCCCATTTCTCAAATACCTGTAATGAGACTTTAGGATTTAAAGGCAATTCATCCCTTCGTGAAGGCTTCCCCATCCTTTGGAAAGCATCGCATGTCTTGTAGTATGCCTTAGAATCCTTGTGTAATGTTGGACACCATAGCCCAACACACAAAATATTTTGCGCGGTTGATTTCCTTGCATAGTGACCTCCGGCCACTCTCCATGGGCTTCAACTTCGCAATATCTCATCCGAACCCATCTTATATAAATGACCCGCAATCATTGAAAAGTCTGCAACGCGAACTGCTAAATCCTTCTATTGAATGGAATAACCCTCCGAGGCTATTCCTGTTCTTAAGAACTGAATAATATCGAAAAAATGATCGTTCGCGATGCACACCACAAAGAGGTGTGCGTCCAACAGTCCTTCCTCAAAACTACTTGTTTCTTCACCTGTTTCAATCCTGGATAGTTGGTCTCAACCCGCATTCAGTCTTCTAGGTTTCACAATCACTTCAAAGTCATACTCCTGGAATAATAGTAACCATTGACATATCTTCCCCCCCCAATATAGGCTTATTGACCAGGTACTTCAGCGCAGAGTGATCTGTATACATTTTAAAGTGTCCACCCAACAAATAATGTCTAAAATTTTGTAGCGCATAGACCATTGCTAACCCTAGAGTAATTCTTCTCAGCTTTGGATAACTTCTTGCTCGTGAAAGCTATTTGATGATAAAAATCTCCCTCACCTGTTTGTGTTAATACTACTAGCGTAGTGCAGGAGGCATCGACATGCACATGAAAATTCTTTTTCCAGTTGGGAAACACCAAAATAGGCACTGTCACATTTTTCTCCTTCAAGACATCCAAACTATGCTAACAATCTTCATCCTAGAAAACATCGCATCCTTCTTTAACAATTTTTACATCAGTGCAGTTATCTAGGCATACGCCTTGATAAACTTCCTGTGGTACCCAGTGTGTCCCAATGTCGTGCACAATTGTTTCACATTTCTAGGGGCTTCCACATTCATAATTACACCGATCTTTGCAGGGTCTACCATGAAGCCCTGCTTACATACAACATGGTCGAACGAAATCCTAAAAGGCACACAAAATATATACTTCTTCAAGTTCAACACGATCTGATACCTTTGACATGTATCCAACATGAGGCGCAGACTCGCAACATGCCACTTCACCAACCCAAATATAGTCCAATCATCAAAATAGACTTCCAGGAACTTATGAATAAACTCTTTGAACACTGCAATCACTACCCGAGAAAATATTGCAGGTGCGTTCTTCAATCCGAATGGCATAACTATATATTGAAAAAAACCCCACTCATTTGCGAAGGTTGTTTTGCTTCGATCCTCCTGTGCGATCTTTATTTGATGATATCTAGAAAAACCATCAGTGAACGCATATGCCCCCTGTCCGCCAACATTTTCTAATACTTCGTCGGTAAATGGTGTTGGGAACAGATCATACACACATGCATCATTCAACTTTCTTACATCAACATAGATACAAATTTCTCCTTTCCATTTTTTTCTCTTGGACCACCATTGGGCTCACCCAATATGATTCCTGTAATGGTTAAATAATATCGGCAACCAACATCTTATCCAGTTCTTGGCGCACCTTTTATTTATATTTTTGATTCAACTGATAGGGCCTCTTCTTAACAGGCTTCACATCCGGCGTCAATGTAATCTTCATAACACCTAAATCTCCGATGATTCCTTTCAAATATGAAAACTTCGTTGGGAATAAATCCTGGTACTCGTGCAGCAGCTCAACTACCTTATCAACCTTTTCTTTGTCCCAATAGGCTCCTATCTTCGCAAACTTAGGTTTTGATTCAGATCCAATGTTTACTTGTTGATTTTTCAAAGGTTCATATATATCTGGGTTTGACACCTTCGGTCCTTCAAATTTGCATTGTTCTTCAGACTCTGGAATGGTAATATTCCATGGATCTTGCTCATCTTCTTCAATAGTCATATTGTAACATTCCAACACATGACACAACTGTGTACTCTAGTCCGGTTGAGCCCATTCTATCGGTTCCTTTGGTGTTCTGAAAATGGATACTTTTATCTCCTGGAGTGCCTCATCAATGCTCTCAAACCCATCCTCAAAGATGAAAGTTAATAGAAAACTCTCCCTTAAGATGTCCCATTCAGCTATTCCATGGCGAAGCTTCGTATCTAGATATCAGTTCATTGAGATTGTGTCTAATGTATGACGGAAAATGTGCACCCATTCTGGTTGTGGTTCTGTTCCCCAGGCCTTAGTCCATCGTGCCAAATGATTGTGCAGATCATCCTTCCCACTGTATTTTTTTGTCATTCTAGTATTAGCATAGCCAAAACTTAACTTCATCATTCTCCTGTATTCTTTCCATCCAGCAAAATTCTCCTTGTGTGTACCCCACCAATGGGCAGGTGTAGCGCACAACGCCAATTCTAGTGCCTACAATTGATTCTCTTTTGGTACTTCCCTCTCAAATTCATCTAAAAATAGTTCAATGTTAGTCAAACCATCATAATGTGGAAGGTTTCTTACCTTAGTTGAAACATACCTCAATAACTTGGTCATCATATTGCAGCGGAGCATAGATACTTCATGCAACCTATTCTGCCAATGTTCAAGCTCTTCATCTGAATCTAAGGTGCAATAGCTATCCCTGTCCCACACAATTCATCCATCAGTTGTAGGATTGATCCAATCCTCATCTCGCATTGTTATCTTGTATATCTTATCAATATCATCATCACTTTCTACATAGTCGTGCATAGGTTCAATATAACACATTCCTTCTATAGGGTCTAGTGGCACTACAACCCTAAGTGACTTTTTCTCAAAGGATATCTTCTGCTTCAAGTTGATTACCCCATTCATATCAATAGCTCAGTCAATTCCTAACAGCGCGGGGTATGGGTTACTATCATCCACTATCTCAATGACTTCAAAGTCAGCTAGCACTCGCACCCGCAATGTCCACCGTTACACCATATAAGCGCTCCATTGGAATAATATTTTGCTGATTCTCCATGCACATCTGAATAGGAGATCACTGCAGCCCAGGTCTCCCCATCTTTTCCCATGTATTCTTAGGCAAGACATTCACATCAAACCCCTGATCTAAGATTACCTGGTCCATTTCATATTCACCTACCTACGTAGTTAGCCTGATCTCGCGCCCTGTTCGTGCCTTATGTTTACCAATCTTTCTTACTGTTCACTACTCAGTAGGAGTCTTTTCTTAATTGGAACATTTGTCTATTAAGTCTTGCAATCCTTCGATTTCTTTCTGATCATGTAGAATCTTCATACAAGTCTTCAGAAAGGTAGTGAGTATTGAAGGATCTACTTCTTACGTCGCATTAGTCTCTGGCAATTTTTCTTGACTTCCTCAGGTGGGGGCCTCAATGAAGTTCTTCTTGGCTTCCATGAAAGTCTCTTTAGTGCAATTAAGGTCAAAGTCTACTTCCTTCTCATCATCCTTGCGCACCGACCCATCTTCCTCAGGCTGCTTATCTTTATCTGTGCTAGTTTCCATGCCACTTCTCAATACAATATTTATGCTCTGATCCTCTATGAAATGGTCAAACTGTCGACAATACTGACATGATGGATGCATGAGATTTGTATAGTCTCGTGCGAAGTGCCCTGCTTCGACAGAGTTATAGTATATTACTTGCACACGCCCTCATCTTGGTCCAACGCCTCTTCTGTTATAGATCTGATCCAAAAGATATATGATAACAGAAATAACCCAAGAATAACAAGATAGAAATAGATAGAAATGCTTCTTTATGGATCAAACCCTTAAGGTAGGGAAACACCATACAATCAATCCTTAAGGAAGGAGAACACTCCATAAGCCATATGCGTGTTCATACAATAATCCTTGACTCTCTCCCTGTGGAGTCTCTAGCCTCTATATAGGCCTCATACATACAATACCATGGATCATTACCATGGTTCCCTCATACCATCGACTAATACCATGGGCCCATTACATTATTACTAACTACTTGTGGTCCCTTACATGATATGGGTTAACCACCTTATTTATTACTATGGCCCATCCCATTATTACATTATTACCTTGGGTACCTCCCTTGGTACCCCATATTATCCCCCCTAGGTATATAACATTCCACCCCCCCAAGCATGTTTCGTCCCCGAAACATGGGAAGAATACAAATAATAAGATCTACTCAAAAGAGTAGTCCATTGGTACCATGCACGTGCATCTAGCCATCCAAGAGAAAGGTGAACCCTTGATCTCGCTAGTGCCTCGCCCGCTTGAGATGGAAGTTGATCGTGGCAGCTCTTATGTGTTGATGTGTAGTAGGTGGATCTAGGCTCCTTGCTATCCATCATACGGGGGTTGTTGTCCTTGTGGCTAGTTGGTTGCCATCTTGTTGGTTGTTTTCTTGCGGGGTGATGTGGGTGATGATATGTTGAAGTTTTAACCCACGGTGTCTTTTTCTTTAATTCACCCTGCTGTGGTGCCTGTTGTCGTGTCTTCTTTTCCAATATGACTTCAACCACTGAGCCCTCCTCTGATGTATCAGCACCTGTAACCTTTTCTGCTTCAGCTTCTGTTTGTGTTTGATTATCTATCATCACTAGCTCATCATCTAATATGTCAGACTCTGGAACATCTTCTGCTTCCGCCTCCTTGGACTCTACCTGTTTATTAATGGAAATATCCTGTAATGTAATTTTCTTCTTTTTATACCAGAGCTTCAGGAATTTCTTCTGTACATTAATATTGATAGTACCCACTGATTCCATCCAAGGGTATCCCAAAACAACATCCATGTTATCCATATCTGAAGCATAAAAATCACCATGGAACACATACTTATCCATAGAAATCTTCAAATCCTTGTACACTTGAACATCCTTATCATCCACTTGTGCGTTTTGAATGTGTTTTGCTGGAATTTGTAATTTTTTTGCTAAGTTGACATTTATGAGATTTTGTTTGCAACTCGGATTTATAGACACAATGATTTTCTCCTTCTGAATCAATCCATGAACCTGCAATAAAGAGATACCAGCAGAAAATAACCCTTTAGGTTCCTTGGTTTCCTTCTTTTCTGTAAAAATAAAATCTTTGCTAGGCTGTGTGTCTGTCTGTGTGAGCTTATCCACAAGATTAGTTTTACGGTCAAAGTGGTCCATAAGATCTTTTGTGAATGTGTCCCAAGTCAAGGGCCTTCGATAGCAACGTTGATGCCATTGCCACCATTGCCGTCTTTCATTGTCCAAGTACAGTATTCCCACACTCAACTGAGTCTCATCATCCATGATGTAATTCAATCTAAAATATTTCTCCATTTGTGCTAGCCATTTGGCTGGATGAGAGCCATCAAATTTATACAAGTCCTGAAAATTCTGACCTAGGGCCGCCATCACAAAAAAATTGGCGAAAATTTGAAATGGTCACAATTCCGTCAATATTACTCAGAATCCCTATTATAACCTGTTTTTGGAAATGGAACAATCATTCTGCATCTGCCCATGTGGTAGAAATCTTGATCCAGGCACTTGGAATTTCAGATCTGCGCTGCAACTCTCCCGCCGTCACCAAAATTTCTGCAAAAAGAGCTAATTTTAAATCAGTGATATCTCCCTCATCCGGACTCCGATTCGACTGATTTTTTTTTTGAATTTGGGTAATTTTTCTCAAAAAATTTAGATATACAATTAGATTTTGTAGATCTTGCACCAGGACGTCCATATCTGCGCCGCAAACTCGCTGCCCTGAAAAATTGTCTGCAACACCACTGATTTTTAGATCAACGATATCTCCTTCATCCGGACTCCGATTCAACCGATTTTTTTTTTTTTTAAATCGGCTATTTTTTCACAAAGAATCCATATCTGTAATTAGATTTTGCATATCTTGCACCAAAAATACAAATCTGATCAGCAAACTCGCCGCCCCCGAAATCCTGCAAAAAAAAAAAAAAAAAATTCTCCACTTTTGTGCCCATGAAAGTGCTCTGATACCACTTGGTATAGCTCTGATACCACTTGTTATAGCTCTGATACCACTTGGTATAGCTCCGATACCACTTGGTATAGCTCTGATACCACTTGTTATAGATCTGATCCAAAAGATATATGATAATAGAAATAACCCAAGAATAACAAGATAGAAATAGATAGAAATGCTTCTTTATTAATCAAATCCTTACGGTAGGGCAACACCATACAATCACTCCTTAAGGAAGGAGAACACTCCACAAGCCATATGCATGTTCATACAATAATTCTTGACTATATTCCTTCACATGGAGTCTCTAGCCTCTATATAGGACTCATACATACAATACCATGGATCATTACCATGGTTCCCTCATACCATCGACTAATACCATGGGCCCATTACATTATTACTAACTACTTGTGGTCCCTTACATGATATGGGTTAACCACCTTATTTATTACTATGGCCCATCCCATTATTACATTATTACCTTGGGTACCTCCCTTGGTACCCCATATTATCCCCCCTAGGTATATAACATCTTGGTCCAACGCCTCTTCCTCTTCCTTGGCCTTGGAATCCTCCGTGGGCTACTCCTGCCCCTTGATCTTGAGGCCAGTTTTCTTCCTGCATCCTGTAGGTAGGGGTCTTATCCATCATCAACTCATACCTTCTACAATGGCACTCATCATGTCCTGTAGACTTATAGAAATTGCAAAACAACTACTGAGGGGTATGTACAAACTTCTGCAGTAAATGGAAGTTATCAGTAGCATTATGTACAGTAACTTGCCAAATAATGCACCATATCACAACTCCCCTGCTCGTCCTAATATTATTCTTTGGTTTCAGGGGAACATGCCTTCCCCCTATGATATAGTTCTTAAAGACTAGGCAATGTTCCTTATCATGTTCGTGGCTTTTACATTTTAGACACCAGATATCAGCATGCACCTCCGACTGAGCTTCCTTTCCTTTCTTCAGGCTCTGCAACTCCAAGTGCAAACTTTCCCGTTGCGAATGTATTTGTTGCACTCCAATGTTTGTATCTTGTATAGGTGAGGCATCCAGCCTCATCGAGATCTCCAAGGCCTCTGTTTGCATTGCTATTTTATGCTGTGACAGAGGTATTCTTAAATGTGGCAAGAGCGATGTGATAAACTAGTCGCGATGCTGGGAATCTAATATTAACATATTAGCTTGCCTGATCAGGCACTTCAACCTCTGATCAAAGTCCTAAGCTGTATGAAAAAATTTCTGTCATATTTCCTTAAATTCAATTACATACTATGCCTTTGACTTAGGCTTACTGAAATCCTTGTTCAAAACTAGCTGGGTATCTACCAACGTCGCATTGGGGTTATTTGTGGAATACTTTATATACCATGTTAGGGAACAATTGTGCAAGGCTGTAACCAAATGCACTTTCTTAATATTATCGTCCTTAATCTGCTGTGCTGTCCAAACAGTTCATGTGACAAACCAAAATTGTTCTGGATCTTTAGTCCATGTTCCTTTAAAGATCGGCATCTTCATCGTGTTCGCCATGTTTAATGGTGGGAGTGGAGGTGGAGGGGGTGAAGGTGTAGGTGTGTGAGGTGGAGGTGGAGGTGGAGGTGGAGTGGATGGATGAGGTATCCTTAGAATACCCTGCATAATTAAATGAACTGCACTTCACGACATAGTCAGCACTGTCCCTTCATCGCCACTTGAAGGGGGTTCAATGAGTGGACTATATTCTAGGCTGGATCCTCCATTTCTTCTAAAGAATCTCCCGGTTTGCGTAGCCCCAAACATAAAGGTATCTGCATAACCTTATTTTCACATAAAAACATTTTAATCTAGGTCTTCAATGATTTCAAATACTTACCTCACGGTCCTTTAAAGATCCTTCGCTTCGCTTCGCTTCGCTTCGCTTCGCTTCGCTTCGCTTCGCTATAGATGATATTCATATTGATCACGAAATAAGTCACAAAAATTCCTAGGGTGCGATCAATCTAATGATCCACAACCTACACGATAATTGCTTCCTGATACTTCCAGATGTCACATCGGTTTAGGAGTCCACACTATAGGAACTTTGATCCTCCACATCCCTTGACTATCGGCCAATTTAGACAACCACTTGTATAGTTCTTTAGGGAAGAAAAAAAAGAATGCATTGGTCTCGTCCGTGTACAAAAATATCTGCAACCACTACTCCTTGGATAATTTAGGGTTCCTATTCTCTGAAGCTGCGAACACGTGTGATTTTCAATCAGTCCACTTATCAAGCTCTTTCTTTGTAGGAAATCATTTATCGCACATCTCTCAGATAGATCCCGGTCCCGGCAAGAAAACCATTTGTTGGATTAAGGGGGCCTGACCTAGGTTCAGAGTTGTTCGCGGTAACCAACAAAACCCTAACTGTTGGCCCTTTCAGCACCAACCTACATAACACAGGCTAGAGTCTCACTTGAAGTAGTATTGGGGAATGATAGAACCACATTTCCACTTCCAAGGACATTTGATAAGTGGTTCTTATGCTCTGGAAGTTCAGATTTTCCTTCGCACAGATCGGTATCCTTCTAGGGCTCGGTACTATAACCTGGGTAAAATGGCTTCTAGACCTTTGCGACTATTTGTGATCAATATTTGCAGACCTTAAACATTCATGTTATCCACTTCTGCACATCAATAGATAACCCTATATCTTCCTTCGCACAAAAATATCCAACTCATCAGAAATCATAACAGAAATAATCCTTAACTTCACGAACACAGATAATTACTTAAAACATGCATAAATAAGATAGATTCAGTAGTTTCGCGCAACATTCATACATTATTTCATTAAAACATATTATTGAGCGATAGAATATAACATAAGCTGAATTGACAATAATTCACGATAATTCTTCAAAATTAGTCTTTATTCAATTCCAACATTCAAATTACAGACTTTTCCACTCTGCGCACTCAGCTGCAGGGTTCCGTGCACTCAGCTATGGAGTTACCAAGGCCTCCTGCACACTCAGCGACAAGAGCCTTCCCCTTTCACCTAAGTACATGAAGCAGAGCCTTCCTGCCTTAGCACTTGCCCAAATAGTCTCTATCTTCACTTAGGTTACTTAGTTACCTCTTCTAGACTCGCTATGAATCAAATATATAGCATTCTCAATACAATACCATGGTCCACGAACCATGGATGAGTCTCAAAATTGATTTATTTACTTATCCAAACAAGGAGCTAAGACCCCTTTGGCTCCTATCTCTGTGCGCTTTGTATCCACATTTCGTGGAGACTTTACATCTTTTACAAAAATGTATACAAAACTTGGGTTAACTAACCCCAAAACTAACCCTAGGGACCCTATCCCAACATGATAAAAAAGAAAAAACAAAAGAAATGAAAAAATTAGAAGAATAAAAAATAAGCACCAATAAGTGAGCTAGCTAAAATGCCACTTTAATTCCAAAAAATGCAAATTTTCATAAGGTTTGAAACCTTAGTATATATACTTTGTTTGTTTTGTTTTGTTTTTTATGTATTTGATAAAACATAATACGAAAAAAGTCATTTTGCAAATAAAAATCGCACAATAATTAATAGAGGTGATTTACTCCATCTGGATCTATGGTGGTGGGGTGTTTTCGCCCCCCCCCCCGTATTCTCAATAGTTAACACGAGGGGGGGGATGTTTCTTCCCAAACCCCCTGGAATAACATGGAGATGCCTAGGGAATTTTGTGGGGGGTCCCATCCCTATTCCACTTACTGCCTACAACCCCCCACCCCCCCTGAAATACCATCTCTGCTCTCCTGCCAATGACTCGTCCCTCCGCTGCTCGCCTTCCGCCCTGTGTCTCCCCCTTTGTCGCTCATATCTAGACACATACCCACTGCCCCCTACCACTTCAATTTGGCCACCTGTCTCGCCACTTCACTTCCCATTCAACTTTTAAAACTGCCACCAATTGCTAATTGAATGTTAATTTATTAAACTTACATGCCCTACCCATTTTACCAATAAATCCTATCCACTCCCTGGTCATTAATGAATCCATTATGAAAACGAATTCCACCATTATAAAATATCTTTTGGGGAAAATGCTTCATTCCCTTTTTCTTTTCATTGATCCTACAGGACGAAGGACAAAACTACTACCAACTTACAACTTCCAACAACCAATTCCTTGCGTACAATAAGCAGGTTTTCAGGGTAACCCCATTCTTCAGACCTTTTTATGTCAAGTTTTCTTCTATCAAGTTTCTACAACATTGTTCTCCCGTTCCCTATGTTCATTTTCCAAAATGTTGAATCGTAAAGGAAAAGGAAAGATCACAGAGTCAAATCCCCTTATTCCCTCAGTCCCATATTTTGATAAATCTCCCTTAATAGACACCCTGTATAAAATTGTTGAAACACAGTCAGAATTTGATCTCTATGAGCTCCATAACTGGGCAAAGCAAAAATACTAGGATAAAAATGATGAATTAAGTGTCTAGGAATCCTTTATCCCATAATTTGTTCCCCCCCAGACTCACTTCTTTCCCGAGTTCTCTGTCTGGTGCCACCTTAGATATTTGCCAAGTCAAAGGGCAGTCATTTCCCATGACAATGAAGTCATTTCTCTATTTCCCCTGAAAGCATCTACCAGGCCCTGCAAGTTGACTATCAGACCTCTCACCATCCTTTTTCTGCTGATATTTTAATGGAATTATATAAAAAATTAACATTCCCTCAGAGAGCCCAGATTTTCGAGTTTTTTCTTCCAGAAAATGCTGAATTACCTAGGACCAATCCTCCATACCTAGTTTCAATGTTTCCTGAAATGTCCAAATAGGTAATCTCCATGGTAACCCAACTGCTTGGGTACCATAATGACCAGTGGTTAGATGAGATAGTGTTATATTTTTTTATTATCTATTTTTGCAGTTGGCAAACAGGTCTCCATCCTTTTCAATTATAGTCAGTTTTTGGCCAACTCCATCAATGACCAGTTTGTCAATTTCAAAGTAGAAGGTGTCTTTATGTATCAATCAATCCTAGTCTACTTACCAGTCAGACAAATTTAAGTTCCATTTACAGAAGATAGATAATGAAGGTAACCCCTGGTCAGTCATTCACTATACTTCTCTAGTTAGAAATAACTCAATGGAATATTACTATAGTAATTATGTTGATAAGCTTTTTTATACCTCACTATGTTTGCTGAGCAGTGGTGTGATCCCAAGGATTTCACCAGAAATAAATAAATTTTTGCATTTATTATATCAAGCTAAAGTGGGAGACTAGTATTTACACTAGAACTACACTGAGATCAAATTTTATGGATCAGAATTGCCTCATATATTGCCAGTTTTTGTACCTATTAGGATATTTGCATTAGAATACAAAAGGAAAATTCTAAATATGGAGGAGTTGCATTTTGTCTCCTATAAGAAGAAAGCACAGTTCAAGCTAAAAGCTCACATAGGGCCCTACATCATCAACACTAGAGCTACAACAAAGGAAGTAGATGCTATCTTGAGTCAGATGAAATTCAAACTGAGTTTCTCTTGGTCTTATGATCCCCTAGGCATCATTTCAAAACTCAAATTAGAACAGAAGAGTACCTCTTATGCACACACACCAAGGCTTAAAATTGAACAATATGCAAATCAAGAGGAATGGACAAAGGTTACTCTACAGGAAGCTAAAGAACAACTTGTGAGTCAATCATCTACGTAGACACCAATTCCTAAATAAAATGAGGGAAAAGGGAAAGGGAAGCCATGTCCCCTACTGATTCTAACAATACAGATGCAAAATTTATTTTTTTTAAAAGAAAGAAGAAGGACCCAAATACTAA
This sequence comes from Pinus tabuliformis, assembly GCA_031772625.1. NCBI lineage: Eukaryota > Viridiplantae > Streptophyta > Pinopsida > Pinales > Pinaceae > Pinus > Pinus tabuliformis. The sequence continues at coordinate 193,024,171 of CM062807.1, read as the reverse complement.
TAAATCAGATTCTCCAATTATTTCCTGTTTAAGCCTCAAATAATTACTATTCAAGATGAAACTCCAGAGGAAGGTGACACACAACAACCAGCCACAATGATTTTAACAGGAACCCCTATCACTCTTTCTACTCAAGTAGAAGAAACAATACAATCACCTACTGCAGAAGCAATAGTCCAGTCTCTAGTATCATCTAGCTCATAGATTTCCACTCAACAGAGTATCTTCTCAAGATACAGGGAGATGAAATTAAAGAAGGAAGCTTTGAAGGCTTCCACCTACTCTAAATTTTGGAAGTAGGCCACTAAGACACAACACATATTACTTTCTTCAATTGATTCAGAGAAAGGACAATTCCATATGGCCTTCATGGAACGTCTGGTACCAACTCCCAGGAGTGATGAAGATTATAAAGCCTCCTTTTGAAAGGAGTGATGAAGATTATAAAGCCTCCTTTTTTCAATAGATACCAGAAAAATACATGAAATATATCAAATCGATTTACATAAGTAGGCAGGGGAGCTAATTTTTTCCATCCTCACCTATTCAAAAATGACTGCTTCCAAGTTATAGTCATCTTTGAATAACATGAATTCTCACTTAAAAAATGAGAATATGTCATCATTTTCTACGGAAAATAGAATCAAATATTTTGAGGACTTGATCATAAAGCTAGGACATGATCCTAAGGATATTAAAGCAGTAGAAGAGCGCATCAAAAATAAGGAAGCAAACATTCAAGCATTGAGAAAACAATTGAAGATGCCCTCCATAGAACATCCACAAGCTAAAGAGGTTGCCAATATAGAAATGGAGAAAGAAAAACTATTTACTTTAGTGATTGAGCAAAATTAATAGATACATAAGATGGAGCAGGGCATGTAATCACTGTTGAAATAAAAAGAATAGTGGGAAGCAGCAGGAGCATCTACATCAGGCACATGTACAGTAGCAGAAACTTCAACAAAGGCCACAACTTCAGAGTCTACAACAGAGCTTACTAGAGCTCTAGATGAATTAACAACAATTCAGGTTGAGAAAGATAGATTGTCAACAACATTGGCTAAGATGGAGGAGAGTAAGCTTAAAACTAACAATGCATATTTTTCAGAAATCCAGAAAAACTACAAACTCATCCAACAAATACAAAAATATGAATATCGACCCTTTGTCATTCAGATGTTGGCAGAGGCTAAGAACAACATTTGGCAGAATATAAATGCCAACATAACAGACATGTGGCCTTCAATTCAGATTACTTTTGAGCAGGAAGAACTTGTACACAGAGTCAAGACAACAATAGAAAATACAAAGGTAGATTTGGAGCACAAACTAGAGGAAGCACAAAATATTATCAAGCTGCTAAATTCCAAAACTAGTAAGGAACTAGAAGACATGAATATTCCATACTGAACAACAACAGTCATGGAGGTCACTGAGGATTTTGACAAAGAATAATTTGATGATGTAGTTGGAAAATAAATGTAAATATCTTGAGTTGCAGGTCAAAAAGTTCAACAGGAAATTTACATTCCTGTAGGAACAAGGCTTTACTCTCAGGAATTATAATGTAAAATTGATCCCATTAGAAAACTACCAAGAACAACTATGCAACATAGGTGTTGATGATACCAAGTTTGCAAAATCTAAAAGAGTTATCAGTGGAGAAGCATTCATACAGGGGGTCCAGTTTGATTTGAATATCCAACATGAGATCCACCACCATTTTGTAAATAAACCCACTTTTGAAACTTACACCGAAGTGGATGAAAGATTCAAAAATATGGTCAACTTTTCTATTCCAAATGAAGAAAGTTGGGACCAACTGCTAGAATTGATCGAGTGAAGTGTAACCAAAGCCACAAAATTTTCAACATAATAGATACAACTTTTCCAGGAAAGTAGCAATAGTCATTAGCAAACTCCTAGATAGCCTCAACAACACAACAAGATTTCAGCAACTTTTCCTATTTTATCTTCTTATATGTCTAAAAATATCTGTACCTCAAGCATATATTATTGTAAATATATTTTATTTTTGAAATCCGATTTGAAATGTAATAGTTTTCTATAAATATTCACAAATAAGACTTATAAAAGGTTGGAACTTGTATGAAGAAAGCATACCTTTGATGTAAGTTGTCCATGTATTGAAGTGATCAATTTCATTAACGCAAAAAGTTTGTTCCAGGATTCAGGTGTCAGGAAATTAGTGAAGTTTCCTCTCATGTGAAGTTGTTATTTGTCTACTTTTCCATATGTTTTTCTGTCTCTATTATTTAAAGAAGATTAAGGGCTGAATTTATTTAAATACACTTTGCTCTAGCTTATAAATAATATTTACGTTTTCACTCTGATATTAAGTATATAATTCATCCTAACATGCTCTATATTTAACTGAATCTAAATCTTTTCATCCCATTCACTCCACAAATGCTCTAAATATCTGAAAGCTTGCCTACCTTAACCTGTTACATCTATTATGTCATTCTTGTATTTGATCACCCTATGACTCATGACTCCATTCCCAATGGACTTTCCCTACAGTTTTCAATCAAATCTTAAAAAAAACCAAACTCAAAAATCAATGACTAGCCTAATATCTCAAAAAAAAATCTAAATCATATAGAGAGATCCCTCCCTGAAGCTAGAAGTGCTAGATCCCAGCTTCTAAAGTGGTTTTATGGTTACCTCTAGGTTTCTCTCATAACCTTGGGAAATTATGGAGTGATAAAATTTTGGTGACCATACTAGGGACTCAAACAAATTTGATAAAAATTGTGTTTTTCCTTGGTAAATTTTTCTTTCAAAGCTCAAAGCTATTTCCAGTGTGTGGCTGTTAAATAGGTGTTATTAAGGCTGGTTTTTTCACCCAAAATTTGTACATATTTATAACTGTGAATAATATATTGAAGATCTAGATCCTAACAAGACATACAATAGAGCCCATCCAGATCCTAAACTACCTAAAATAGTAGATAACCCTGAGAAACTTGATTCATCATTCTTACCCAAAATCTCTTCAATTTTTTGCATGAAATGGATCCTAACTAAGCCTATGGTGTGATTTCAGACTTTTATTGGATCAGAATGGATATCACATGGCATGAAAGAGAACATGAAGAATAGGATATGGTTGCCCTAAATGATCCTAGTACTGTTGAGGCCCTCATAGATTGTGGGTTACTCAAAATTTCAGGTTATCCAGGATGAGGCAACAGTTAGAACTATTACAGTTCTTAGTTCATTCATGGGATCCGGTGGAACAGGTTTTTCACATAGGGGACAAAGTGATTCCTATATTGATCAATGATATTTACTTTCTCATAGGATTGTCGAGATGTGGTGCTCCCATTTCTCTTTCAGGTTCTGCCCGTGGGGGTGAATTAGTGAGGGACTACATCTGACAATTCTGCGGGCCAGCTACATAGCCTAGTAAAGATGGAAAGATAAACATGGGGTATGTTCGTGATTTACCCTTGCGAACAATAATCTTTACTATCTCAAAGTTGGCAGGCAGCATGACACTTCACATCGTGAATAGATCATACATGAAGTATGAGCTCGAGTGTCTCGAGCCAACTATGTTCAACTGGTGTGAGGAAGTACTCTCTTTGATGAAAGAGTAGCTGACTAAAGTAAAAAGCAGTAAGACGAAAAATTTCAACTGGATCGATCTTGATCGCTTTTAATTTCGAGAGAATTCCATTGATGCAACCTCAGCATGTGACATTGGGTTTCGCTGGTCCTAGAGATACACGGATGCAGATATGGGCATAGTTGATGGCTAGACATGCTAGTCAGTCACTTTTTCACAAACATCGTGACTCACCCTCGAGTCACTTTGTCGACACGAAATCTTGGTGCAGAGTCACTCCAACTTTTCTCGAATGATACTGATGTCGGAATCGCATTGAGTTGCTGCTTGCTGAACCTTTTGCATCCTTTCTTCTGAGACCTTTGTGTCCGGCGTGCTTCCCTACATCTACGCTCAATTCTCAAATGACCAAGTGTTGTTCGCTGGCTAGCCCTTTATGTTCTATAGCGCCTTTTGAATTCGAATTCGATTGTTCCCCCCAATTTCGAGCCATTAATGCTTTCTTAGCGGTAGATTTTCCCAAATCTTGCCCATAAATTATGTCTTAAATGCCCACCGCCCTCTCCATTTAGCCTCAAATCGAGCATCCCATCATGAATAGTGACTTCAATCGTCACTTTCCGGCCAATCCGCGTGGCAGTGTAGTCCTCGGTGCGCGATCGTGGACCCTGTGATGCTCTGCTTCTGCGCGCATCCCCAATATCACGCAACTTCCAGGAAAAATAGTTTATAGTCCTACGTTTCCTTTCAACTGCCCAGAGTGCTAAGACTATCCTTCCTGCGGCTAGTCAGGTGTCACACCACCCATGGGGGGCTCCATCCTATCCTCCACCGTGGTTTGCAGAGAATCCACACCTTCTTTTGTTGCGATTGGCATCGCGCACTTTACTACTCGCAATGCGCTATCCTGGTCACTATGTTTGGCAATATGCGGTCCAAGCCAAGGCAACAACCTAACCAGTTCATGACCATAGTGCTCAAACTTTTTAGTATGATCGTTCGCACCTTACCTTACCATCCTAGGTTTTTTGATGAAAAACGCTTCCTTTATCTTGCCCTCCAGCTTCTTGACCTTTGCATCCATCGAATCGCTTTTCCCCTCAGTCATACCCAGTCTTTTTCAAGTTCGCGAAGTCTAAGGTTTCCCTGTTGGATTTCTTCCTCGAGTCTTATGTGTTTTGTTTCTCGCTGTTGTGTGATTCCTTCATTCCAGGCTTCGAAAACTGCCAATCTATCTGCTATGTGCGGACTAGGCTTTGCATGCTCCATAGGGATCACAACCCTTTCTTCATACTTCAGCTTCGGAAGTGCTCGTGCGGTCAGGGTTTTGCACATGGTCCTATAAGCCCATAGAACTGTTGGTACGCAGAGGTCCCAGTCAGTGCGTCTCACATGGTGGACCGTGTTCAACACTTCACACACCTTGTCAAAGGCTTCTACGTGGATCATTGTTGGCAAGCTTGGTGTTGTCCAACTTCATCGTCCGCACCCTTGTCTTGCCCGCTCTTGCTTGTTGTTCCTATTTTCTATCATGAGGATGGTGTGCATTCATGCAAGTTACGTATCATACGCTTGTACCCATCTAGAGAGGTGGGCGCATAGGATCAAAGGATCCTGAGAGATTCACCATATCGTTATCCTTCAATTATCTCTTCATCCTCTTGCACTGATATGGTGTTTCTTCCTCCTTTTCTTGGATCATTCGTTCCAATCTGGATTGCCTCGTCTGGATGTGGTTCCCTGTCAAAGGGACATCAGTTGGTTTTGCCTTGTCATTTCCTCTGAAATGGCGATCTCCCATTTTCTTCATTTTCTGCATAGAAAAGGTAATAATTAGTCATTTTACGTTACTCACAAATCTCTTTAAATTTATCATAATCCTTCATCATATGCCCATCTCATAATGTAAAGAAGTTATGAATTAAAGGAAAAGACAACGAAATAAGTGGTAATTACATACCTTTTCTAATGCTCAACACCCCCCTGCTTACCCTTTTTCATGCCCTCATGAAAACATTGTAATTGACATGCAAGGTAGTTAGGGAATAGGCTGGAGAAGGATTCTCAGTCAGTGGTCTACAACCATGATTCCTAGCTAAGATTTCAAAAATATGCCCTGTCTGACCTTCAGGCAATTCATATAAGGCTCTATACCCTGGTGCAGGATACCAAATGATTGGACTTCGGAACCTACAACCTAACCAAGACGGGCCTTCTCTCAAGATGAGGTCACCATAGATAACCAAGCGGTCAGCAGCTAGCTTAAAATTCTCATAATTGAATGGTTCTCTGTTTTGGATATTCCAATTAGAAGTCTGGTATCAGAATTTAGCTACTGCTATGGCAAGGTCTTTGATGGTTAGGAAGTATTCTACCCCTTTCTAGATGACTGCTGTGTGAATAGGTCCCAATGTCTGGATCACACCCTGAGTTCTCATTAAGCTCCTATGTTTATTCCATAATTGCAATGGGTTTCTAGGTTCATCCCTTACCCATAGATCTAACCCATTCTCCTGTCTTTGGAAGACATTTATATGATTAACACCAAAATAAATAAATGCTTGAAGTTGGACATCACCCACCAAAGGGCTAGGGTTCTGTTCTATTTCTCCATCTAACACAAGATTGTGCAAATAAAATTCACATAACAATCGCTGAACTTTCACCCCGTAATGCTTACAACAATTTTCAATTGTAAATATCTTTCCATAAAAACAAAGCATAGTTTCTGGCGGGTGCCCTACATGCTAGAACATCAGTATACATAGAACATAAGGCATCCATTTGATTTATAACTATGTCTAGTCTATGGGTTACCTTTTTGACTCTTTCCTCTGCCCTTCGCCATCCATCGAAGGCCTGGATTTCCGATGCATTGATGTTCTTTAGCTGTTGTTGTAACTTTTGATATTTTTCTTGAGGAACAGTTTCCTTCGTGAGTTTTTCTATTGTTTGTTGGGCTTGTGCCAAATATTTATGCAGAGTTATTATCCTTGGGTCATTATCCATCATGACAATTTTGGGCTGGAGATCTACTTGGATCTCCTTATTGCGACATCTGGTTTTTATGGTCTGTGTTTCCTTCTCACGAACTGTGCCTCTGTCTGGACTTCCTTATCACACACTGGTATGTTGTCCGTTCGTGCTTCTGTATTTGCAACAGCCAAATGCTGTTCTTTCCGATTCTGAACAACAGGTTTGACTTAAGTCCTCTTGGTCTTTTGATTATGGGGTTTTGCCTGGGTGGTTGCACGCTTTTCCCCAGAGGTTCCTTTTGAGTTCTTCCCCATTTTTAAGACTCTTATTTGTTGTCGAAATTGCTTAATTACGTTAAGCAATCTCTGTTGTTCCTTTCGAAACTTTTTAATTTCATCTGTTTTCTTAGAAGGAACAGCCATTTCTTTTCTCAGGCCTGGGCTTTGTACTTCAGGTATTGTACCTTCGCCTTGGCCAATTTCCATGTTTCCTTCTTGGGACACTTCTTCAGTGTTCTGTTGATCAGGTTTTTCAGAGGTAGAAAACCTAATTTGTTCTGCTGTCTCCTAGGCAGCTTCTTCTTCTGCCTCTTCTTCATCATGCAATTCTTCGAGTGTATTCTTACTAGGAGCATATTGTTCTTCTTCCTCCTCCTCGTCACTCTTCTCCCAAGATACACTCTTATCATGAGCAGAGTGTATCATGAGTAGAGTGATCCTCTTCTTCTTCCTCCTCATCACACATTTCCTTGGATGTACTTTTATCATGAGCAGAGTGTTCCTGTGGCCCTTCTTCGGTATGGGGGTTGAGTGAGCTGTGAGGTTCGACATACTCGCCCATATTGGCCAAAATTTGGGCCAATTCATCTTCTTGCAGAGGATTTTGTAGTGGAATTTTGCTGCGTTGCTCTGTTTCCTCCCCTTCTTCCTGATCAGATTGCCCTGTCTCCTCCTCTGGTTCTTTTTCTTCATTTCCCTCTATTTCCTCTTCATCTTCCCCACCTTCAAGCTGTGGGGGTTGCTCATCTTCTGAATCATGTATTTCCACAAGTTGGCTAATGTTTCCCTGGGAATTTCCCAGCATTCCTCTGCTCCTTGCCAATCTAATAGATTGTCTTCATTTCAGAGGTCTACTTGATGTGCTAGTAATATGTTTTCGTTTTGGGGCTATCTAGGCCAGTCCCCCATCTATCGGGAAAATTAATTCTTCCCAACTACTCTGCTATTGGGCAAGACTGTAACTGACTATCAACCGAATTAAACCATGATGGCTTACTACTAACTCTACATTGCGAGATTTTTTCATGCTTCGGGAAACATCATGTAATAAAAAATTTAAGAATGCAGGAAAATTCACAGCATATTTTTGCTTTAACACGGTTAATAGTTTGAGATGGCGTGGCCTTACCACGTCTTTTCTGCCATCACAAGTGATGTAGCTTTGGATAATTCTCCCAGTTCTGCCCAAGGCTCTCCCAGGGTTGCCCACAGGACTCCTTTCCCTTTGATAGTAAGGTTCTGCGCTTCGTCCTAGAAGATGGTTATGGCGTCTCGCAATCTCACCTTTTTCAGAGCCCACACAGGTCCAATGGCTGGTAGTCCCAAAACTTCAACAATTATGTCATCTGTGACTACTATCTGTCCCCCTCTCACCATGGAATTATTTTCCTACAAATTTTGCAAAAACTCGATTGCCACCATCTTGTTAGATTGCTGTAAGCGGTTAAGGTAGGCTGTCCATCCTGCCCTTGCTAAGATTTCTCGTGCAGTGTCAGAGACCATTAACACCTATGGCTCACTGTGAATTGATCTTCCTCCTATCTTATTCACGCTTAGCACACTGTAAAAAGACAAAGACGACGATGGAACAACAAGTTGTTCAAATTTTTAGCTTACTGTTAAGAAAACACAGAGAAGATGACGGAACAACAAGTTGTTCAAATTTTTAACTCGCTGCTAATTTTTGCAGAGCAAAACACGGAAATGGCTTTGGAACAGTAAGCCATGCATATTGGGAAACAAAATACCGTTAGGCTTGCTATTCCCAAGTTTTGGTGAAGTCATAATACCTTTGAATAATGAGCTGACACGTATGCGAGTGAATTATGGGGATCACCCGCGCCCCCCTGTAATGTGATAGGTCGTTCTTGGCAATCAAATAAAGGAGCAACATGTTATGCAATCATACAATGGAATAAATGAACAACATATATATATATATATATATATATATATATATATATATATATATATATATAATATGTTTACAAAAATGAGCAGATTACTGAAATCGAGGCGTATGATGGAAATCACTAATAAATATGGAAATGCCATGATATGATGTGAAAAATGGAGGATAGGACAACTGACATGAATAAAAGTTCTTATGCGGTCATTATCCACTTTAACCATCATGATTGATTTGTAAATGATTTTCATGTATCAAAGGTTCGAAAGGGTTATATGACATAATCTCATTTGAAATCACTATAAAGATATAAGAAGGAGGGCTTATGATGACTATTGGTGTATAAGAAATATGACTTCAATACCATCAACAGAGCTCTATTGCCCACAAGTGTCCATAACCTCGATAGAGTTTCTTATTTCACCCTTGGAACCATAATCCTTTGTCTAAGCCTAGGAAAGTGTTGTGCGATGTCAGAACGAAGGCCATTGTGCTGGCTTGGTAACCAGATGAATCACAATGCCATTCACCAGGAAGGAGTGAAAGGTGGACAGGTCGGCTCGTGATGAGACCTCCTGTTCCAAGGACTTTTTATTTTTCTGATGTGCCTCTTGGATCATATCCCTGGTGTGGTGGCCATAATGGGAATGCCACTTCACTTTCTTCCTTATGATCATGGTAGGTTGGCTCTTGATGAGACCCCCTATCCTTCATTTGACAAATCATGTTAGTAATAATATAGATATGTATCTTTTCTTTTTCTTCTTTTCTTTTATATAGCACTTTCCTATTTATATACAGAGGGTGGCTCAACACTCCTTAAGAGTAGGGATGGTGGAAGAAGTCTGAACATCTCAATAGAGAAAAATATGCCCTTATTCTTATTCAATAATAATGATCAAAGAGAATTATGGGGGTTTAGAAAGAACCATCATGATAAAAATAATCAATCACATTGGTATTAGTGAAAATAAAGACAACAAAGTGATATAAATAGTTGTGTCCTTTCCTCTTTTCTCTTATCAATTCAAAGCGATTTCTTTTAAAGATAATGATTTTTATTTGATTTGTTGATTTCAGTATCCTCTAGTTTTTGTATTCTTGCATAAATGTATAGCTGTGTCTTAGATGACCATCACTCATAAAAATCTTCTAAATGGTGAAGCACACATGCACACACAAAGAAAAATACACTCAAAAAATGATATTCTTTAGATGGAATAACTGTTGTTTCTTTAGAGGGACAACAAAAGAATATTTGCACAAAAAACCACAAGAAAAAGGAAGAAAACATACTCGAAACTGCTGTTCCTTGAGAGGAGCAACAACTGTTCCTTAATCGGATAGCAAATAAAGCAAGCGCAAACAAAAGATGCGGAAATGTTGTTCCTTCGGAAAGGAACAATAGAAAAACGAAAGTGTCGTTCCTTCGGAAAGGAATAGCAGAAATGAAAGTGTTGTTCCTTCGGAAAGGAACAACAAGAAAATGAAAGTGTTGTTCCTTCAAAAAGGAACAACAGAAAAACAAAAGTCTTGTTCCTTCGAAAAGGAACAACAAAAATGCAGATGTGTTGTTCTTTCGAAAAGGAACAACAAAACGTGAAAGTGTTGTTCCTTCGAAAAGGAATAGCAAAAATGTGGAAATGATGTTCCTTCGGAAAGGAACAAAAAAATATGAAAGTGTTTTTCCTTCGGAAAGGAACAACAAAACGACGAAAATGCTGTTCCTTCGGAAAGGAATAGCAAAATGCAACAGTGTTGTTCCTTCGAAAAGGAACAGAAAAACAACGAAAACGCTGTTCCTTCGGAGAGGAACGAAAAAGTGCAAAAGGTATTGTTCCTTCAAAAAGGAATAGCAAAGCAGTGAAAGTGTTTTTCCTTCGAAAAGGAACAGCAGAATGTAAAAAACTTGCAGAAAAGCAGAAATCTGTATAGAAAGAAATATACAAAAATAGAATAGAAAAATTTATGTACAAAATTTAAAAGAAATCAAATTACTTTTTCAAATCCTCAAAAGCACGATCGCATTTATCTGTCCAAACAAAATCAACATTCCTTATCAGTGCATATAGAGGTGCAGCTATTTGAGAAAAATGTTCTAAAAATCTCCTATAATAACCTGAAAATCCAAGAAAATTGTGTACCTCTGTCTGTGTGGTAGGAGTAGGTATTAAAAAAATTATTTGAATTTTGGCCAAATCTACCTGTATTCTAGCCGCTGAGATATAATGACCTAGGATAAGTCCTTTAGTCATCATCATATAACACTTTTCATGGCTCAAGCAAAGCTTGGTGGCGATACATCGCTGCAACACCTTTTCCAATGTGTCTAGTGCTGGGTTGAAATCATCTCCGTATGGTGTGAAATCATCCATATATACTTCGAGCCCTTCATTTATTAAATCTAAAAAGATGTTGAGGATGGCCCTTTCAAATGTGGCAGGGGCATTGCATACACCAAAGGGTAGGACTCTATAGGCAAATGTTACCCAAGGACAGGTAAAAGTGGTTTTGTCCTGGTCTTCAGGGGCAATCTGAATCTGATTGTATCCACTGAAGCCATCCAAGAAAGAAAAGAATTTCTTTCTTGCTAATGTGTCTAATACCTGATCAATGAATGGAAGGGGAAAGTGGTCTTTCTAGGTTGCTTTGTTTAATTCTCTATAATCTACACAAATCCTCCACTTTCCATTCTTCTTTGGCACCACTACTAGTGGAGAGACCCACTTGCTATCAAAGATTGGATAAATAAAGTTCACATCCAAAAGTTTTTGTAATTCAGCTTTCACAATGTGTTTCGGGTGAGGGTTAAGTCTCTGTTGGGGTTGGCGAACATGTCTCACATCCTTTTCTGTATAAATGTGGTGTGTACATAGCTGGGGATCGATTCCCTTCATGTCTGGATAATCCCATGCAAAAGCTTCCTTATATTTTCTCAGTAGTTGGACCAACTTCTCTTCTTGTTCAGGAGTCAGGTTATTATTGATGTTCAAGGATTTTCCTGGCTCAATCTCTATAGTTTTACTATTTGAAACAGAGGTAGTGGGTATTGTTTGATCATGAGTGTCTTTGAGAGGATCTTCTTCTAGTTCATTGTCAAATGCTACCTCTATCATGTGACATTGTACGTGGGATCTGGATTCAGCTTGGTTAATGAATTTGTTAATAACATCATCCTCTGTTTGATCTTTAAAATCGAGGGCAACTTCTATGGTTAATGGGGATATAATGTTTTCGGTGAGGTATGATATAGGATGTTTGTTACTTTTTATTATTGTTACACTTGGCTGGGCTGGAGGGTATAAGGCTAGATTCTTGATGTTATTCCCTCTAGTTATGGTCATACTACCTTGTCGGCAGCCAATGTAAGCATCAACGGTCGCAAGCCAAGGTCTGCCTAAAATCAATGGGTGTCCATCAAGTCAGTTTTTGGGGTTTATTATCAGAAAGTTAGCAGGATATTCCCAGGAATCAACAAATACCATGACATCATGTAGTGTACCTTCTGGCCTAACCACTGATCAGTCAGCCAGTTCTAATAAGGTGGAGGTTGGTTCTACTGATGTAATGCCCAGTTTTTGACAAGTGGTGGTTGTTAAAATATTAATTGCAGCCCCTAAATCAACTAAGGCATTTGAAAAGGTTTTCCCATTGATTTGCACTGTCACTATTGGATTTCTTGGGTCTTCATATTTGACAGGTGCCTCTCTTCCTGACAATAGATCAGATAGGGTGACAACTACTTGGACTGTTGGGTTATTTGTTATTCTCCTCCTTGGTTTTTTTATACATAGATCTTTGATGGTCTTTTCATATATTGGGATATCTTGGATAGCTTGGAGGAGTGGAATTTTTATGTACAAATTATTTAGTTCTCCCAGAATATGAAAGTCAGTATGTTCTACAGATTGTGGTATGATTAATCGTTCTGGGAATGGGGGAGAAGATGTGGTTGCTTTTTCATGAGTTTGTTGTCTAACCACATCTTCTGCTTGTAATGGTTGTTCTGTGGATAACTGATTTTCAACTTGAACATTTTTATCTCCCTTAGTTTCTATAATGCGCCAAGACCTTAAATGAAGGTTTTTGCACTCCCTTAGATCGATTTCTAGTTCTGGTGTTTCAATTATTTGAATGGATTGAACTGGTCTGTTATTTGGGTTCAGGTTGGGTTGGGCTGGGAGTTGTGGTCTTAAGTTGGACTGGGGGTTTTGTTGTAGTGCTGGTAGTGTAGGTTGAGGGAGTGGAATGGTTTCTACTGGTTGATTCATCGGTCTTTGCCAGTTTGTCTACTAGGCTTGACTGTGTGAAGTGGGAGGGGACCATTGTGTTTGATATTTATTATTTTGCCAGTATGGGGGAGCGTAGGGAAAATTTGGCCAATTAGATTGGCTTTCTTGATTCGGCCATGGTGATGATGAAGGAAATGGTTGTGGTAACCAGTTTGAGAAGGGAGGTTGGTTTTTCCACCTTGTATTATATTGCTGAGCATGATATTGCGGAGGCTGGAAAGAAGAAGATGGATCGAGGAACATACCTGATTGTTGCGGCTACCATTGACGACATTGATTAAGTAGGTACACTGGTTCTGGTTCTTCTTCCGCTTCTTTGTATATTGCTTTCAAACCAGGAAGTGAGGGGCAAATCTCCGTAGAGTGGTCATTTGTACAAATAGCGTAGACTTGAACTGCATCTAGTGGGCACTCTTTGTGGCTGTGTTTCTTTCTGCATCTGGGAAAGAATATTGCTAGATTTTGATCTGCCTCTGCTTGTTTCTATTTCGCTTGCATAATATCGAGCTGCGTAGTCAGAGTCCCCAATATATCAGTTTTGAAATTCTCCAATAAATTTCCAATTTCTGCGTGAGTTACTCCTCCAGAGATCTTGTTGTCCCTTGTAAACCTGTCATGTTCCGCTGGTTTTAGCCTTGTACTGCCTCGTGAGCTCCTGATACATAAATCAATGATGTTAGCAAAATCTTCTTGATATATTTCTCCTTTTCCCATAATATTTAGTGTCTCAATCCATTGTTCCTTCATGCCTTTAATTAATGTTGTTTTCAATAAATTGTCAGGTAAGGGTAATGATGCATAAGGAGATCTTTGAAGATTATACTTAAAACATTCAACATATTCTTCTAGTGTCTCATTAGGTCTAGCTACCATCTGAAATATTTCATCCTTTAACTCTCTAGACCTACAATAATACTGATATTTATTCGGGAAAGTCTCTTTCATCTGTCCCAGTTGTTTATGACACCTCCACCTAACCCCATAAACCATCATAAGGCATCCCCTTTTAATGTAGAGGGAAATAGTTTTAGCTTTTGGGGATCGATGGTATAGTCATACCCCCTGCATAGCACATCAAATTCAAAAAAAATGTGTCTGGATCTTCCGATGTTAAGCCATGAAATGTAGGGATATACTGGAGATGAATGGCCTTCATGGGTGCATTAACTGTAGTATCTACAATGCGATATTGCAGTATAGATGTTTGTGGGTTTGCTGGTTCTGGGCCATTTGGTCAAATATGTGCCAATAAACTTCTGGGATTTCTAGGAGGGTATTCCTAGGCTGGCTAGAAGGAGCAGGAATGGCCTTAACAACACTTCCTTTGTCTAGGATGATGAGAGTTCCTTGTTGAATTAATGTTTGGGGGGATTTTAGCTCTTCAGGTTTTTCAGCTTCATTCTGGATGATTTTTATAGCACTTCCCTTATCTGGGCTGCTTAATGGCTGAACTATTCCAAGAGGAGATCTTGGCTCTTCAGTTTCCCCTGTTTCTCCTCTTCCCTCACAGAGATTACTAAGGTTCCCTTCTTGCAATGATTTTGGGCTAGAATTCTCAATTTCTTGAAAATCTTGCTCCTCTGTTTGGCTGTGCACCTCAGCAAAGGCTACAAATGGTGATCCTGTGGCCTAAAGGGAACTAGTAGGTTGTCTAGAAGCAGCTTTTCTAGGTCCTACTGAAGGCTGAGATTCTGCTTTTTTAAGGATTTCGTCTATAAAGGTCGATTGGCCAAGGGTCACCGGCCCCTTAGCTTTATCAGGCTTGTGTAAAGGTTTAATATTCTTTTTAGGTTTCTTCTGCTTAGTCATGCACACAAATCAAATGCTGATTTCTACCAAAAATAATAACAAATCTACAGGATCCCGAATGGGGGTGTTTAATAGGCCGCACAGCCCACAGCTGGTGCGTCACATGGGCATGTGTCAGCCCGGATGTGACACGCAGCACCCTGCAGCCTGCTTCACAAGGGCGCATGCAGATGATCATACGTGGGAGTTAATACCAGTCCTGTCTGCCTTTATTGTCCTCCTGCAACTCTCAGCGATGGCGCTTCATATCCTGGGAGCCTCTGTCACATTCTGGCATTCATTCAAAGCTGCTGGGCACTCCGCTGCAGCGTTGGAACATTCTCTGGTTAGGTGGGGGATTGCGCATGGACATTCTTGTTCTGTGGCAAACTCAGCAATGCAGAGGGAGCGCCTCAGAATGAGCAGCAGACGAGGAGGCTCTCGGGGTCGGGCTTCAGCTCGGAGGACCGCAATTTCTCCTTCTTCCTCTGTCGAGGTAACATCTGAACAACATGGCTTCCATGGTAGAGCTACGGGGCGTGGCAGAGCGCCTTGGAGAGGAGATATACCAGAATGCGGACATGCAGCGCATCCCACAGTCAGGTATAGAATACCTTGCACACTGGAAAAATCCACATTCATTATATCTATTTCTGTCGAGCATTGTGGCACTCTCAGAGGTCAAGCTGAAGCAACTCAAGGCAACCCTCCACTGGCTCAAGGGATTGTGCCCATAATTGATATGCAGGTGCCCGCAATTGATATGTAACGCCCTACCAGGGAAATTTCCTCTCCGGCTACTCAAGCGGCCATTGCGGGCCCAAGCGAACCGGCTCAGAGGATTCATACCAGCCCGGTGGTCCCTCTCTCGGACTTGGATGACTCACAGCAATTTAGGGGCAAGGTGGAGGACGAGCCATATACCACAGACGAGGATTAATTCAGCCACTCAGTTCGCCCTCAGCAGTCTGGAAAGGAAAGCTACGCACTGTTTTTGTACCTTGTTATCTGTATGTGTTCGGTCTCCGTTTATGTGTCAGCTACAAGGGTTCATATGTTTATCAGTCTTAGATTAAGCAATGTCATGTGTCGTTATGTTAGTCTGTCACAGCATGTCCATGCTTAGCATCCAATTTTTGCACCTGTTCAATTTTGGGTATGTATAATTTGTGCAAACTGTCAATCTTTCGGCAGAAGTTACAGGGCCATGGCCCTGTTGTAACACTTATGTAATTTTTGACTTTTTGTACTACTAATAGAATAGCCTGATTCAGAAAAAAAAAAAAAAAACAAATCTACAGGAAAGCGGTGGGGGAACAGGGCTGTTACATGCTCCGTATGCAGGTTCTTACCTTCCATTTTTAAAACCCAACTCTCGCCTAGCAGGTACTTACACTACTCTCAAAAGAAACAAATGGCTACACTCTTCCCCAGCAACGGTGCCAAAATGTTGAGCAGTAAAAAGGGTCTTTTTAACCTCTATTTACCCTACATTAATTATCAATCCAGGTAGATTTGTTATCTCAAGAGTGTACTCAGTTTGAGGCGGTCACTTGTCAAGAGTAATGCTAGTAGTATAGTGCTTTTACAAAAGTAAATAAGTGCTGGAAACAAACTCTAAGTGTAATGGTAAGAAATTGAAATGCTTTATAACTAAATCATTCATTTAAGAAACTACAACACTCATTAGTCAAGGGTGCAGTAATGATAACTCTTTCCTTGGTAAATTGATGTAAATGAAAAGCAATCAAAGAGAAGATCTTCAATCTGGGAACTGGACAACAATAGTCAATGTTCACTATAGTTGCAGATTGTTCTGTTCACACCAAAGAAATTACTTGAAATGATAATTCAATTAACAGAAAAGGGAACAAAAAATATTCGATTGAAAAGATCAAACAACAAAGCTTTAACTTACAGGAATGAATTAAGCAGCAATCATAATCTAAAGGAATTGAGCAGCAATCTTTAACTAGTAAATGAATTGAACAACAAACCAAGAATGGAACAATGACTTAAGTAAGTCTACGAAATATTGAACAACGAACTAAATCAAATGTAAACACACAATGAACCAAATCAAATGTTAATACACAGTGAATCGATAATGATGAAATCAATAATCTGAGTTTAGCATGATAAATATTAACCACGATTATAAAAGAACAACAATTGCAATTAGAGGTAAACCGTAGCTAAATAAACAACAATACCAATCTGTAAATGAACAACAATGTTACTCTGTAAACGAATAGTAATGTCAATTTGTAAAGGAACAACAATGTTATACAGTAATGTCAATCTGTAAAGGAACAACAATGCGATATGATTTCAGAATGAACAACATAACATTTCAGTTGCAAATGATAACCTTACTATTCAAGTACGAATTAAATATAACAGAGCTAGTAAATGAAATGTCAAGGAATGACAGATTACTGAATGAAGCAAGTAAAAGAAATCAAACCACAAATGACTTGTAATCGGAAAATAATGGTACAGAAAGCAAGTGATCCACTAGGGCTGGGCCCTTAGCCACCAGGGATGCACTGCTGCGGTTACTCCAGAATCAAAGATGGAATAGTAACAAAGTTTATGTATTAATCATGAAAACAGAGTTATAGTAATCACTCTTTAAAGAGAGTCGATGATCAAATTTCAGTTTGCAATAGAAAATTCTATAAAACAACAATAATCCGCCCCTTGGGCTAGCAACACTGTCCCTTTTTATAGTGGCCAGGGAGAAATACCAAAGATACAGATATTCTTAAGGTAGCGATCCCTTAGGATCAAAGGATCCTGAGAGATTTTCCATATCGTTATCTTTCAGTTATCTCTATAGAAATTTCACCTGTAGAACAAAACGATATATGCAATTTCCTAAAGCATAATACTTGTTCTACTTCTACAAAACATTAAGCAGAAGCATAATCGAATCCATAAGCAACATCAAGTAGAAACATGCATAACTGATCAAGAGAAATCATCACACATGACACAAGATATATCTAGGGGAAAGCACCAACATAAAACCCCAACCATGTATTATCAATCAAGTGGAAATCCTCTTCAACATACAAAAAGGATCAGTTCAAAAGCTATCATGTTCTCTTTGTAATTAGAAGATCTTCAATTAGAAGATAAAAATCATGGACTACCTAGGCCTCAATATATAGGCCACAAGTACTCCAATCTCCTATAATAGATCCTTCTCCATGCAAAGAATACTTACTAGAAATATCCAAGCATTTGATAGTACACTGTCGTACATCTGATCTCAACTGGGTCTCTGACAGAACTGACATGCAACAGTTATCCATGAGTGAATTCTCAGTTATCTAAAATAATAGTTGTCACATGCATGCAAGCATTAACAAACTATATTTTCCTATTTTAACAACTTGTTAAAATAATCTAACTAGACTTGACTAGTTAGAACTAAGTCAACTGATTATCTCATTATAGAACTCATACTTATTCCCTCAATCAGTGGAGGAAATTAAGGATAAATTCCTCAATTAGTGGGACAACTCATGTGCATGCTCACAAAGACTTCAAATTCGAATTTCCTTAACTAATTAACTCAATTGAATTAATTAATTAATATTTCCAACTGTTATTAAGACCAAAATTAAATTTACTTCCTATAGATAGACTAGGGACTGCTATAAATAGGAAGGGACCTAGAAATGCTATTTTTAGAACTTTCTATTTTTAGCAGTTTCACCTCTCACCCAATGTGGCCAATGACCTCACTGGCCAAACTGCTATTTTTAGACATGCTATTTTTAGCAGGTCTATTTTTAGCACATTCTAAATTTAACATTTCTTGTTGCACATTTTTCAACACTCCCTCTCAACAAGAAAGGCTTCCTCTCGAACCCGATCCTGTAACTCTGGAATGTTCTACATGCAACACATCTACCCGGTCCACTTGCTCCAACAACACTTGGAACAAAAACACTCCCAACTGACCACTCTGTTGGGCTAGGAACATACTCTGATGCTGAAGCTCTACCTATTGCTCACAAGTGCTCCCTCTTTGACATCTATGCTACTACAACATCTCCATGCATCTCGCACCATTGCACACCTCTCTATGCCACTTAGCACTGCGCAAAACACTTGTGCCTCTCACATTACTGTAGCCTGCTAGCTATGCACTATCTTGGGATTCCCTGCACTGTCACTCTCTCTGCCGCTCCATCCACATCTGTCTCTACCCAATCAGTTAGTTCCTGCTACTCCACATCGGGGCTCCTGTAGCAAGGTCTCATCCAAGAGGTTGGGTACCTCAAGGATCCTGCCCCTCATCCTTGGGACGATCACTCTATATTTCCCTACCTCCTACCCAAAGGTATGGCTGCATGTGATCCCTCTGCCCACCTGGCTCGAAGTTTTCCCCTACTGGAGGTCTCTGCATGAGTAGATGTCTCTACTCGATCTCCACTCAACTTCCCCTATTGTGGCTGCTCCACAACCTCCTAAAGCTGCTGCACCAATCGTGGTTCCTCCACAATCGTCTGAGACTTCTTCTGGCTCTGCATGTTGAGAGGTAATATACCCTCCCTCTCAACCACCAAGTCTCCATCAGTTGCCTTGCTCCTCAAGGCTTTGCATTCATCTTGTACCTCAAGTGCATACAGGTTCTTGGCTAGCACACCAATCTATTTCCACTTTCTTGCTGTCACGAAAATTTCTAGAAAAGGAGCTGATTTTAAATCAGTGATATCTCCCTCATCTGAACTCCAATTCAGCAGATTTTTCTTTTGATTTTGGGTATTTTTCCACAAGGAATCCAAATCTGATATTTATTTCTAAAAATTTTGTATATAAATTTTCAAATCTGCTCTGCAAACTCTCGGCCAAAAACTCAAAACTTTGAAATCTCCTCTCATTATACTGTTCTTGCTTGATCACCTATGCTCAGATACCATGTAGAAATTTCACCTGTAGAACAAATCGATATATGCAATGTCCTAAAGCATAATACTTGTTCTACTTCTACAAAAAATTAAGCGGAAGCATAATCGAATTCATGAGCAACATCAAGTAGAAACATGCATAATTGATCAAGAGAAATCATCACACATAACACAAGATATATCTAGGGGAAATTACTAGCATAAAACCCCAACCATGTATTATCAATCAAGTAGAAATCCTCTTCAACATACAAAAAGAATCAGCTCAAAATCTATCCTGCTCTCTATGTAATCAGAAGATCTTCAATCAGAAGATAAAAATCATGGACTACCTAGGCCTCAATATATAGGTCACAAGTCCTCCAATCTATTATAATAGATCCTTCTCCATGCAAGAAATACTTACTAGAAATATCCAAGCATCTGATAGTACACTATCCCACATCTGATCTCAACTAGGTCTCTAACAAAACTAACATGTAACAGTTATCCATGAGTGAATTCTCAGTTATCTAAAATAATAGTTGTCACATGCATGCAAGCATTAACAAACTATATTTTATTATTTTAACAACTTGTTAAAATAATCTAACTAGACTTGACTAGTTAGAACTAAGTCAACTGATTCTCTCATTATACAAGTCATACTTATTCCCTCAATCAGTGGAGGAAATTAAGGATAAATTCCTCAATCAGTGGGACAACTCATGTGCATGCTCACAAAGACTTCAAATTTGAATTTCCTTAACTAATTAACTCAACTGAATTAATTAATTAATATTTCCAACTGCTGTTAAGACCAAAATTAATTTTACTTCCTATAGATAGACTAGGGACTGCTATGAATAGGAAGGGACCCAGAAATTATATTTTTAGAACTTTGTATTTTTAGCAATTTCACCTCTTACCCAATGTGGCCAATGACCTCACTGGCCAAACATTTGTTTTTAGACATGCTATTTTTAGCAGATTTTTAGCACATTCTAAATTTAACTTTTCTTGTTGCACATTTTCAACAATCTTTTCGTCCTCTTGCGCTGATATGGCATTTCTTCTTCCTTTTCCTAGCTCATGTGCTCCAATCTGGATTGCCTCATTTGGATGCGGTTCCCTATCAAAGGGACAACACTTGGTTTTGCCTTGTCTTTTCCTCTGAAATGGCGATCTCCCATTTTCTTCATTTTTTGCATAGAAAAAGGTAATAATTAGTCATTTCAAATTACTCACAAATCTCTTTAACTTTATCATAATCCTTCATCATATGCCCATCTCATAATGTAAAGAAGTTATGAATTAAAGGAAAAGATAACGAAATAAGTGGCAATTACATACCTTTTCTAATGCTCAACACCCACCATCTTGCAGGCCTAGCGCACAGTGCCCATTTTAGAGCATCAAAACGCTATTGTTCTAGCACTTCTCTTTCAAATTTGTTTAGGAATTCATCCACCGTTATCAACCCATCATACATAGATAGATCCCTTACCTTTGTTGTCATGTAGTGCAGTGTTCTTACCATCATGTTGCAATTGAGATTGGTTACCTCATGTAACTGATTCTACCATTGTTCTATTTCCTGATTCGAGCCTGATGTGCAGGAGCTTTCACGCTCCCATGAAATCTTGCCATCTGCTGTAGGATTCACCCAATCCTATTCATGATCGTCATTTCTCTCGTCATCGCGCACTGGCTCTGTGTAGCGCGATCCTTCCACAGGGTCTAAAGGTACCACTACGCACAGTGACTTATTCTCAAAACTCATTTTGCACTTCTTCAGGTTTATCACTCTGTTAATGTCAGTGGCCCAATCAATTCCTAGTAGTGAGGGATAGGGATTGTTGTCGTCGACAATCTCTATCACTTCGAAATTTGCAAGTGCACTCGCACCTTCGATGTCTACCATTATTTCCTGAAATCTTTCGATTGGTAGGATATTTTGCTAGTTCACCATTCACAATTGAATAGGGGACCATTGCAACGCGGACCTGCCCATGTGCTCCCATGTCTGCTTTGGCAGTATTTTTGCGTTCGATCCTAAATCCAGAATGACTTGTTCCATTTCATATTCCCTTTTGCGCAGTTAATCTCATCTCCCTTCCTTTTCGCATTGTGTGCTTCTCGAGCTTCCAAACTACGCGCAGTTCTCCTGACCTAGCGCACCTAGTGATGAGTTCCTGCAGTCCCTTCACAGCCTTACTGTCACGCAGCAGCTTCATGCATGTCTCTAGAAAGGTAGTAAGCATTGATGGGTCCACCTCCGGTTCTAGTTTGTCCTTACTACTTGAAGTAGAGGCTTCCGTGAAGCTCTTCTTAGCTTCCATTAATGTCTTCTTCATGCGCTCCAAATCAAATTCAGGTTCCTTTGTGGGAGCCTTGCGAACCCACGCACTTTCTTCAGGCTACTTGCCCTCGTCATCTCCTATTGTGGTATCTCTTCTAAACATGATGTTTATGTTCAGGTCCTCTTCGCACGGCTTAGACCTCATCATTTGTAAGTTCTGAGTCGGGGGAGGCTGGAGTATTCCTTTATCGTGCAACCTCGCTATCAGTGTAGGGAAGTCCTCCATCTCATGATCAAACTGGGTACAATATAAACATGATGCTCTCATCAGATTTGTACAATCATAGGCATAATGCCCTGGCCCTCCACAATTGTAACAAATCAACTATCCGCGACCCCTTCCTAGTCCCATTCCACCTCGACCTCATCTTCGCCCCTGAAATCTAGTGTGCGCCATCCCTGCATTTTGATCGAGGGCTCGCGTTTCAGTTTGAACTCTGTAGGCAGGACTCTAATCCATTATTAGTTCATAACTTCTATAGGTCCGTTCATCATGGCCTACTGACTTGTAGAAATTATAGAACGACTACTGGGACGTCTATATATACTTTTGTAGTAAGTGACAGTTATCTGTAGCGTGCTTCCCTCCTATCTGAAAAATTGTGCACCATAACGTAGGCGTCGTGTTCGTTCCTACTTGTGCCTCTTGTCTCAATGGCATTGGCCCTCCTGCCACTAGGTAGTTCGCGAAGACTGGACAATGGTCCTTGTCATGCCCCTGGCCCTTGAATTTTATGCACGATACTTCCTCGCACACTTCTGGGTGAGTTGTCCTGTCTTGTTTCAAACTCTACATTTCCAGACACATATTTTTTAATTTCACGTGGATTTGTTGGACTTCAAGGCCAGGATATTGTATTAGGGTCTCATGCAGTCTCATTGCAATCTCCAAAGCTTCAGCCTAGGTGGATAACTTCTGCTATGACTGCGCTGTCCTCGGATGCAGTGTTAGTGACGCTAAAAACCATGCGTGGTGTTGCCCATCTGTCAAGGTCATGTTGGCTTCATGAATCATGCTCTTCAGTCTCTGATCCAGTTCCCAGGGGGTCTCATCTAGAAGCATCACGATTTCCTTAAACCCGATAATCGATTGCGTCTCCGATTTTGGCCTGCTAAATTCCCTATTCAATGCAGCCAAGATATCTGCAATCCCCACATTTGGATGGTCATTAGAATTCTTAATGTACCATGTCAATTTGTGATCCTGCATCACACTTACCAATGTTGCCTTCTTTATATTGTCATCCGTGACTCCATGCATTTCCCATACAGCCTTTACCACGAACCAAAATTGGTCTGGATCTTCGTTCCCTATTCCTTTGAACACCGAAAATTTTATCGCACTCACCATATTGAACTGTGGTGGTGGTGTGGGCGAAGATGGGGGTGAAGATGGTGAGACTGGTGGTGGTGTAGGTAGAGGTGTTATGTGCGGAATTTTCTACCTTATTAGACTGCTTGCACTTCTTGGTGAAACTTTCGCGAGCTCCTCCTTGCTTTCTCACCGAGGCAAAATCAAGTGGCTATTCTCTATCTCTGCGCTACCTTCATTTCTATAGATCCTCCCATTTTGTGTAGCCCCAAACATCAATTTATTCGCATAACTCGCTTTTCACACAGTAGCATTCTAATCCAAGTGTTCAAAGATTTAATGTACTTACCTCACGGTCCTTTGAGGAAGCATCATTCTGCCTCGTTGTAACTGACTGTCGTGTCTACCGTAAACTCAGTGATAAACCCTCCTATAATTCGATTGAGCCAATGGTCCACAGCATGCATGATCTTATGTTTCGATGCTTCTACTTTACGCATCAACTCTGGAGTCTACACAATGGGTTTGTCGAGCCTACATCTTCCTTGACTTTCTGCTAGCTTCGCATTCCACTCATACAACTCAAAGGGGAAGGATGTAAAGAAAATTTCCTGGATTTCCGTATATAATTAGCACTCTAACCACTGTTCCTTTGATACTCGCGCATTCCTATTTTCCTGCACCATGAACTCGTGAATTTTTTTGTCCAACCACCCTTCAATTTCTCTCTTTGTCGGATTCCAATGACACGACATCAAACATCCCTTATGCAGATCCCGATCTCAACAGTGGAACCATTTTTTGGCTTGTTGGGGCCTGACCCAGGTTCGAAGGTGATTTAGCCAAACAAATCCCAGTACTACTGGCCCTTTCAGAAACATATACATAGAATTGGTAACAAAACATTTCTTTATTAATCTATTCTCTGATTATAGACTCGACTCCACCGCACGCACTTGGCTGCAGGGGTCTTCGTACTCAGCTGTGGACTCTACTAGGCCTCTACACATTCAGCTGCAGAGCCTTTTCCTACTCTATGACTCTAGACACATTTCGCACTTCGACTTAACCTCTAAGACCTTTCATGCCCATTCTCCATTCGATTGGATGTCTCTTTACAACTTAGAGCCTCACTCTATTTATACAATCCCATGGTCTGTGGACCATGGGTAGGCCGACCTTACATTCAAGACTAGGGTGGAAAACTCTATGACTCTAACATACATTTCATGCCCACAATTCGCGGAGATTTACAACAATATCAACTCAAAACTTGGGCTTTGAGCCCCACAACATGTCGTGGGGGGATTCCATGCCCAACAGTCATCAATCTCATCTTCTACCACATTCTTCGGTTGGTTGCATCATCAACATATTACACAGAGGAGCATCCATATGTAGGGATGGATTTTTGTGGAGATTTAGATTTGAGATTACTAGTGGGTGCTCAATCGGGTGCTATAGGTAAATTGTTTTGACCATGTATTTTTTATTTTTTTTGAGTTTTTACATATTTTTGTGTTTTTTTTATGTTTCCAAGACTAAACTAAAAATGCTCTCATGTATACAGATGTTAGCACTATTTGACCAATGGGGAGAAATGTCGGAAGAGCAGTTCTCTAGGATTTAGATTTGATTGAGACACTAGTGGAGTTGCGACATCATATAGAGGGGTTAACCCTCAGTATACCAGATGTTCGGATCGAGGAGTTATCGATGAGACTACAATGCCATACTATTTGTGCACCTAACTATTGGATGAGGCTATTGCGCATGATAGCTCAGGCAGTGACCTGTTATCATGACCATCATTAGATCTACTTAGGATGATTTACTGTATGCATTTTGAGATTTTGAGGTCAGATGACCAACATGTCTTGGACACAAATTTCTGTAAAAACTTTGAACATCTATCTATTTTACTTTCAATGTTTTTGTATGGTTATGTGTAATCCTATTAAACTTTTGATGTCAATTGAAATTTTACCCTTTACATATGTCGTAAATGTTTGTTTAACACGTAATTCGCTAAAGAATCAGTCAATGTGTTAAAGTTTATGGAAATGTGTTGATATTGAATGTAATCAAAATGTCATTCCAAGAGAAAAACTCTAAGGAATATACGATGAATAGTTGGATTTCGGACAGTATAAACATTTGTAAGTTGTAGTACGACAAGTTGTGAGTCTAGTCTAATGATGATTCAACGAATGCCAAGTGAAATGGAATCAGAGAGGAGTTTGATCAATGTGCTATACTCAGTGATATTATTCGTAGAACGGCCGATACAAATCCCTTGAAAAATCACTAACTCGCCACTTGGAGTGAATATGGCCCATGTTGCAGAGGATAGGTTCTGCGTACTATGACTAGCACCATCGGCATAACCAACAAATGGTTCCAAATATTCCGACATCTGCAACAAATGCAAAGTGGATTACTAACCACATAAAAACTCTAAAAGTCATATTGTGACACACAAACACACAATCAAAGCATATATACAGTGTTTTTACTATGCACAATAAAGCATATTAATGTTTATGATACAACCCGTTTCGGGGTTGCAACAATGGAATTCCATCATAATCAACCAACTCATAAGTGCCTTTTTCCAAAACACGCTTGACAATGTAGGGGCCCATCCATAGTGGTTCAATTTTTCCTGTTCCTAATTTATCGTCTTCCTGATCATAAAGCAAGACCAATTCTCCTTCTGAGAATATGTGAGGCTTAAGATTGCGGTCATATTGCGCCTTAATTCATTTCTTATGTGCTTCATTGGCCAATGTGGCTTCATGACGTGTTTCATCTAGATGGATGAGTTCTAAGAAATGTGCTTCCTCATTAGAAGTTCCAGGTAACAAGTCAATTGTGAGTTTTAATGATGAAACCTCACATTGTATTAGCAAGATTTCCTCAAGACCATACACCAATTGGAAAGGTTGTAATCCAATTACGTTTCTTACTGAGGTTCGGTAAGCCCATAAAGCTGAGTACAGGATCAAATGTCAGTTTCGTTTGTGAAATCTTAACATTTGTTGAAGCATTCACTTAAGGAATTTGTTGATGGCTTCAACTTGTCCATTAGCCTGTGGATAATAAGGAGTAGAACTATCATGTGAGAGTCCTAACTTGACAATTAATTTAGTCATCATGTGATTGTGAAAATGCGAACCATGATCTATAACTACAGCTTGTGGTACACCAAATTGTGCAACCACATGGTTGAACAAGAAAAGTGCACGTCTCTCACCACTTTTTTTAATGTAGGCATTGCCTCGGCCCATTTCGTAAAATAGTCAATGACAACAATAAATACCCATCCCCCCCGGCCGAGTGAGGGTTACATGTCATGAAATCAAAGCCCCATTTTGCAAATGGTCTAACAAAAATGATAGGATGCAGTGGTGCAGGTGGTAACCAAGTCTTATGGTAAAAAATTTGGCATGCATGACAACTTCTGATAGCACTAATGAAATTGTTAAATATAGTAGGCCAAAAGTAACCAACATGAAGAATTTTCTGTGTGGTAGCATAACCAGATAAATGTCCACCACAAGCACCAAAACGGTAATCATTTAGAACTTTCTCAGCATCCCCATGTGTGAGGCACCTACGAAAATCATATCGATTCCACGACGGTAAAGGGTGTCGCCAATGATTAGATAGTCTTTGGCTTGATATCGAATATGTCATTGTTGCAAGCTAGAGGTATCAGACCTGAAAGTTTTGGTTTGGAGATAGATCATTATATCTCCATACCAAGGGTCAGATGACGAGATCAGAAACAGAGACTCATCGAGAATTGATGGTTCCATTATTGAGTCAATGGCGGTAGAGGGAAGGTTGCAAAGACGATCAGAAAAAACTAGAGACTTCTTTGACTTGGATTTGATGAATTCCAAATCAAATTCCTACAAAATGATGATCCATTTTGAATATTTTCCCCCCATCAATTGACATGACAAGATGTATGTCATAAGGTTACAATCTGAAATGACGGTGGTCTTTCGGAGCAGGATATAATGGTGAAATCTCTGTACAACTTGAATGTAAGCCAAAGCTAGCTTCTTCACGTAAGAATACTTAAATTTCGTATCATTAAGATTACGACTTAAATAATAGCTTGGATGTTCAATCATGTCTTCTTCTTGGACTAAAACCATGGAAATGGTTGTATCTACAACAACAAGATACAGGAAATAGTCGTTCTGATAATTAGGGGAATACATTAATGATGCTCGGATCAAGGTATCTTTGGGAGCATCAAAGGAAGCTTGTGAAACCTGGTCCCAATGGAAAGGAATTCCCTTTTTCAAAAGATGAGTAAATCCCTTAGCCATTTTGGCATAGTTGGGAATGAATCTCCTTAAAAGGTTAGCCTTCCCTTGGAGTCTTTGTAACTGAAGTAAATTGGAAGGTGGAGGCAGATCCAGAATTTCCTTAACCTTCAAGGGGTCAAGTTGAATTCCTCCTTTGGACATTACAAAACCAAGTAAACAACCAAAACTAACACAAAACACATATTTATGTGGATTGAGTAAAATTTTGTAGTGTCAGCACTGGAAAAAGATGGCTCTCAAATGTCGCAGGTGATCAGCCCGTTTCCGTGAATAATTAGGTAAGCCATCTAGATAGGGTTGAACGATGTGTTTGATGTCGTGGAAGGCATAATTCATTGCCCTCTGAAAATTTGTCCCAACATTCTTCAAACCAAAAGGGAGTTTCCTATATGCGAATGTGCCCCAGGGAAAAATAAAGGTAGTTTTAGATTGGTCTTCTAGGCGGATATTGATTTGATTATAGCCAGAAAAGCCATCCATAAATGAAAATATTTCACATCTGGCACATTCATCAATTATCTGGTTGATAAAGAAGTGGGATAGCTATCTTTTGGACAAGCATGATTAACATCCCTATAGTCAACACACACTCGTATTGTTCTGTGTTTCTTCATGACATGAACAATATTGGAAACCCAATCTGTAAGAGGAACATGGTATATGAAACCAACATGCAAAAACTTTTCAACTTCTTCTTTTATGGCAACAACCTTCTTCAGATGAATAAGATGGAGGCACTGTCATACCGGCTTGACATCAGGATACATTTTAATCTCGTGTTCAACTATACTAGAATCAATACCTGTTATCTCCTCATATGACCAAGAAAATATATTGTATAATTCACGCAAAAATCACGATAAGTTTCAAGTTCCAATGGAGAACAAGATTTTCCAACATGGATGTTTTCTGCAATTATAGGTTTGGTTGAAATATCAATAGAAATCGTTTCTTCGGTATTCAATAAGTTTCGTTCGGAATTGACTGTGTCTATAAATACATAATTTGAAAGGAAATTAACGATTGAAGGGTGATTTAGTTCATTTTAAATATCTTCTATGTGATTTGGAAGATGGGATCTATGATGATAATTTTCCCATGGTTCTTCTTCTGTCATCATTGATTGGATGATTCCTTCATTAGTAGAAAATGTACGTGAAAAAGGATCAGAGAAAGTACCATATTCTAACGAATGGTCAAGCCATACAATCGGTGATGATGAATTTGGATTTGTTGTGGAAGCCAGAAATATTGATTGTTGTGCAAGCTCAATTGGGCTTAGCGGCATGGTTTCATTATGCATATCAACTTCAAAATTATTGGAAATCTTCCATGAGTCAGATGAAGTGGAACATATCATGTTACAGGTCTCAACTCTTGCAACTTCTGCCATTTTTGATGGTGATGGTAGTGAAAAGGCACCCATTAGGGAAGAATATTTGAAGAGACCTACTCCAATGTTCTAAAGAGATAGTGGAGGTCCGTGAACTAACGTAATGCTTCTAGTTGCATGTGAACTAGAGGCGAAGAAGGCGCATTGATCAATTACTATGATTCCGCCTTTATGAGGGAAAGTGATCATATGAAAGTATGTTGAAACCACAACATCCATAGCGTAAACCCACGGTCTTCCTAGTAAAACATTGTAGTCAAGGGGTTCGTCAATAACCTCGACTTCAACAATTACAGTTTCCCCCCTAGTTCTATTTGCAGGTTACTTAAAATTCCACAAGGTGTATAAGTGCAACCATCAAAATATTTTAACGTCGTAGGTGATCGTGAAAAAGGCAGTGAGCCAAGTGTTTTCTAGCAATTCATTGACATGATACAAGTAGATGCACCTTCGTCAACAATGGTTCGGTGAATAAGGTGATTCAAAGCATTTACTTGGATCAAGAATGCTAACTGTGCTGGTAATTGTGGCATATAAGCTGCATGGTTAAAAACTATGAGATTGGAATCCGTTGGCTCAATTCAACAAATTGATGACAATAAAGCATGTTTTTGGGAGGGACAATTTTGAAGCACCTCAAGCGTCGACATAGTAGAAGGCGACTGAGCCAAATCTTCTACTATGTTATAATTTTCCAATTTGTTATACAAAATTTGTACCTACGGATAAGTATATCTTCCCTAAGTGGGTAGTTACACTTAGAAAAATTGAAGTAAAGATGTTTAACCTTTTCCCACAATAAACATATAAGATAAAAGAACCTACTTGTGATCCTTCACTTCCTTTGATCTCCTTTAAGTTTCTCCCGTCACTCCTGCTCAAACTGAATTCGCTCAATTTGTACCTATCAACATAAACAGAAGATGACAACAATCAAATCATATGATCTATTTATTATAAACAAATGGAATTGACAACATTTGAACATACTTTCATCATAGATATAGACAAAAGTATTGGAAAAGGAACAAACAACTTTATTGATTGATAGAAGGAGAAGTTACACCCAATGTGGTTCGTTATCGTGTCACTCATCGAGCTTAGTCCAAACCCTCATCACACCAATAACAACATCAATCCAGCAGCATAACATTACTTGAAAATGATTTCAAGTCTCTAAACCAACAATATTTCTCTATAATATCCAAGCCCCTTTGCTCTATGATAGGAGGCCAATTTATAGATGAATGAAAGTGGTTTTGTCATTAATATGGCATTGAATGGTTTTCCATAATTGGATGATTATTTTCCATGTTCAAAAGGATGAGAGGATAGAGGATTAGCTGATCCAAGGCTATCCTAAGCAGGGAAAATTTTAAGAACCCCCCCTAAATTTACATATATAATAAATGGGCGAATCTCCATGGTATATAGGAAAAATGGAAGGCGATTTTATCAATAATATGATATGTATATATAATTTTTTGGCGAATCTCTCACCAGGCATGGCGGTTATTTTACTCAATTATAAAATCTTGTGTTTATTGAATACACAAATGAAATCATTGCATTTCTTTAAAATATCTTTTGAAATCAAAATTACCGAAATTACATATCAATAACGTAGTGGGTGTAGGATAAAATTCACCTGTGCCATTCACAGAAAGCATGAGAAAAAACCTAATACTATATATAAAACCAAGAAAAATTCAAATTCATCACTTCTAGGGACCTCGTAACCACCCTGCCAATACACAAGTATGTTCCTGTTTGCAATTAGAAAAATTACCCAAATTACAATCTGTTTACTCTAGCATATGTTGGAAAGTTATAGAAGGATGACTAGTGCAATCAATCCATTCCTTTTAGCCCTGGATTTGTTTCAGTTTAAAACAGAAGTATACAAATATACTTGTCCAATGTCTATGCTTTAACCATTCACCTTAAGATGTTTTTACAATATAATTTCCTAAGTCTATTTAATATCTTCATTATCATAAAAACCAACCTATATCCATCTTAACTCCACATCTACCACTCTTAGGAGGATGAAATCTATTTATCCCTCTGAGCACTTGGTAGACCCAGAATTAAGATGTATCTAAGATAGAATTTCGCCTTTAAATAGTCTATGCTCACATGAATACCATGGTCAATACCATGGGTTATCATAAACCTGGAGCTTAAAAATTACTATTAGTAATTTATAAAAATTAATAAAATTAATAGTTGATTTTTAATTTATTTTTATTTTAACCAAGCTAAAATGTTTAACATACATTAAATTACAACATCCATTTTTACTCTTGATTGGATCAAATATTTTTTCACTCTATGCTAGTTTGCATATCACGATATTTGATACCTCTCGGGGGTTAGTAGATCCAGAGTAAAGATGGATCTATGCTGGTTTAATTCCCCCATTTAAATAGGCTACATTCTAAGTGAATACCATGGGTCAATACCATGTGCCATTTTTATTTTTATTAATACTAATATTAGGGTTAATAATGTTTTTTTGCATGGTATTAATAACAATCTAGTCCATGGTATTTGTCCCATAGTATAAATATAAGGTGACTTATGGAGTAAATATAAAAAAATGTTTTATTTGTTTACCATACCTCTTGTTTATTTATATTTTTATTAATTTACCATACCATTCATAAATACAAGGTGACTGATGGAGTAGATATAAAAAAATGTTTTATTTGTTTACCATACCTCTCGCTTATTTATATTTTTATTAATTTACCATACCTCTTTTACAAATATGGTATTTGGCCCATAGGATTCACTTAAATAAAACCTCTTTATTGAGCCTTCATAAATAGAACGAGGGTTATGGACTAAATATAAAAAGAGGTTTTATTTATTTACCATGCGTCTAGTTTATTTATATTTTTATTTATTTACCATACCTTTTGAGTAAGTATAAAAAGACGTTTTATTTATTTACCATACCCCCAATTTACTTATATTTTTATTTGTTTACACCCTTGCATGTATATAAGGTGACTTATGGAGTAAATATAAAAAATGATTTATTTATTTACCATACCTCTCATTTATTTATATTTTTATTAATTTACCATACCTCTTTTATAAATATGGTATTTGGGCCTTTGGCCCATAGGATTCACTTAAATAAAACCTATTCTTGAAAATGGGCGAATGGATTCACTTAAATAAAACCTATTCTTGAAAATGAGCGAATGGAAGGTTGTAACTCCTAATTTCAAGGGCTAAATTTACCTTTTTTACCCTCTCCCTTAAAATAAGGTGGGATATTTGAGGTGATTTGTAAAAATGTACTATGATACAAAATATTCGCCCACTAAAAATTTAAAACCCATTAATTTCGCCAAAGGGCGAACATTCGCCCCTAAAATCACCCCTAATCCTAAGTTGAGCGCATCTTAATAGGATAGGAGCTGGGTTCCTTCTAGAAGGCTCTAGAAAGGAGGAATATACTTAGGATCTAATGAAAATTTCGAGGATTCTCGCCCAGCATAAGCTTGAGTGGGCTTAGTTGCTCTGCAACGCAACCTTGAATGGGGCTACCTAATCTGCAAAGAACTTACCCCTGACTAGGGGTGCGTTGGTGACCCAAGGAAGCACTTCAGCAAGGTTTGAAGTCAGGAAACTCTCATGGATGAAAGCACTCAATGAGGTGGCATGTCTATGGCATGTAGCAATTGAATTAGGGTTTGAAAGAACCTGTTTAAACTGATCTAATTTTTGGGAGTGATGTCCCAAATAGACCTGTAACACTATCATTTAGCACATAACTCCTAATCTTGAACTTGACCAAGACATCTGTTGTGAGATGATACTCCTGATCCTTGTTACCTTCACTTTGTTGCTGCAACCTATGCCTCAACTATTGATACCTGTCATCATGTTGTATTTCCTTTAATATCTACTCTTGTAAATTTGTCCTATAAGAACTCACTACTGTAATATGGTTCACCCACACTTTCCTACTTAAAGCATTTGCAACCTTTTTCTCCTTGCCGTTAATGTACCTGATCTTGAAGTCAAACTCACTGAGAGTAGCCAACCATCTAGCTTGCTTGGCATTTAGATTAGGTTGGTCAAACAAGTACCTTAGTCCACTATGGTCACTCATTAGAATAAACCTCCTACTGAGAAGATAACGTCTCACCATTTTCAAGGCATGAATGATAGCTTCCAACTCAAGATCATGCATCACATAGTTCTACTCACTCTCATTCAACTTCCTTGACTCATAGCATACCACCTGTCCTTCTTACATCAAGACTCCACTAAGTCCTCTCTTGAAATCATTTGTACATAAGACAAACTCTTTGTTAGGATATGTTGTTGGAATCATGATTTATGATACACCAGAATCTATAGGTGTTAGTAAATGAACACATTTCCAGAGTTAATGGATCCATGAGAGGTGATTAAGCACATGTTGTGAAACACACGAGGATTACTGGTTTATCCAATGTCCAACAATCTACCCCCCATCGCAAGCTAGGTGTGATTCAAACTCAAGACCTTTGGCTCGAATACCACTTGTTGGAATCAGGATTCCTTTTACACCAAAACCCATAGGTGTTAGTAACCAAACACATCGCCAAAGTTAATAGATCCATGGTAGGTGGTTAAGCACATGTCATGAAACACACAGGGAGTGCTGGTTTATCCAATGTCCAACATATGCAGTCTTCAATACTAGATAATTTGTAAGAAAATGCTTCAACTATTCAAAACTAGCTACACACTCCTCAATCTATTCAAACTTCTTCCCTTTTCACTGCAAACATGTAATAGGATAGGAAATATGTGAGAAGTTCCTAATGAACCACTTGTAATAACCTGCTAGTCCCATGAATGATCTGAACTCATCCACATCCCTAGGAGCTTCCCACTTCATGATAGCTCTGATATTTTCTAGGTCCACTACTATACTTTCCTTGGAAACAAAATGGCCCAAGTAATGAACTTATGTTTGAAAGAAACTGCACTTACTGATCTTGGCGTACAATGGATGCTCTATCAAGAATCCTAACACTCATGCTAGGTGTTCTACATTGTATTCCTCATTCTTAGAATATATCAATATGTCATCAATGAACACTATCACAAACTTGTCTAGATAAGGATTCAACACACTATTAATCAAATGCATGAAAGTGGATGGAGCATTAGTAAGGCCAAACGAAACTACTAGAAACTCATAATTCCCATACCTGGTACAAAATGTAGCCTTGTCAATGTCGTCTTATATGATGCATACCTGATGATATCCTGATATCAAGTCAATAGTTTAGAACACTGATGCTCCCTTCAAATAATCAAACAAGTCATTAATCTATGACAAAGGGTGCCTGTTCTTGATAGTCACCTTATTCAACTGCCTATAATCAATACACAACCTTAGAGTAGCATCATTATTTTTCATGAACAATAATGGTGCACCCAAAGGCAACACACTTGACCTAATGTATTCCTTATCAAGCATTTCCTTAAGATGCAACTTCACTTCCACTAATTCTAGAGTGCTCATCCTGTATGGTGCCTTTGATGCTGGTGCTACTCCTGATATCAAGTCAATAGAAAATTCCACTTCCCTATGAGGTGGTAACTCTAAAATATCTACTGGAAATACATCATGAAATTGTTACAAAAATATATACCTCTTCAAGCCTTTATCATCCTCAAAATCCTTTCCTTTGTCACTAGAAACATGCACTGTAAATAATACACACCCTTTCCTACAACTGTGCTTAGACTGCATATCTGTAACAATTATCACTGATGTAGGCTTCTTCTTTCCCTCCAAGATTCCCTTCTCTCTAGGTTGAGGTCTATGTCACTTCTCGGTTGCATTGAAATTATTGTAAGGATCTAAATTTTCCTTCTCACATGCATCTTAAGATTTTTCTCGCTTTTGAGGCCGTTTTCCCTTAACCTTCTCATTCCCTTTCCAATAGCGCTTAGGCTCAATATTGCACTTTGACTTCTCATAATAGTGCTTAAACTTCCTAATTACTTCCTCCAATGATTGAGGTTCATCATACTTAATTCGATCCTTGAATGTTAATGGAATTCCAGTAATGAATATTTTAACCTACGACTTATCATCCTTAAGATAAGGAATATAACTCAACAACTCTAGAAACTTAGTCATGTACTCTTCATCTCTCATAGATCCCACCTTATCATAGAATTCATTAGCCTTACCTTCATAGTATCTCTCTGACAAGTACTTCTTCCAGAAAAGTCTTTTGAACTCATACCAACTCAACTCCTCTATCCTAATGCCTCCGATGTGCTTCATATATTTCCCCCAGATGTCTTCCTTTCCCTTGATACTGAAAATGGCTATCCTAGCTTTCATTTTCTCTGTATTTCAAGAAACTCAAAGAACTTCTTCACCCCAAGAAACCATGCTTCAACATCCTTCAATTTCTTCATCTCTCTGTTAGGGCCTAAATCTACCTCAAGCTAAGAAAGGTAGGATCTAGGGTAACATCAAACCATGCTTGTCAATCTTAGAAAATGTGGCCAATAAAGGTATGTGCGCTGAGGAGTTTGAATGATTTTTTTTTGTTTTTGTTTTGCTGGCTCAAATGTGAAAGGCAGATTTGGGTCTGGGGAATGGACATAGTCTTGCAGAGATCTCTATGGGGTGAGGTAGGCAAATGGTTTAGCACTTCAAATTGAGTGAGATGGAGAGCTTTTAAACTGGTTAGGAGTTGGAGAGGGGATGAAAGTCTCAACGATCCTCTTCAAACAGTTGAAAACATAAATAACTAAACAAACCCTAGGTAGAGCACTGCAAATTCAATGAATTCTACCTTTATGCTTTTTCATTTAGTTAAGATGAACAAAGAGAGATGATGGCATACATAAAACACATATAAACTTGCAATTACAGAAGAAAACACAATACCAAATCAAGTTTCCACAAGAATCCCATAAAGTGCTGCAAACCCTGGTCTATTCCTTTGCCAAACTGCTGAAATGAGTGTACAATAATGCTCAAAGCATTCACAAGAGTCCAACGTTTTCCAATGACTGAAAAACTACAAGATATAGGCAACAAACAACTCATGCTAGGCTTTAGGGCTCGAATTCATGAGTTTAGGAGTTATTTCAACAAGATCTAAACTAAGAACTGAAAAGTAGGCAGTGTAATAACATGCCTCTAAAACCTAGGAAATTGATTCATTTAGTTGCAAACTAGTTTTTCATGATGAATCTACCTCTATGAGTGAAAATTTAGCATAATTACATAAAAATCTATCAAGTCACATCAAATTACATCATGATTTTGACTATTATAAAGATAAAATTCAAACTGAGAAGAAACTAGGTGAAAAACAGAGTTTTTTGGCCAAAATGAGAAAATTTCATCATGTGTGTCGCGCTCCTGTCCTTGTGTGCCGCACTACTTTGGAGCTGATTTTGGAGGCCTTCCCGTGCACCAAATTTTCTCCAAGTGGGCTTGTTGTAAATTTCTGCATGTCTACTTTCCAGAACAAGTGGAATTTTTGAATTTGGTCTTCATTTGCCCCTCCAAAAATGAGTTCTCCTAACACTGCTTCCTATGTGGCCAAAATGGGGCAGAAAGGTCATTTTTGAGGTGTTTTTGACCTTTTTGGAAGCTCAAAACTTGTCAAAAATTCTTAGCCATGTGATGGAATTCATATTTTTCCATGAGGAATCCAAAAATGCTGATTTTTCCTCAAAAGGAGGTCCCTATAAAAAGCGCGCACCAGGCAGAAAAACCTATTTTTTAGGCCAAAAATTCAAAATTTGCAAAAGGTTTCCAAAATTTCTAGAAATTTGGGCTAAGTGTCCTTCATCAAGTGCTGTTTTAGGCTAAGGAAGCCTCAACCAAGATATGGAATCTATCTTGTTCTTTTCTCTTCCTCATGGCTTTCCTCAACTTGGCCTTCAAAATCCTGATTCTCGCTTTGCACACCTTGTTTCTTCCCAAGTAGTGGTAGGCCATGTGCCTCAACATCTTTTTCTCTCTGTTGGCCTTCTCCAGCTTCCTCTCCAAGTGCAAATTTGTCCTGTCAAGCCAAGATTCACGATCAGCTTGAATTTCTTGTTCAAGTGTTGTCAACTTGATTCTCCTCTTCTTGGCAGCTTGCCGATTTACCTTTATGTTTTTGAGCTCCATGATGGTTTGCTGATCCTCTAGTTGTTTGTTCCTTTGCTCCAAATAATTTATTATCCACTTGGCCCTTTCCAGGTTGAGGGACAAATGATGAATGTCATATTGCTGCTCTCGAATGATCTCTTTGAGCTTTGAGCTCAAATCAGTGTCATCATCCTGAATAAGAATGAAATATGTCTCCTGGCCTCCTGAAGGTCCCTCATCATGCAAGGGCTGCTTACCCTTGTCTTGTACCTTCTCTGCTGATGGAGGAAATGAGACCCCTTCCACCCCAGGTGGAGATAGTACTCATTTCACTGCTGCAAACAATATTCTAGTGCCCTTTTGGTAAGTGACAAACACTGGCACACTAGTGGTTTGTGTCTCATGAACCTCCTGCTAATGTGAAGGCTCTCTTGCCTCATGAAAAACTGATGGGGTCACTTGAGGACCAGTGAAGACCTCATGTGAGATGAAATCCTCCCATGAAACATTCAATAGACTAAGCTGATGCAAAACCATAATTTTGATTAGTGCAAAGTGATAGATGTTGTTATACTGCTGATGAGGAGGCTTCCTTTGCACTAATGTGGTCATATTTTCAATATTCTGGCAAATGAAATAGGGGAGGTTCATCATCCTCACCCTAGTAAAGTGCATCAACAATCTGATATGATAGGTGTGAAGACGAGAAAATATGCCCTCACAACTGAAATATTTAATTATGAGTTTCATCAAGGGAGCATATGTGTCTTGTAGGTACTTGAATGGGAAAACTCTACTGACATGTCTATGAAAACCAGCCTTGATATAAGGCTCATAATGATCTCTGCCTACCAGCTGCCCCTTATTCCACTACTCACCCACATTTGGAATACCGGTTGCTTGAGTAATAGTCTCAGGTGTCAAGGTGAATGTCACACCTGCCAAATTGACTTGGCCATTATGAAGATGAAGCACAAACAGTCTGGCCAACTCATGGTGGTATTTGACTCTTTCCACCGTATCACAAAATTGATAACAGGATTGGTGTTGGAAGCATGTGACAGCGAGAGGACAGGCCAACAACTCGGCAAGTGAAGTAGGCTCCTCGCGTTTATGTTTTCCACTCTTGTGAGGTCTCTTTGGTGCATGAACTTCTCTAGAAGAGTCACTGACTGTTTCCTCATTTCTGTCATAGGAAGAATCTGACTCCATGTTTGCCAATGCTTGAGTTTCTTAGATGAGTATGAAGAGATTTTAGAGTGACAATAGGAAATCACTGCTAAAGGATAGGGATTTGATGATAGGACTATGAAGGGAATATGTATGAGGGGTTGGGGATCCTGCTGATAGGTTTTTGGGTAATAGAAGGGTTTAGGGAATGATATTTAGGATTTAGGGATATTTGATTAGGTTTTGGGATATTGGGATTAGGGATTAGGGTTAGTAGTTTTAGGGATATGGGGAATGGGGAATGGGTAAATATGAATGAAAAGGGAGGGAGAAAATGAGGTGAGGGAGTGAGGGAGTGAAAATGATAAGGGTGGGATTTAGCGGTAAAAACAACAATTTGTAAACCCTAGGCAATGTTTTTCAACCAGCAATGCAAGGAGATAGGGTTTCAAATTTTCCTATTGAATCACCATGAACACTAAGCAAACATCATTCATTGGCCATGAGGGAGTGTCAACTTACTTGGATAATGAGGAATTAGCGATTTTGAGAGTTTGGAGGAAGCTGTGAGTGATTTCAGGCCTTGTAGACCTGTGCGCTACGCTGCCTCAGTGCGTCGTGCCAGTATAAAATTTAAATGTGGAGTGGGGTCTGTATGCGTCGTGCTACTTCTGTGTGCGCGCCTTAACCCAGGTGCGTCGTGCCTGCAATTTTCACCCTTTAAACTCAAAATCGCTCTCTTGGCTTTTGAAGATGGAAATGCACTTTCTCTCCTTCACTTGAGGACACAAATGAGCTTTCTTTGTCATGAAAACACTTTATATGGCAATGGCTTTAATTTTTCACTCAAGAAAACCCACTTTGCTAATGTTTGACTTTCATTTGCTTTTTAAAACTCTGTTTTGGGCAGTTTTCTTTGCTTTTGCCTTTGATGGACTGAATCCTTTGACTTTTTGTTTGTTTTGTAGGTGGTGGAGTTACAGAGGCTTGGCAAGGTGACCGGGGCTGCCTCTGAAATTATTACATATGGAAAAAATGAAATTACATCAAATTTAGTAAATGAAACATAAAAAACTCTGTTTTTTTTCAAAATAGGGTTTTGAGGAAAAATCAATCACTGAGCATGTGATTATGGAAATTATTGTTGTTGAGACTTTATTTGACCTCCTCATGTGCCTGCTAACCATTATTGAGCGTTTTGCAGACCTTATTGAGGAAACCCTAGACCTAATGAGACCTAAAACCCTAAAAATGACTGCAGATGATCTATATGTACGAAAATGGGCAAGCAGGTAAAGAACATGAGGGAGAATGTATAATATGCCACTACCATTAGATGATCCATGACCCTAATGGAATGTAGTTGATCGAGTGAGACACCTAACATGCAATTCAACAAGAGAATTTGATCACTAATGGATGGATGAAGATACTGACACTAACATTGGCTCCAATGGGGATGGTAGCTCCTTGGAGGTGCCAAGAACTACAAAGCTCTAGAAAGCAGATAATGCCTTCTTCCATTGGGCTATGGAGTCAATAACTTTGACAAACCAAAACCAATATCTTGACTCAATTTTAGGACTGAAATCTGACTCAATTTCAAGACTGAAATTGATTGAAAAATTGACTCAAACAATCCAAACCAAAATTGAAATCAAACCTTCAGTTTATAGCCTTCACTTCGGGCCCAAACTAAATGAATGATTACAGTACACACTTGCAATGAAGGAAATAAAATGGTATATACAATGATACATATGACAACAGATAATATTTCAGATATGGTACTGTTTTAGCAGTTGACCATTGACCGGCCCACCTGGACAATCTTCTCCATCCATTTCTTTCAACAAGAAATCATTCTGATCCCGGTATGCAGCAATTCTGAAAGGTCCTTTCCACAGATTCTCGAACTTGCCATGTTTCCCTTTGTCTTCGTTTCGGGCATCCC
This sequence comes from Pinus tabuliformis, assembly GCA_031772625.1. Taxonomy (NCBI): domain Eukaryota; kingdom Viridiplantae; phylum Streptophyta; class Pinopsida; order Pinales; family Pinaceae; genus Pinus; species Pinus tabuliformis. Next base: position 192,983,758 of record CM062807.1, on the reverse strand, counting down.
ATTTCAGCATTATGTCTTCAATTTGAAACTTATCCGCCTTCGCCTTTTGATCATATATCTTGTTGATTCTCTCTTGCAGCTTGAAGGTATTCTGAAAAACCTCCTCTCTTGTCTGTTGTAAATGCATCATTTGATTGATTTTCCGCTGCAAAGGATCTTCCTCACTACCAGCTTCCTGCAGAAGTTTAACAACCAAAACTGCGAGAGATGTAGGAAAAACCGTGTCCACACAATACACGATCTCGAAAGGGGACATATCTATTGACTTTTTCTAACTTACTCTATCTTCCCATAGTGCATTGACCAATTTCTTATGCCAGCTTTTCTTGTTAGTTTCCAGTAGCTTTCTGATAATGTTGACTAAAGATTTATTCAAGGATTCCGCCAAAACATTACCTTGTGGACAATATGCAGTTGAGCGCCCCAAGGTAATTTGATACTTATTGCAAAAATCAATCATCTTTTTAGATTTAAAAGCTGCTGCATTATCTGTAATCAGCTTATTAGGACAACCAAAATGTGACAAAATATTGTTCTCAAGAAACTGAATTATTACCGAATCAGTGGCCTGCTGAGTAGGAATCGCCTCAATCCATTTAGTGAAGTAGTCTGTTGCGGTAAGGATCCACTTATGCTGTGCTGAAGAAGTAGGATGGATCTCGCCAATGAAATCTAAACCCCATTTCTGAAACAGAGCACTTACTTCAACTGGTTTAAGAGGCAAAGGCTGTAATTTTCTCTTACCTTGAAAAATTTGACATTCGTGGCAACTTGTAACAGTTTTGTACACATCAGAAAAGAGGGTTGGCCAATAATAGCCTGCTCTCATAATTTTATTGCTGTTGTCTTCCAAAATAGATGACCTCCACAATCTCCTTTGTGAAAATCATCCGTGACCTGTTTTGTTTCTTCTTCAACCAAACAATTCAACAAGACACTACCGGGATCTTTCCAATAGAGTGCATTATTCATTATACAAAACTTTGTAGCCTTTAATTTCAGGGTCTTACTTTGTTCTTAGCCAATCTAGGTGGCAGTGAGAGATGTTGGAGCACATAAACAATATCCGAGTACCAAGGAGAAAGAAGAAACATTTCAGCTACCTAAACAGGTGAACTTTCCTCATCTTCTTCGGACATAGTAGCAATGAGATTTATGTCCAAGGCATGCAAATTAGATTCTGCCATCAGTTTGGCCAGCCCTTGTCCTTTGATGAGCTCTGTTGGTTTGATTTCCACATCATATTTTAACAAAGCTGCGATCCATTTTCCTCGTCTCCCTTCCGGATCTGTTTGCACTAAGACATCTTTAACGGCAGCGTTAGGGACATAAGCAAGGATGTGAGAATGCAGAATATAAACTCGAAAATATTTCAATGCCTTTACCAAAGCAAGAGCTTGCTTTTCAATAATATTGTACTTTAAAGCTGCATCCCTTATCATTCTGCTGAAAAAAGAAATTGGTTTCTCAAGCTGGTCTCTTTTCTGCATTAAGACCACTGCCATAGTATGATCCGAAGCAATTGAAAACAAAATAAAATCTTGGGAATAATCCGGACTGATCAAAATTGGAGCTGAATAAAGGGCTAACTTTACGAAATTGAAAGACTTGATAGCTTCCTCGGTCCACTTCACTACACTATCTTTCTTTAACATGTTTGTGATTTCCCTCAAATGTTCTTCAAGGTTTGGCACAAAGCGATGTAAGAAATTCATCTTACCGTTGAAAGACCGGATCTCCTTTTTATTTCATGGAAAATCAATTTTCTGAATGGCTTCCAGTCGAGCTGGATCAATGCGGATGCCCTCCTTGGAAATGATATGACCGAGAAGCTTGCCTTCATCCATGGAAAACAAGCTCTTCTTTGGATTGAGAGATATGCCATACTTTCTACACCGTTGAAATACAATTTTCAAATGATAAAGGTGCTCTTCATCTGAATTAGAAAACCCTATTAAATCATCAAGATAAACAACTAAAAATACATCTTTCTCATTTGTAAATGCGATATCTATAGCCCGCTGAAAGGTTGCACCAGCATTCTTCAGTCCGAAAGGAATCTTGGCATAATGGAAAGTTCCCCACGGAGTGGTGAATGTTGTTTTGTCTTTATCATCCTCATGGACCAGAATTTGGTTATAACTAGAATAGCCATCGAGTAGTGACATGCGGGATGCTTCAACTACTCTTTGAAGTATGTTCTCCATCTTGGGCAATGGATAGTTATCTTTCAAAGACACTTTATTCAGATTTTTGAAATCAATACATAATCGAATCTGACTTGTTTTCTTGCACATGGGCACCAAATTAGAAATCCAATCTGAAAATCTTATGGGAACGATTATACTAGCTTTGTATAATTGATTCACTTCCTTCTCTATTGAGGGCACCAACTTTGGTTTTATCCTTCTTAGCTTTTGTCAAAAGGGCTTTTAATTTGGCTTGATCAGGATGATGTGCTGAATTATGCTCTTATCATATGCCTTCAAATATGAATAGTCCCAAGCAAATACATCAGTAAATGAAGATAATAACCTAATGTATTTTTCCTTTACCTATGGAGGCAAGGCCTTTGATAACTTGACCATTTTAGGATTTTCTTCTGATCCAATGTTTACATCTTCAACTCCTTTCTCGGTGGGTGTCGAGCTCGGTTTCCGGGCTACATCATATTGATCAAACAACTCCTCTAAAGGTATTAGACCTTTATGAATGACATTGTCCTTGAGCTGCAAAACTTCCATCTAATTTACTTCCATATCTGCTTCACCATCATCATGTTCTCCATCTATAGAAGTGTCTTTGTACTTGCCTTCATTTTGCAGAAATTCTTTGATCTCTTTATCATCTTGAAACACCTACCAATATCTTTGATTATCTGGGACAACAGGGCAATTTTTCACATGAATTTCAAACTTATTGTTTGAATTCATCAGAATTTTCAAATTGCTTGCAGCTATTGCGAGAGAATCTGCAATAACATTCTGAGCATGAGTGACACATGTCAAAGTGTAGTCTGGAAACAATCTCAAAATATCTAACACCACATTTTGGTAAGCCCGCATGCGAGGATGCTTAGCTTGGTATTCACCTTTCACTTGCTTGATAACTAACTCAGAGTCACCATATACTGAAATTATTTTAGCATTTAACTTCTTAAGGATTTTCAGACCAACAATTAAAGCTTCATATTCAACCTCATTATTTGAACAATCAAAAGCTAATTTATATGAACAAACCCTTACATTACTTGGCACTTTATTTGGAAGAAATGCAGGGCTGCATATCCAAATGCCAATTCCAGCACCTTCCCTACCTACCGCACCATCAAAATCCATGCTCCACAACCCGGCTTCATCCTCCAAATGCTGAAATTCTTTTTTCTCTTCTTCTTTTGCTTGTTGTCCATCAACTTTTTGCTACTGTCGGAAGGCTGATTGCTCAGCGGTACTATCAAGCTTTTGTCTTTCTTGATCTAGTACAGCTCTAAAATTTTCAGTGATCTCTGGAATATCTTCTACTTCAACTACTTGACTATTTACATCATTAAAACTATTAGAATATAAAACAAAAGATTCCAAATCAGTATGTACATAGTTGATTGGATGATTTAGAGGTTTCTCCTTGCTAGTGATCATGTACTTCATCTTTTTCTCCTGGTATAATTTCCTCAACTGTCCAAACATGGGAATAGTAGCATAGGAGAAATCAAGCTGCAATGTCCCTTTGAGTTTTTCTCCCCAAGATCTAGAAAGAAGCATGCCAAATCTAGGAGGAATATTTGCCACAACCACATCCATCAAAACATTCTTCGCCGGAATTTGATCTAAAGTGACAACCAAATATTTAATAATCCCAATGGGCCTGACCCTACCAGAATCAAAGGAATATAGATCATGGTACTTGCGAGTGATATCTAAACCCAATTTTTCCATGATTGCTTTAGGCATGAGATTATGAGAGGCTCCTGAATCAAACATGGCATTGTGCAATACATAATCATGCAATCTAAGGCTGATGTAAAAAGGAGCTACATCACTATCCTCAGACTGACCTTCTAATGCTGGCCCAAAGATAAGTTCGGGCTGATCATCCTCCACATTTACCATATCAGATAATGGATCGAAATTCAAAATCTTAGACACCTGACCTTTATAGCTGCTATTCTTCATTAATTCAGTCAAAGGAATTGACACTTTTAACTTAGCAATTTCATTTTCTAAGCTAAAGGCTGATGTTTTCTCTACCTCTTTGACTGGAGCATCCTTCTTTTTAGTCTTCTCCTTTGATACAATTGGCTGACTTGATATTTCATTTGCTGATTGTGTTTTATTGGTGGTAGGATCAGCTATCTCCTTTCCCTTTTTCTGCACTATTGGGGAATTGTTCTTTGGCGGTGACACTTCTTTCTTCTTCTGAATTGGGTTGATGGTAACTTCTCTACTCCTGAGTGAATATTGTCGCTACTGGGATGTCAAAGAATTTATGTATCCCCTCTGATACTCATCAGACTCTTCTTCAAGAATTGTTTCATTTGCCAAGATGAAATCTTTGTCTTTTTGTACAGATGGGCTTTTTGAATATTCTTCATCTTCTTTGATATAAATGGGCAGATCATCAGGTGTAAGGAAATGGTTCTCCTCACCAATTATATTGTCATCATCATCTGATTCCAGACCATGTACAAAATTCTGCTGTAGGGGTGTCTTCACTTGCTGTTGTGCCACTTGGTCTTGTGCTCTTTGTTCTCGTTGCTTGATTCTGAATTGTGGTTGTTGCTGACCATGAAAGTTTGGATTTCTAACTTGTGCTTTAGGATTATCAGTAATTGTGAGCCTATCAAACATCTTCTCAATCTTGCGAAGCAAATGATTGGAGGAAGAAGCTTCCTCTTTTATAGTCACCTTCTTTTCGGCCTTTGCTCTAGCTCTCTTGGCAAGCAGATTTCCCTCAACGCTGACTACAATTTTCTGCATGTCCTCCAATGTAGCTGGATCTCTTTCCCTCAATTGATATGCCATGTTAGGATCAAAGCCATAAAGAAATTTAATCAAAGACAGCCCCATAGGTGGCTTTATATCAACATGAATTGCATTGTAAACAATATTGAATCTGACACAATAATCTTGGACACTCTCACCAACATTCCTCTTGATGTTTTCATATTCAGAAAGGATTTGAAGAGGGTTTTTCTTTACCTCCCAGTGATCCAAGAACTGTCTCTGAATATTGGTCAGTGTAGTGATACTCGCAGCCAGCAAAGCTCTAAACCACTTCCGCACTTCACCTCCAAAAGTTTGCACAAATAATCTCATAGTCACATTTTCGGCATCAATCTCATGAAGGTCAAAGAAATCAGTCATCCTATCCACATGCTGCTGAGCTGTGATACTTTGAGGAGTGCCATCAAACAATGGGATCTTGCTTTGGTAGTCAGCGGGCATGGCATCCAAGTTTTGAGGCAACACAAGGGGTGCATATCGGGCAGCCATTGCTCTAGGTGGATTTACAACTGGCCTTGGGGATGTAGGAGGAGTCGAAACAATGATAGCAGCTGATGATGTAATTGGTGTATGAGGTGTCGAAGGAGGAGAGGAAATATGAGATGTTTGAGGTGTTGATGGGGTTGATGGGGGAGAAGAGACAGGAGGTCTCTGATATGATATAGCAGGCTGCACGAGAATGGTGGGAATGAAATGAGGTTTGGTAGGATTTCCTAAACCAGATGCAATTTCGGATGAACCAAGAGTTGCTGATGCGGATTCTAAGAACTTGGGGAATATTCGAAGCCACAATGGAAGTTTGAAGATTCAAGATATAACTATCAATTGATCTATTTACCCTTTCAGTTTCAATATCTTTAACAAAATCCGAATTTAAGACAGTAGAACCAACAACACTTTTAGATTTAGTCTCAAACAAAGACAGATAAAAACGTTCGTTAGCTTCAAGATCTTCAAGATATTAAAAAACAATGGGACATGAACGAGATTTGAACACAGGAATCACATAAATTTCTTGTCAGAGAATTCTTGGGATGAGATTTGGGTTTTCATACACAGGAGGAGGATCAGGATCAGGATTGGCTCTAGTGTATCATCTGGAAGCCAGTGTGTTGAATTAATCCCAAAAATCAAATAGACAAAATCAACTTGTTCAGCTTATCAAATTCTAAACTCATCATCCAAAGTCTAGAATTGCTTAATGATACTGGGGTAATCGTTTAGATCAGATGTTCAATTTATAAACTAGACCGGAGATTGATTGAAGCAACATTCATCTACTTTCGGTAATGCAAAGCAAGAGCATTTCGAAGGCTACCTGGCTAACTTCAGGTTCCGTCTGTAGTCTACAAAGCAATGATAACAAAATTTTGTCCTCAGTATAGTCACCACTATGTTAGGGCCTAAATCTACCTCAGGTTGAGAAAGGCAGGATCTAGGGTAACATCAAACCAAGCTTAACCTGGTAGCTATCCCTACCAGGTCAGGAGAGGGCTCTCTCCTTGTAAATCTTAGAAAAGATGGCCAATAAATCTTGAGATGACTGATGTAAAGACTAATTTTAGGCTAGGTATGTGTGTTGAGGATTTTGAATGAATTTACTTTTGTTTGCTGGCTCAAATGTGAAAGGTAGATTTGGGTTCGGGGAATGGACACAGTCTTGCAGAGATCTCTATGGGGCGAGGTAGGAAAATGGTTTAGCACTTCAAATTGAGTGAGATGGAGAGATTTTAGACTAGTGAGGAGTTGGAGAGGGCATGAAAGTCTCAGGGATCCTCTTCAAACAACTGAAAACATAAATAACTAAACAAACCCTAGGTAGGGCACTGCAAATTCAATGAATTCTACCTTTAACCTTGTTTCATTTAGTTAAGATGAAAAAAGAGAGACAATGGAATACATAAAACACATATAACTTGCAATTACAGAAGAAAACATAATACCAAATCAAGTTGCCACAAGAATCCCATAAAGTGTTGCAAACCCTGGTCTATTCCTTTGCGACACTATCGAAGTGAGTGTACAATAATGCTCAAAGCATTCACAAGAGTCCAACCTTTTCCAATGACTGAAAAACAACTCATGCTAGGCTTTAGGGGTCAAATTTATGAGTTTAGGAGTTGTTTCAACAAGATCTAAACTAAGAACTAAAAAGTAGGCAGTGGAACAACATGCCTCTAAAACCTAGGAAACTAATTCATTGAGTTGCAAACTACTTTTTCATGATGAATCTACCTCTATGAGTGAAAATTTAGCATAATTACATCAAAATCCATCAAGTCACATCAAATTACATCATGAGTTTGACTATTAGTAAGAGAAAAGTCAAACTGAGAAGAAACTAGGTGAAAAACAGAGTTTTTTGGCCAAAATGAGAAAATTTCATCCTGTGCGCCACGCTCTTGTCCCTGTGCGCCGTGATACTTTGGATCTGATTTTGGAGGCCTTCCCATGCATTAAATTTTCTCCAAGTGGGATTTTTGGAAAGGTCTACCCGTCTACTTTCTAGAACAAGTGGAATTTCTGAATTTGGTCTTCATTTACCCCTCCAAAAATGAGTTCTCCCAACACTGCTTCCTATGTGGCCGAAATGGGGCAGAAAGGTTATTTTTGAGGTGTTTTTAACCTTTTTGGAAGCTCAAAACTTGTCAAAATTTCTTGGCCATGTGAGGGAGTTCATATTTTTCCATGAGGAATCCAAAAATTCTGAGTTTTCCTCAAAAGGAGTTCCCTAGCAAAAGCGCGCGCCAGGTGGCGCAGCGCACCAGGCAGAAAAACCTATTTTTTAGGAAAAAAATTCAAAATTTGCAAAAAGTTATCCAAATTTCTTGAAATTTGGGCTGAGTGCCCTTCATCAAGTGCTGTGTTGGGCTAAGGAAGCCTCAGCCAAGATCTTGAGTCTATCTTGCTCTTTTCTCTTCCTCATGGCTTTCCTCAACTTGGCCTTCAAAATTCTGATTCTCGCTTTGCACACCTTGTTTCTTGCCAAGTAGTGGTAGGCCATGTGCCTCAACATCTTTTTCTCTTTGTTGGCCTTCTCCAGCATCCTCTCCAAGTGCAAATTTGTTCTCTCAAGCCAAGTTTCATGATCAACTTGAATTTCTTGTTCAAGTGGTGTCAACTTGATTTTCCTCCTCTTGGCAGCTTGTCGGTTTGCCTTGATGTTTTTGAGCTCCATGATGGTTTGCTAATCCTCTAGCTATTTTTCCCCCTACTCCAAATAAGTGATTATCCACTTGGCCCTTTCCAGGTTGAGGGACAAATGATGAATGTCATCTTGCTACTCCTGAATGATCTCTTTGAGCTTTGAGCTCAAGTCAGTGTCATCATCCTGAATAAGAATGAAATCTGTCTCCTAACCTCCTGAAGGTCCCTCATCATGCAAGGGCTGCTTGCCCTTGTCCTGTACCTACTCTGCTGATGGAGGAAATGAGACCCCTTCCACCCGGGGTGGAGATAGTACTCATTTCACTGCTGTAAGCAATCTCCTAGTGCCATTTTGGTATGTGAAAAACACTGACACGCTAGTGGTTTGTGTCTCATGAACCTCCTGCTGATGTGAAGGCTCTTCTGCCTCACGAAAAACTGATGGGGGCACTTTAGGACTAGTGAAGACCTCATGTGAGATGAAATCCTCCCATGAAACATTCAGTAGACTAAGCTGATGCAAAACCACAATTTTGATTAGTGCAAAGTGATAGATGTTATTATACTGCTGATGAGGAGGCTTCCTTTGCACTAATGTGGTCATCTTCTCAATCTGGAAAATGAATTATGGGAGGTTCATCATCCTCACCCTAGTAAAGTGCATCAACAATCTGATATGATAGGTGTACAGACGAGAAAATCTGCCCTCACAGTTGAAATATTTAATTATGAGTTTCATCAAAGGAGCATATGTGTCCTATAGGTACTTGAATGGGAAAACTCTACTGACATGTCTCTGAAACTCAGCCTTGATATAAGGCTCATAATGATCTCTGTCTACCAGCTACCCCTTATTCCACTGCTCACCTACATTTGGAATACCGGTTGCTTGAGCAATAGTCTCAGGTGTTAAGGTGAATGTCACACCTGCCAAATTGACTTGGCCATTATGAAGATGAAGCAAAAAAAGTCTGGCCAACTCATGGTGGTATTTGACTCTTTCCACCATCTCACAAAATTGATAACAAGATTGGTGTTGGAAGAATGTGGCAGCGAGCGGATAGGCCAACAACTCATCAAGTGAAGTAGGCTCCTCCTGGTTATGTTTTCCACTCTTGTGAGGTCTCTTTGGTGCATGAATTTCTCTAGAAGAGTCACTGACTGTTTCCTCATTTCTGTCATAGGAAGAATCTGACTCCATGTTTTCCAATGCTTGAGTTTCTTAGATGAGTATGAAGAGATTTTAGAGTGACAATAGGAAATTGCTGCTAAAAGATAGGGATTTGATGATAGGACTGTGAAGGGACTATGTATGAGGGGTTGGGGATGTTGTTGATAGGTTTTTGGGGAATAGAAGGGTTTAGGGAATGATATTTAGGATTTAGGGATATTTGATTAGGGTTTGGGATAGTGGGATTAGGGATTAGGGTTAGTAGTTTTAGGGATATGGGGAATAGGGAATGGGTAAATATGAATGAAAAGGGAGGGAGAAAATGAGGTGAGGGATTGAGGGAGTGAAAATGATAAGGGTGGGATTTAGCAGTAAAAACAACAATTTGTAAACCCTAGGCAATGTTTTTCAACCATCAATGCAAGGAGCTAGGGTTTCAAATTTTCCTATTGAATCACCATGAACACTAAGAAAACATCATTCATTGGCCATGGGGAAGTGTCAACTTACTTGGATAATGAGGAATTAGCGATTTTGAGAGTTTGGAGGAAGCCGTGAGCGATTTCGGGCCTTGTAGACCTGTGCGTCGCGCTGCCTCGGTACATCACGCCAGTATAAAATTTAAACTTGGAGTGGGGTCTGTGTGCACCACGCTGCTTCTGTGCACCGCGCCTTAACCTAGGTGCGCAATGCCTGTTATTTTCACCCTTTAAACTCAAAATCACTCTCTTGGCTTTTGAAAATGGAAATGCACTTGCTCTCCTTCACTTGGGGACACAAATGAGCCTTCTTTGTCATGAAAACACTTTATATGGCAATGGATTTAATTTTTCACTCAAGAAAACCCACTTTGCTAATGTTTGACTTTCATTTGCTTTTTAAAACTCTGTTTTGGGTAGTTTTCTTTGCTTTTGCCTTTGATGGACTGAATGCTTTGACTTTTTGTTTTTTTTGTAGGTGGTGGAGTTGCAGAGGCTTGGCAAGGTGACCAGGGCTGCCTCTGAAATTATTACATATGGAAAAAATGAAATTACATCAAATTTAGTACATGAAACATAAAAAACTCTGTTTTTCCTCAAAATAGGGTTTTGAGGAAAAATCAATCACTGAGCATGTGATTATGGAAATTATTGTTGCTGAGACTTTATTTGACCTCCTCATGTGCTTGCTGACCATTATTGAGCGTTTCGAATACCTTATTGTTGAAACCCTAGACCTAATGAGACCTAAAACCCTAAAAATGACTTTTGTAGATTTAAAGACAAAAAATGACTGCAGATGATCTAGATGTACAAAAATGGGCCAGCAGGTAAGGAACATGAGGGAGAATGTATAATATGCCACTACCATCGGATGATCCATGACCCTAATGGAATGCAGTTGATCGAGTGAGACACCTAACATGCAATGAAAAAAGAGAATTTGATCACTGATGGAGGGATGAAGATACCGACACTAACACTCTCCACCGAATGTAGGATTCTTGGCTTTCTTGAATTCATATGGAAAGTATCCTCTCTCACACCTATTATAAGGATGATATCACTTATGACCATGATGTCTATCTGAACCAAAACTAGAATAAAACCTGTAACCACTACCTCTATTTTTAGGTGTATCCATCCATTTGTCACCTCTGACCATGTCACCCCTATCCCACCTATGCCCTCCATGAGGCTTTCTACCATATGCCCCGTTAGTCCTTCCCTCCATTCCATAATTGATCTGTGGTTGTCCCTATCTCTCCAAATATGATGAACTCTAAAGGATGATGACATTGAAATCGACTTTCTTTTCTTGATCCCTAGTTGTAGGTTTTAACCCTGTTCAAAAATTACTTGCAAACGAACTCTTCAAAAACAGAAAATACAATGGTGAGAAACACAAAACAAATACATAGAGATTTTCCCTTGCATCCCAAAACCAAGACTACTAGATTGATTTAATTATGTTCCTTTCAATTTTACAATACATATATATGCATGCCAAAGAATTCATAAACCCTAATCTATTAACCTTGGATTAGAACATAACTATAGTTCCCTTGACTAGATCTACAAAATACCATGGGCAGAAAACCAGCATGCCCAAAACCATGTAAGAAACCCATGCACAAAACCATAGGTAGGTCCACCCACCTAATATAAGGGCAAAAAAAAAAATTCTGGGGCACTGCCTCGGACCTCGTATAGGGGGGCTATCGCCCCCCATATTACCTCCCCGCATATGCGACTATTCATGGAAAGAATATAACACATACCCAATATTATCCCACTTGTTGTTTTCTTTTCCACACAATGGGTCATAGGAGAGGTTAGTCATTAGTCTAGCCCTGCAATGCCCATTGTTTCTCTACACCAAAAAAACTTCTCAGTGCTCTCAAAATTCATCAATGAAACTACATCATTCTTCAAAGTATCCACCTTTACCAGCAACACCTTTTTGTCCTCAGCCATATCCCTCAAAAAGTGATATTGAACATCAGTGTGCTTTGTCTTTGAATGATAAGCAGGGTTATTTGGCAAGAAAATTGCAATTTTGATGTCACTGTCTATCCTTATAGCTTGCGGTACTAACCCCATACTTGAACACAACCTCTTCAACCAAACTGCTTCCTTGCTTGCATGAGTGGCTACCATGTATTCTGCCTTGTAGTTGAAATTGCCAGTACAGACCGTCTCTTTCTCATCCAACTGATTGCACCTCCAAATAGGTTAAACACATACCCACTTGTAGATATTCTCCGATCTAGATCTCCAGCCCAGTCTGCATCAACAAAGCCAAAGATGTCCAAAACTTTGTCCAATCCCAATCTTCCTTGGTAGCACATACCATAATCATTAGTTCCACACAAATACCTGAAACCCGCTTCACTGTCTCCCAATATTCCTTCCCTAGTTTTGACATAAACCTGCTAAATACTCCCACTACATGTGCAATGTATGGTCTAGTACATACCATTTCATACATCAAACTACCGACTGAAGTTTTGTATGGAAGACAGGACATGTGCTCTTCCTCTTCTTGTGTCTTGGGACACTGTTTATCATATAAATTTACACCTACATGAATATGAACGTTCACCAGTTTACTATCCTGCATATTAAACCTTTGCAGTATTGTCTTGACATACATCCTCTAGTTTAACTGGAGCTTCCTCTTTGCCCATTCTCATTTAATTTCCATGCCCAAAATATAGTTTGCAGGACCAAGATCCTTCACGTCGATTTTTAAGGACAATTGGGTCTTCAAATCCTAGATTATTTCCTTTTCATTTCCAATCAGCAACATATCATCCACATACAAGACGAAATAAATAACACGGTCACCAATTAATTTAAAATACACACAATGATCTGCTTTTCTTCTGGTGAATCCAAGTCCCCATATAAATGTATCAAATTCCAGATACCACATCCTTGGTGACTGTTTTAACCCATACATAAACTTCTTTAACCCGCATAAAAATTCTTTCTTTCTCTTCATTGCAATTCCTTCAGGTTCCTTAATGTAGATCTCTTCTTTTAGATCGCCATGAAGAAATTTTGTCTTCATATCCATATTTTCTACCTCAAAATCAAAAGCAGCAACAATAGATAAAAGTAATCTAATAGAAGCTACCTTAGAAACATGTGAAAAAATATCACCAAAATAATTTCCCGGCACCTGGGAATAACCTTTTTCTACCAACTGAGCTTTGTATTTCTCCACCTTTCCTTCTACATTCATCTTCTTCTTAAACACCCATTTTCTTCCAATGTATTTCCTTGCAGCCGACAACTCCACCAGATCCCAAGCCTCATTTTTGTCCAAAGATGCCATTTCATCAACCATGGCCTCTTTCCAGAGTTTTCCATCCTCTGAATCTATTGCCTCTCTGACAGTTCTATGATCATCATTAGTAACAGATAAAGAAAAAATTGAACAGAAAGCAGATGGACTATACCTTTCTGTTTTCCTTCTTTCTCGAACTAATCTTCTCACAATTGGAGTTCGTGGCTCTTCATCTTTTGATTACTCTTTTATTATAGAGTTTGATTCTTCCTCCTTTAGTTCAAACTCTATCTTCTCAGGTTCCTTTAGTAGGAATTCATTTTTAATAACATATTTCATCTCTCTAAACACCACATCTCGGCTATACACAACCTTCTTTGTTTATGGTTTCCAAAGCTTACAACCTTTTAAACCATTCTTATACCCAATAAAGATGCACCTTTCAGATTTAGTATCCAACTTGTTTCTTTTCTCCTTTGGAACATGTACATATGTATCACATCCAAATACCTTGATATGTGAAAGAGATGGTTTCTTACCAGTCCATATCTCATCTGGAGACTTATCCTCCAACGCTGATGAAGGTGATATATTAACCAGGTAACATGCAGTCTCTGCCACATCTGCCTAGAATTCTTGTCCTAACTCGACACCACTGATAATGTTTCTTGCTTTTTCCATCAACGTCCTGTTCATTCTTTCTGCAACTCTGTTTTGATGAAGTGTGTATGGAGTAGTCTTTTTTCATGCTACACCACACTTCTTACAAAACTCTTCTAATTCCTTATTGCAAAGCTCTCCACCATTATCTGTCCTTAGCACCTTTATCTTCTTCTCTATTTGGTTTTCCACTAGAGCCTTAAATTCTTTAAACCTATCAAAGACTTCAAATTTCTTCTTGAGGAAATATATCCATGTATTCCTTGATAAGTAATCTATAAATGATACATAATACAAAGAATTACCTAGTGTTGGAACTGACATAGGTCCAAACACATCATTGTGCATAAGCTCTAATATCCCGTTCGCCCTCTTAGCACTAGAGCGGAAACTCACCCGATTATGCTTCCCATATACACAACATTCATAGAAGTCAAAATCCAGAGAGAAATTAGATATACCTTCTAGCATACCATTTCCATGAAGTATTCGAAGGCCCTTCTCTCTAATATGTCCAAGCCTTTGATGCCATGGCATGGTCTTTTCTCCAGAGACCACTATATTTTCTGCTCCACTTTCAAGAGCCACAAAACTATTGCACCCATCAATAATAGTACTATCCAGAAGCTTGTACAAAGTTCCAATTGGACCTCTGCGCATCAATACCAGTGCTCCTTGAACTATCATGTAGGTATCTTTCTTGAACATTGTTTTACACCTACATCATTCATCTTGCTTACAAAAATCAAATTTTTGGCCAATGCAGGAATATGTAGAACACTGAAGTTTTCTAATCCTTCCACCTTGCAACTTCATCTTGAATTTTCTGCATCTGAAAATTCTAGCATTCCTGTCATCCCCTAAGAAGACATTACCACCATCATATTTATCATACTCGTAGAACCACTCCCTATGGGGAGTGAAGTGAAATTATGCACATGAGTCAATCGGCCTCATGATCTACATGTGTACTTGAAGAAGAAGCCAAGTACACATCCCCACCTTCAGCTGAGGTGGTTTTCTCCTTTGTAGAAGGAGCATCATTAGATCCCTTTCATTTCTCAAGAGCTTTAGACATACAATCCTTTTTGAAGTGATGTTGCTTTCCACATTTCCAGCACACCTTTACAGGTTTTCCTAGAGATTTAGATCTCCCTCTCAGGGACTTATTTTGTTTTTGTTCTGGGACCATCCTCATACAACTAAGGCATCTCCATTCTAACCCTCCATATTTTTCTGTCTCATCTCCTCCGACAGCAAGGATGAGACTATTTCATCAAAATTCAAGGTATTTGTATTGCTACCTATTGCAACAATCATACTATCCCACAAATATGGTAGAGAACATAACAAACTGATGGACTTATCTTCATTTGAGATTTTAATATCAACCAATAACAACTGGCTTACAACAGTATTAAAGGCATTCAAATGCTCTATCACCTAGTCTCCATCCTTCATCCTCACATTATACAACTTTTTTTGTAGGAATAGTTTGTTCACCAAAGACTTAGATTGGTACAAAGTCCCTAAATTGTCCCACAAAGCCTTTATCGTAGCTTACCTTGATACATTCAACAATACTGAATATGATATACAAAACTGTATTGTGCTCTTTTCTTTCCAATCCATCTTCATCCAATCTTCAGCTGACATTTTCATTGGTTTAGTACCTAGATCTACCACGATCCATTGATATTTATCCTCCAATAGATCCTCCATCTTGAGCTTCGAAAACTCAAAACTCTAACCATTAAATTTTTCAATCCCTATCTTTCCACTGTTTTCCATCTTATTTCACTACAAGAATTGATCTCGTAGATCTCCCACTAAACAGGGTCTACCACAGGGTCGTATAAAACCTCTCATTAGAAAATGCATCCCCTTGAAGCTAAAACAACTATGATACAAAATGTAGGTTTTAACCATGTACATAAATTACCTGCAAATGAATTCTTAAAAAGAGAAAATATGCAATGACGAGAAAATACAAAAATACACAGAGATTTTCCCATGGATCCCAAAATTGGAACTACCAAATTGATTTTTCATTATGTTCCTTTCAATGTTACAATACATATATATACATGCCAAAGTATTCATAAACCCAAATCCATTAACCCTGGATTAGAACATAATTGTATTTGCCTTGAATGGATCTACAAAATACCATGGGCATAAAACCATCATGCCCAAAACCATAGGTAGGTCCGCCCACTTAATATATGGTCCAAAAAAAAAACAGGGGCGCTACCGAGGACTCCATACAGGGCGGTTACTTCCTCCCTAAAACCCCTCGTGCCCCCCCTGCTCTGCCCAGCGCAACAAAAAAGGTGGGATATCCCCCCCTGTGACACCTCCACGCATGAAAATAGTTATGGAAAGAATATAACACATACCCACCACTGCCAAGCCTTTCTCGTGACTAAATGATCCTGTCATTATCCTCCTTGCAACTCCTGATTTATGTCTTCAATCTTCTCAAAGTATCTACTATGCTAGGAGAGTACTCTTCCTCTTGCTACTCAACTGATCTATAAGGAGAGTCATGTGAACTGTAATCCACCATTTTTCTTTTCAACTATGATCTTCTTCTTCTTGCAAACATACCATGTCAGATAACCAAATATAAACGTAATCAAACATACCTTAGTGAAGTTGAAAGGAGGGTATCTCTTCTACACAAATAATTCCATATTAGCATAATATACATGTATATATATAATTAAACTAAGATATCAACCTATCGACATTATCCATGATAACTCAAATTGTAACAATGATTACATAAATGACAACCATAACTACTACAATGCATGCACACGACCAACATGCATGCATCACAATCACATCCCAGCCATCCAGTTTAAGTGTTTGACCCTGGAAGCTATGATACCAATATGTAGCATGCCCCTCCCACATTTACCTACTTTTACAAGTCCTCCAGGTAAATGTGAAGTAGAGTGCAACTATGACATGACCTAACCTCCTAGTTCCAGTTAAGGAAGTGGGGCCTACAAAATGACCACAAACTAACATGCCACATGGACTACATATCATTTAGGAGCTAAAGAAACACCCTAGGTGGTTAATCCTTGAATGGAACCTTGCTTCATTGACCTAGACCCATAATTGTACCCTTGACACTATTTACATGTGATTATGAGTCTATAACCACACTTATAGGCTTGACTACCAGTGGTTATGACCTCAAATCCTTAATTCTGAGAATGCGGTCTCAGTAATTGTGCCATCTTTGCAGGCCAACCTCCAAACCACTATCCATAATTTCCTTAAGCTTTCCAGAACCATTATTAACATGATAACAAAGCTAAACATTCAAAATTGAGTGAGAAAATTGGCCTATACTTCCTATAACACACTAGAAAGTTCATCAAACATATTGTAAACATGTAAGATATAGGGTATGAATGCATATATGAGTGTAAATGTCTGTTCTTTAGCTGAAAATCACTAAGAAGGTATGATTCCCTCTCAAATAGTTGCAACAACACCTATTTTCCCTTGCATTCATCAAATATTCACTAACTTATCAAAGCATGGACAAGAGATAGAGCTAGAAGATATTATAGAACCATGCTTATAACCAACATAATATCAAAATATTAACCATGAAAGTATAACCATAAAATCAACATAGTAACCAATGAAAATACTCATAAATCATAATAGGAAAATAACTCTTATTAACTTATTCAAAAGACAACAAATTTAGGGACTTCCATGTATGGCCCAGCCATAGATTGAGTTGAACCAAATCTTTCTTTCAGCCAATCACCTATGTGCCATCTTTCAAACATGAATGTGGGATCTCATGGGATAAACTAAGACATAAAAAACCAAGCGAATCCATAGGTTAAATTTCTTCCACCCTCAAACTACCGTGATCTCGTCAAAACTAGTTAAGAGATAATAAAATGAAAACAAGCTTGGATGCCTCAGAATTGCTTCACCATACCTTGAGGAATTTTCTTGTCTCCACCCACCTGTCGAGGGTTTCTCGGAGAAAACCATATCCACACCCAACCCTTGGGAATTTTCTTGAGACCACCTTACCTAGTTCCAAAATCTTCCAGAAATCCAAAGCTCAACCAATAAATAAATCCAATCACATCATGACTATCTAGGAAATGGCAAGGTAAGGCTGAAACCACTGTCAAACCTAGAAAATCCCATGCCACTTACAACAAATAAACCAAATAAACAAATTCATGTACCATGCATTCACACCTCATCTTAGAAATCACACATGCAACCTGTTACTTGCAAAATCTTCTTGCTAAAGCTGCTAATCCAACCTTCTTCTTGCTTGTCCTTGTCTTTCATTTTCCTTCCTTTGCTTGCTTTCTTGCTTTCTCCTCTTGGTGCTCTCTCTCTCTTTCCCACTTGACCCAAGATAAAAATACAAAAGCTGTGAATTGGTTCTATGAAGCCTTTTTTATTATTGATGTCTCTATTTTCTTAATTTTCCTTATTTTTTCTTCTAATTTCCTCTCATGAAAATTTGTGTCTCTTCACCTTCCTTTTCTCCTATTTTCCTTTATTTATCATAAATAAATTCCAATTAATACCTCTTTTCATTTGCCAATTTCCTTAGCCATAATTAAACTGAAAGTGATGTCCACTATAGTGCTTTTCCTAACATTTAGCTTGGAACACATGTCCTGTGACCTTGGTCTTATTTTTCCTTTATTAACCTTCAATACATTAAATTTTAACCCAGGTTTGTGTTGCGCTATACAAACCCCCCCCCCATTTCAATTTTTAAACTCTTCGTCTTAAAATGCCAAATAAGAAATGGGTCCCCTTTAGAATATAAATAAAAGCAATAAACTTTTGAGTATAATAGATTTTCCATAAAAGTCATATGAAGATTGCTTTTAGAGTATTTAGGACCGCTCATCGCAAATTGCATTTCTTTAGAACCTGTGAAATCCATTTGGAGAGATTTCGATGCAATCATAGTCATAACAAAACCCTCATCGCAAAGTTTTATCAAGCCTTTTATGCACACAATGTAATAAAAGTATCGCATCTCGCACAACATTAATCCCACGAATGACTTAAAGAGACATTGAAACTTTGCAATGTGATAAGGCTATCACAAATCACCTATCGTTGATTCATAGTAAAGCATCCAAAAAACTCCATTGAAATGTTGCGATGCGATAAGACTATCGCAATCACATATCATTGATTCATAAGGAAGCATCCAATACATTGCATTGAAGAATCGCGATGCGATTTAATTATCACATGTCACATTCTCAATAAAAAAAGTGATAAATATTATGAATACATGTGGTAAAGGGATAAATCAATTATAAAGAAATAATGTGATTTTCCAAGATTAAAACCCATCGTCTCCCCATGTCGGCTCAGCACTCATCACAATTGCAACTATGCAAACAAACCTTTTGAGCGTGGCACTTGCAACTCCTGATTTGCGATACACAATTATTACACAAATATTACAATAATGCAATCGCTGGTCACAAATCACAGAGTCATGACACCTATTTTACAAAAGACCGCTACAAGACTTGTGACACGACATATGGTTTCAGCATTAAGTTTCATGTTGGAAGTTACAGTAAAGCATTAAGGAGCAGTTATGGGTAAGTCCTTTGAAGATTTCATCAATGATAGCTAAGTACAATATAACATCTCATGCATCTAATGTGCTTAAACTGTGTTTGGTCTGTAATTTGTATTATCTCTTCTCAAGTTTTTCGACTGTTACACTCCTCTTTCTCATTTTACAGAACTGACTAAGAATCACACAATCAGGCAAGATGTCTAAGAAATCTCAGAAAGCAAAGGCCCTTGTTTTAGTGGAAGAATCACCAACAAAATTGGTGGTAATTGTAGATACTACCTGTCTAGGCCTCGGTAAAATCTCATGGGAAGGCATCTATACTTTACTCAAAACAGAAGATCCAATGGAGATAGAAGAAGAAGCAACAAAAGATGGAATTGATAAAACAGAAAGCACACTCAATGATTTGGCCAGATCCTTCCTCCATGAAATAGTAGCCTGAGCCAAAGTATTACCATATAATGATCTAATGAGATGGGTAATCGAGAGTATTAATATAACAGATAGAGCTCTTTTCACAGCTGATGGGAGGATGTTTGGGACATTCAAGCCTGAAGATGTCAAGAAGATGTATCATTTGCCGGATCCCCAGCAACACTATAACAAGGCATTTTTGGAAGCTTTCGCTAAGGAGAATGACATAGAATCAGACCCTATCAAACAGTGGAGACATTTTCTGTACAAGCATAAACAAGAATCCTCTGGTATGTACTCTGTGGACTCCTTAGCATCTCCGTATTGTTATGGTGCTACAGTGGTATGTAGACTCTTTGGAAGCCCAAATTCTGTTAGGTTTTCTATAGAAATGGTCCCATTAATAGAAGTAGCAGTCAACTCTTTTATTATGGATTGGGCAACCATTCTATCAGATAAAATGGCCAGTCAAATATTAGATTATAGAAGAAACAGATTTGTCACTACTCGAGTCATGCCCCCATTTTATATGAGCGCCTACATAATGGACACAATCTGTTTTAATTCTAACTTCCCCATTTTGGGTTGGAAATGAACTGTTCAAGATCCAACCCCCGTTCATATTTATCATAAGTATCTATGGAAGTCCGACTACAAGAATCATATATATAGAATTTGCCATGGCTTTGTTTTACCTGTTCATCAAGCCATTTTTAACAAACCTCCTCCTTGGGTCTCTGATGAAGCCAACATTGACTTAACTTCAACCGCTAGTTGGTTTGGGGAGGAAAATTTCACTTATATTAGGGTTTTTTGGAGTATCACAGACCCTCATGTCCTTCCACTCTATATTCCAGACAAGCTATTAGCACGGGAAATATCATACCAGATAGTGGAAAAGGGGATGACTAGGAACCTTAAAGAGTTTAAAAAACAAGTGTGGCCTCCATTTCCCCTCTGCTGTGGCACTTATACATTGCATGATTTTAAACATGCTGAGAAAGAGGTAGAAAAAATAAAGGACCTGAGTCTAGTAGTGATTCCTAGGAGATAGTATGATCCAAACAAGGTTGCTTACAATTTGACTAGTCGGGTGAAAATTAGCAAATTTATCCATGAGGAGGATGATTTTGATGATTTATTTGCTTCTGCAGAGTTATTCTCACAAGTAACTCATTTGGAAAGATTCAAACTACAAGCTGCAAAGATGGATAAATTCATGGAATATAGGACACGAAGGTTACAGACATTGCCTCTAGATTTATTGAATACTACCCCTACTATTCAGCAAGCAGAGCCCAGCGGTGAGCGGACTATTGAAGAGATTTCCAGAGAAGGGGAAACAATTGAAAAAACCAGTGAACCCCTTAACACATATGTTAATATTAACTGCATGTTGATAAAATAATGGGAGCAGTTTGATCAGCATATTAAAAAGCAGAGCGGCCCCCAAAACAATATCGCATCAGCATCGCCCGCAATACAATAGCCCATTGTTACTAAGAGCACAATTAAAGAGACACCCAGGACAAACATAGTTCAGAAAGAGATTGAAATAATCACTGAAAATCCTTCAGGTGAAATAAAATTAAATATTGAGGAGATACCACCTTTGAATGTTTTTTATAGCCCAAAGCACAGGGCTGTAGTCACGAAATAAAGAAAAAAGAGGAAAATTGACCAGACATCATCCACAGCTCCTCAATATAAATTTATGAATGTTATATGGAAGGATTCAGAATTTCAGAGGCCAATCCTTCTGAGGATTTGACTAAGTTATCCCAATATGCGGGGGCTTACACAACTGCCACAATTGATAAGGCCACTGAGGTTAATCTATTAATCAAAGAAAAAGATGAAAGGATTGCTCAGCTTGAAGAGAAAACAACAGCATAAAAACAGAAGATTAATCAGCTTGAGGAACAATTGGCCAAAGAAAAATAGAAGAACGAGTAGCTTAAAGCACATTTAAACCTAGAGAAACAAAATATTGACCAACATGCGATCCAAAAACAAAAATAGTTGTCCTAGTAGCTCGAACAACTTCAATTGACACATCAACAAGGAATGAAAGCTAAAGAGGAGCAAATCTCACAGCTACAACTTTATACAAAACAATTCATAGATTATCCTAAGGTTGAGGAATTCAAGAAGGAAGCCCTAGAAGCAAATAAGGCCTTATTGCAACAGCTCAATCTCCTTTGCCATAAAATATCGCTTGTCAACCCATTATGCATCATAACTACACTGATTGATCAGGCGTTAATACCATATTAGAATTTGAGGTCGCAAATGACAAGGTCTCAAACTTCCTCAAATGGAAAAGCACAGTGGAAGGTAGAGATGCTAACCTACTGAAAATTCAAGAGTCGCATAAAGAAGTATTGCTTTCGGAATGGGAAACACAGTTAATAAAGGTAGAAAGGGCTACTTTTAGGGCTAGAGCTATAATGAACAATGTGATAGAGCCGGTAAATGATAATTTATATGGAGTCAATTTGATTTCTGATTGTTCCCTTGGAAAGCTCCCAAAAGAGAAAGTGTTAGAAAATCAATGTAAGTAGGATTTGGCCACCAAAGAAGAACAACTCAGCAGATTACAAAGCCTTACTTGGGATGCATTTTGGTCCTTTTTGGTCAAGCGGAACAGTCAACAAATGACCATCAAATGCCTTATCGACGCTGTTGATTGCATGGTGCTTGAGCTTTTAGATGCCACGTACACGGGACAACTACACTCAAGGATGAGTCATCCTCTGAAAATTCAAAATATGCTCTCAATTTGTCAGTTGTGGGTACAGGAGCAGAAGTAGATACAATGAATATGTTCAAAGGAAATCGCACTACTATTTTTGCAATTCAAATCCCAGATTTTAATGTTTACAGTTCCAATAGCTCTAAGCGATTTTTGTTGACAATTTGTTTTAGTTCTATTATATAAACCATTTTATGTTATTGAAGAAAGGGTCCTCAATTTTTACAAAAACTAGACTTGAGAAGTTGTATTTCTACACTTCTAATTTTTTTCTTTTTATGAGTAGTGGATCAAGGTTTCAAATTTTTGTGAAAGAACATTTTCATGACCCGCATTTTTGTATCTCCTAGAAGTTTGTGGAATAAAGAGGTGGAACCGGAATGTTATTTATAGATCAAGACTCAAATGCATGTGGTATTTCTATCACTGTTATTTTTGTCTTGTTTTAATTAGCATTTCAATTAATTTGCTATTGTTGATGTATTCACACAGTTCAAGCAATTCTATATTGAGTCACTTTTGAACGATTTAGAATTGTTATATTAGAGATATATATCAGCGATAAATATTATGATGTCAAGCGATATGTTTTTATAATTACTTTGTTTAATTTCTTAAAGAAAGTAATCATTATTTAAATGCAGCTTTCTATGGATAAGTAAATCATCTATATGATTGTTTTTCTGCTAGAAATTAGCAAAAATCGCATTGTTATAAGATTAACCGAGTTATGTAGGTATATTTTTATATTTTATTGTTATATATTAAACCATCTACCATCTCTGATATACATTTTAAAATATTCATTCATTAAACCACACATTATTGGGAAACTAGTCCCATAATCCCTAGTTGGAGCCACCATCCCAAAATGGAAAAGGAGTTGTACTAAGGTCCGGACCGGGTGGTTATCCCCCAATGTTGGTGCTACGATTTTAGAGGCATCAACACTTTTGGTACTAAAAGGAGGGCCTAACTATGAATGGCGAGTAAATCTAAATCCACAAGCCATTCTAAGAGTAAAACCCCCTCACCATTTCCTCCAACTTCTCCTTCGCATTCTAAGTCCCATATTCCTAAGTGAGAAGTTGAAAAGAATAATACAACAACCACTGTTTAAATCCTAAACACACCAGATAATTCTTCTCTTGAACCTCTTGATGCACAGCCTTTGATACATAAACTACAAGGGTTTTCAATATCCCAAGAACAATCTGAGTTATCCCAAGGCAGTTTGACTTCACAATACATCCCATTGTAGCCGCTTACTAGAGTAAAGAGTGAAAAACTCGGTATTCCACCGGTTGAATTTCCTCTACCAAGTCGAAAAAGGGCTGGGAAAACACCATCTGAATCTAACAGTGAGACCTTGTCCTCATCACCATCTATCCCATCCATACATTGCAAGATCATTCGTCCCTTTCCCAACTTAAAATCATAGCGCAAACAGGTACAGGAACTTCAACATCCTATACCCAATCACTTTCTACCCCTTCATCAACCTCTTCTACTGTTAGCTCCAAAATGGCACATAATGAATCTCAACCAAGGCCATGGACCAATCTAGGAGTGGTCAGAATGCTTGCACCTTTGAGCCAATCGCCAGCTCATCCTGAAAAATGGTTACCAAAATTTAATCTTGACATTGGCCTGTTAGTAGAAGGACATATAAATAATTTCATGTTATCAACCAACTTGACTTGAGTAACGGAAGAATATGTTGTTGTTAGGCTATTTCCATACACTCTACAAGGAGCAGCAGGATCGTGGTACTTTTCATTACCACTAGGTTCTATCAATAGCTAGGATGCTTTTTAGGAGCAATTTCTAACTAAGTTTGAAGATGATAGATCTACAACTCTGATCAATAATCTCTCCAATCTTAAATCCAAATCAAAGGAACCCATCAAAGACTTCAAATCACGCTTCAATAAGCCGTTGAATAAAATTCCTGCAACATCCAAGCCTAGTGAGGAAGTCTGAAATGAATGGTATATCTCTACCTTGTCTTTAAACATAGCCATTTTCATTGATAGGGCTGCTAAACCAACATTAGCAGAAAATATGAAGGAAGAAATCACTGTTGAAAAATGTATCCTAGATTTGGAAAAGAAAAACGCTATAGAAGAAAGGAAATCCAAAAAGGTTACCTTTAGAGATGATTCAAAGAAGAAAGCAGCCAAGGATCCATATGACATGAAAGGTTTACAAAAAGTTCTTAAAACTATGTCTAATGAAATGGTTGAAATAAAAAAGCAGGTAGTTGAGACTTCTACCAAAAAACCTTTTAGGAACTTTAAAAGAAATCAGTCAACTGATCCTAAACCACCTAATTCTATATCTAATGCCGAGTCTGATCTGGAAGATGACGAAAATGAAGATATAGTTTTATCAGCTGAAGAAACGGAAGAAGATGAAACAGTTGAATGTCATGGAATGTGGGACTTTATCTTACCCAATTCTGATAATGAAAGTGAATAGGAAGCTCTCCCAGTAAATACCATAAGCAAAGGTATAGCTGAGCCTAATCAGGTAAATTCTAAGAACAAAAACTCGAGTCCTCTTACTAAAGACAAAGCTCCCATAAAGAAAACTCTTGTTGCACCTCCCCACAATCAACCATCATCCTACAATCCTCCCTCATCAACTAAAATGCTAGTAGTTTCAGACTCTATGGATTATAACATTGTGGAAGACATGAAGAAGGCTCGAGCAAATATTTCTTTGCATGAACTTAGCACGCTCAAACATCAACAAAAGTTGCTTCTCAAAGAATTGAATGCCATACCTTCTTCTCCTCTTCCAACTAGTGTATTATCCAAGGCTGCTAAAGGATCAGGTAAGCCACCGTCTAATGAGGTAGATGCTATTGATGCTATTTTAATTAGGGACAGGTCAAATTCCCATACTCCTCCTTTTCTCTTGACTTATGAGATCTATAATAGAAATTTGCATAACTGCTTGATAGATTTAGGGGCTTCATCAAATATTATGCTAGCCTCAGTTTGCTCCAAATTAAATATTGAGCCCCGGAAGTCCGCATTTCACATTGTTCAATTAGATCGAACTAAGGTACAAGTTTTAGGAGAGATAAATTCAATTACTATCAGATTAGCAACTGATCCTAGGGTTTTCCAAAGAATTGATATATTAATCACTGACATCCCTGAGTTTTATGGCTTGATTTTGAGCAAAGATTGGTCTGAAAAACTTCACGGTTACATTTCGACTGATTGGTCTCACATGTGGCTTCCCTATAATGGGAAACCAAATCAAATCAAAATAGATTGCAAAAAACATTTGACTCATGCAATAACTGAGTTTGAACAAGAGAATCAACCTGTAGCCTTCAATAATAATATTCTCAAAAACTATTCAGCTAAGTCATTTTTTGGGAACTTTAATGCTCAGCAATCTCCTTTTCCTATTAATAGTGTCCTATCGCAAATTGAAAATTTCTCTCAAGCTGATACCTAAAAGTGTGTTAGTGTTGCAGAAGAACGTGTAAATAAGCCTGTAAATAAACCTTTATTTTGGTCTTTATATTTTGATGGATCAAAATCCAATGACGGTGCAGGAGCGGGATGTATTTTAGTTAGTCCAGAAGGAGAAAAAACAATGTTATCATGTAGGCTAGAATTTGAGTGTACTAATAACACTGCCGAAGATGAGGCATTGATTCAAGGGCTCTATAAAGCAATAGGCTTGAATATCCAATATCTAAAAGTATTTGGTGATTTTGAGATTGTTATTAAACAAGTAAGAAATACTATCCGTTGTCTCTCGGGTCATATTAAACATTATCAATCACTTGTTCAAGATCTCATCGCTCATTTTCTACCATTTGACATTTCTCCTATTCCTAGATCACAAAATGTAGCAACTAATCTTTTGGCTAATGTTGCTTCTATGCTCCTTCCATTCGAGGATTATAGTCTAGATAAATTTTCAATTGAATTAATTTTTTGACCATCTGTCCCAGATAATGTCACCAATTGGTGTGTATTTAATCACGATGAGGATATCTTAAATTTCCTTACTTCTGAAGGATCTTATGATGAGCAAATTATTAATGAAAGCGATCATGATCTTCAATTAAATAAAAGACTCAATGAAAATCCTATTCCTAGATCTGTGGTCAAGCTAGAAGATCTTTATGATATTAAGGATAGATTCAAAAAAGTTACTATTGCAAAACTTCAAAGTTCTACTTTAAGGTTTGAATTAGTAAATCTTGGCACTGAGGCCAAACCACAGAATGCCAATCTAGGACTTGGAATTTCATCAGACGAAAGATTTGCTTTCATCAGATTATTAAAGAAATACAAAAATGTTTTTTCTTCGAATTACGAAGATATGAAAACTTATGATACGTCTATCATTCAACACACAATTCCGATGATTTCTGATGAAAAAACTGTACAACAGAAGCTAAGAAAAATTCACCCAAATCTTGAAATTCAAATCAAAGCAGAGTTGAATAAACTCCTTAAGGCTAAAATAATCTTTCCTATCAGACATTCTAAATGGGTCTCAAACTTAATACCTGTAAGGAAAAAGAATGGTGATATTAGGATTTGTATAGATTTTAGAAATCTCAACAAAGCATGTCAGAAAGATAATTTCCCATTGCCAACCATGGAACAAATACTTCAATCAGTTGCTAGCTTAGAGTTAATGTCTTTTCTTGATGGTTTTTCAGGATATAATTAGATATTAGTACATCCAGATGACAGATTAAAGATTACATTCCAGACTAAATGGGGAACATATGCTTATCAGAAAATGCCTTTTGGTTTGATAGATGCTGGAGCTACTTTCCAACGAGCCATGGATATAGCCTTCAAAGGTTTTATCAATATAACAGTTGTTGTGTACTTAGATGACATGAAAGTAAAAGGACCAATCATCTACATGACTTAAAACATATCTTTGAACATTGTAAAAAATATGGGATTTTTTAAAATCCCAAGAAATCATTCTTTGCCCTTAATGAAGGTAAGCTCTTAGGGTTTATTGTATCCAAAGATGGCATATACATTGAGCCAGACAGGATTAAAGAGATTTCTGATATTCCTTTGCAACATAACAAGAAATCTATGCAATCATTTTTGGGACAGATAAATTTTGTGAAAAGATTTGTTCCTAATTTTTTTCAGATAGTTTTACCCTTGCAATCTATGATTAAGAAGAATTCAGTTTTCAAATGGGGACGCAATGAAAAAGAAGCTTTTGACTCAATCAAACAAGCAATCATTAATGCTCCTACATGGAATACTCCGAATTTTTCTAGTCATTTTATTTTGTATACTTTAGCCATTGAAACATCTTATGTTGTTGTTTTAACACAAATCAATGACCAATAAGTAGAAGCACCCATATCTTTCATTAGTTCTAATTTGCAAGGTGCTGATCTCAACTATTCAGAAGTTGAAAAGCAAGCTTTCACTATATTTAAATCTATCAAACACTTTATACCATTTCTCCTAAAGACACACACTAAAGTAATAGTCCCATTCTCTGCAGTGAGACAATTGCTAGTTCAAAGGGAAGTAGGGAAGAAGAGAGCTAACTGGGTAACAACTCTACAAGAATATGATATCGATATTCAACCAACGAAAATTGTTAGAGGGCAAGGTTTTTGCAGATTATTGGAAATAGCTTCCAATATTCCAGACCATGAAGATTCAGATAATACTGCACAAGTAAATGAGATAAGTATCACTAATTCAGAATGTCAATATGCTAATTTGATATTTTACTTGAAAAATGGATATTCTCCCCCTAAATTCAATTAAAAAAAGAAATGTGCCTTAAGATTAAAAGGAAAACACTTTGAAATCATTGATAATGTGTTAATAAAAGGAAATTATGATTCAATTTTATTAAGATGCCTTGAAAAAATTGAAGCGCAAACTGTTTCGCAGGAATTACATGATGGCCTAGCAGGTGGACATTTTAGAGGAGACACTACAGCTTAGAAAATACTACATGCTGGATATTATTGGTTGAATTTGTTTAAAGATGTCCATGACTACGTAAGGAAATGCAAGATATGCCAAACTGTTAGTGGAAGAAAAAGGAGACCAACCTTCCCTTTACAACCAGTAAATATTGAGCAACCATTTGAACAATGGGGACTTGATATTATTGGAGAGATTGTTCCACATTCTTCCAAGAAACACAGATACATCCTCACAGCCACGGACTACTTCACAAAGTGGGTAGAATCAAGTCCTCTAAAGATAGCCAATTCTGATGTAATTATTGAATTTATTGATCAGTTCATCATCACAAGTTCTGGTTTACCTAACTCACTTATTTTTGACAACACATCTTATTTTTTTGGAAAGAGTATAGTTGAATTTGCTCTTAAGAGACGTTTTAAGTTAAAATACTCTGCAAATTACTATCCTCAAAGAAATGGCTTAGCATAGTCAACTAACAAGAATCTCATCAAGATTATCAAAAGAATTGTTGATCAAAACCAAAAGAATTGGCATAAATCTTTGATATTTGCATTATGGGGCATATCGCATAACTTAGAAGGCCTCAATAGGTACTTCTCCTTTTAACTTAGTGTATGGGAAAGAAGCTGTAATACCTCCAAATTTAGCACTCCCATCTCTAGCCCTATTGAAATTTATTGAAGAAATCCCTTCTTCTATTCAATTGAGGTTTGATCAAATCCTTAAATTGGATGAGGAAAGAGAAAAGGACAAAATTACTCATTCCAAACATCAACAAATCATTAAATCTTCTTTTGATGCAAGTTCTGTCATCTCAAAATCATTACATACTGGTGATCTTGTTTTGAAATGGGATAAAGCACATGAAGACAAAGGTAAGCATACCAAATTTCAAAATATGTGGCTTGGACCATTTCAAATCGTTGAAAAGATAGGCTAATAAACGTTTCTACTACAATATTTATCAGGAAAGAGAGATTTCCTTCCTGTGAATCGGCTCATCTTAAAGAAATTCTTCTACTAAGGAGGTAACCGCTTCTTACCTGTACATATTCTATATGAAAGCTACTTTCTTTTAGGAAATAATGTTGTAAATGGTCTCCCATTGGATTTTCACTATTGAAAAGCTCTTTGAAAGAATACTGTGAATACTTGCTTTCAGAAATATAACCTTTTAAGGAAATGATTACATTTTTGGAAATTAGATAAAACATGAAACTCTGAGAACCTCTTTAATTTTGTGAAATCTTCCAAACCTTGAAAATATATTAAAACATTTTGAAGTTTTATAAAGTTAAGAAAGGTTATTTATAAAAAAGGTAAATACTTTCTCCATCTAAGCATCCACAACTCTAAAATTGTGATCCACAAACTCTTAAGGAGTAAGTCATTCACCCCATCCACTAGGTTTATGATTTTTTAGAGTGTAATTCTAAAATATATCTGATTTAAAAAGATAAGAGGTCTCATGACAAGCCTGCTTACCATGATCATAGGGAACTAATTAAACTGACATTACCAATATTGTATATCAAAACAGGGTAATGGCTTATAATCATAAGACAAGGGGTTTCATTACGAGCTAGCTTGTTTAGTTCAATTACAACCAGTGAATGGAATTGTCATCATATGGCTCCCAAACTAGGACAATGAATTTTATCCCAAAAAATGAAAAGTAAAAAATAAAAAATACATGTAAACGTATCTTTTGTATTTATCTTTCAAAAAGTTACACTCTTAGATGGATGGGAAAATGAATGACTGATGTTTAAAAGGTAACCCTATCAAGACTATAGATGTTTGCTAGTAGCAGAGGCACTACCTGTGACAAAAGAGTAACTTTAAAAAGCTAAGTTGAGAGGAGCCCCCTACTTTATCTTTAAAAACCAATCAAAGCTTGAAGAAACCAAAAAGATGTTTTTATTTTATCATAAGGGTTTGTACAGGAACTTTCTAAATTCATATATTTTTATTTCAAAGTAAAGTTTTATCTAACCAATTCTTAGATAGTTGTATTTTTCCTCAATTGATTCTACATAAGAAAGTTTTAGAAATTTCATTATTTTTCAGAGATAATTGGTTCTCCCAGTGAATCACCAATTGTTTTGCTATACAACAACCCCCCCCATTTCAATTTTTAAACTCATAGTCTTAAAATGCCAAATAAGAAATGGGTCCCCTTTAGAATATAAATAAAAGCAATAAACTTTTGAGTACAATAGATTTTCCATAAAACTCATATGAAAATTGCTTTTAGAGTATTTAGGACCACTCATCGCAAATTGAATTTCTTTAGAACCCGTGAAAATCCATTTGGAGAGCTTGCGATGCGATCACAATCATAACAAAACCCTCATCGCAAAGTTTTATCAAGGTAAGCCTTTTATGCACACAATGTAATAAAAGTATCGCATCTCGCACAACATTAATCCCATGAATGACTTAAAGCGACATTGAAACTTTGCTATACTATAAGGCTATCAAATCGCTTATCGCTGATTCATAGTGAAGCGTCCAAAAAAATCCATTGAAATCTTACGATGCGATAAGACTATCACAATCGCATATCGCTGATTCATAAGGAAGCATCCAAAAAACTGCATTGAAGAATCACGATGCTATTTAATTATCACATGTCACATTATCAATAAAACAAAGTGATAAATATTATGAACACATGTGGTAAAGGGATAAATCAATTATAAAGAAATAATGTGATTTTCGAAGATTAAAACCAGTCGTCTCCCAATGCCAGCTCAACACTCATCGCAATCGCAACTATGCAAACAAACCTTTTAGGTGTGGCACTTGCAACTCTTGATTTGCAATATGTGATTATTACACAAATATTAAAATAATGCAATCACTGATCGCAAATCGTAGAGTCACGACACCTATTCTACAAAAGACCGCTACAAGACTTGAGAGGAAACATATGGTTTTAGCATTAAAGTTTCACGTTGGAAGTTATGGTAAAGCATTAAGGAGCAGTTATGGGTAAGTCCTTTGAAGATTTCATCTGTGATAGCTACGTACAATATAACATCTCATGCATCTAATGTGCTTAAACTACGTTTGGTCCATAATTTGTATTATCTCTTCTCAAGCTTTTCGACTATTATAGTCCTCTTTCTCATTTTGCAGAACTGACTGAGAATCACACAATCAGGCAAGATGTCTAAGAAATCTCGGAAATCAAAGGCCCCCATTGTAGTGGAAGAATCACCAGAAAAATTGGTGGTAATTGCATTTACTACCTGTCTAAGCCTCAGAAAAATCTCATGGGAAGGCATCTATACTTTACTCAAAGTAGAAGATCCAATGGAGATAGAAGAAGAAGCAACAACAGATGGAACCGATAAAATAGAAAGCATGCTCAATGACTTGGCCAACTCCTTCCTCCATAAAATAGCAGCCTGAACCAAAGTATTACCATATAATGATCTAGCGAGATGGGTAATCGAAAGTATTAATATAACATATAGAGCTTTTTTCACAACTGATGGGAGGATGTTCGGGACATTCAGGCCTGAAGATGTCAAGAAGATGTATAATTTGTCAGATCCCCAATGGCACTACAACAAGGAATTCTAGAAGCTTTTGCTAAGGAGAATGACATAGAATAAGACCCTACCAAATAGTGGAGACATTTTCCAAACAAGAATAAACACGAATCCTCTGGTATGTACTCTGTGGACTCCTTAGCATCTCTATATTGTTATGGTGCTGCAATGGTATGTAGGCTCTTTGGAAGCCCAAATTTTGCTAGGTTTTCTATAGAAATAGTCCCATTAATAGAAGCAGCAGTCAACTCTTTTATTATGGATTGGGAAACCATTCTATTAGATAAAATGGCCAGTCAAATATTAGATTATAGAAGAAACATATTTGTCACCACTCAAGTCGTGCCTCCATTTTATATGAGTGCCTACATAATGGACACAGTCTGTTTTAGTTTTGACTTCCCCATTTTGGGTTTGAAATGGACTAGTCAAGATCCAACCCCCATTCATATTTATCATAAGTATCTATGGAAGTCTGACTACAAGAATCATATATACAGAATTTGCCATGGCTTTGTTTTACATGTTCATCAAGCCATTTTTAACCAACTTGCTCATTGGGTCTTTGATGAAGCCAAAATTGACTTAAATTCAATCGATAGTTGGTTCGGGGAGGAAAATTTCACTTATATTAGGGTTTTTTGGAGTATCAAAGACCCTCATGTCCTTCCACTCTATATTCTAGACAAGCTATTAGCAAGGGAAATAACATACTAGATAGTGGAAAAGGGAATGACTAGGAACCTGAAAGACTCTAAAAAACAAGTGTGGCCTCCATTTCCCCTCCGTTGTGGCACTTATACATTGCATGATTTTAAACATGCTGAGAAAGAGGCAGAAAAAACCAAGGACCTGAGTCTAGCAGTGATTCCTAAGAGACAGTATGATCCAAATGAGGTTGGTTTCAATTTGACTAGTCAGGTGAAAATTAGCAAAATTTATCCATGAGGAGGATGACTTTGATGATTTATTTTCTTTTGCAGAGTTATTCTCACAAGTAACTCATCTGGAAAGATTAAAACTAGGAGCCATAAAGATGGATAAATTCATGGAATATAGGACATGGAGGTTACAGGCATTGGCTCTAGATTTATTGAATACTACCCCTACTATTCAGCAAGTAGAGCCCAGCGGTGAGAGAACTATTCAAGAGATTTTCGAAGAAGGGGAAACAATTGGAAAAACTAGTGAACCCCTTAACAAAGATTTAATATTGACCCCATCTTGATAAAATAATAGGATCAGTTTGATTAGCAGATCAAAAACCATAGCGACCCCCAAAACAGTATCGCATCAACATTTCCTGCAACATAACAGCCCATTGTTATTGAGAGCACAATTGAAGAGACACCCAGGACAAATATAGTTCAGAAAGAGATTGAAATAATCCCTGAAAATCCTTCAAGTGTAATAACATTAAATATTGAAGAGATACCACCTTTGGATGTCTTTTACAGCCCAAAGCATAGGGCTGTAGTCAAGAAACAAAGGAAAAAAGGAAAATTGACCAGACATCATCCATAACTCCTCAATCTGAATTTATGAATGTTATATGGAAGGATCCAAAGGTCAATCCTTCTGAGGATTTGACTAAGTTATCCCAATATGCAGGGGCTTACATAGCTACCATAGCTAATAAGGCCATTGAGGTTAATCTATTAATCAAAGAAAAAGATCAAAGGATTGCTTAGCTTGAAGAGCAAACAGCAGTAGAAAAATAGAATATTAATCGGCTTGAGGAACAGTTGGCCGAAGAAAAATAGAAGAATGAGTAGGTTAAAGTACAATTAAACCTAGAGAAACAAAATATTGACCAGAATGCCATCTAGAAACAACAACAGTTGTCCCACCAGCTCGAACAACTTCAATTGACACATCAACAAGGAATTAAGGCTAAAGAGGAGAAAATCTCATAGCTACAACTTTATACAGAACAATTCACAGATTATTGTAAGGTCGAGGAATTTAAGAAGGAAGCCCTAGAAGCAAATAAGGCCTTATTGCAACAGCTCAATCTCCTTTTCCATAAAAAATCGCTTTTTGACCCATTATGCATCATAACTACATCGTTGGTTGATCAGGAAGTTAATACTAGATTAGAATTTGAGGACATAGATGACAAGGTCTCAAACTTCCTCAAATGGAAAAGCACACTGGAAGGTAGAGTTGCTAACCTATCGAAAATTCAAGAGTTGCATAAAGAAGTATTGTTTTCAGAATGGGAAACACAGTTACTAAAGGTAGAAAGGGCTACTTCCCAGGCTAGAGCTATAATGAACAATGTGATAGAGCTGGTAAATGATAATTTATATGGAGTCAATTTGATTTCTGAATGTTCCCTTGGAAAGCTCCCAAAAGCAAAAATGTTAGAAAATCAATGGAAGCAGGATTTGGCCACCAAAGAAGAACAACTAAGCAGAGTACAACGCCTTACTTGGGATGCATTTTGGTCCTTTTTGGTCAAGCCGCACAGTCAACAAATGACCACCAAATGCCTTACCGATGCTATTGATCACATGGTGCCCAAGCTTTCAGATGCCACATACATGGGACAACCACACTCAAGGATGAGTCATCCTCTCGAAATTCAAAATATGCTCTCAATTTGTCAGTTATTGGTATAGGAGCAGAAGTAGATACAATGAATCTTTTCAAAGACAATCGCACTACTATTTTTGCAATTCAAATCCCATATTTTAATGTTTACAGTTCTAACAGCTCTAAGCGATTTTTGTTGACAATTTGTTTTAGTTCTATTATATAAACCCTTTTATGTTATTGAAGAAAGGGTCCTCAATTTGTACAAAAACTAGACTTGATAAGTTGCATTTCTGCAATTCTATTTTTTTTATTTTTTATTTTACTTTTTATGAGTAGTGGATCAAGGTTCCAGATTTTTGTGAAAGACATTTTTCAAGACCTACATTTTTGTATCTCCTGGAAGTTTCTGGAATCGGAATGTTATTTATAGATCAAGACTCAAATGCATGCAGTACTTCTATCATTGTTATTTTTGTCTTGGTTTAATTAGCATTTCATTTAATTTGTTATTGTTGATGTATTCACACAGTTCAAGAAATTCTATATTGAGTCACTTCTGAATGATTTAGAATTGTTATATTAGATATATATATATCAGCGATAAATATTATGATGTCATGCAATATGTTTTTATAATTACTTTGTTTAATTTCTTAAAGAAAGTATTCTTTATTTAAATGCAGCTTTCTATGGATAAATAAATCATCTATATGATTATTTGTCTGCTAGAAATTATCAAAAATCACATTGTTATAAGATTACTCGGGTTATGTAGGTATATTTATGTATTTTAAATTTATATATTAAACCATCTACCATCTCCGATATACATTTTAAAACATTCATTCATTAAACCACACATTATTGGGAAACTAGTCCCATAATCCCCAGTTGAAGCCACCATCCCCAAATGGAAAAGGAGTTGTACTAAGGTCCGGACCGGGTGGTTATCCCCCAATGTTGGTGTTACGATTTTAGAGGCGTTAACAGGTTGTTACATTTTACCTTTATCATCCTTTATTACATGAAATTTAACTTGGGGTTGTTAGAAACCCCTTCCCCTTATGGGAACACCGCCCTTGATGTTCTATGACACCTATGATGAGAAAACCATTGAAAACAAAACATACTGCCTATGGAGCTTCATAACATAGCTCGATACAATATTTACAATGACATCATACTAAAATAAAACCAATCATACCACTTATTGGATGCTTGTAACCCAACTCATCACAGTATTTACAACCATATACATATAAACATATAACAAAAACTCATTTTTTTGTACCAACAAATAATGAAGCATACAAAGCCCAAATCTGATCAACCATCTCTCATGTAGCTTCATCAGGCCCAAAGTCCTTCTACGACACTTTAACTTGCTCAATTTCTCTACTCCAAAGCATGAGTTATTTTGGATGCAATATTCACTAAGGTTCTAGCTATAATTCTCCCTCTAGTTTCACCTAGAATATAGACCAATCAATCACGTGATTAGCATCTTGCACATATCTCTTAAGATATGAAACATGGAAAACATCATGGAATTTCACTTTTGGCGATGGTGCAAGTCTATAGGCCACTCATACAATCCTTTTAAGGATCTCAAAAGGCCTGCAATACCAAGGTGCCAACTTGGCACATGATCCAATCCTCAAAGAGCTATTCTTGGGCTTGATGCGCAAGTACACATACTCCCCAACTTGAAACTCCTTGAATTCCCTATGTTGATTTGCATAACTCTTCTTCCTATCCTATGCTTCCTTCCAATTCCTTTTAATAACCTACATTTCCTGTTCCATCTCAGCCAACATCCCTGATCCAATCAACACCCTATTCACTAGATCACTCTAGTGGATAGGAGTATTACAACTCCTCCCATAGATAACCTCAAACGGACTCATCTTCAAGGACTCTTGATACCTATTATTATATGGAAACTCTACTAGTGGAAGATACTCCTTCCACTTCCTTTTCTGATGCATGACATATATCCTCAACATATCCTCAAGAATCCTTTTAACCCTTTCTTCCTATCCATCTATCTACGGATGGTAAGATGTATTGAAAGCTAACTCTATCCCCAAACCTGCAAACAACTCGTTCCAAAAACTGGAAGTGATCTTGGCATCTCTATCTGATATGATCTTCTTGGGAACACCATGCAACCTTACTATGTCCCTGATGAAAATCTGAGCTACCTCGCTAGTTGAATTCGTAGACTTAACTATAATGAAGTGAGGTAACTTACTTGACCTATCAACCACAAACATGATGGAATCATGCTAATTCAATGTCCTCGGAAAACTGATAATGAATTCCATGTAAATGACCTCCCATTTCCATTCTAGAATTAGAATTGGATGTAATAAACCACCTCAATCTGCACACTATGTTTTTACCTGCTAATAGTCCAAATATATCACAACAAATTCAACCACCTCTTTCTTCAAGTTCAGCCAATGATATTTCAATTTCTTAACTATTATCAATGTCTTCTAATATCCTGGGTGACTTGAATATGACTTAACATCAAACTCCCTCAAGATAAGCATCTTCAACTCATTGTTGTCTAACACATAAATCTTGTTCTGAATATGACCAAGCCATTTACCGCGAGGTGATACTCATCCTTATCACCTTCACCCTACTACTACAACCTATTCTTTAGCTACTGATACCTGTCATCATGTTGTCTTTCTTGCAAGATATTCTCCTATAATTTTGTCCCATAAGGACTCTTTGTTGCAATGTGATTCACCTGCACTCTCCTTCTGAGAGAATCTGTAACTCTGTTCTCCTTGCCTTTAATGTATCTGATCTCAAAGACAAACTCATTGAGAGTATCCAACCATCCAGATTTCCTAACATTTAGATTGGGTTCGTCAAACAAGTACCTTAGTCAACTATGATCAAGCATTTGAATAAACCTCCTGCCAAAAAGATAATGTCTGCACATCTTCAAGTCATGAATGATAGATACAAACTCAAGGTCATGAGTCACATAGTTTTGCTCGTGCTCATTTAAATTCCTTGACTCATAGCATAACACCTATCCCTCTTGCATTAAGACTCCACCAAGTCCTCTCTTGCAAACATCTATGAAAACCATGAACTCTTTGTCAAGATATGAAATCTTCAAGACTAGAGCATTTGTAAGAAAATGCTTCAACTTCTCAAAAATAGTTGCACACTCCTTAGTCCATTCAAACTTCTTTCCTTTCATCTAAAAAGATGTAATAGGATAGGAAATATGTGAGAAGTTCCTGATGAACTTCACATAATAACTTGCTAGTCCCATGATTTATCTGACCCCATCCACATTCCTAGGAGTTGGCTAGTCCATGATAGCTCTAATATTTTCTAGGTCCACTGCTATACCTTCCTTGGAAACAACATGTCCCAAGTAATGAACTTCAGTCTAAAAGAAACTGCACTTGCTGAACTTGGCATACAACTAATTCTCTCTCAGTAGTCTTAACACTGCTACTAGGTTCTGTGCATGCTCTTCCGCATTCTTAAAATATATCAATATATCATCAATGAATACTATCACAAACTTATCCAGATAAGGACACAATACACTATTCATCAAACACATGAAAAGTAGATGGAGCATTAGTAAGACCAAACGGAACCACTACAAATTCATAATGCCCATACATGGTACAAAATGATGTCTTGTAGATGTCTTCTTCTTTGATATGCACCTGATGATATCTCGATCTCAAGTCAATCTTTGAGAAAACTACTTCTCTCTTTAACTGATCAAACAATTCATCAATCCATGGCAAAGCGTACCTGTTCTCAATCATCACCTTGTTAAAAAACCTATAATCAATATATAACTTGAGAGTACACTCCTTATTCTTCACAAATAACACTGGTGCACCCCAAGACAACACACTTGGCCTTATGTATCATTTATCGAGCATCTCCTTAAGCTAAAACTTCAATACCACTAACTATGGAATGTTCATCTTGTAAGGTGCCTTTTATGTTGGTGTTTCTTCTGGTACTAACTCAATAGACAAATCCACTTCCCTATGATGTGATAACTTTGAAATCTCTACCGAAAATACATCCTAAAACTGCTGTAAAATAAAATAACTCTTCAAGGCTTAAATTTCCTCAAAATCCTTCCCTTTGTCACTGGAAACATGCATTGCAAATAATATACATCCTTTCCTACAACTACACTTTTCCCACATAGCTGTAACCATTCTCACCGATGTAGGCTTCTTCTTTCCCTACACAATTCTCTTCTCTGCACCATCATCGAAGTAATCAATAGCCTTCTCATAATAGTCTACCTTAGTCTTGTGAAGGTACAACCAATACATACCGAAAATCATGATATATGAACCCAATGGAATCACATTTATATGTGCTGATGTAGGTGTACCATTCAGCTCAAATGCACAAGCTCTCACCCAATAATGAACTATTTTCTTGGTCCTTGTAGCCAACTATACCAAGCAGGACTCTACATGCACTACTTTAATCAAAGAATACTTATCCACCATGTTATCACTGGGCTAGAAAGGGCTGGGTTGTGTCAACCTTCAACCTAGCATAACTATTTCAAACCAACTTTTGACTGGAAGTTAGCCCTTCCAATCTGAGAGGGATCTCTCGGAACACTATATCAAATTTCACTTTAATCAACTCAAAAATACAGATGGCTAACTCTGTTTTATTTTTATGTTTTTTTGCAGGTGAAGGAGAAAATGATGGTTGCCACCATTGGGCATGGAGTCAATTACAAGAAACCTAATTACTTACATAACTATTTTATGAGGAAATTGAGGCATATTTTGGCTTAGAAATGAAGTGAATAAAACCCTTTAACATCAGATAAAACATATGAATGAAGTTGGAGCAGACCTTAATATTGAATTCCAAGTGATCATAATACTTTAAAAACTAATATTAATGTAAAAGACAAAACAAGTAAACATATAAACAAAAATTTGTATCTCAGGTAATGAAAACAGAGTATGCCAGTAAATGTATATTAACTGAGAAAATTTACATATGGTAGCTTCTTCACATTCTTGATCAAACCTTCCCAAAGTAAAAAATCTATATATTTATAGAGAAAATATATCTTTACATCAACCTTCCACTGGGCTAGATTCGATCCACTATCTAAGAGAGTTATTCCTATTTTTCTTCTAACTAACAGAGTCCTCATAGAGATTTTATGTTTTACATAATTTGAATTCAACTATGACTCTACTAGCTTTTAAGACTTTAATCACTTTATGTTGATGAAGATAACTAATTCCAACTGTTTGCTAAATTTTCTAGAGTGATGATGTGTCTTAGGTCACATGGATGTTGACTTGGTTGACTTGCTGACCTAGACCTCCACCAAGTCAAATATCAAAATTTCTGGCAAAGAAACATTCTGTAAAACAAGCCTCAAAGATAAGTGCATATCTTCCAAACCTTGATGTATGTGTAAAACCAAAGAGCAAATTTTGTAGATGAGCTTGTGTTGAACAAAAACCTCCTTCAGATTTCCAAAATTCCTTTCCATTTGGTCCGAAAGTGAGCTTCAAGTTGACTACTAAAAAAGTCATTTCCAGAATTTATGTAGCAAATTTTGGTAGCAAATTTCAAAAAGCACCTTTCTACTGTCATTTTGATGCCTTTGCTAATTTTGAGGTGTTTAGTAATGTTTTTTCATTAAACTCATGCTATCAAAACTCTCCCAACTGAAAATTTTGCTGGATTTTCTCTCCATAGAAAGCTACAACAATTTCATAGAAAATTTCTTGCTTCATTATGGGGAGTTTCTACGAAATTTTTGAGCTTTCTGTGTATTGAATTTTTCCTAATTTTTATTTTTTTATTATCACCTCTAGAAGTCTACTCCATCATATATAATGCCGAAAAAGGTTAGTTAAGAGATATAAATGGCAAACATGTGGATTTGATCAGCTTTGACCACTTTCAATGAGTGTCCTCCTCTACAACTATAATCTTGAGTTTCTTCCTTCAAAAATTCATCACAATTCTGTAACTGGAACTTTTGGACTTTAAATCACATCTCCCTTGACCTTGGGATTTCAATAGCATGAGCAATGGTGTCAGGGAGATGGCTAAACTCAAGATGCCAACGTTTGTACCAATCCTAGTGAAATTGATGGTGAAGTCTCTAGTAATTTGTGCATGAAAACCATGCAAATTTTGGAAAAAACGTAGACATCCCATGCTGGAAAATGACTATACAAAATTAGGGTCTTCTTCAAGTAATTTCATGTCCGTGGGCTCATAACGCACCACAACACCTCCTTTATACTCTTTTCTGGATGCCATACTAGCAACACATCAAGAGCTACTTGTGAGCTACTTCCTCTTCACCTGCTAATCAACTTAAGAACACCTAGACCATAGCTAAACTCATTTTGACAGAGTAAAACCCTATTACTATGATAACAGTTGTGAACTTTGGTAATAGAAAATGGTATAAAATGGAAAAAGGAAAGGTAAGAATGAATGAAAAGAAGTGGATGGCATGAGGATAAAGGTGTTTATGACTCAGCACAACTCTGAATCACTAACACTCATTTAAAATAATACATTTACACAACAACGGACTTTCATAGTGAGACAAGTGTTAGGATGGACCATTTTGCTATGGAACTGTAAAAAAATTTCTTAGCAAACCCTTGGTTTAGTGAACTAGAGTTGCTGCGAAAGTTTTTAAAACTGTTAAATGACTCAATTATGAAATGATGACCTATATATAAATGGAATTATGCCCTTTACCCTTTTATGATGACCCTATGAAACACTAAATTTACCATATGACAAATTCTACATGAACCTAAACATAAAAACCCTATCTAAAATAACTAATCAAACTGAAAAAATTCTAGGGGTTATCTGGATAACACACCAGGCCAAGATTAACATAACTATAATTAGATCTAGGATCAATCAAAATGGAAACAAATCAATCACAAATCTTGCCTTCCATCTCAATAATGGATGCCTGGTGATCCACCAGCTTGTTATCAAATGTTGCACAAATCTAAGGAATTCTCTGCCAAATATCCCCAACTATATACACCTCTTAAGCACA
The DNA here is from genome assembly GCA_031772625.1 of Pinus tabuliformis. NCBI lineage: Eukaryota > Viridiplantae > Streptophyta > Pinopsida > Pinales > Pinaceae > Pinus > Pinus tabuliformis. The sequence goes on along the minus strand of CM062807.1, from coordinate 192,942,042 downwards.
ATAAATATGGGGTATGCCACCCTAGTACAATGGAAATGGTTCTTGGGATGATCTTTTCTACAAATGCAACACTGTAATAGTTCCCCGCCACTACCTTTATTCTGGTGCTCTCCAGGATGAGATCCATGTCCCTTTTCAACTGCATTAAACTTCTTGTAAGGAGTCACATTTTCTTTCTCACCCGCATCTTGAGGTCTTTCCCACTTCCGAGGCTATTTTCCTTTGGTATTGTTATTAAATTCTTTATAACGCTTAGGCTTAGTCTTTCACTTTAACTACTCATAACAATGCTTCAAATTCCCGATGAATTCCTCTAATGACTGAGGCTTATCATACTCAATATGATCATTGAATGCTAATGACAACCCATTGATGTTTTGACCATTGTATTATCATCCTTGAGGTAAGGCACATCCCTCAACAACTCTAGAAATTTAGTCACGTACTTTTCATCTATCATATACCCCATCTTTAGTTCATAGAACTCCTTAGCATTTCCATCATAGTATCTCTCATACAAGTACTTCTTCTTGAAGAGTCTTTTAAACTCATGCCAACTTAACTCCTCTATCTTGATGCCTTTGGAATGCTTCACATCTTCCCACCATATATATGCCTTTCCCTTGAGACTGAAAATAACTATCCTTGCTTTCATACTCTTTGTATAATCATGCAACTCGAAGAACTTCTTCATCCCAAGCAACCATGCTTCTGCATCTTCTAGATTATTCAAGTCTCCATCAAATGTAGGAGGCTTGGCTTTCTTGAATTCATCTGGAAATTACCCCCTCTCACTCCTCTTGTAAGGATCATAGCGATGATGACCATTATGTCTATCTGAAATAGCATTGGAATAGGGCCCATAACCATTACCTCTCCTATCAGGTGTATCCAACCATCTGCCACCTCTGACCATGTATCCCTACCCAACCTGTGCCATGTTCAAGACCAGCTAACATATGCCCCATTATTACTTCCTCATGTCCATAAATGATCCTTAGCTGTCCATGCCTTTGTAAATCTGATAAAATCATAAGGATGACTACATTGACCTTGGCTTGCTTTTCTTGAGCCTTAGTAAGCCTTTCTTATGACTCAATTATCCTGTCATTATCCACCTTATGACTTTTGATTTCTGCTTTCATACTTCTCAGTGTATTTACTATGTCAGGTGAGTACTCTTCCACTTACTGCTCAGTTGATCTATAAGGAGAGTTATGTGAACTATAATCCATCATTATTCTTGTCATCTTCGATCTTGTTCTTCCTGTAAACATACCATGTCAGATAAACCAAATACACACATAATCAAGCATACCTTAGTGTGTTTCAGGGGTGGCTTTCTCATTTGCAAAAATCATTCCAGATTAGCATGATATACATGTATATACACATAATGACACAAAAATATCAACCTATTGAAATCATGCATGATAACTCAAACTGTAACACCAACTACATGCATGAAAACCATTGCCACTATAATGCATGCACAACAAACACATTGACATCAAACATGCATGCATGACAATCACATCTTGCCCATCTAGTTCAAGTGGTGAATCTGGGAGCTCTGACACCATCTATAACACGCCACCCCACATTCACCCACATTTACAATCCCTCTTGGGTAATGTGAAATGACTTTCCACTATTGCATGTCCCGACCTGTAAGTTCTAGTGATGGAAGTGGGGCCAACAATCGATAACTTTATCGACAACCCTCAGAGACCACAGGCCACTCAAAAGGATGAAACTCACTCCAGGTCAATCCCCGAGTTGGAACCCCTTTTCACAGACTTAACTCCCTAAATGCATGCATGACAAGGAAAGGGTGTGGTTATAGGCCTCCAACTACATGCATAGGCCTACTTCCATGCGGTTATGCTAATTTCCTTAGTTCAATGTGCGATCTCGATATCTGAGCCACCTTTCTAGGCTAGCCTCCAGATCATTGCCCATAATTTCCTGTAATTTTCCAAAATCGTATTTCCCATAACACCAATGCTAAACATTCAAGATTGAAATCAAAAATTGACCTACACAGGCTATAACACACTAGACATTTCGTCAAACATATGGTAAACATCTAAGATATAGGTCATGAATGCATCTCTGAGTATAAATCTTTGAACTTAATCTAAAAATCACCAATAAGGTTTGATTCCCTCTCAAGTAGCTTGTTGGCTTAGTGGGCCCTGACCCAAGTTCAGTATTATTTTAGCCAAACAAATCCCTACACTCTTGGTCCTTTCGGAATCAATCCATGGAGCGCGAACTGAAGTCTCACCCGAAGCAATATGGGGGGATGCTGGAACCAAGTTTCCGCAACCAGAGATGGTAGTGATGTCATTTTATGCCCTAACTCTGCCTTCACACAAATCAATAATCCTTTTAGGGCTTATCGATATAATTCTCTTAATCAACCTCTAGACCTTCGCGAAGGTCTATGACTGACATTTGCAGGCCCTAACTAGGTGAATCAGCCACTTATGCACTTTTGTAATTACTCTTCCGCATTTACCCGGATCGACTTAAGTATCTGATAACTTCAATATGAATTATTATGTTCTTCACATAAATAGATATTATTACTTGCTTACAGATCACAATGTAAAACATATAGATTCACACATCAATATAGTATTAAATCATGCAACCATTATTCATCATAACATAACCGCATTTATTCATAGCAAAAGTAAATAGATCAAACACAGATATTTCGAGAGTAATCGTCTTTATTAGTACTTCAGATCTTCTTACAGACTTTAACTACCCTGTGCACTCAACTGTAGGGGTCCATGCACTCAGCTGCAGACTTCTACCTTAGGCCTCTGTGCACACAGCTAAAGAGCCTTTCTTCTACTTCTAAGACTCTTCACTCCTTCTACTAATGACCCACTACATTCATCATTATCCCCCTTCAAAATTGTCTTAGAATATTCTAAGACTCTCGTTTTTATACAATCCCATGGTCCGCAGACCATGGATGAATCTTCTAAAGCCAACAGAACTTACATAAAATAAGGGCAGAAACCCTTAATGACACTTTACATCTACGCGCTCTATGACCACAACTTGAAGAGACTTTACACTTTTAATACAAAAACTTGGGCTTTCTTCCCCAAAACTTGGGCTTTAAGCCCCAATATCGGTCATAGGGGACCTTTTCCCAATAGGCCCCGACACAAATATGGCGACTCACCCCCGATTCACTCTGCTGGTGTGAATATCTTGCTGCGAAGACCTCCCAATTCCACTTTTACCACTGCAACTTCAAATGTACACTATGTAGCTGCCTGCTTGACCTGCTCCACCAGCTGCTCCGTTGCTGGTTCTATGATATTTGCCAGGATCTTCTGTTGTGTTGTCTGCAGGCTAGCCAACTTCTCCCCAATGGTGGTGGAGAGTACATAGGCCTCATCCATCCAAGGCACCAATCTTGCCTTGAGGGTTGCCTCTTTTCACTGCACTGCTTCCGCATGTTCTTTCAGTTCCTTTGCCTCCTGCATCTTGGCCAATCTTTGTGTGATGGTGATGGTGTGCATCGTCACTCTGACTTCATCATATTGCTACTGTAATTCCCTCACCTTAGTATTCAACCTCTACAGGTTTGGATCTTCCTACAAACTTGTGAGGACCTCCACCGATTGCTTGAAGAGTGTAGTGCAATCAGCCACCACAACATCTACTGCAGTGGCTGCATTCTTGATACATGCCTCACGCTGTTCTTTGACCTCTGGTGGAGTTGAAGGTTGTGCCCTCAATTCAAGCTCTATAATGTTGAGTTTCAACTTAAACTAAACCTTGGCCATCTCAGTCTGAGCATCACGCACACCAACCATTTGTTGGCTTAGTGGGCGCTAACCCAGGTTCAATGTTATTTTACCCAAACAAATCCCTACACTACTAGCTCTTTCGGCATCAATCCACGAAGCGCGGACTGAAGTCTCACCTGAAGCAGTATGGGGGGATGCTGGAACCAAGTTTCCACACCAAGTTTTGAGCTACGGATGTGGCACATGCAACTACTAGAAGGAAATATGATTTTCTTATGGGTCAGTTGAGCTATTGCATGATGGACTTCAGTTAGAACTCAAGTGATTGAGTTTGGTGGAGTTGATGGAGTTGTGTTCAGTTTGACTTAGTTGAACTAGTTGTATTTAGTCTAATTTCCAAATACACTAGTGATGAGTGATGTGAATTAATTATTAATTAATTAACTAATTATTAACTCATAAAGCAACTAAATAATTCATCAGTTAACTCAGTGCATGGACAGTTCAGTGGAGACAAGTGTTAGAGGTGGGTGAAAGAGTGAGACTACTATCAGTTGTGACTATAGCTGTGCATGAGATTTGCACAATCATTGATTGAGATTTCCAATGAGGATTGCGCAATACAAGCCAAGGGAAAACGAGCTTGGATCATTCCTATTCTCACTTTGGATTGCGCAGTAGAGGCAGGCAAACAGTGGAGGAGATTTGAACCTGTGACTTGATTCAGATCTGAGCTAGTTTGTGTGTAGCAGGTGGAGATAGTACTGAGTACTTATGAGGAGTATTGTACTATGTATTGTTACATGTTCTCTATCATTATAATATACAGATAGTTGAGGGTTTTCAGCTGTATGCCTTTCCCAGTACATACTGTGTTGATATGTGTGATTGATGTTTCAATGTGCGCATGCGATTTTTTCTTAATTCTGCAAAATTGATGATCAACGTAGAGGAGGTTATGTATTATGCATGCATTCCACAAATAGTGTATAATCGGGATAATATCTATGAATAAGTGTTATATTATTCAAAATTTCTACATGGTATCAGAGCAGAGTTGATCATCAGATCTATTATTCAGAAATTGATTACATTTTATTTCTTCAGGCAGAGTCTGTAATCGGGCCAGGTAGCCTCTGGATTCATCCTTCTTTTGGAAGGTGAGATATCTGGTAAAAGCCCATACAGTCAATCTATGAACGAGAAATACTTTGGTCTCACGAATTTTAGATCAGAAGTGGTTGAGTTTTGAGCTAGTGGAATTCAAATTTGTAGCAGTGTTTTCTTGGTGTCAAAGTTGAAATGTCTTTCAATGAATTGCGATTGGAGTATTCCCTTGAAGGCAGCTTGAATTATATTGCATAGAAAGACAGGATGGAGGTGGTGTTAGATGACAATGGGTTGAAGGAGTTCATAGAGGCCGAGGTCCCAAAGCCTACTGATGCTGCTCACGTTGAAGTTTGTCAAAAGAAGACAACAAAGTGTCGAAGGATTCTGTTGGAGGGCGTGAAGGATCACATTGTATCCAGCCTACATGGAAAGGCTTCTCCATACTTGATGTATAAATCATTGATAGATTTATTCCAAAGCAAGAGCGACCAGAGGAAGTTGGCGCTCAAGGATAAACTCAGAAACCTTAAGTGTGAGAATGGAGATAGTATGCCCAAGTATCTCACGAAGTTCACTCAATGCTGGGATGAGCGGGAAAGTGTGGGGGTGACTGTCGATGATGAGGACTTGGTGAGCTTGGCTCTCCTTGGTCTTCCGAAGAGTTGGAAGTCCAATCAGGACTCTGTCAATGGTCGGGAGAAATTGCCAGGATGGGAGAGACTTTGGTCGGATCTTGTGTAAGAGGAGATCAGGTGGAATACCAGAGACGGATCTTCATCAAAGGCATTTGATGAAGAAAATTGCGCTTTGGCTACCAAAGCAAAGAAGGGGATGGAGAAGTTTTGTCTTTCTGAATCCAGTTCTTCCAATGATGGGAAGAAGGTTGAAAAATCGAAAGTGTGATGCTTTCGTTGTCATGAGGTGGGCCATTATGTTGCAAATTGTCCACGAAGGAAATCCAAGAAGCGATCCGGGTAAGAATCTGAAGGTGAGGCACTTGCTTCACAGTTTGAGATGGATTTCACACTCTTTTCATGCATGGTTTCATCCATGGTGGGAAGTGGTTGGTTTCTTGACAGTGGAGCTTCTTTCCACATGACCGGTGACAAGAGTTTGTTCAGTACTTTGGAAGAGAAAGATTTCCAGATACTCATAGCGATGGGTAATGATGAGAAGTATAGTGTCTTAGGTGTAGGCATGGTTATTTTTCAGAGGGAGCATGGAGCTCGCCTTACCTTGACCAATGTCAAGTATGTACCAGGACTGAAGGGAAACTTGGTGTCGATCGCGATGCTGGAAGACAGAGGCTATGATGTAGTCTTCAGTAAGGGAAAGGTTTTCCTTAGACACATCATCACTAGATAGGTTAAGCAGATTGGTTCACGGGTCAAGAACCTGTATGCTCTTGAGGTTCAAGATGCATGCAAAGCCTTGAGCAGCGAGGAAACTGATGGAGACTTGGTGGTTGAGAGGGAGCGTATATTACCTCTCAACATGCAACACCAGAAGAAGTCTCAGACAATTGTGGAGGAGCCACGATTGGTGCAGTAGCTTCAAGAGGTTGTGGAGTAGCCACAACAAGGGAAGCTGAGAGGAGATCAAGTAGAGACATCTACTCATGCAGAGACCTCCAGTAGGGGGAAACTTCAAGCCAGGTGGGCTGAGGGATCACATGCAGCCATACCTCCAGGTAGGAGGTGGGGTGATATAGAGTGATTGTCCCAAGGAGGAGGGGCAGGATCCTTGAGGTACCCAACCTCTTGGATGAGACCTTGCTACGGGAGCCCCGATGTGTAGTAGCAAGAACTGACTGATTGGGTAGAGACAGATGCAGATGGAGCGGTAGAGAGAGTGACAGTGTAGGGAATCCTAGGACAGTGCATAGCTAGCAGGCTGCAGCAATGCGAGAGGCACAAGTGTTTTGCACAGTGCTAGGTGGCACAGAGAGGTGTGAAATGGTGAGAGATGTATGGAGATGTTGCAGTAGCACAGATGTCAGAGAGGGAGCACTTGTCAGCAGCAGGTAGAGCTTCAACATTAGAGTATGTTCCTAGTCCAACAGAGTGGTCAGTTGGGAGTGTTTTTGTTCCAAGTGTTGTTGGAGCAAGTGGACCGGGCAAATGTGTTGCATGCAGAACATTCGAGAGTTGTAGGATAGGGGTTGCAGATAATCCATATCTTGTTGAGAGGGAGTGTTGAAAATGCAAGAAGATGATGGAGCTTAGTGAAAAGAAGTCGCCTTCACTAAGTGGGCCCACAGGCTATTTTTAGCACTAAGTCTTTTTTTAGACATATGGATCATGGTCTATGAGTTGCAGGATGCTATTTGTGGATGATTGGTCATGTTGGTAAAAATAGATGGACTTCTATTTTTAGACATATGGGCGGAGTCTATTTTTAGACTGCCAGGCTAAAAATAGAACAGTCGAATATTATTAGCTCTTAATAATATTTGGACTATAAACATTATCTTATCCTCTTGGAGCACTTCAGTTCGAGCTATGGATGTGGCACATGCAACTGCTAGAAGGAAATACGCTTTTCTTATGGGTTAGTTGAGGTATTTCATGATGGACTTCAGTTAGAACTCAAGTGATTGAGTTTTGTGGAGTTGATTGAGGAGTTGATGGAGTTGTGTTAAGTTTGACTTAGTTGAACTAGTTGTATTTAGTCTAACTGCCAAATACACTAGTAATGAGTGATGTGAATTAATTATTAATTAATTCACTAATTATTAACTCATAAAGAAACTAAAAAATACATCAGTTAACTCAGTGCATGGACAGTTCAGTGGAGACAAGTGTTAGAGTTGGGTGAAAGAGTGAGACTACTATCAGTTGTGACTATAGCTGTGCATGAGATTTTCACAATCATTGATTGAGATTGCCAATGAGGATTGCACAGTACAATCCAAGGGAAAATGAGCTTGGACCATTCTTATTCTCACCTTGGATTGTGCAGTAGAGGCAGGCAAATAGTGGAGGAGATTTGAATCTATGACTTTATTCAGATCTGAGCTAGTTTGTGTGTAGCAGGTGGAGATAGTACTAAGTATTTGTGAGGAGTATTGTACTATGTATTTTTACATGTTCTCTATCATTATAATATACAGATAGTTGGGGGTTTTCAGCTGTATGCTTTCCCCAGTACATACTGTGTTGATATGTGTGATTGATGTTTCAATGTGCGCATGCGATTGTTTCTTAATTCTGCAAAATTGATGATCAACATAGAGGAGGTTATGTATTATGCATGCATTCCGTAAATAGTGTATAATCGGGATAATCTCTATGAATAAGTGTTATATTATTCAAAATTTCTACAATTTGGAGAAATTCCAATTTGAGAATGAAGGCAAATGCGAAAAAGCTTCTAAATAGGGTAGGTTCATGGATTTTTCCCTAATTGTTATAGACTAAGGGTTCTTAAGTCCCTAAAAGTGTGGTTTCATACCCTAAAGGATCATGGTCAACTGATTACATCATTTCCCATAAGTTCCACCTGAAAAACTTCTCAGAACTGGCCAAAACAAGACAATACTGACTGCTCCATAGACAAGGTGCGATGCATACTGGCTGCAACACTGGCCAGGTGTGATGCATATTGAAATGGCCTTCTGTGGGGTGTGATAAGCGAGAATAGACAAATGGCAGAGACAATTTGCTAAGTGGATGATCATGGAATCTTCCAGAAACTTCTCCTATGACACTTGCCTCTCTGAATTCACCCGGTGATGAGTAAGAGATCAAAGAAATCTCCAAGTGGAACCAAAAACTATCAGTGGAATGACACTAATCAAAAACCTAGAGCTGACTCACACCCTTGCAAGACATCTATAAATGGATCCCTCATCTGAGAGATCTAGAGGCTAGAATTTTGTAATTTGTAAGGAAGTGTTGTTGGTTTGTTGGTGAGAAGAGACACTGCATTGTTGGGTGATTTGCTTGTTCATGAGGTGAAGAGGGCTTCTACACTGCGGGGATGATGCTAGATCAGACAGCTAGGTTGTAATCCTCTCTTTCATTACTACTAATAAAGTTCTTTGAGTTTTCCTCCATATAATCGTGTGTTTATGAATCTTATTGTTTATGAGTGCAATTGTATGGTCAATGTTTTTCTGATTCCACATTTTTTATGATGTTTTAGATTGAGATGCTTTGATGGTTTGCTGTTACTTTGACTCTACAGGTACTCTTTGAAGCGGGACAAGTAGGAGAGGAGTGGTAAATTCTATTAAGGAAAGGAGAAATCAAGCTAAGATGAAAGCGGAAGATCCAGGTTGGTCCTATTTTCTTCCCTCTCATCTATCACACTAAAAGGAACTCTTGAAAAGCTTTCATTGTTTGTTTCTAAGATAGCTACCCATCTTAGTGGGACTAGCAGTTCAAATCGTTCCCTGAAACAAAATGGCGACTCCGCTGGGGAATGAATAGTTTGTTTTGTTTGTTGATTGTTTTCTTTATAAACTACAGACAGAGCTTGAAGTTAGCCAGCTAGCCTTCGAAACGCCTTTGCTATGCAATTGCAAAGTAGATGAACGCTGCTTCAGTCAATCTCTAGGTTGGTTTATGAACTGAACATCTGACTTACAAAGAATTCTAAGTGCCCTTGTGGTATCTCTAAACCTCATAAGATCTTACCCCTATGCTTTGTTTTTACTGTCCATCATTACTCAGCCTAAATCACTGAACTTAGCTGCAAATTTTGAGCAAAAACCAAGCTCAGTTTCGCTCCCTGGTCCATCGCACTGTCTGTAACTGTGCAACCTGGATGCATCGCACCTCCCGTGTGTTGTAGGTGAGATGCATCCCTGTTTCTCTGTGTTACAGGTGCGATGATTGAGTGACTCTTTTTCTCTCCGAGAGTTGGTTTTTCCTCCTTACTTTCAGCTCTATTCAGTAGTTTTGTTGTTCATGATCAGTATCTTCTTGTTGAAACCTTCTTCCTTCACATATTTCAGCCTCCATCAGTTAGGAATTTTAAATGTTTTTGTGTGTTTGTGAATCATTTACAGTCTTCCCTTGTCGAAAGTAGCTTAATCAAACTGTCGTTTTTGATACAAGTGTCGTAATTGTCATATTGAATCAAAAGAAGAGTGTCGTAAAGTCCTCCTCTTCTAGATAGTTGATTGTAATTTTTTCATTGTACTTGATTTGAGTTATTAGTATTTGAAATGTCGAAAAGTAGTTTTCAATTCGAAATTAAAAAGTGTCATCTTAGTCTTCCTTTCGTTTTGAAAAGAAATTGTTAGAAATGTCGCTTTGAAAGAAAATAGTTTAGATTTGTACTTAGCTTTCCTTTTTGACATTCACACATTAAGGAAGAGGAAAACAAATACATGCATGTGCATTTGCATTTTGACTACATGTGAAATTTGATTTAGGAAAATGCATTTAGTGTGTGCTCTATGCTCTCTGCTAAAAGAAAAATCATTATCTTCTTTCCTTTGTAGCTAGTATTTTCATTGCTAGAAGAACATAAACGACTGTTTATCATTTTAGATTGCATATTTAGGAATTTTACATATACATCATGCGGTGAACCTTGAAAGACAAACTTCTAAGCAAGATCAACTCTAAAATAAATCTTAATGAACATAAAAACGCTTTGGAACCTAATGCAACACATCTAGAAGTCTAGGCTAGAGACGTGTTTCGGCGTCATAAAACCTGGTAACTATCGTTTTCATCGAAGGTTGGATGATTCCTCCTCTTTGATACGACAAGTGCCAGTACGGACTTGTGCTCCCCATACCATTGAGTATATATTGGGAGACCACAATAGGCTAATATCCTTTATCCTTAGGAAGCCATATCTGCTGCCCTATCGATTGCAATGCACTGAACACAACATTCGGGAAGATTGACTACCGTACATAAGTCCTTGGTAATTTCTCTATCATTTATCACCAAGGTGTATTTTGTAGTTTTGCGATGGGTTTGGTAATCCCTTTGTCTAGATTTCTAGAGTAGTCACTTTCATTCCTTTTTGACTCCTTAAAAGAAAAGGTCCATCTTAGCACTTGTCACTTCAGGCTCATTAAAAATCAAAGGTGACTAGAGTCACCTTTAGCTTTTTCTCAACTCTTAAAAATTGAAAAAGCAAGTTGCATCAATGTGTCTTAAAATTGATTTAAATCAGAATAACATCCCTATTCCTTCATTGATCTGAGGTTGAGATAATGGAGTCCACCAATCAAGGAATCCCTCTCGGAGGGAATCCTAGTCCCTTCTCTTGGGGAGATATTGGTTCTCCATATATGGTTACATTGTCCCTTCTAGGAATCACAATCGGCCTGCCGGTATGGCTTTTCTTGACCTCTGTCTTTCAAAACACCATAATTCCTCAACAATCTAATTAGCAACTAGATGATACTGAAGTTACCCCTTCATCTTCTACTTCTTTTATTTTTCCTTCCCCTTCTTCCTCTTCACTTGGTGAAACTAGTGACACTAAAAACCAAGTAGTTGAGAAGTAAAAGAAAGGGAAGGAGAAGAAGAAGAAGCCAACTAAACAAGGGAACAACCATGCATCATCTGGCGAAAATCCACACACTAAACTTTCCAAACCAAAAACTCCATGCATAATTTGCAAGGGGAGCCATTACCATTGAGGTTTCCCTTGCATCCCATGGATCTTGAGAGAATGGTCTCCCCGTTTGCACCATTTGGTGTCATCAACCTCTGACAGTCAGGTTGACAACACACCATCAACTAGTGAAAACGAAGTCAATAGACAGAAAGGAAAAGTCAGAGTTCCATGTAGGTTATGTGAAGGTGATCATACTCTTCACCTTTGTCCTTTTCTAGACAAAGCCAAAAGCATTTTGGATAACCGTCCTACATCACCGCAACAACTTCCACCTAGATACAGGAAACTCTTACCAAGTCCTTCATTAGTTGAAAACCCGATTGACATAACTCAATTGTCGATTGAATCCCCTATCATTGAAAGTGAACCTTTTGAGTCCACACCAGACTAGAGTCAACTGGTCGAGATGGCAGTCGACCCAGTCTTGCCTTCAGAAGACCCACCTTCGGATGATACAATTTCCAAAGAGAATGAGAACGACACCATTCAAATTATTTTGTCGATACAGAGCCTAATTAACTTGGGGGCAATCCACCCATTCCTTTACAACAGGAAGAGACCCCCCCAGTTCATGAGACTTATCTGGAGATTTATCCGATACCTCCTTCGAGCATTTTAGTCGTTTTCTTTGATTGGAATCAACTAGCAAAACCCTGCCTTCCATCTAATGTACCATTCTGAATCATAGTACAAGTTTACAAAATGATCGTGTCTAGAAATATCATAGATGAAGGGGATTTAGTGAGTATCCTTTCCTCAACTACTTGGAAAGAACTTGGTTCACCATCGCTTTTGCTTGAAAAACAAAATTTGTCGGGCTTCAACAAAGGAACCAATCAACTGTTAGGGATCCTTCCAAAGTTACCGATAACTTTGAGAAAGAAAACTATTCATTTGAACGTGATGGTAGTCGAAGGTCCACTAGATTACAATATACTCCTTAGACGTGACTATATATATAGTGTGGAAGCTACTGTTTCCACATTCTTTCGAGTGATGTGTTTTCCACATGAAGGCAGACTGGTGCAACTTGTCAACCAACTTTCATTTCCTGGTTCAAACACAGTTATGAATCAACCATCATCCTTAAATGGTCTCTTCGCGTCAAAAATGTCTCTTCAACATTCATTCCATCCACCTAATTACACCGAGTAGTTCGGTGAGTGTGATGAATTTTAGGGGGCATGCACCCTAGTTTGCTTCGGCAGGTGAACCCAGAGGAAAAGAGAGATTTTCTTGAAACGTTATAATGCTTGGACTGAAAAAAATTCCCGTGTAGGTTATGTGATCAGTCTGATACACTTATTTCCTTTGTACGATTGTGATTGGAATCTCACACCATTCACCTTCATATGTTATGTGATTGGAAGCTCACACTAGTCACCTTCGCCTATTTCGATAGACAAAGAAAAGGAAGAGTTTTTGTCTGCTGAAAGAAAAATCCTGCCTAACCACAAGGACTTCCATTTAGTAACCTGGAAACTCTCCTTTTACTGAAACACCCGGGGGCATGCAAACCTTTGTATGAAAGTGAAAAACGACATTTGATTTTCTTTAGTTTGTAGGTTCTCAACCCTTTAACCTCATAGCTCGGTCGTTTCTAGCTTGCATAAAAAGGCAATGAGCACATGTTATAGTAGTGTTCAAGCTCATTAAAAAATAAATCTACCAAGAGACATCATCAAAAGACTGGTAAGAGCAATGTTCCCATAAGGTTCAAGCTCGTTAAAAATAAACTTGACACTGAGCATAGTTTCTCCTAATTCAAGCTCGTTAAATAACCTTTGTGATCGCTTTGCTATCAGCCCTTTTGAACCTTGGTTGTGTTCCTTCCATCACCTCCATTCATTCGGCCGACCATACGCTTCCACTTGATTGTTTACCATTTTGAGGAACAACTACGACGAGTGATTTTGATTGCCACCCTCTTCACACTACCATGTTTTGAGAAGTTCCAAACTTACCTGGAACCGATTGCTACTCGAAAATACCACTCGTTCCTAAAAAGCGAGTCCCTTTTAAACTCCTTTTAGACTCGTTAAATATAAAAATATTGTCGAGCCATTGGCCTTTCCAGCTCGTTAAAGTAAGGGAAATGCCATCCCACGCATATATTTTAATCTTTTTGGACTCGAGGGATTATTAAACAAAAATATCGAGCGCTTGCCTTTGTCGGCTCGTTAAAGCTATCGAAAAGACATCCATTTCATATTATTTTATACTTTTTCGGACTTAAGGGATTGTGCCACGAAAAAGGATTATTGGAGTCACCTTTTCATCCCTTTTCAAACTCTCTAAACATGAAAAGGACTGAGTTATCTTTGTCATTAAACTCGTTAAAACAATAGCAACAAACTGGTCCACCCAGACAAGAATGAGTCTCATTGACGCTAGGCTCGCTAAACACAAAGCGACAGGTTTGCCGGAAGGGAAAATTATAGACCAAGCATATGTTATCCTCCTCAAGCTTGACAAAAATAAAGAGGTATTGGTTAGCAACGACTAGGGAAAAAGGGAAGAAAACTTGAAGAACTTTATTGGTAGCAGGTCGCTCTTGAACATGACACTTTCACTCCATCACCATGATTGAATTGGGTTGGGTTTTTCTGTTCACCATCACCATTGGTCCTCCGTACCATCCATGGGGTTAACTATACCAGTCCATATAAGTGTCACCGACATGTTCAAGAGAAGTCATTCAGAGAATTCACCATCCAGCAAATGCCTCATCCACTGGAATACATCCACCCTTAATTTTTCATGGCTGCCATTCCTAAACCTTATATCATCAGATCGTTTTCACCTCCACAAAAATCATTTGCTTTGTTTCGCATCATAGATGTAGGATACATCAAGGCCCTCCGATGATAGGTCACTTCTTGTCGACATCAACTCATTATCCAAGATGTTGACTTAGAAACAACCCTTTTAGTACTTTGAAGCTTGCATGCCTCAATGGCAAGTTTCTCACTTCCGGCGACAGGTTTACATCAATGACCTTCGGCCAAAAGACTTTGCGTGGTGTTTGACATCAGCTCATGTATTCACACCATGTGAATTGTACTGTAGTACCTTGAGAGTCATCATCATTATCAGTGACTCCTCTCGTGTCTATTAACAACTTACATTATTGGCTGGTAATCAGGTGATGTCTTTCCATGTTCGACTTCAGAACATCTTTTCACATGGATCAACTTGTACATCAGGCGAAGATTGAACGAGTTTTGAAGACCCTAGATCTATTTTCATCCATCTGGGCTGCGATATATTCAGGAATATAAAGACATCAATTGTACACAGAAGCTGCACAGATAGTCATCTAAGCCAGGGAAGATGACTCTTCATGCGAAGAATCACCAGTCTGCAATAGCAGACGATTTTCTGTCCTATGTACATGAAAATGAATTTATAAATCTAAGCATGGGAATGCCCGCCTCAGCTAGATCATGAAAATAATATGATGATGATGTATTGTATTGTATCTTATACAGATCACCTTCCAGTACAAATACCTCGAATCCTCATGATAAAGCATTTCACTCGACATCAGAAGATTTATGACCTCATGCTTTAGGGGGTAGCTGTTATAGACATATTTGGGCACTGCAACCCCAAACTCATATGTCCATAAACTAAGGGCTCTTAAGTCCCTAAAAGTGTTGTTTCATACCCTAAAGGATTATGGTCAACTAATTACATCATTTCCCAGAAGTTCCACTTGAAAAACTACTCAGAACTGGCCAAAACTGGACCATACTGACCGCTCCATGGACAAGGTGCGATGCATATTGGCTGCAACACTGGCCAGGTGCAATGCATACTAAAATGGCCTTCTGTGGGGTGCGATGAGCGAGAATAGGCAAATGGCAGAGACAATTTGCTAAGTGGATAATCATGGAATCTTCCAGAAACTTCTCCTATGACACTTGCCTCTTTGAATTTGCCTAGTGATGAGTAAGAGATCAAAGAAATCTCCAAGTGGAACCAAGAACTATCAGTGTAATGACACTAATCGAAAATCCAGAGTTGACTCACACCCTTGAAAGACATCTATAAATGGATCCCTCATCTGAGAGATCTAGAGACTGGAATTTTGTAATTTGTAAGGAAGTGTTGTTGCTTTGTTGGTGAGAAGAGACATTGCATTGTTGGGTTATTTTCTTGTTCATGAGGTGAAGAGGGCTTCTACACTGGGATGATGATGTTGGATCAGATAGTTGGGTTGTAATCCTCTCTTTCATTACTATTAATAAATTTCTTTGAGTTTTCCTCCATATAATCGTGTGTTTATGAATCTTATTGTTTATGAGTGAAATTGTATGGTCAATGTGTTTCTGATTCCACGTTGTTTATGATATTTTAGATGGAGATGCTTTGATGGTTTACTGTTACTTTGACTCTACAGGTACTCTTTGAAGCAGGACAAGTAGGAGAGGAGTGGAAAATTCTATCAAGGAAAGAAGAAATCAAGCTAAGATCAAAGTGGAAGATCCAAGTTGGTCCTCTTTTCGTCCCTCTCATCTATCACACTAAAAGGAACACTTGAAAAGATTTCATTGTTTGTTTCTAAGATAGCTACCCATCTTAGTGGGACTAGCAGTTCGAATCAACACTAGTTTTCCCTTAAACACTAATGAACTCTAGGAGGAACTTGGCAGCCCTAATTCAATTTCTATATAAGCATTGAGAGGGCCATTGTGATAGGGATCAGAGCATTTGGAAGGATAGCCCATAGAGCTGTTGTGTATTGTCATATTCTTGAAGAAGTTAGCTAAAAGAGGGAGAGTGAGAGGAAGAAGGGGTGAGGAATGTTGATACAACGAATGGTTGTAGTCACTCTTCCATTATAAATATAGAGCTGCAATTTTGTTCCCTACTCCATAGTGTTGGTAATGTTGTTCACTTATTTGTTCATTCTGATGCTTGTCGGGATGAGTAGTTAAGTTATACACTAATACATGTTTATTGTGCACTCTTACATTAGTTTTCGAAAGTGTATGTTGTGATCGGTTTGCCTTGTCTTTTGTGCAGGAATTGTCTTGGAGCCGGATTTGAAGGAGTTCTTCTTACCGCATAGAGATCCCCAAGTGAATCTAGAAGGAGCTAAAGGTAATCCTCTTTCCATACCCTGTCAATTTATGTTTTATAGATGAACATGTGTGTAACTTGGTAGCTATTGCAGATAATCTTACAGTGTGTCGAAAGTCCCGGGAAGACCTTTGAGGGTAGTTTTCATCCTGTGCATTTTACCCCATAGTAGAATTGGCGACTCCGCTGGGGACTGCACATCTAGTTCTCGGTCAACTTGGACTCCTCTTAGTTCTTCTCTTTCTTCTAAGAGCGTCCTACTTCTTCAAATCCTTTTCTGATCCACCATCTATCTTGTGACATCTTGCTAGTTTGCGTTCTCATCAGAAACTGATCCTAAATGCCCTCTTTTTGAGCTATTTCCCTCACTAACGCAGGTTGCTAGTCTACAGAGAGCTTTATAAAGCTCTTTGACTGTGCACAGGGAGCATTAGTGGCCAAACTAACTCTCTTTTTACACTGAAACAAAGCGTTAGTCTCCCATTTCCATGTTTTCCAGAAGATTTTGTGGACAAAAAGGGGGGGAAACTTGTCTCAGGGGTTAAAGTATGATTTGCAACAGTATTATGTTAACAAATTTGGTGTCTTGAAAATTTATTTTTAAGAAAATGTTTTAGTTTTTCTCTCTTAAAAGACTTTTTTTTTTTAAAGAAAGACTGATAAATTGTATTGATCCTTCTGTCGAAATAGTTGTAAGCTGCTTCATTTTGGTTTTTAGTAGTTGTTAGGAAATATTGGGAAAAGAATCTTTTAGTTACGCAAGTGTTGAATGGCTTTAGATGCATTGACGAATCCATGAATATGTGAAAATATGAATGTGTAGAATAAGACTTGTTTGCATAAGAGATTGAATTTTTTTTTTTTTTTTTTTTCAGAGCATTGTTCTGCATGGTTTATTGAGTGAAGAGTCTCACCATATTCATACGTCAACACCCCTACTGAAGACAAATAATCAATCAGTTACTCTTTTGAGCAAACCAACATTAGCTAGATTAGGACCTTGGGATAAGCATGTGAGTGAACTGCCGAAGGTTGAAAATCAAAACTAGTGTAGTTAACGAGTGAAAAATCCTTCTGTACTCATATTATTAGGACCACTCCACTAACAATGGAGCGAAATGCGAGACAACATTGGACTGTAATTAAAGGTAGCCCGCCTTCTCTTACAAATCCTTTGGGCATTTTGTGTATTGGGGGTCCCTTCGGGGATTTTGGAACTGAGTCGGGGACTCAGGTATCCTGCCCACACAGCGTGCTGTCTACAACAATGTCCCCCCTAGTAATGTCTGTGATTTGAGATAACTCTAGTGGCCAAAAATTCTAGGTACTTACACAAGGTGACTAGGACGAGCTGTCCTGGTACCTAAAACAAATGGACCTACTTTGTCTTCAGTTTTTGGGAGGGTGCTCGTCTTCACAAGAGTACTTGGCCCCTCAATCTGAGGTTCGGGTGAAGCTCAAAAGTAATCGTAACCATACATTTGGCCATCCTTCTCTGTTATTCATTGAGACACTGGGTTTCATCTCTAGTGATCAGTGCTTATCAGACGAGGTACTTTCCTATGTTTGCTGATTGACATATTTAGTGTATTTTTTATTTTTAGGTACCTGAGTGCTATCATTTTCGAGACTTTAAAGAATATCACATTAAAATTTATTTGATAAAACTTAATGGTCATCGTGGCTACATCCGGCCCTTGTCATCACTCCAGACGATTGTTAGGACTTCCTCCACTCATTGTGGAGGATTCATCGAATTCCACTGACTCGGATTCCTCATCTTTGAGGAATCAGTCTCCTAAATCTCACACGGGATCCGTGTGGACAACCAATGATTCCAGTCTGTTGGAGGATTTCTTCACAAAAGGTTTCCTTCCTCACTTTAACACTCTGCTTACAGATCCGTCAGATCCTATCATTGCTTCCGTGGTACCTGTACTTCCTTCTTCAGTAGGTGGAACTTTCCCATCTATTCAGTCGATACCTCAAGGGTTGTGGAATTATAAAGGCACTGTTGGTCCTCTACCACTTCCCCAGTCGATGGTCATCACAACACCGGTAATGTGGAATCCCACAGTCCCGTTTGTCCCAGGTACGGCAACTCATATAACACCCTCTATTAGTAGAACCTAGCAAATGCCAGGTTCCACTCCTATGGTGCCACAAAGCATACCTTTGACTAGCGCACATATAGTGTTCCATATAACACTCAATGTGGCACTATGGGTGCGATTCCAGTTTACCAACAACAAGGTAGGCCGCCAATGTACAGTTCTAATCCCCAGATTTAGATATCTGGGGAACTTCCCAATATGCACATGCTAGTGGGGAATGTCACGGTTCCCCCTCCATTCTCAAGCATGCATGGACAGTCGTTGATTGACATGAGTGTTCCCTTTGTCAATCAAAGCCATATGGTTAGTTTTGTGTCGGTTGGGAATCCACAAGCGATACCCAACCAATCCATGGGGGCACCCTACTCATAGACTCAAATGAATCAAGGGGGAACCACTTATACTAGGGGCAATTCCATACCCCAATATCAATATCCTCATGGAAATCCACTCTACAACACCGTGTCGCAAAACAACTGCTACACCACACAAACCATGTACACTATGGGGAACCAGACAATTGGAGGAGCACAAAGCTCCTCAAGTCATCCATCATCACCATGGTCCGAGTTGGTGGCACCCAACAATTTTCCTTTTTTGGCAACATTGGATATTCTCGACTTATACAAGTTGACAAACGACCCCATCTTCCACAAATTACAATGGCCACCGATCCCACATAAAATATCGATGGACATTCCAAAGTTCGATGGAAAACAAGGGGAGGATCCGGGCACCCATATCACCACCTACCATCTCTTAAGTGTTTCGAACTCCATGGTGGATGATAGTGTCCAGTTACGTCTTTTCCCCCACACCCTTACTGGCAATGCAGCAAAGTGGTATATTGAGTTACCATGCGCGTTAGTAAATACCTTCAATAATTTAGCGATGG
This sequence comes from Pinus tabuliformis, assembly GCA_031772625.1. NCBI lineage: Eukaryota > Viridiplantae > Streptophyta > Pinopsida > Pinales > Pinaceae > Pinus > Pinus tabuliformis. The sequence continues at coordinate 192,922,462 of CM062807.1, read as the reverse complement.
AATTCTTGAAGCACTTGTAGCTACCTATCTGCTATGAGACTAGGACAGAGCTCCTTACGTCATTTTGCCAGGATACCGCCACCCACATCTCCAATCATATACATGAATGGAGACGTAGGTGGAGGTTAGTCAAAGCTCCCCTCCTAGACTTTCTCTTAACGGATTGGTTCTATAGGTCGTTACTTCCACAAATTGCTAGAGATGTCACTCTAGGTGGTGCGGTCACAGAAGACCAATCCATACATCATGCCCAACACTTAGATTTGATTTATTCACAGTCTAGCACTCTCTATGACATAATCCCCTATGCTCCCAGTAACCCCAATCCTCCCACCACTCAGCACCCTGGAGCGCACGCCGACGGGATCGTCGGTGCAACCTCTGGGGTCACTGTAAAACAACTCAGTGGTTCCATTGCCAAGCTGGTAGTGGACCCCTCTACCAAAGCGACTGCTCTTCCTGCCACTGCGATTAACTTTGTGCAGTCTACATAGAAATCCAGTGGCAAGAACAAGAAGAATAAGAACAAGACCTCTCCTTCTAAAGAGCAATGATCTAAGTAGCCCAACCCGAAACAAAAGGCTACTGTGCCTATTGATGAGGAAAAGGATAAAGGCACCAAATATCCATGCAAACTCTGTCTTGAAGACCAAGTAACCTGGTGTTGTCCGCGTCTTCAAGAATGAATAGATTAACTTGCCAAAAAAGATACTGGTAAGGCACATGCTGTCCTTAGAAATCCTTTTCCTAATCAACAACAGCAAAATCTCATTGCCAACCAACCGCAACCCATGCCAGGGGGCAACAACATTTCACAACATCCTTCAGTTGGTGAAGGAAGTTCTACTGTTTACAAATTTGAAATGGTAGAACTCGCCACAAGAGCCAAATCTTATGGAGCTCCTGTTGCTCCGGCAATAGAACCACCCTCAGGTCAAAACCCATTGCCGCCCAACGATCTGCATATCGAAAGGCCGGTTGAGGACTTTGTAATTCAACCCCCCAAGGGGGCACTTCGACGCACAATGCAAAATACATTTGCACGTGTCGCACAACACTACAACATCATAGAGGATTTGGTGCAAGCGTCGTCGGCTATGTCGACGCTCGAAGTATTGCAAACATGCCCCAGCCAACGGAAATCTTTTCTTTTAGCTATCAGAGGTATTGACCCTACAGAGTCCATGCTTGCTATTTTCGACATGGACAAGTGTAAACCTCCCCTTTCCCACTAGCTTGCATTTCAAGTGCATATCACTTCGAAAGGTAAAGGTATACACTGAACTGTCATTGACGAAGGTGCTTCAACCTACATCATGTCGACTTCATGTTGGCTCGCTCTAGGTTCTCCAACCCTAATCCCACCATCAAACTCCCTAAAAGCTTTCAACGACCACACCTTTATCCAAAAAGGATACCTAGACAGTTTTCCCATTACTTTGGCTGGAAAAATAGTAACGGTGGATGTAGAAGTCGTGGACAAGAAACTCGACTATAATCTGTTGCTGGGTCGCAGTTGGACATATGCCATGACGGCCGTCATATCCACTATCTTTCGTATCATCCTATTTCCATTGGATGGAAAGGTCATTACAGTGGATTAGTTGTCTTTCTGCACCCCCGATTATTCACCATTACCAAGTGGCTCCGTACCCCTAGTAGGAGGTGGAACTGACTCTTATGTTAGTTTAGGTACCGGTCTTTTGAAGGCTTCTTCCCTTATGTGTTGTTTTCCTCTTCAGCCGCCCCAGGTTTCACAATCGGTCAACATGCTTTCATCAATTCCTCATGAACTGACTGATCCCTGGATCCTAACTGCTCCTTCAAACCTCCACACATTCGGAGATCAAATTCCGTTGTCACCAGCTGAATCGACCGACCAAGCCATTCAACCTACATCTCCGGTCATGTTGGTTACGGTTGATAGTGCCACATATCCTCCCATAACAACTTCTCCTTTAGATCCGCTTGATCAACTTCCATCTACGGACGAAGCTATTTGAGAAATCATGAGTTTTGGAGAGCAACATTGGGAGGATTGGCATCTTTGTGTTCCACCATCTGATTCAGACATGATTCCTCTTCAAGTCTTGTCCTCTGACATAAACGAAATCATTTCCCCACCCTATATAAGTATCAAGCTTTTGGGGCAGAAGGAAATATGGACGACACTTCCAGGCCATTACCCATAGATATTTTGGTCACGACAAGCATCGTGGAAGACACCCAGATGCAAGCAGATTATAGTCCTGAGAAAATTGCAAGCTCCACCTACCTACATGAGGAATTCCATGATGAATTTGTTTGGTCTCATAAGGAAATGCCTGACTTTAATCCGTCGTTTGTCGCGCATGAGATCCAACTTTACGATGAGGCAAAACGAAATGGGTGGCCAATCCCTTCCCTCGAAATAGCTGTTGAACCCATGCCTGGACCTACTGCCGAAGAAGAACGCCTACTGTACCTTAAACAACTGGATAAAACCCATCGAAATGCCAATTTGGCACTCACAGCTCACAGGAAGCGGGTACAAACCCAATTTGAAAAAGTAGTTAGGTTTTGTTCTTTCCATGCGGGTGACTTTATGTCGCTCTATCATCCAAAAGATAACCTCTTGGAGGCATGCACGCTTCGACCCATTTGGCTAGGTCCTTATGTCATAACAAAAGTCCTCCCCGCAGGGGCATATGTGTTGTTGGGAAAAGTATCCAATACGGAATGACCCTATCCCACTCTAAGGGTGATAGTACCTCAGCAACAATCAAAGCAAAGCTATTCGAGATTACTTCTTTATGAGATGTAAGAGAGGGGAGAAAGAGATCCACTAACCGTTGTCTTCCGCTAATGATTGATCCAATCTTCTCTCTTTGCTGCTTGCTCCCAGCTCCTTGCTCTTTCACTGGCCCAGCTACACCAAGATCCTGCAAAATGGCAAGAGAGGGAAACTACAAGAAGCATACATTCATAATTGATTCAAGGATTAGAATAAATCAAATACACAAGTATAGCAATACACCATTGAGACACATGCATATAGAAGAACCTCAAATGCTTTATTAATGGAAGAAGTAAAGTTCAGGAAGTGATACAACCATAAGAGGCCCAATCCAGCATCACCTCCCAGCAGAAAGAAATCTCCTCTTCACCTCCTTCAAAGCAAATCACCCAATAGTTCTATACTCAAACCAACAACACTTCCTTACATTCACCAGATTCCAGCCTCCCTAGACCTCATGAGAGAGCTCTATATATAGGAGTTTTGGAGAAAGGATGAGTCAGCTTGTAGCTGGCATGAAGCTGACTAGTGTCCTCTCCCACTTTAGTTATACTTCAGTTCTTGAGTCCACTTGGAGGTTCTTGCTTCCACTTGGAGATCTAGACCCTCTTACTCATCACCAGTCGAATTCCCTGATCCAAGTGTCATTTTGGAAGCTTCTGGGCATTTGACACCTTGAGGAATGACTGTGCCACTTGGCCAAACTCGCCCAGCGCAGGTAGCCTTCTTTGCAGTTGACATTCAGCGCAGGTACACAGTGGAGCAGTTGACATTCAGCGCAGATGCTCAGTGGAGCAGTTGACATGATCCAGAATTAGCTTGTTTCTGAGTGTTTTCAGGTGGAGAACTGATATTCAGTGCTGTGGTTTGCTGACCTTGTTCCTCTAGGGGTAGGAACAACATGTTTAGGGACTTTGGATCCCTCAGATTATTGGCATTTCATGCTTCATGTTGTAAGGCACAAAAATGTCTATAACAATATGAACTGCAGGACTGGGACGGAATCCCACCCAAGGAGCCCAAATATGGGCTCTATCTAAAAAAGTATCGTGCCTAGTATTGCACTGGGCATGTGCTTTGTAATTTTATGTATTCATAAGCTTTGCTTTCCTTTTTCGGTGTGATTAAATTCTTTTTTTTATTTAGTGGCATACTTGTCTCATGCATTCTTCTCACAATTTGGATGTCATTGTGGCCCTTAGCATACATAGGATACGCGGATGGTGACAGTCATCATTCAGGACACATTGCGTCAGCTGCTTGGGTCATCTATACACTCAAGTCTAAACTATTTTGCTTTGGAGGGGTCTTTCTTGGCACCACCACCAACAATATTGTTGAGTACATGTCCGTCGTTTCGCTTCTCATGGAAGCGTCATCAAGGGGCATCTCCAATCTGGTGGTCAGGTTAGACTCCCAACTAGTCGTTATGAAATTGACAAACCATTATCATGTCCGTAATCCAACCTTGTTACGTAACTATCTAAGGGTGTGACTCTTGGAACGTCAATTTGAAATAATCACATATGAACATGTTCCTCAAGAATTAAATACAGTTGCTGGTTCGTTAGCTAACTATGTATTGGATTTGGATTTGTCTTATTCTTTATAGCAGCATGCATGAGAATTAAAACATTTACTAAAGTTAAAAATTTGTTACAAAAAAATATTTAAAAACACATTTACACCACCAAAATACCAAAAAATATCTGTATATATATATATATATATATATATAGATTGAAATCTAGTTTTTTACATCAAAATATTCCAAAACTTGGATGATTTAAGTACAAAATGGCTCAAAGCCTAGCTATAAGCACTCATATGGCTATGCCAAAACACTTGCTAAAATAAACCTATTGCTCCAAAAAAGCTAAAATAGCTTTAGCTACCCTTTGAAGAAGAACCAAAAACCATTTAGGTACACCAATGGTGTGCTGCTGCATATGAGCAGGAATCTTCCTCATAGGAAGGGGGGGGACACCCATAGTTAAACCCTCTAGGTTCCTCAGAACCTTTCGGAGACTGTCGACATCACCCCCTCCAACAGGCAGTTGGCCGCCTCGTCGCACATAGCGAGGTTCGCCTGCAGGTCGTATTGGTGCCACATCTATGTTAAGCGCAAAAGTTTCATGTAAGTTATTATTTCACCTTTAAAAAACATTACATATACATTCAAAAGTGAAAAAATACTTAAGTACTATCGAAATTATTCTCACCTTGAGGACCCCAGTTGGTACTGGGCGGTAGCATCAAGTCTAGATCGTCAGTAAAGTCCATGCCTTGATACGCATAGTCATCAACAATCATAATCTGGCTACAGAGCCACTGGAAGAAGTCTTTGTCAAAGAAATGCGGGAGCAGTCCTCCTCCTGTGCGAGGATCGAGTGATGACCAGCGGCCCTGCCTTGGCTCCCTCGGATACAAGGGACCTAAGCTCACCCATGGGTGCATGACAAGTACCCTCTCAAGGAAAAATGAGACTATGATAGTACCGTACACCAGTTGAACATTTGTGGCTGGACACAATCATTCGCAAGCAACAGTTTGGCTTTTGTTGCTATGTGGGGACTTTTTGACCCCGCCAACCATATAATCAACCATAACACTGCCCTCATAGACTTTGCTCAAATCCTCTCTATAAGGACTCTGTTACTGACTAATCCACTCCCAAGGATGCAGTAGATCTGTACCAGCTCTATAGTAGATCGTGGATATGACCTGCCACCAATAAGGTTTGCTTGTGCCCCATGGCACGATAAACCAGTCAAAAAGTAAATGTCATCCCGGTCAATCGCCACCACCTGATCTCCAATTATAAACACTTGCTCGTGTTCATATCAACATTGTATGATCCATCTTAGAAAATCCTCCTATCCTTTCATCAGCTCTAGCTTTGCATACTTCAATAAACAACAGTGGCGCAATGCAAGTATGCATGATGAATCATTTCACATTAGTAATTCCTCATTTTCATGGGCCCGTTCTCTCCAAAGGCGATTCATTTCAGCCTGAACCTGCACAAAATAACCCTAAAAATAGTTAAAATGGGGAAAATCACTTAAGGAATCCATGCATGAGGATTTTAACTATGCTCTACAGCCCTAACACTGCCCCCAGTGCTGCACAGGGAGGATTAACACCCTCCAGTGGCTCGTACAGAGCTTTTAACGCTCCCTACTGGCCATTTGAAGGGTGTTAGTGCGTAAATAAGGCTCTAGGCACCTCGGATCTTCAAAATTCCACCCATAAAATTGTTAAGAAAGGTTTAGTAAGGCATAGAGAAAGGTTTTAGCTCTCACTTGGGATTGACAGCATGTCGAATGGTTGCCCGAATCTCCTGCAATGGTCCATGGAAGATCTGCTCCTCTTTAGCTCCAACAAAGCTCTCACAAACTTCAAAATAGTGAAAATGATGCATGTGAAAGCTCAAAGGTCTCCTTATATAAATTTGAGAGACATGATTTTTTGAAAATCATTAAAGAAGAAGTAGTCCATTCTCCATGATTTTTTATCATGCATGAACCCAAATAATAGGAATTGTTGCTTTTTTATACTTTTTACTGCTTTTTGATGAAAGTACTTTCAGGAATGAAAAGTAGTAAAAGCTACATGCAATTCTAGATAGAACACTTATAGGGATATTTTATTGCTCTTTAAAAAATTTAAAAATCCCCGAGCTTTCGTCATTGTGCTTGTTAAATCTATGCAACGATAGATAGAGAACTTTTAGGGATATTTTATTGCTCTTTAAAAAATATAAACATCCCTGAGCTTTTGTTGTTGCGCTCATTAAATCTATGCAACGATAGATAGAGCACATTTTGAGATATTTTATTGCTCTTTAAAAAATACAAACATCTCCGATTTTTTTGTAGTGGAGCTCGTTAAACATACACCGTAAACAATCGAGTACTTTTTGTGATATTTTATTGCTCTTTAAAAAGTAATAAAAATCTCTGAGTTTTTCATCATTGCACTCATTAAATATATGCAATAATGCTTTGAGCGACTCTTTTTAATATTTTTCCAGCTCATAAACAGAAAAAGACCAAAGGAACATACCTTTTAGGCGATTTTTTCACGCTCTTTACACTGAAAAAATCCCGAGCTATGTCTTGTTGCTCGTAAAACTTGCTAAAGATGACCCGAGCATTCTTTTGGGTACTTTTTTCTTGCTCGTTAAAACTGAAAAATCTCGAGCTTTGTTACTAAGCTCGTTAAAAATTCATGACAAAACATGAGTTTAGTCTGTCGCCTCGTACTCGTAACAAAATGAGGTTGATATCTATTGAAAATAGGTTTCTCTTCATCCGGGTTCAATAGATTAAAATAAGGAAAAGTAACCGATCTGGGTATACTATTAACCTTTTGTTGCACCCGGTTAACAACTATGACAAAGGGACCACCATGGAGTCTCTCTTTACGATATTTTCAGACTCTCTAAATATGAAAAGACCACTGAGTTGTCTAGTCTGGACTGTTTAAATACACAGACAAGATATAGAGTCATTCTTTTTACGATACTTTTCAGACTCTTAAAACATGAAAAAGACGACGAGTTTGCCTGTCTGGACTCATTAAACTAATTAGATAGGGCAAAGAGTCGTTCTTTTTTTGATCCTTTTTAGACTCTTTAAACATGAAAAGATCGCTGAGTTTACCTGTTTGGACTCATTAAATTAATCAGACGGGGAAAGTGGACAATACAACTGTATTTTGTATTAGAAAGTGTGGTTTGGCAGCAATCATTCCCTTGAACATGGTACTCCCTCAAATAAACCTTCGTTTTTGATAGCCTCTCAATATGAACCCTACAATCCTATGAGTTTTAGCCTATATACCCTGATGAAATTGCTTCTCCGTATCCTAACACCTTGTAGTGTTCATGAGTCTAGTGCTGTTTGGTTAAAACTGTTGTCGTAACTTCTATTGTTCAAGGGTCCCCATTTGTTTCCTCTGTTAACCGATCCTACATATCCTTTCATCATGCCCTTTGTTGTTTAGTCCCAAATGCTCAAAATATTCCTTATAAAAAAAAATCATTCTTGTCCGGTTTCATGTCGACTGATGTAGGACACATCATTGCCTACCTTTCGACAGGTTTCTTCCTATCGACTTCAACACTCTATCTAGGAAGATAACCCAGAAACACATTTAGTGCCTTGGTACTTGCAGACATTAGTGACAGGTTACCTTGTTTCAGCCGGATAAATCGTTCTTGCAGACAAGACTGATCTCCCTAGTATCAACTGATATCTAGAGACAAGCAGAACAAGCAAATCTACCTTTCTCTAAATATTGCGATTTATAAATAAAAACCAAGAGGTGTTTGAGACCCTACCTTAAGTCCAACGCTAGTTTGTGGTAGCCACGCTTCGACCGTCCGAATGAGTTTCCTTTTAAGAACCTGCAAACACAAACAAGCACACATCAAATAACACTTGCATAGCCAATATAATAAATCATATTCATCATGGTGATAAAGGAATCCATGAAATAAACCATAAAGACAACTTATTGAGAAAAATAAACTTGATTTTATTAACTTTGAACAAAGAATAACTTTACAACCTTTGGTGCCTTGATGTTGTACAAACTCCTCCCAGGGTCCAAGCAAGAATCTGCTCTACTTTGACAAGCCTCACACTCTTCCCAATGAGATAAAAAAGGTATGTAATCTCTCCTCTCAAGCTCAATTAGGAAGTCTAAATTCCAATAGCATTTACCCCTAAAAATATTCAGCTTTCAACCTCCTCAGTAACCAACCCAATGCCTCATTTTATAGTGCAAAGGAAGGAGGTTACAAGTCCACCTATGAAGGGATAGAGTCCTCCTTCAAAGGGATAAGCTTCTCACATCAAGGGGTTAGCTCCTTTAGGTATGGAATGCATGCACCTTAAAGGAGCGAACTTGCCACCTCAAGATTCTCTCCAAAAGCTTCCAGAAATAACCCAAAGTGAGTTTTTAAGAATGTATTTGCACCTTTTTGACTTTTATAGGGGTCTGCACCCATTACACAGAAACAGAGTGGTCAGGTACGCAGGGGACATGACCAATAGGTGCAGCACTGCAGGTAATGCTAAGAGAAAGTGCAGAACCAGAGTTTTAGAGATTTTTAAGGGCTTTCTCTCATTTTTCAAGGCTTGACATGAAGAGCTAAGGTTTAAGACTTGCAAAGGAGGAAAGTGTGGGCGGTGATAGACTCACACTGATTGCAGAATGTCATGGTGACAATATTTTGTGACACAGATTGCCCCCTAAAGTTCGAAGTCTTTAATAGATGAGGATAGCATTTTTCATCTAAGAAGAGTGAAGTACTTTATCATTTCAAGGATCATCCTGTGGACAGCCTAGTTGGAACCTGTAAAAATATTCAATCCAAAATATATATATGTGAACATATCATTGCTGAGGTAGGCATTCCCATACTCAGATAAAAAATGACTAGAGAACTAACTAAACTACTCTGATATAGGAATGATTTTGTAATACATCACAAGTATAGACATATGTAGACACAGTATGGGTGCAGCCATCTGTTTATGAATAGTCCACTGTATAATGAATAACAAAATTCTTCGCAGCATGGATGGTGGAAACTAGATCCAGGGTCTTGATTTCTGCTTCCTGAACTAGTATGATTCTATCCATGTGAATGAATGTGTCGAAGTCGAACATGGTAGAAACCACTTGATTACCAATCAATGATGTAAAATATTAACAAGTGTGAGAGAAACCACCAGTAATGTCAATGTCACTCAAAGTACTCAGTACAATCTATGAAATGTGAATAGATGAGTTGATGTCGAACATGTCATAGAATCCTTCGATCGAAGGTCAATGATGCAACCTGTCGTCGAAGGCGAGAAACCTGCCATTGAGGCATGCAGATTCCAAGGTACTGACGATTTCTAGATCATCTTTCTAGATAATGAGCTGAAGTCGATAGAAAGTGATCCGTTGTAGGAGAGCCCACAACACGAAATCATAGATCAATTTTGAAGAAATATATTTGCAAGGACTAACTCAGGGATGGTCAAGATGGATGACAGATATTTAGGAGATGAATGGTTTATTTGAACTGACCTCTTGAACACATAACGACACTGCAGATGGTTTGGTGACAATTGACCCAAAGCTAATACCCAGAAACCGGCTGAAGACTTTCAATATGGTTTGATCAACTTTTAGGCAAAGGATTTCCCAACCCGGGTGAACAAAAAGTGTCGTGTTCAAGAGTTATTGAATGCTTTTCTAAGACACAAAGTATAAAAAATAGGCTCATTTTTTTCTCTTTTCCCCCACCATTTCTGGCAAGTACCTCTTTATTTTTGACAAGCTTGAGGAGGATAACGTTTGCTTGATTATAAGATCACCATTCAGATGAGTCCAACTTAGTTTAAAATTTGAACCCTAAGAAGGAGTGGTCCGTTCCTATTTGAAATTGAATAGGTCCTTTATTGTTAAATTTTAACGAGTCCAATATAGGAGAAACTCGACGTTTTTCAATTTTAGGGAGTCAGAAGAAAAACTTAAGAAAACTCCATGGTTGTCCTTTTTCGTAAATTTGTGTCTCTCAAGCCCGAAGAAGTATAAAATAATACTTGAGAGAACCACTTGACCATTACGATCAAGGAGTACTTTTCATAATTAGTGTCTCTGATCCAAAAAAGTAAAGAAGCGATCAATGACACGTCATTTTATAACCAATATCGAACTTGAAACGAAAAAAGCCCATCAATATTTTCATGTTTATACGACCAAAAAAGAGCTGTAAGTGGACTGTCCTTTTAATTTTGTTTTAACGAGCTTAAAAAGAAAAACTTGGCAATCTTTTCATATTTTACGAGTCAGAAAATAGCTTAAAGAGGACTCCAATGTTTTTGTTGAAAATGATCAATTTTCCCTGAAAAATCTGATATTCTGCACAAAAACTCAAACATTACTCATACCTATTTAAAATAAATAAAAATGCATCAAAAGTTACCTTTTTAAAGTGAAAAATAAACAAATTAAAAACTCATTTATTCAAAAAAGCTTATAAAAAGCGCTTTTGTAAATTCATTTTTACCGTTTGACTTGAGAGTGAGAAAAGAGAGCTTTTGGGTAAGAAACTTCCTGTGAAGATTACGGAAAATTTGTCCGTTGGAATTGAAAACCATCACCTCTAGGTAATCCACATCACTTTAATCTTGCATTTCAATCATTTGAATTTCGTTTTTAGGCTTTCATTTTGATTTTTTAGAGAAAAATTAGTTTAAAAGACTGCTCGCGGGGGTCCGCAGGCGCAACATGCAAAACCTGCAGACCCCGACTTTTTCCTACAATGGAAAAAGCCAGGGACCCGCAGCTATTGCATGGACAGAGTGCGGACCTACACACTATCCCTAACTAGTGGGTGCGGACCCTGCGAAATAGGTTTTAAATCTACAAATTTTTCATTTCCACCCAAAAATTCTTGAACTAAAATGTTCTAATCCGCCTTTTTTACAATGTAGGATATTCACAATGCTCATTTGGCGGGAATGGGAGCACGAAGATGTGGACCTTGCCGCAATTAATCATCAAACTTCAATAGATGCATTGAGGGCATGTGGGCTGTAGTGGCCAATCTAGGGTGCTGGATTAGACTAGAATTAATATCAACCAAGGTAGGTAAACTTAGAGGCAGGTGTCTAAAGTCTATAGACCTACAAGGATCTCATCTACCTAACTAAGTGTTTACTGTGACAGGCTACAACACTCCTTTACAGGAGATTGAAATATGTTTCCTCTCACACCTTAACACTCAGATCATCTAATTTATCTCATTGTTCTAAAGAAACATCGTGTTGCTAGACTGAGTTTTCAACCCTCTTAGAAGGATATTATCCACAAAATCTCTTTCCAGCTAACACACTAAGCATTCATGAAAATCAAAAACTCTTTTAAGCACACTGAAATTTTAAATGCATGGAAACAAAGTCCACAGAGATACTTCGAAATCTAATGATCGATCAAATCTTTTACAAGATATTGTTCAATGATCTAGCAATTGAATTCTCAAGCTATCACCATGAATATTATTTGCAAGAACTTCTAATCAAATCAAAAACCTCACAGGCAAGGAAATAGCATTAAACACTATTCACACTATTCAGATTCGAAAATGCTATGGAAATGAAAATAAAAGTATACCAATCTCCACGTAGGGCCCGTCCACGCTTCAATGGCACACTTAAGAAACTTCAAGCAATGAGAATGTTAATGCATAAGCACTGTAAGGGTAAAATGATGATTGTAATTAAGTTCTGGAAATTGAAATCACATGCAAAGCAATGTTCTGGAAACAATACACAAGAATAATAATCGTCCTGGACAATACAATACGCCGTTTTTTATCTGCTTGTCTCCTATCCTATGTTCACTAACTTTCCCTCTAAATCGAATGTACATACATTATGCAGATGTTTCTGCTTTTACAAATGAGTGATTTTTTTCTTTTCTAATCTTAATTGATTTCCAAAGTAAAACAAAATCAGTTTGGGAAACTATGGCTTTTTGCTGCCTTTGTGACCAAAAAGGTTGGGTTTGACCAGCATTGACCATGTATCCAGGAGCTTTAGATTCGTTGTTGAATAGATATTTCACCATGTATGTACATTCCAGATCACGTTCCTATCCTTTGTTTTGATTTTCCTGCCATGCCACGTGTCACATCATAAACCATTTGCAGGAAGTCATGACATCCTATAATTTTTGTTGAAAATTCTTAATTTTTAACATAAAAATTCACAAATTAAATTTAATGTAAATTAAAAACTATAATGCTTTGATTAGTCAATTTCAATGGACTATGAGGAGTTTATGGGAGAAAAATATAGACAAATGATGGATTTCTAGAAGAAAAGGATGGCAATGAAACGGTACCAACATCTCCCCCAAGCTCAATGATTTAGCATGTCCTCATGCTAATCCTGATGTGCTCCCTTTATACTCTATTCCTGCCTATGCCTCTGCTGCTTGTAGCAATGCATCTATATTCTTCTGAGCTTGGGCATTCTTCTGGACGTGGAGCTCATGTTTCATTTTCTTGTATTTTTCTTTGAGAGCTTTCTTTTGGGTATACCATTTGGTTGTCCATTTGCAAATGTCGGTTTGTTCAGCCTCGAGTTCTTTGATTTGCTCCTTCAGCTTCTCATTTTTCTGCTGAGTCTCCTTGCTCTGAGCTCTCAACATTTCATTCTCCTTCTTGATGACCTTCTCTAATATGTTGGCCTCCATCAATTCTTCTTTTAGCTTTTCAATTTGTTTTTCTAACCTCCTTTGTTTCTTGTTTGCAGGTGCTGGCTCTTTCCCTTGTCCATTGTTACTCTCGACTTCCATTTCGGCTTCCGCTCCTGGCTGTGAATGAGCACTGCTCTCAATGTCCATCGGTGCATGTGCATTTGACTCTAGTTGATCTTCTTGTGTTTGGGTCTTTTGTCTTCTCCTTGATCTTCTTGTATATGTAGTGAAAATTTTGTCTTGCTCAATTTTCTGGGCAACTTCTTGCCTCATCTTTCTTGTCCTTACACTATTGCTGTGTGGAGGAACATTGCTTGACTTGCGCACAGGGATTTCCTCATCAATATCAAGCATAAATTCTAAGTGCTCTTGCTGTTCCTGTTCATCTTCTCCATCTTTGATTTGAATAGTAACCAAAAATTCCTTCCATGTTTTTCCCCTCCTCTACAACTCAAATTCAATTAGCATTTTGATCAACCCAAAATGACATAAACTCTTATCTTCATTACCCTTTTGTTTCTGAATGGTCTTTGCCATTTTAGTCAAACTCTGTAAGAGGAAGGAAGGTAAAATGATGGTGCATTGCCCTTTTAAGTGCAACAGGAGTTTAATATGATATAGATAGACTATGCTGTAATGACCTTCACACGTAACAAATTTATGAATAATGTACACCATTTCATCCAATGGGTGCATCAGCCAGCTTCTAGGGACACCCTTTTTCCAGTTGACAGAGGAAACCCTTGACCTAGACATGAATTGGGTCCTTGATTTTTCCTTAAATTGTTTTGTTTTGAAATATTTTTCTCCTTCTGGACTGATTCCCAAGGTTTGTGCTATGGTATCCTCTGAAATCCTAAAAGAGAAGTTGCCTATCAATGCTTTCTCTCCATTAAATGTAAATGCAAACTGCTTGGTTACTTCTTCATTGTTCCCATTAAACTTCTCTAGGAAGGATAACCATTGTTTTTCCCTTAAAATTGTAGTACAGTCATCATGATATTGGGAACTATCAAATGTCATAGGCTCTGCTCTAATGGTCATTTTGACAAAGAAACTCCTGTTCTAACCATTTTTGTTTATGCTCAATAATTCAACAAGGGTCTCTTGATTTGTTACCTCTATTTTGCGCTCCACTCAACCGACCTGGTAGCGCCCTTTTTTCTCGGGGTCTCCTTCTTCAATGACTTGGGCATCGACCAGATTAATGTCTTCGGATTATGGCAGAGGTAGAAACTCGTGGTGAGCCCAATTACTATGCTCTCCCTTTGTAGCGCCTACTGTTCTCGGCCTTCTTTTAAATCACAGAGTTTGAATTACTAGTATGGTAACGCCCTTTTTACGAACTGAGAATGAAATGAAACTTAACAACCGACCTTACCCAATTTACTATAATGATAATGCAGAGCGCATTCATATCACAAAGACAGAGGAGCTGTACTGGTTTGCATAGGTACAATCATGAGAACGTCGTAGACATATAAGGAGTGCTGGAGTGATGATAACGGATAGTTGTTGCATGAGTCGACTTGGGTCAAACGATCATTTTATAACTTGGCCGATTCAAAAAAATGAATGAAATCGTTTAACACTTGGCTCTCCAATGATTCACCACTTGTCCATTACTTGTTGGTACTTGGCCGATTAAGAAGATGATGGATCGATGATAAGGTTTGATGGTCGATTCAAGAATGAGGAGTTAATGACAAGGTTTGAAGGGTTGTGTAGGAGAAGATTTAAAAATCGTAGGAGGAATATGGGGATAGGCTAGAGTGTGTTGGGAAATGATAGTAGTTAGGAATGTTACAAGGGTGATGGGTATAGGGGTGTTTTTGAAATTGATCATAAGCAATTATAATCATCATATTTAACACTAAAATAATTCAGGAATTTTAAATGTTAAAAATAAAAATTACAACAATACATTACACTTTGTTGGTGGGCCAAGAGTTGAGTTGGCATGCATAGGTAGGACTGATCTTTATTGTCTAGACATGACTAATATTCACTGTCCATAACAGGTCCCTTCTGAGATAAAATTGGATATAACAGGTCCCTCTGAGATCTGGAGAATGTTGTGTGTTCAGCTTCTTTGAAATCTGAAGAACTATATGTGTGCAGCTTCCTTGATCTTTGGTGTTGATGTAGCCTTGATGATAAGAAACCTTTGAAACTCTGTTGAAACTTTGTTGAAGTAGCCTGATGTAGTAGTCTTTAACAGGTCCCTTTAATGTTTGTTGAATAGGTCCCTCTAATATTAGTGCTGGTAACATAGTCTTCTGAACAGGTCCCACTGCATATTGCTTGAACAGGTCCCTCTGATTAGAACAAAGACAAACACAACTTCTTTATTGAAATACTAAAGTGCTGAAACAGACTCTTTGAAAATTTACAGTGAGGAGATGAGATAAGGAAAACAAAAATGCTGATGTGTTGTAGATCTAATCCAGAAATATATGAAAATATAAATAAACCCAAGAATAACAAGATCAAAATAGATAGAAATGCTTCTTTATTAATCAAACCCTTAAGGTAGGGCAACACCATACATTCACTCCTTAAGGAAGGAGAACACTCCACAAGCCATATTCATGTTCATACAATAATCCTTCACTCTATTCCTTGACTTGGAGTCTCTAGCCTCTATATAGGCCTCATACATACAATACCATGGGTCATTACCATGGTTCCCTCATACCATCAACTAATACCATGGGACCATTACATTATTATTAACTACTTGTGGTCCCTTACATGATATGGGTTAACCACCTTATTTATTACTATGGCCCATCCCATTATTACATTATTACCTTGGGTACCTCCCTTGGTATCCCATATTATCCCCCCTAGGCATATAACATTCCACCCCCCTAAGCATGTTTCGTCCCTGAAACATGAGAAGAACACAAATAATAAGATCTACTCAAAAGAGTAGTCCACTGGTACCATGAACGTGCATCTAGCCATCCAAGAGAAAGGTGAACCCTCGATCTCGCTGGTGCCTCGCTCACTTGAGATGGAAGTTGACCGTGCTAGCTCTTCTATGTGTAGTAGGTGGATCGTTGCTCCTCGCTATCCGTCATACGGGGGTTGTTGTCCTTGTGGCTAATTGGTTGCCATCTTGTTGGTTGTTGTCTTGCGGGGTGATGTGGGTGATGATATGTTGAAGTTTTAACCCACGGTGTCTTTTTCTTTAATTCACCCTGCTGTGGTGCCCGTTGTGGTGTCTTCTTTTTCAATATGACTTCAACCACTGAACCCTCATCAGATGTGTCAGCACCTGTTACCTTTTCGGCTTCAGCCTCTGTTTGTGTTTGATTGTCAACCATCAACTGGTCATCATTTGATATGTCTGTCCCTGGAACATCTTCTGCGTCAACCTCCATGGACTCTACTTGTTTATTGATGGAAATATCGTGTAATGTAATTTTCTTCTTTTTATACCAGAGCTTCAGGAATTTCTTCCGCACATTAATATTTATAGTACCCACTGATTCCATCCACGGGTATCCCAAAACAACATCCATATTATCTGTCTCCGAAGCATAAAAATCACCATGCAACACATACTTATCCATAGAAATCTTCAAATCCTTATACACTTGAACACCCTCATTATCAATTCGTGCAGTTTCAATGTGTTTTGCTGGAACTTGCAATCTTTTTGCCAAATTAACACTTATAAGATTTTGCTTGCAACTAGGATTTATAGACACAACGATTTTATTCTTCTGAATCAATCCATGAACCTGCAATAAAGATATACCAGTAGGAAATAACCCCATATGTTTCTCCTTATCATGTTTTCTAGCATGAGACCATCCGTCTAAAAGGAATTTTTCAAATGCTTCATTAGGCAGGTTGTAACACTTCGGTTAGTTAAGTAATCCCCACCATGTGGCTGCCTCATCTGTAAAATCCTCCACTGCCCACCATTTCCATTTGTTTTTCCATACCCACTTCTTTTGTTTTATGTATTCTTCAATAGTAGGACCACTATCTTTTCCTGTAAAATAAAGAACCTTGCTAGAAGCCATGAAGAGAGTTTTGAAAAAAAATCACTTACTTGGCGAAAATTTGAAATTGTCACAGTTTAGTCAATATTGCTCAGAATCCCTATTATGACATGTTTTTGGAAATGGAACAATCATTCTGCATCTGCCCATGTGGTAGAAATCTTGATTCAGGCACTTGGAATTTCACATCTGCGCTGCAACTCTCCCGTCGTCACCAAAATTTTTGCAAAAAGAGCTGATTTTAAATCAGCGATATCTCCCTCATCCGGACTCCGATTCAACTGATTTTTTTTTGAAATTAGGTATTTTTTCATAAAGATTACAGATCTGTGCTGCAAACTCGCTGCCCTGAAAATTGTCAGCAATCCCACTGATTTTTAGATCAGCAATATCTCCTTCATCCGGACTCCGATTCAACCTTTTTTTTTTTGAAATCGGCTATTTTTTCACAAAGAATACAGATCTGAAATTAGATTTTGCATATTTTTCACCAAAATATACAGATCTGATCTGCAAACTCACCGCCCCCGAAATCCTGCAAAAAATTAAAAAAAAAATTCTCCACTTTTGTACCCAAGAAAGTACTCTGATACCACTTGTTGTAGATCTAATCCAGAAATATATGAAAATATAAATAAACCCAAGAATAACAAGATAAAAATAGATAGAAATGCTTCTTTATTAATCAAACCCTTAAGGTAGGGCAACACCATACATTCACTCCTTAAGGAAGGAGAACACTCCACAAGCCATATGCATGTTCATACAATAATCCTTCACTCTATTCCTTGACTTGGAGTCTCTAGCCTCTATATAGGCCTCATACATAAAATACCATGGGTCATTACCATGGTTCCCTCATACCATCAACTAATACCATGGGCCCATTACATTATTATTAACTACTTGTGGTCCCTTACATGAGATGGGTTAACCACCTTATTTATTACTATGGCCCATCCCATTATTACATTATTACCTTGGGTACCTCCCTTGGTACCCCATATTATCCCCCCTAGGTATATAACATGATGCTTATCCCCCAATAAAGCTTTGACTTGTCCTCAAGTCATTATTGAAGTGATGAACCAAACAGTAAACAAATAGAACAAGGAATTGTTACCAGCCAAAGAATTGGTTTTCAAGTAAGAATTCTGGGTTAGAGTGTGCTAGAGTCTGGTTTTCACATCTAAACCATTATTAAAATTATATATATATATATATATATATATATATATATATATATATATATATATATATATATATATATATTTTAATATTTTTTAAATTGAAATGAAATGAACTAAGGTAGAGATATCACAGCTGAAGGCTGCAATATCTCAACCTCCCTTTGCTAAGATACAGTTTGAAGAAAATCCTCCTTGTTGATGGGCTTATGGTAAAGTTTTAACCGATGGCCATTGACAAGAAATGGGTGGCCTTCTCCATCAATGGTAATAAGCTTGACTGATCCATTTTCATAAACTTGAACTATTTCATATGGGCCCATCCAATGTGTGGTAAATTTGGCTTTATGATCTCTAAATTTAGAGTCAAAGAGTAAAGCCCAGTCTCCTTCTTTGAACTATTTCTTCTTGATGTGTGCATCATGCCACTGCTTCCTTTGTTTCTGCATTAGGAGTGTTGTCTCCTCTGCTTTCTGCCTCATTTCATCTAGCTGGTTCAATTGCTGAATCCTCTCTTGTTGGGCTTCATTGAGATCAATTCCTAAATCTAGAGCCATCTTATAAGTGTGTATTTGAAATTCAATAGGAAGCATTACCTCTTTGTCATACACCAACTGATATGATGTAAATCCTGTAGTGTTCTTCCACGTGATTCTATAAGCCCAGAGTGCATCTTTGAGCTTCTCTTCCCAATTCTTTCTGTTCATTGCTACGGTCTTAGTGATAATTCCTTCCAATGTTTTATTTGTGGATTCCACCTGGCCATTGCCTTGTGGATGGTAAGGTGTACTTTTTCTATGCTTGATTTGATATTTTTTTGTGATGTCTTTAACTAGCTTTGAAGTAAACTGAGTACCTTGATCTGTCACTATCTCCGTCGGTACTCCATACCTTACAAAAAATTCTTCAAAAAGGAAGTTTACGACTGTCTGTTCAGTTTCCCGGACTAGTGCTTTGGCTTCAGCCCATTTTTTCACATAATCAGTACATACTAAGATGTACTTTTTACCTTTGGAAGTTGGATTGATGGGTCCTATGAAATCGAGAGCCCATTTTTCAAATGGCTCTAAGTGTACTTGAGGCTGAAGTGGCATTTCATCTGTAGTCGTTGGCCTACCCATTCTTTGACAGCTATCACAACTCTTCTCATACTTCTTGGAATCCTTAAAAATAGATGGCCAGTAGTATCCAAGACTAAGAATCTTGAATGTTGTTCTTTTAGCTGCAAAATGCCCACCACACGGTTCATCATGGAAAGATTTTAAAATATCAATTATTTCATCATTTCTTACACATCGTCTAATAATAATATCATAACTAGTGTAAAATAAATCTCCATTAACCCATGAGTATCGAGCACTTTGTTTGATTAGCCTCTTCTTTTCCTTTGGAGTAAAATATGGAGGTGTTCTTCCTGTGGACAAATAGTTGGCCAAGTCAGCATACCAAGGATTCACTATTGAAATTGCAAATAAATTTTCATCTGGAAAAGAATCTTCAACCAGAACAACCTCACCTGGATTTTGCAGTCTAGAAAGAAAATCTGCCACCTGATTCTCCTTACCTGGTCTATCTAACACTGTGATATTAAATTCCTGTAATAATAACGCCATCTGGTAACTCTACCATTAGTTACTGGTTTATTCATTAAATACTTAATGGGAGAATGGTCAGTATGTACAAAAACCTCATAACCAGTTATATAATGTCAGAATTTATTCACAGCATGTATGATTGCAAGCATTTCTTTTTCAGTGACTGTGTAGTTTAATTCTGCAGGTGTTAGATTTTTTCTAATGAAATAGATGGCATAATTGAAAGACTCTTCTTTTTGGCCTAATGAGGCACCTACTGTAGTATTAGATGCATCTGTAAAGATGTGAAATGGTAGGTTCCAGTTAGGTCCTTTTAAGACTGGTGTGGTTGATAACTTTTCTTTGAGTGTTTCAAATGCTTGCTGACAATTCTCATTCCAGTTGAAAGGTGTATCTTTTGCTAGAAGTTTAAACAGAGGTGAAGCTATTTTACTAAAATGTTCAATAAACCTTCTGTAATAGCTTGCATACCCAAGGAAACTTCTTACCTCTTTTTGAGTCTTTGGAATTGGCAAATTGACAATGATCTGGATTTTTGATGGATCAACTTTAATGCCTTGAAAAGAAATATAGTGGCCTAATACTATCCCTTCATTTAACATCATAAAACACTTTTCATTGCTCAGGGACAGATTATCTTCAATGCATCTCTTCAAAACTTTTTCAAGATTCTCTAATGCATGCTCAAATGAATTACCATACACTGAAAAATCATCCATGTAAACTTCAACACAGGCATGAACTAAATCAACAAAAATAGCTAATACAGCTCTTTGAAATGTAGCTGGAGCATTGCAAAGTCCAAATGGTAAAACCTTATAAGCATAAGTGCCCCAAGGACAAGTAAAAGTGGTTTTGTCCTAGTCCTTTAAGGCTATCCTGATCTGGTTGTAGCCACTGAAACCATCAAGAAAAGAGAATGATGATTTCCCAGCTAATGTGTCTAGCACTTGGTCAATAAATGGTAGTGGGAAATAATCTTTGAGGGTTGCTTTGTTCAATTGTCTGTAATCAACACAAATCCTCCACTTACCATTTTTCTTGGGCACTACTACCAATGGGGATACCCATTGACTATCAGAGATAGGATAAATAAAATTAACTTTCAATAGTTTTTGCAATTCTTCTCTAACAATATCCTGAAGCATGGGATTCATTCATCTCTACGGTTGCCTCACTGGTTTGATATTACTATCCGTATAAATATGGTGAGTGCATGTTTCAGGGTGAATTCCGTGCATATCGGTGTAGTCCCAAGCAAATGCTTTCTGGTATTTTCTTAATAATTGAATCAATTTTTCCTCCTGAGATGAGTCTAGGTCATAGAAAATTTTAGGGGCAAATGTTCGCCCTTTGGAGAAATTAAGGGGTTTTAAATTTTTAGTGGGCGAATATTTTGTATCATAGTAAATTTTTACAAATCACCTCAAATAGCCCACCTTATTTTAAGGGAGAGGGTAAAAAAGGTAAATTTAGCCCTTGAAATTAGGAGTTACAACCTTCCATTCGCCCATTTTCAAGAATAGATTTTATTTAAGTGAATCCATTCGCCCATTTTCAAGAATAGGTTTTATTTAAGTGAATCCTATGGGCCAAATACCATATTTATAAAAGAGGTATGGTAAATTAATAAAAATATAAATAAATGAGAGGTATGGTAAATAAATAAAACATTTTTTATATTTACTCCATAAGTCACCTTATACACATGCAAGGGTGTAAACAAATAAAAATATAAGTAAAGTGGAGGTATGGTAAATAAATAAAACGTCTTTTTATACTTACTCAAAAGGTATGGGAAATAAATAAAAATATAAATAAACTAGACGTATGGTAAATAAATAAAACTTCTTTTTATATTTAGTCCATAACCCTCATTCTATTTATGAAGGCTCAAGAAAGAGGTTTTATTTAAGTGAATCCTATGGGCCAAATACCATATTTGTAAAAGAGGTATGGTAAATTAATAAAAATATAAATAAATGAGAGGTATGGTAAACAAATAAAACATTTTTTTATATTTACTCCATAAGTCACCTTATATTTACAAACACTCAAAAAATGCGTTATATTTAGGTGAAACCTATGGACAAAATACTATGGGACAAGTACCATGGACTAGATTGTTATTAATATCATGCAAAAAAACATTATTAACCCTAAAATTAGTATTAATAAAAATAAAAATGGCACATTGTATTGACCCATGGTATTCACCAAAATGGCACCTGGTATTGAACCATGGTATTCACCAAAATGGCACATGGTATTGACCCATGGTATTCACCTGGAATGTAGCCTATTTAAATGGGGGAATTAAACCAGCATAGATCCATCTTTACTCTGGATCTACTAACCCTCCAGAGGTATCAAATATCATGATATGCAAACTAGCATAGAGTGAAAAAATATTCGATCCCTCTTGGGGGTGGATCAGGAGTAAAAATGGATGTTGTAATTTAATGTATGTTAAACATTTTAGCTTGGTTAAAATAAAAAATAAAATAAAAATCAACTATTAATTTTATTAATTTTTATAAATTACTAATAGTAACTTTTAAGCTCCAGGTTTATAATAACCCATGGTATTGACCCATGGTAATACCAAGATCTTACAAGATTTTATAATTGAGTAAAATATTCGCCATGCCTGGTGAGAGATTCGCCAAAAAATTATATATACATATTATATTATTGATAAAATCGCCTTCCATTTTTCCTATATACCATGGAGATTCGCCCATTTATTATATATATAAATTTAGGGGGGTTCTTAAAATTTTCCCTAGTCTAGGTGAGTGCCTGTTGGCATTATGATACATATGTTGTACTTGATGGAAACCCACTCATCTCAGATGATAAATTATAGTGTAGCAAAGTTCACTCACTTTCATGAAGATAAAAGTTTCTTTCATGTAGAGAAAAGTTCACGCACTTTCATGAAGATAAAAGGTTCTTTCATGTAGAGAAAAGTTCATGCACTTTCATGAAGATAAAAGGTTCTTTCATGTAAAGAAAATTTCATGCACTTTCATGCAGAGAAAAGTTTATTTCATGTAGAGAAAATTTCACGCACTTTCATGCAGATAAAAGTTTCTTTCATATAGACAAAAGTTCACGCACTTTCATGCAGAGAAAAGTTCCTTTCATGAAGAGAAAAGTTCACGCACTTTCATGGTTGGCTCATGGTATTAGTCCGACAGTTTTTGTTCCTATGGTTTTGGTCCATGGTATTGCATCCAAAAGTGTTGACCCCAAGTATTGGGTTCATGGTATTGTGTTATTATGGTTTTGGACCGTGGTATTGTGAAAGGCCTAAGACTATAAAAGAGGAAGGAGATCATTTGGCAAGGCAATCAATCTAAATGAATTGAATATCTAATGAGTGCTAGATCTGAAATATTTGTGATTGGGGTTATGGTGCAGATCTGGATCTGAATGAAGGAGGAACCTTAGCGCATAAAGAAGGATAAGTTCTATTGATGGGTCATAATCTTTAAGCTTGAATAATAGTATCTTTGTAGGATTTTAATCTGTTATATGATGCGCATGCTTGATCTATAAATTTGACAATCTGGGTTAATTAGTGTCTGAATATTTGAAAGAATGAATTATCCTTTATAGATCTGTACGCATGTTTAGTGAAGTGAAGGAGCGTATACACGATGGTTCAGTGAATGAAAACGGCGTATACGCAGGTTCGTCCAAACACAGGAGCGTATGCACGTAGGTTTTAGGTTGTTGAAGTAGGGTATATCTTTTGAATTATGATCTAGCTGCCTTTGTTTATTGCTACAGTATTCTGGGTTCAGAATTTGGTGTGTGGTTACTGTTACTGTGTTCTGGGTACAGCTGTCAGAGAAGTGTTTACTTGATTCAGTGCTAATTGGGGAAAAGGAGATTGTTTGAAGCAGATATACTTGATGATTGATTGATGTTCATGGATCCAGTCTGAAAATTTATGAAACGAGGTCCCTGGAAGAAAGAGAAGGTTGTAGCCTTCAGTAGGCCAGCACCTATGTACTAGTATCTTGGCTAGTACAAGAGCTAAGGGGGTTGTAGCTCCCTTCCAGGAGAAGCTGGAGAACGAGAGAGGGTTGTAGCTCTCTGCAGGTTGCAGCTTGCGTACTAGTAAAGGACTGCACCAGTACATTGTAAAAAGAAGTTTCTAATTAAAAGAAGATAGAGATGAATTGCAGTAGGTGGTTTTCATCCACATTGGGTTTCGACCTTATATCTTGTGTTCTTGTGTGTGTGATAGTCTTCAGACCTGTTTTACTGTCTCTGGTTACTGGTTATTTGATTCTGATACACAAATTAATAATCAACTTTGAAAGATAAAGTAAATTATAAGTTTTCATTGTATACGCGAGTTTCCTTCTACATAGTTGTGTATATATGCGGTTTTAATTAACTAAATTAGCGTATATTATCTGGATTTGAAAAAGGGAATATTTGACTTGATAATACTAATTCACCACCCCTCTTAGTATTATTTCCAACAATTGGTATCAGAGCAGGTCCTTCTAAAGAAGCTTGATCACTTGGAGGAAGATCCATCATCATGAACAACTATGAGAGAGAAGCATCTATCAGGCCACTGATTTTTGATGGGACAAACTTCGTATATTGGAAGGTAAGAGTTACTGCCTATCTTCAATCTCTTGGTACAGAAGTTTGGGATATCATAGATACAGGGTACACGTTTCCATCAGCAACTCCTACAGATCCGGCTGAGAAGAAGAAATATGAAACAAATGCAAAGACTGTCAATACCCTATTAGGATGTCTATCTCAATTAGAATTCGTCAAGGTTATGCAGTATAAATCCACAAAAGAAATATGGGAAAAGATTGTTCTGAGCTATGAAGGAGATGAACAGGTAAAATGAGCAAAACTTCAAACCCTCAAAATTCAGTATGAAAATCTTCGAATGCACAATGATGAAAGTGTGGCTAACTATTTCCTTCGTGTAGATGAGATCGTTAATTATATGAAAAAATTGGGTGAAGGAATAAAAGAGGCTATTGTGGTTGAAAAGGTTATATGATCTTTGTCCCCTAGGTTTGAATCTAAACTTTCTGCAATAGAAGAAAAAGAGAATCTACAAAACCTTACCATGTCTCAGCTGCACGGAATTCTGACTGCTTATGAAATGATGAAAGGAGGACCATCAGACAGGAGAGAAGTTGCTTTCAAGGCTTCAGGCAGAGGAGATTACTATGAGTCAGGACACGTGTCTGAAGAAGAGGAGGAAACAAATTTTGTCAAGAACCTTCAACGGGGTACTGGAAGATTCAGAGGTAAGTTTCCTTTCAAATGCTTTGCTTGTGGAAGAGTCGGTCACTATGCTGCCAAATGTCCTCATAAGGATAAGATTGACAAGGGGAAGGAACTTGTTAGATGGAACAAGAAAAAAAATGTAACTAAGAAAAGTTACTACACTCATGAAGACAGTGATGGTCTTTCAAATAGTGATGAAGATGAACGAGGTAAGAATTATAAACTTTTAATGGCTTTTGAAGATGATAATTACATGGATGTTATAGATGAAGATGGTTTTTATGAAGAGATTTCTAGACTCAAAGTATGTTTAGAAGAGAATAATGTGATCATTGATACTCTGCAATTCCAACTTGCTGAGAAAGAAAAATTTCTTGAGAAGTTAGAATGTGAAATTGTTGGTCTTAGAAAAGAGATTGAGAAAACAAAGGCTCTTAATCTTAAATTTGTTAAAGGATCTGAAACTCTAGATGATATTATCAATGTGCAGTGTTATCCACTAATCAAGACAGGTCTAGGATATAATGAAGAAGAATCTTAAGCGCAGAAACCATCCACCTCAAAAAGTTATCTTGATGCAGCAAGGAGGAATGAGCAAGAGCCCAATGGAGATCACCAGGTAAAACAGGGACGATTTACAACAAGAATAAACAAAGACTGCCAGGTAAATCAGGGGCAATCCACCTTAAGGATGAACAAAAGCTACAACTAGCCACAGGTAAAATATTCTCAATTTGCCTCAAGAATGGATGACAATAGAAACTACAATCATTTGGCTGGTTGATTTGATAATTGTAGGTGTTTCTTCAATGGCCAATGTTTCTCTTGCCATAACTTTGGCCACAAAGCAGCTCAATGTGTTGCCTATAACACAATCATGACTAGAGAAGCTCAAAAACAAAGAAGTATGACTAGAATTATGAAAAGAACCTATAACAACTTTTCTGCCCTTGAAAATGAAATTGAATGTTCTATTTGTAATAACTTCAGTCATGAAGATTCTGAATGCAAGAGCTGGTTTCGGCAAACAACTCAGAAGGAACAAGCCTCAAGTGCTAGAACATGGAGAATGAAGGAACAACAACCAGAAAGATGTGGGATAGCCTTTTATGTAGAAGGACAATAAAATCAATGGTACATCGACAGTGGATGTTCAAAGCATATGACAAGTGATAAGGAAAAACTTCAATCATATAGTGCTTTATAAAAGGGAAAGAAAGTTTCTTTTAGAAATGATACCCCTGCAGTCATAAAAGGAAAAGGCACTATTTAGTTGAAAGAAAAAGTCAAAACTGGAAATTTTCTATATGTTGATGGCTTGAAGCATAATCTACTGAGTGTCAGCCAGATGTGCGATCAAGGAACTGAGGTAATATTTCGATCAAATGGATGTAGTGTTCGTGATCTTGATACAGGAAAAACAGTGATCAAAGGCATAAGAACCCCAAATAATTTATACATATTTGAAGAAGGACAACAACAATGCTATTTGAGCAAGAATGATGAACACTGGTTATGGCACCAGAGGTTGGGGCATCTAAGCTTTTCACAGATAAGGAAAGCATGCAAATACCAGGCAGTTCGTGGTCTTCCAGACATCAAAATTCCAGACAATACAATATGCAAATCATGTCAGTTTGGTAAGAAAACCAGAACTAACTTCCTTGAGAAGGAAGGATCAGCGAGTAGGCCTCTTGAACTAGTCCATATAGATATATGTGGTCCATCTAGGACAAAATCACCTCGAGGAGAAGAATACTTTATATTAGTCATTAACAACTTCTCTAGGATGGTTTGGATAGGACTTTTGAAGCACAAATACGAAGCATTCGAAAAATTAAAATCGTTCAAAGCCTTGGCAGAAAACGAATCAGATTACAAAATTAAGTGCCTCGGGTCTGATAGAGGTGGGGAGTTTACCTCAAATGAATTTTTCGATTTCTGTGAAGAACATGGAATAAGAAGGGAATTCTCTACAGCTAGGACTCCTCAGAAAAATGGAGTGGTGGAAAGGATGAATAGAACCGTTCAAAAAATGGCTCGTGCTATTCTTGATGAGTCTGGAACACCCGCAACCTTCTGGGGTGAAGCTGCATTTGCTTCGGTTGTTATTCTAAAAAAAACAAATGTCTGTGTAAACAACACTCAAACTCCTCATGAGCTCTGGTATGGTGAGACTCCTTCGGTAAAACATTTCAAAATCTTTGGAAGCAAATGCTATATTAAGAATAATGATGAACATCTTGGCAAGTTTGAACCTAGAGCAGATGAAGGCATACTTCTTGGTTATTCTCCCCACAGCAAAGCATATAAGTGTTACAATAAAAGACTTGGAAGAATTGTTGACAGCATTGATGTAGTGATTGATGAAGAAGGAACATTCCTTGGCAAGTAAATTATGAAAATATTGAAGAGGATGAAGACTACCCTTCAAATCAGACTGATGATGAAGAAGAACCTCAAGAGGCACCAGAGGAACAGATAAGGATAGAAGAGAAGACTCCATCCAAGTACGTTCAGAAGAATCATCCAGAATCTCAGATTTTGGGGTAGAAAGAGGCAGGTGTACAAACAAGAAGAACAATTGCAGAAGCCTCGAGCTATTTGGCATTGCTCTCCTCCAATGAACCACAAAATTTAAAAGAGGCATGCAAAGATGAATGCTGGGTCAAGGCAATGGATGAAGAACTTGAGTAGATCGAAAAGAATAACACTTGGGAGTTGGTTCCTAGACCAAAAGATAAGAATGTCATAGGGACAAAATGGATCTTTAAAAACAAGTTGAATGAAAATGGGGAAGTGATTAGAAACAAGGCCAGACTTGTTTGTAAAGGGTATGCTCAACAAGAAGGTATAGACTTTGAAGAAACTTTTGCTCTCATTGCTAGACTTGAGGCCATCCGAATGTTCCTTGCTCTCTCAAGCTTTCAGAAGTTCAAAGTATTTCAAATGGACATGAAATCGGCCTTTTTGAATGGAGACTTAGAAGAAGAAGTGTACATTGAGCAACCAGATGGCTTCATCCTTGGGAATGATCCAAATCTTGTATGCAAACTAAAAAAGGCTCTCTATGGTCTTAAATAGGCTCCAAGGGCTTGGTACTACCATTTGGACAAATATCTTCATCAACAGGGTTTTTCAAAAGGATCAGCAGATAGCAATCTTTATATAAAAATTGGAAATGACAAATTGCTAATACTTGTTGTGTATGTAGATGATATTATCTTTGGCAGCAATGAAGAAGCTATGAGTCAAAAAGATTTTCCTTGGTGATGCAGAAAGAATTCGAAATGTCTTTGCTTGGAGAACTGACATATTTTCTTGGATTTCAAATCCAACAAAATGAAGGCAGTATCTTTTTGTCTCAAACCAAGTATCTCAAGAAGATATTGAAGAAATATGGCATGGAAGATGCAAAACCATTATGTACCCCTATGGTTACAGGATGTAGCCTCAGTGCAAATGATGAATCAACAGCAGTGCATCAACCAACCTATAGATCCATGATTGGAAGTCTTCTTTATTTGACAGGTACTCAACCAAACATCATGCATGCAGTGGGAATAGTTGGAAGATTCCAGGCAAATCCTAAGGAAACCCATCTTCAGGCAGTAAAGAGAATTTTCAAGTATCTTCAAGGAACTCAAGACTATGGCTTATGGTATCCTAGAGATACAGATCTCACTCTACATGCTTATACAGATGCAGATTGGGCTGGAAGCGTGGATGACAGGAAGAGCACAAGTGGTGGAGCATTCTTTATGGGTTCCTGATTAGTATCTTGGTTCAGCAAGAAACAAAGTTCAATTGCTTTATCTACAGCTGAAGCGGAATATGTGGCTACTACATCTTGTTGCACTCAACTCCTTTGGATGATGCAAAACTTGCAGGATTTTCAAATCAATTGTACACCACCTATCTCCATCTTATGTGATAATACAAGTGCAATCAACATTTCAAAGAACCCAGTTATGCATTCAAAGACCAAGCACATACCTATCAAATATCATTTCCTCTGGGAACAAGTGCTGGAACAAAAGGCCAAGCTGGAGTATGTTCCCTCTAAGGAACAAGTTGCTGATATACTCACCAAACCACTGCCCAGGGAAACTTTTGAATACTTCAGACAGAAGCTGGGTGTAGTTGATGCATCATCTTGCTGTTAAATCTTGTTTGTGTCAGAGAAAAATGGGGGTACGCGAGTTGCCAAAGGAGGATCCGCGTACATACGCAGGTTTGTGCAGAGACAGTCGCGTATATGGAGGTTTGATGGATATTAGTAGGAACAGGCTCTGGTTGAAGATAATCTGGTATGGCTTTGACAGATACCATCTAGCACAAGTTCAGGGGGAGCAGATAAACTTCTAATTATGCATTGTTGGCATTATCTTAGAAGCTTTTGGTTCTAGTTCACAACTGTTGTTGGATTCAGGTGGAACAAATGTAGAGGGAGAACAGAAGGAAATCATGGTTGTTGATCTGAGTGGTGATTGACAGATGCGGCTTCTATCAGTTATTGTGACTTTCATAAGCCTTGCTCTAGATATTTCGTCTCTATGTCATGTATCTCTTTTATGGTGTCAAGGTCATGTAACGACCTATTTTTGGTTCCCCACTATGCCTGGGATGAAGATGTAATGTATTTGGTTGTCACATGTAATTCTCTGATGTATCCCCACTTGGTTGGGTGGATGATCCCCACTTGGTTGGGTGATGGATGGATGTATTGAGTCTTTTGGTGATAGGAAGGTCTTTTATGATGTGTAAGTCTTGGTTCTTCTTTAAGAACATCTTTTGCAGATCTTGCCTACAGTCAGGGGGAGCATGAACAACACACTTCAGTAGAGCAAAGATTTTAGCATGAACTCAAGGGGAGCATGGACAGATTGGTACACCTTGGCATATACAAAAGGGGAGCTCATTTAGAAATTTCAGCAGGCACTCAGGGGGAGTATGGAAAGCAAAGGAAGAGAATATCTTGGTCCGTCCTTTGCCCTTGATGTCAAAGGGGGAGAGTGATTTGGTATTGTTGCCATCAAGTCCAAAGAGGGAGATTGTTGGCATTATGATACATATGTTGTACTTGATGGCAACCCACTCATCTCAGATGATAAATTATAGTGCAGCAAATTTTACACACTTTCATGAAGATAAAAGTTTCTTTCATGTATAGAAAAGTTCACGCACTTTCATGAAGATAAAAGTTTATTTCATGTAGAGAAAAGTTCATGCACTTTCAAGAAGATAAAAGGTTCTTTCATGTAAAGAAAAGTTCACGCACTTTCATGCAGAGAAAATTTTATTTCATGTAGAGAAAAGTTCACACACTTTCATGCAGAGAAACGTTTCTTTCATATAGAGAAAAGTTCACGCACTTTCATGTAGAGAAAAGTTCCTTTCATGAAGAGAAAAGTTCACGCACTTTCATGGTTGGCTCATGGTATTAGTCCGACAGTTTTTGATCCTATGGTTTTGGTCTGTGGTATTGCATCCAAAAGTGTTGACCCCAAGTATTGGGTTCATGGTATTGTGTTATTATTGTTTTGGACCGTGGTATTATGAAAGGCATAAGACTATAAAAGAGGAAGGAGATCATTTGGCAAGGCAATCAATCTGAATGAATTGAGTATCTAATAAGTGCTAGATCTGAAATATTTGTGATTGGGGTTATGGTGCATATTTGGATCTGAATGAAGGAGGAACTTTAACGCATAAAGAAGGATAAGTTCTATTGATGGGTCATAATCTTTAAGCTTGAATAATAGTATCTTTTTATGATTTTGATCTGTTATATGAGGCGCATGCTTGATCTATAAATCTGACAATCTGGGTTAATTAGTGTCTGAATATTTGAAAGAATGAATTATCCTTTATAGATCTGTACGCAGGTTCAGTGAAGTGAAAGAGCATATACATGCTGGTTCAGTGAATGAAAACGGCGTATACGCAGGTTGGTCCAAACATGGGAGCGTATGCACGCAAGTTTCAGGTTTTTGAAGTAGGGTATATCTTTTAAATTATGATCTAGTTGCCTCTGTTTATTGCTGCAATATTCTGGGTTCAGAATTTGGTGTGTGGTTACTGTTACTGTGTTCTAGGTACAATTGTCAGAGAAGTGTTTACTTGATTTAGTGCTAATTGGGGAAAAGGAGATTGTTTGAAGCAGATATACTTGATGATTGATTGATGTTCATGGATCCAGTCTGAAAATTTATGAAACGAGGTCCCTGGAAGAAAGAAAAGGTTGTAGCCTTCAGTAGGCCAGCACCTACGTACTAGTATCTTGGCTAGTACAAGAGCTAAGGGGGTTGTAGCTCCCTTCTAGGAGAAGCTGGAGAACGAGAGAGGGTTGTAGCTCTCTGCAGGTTGCAGCCTGCGTACTGGTAAAGGACTGCACCAGTACATTGTTATAAGAAGTTTCTAATTAAAAGAAGATAAAGACGAATTGCAGCAGGTGGTTTTTCCCACATTGGGTTTCCACCTTATATCTTGTGTTCTTGTGTGTGTGATAGTCTTCAGATCTGTTTTAATGTCTCTGGTTACTGGTTATTTGATTTTGATACACAGATTAATAATCAACTTCTGAAAGATAAAGTAAATTATAAGTTTGCATTGTATACGTGGGTTTCCTTCTACATAGTTGTGTATATACGCGGTTTTAATTAACTGAAGTAGCGTATATTATCTAGATTTGAAAAAGGGAATATTTGACTTGATAATACTGATTCACCCCCCCTCTCAGTATTATTTCCAATAGTGCCAATATTCAAAGTTTTTCCTAGACTAATCTCTATGGTCTTGCTCTGTGTGTTTGTGATAGATTGGATAGGAAAAATGTTCTGAAATGTTGTTTGCAAGGAATGAATGGTGCATGTTTCCTGAAAATTTTGTGCCAAAAGTTCATCTGCAACATGGTATTGTTCATTTCTCAATTCTTTGGAAACATCAGGTTGAGAAAGGAATAATTCTACCAGATCGTCATTATTATGTTCTTGAAAATCATAGATTTGGTTGATGCTGAAACCGGATTGAACTTCTTCCTTGTCATTGTATTTATCATCAAGACAGTGATGGTCTTTCAAATAGTGATGAAGATGAACGAGGTAAGAATTATAAACTTTTAATGGCTTTTGAAGATGATAATTACATGGATGTTATAGATGAAGATGGTTTTTATGAAGAGATTTCTAGACTCAAAGTATGTTTAGAAGAGAAGAATGTGATCATTGATACTCTGCAATTCCAACTTGCTGAGAAAGAAAAATTTCTTGAGAAGTTAGAATGTGAAATTGTTGGTCTTAGAAAAGAGATTGAGAAAACAAAGGCTCTTAATCTTAAA
The DNA here is from genome assembly GCA_031772625.1 of Pinus tabuliformis. Taxonomy (NCBI): domain Eukaryota; kingdom Viridiplantae; phylum Streptophyta; class Pinopsida; order Pinales; family Pinaceae; genus Pinus; species Pinus tabuliformis. The sequence goes on along the minus strand of CM062807.1, from coordinate 192,889,991 downwards.
TTTGTTAAAGGATCTGAAACTCTAGATGATATTATCAATGTGCAGCGTTATCCACTAATCAAGACAGGTCTAGGATATAATGAAGAAGCATCTTAAGTGTAGAAACCATCCACCTCAAAAAGTTATCTTGATGCAGCAAGGAGGAATGAGCAAGAGCCCAATGGAGATCACCAGGTAAAACAGGGACGATTTACATCAAGAATAAACAAAGACTACCAGGTAAATCAGGGGCAATCCACCTTAAGGATGAACAAAAGCTACAACTAGCCATAGGTAAAATATTCTCAATTTGCCTCAAGAATGGATGACAATAGAAACTACAATCATTTGGATGGTTGATTTTATAATTGCAGGTGTTTCTTCAATGGCCAATGTTTCTCTTGCCATAACTTTGGCCACAAAGCAGCTCAATGTGTTGCCTATAAAACAATCATGACTAGAGAAGCTCAAAAACAAAGAAGTATGACTGGAATTATGAAAAGAACCTATAACAACTTTTCTGCCCTTGAAAATGAAATTGAATGTTCTATTTGTAATAACTTTGGTCATGAAGATTCTGAATGCAAGAGCAGGTTTCGGCAAACAACTCAGAAGGAACAAGCCTCAAGTGCTAGAACATGGAGAATGAAGGAACCACAACCAGAAAGATGTGGGATAGCCTTTTATGCAGAAGGACAATAAAATCAATGGTACATCGACAGTGGATGTTCGAAGCATATGACAGGTGATAAGGAAAAACTTCAATCATATAGTGCTTTATAAAAGGGAAAGAAAGTTTCTTTTGGAAATGATACCCCTGCAGTCATAAAAGGAAAAGGCACTGTTTAGTTGAAAGAAAAAGTCAAAACTGGAAATGTTCTATATGTTGATGGCTTGAAGCATAATCTACTGAGTGTCAGCCAGATGTGCGATCAAGGAACTGAGGTAATATTTCGATCAAATGGATGTAGTGTTCGTGATCTTGATACAGGAAAAACAGTGATCAAAGGCATAAGAACCCCAAATAATTTATACATATTTGAAGAAGGACAACAACAATGTTATTTGAGCAAGAATGATGAACACTGGTTATGGCACCAGAGGTTGGGGCATCTAAGCTTTTCACAGATAAGGAAAGCATGCAAATACCAGGCAGTTCGTGGTCTTCCAGACATCAGAATTCCAGACAATACAATATGAAAATCATGTCAGTTTGGTAAGCAAACCAGAACTAACTTCCTTGAGAAGGAAGGATCAGCGAGCAGGCCTCTTGAACTAGTCCATACAGATATATGTGGTCCATCTAGGACAAAATCACCTCGAGGAGAAGAATACTTTATATTAGTCATTAACGACTTCTCTAGGATGGTTTGGATAGGACTTTTGAAGCACAAATACGAAGCATTCGAAAAATTCAAATCGTTCAAAGCCTTGGCAGAAAACGAATCAGATTACAAAATTAAGTGCCTCGGGTCTGATAGAGGTGGGGAGTTTACCTCAAATGAATTTTTCGATTTCTGTGAAGAACATGGAATAAGAAGGGAATTCTCTACAGCTAGGACTCCTCAGCAAAATGGAGTGGTGGAAAGGATGAATAGAACCGTTCAACAAATGGCTCGTGCTATGCTTGATGAGTCTGGAACACCCGCAACCTTCTGGGGTGAAGCTGCATTTGCTTCGGTTGTTATTCTCAACAAAACAAATGTCTGTGTAAACAACACTCAAACTCCTCATGAGCTCTGGTATGGTGAGACTCCTTCGGTAAAACATTTCAAAATCTTTGGAAGCAAATGCTATATTAAGAATAATGATGAACATCTTGGCAAGTTTGAACCTAGAGCAGATGAAGGCATACTTCTTGGTTATTCTCTCCACAGCAAAGCATATAAGTGTTACAATAAAAGACTTAGAAGAATTGTTGACAGCATTGATGTAGTGATTGATGAAGAAGGAAACATTCCTAGGCAAGTAAATTATGAAAATATCGAAGAGGATGAAGACTACCCTTCAAATCAGACTGATGATGAAGAAGAACCTCAAGAGGCACCAGAGGAATAGATAAGGATAGAAGAGAAGACTCCATCCAGGTACGTTCAGAAGAATCATCCAGAATCTCAGATTTTGGGGTAGAAAGAGGCAGGTGTACAAACAAGAAGAACAATTGCAGAAGCCTCGAGCTATTTGGCATTGCTCTCCTCCAATGAACCACAAAATGTAAAAGAGGCATGCAAAGATGAATGTTGGGTCAAGGCAATGGATGAAGAACTTGAGTAGATCGAAAAGAATAACACTTGGGATTTGGTTCCTAGACTAAAAGATAAGAATGTCATAGGGACAAAATGGATCTTTAAAAATAAGTTGAATGAAAATGGGGAAGTGATTAGAAACAAGGCCAGACTTGTTTGTAAAGGGTATGCTCAACAAGAAGGTACAGACTTTGAAGAAACTTTTGCTCTCATTGCTAGACTTGAGGCCATCCGAATGTTCCTTGCTCTCTCAAGCTTTCAGAAGTTCAAAGTATTTCAAATGGACGTGAAATCGGCCTTTTTGAATGGAGACTTAGAAGAAGAAGTGTACATTGAGCAACCAGATGGCTTCATCCTTGGGAATGATCCAAATCTTGTATGCAAACTAAAAAAGGCTCTCTATGGTCTTAAATAGGCTCCAAGGGCTTGGTACTACCGTTTGGACAAATATCTTCATCAACAGGGTTTTTCAAAAGGATCAACAGATAGCAATCTTTATATAAAAATTGAAAATGACAAATTGCTAATACTTGTTGTGTATGTAGATGATATCATCTTTGGCAGCAATGAAGAAGCTATGAGTCAAAAAGCTTTTCCCTGGTGATGCAGAAAGAATTCGAAATGTCTTTGCTTGGAGAACTGACATATTTTCTTGGATTTCAAATCCAACAAAATGAAGGCGGTATCTTTTTGTCTCAAACCAAGTATCTCAAGCAGATATTTAAGAAATATGGCATGGAAGATGCAAAACCAGTATGTATCCCTATGGTTACAGGATGCAGCCTCAGTGCAAATGATGAATCAACAACAGTGCATCAACCAACCTATAGATCCATGATTGGAAGTCTTCTTTATTTGACAGGTACTCAACCAAACATCATGCATGCAGTGGGAATAGTTGGAAGATTCCAGGCAAATCCTAAGGAAACCCATCTTCAGGCAGTAAAGAGAATTTTCAAGTATCTTCAAGGAACTCAAGACTATGGCTTATGGTATCCTAGAGATACAGATCTCACTCTACATGCTTATACAGATGCAGATTGGGCTGGAAGCGTGGATGACAGGAAGAGCACAAGTGGTGGAGCATTCTTTATGGGTTCCTGATTAGTATCTTGGTTCAGCAAGAAACAAAGTTCGATTGCTTTATCTACAGCTGAAGCGGAATATGTGGCTACTACATCTTGTTGCACTCAACTCCTTTGGATGATGCAAAACTTGCAGGATTTTCAAATCACTTGTACACCACCTATCTCCATCTTATGTGATAATACAAGTGCAATCAGCATTTCAAAGAACCCAATTATGCATTCAAAGGCCAAGCACATACCTATCAAATATCATTTCCTCTGGGAACAAGTGCTGGAACAAAAGGTCAAGCTGGAGTATGTTCCCTCTAAGGAACAAGTTGCTGATATACTCACCAAACCACTGCCCAGGGAAACTTTTGAATACCTCAGACAGAAGCTGGGTGTAGTTGATGCATCATCTTGCTGTTAAATCTTGTTTGTTTCAGAGAAAAATGGGGGTACGCGAGTTGCCAAAGGAGGATCTGCGTACATACGCAGGTTTGTGCAGAGACAGTCGCGTATATGGAGGTTTGATGGATATTAGTAGGAACTGGCTCTGGTTGAAGATAATCTGGTATGGCTTTGACAGATACCATCTAGCACAAGTTCAGGGGGAGCAGATAAACTTCTAATTATGCATTGTTGGCATTATCTTAGAAGCTTTTGGTTCTAGTTCACAACTGTTGTTGGATTCAGGTGGAACAAATGTAGAGGGAGAACAGAAGGAAATCAAGGTTGTTGATCTAAGTGGTGATTGACAGATGCGGCTTCTATCAGTTATTGTGACTTTCATAATCCTTGCTCTAGATATTTCGTCTCTATGTCATGTATCTCTTTTATGGTGTCAAGGTCATGTAACGGCCTATTTTTGGTTCCCCACTATGCCTGGGATGAAGATGTAATGTATTTGGTTGTCACATGTAATTCTCTGATGTATCCCCACTTGGTTGGGTGGATGATCCCCACTTGGTTGGGTGATGGATGGATGTATTGAGTCTTTTGGTGATAGGAAGGTCTTTTATGATGTGTAAGTCTTGGTTCTTCTTTAAGAACATCTTTTGCAGATCTTGCCTACAGTCAGGGGGAGCATGAACAACACACTTCAGTAGAGCAAAGATTTTAGCATGAACTCAAGGGGAGCATGGACAGATTGGTACACCTTGGCATATACAAAGGGGGAGCTCATTCAGAAATTTCAGCAGGCACTCAGGGGGAGTATGGAAAGCAAAGGAAGAGAATATCTTGGTCCACCCTTTGCCCTTGATGTCAAAGGGGGAGAGTGATTTGGTATTGTTGCCATCAAGTCCAAAGAGGGAGATTGTTGGCATTATGATACATATGTTGTATTTGATGGCAACCCACTCATCTCAGATGATAAATTATAGTGCAGCAAATTTCATGCACTTTCATGAAGATAAAAGTTTCTTTCATGTATAGAAAAGTTCACGCACTTTCATGAAGATAAAAGTTTCTTTCATGTAGAGAAAAGTTCATGCACTTTCAAGAAGATAAAAGGTTCTTTCATGTAAAGAAAAGTTCACGCACTTTCATGTAGAGAAAATTTTATTTCATGTAGAGAAAAGTTCACACACTTTCATGCAGAGAAACGTTTCTTTCATATAGAGAAAAGTTCACGCACTTTCATGCAGAGAAAAGTTCCTTTCATGAAGAGAAAAGTTCACGCACTTTCATGGTTGGCTCATGGTATTAGTCCGACAGATTTTGATCCTATGGTTTTGGTCTGTGGTATTGCATCCAAAAGTGTTGACCCCAAGTATTGGGTTCATGGTATTGTGTTATTATGGTTTTGGACCGTGGTATTATGAAAGGCCTAAGACTATAAAAGAGGAAGGAGATCATTTGGCAAGGCAATCAATCTAAATGTATTAAGTATCTAATAAGTGCTAGATCTGAAATATTTGTGATTGGGGTTATGGTGCAGATTTGGATCTGAATGAAGGAGGAACTTTAACGCATAAAGAAGGATAAGTTCTATTGATGGGTCATAATCTTTAAGCTTGAATAATAGTATCTTTGTATGATTTTGATCTGTTATATGAGGCGCATGCTTGATCTATAAATCTGACAATCTGGGTTAATTAGTGTCTGAATATTTGAAAGAATGAATTATCCTTTATAGATCTGTACGCAGGTTCAGTGAAGTGAAAGAGCATATACATGCTGGTTCAGTGAATGAAAACGACGTATACGCAGGTTGGTCCAAACATGGGAGCGTATGCACGCAGGTTTCAGGTTGTTGAAGTAGCGTATATCTTTTAAATTATGATCTAGTTGCCTCTGTTTATTGCTGCAGTATTCTGGGTTCAGAATTTGGTGTGTGGTTACTGTTACTGTGTTCTAGGTACAGTTGTCAGAGAAGTGTTTACTTGATTCAGTGCTAATTGGGGAAAAGGAGATTGTTTGAAGCAAATATACTTGATGATTGATTGATGTTCATGGATCCAGTCTGAAAATTTATGAAACGAGGTCCCTGGAAGAAAGAGAAGGTTGTAGCCTTCAGTAGGCCAGCACCTATGTACTAGTATCTTGGCTAGTACAAGAGCTAAGGGGGTTGTAGCTCCCTTCTAGGAGAAGCTGGAGAATGAGAGAGGGTTGTAGCTCTCTGCATGTTGCATCCTGCGTACTGGTAAAGGACTGCACCAGTACATTGTTATAAGAAGTTTCTAATTAAAAGAAGATAGAGACGAATTGCAGCAGGTGGTTTTTCCCACATTGGGTTTCCACCTTATATCTTGTGTTCTTGTGTGTGTGATAGTCTTCATATATGTTTTACTGTCTCTGGTTACTGGTTATTTGATTCTGATACACAGATTAATAATCAACTTCTGAAAGATAAAGTAAATTATAAGTTTGCATTGTATACGTGGGTTTCCTTCTACATAGTTGTGTATATACGCGGTTTTAATTAACTGAAGTAGCGTATATTATCTAGATTTGAAAAAGGGAATATTTGACTTGATAATACTGATTCACCCCCCCTCTCAGTATTATTTCCAATAGTGCCAATATTCAAAGTTTTTCCTAGACTAATCTCTATGGTCTTGCTCTGTGTGTTTGTGATAGATTGGATAGGAAAAATGTTCTGAAATGTTGTTTGCAAGGAATGAATGGTGCATGTTTCCTGAAAATTTTGTGCCAAAAGTTCATCTGCAACATGGTATTGTTCATTTCTCAATTCTTTGGAAACATCAGGTTGAGAAAGGAACAATTCTACTAGATCGTCATTATTATGTTCTTGAAAATCATAGATTTGGTTGATGCTGAAACCAGATTGAACTTCTTCCTTGTCATTGTATTTATCGTCAAGCCATAAATTGTGTTATACTGCTGGGGATTGTGTTGATGGGTAAAGAGTGAGTTGTTTTCTTTCAATTCCTCGTGAAATGATCATATTACCCAATCGACATCCTATGAATGCATCAGTAGTTGCTAACCGTGGTCTACCAAGGATGATAGGGTGTCCTCCTAAATTGGATTTTGTCTTAAGAACTAAAAAGTCCACTGGATACTCCCAAGAGTCCAGTGAAACAATTATGTCCTCCAAAATCCGTTCAGGAATCACTTTAGACCTATCAGCGAGTTCTAGAACAATTGTTGTGTGCTGCAAGTTTGTGAGCTGGAGTGTTTTCATTGTTTCAAGAGTCATCACATTTATTGCGGCCCCAGGGTCAATTAAGGTGTTTGGAATATGTATGTTGTTAATGATTGTAGTGACTCTAGGAATACCAGGATCAACATACTTTTCCATGGAAATGGTGTTTGTCATAAGGCCAGCTAAATGTCCAATAACATGAATAGTTTGTGGATCAACTATTTTCCTAGTAGGATTTTTAAGGCACAGTTCTTTGATGGCTTTAGTATATATGGGAATGTCTTTTATGGCTTGTAGTAGTGGAATTTTTATATAGACATTCTTTAGCTCATATAAAACATCAAACTATGGTATAGACATGGAATTTTTGTTTGGACCAATCTATCTGGAAAAGGTGGTGGATGCAACAGTTGCATTTGTTTATTTCTGATGTCATCATTTTGTTTCCTTTGAATTGGAGTTTCATTTTCATTTTCTTTATTTTCTTCTTGTTTATCAACTGTTGGAGATTCTTTGTGAAGTATCTTACCAGACCTCAAATTGATATTTTGCAAAGGTAATGTGGGATATGATGGTCCCTCATCTACATTATTGGCTGGTCTCTCTGCTCTATTATTTGGATTTGGTACAGGTTGAGCAGGGATTTGAGTAGGTCTAAGAGGTTGTTGGTTAGATGGAAGCTGTAATTGTGGTGGATTTATTGGTGGAGGAGCAAGTAATGCTTGTTGAGTGGGTTGGGGTTAATGTGGGTAAACAACTTGTTGTTGAGGATATTGCTGATATGGTTGAGGATATGGCGAATATGGCTGATGATATTGTTGATATGGTTGTGAATATGGTTGGTATGGTTGAGGATATGGTTGATATTGTTGAGAGTATTGCTGAGATGGTCTCCATTGTTGTTTTGGGTAATTTTGGTGCTGCCATGGCATGGGTACATTCCACGAATTTTGAGCATACATCTGATCATGTGCAGGAAATTGCAAATTCTGGTTTGGGAACATACCTTGAGGTGGAGGTTTTGGCTGCCATGGTCTCTTTGCACCCATGAAATACACATTTTCCATATCTGTGTTAGCTGCCACATTACAATTCTGCAAAATCTTGACTTTAGAGCAATGAAATATATCATGATTTTCAATACAAAAGGGACAAACTTGAATGTTTTCTAATGGGCAGTCTTTTAAGGCATGTTTCTTCCGGCATTTTGGACAAAAGACAACCATCATTTGATCTTCCTCTTCTTGTCTTTTCTTAGCTTTGAGAGTGTCAATTTGAGTTCCTAAGGTACTCAATAGATCTGTTTTGAATTCCTCTAACAAATTTCCTATTTCAACTCTTGTGACACTTGCTGAAGCAGATTTTGTGGCTTTGGATGATATGGTTCTTTTTCCAATTTTGGCTTTGCTCCTAGAATACTTTTCACATAACTCAGCAATTTCTTCAAAAGGTAAAGTGGAAATATCACCTTTGCCCATCAAATTAAGATCATCTAAGTATTCCTCTCGAATGCCCTTCAAAAATATTGTTCAAATCAGATCAAGAGGCATGGTTTTGTGTTTTGATTTTTGTAAATTGTAAACAAACCGCTCTAAGTACTCCTCTAAATTTTCATCCTCTTGTTGGTTCATCCTAAAGATATCATCTCTGGAATCTTTCAATCCACAATAAGGTTGGTATTTCTTTAGGAATATTCTTCTCATGCCATCCCAATCAGTTATTGCATGTTCACCAAGCCCCATGAACCATCTTAATGCTCATGCTTTTAGTGTTGCTAGGAAGAGTCTAAGCCTATGGGCATCATCTGTGTAACCATATGTTCGACATACTATGTCAAACTCAAACAAGAATGAATCTGGGTCTTCTGAAGCCATGCCATAAAAGTTTGGTAGAACAAATGGAGGTATGTTTTTCATTTTTATTTCGTCGTCCTCTTCTGGTTCTTGAATAGGAAATTTAAAGGTTGACTCTTCCTCCTCTCTTTGACCTTAATTTGGTGGTCCTCTTGCTGATCCATATCCTTCCTCAACCATTTTGATAGGTTCCTCTGTTGATTTAATTTCTTGTTCAGTGTCACTTGTTTCAAAGAGAAGTTCAAGGAAAGATTGTTGAGTTACTGTGCTACTTTCTCTTTTTATAGAGGATTCAGGGAAATTTTTCTTCTGTGATTCGTGTGCTAATGGAATTTGCCTCTCGATGAGTGTGAGTCTTTGCCTTGATTTCTGTTTATCCTCTAATTTTTGTATGGTGACTTCCTCAGCTGCTGTTGTGTGTTCAACTTTTCCTAAAGGGTCTGCTCCTGATGGTAGGTTAGCTTTTGGATGTGGGGTTTTTATGAATCTACCTTTATTATCTCTATATCTAGGCATAAGTAAACATGACTTCTAAAATGATGAATTAAAATTAAATCTATGCTTTTGCTTGTTTTTGTTTATTTATTTTTTATTTTTTATTTTTTATTTAGAAATCCTCTAGCTACGCCTCCCCGGCAACGACGCCAAAATGTAGTGGCCAATCTAGGGTGCTAGATTAGACTAGATTTAATATCAACCAAGGTAGGTAGACTTAGAGGCAGGTGTCTAAAGTCTCTAGACCTACAAGGATCTCATCTACCTAACTATGTGTTTACTGTGACAGGCTACAACACTCCTTTATAGGAGATTGAAGTATGTTTCCTCTCACACCTTAACACTCAGATCATCTAATTTATCTAACTGTTCTAAAGAAACAGCGTGTTGCTATACTAAGTTTTCAACCCTCTTACAAGGATATTATCCACAAAAGCTCTTTCCAGCTAACACACTAAGCATTCATGAAAATCAAAAGCTCTTTTAAGCACACTGAAATTTTAAATGCATGAAAATAGAGTCCACAGAGATACTTCGAAATCTAATGATCGATCAAATCTTTTACAAGATATTGTTCAATGATCTAGCAATCGAATTCTCAGGCTATCACCATGAATATTATTTTCAAGAACTTCTAATCAAATCAATAAACTCACAGGCAAGGAAATAACATTAAACGCTATTCACACTATTTAGATTCAGAAACGCTATGGAAATGAAAATAAAAGTATACCAATCTCCACGTAGGGCCCATCCACGCTTCAATGGCACACTTAAGAAACTTCAAGTGATGAGAATGTTAACGCATAAGCACTGTAAGGGTAAAACGATGACTGTAATTAAGTTCTGGAAATCAAAATCACATGCAAAGCAATGTTCTGGAAACAATACACAAGAATAATAATCATCCTGGACAATATAATACACCATCTTTTATCTGCTCGTCTCCTTTCCTATGTTCACTAACTTTCCCTCTAAATCAAATGTAAATAAATTATGTAGATGTTTCTGCTTTTACAAAAGAGTGATTTTTGTCTTTTCTAATCTTAACTGATTTCCAAAGCAAAACAAAATCAGTTTGGGAAACTCTGGCTTTTTGCTGCCTTTGTGACCAAAAAGGCTGGGTTTGACCAGCATTGACCATGTATCCAGGAGCTTTAGATTCGCTGTTGAATAGATCTTTCACCATGTATGTACATTCCAGATCACGTTCTTATCCTTTGTTTTGATTGTCCTTCCATGCCACGTGTCACATCATAAACCATTTACAGGAAGTCATGACATCCTGTAATGTTTGTTGAAAATTCCTAATTTTTAACATAAAAATTCACAAATTAAACTTAATGTAAATTAACAACTATAATGCTTTGATTAATCAATTTCAATGGAATATGAGGGGTTTATGGGAGAAAAAGATAGACAAATGATGGATTTCTAGAAGAAAAGGATGGCAATGAAATGGTACCAACTCGGGCTATTTAAATTCTAGGCCATACCTAGCATGAGGGCCTAAGTAGACTTTTTGCAGTGGCTAGTGGACAGATGGAATATACAGGACCAATGTTTCATTATTGGTGGCCATCGGCTCGAAATGGAGGTAGAGGATGTTTACTTCTTGACTAGTTTGCCCAAGAGAGGTAAACGATTACCTCTATTCGGGACTAGGCCAGGTGGCCAGTCTATCGATAGTCTCCGACTAGAGTTTTGTAATGACCAAACAAAGGAAAAAGGGATTGATATCAAAACTATCTCCCCTCCTAAACTCAAAGTGATTGCATTTACTGTCACCAGACTCTGCAGAAGTACATCACTACATGTAGCTATCGGATCCCAAATGTAAATGGCAGTAGACTGTTATCGAGGCACCATCTTCAACTGGTGCGAAGCTATGTTGGCGAATGTAAAAGGCCAATTGACTAGAGCAGAGAACGGACAACTAAAAAACTTTGGATATGGTTTGTTAGTTGTGAGATTTGGTCTAGAGAGGGTCCTGATGTTGGTCCCACAACATCTTTCCATTGGAGTTGGACTTCCCCGAGAGCCCAAGCTGATGCATTGGGTTGCAGTTATGGCTCGTCATCATGAGGAGGGTTCAGAGGTTGTTCGATTTCCTCCTGAGTATTTTCGTTGGTTGGAGAACCAACTTTTCACGATTCAGGATTTTCCTTACACTGGGATGGATTATTGTGGTGATCTAGACATGACTCTTCCACCAGGAGAGCAGTGCGATGACTCAGGTAAAATCATTCTCAACATTTTCTAAGTTTTAATTTTTTTTTTATATCATCCAAAATTGATAGTAAAAAGTTTCAAATGCAGATGTGGGTCCACGACGACCAGCCACTCTCTGGCCCTATGAGAGGAGACACCCAGCTGCTAGCATAGATGACATAGATGACATTCCCCTTAGGTTACAACGCTATGTGATTGGGGTCCCAGGACCTTTTAGGAGGTTCCTTTGTAGGGTGGCCCGAGCAGTGGTTTCTTATCGTGATCATCACCAGTGATAGGATGATCGCTTTTGTAGACTTGATACGACTTTTTTGCTTTTTGTACTATCATTTTTTCTGATCATAAGGTGTTTTTCAACCTATGATCGAAGACGATGTATATTTGACACACTTCTATGCTATGCTATATCACTATTATTGGCTATCTTGTAAGACATGTTATGGAATGTTTTTAAATTTACTGTTTGATTATTGCAAATGTTTATTTAAAATTCAAGAAGCAATTGCATTTGCTAATGTATTTAAATATCTTGGAATATGCTGATATTCAATGTAGTCAAATTCACGTTCCAAGAGACGAACTCTCAAAAATAATATTAATAACACTGGATTTCTAATGGCATAAACTCTATTAAGCTGCAATACAATGAGTTCAAAATCTAACCTAACAATCAAACTCCGAATCCCAAATGAGATGGATTCAGATAATAACTCAATCACTGCACTATATTCTGCAATGTTGTTTGTTGTTTGACCGAGGATTACCCCATGCATAGATACCAACTCATCAGAGGGTGAATAGATAACCCAAGCCGTGGAAGAAATGTTCCGTGTATTACGACAAGCACCATCAGCGAAACCAATGTATGTTTGAAGAGACATCGACATTTGCAATATCAAGAGTAAAATCAAGATAAGAAGGAATAATGATAAAATCACTCTCTAAACTAAGTACACTTTTCTAATCTAAAACACACAAGCTAGAAAGAAATTAATCTAACTAAAATCTACACACCTAGATTTAAGCATAATATCTCTTCAGATAAAGAGCATTTCTGGGTTTACCCAAAGACACACCGTCAAAATCTACCAATTCATAGGCCCCTTTTGCCAACTTTCGCTTAACAACATAAGGACCATGCCACATAGGTACAAATTTTCTAGCCCCTAGCTTATCGTTTGCTTGATCTTATAGTAAGACTAGGTCTCCTTCCAAAACATTATGGGGTGTGACATTTCGATCGTACAGAGCTTTAATTCATTTGGCATTGCTAATGCAACATCATGTCGATTCTCATCTAACTGAGCTAAGTACAACAAATGTTTCTCCTCTTCAGAAGTGGCTGGGAGTAACTCTATGGCTATTTGCAGTGACGGAATTTCACATTCAATGGGTAACACAGCTTCCAAACCGTAAACCAGTTGAAAAGGAGTGAAACCAGTTGATGTTTTTACTGAGGTTCAATACGCCCAAAGTGCTGAAACATGTTATGCCAATTCGACCTATGAATACCAATGATTCATCGGATCATAATGACTAGAAATTTGTTGATTGCTTCAACCAGACCATTAGCCTGTGGGTAATATGGAGTAGAACAATCGTGATGCAGGACAAGTTGATCTGTTAGTTCAGTCATCATGATGTTTTGAAAATGATTCCCATGATTAGTAATAATCGCTTGAGGAACACTGAATCTAGTAATTATATGATTGAAAATGCAAATTGCAACAGTTTTTCCGTCTGCCGAAAATGTAGGCATCACCTCGGCCCACTTAGTAAAATAATCTACCGCAAGGATGATATACGCATGCCCCCTGGCCGAGTGAGGGTTACATGTAATAAATTCGATACTCCACTTTGCAAAAGGGCTGACGGAAATTATAGGGTGGAGAGGAGCAGGTGGAGCACGCATCTTTCGATCGAAAATTTGACAATTGTGACATTTTCAGACCGTGTAAATACAATCTTTAAATAAAGACGGCCAGAAATAACCAGCGCACAATATCTTTTGGGTTGTGGCATACCCAGACATATGACCGCCACATGCTCTAGAGTGACAGTCATTTAGAACCTTTTTAGCTTCCTCATGAGTTAAACAATGTCGGAAAACAGAATCCGTCCCACGACGATAGAGAGTATCTCCAATGATTTTGTATTGTTGGGATTGGAATCATATTTTCCGTCGATGAGATCATGAAATTTCAGGCCGAAAAGATTGGGTTTGGAGATAAACTATGATATCTCCATACCATGGATCAAGAGTACTGATAAGAAACAAGGATTCGTCTGCAATAGGCTCTTCCGCCACAGTTTTAGTATCAGCATGCGGGAAGTCACACATCAGTTCCGCAAATACCAAAGATTTCTTTGACTTGGATTTTTCAAATTCTAAGTCAAATTCCTGCAGGATAACAATCCTTTTGGAATACTTTCCCCCTAGCAATTGTTTGGTCAAAATATAGATCATAGGGTTACAGTCAGAAATTACAGTAGTTTTGTGTAGTAAGATGTAATGACAAAATCTTATTTAAGCTCAGTCAGATTCAAAGTTCGACTAAGATAGTAAATCACATGTTCACTATTGACTTCATCTTCCTGAACTAAAACCATCCCGATGGTGGAATGAGAAGCGGCGAGGTACAAGAAGTATTCCTGGTTGTAGTTGGGAGGATGTAATAACGGTGCATGGGTCAACACGCGTGTTTAAGTGCATCAAAAGATTTGTCAGCTATCTCATCCCAAAAGAATGGAGTATTCTATTTCAACAACCTGGTAAAACCTTTGTTATCTCGGCGTAGTTAGGAATGAAACAACGTAAAAATTTTGCTTTCCCTTGCAAACTTTGGAGTTGGCGAAGAGTCGAAGGAGGAGGAAATTTTACAATAGCTTCAACCTTCGAGGGATCGACACCAATGTCATATTTTGAAACAAAAAATCCCAGTAAACGACCCGTTTCTATATAGAAAACACATTTGTGCGGATTCAACCTAATTCGATAATGCCTACATCTCATAAAGATTGCTCGTAAATGAGTGAGATGATCGGCTCTCTGCAATGAATGGGCAGGTAAATCATCGAGATAAGATTGCACAATGTGCTTGATGTCATGAAACGCGTAAGACATAGCTCTTTGAAAAGTTGATCCGACGTTCTTTAATCCAAAAGCTAATTTGCAATAAGCAAATGTCCCCCATGGGAAAATGAAAGCCATTTTTGGTTGATCAGCAGGGAGTATGTTGATTTCATTGTAACCGGAAAAACCATCCATAAAGGAGAAAATTTCACTGCCGGCACAATCATCAATGATTTGATCGATATAGGGGGTTGGATAATTGTCTTTAGGACAAACTCGATTAATATCCCTATAATCGATACATATTCTTATCGTTCCTTGCTTTTTGTTAACATGAACAATATTCGATACCCAATTTGTTAAGGGAATTGGATAAATGAAACCTACTTTAAGTAATTTCTCAACTTCTGCTTTAATAGTAGCAACTTTTCACGGATGTATCTGACGCAAACGTTGCTGGACAGGTTTAGCATCCAGGTAAGTTTTAATTTCATGAAAAACAATCGCTGGATCGATTCCTGGCATCTCTTCGTATGACCAAGCAAACACGTCACAAAATTCTTGAAATAGGTCCTTATAAGTTTGGAGTTCATTTTCCATACAGGAAGCACCTATATGAATGTTTTCAACAAATCCAGGTTTAACTGAAATGTCAATAGGAACCGTTCAAGAGATATTTCCCAAATGCAATTCAGAATCAGGATGTTCCAATGGATTCTATGGTTCTTTGACATAATTAGTAGTAAAAATATATGAAAAATCATTCTCAAAAAGATCAATCTCAGGTAAGAACGAAGATCGATGATGAATATCTTCCCATGGTAAATCATCAACAAACAAAATTTCACAAATCTGCTCATCAGTATGAACAAGCTCAGAAAAAATTGTTGAATCTGAGTTTTATATTGAAAGTGATTCTCCATGGACCACATTCATTAGATTGATTTCGGTTGAAAAAGGGTTGGAAAATGACTATACAACCTGATACACACTTTCATAGGGACTCAAAGGCATCGCATCACCAAATGAATCCACCTCAGACTCGGAAGGTACGATCCAAGGATCATAATAAACAATGGTGTTTGATGAAATCATATGAATGATTGCAGTAGAGGGCGATGCATTAGGAGGAGGAAAGGAAAAAGTTCCTAGTAAACCAGAATCTTTAACCAATCCTACCCCAACATCCTTGTAAGGGATAGTTGTTTTACCGACATGTTGGATACTTTTAGAAGAGGTTGGGTCGGAAGAAAAATAAGTCAGCTGGTCTATGGTTATGATCTTTCCATTATGAGGAAACTTTATAAGCTGAAAGACTGATGAAACAACAACAGTCATAGCGTAAGACCAGCTGCGACCCAAAAGAAGGTTGTAATCTGGAGGGGCATCAACCACCTCCACATCTAGATTAATAGTTTTTCCTTCAACCCCTATAGGTAAATCTTGTATAATGCAAAAAGGATGGAACCCACGGCCATTGAAAGCCTTTAGAATCGTCGGGGATTGATTGAGTGTAGGAGAACCAAGCGATCTCCAACATTGGATCGACATAATACACGTGGAAGCTCCCTCATCAATTACAGTCCTAAAGCAAGGTCTGTTTTTGACTAACACTGGAATCTGGAAAGCCATTTGATGAGGTAGGCGAGGTGTACTATTTTCTAAATCGAAGATTATAAGGTTCGAGTCTTGAATATCAATAGCTCCTATAGCCGACAAAAGTTATTTACGTTGTGCTGGGCATGATTGCAGCACCTCCAAAGCCGACATTGCTGAAGGGGAAATAGCTAAGTCTTCAACAATGTTATAATTCTGAGTAGCTCTCGCATGGAGATTGAAAGCTGACTTTCGAAGTATAGGTTTAGCAAGCAGTTTGATTACTAATTTTGGGTTAGGTTTCTCGTTCTGTAGCAGATCAGAACCAGGAGTTGAAGTTGATGGGTTTGAATTAGAAGATTCTGCTTCCTTACCACCAACTGGACTTTTACTTCCATAATCTTGCGATCACGTCGCAATCCTAACATGAGACATCATCATTATGGGTTCCTCCTAGGCATTTGAGGAAGAACCGATCATATTACTATCTTCACTAGGAAAAGGATCCTTCAAGACAGCAGGCGTTTGAGAATCTTTAACGATTTTCGCAACCTCAGCGCGATGTGGGCAGTCTCTTGTAAAATGCTTTTCGTCACAAATGAGACAAGGATAGCGAGGTTTACATTTCTTGTCAGTAGATTCAATTTTATCTGATTTATCTTTCGAATTTTGTTTATTTTTCTTCTTCCCCTTTTTTTTACTGTCGTATTTTGATTTGGCCATAGATGATTCTACGACATGAATATCAGCAGGAATTTCAACGGAAGAGTCTCCTGTCGGGGAATCTGGTAAAGTTATAATAGGAGAAGAATTCTTTGAAGATTTCTTCTTACTTTTGGTGTTAACTGAACCAATCATACCATTAGCGGCATGAGACCCTGAAGGAGATGTAGTTATTTAATTTTGTTTCGGAAGGTCAGGGATTTTCTCGTGTAAAGTACCCGACTGCGTATAAGGGAGGTCAAGGTACTGAGCTTGAGCAATTACTTGCTTTTCAGTAACAACTCTAGCCTTAGCTACATCCTCAGTGATTTTAGGTAACAATGATTTTACAAACCATTCTGCTAAAATTTGATCCGGAATAAAAACTTTCACTAAACGTCATCGACGTCGCCATTCATGAATATGATCTGAAATATATGTGGACGTTGACTGTTTTAATGAAGTTAATAATTCCGTGCCATTGTCATATCTGACAGGCAACTGAAAATGAGTTATGAACGAAGTGGCTAACTGACTAAAATTATAAAAAGAGGCTTGCGGTAACTAAATGTACCACTTGGCCGCAAGACCAATCAGAGTGCGTTGAAAAAGACATAAGTGGATCGAATCATTTATGATGGAATTAGATGCACACCAGAGGTGATAATTCATCACATGGTTTGACGGATCCTCTCCTGATTTACCTTCAAACTTTGGGATATCACTAGGCAACTTATTCGGCATTGGCGGCCAAAACGGAAGATAATTAATCGGATCGTCCGTAAGGCATGACAAATCAGGCAAGTCCAAAGTTTCTATAAACGATAACTGATGATTAGGGTCATGAAAACCCTGGGTCATAAGACCAGCCCCAGGAGCAGGATATCTAGGATAGCTTGGAATTGGAATTGCATTTGGGATATTATATCCTCTCGGAAAACCAGGATTAACCAAAACGTATTGGGGTTTTTGAGGTTGATGATAAGTATATCCATGGTACGGCTGATACTGGTAAACTGGGCTTTGCACAACAGGACCGAATTGGTACTGTCCCTGGTACGGTTGATAAGTGAACTACGGTTGACTTGTGACAACCATACTTGGACCAGGTTGTCCTGCAAGCACCTGAACCGAAGTCTGAATTGTGGGTCCAGACTGAGGTAAAGATGCTTTAGGAGTTGATGCAGGAACAGTAGAAACCGGAGGTGTCGATACTCCAGAAGTAGGTGGGGTAGATTGAACAGAGGCTGCAGTAGTTGTAGCAGTCGTTTGAGGTGGAGTTCGAGGCGAACTAGGCCGAGACTGATGAGCTACACCAGGTGCAGAAGTTTGAATAGTAGGCTAGACGGGTTGCTGGGTTGAACCAGAAACCAAAGGTTGTCTAGATTGAGATGACAACTACAGATTAGGTTACAAAATCTATTGATATTGAGATGGATCCCACACCATGTTCATTTCGGGGTATGGACGCATAGAAGGTTGAACATATTGAGGACCATAACTGGGTTGAGCATAGAGCTGATAATTCAAAGGTACATTTCCAGCTCCTTGAACAAATGATTGACCTAAAGGTGGTTGGAAACCTTGGGTTGGGTACTGACCTTGAGGTTGATAACCTTGAGGCACGTACTAAAACTGGGGTTGACCTTGAGGCATATATTGATACTGGGGTTGACCTTGAGGTATATATTGAGTCTGAGGTTGACCTTGAGGAAAGTATTGTCCCGAAGGAATGTATTGTCCTTGAGGTTGCCCCCCAGGCGGTAACTGACTACCTTGAGGTTGCCCCCCAGGCAATAATTGAGTACCTTGAGGTTGCCCCCTAGGCGGTAACTGACTACCTTGAGGTTGCGGATTTGGAATAGTACCAGACATCATAAGAATTTCTTCTACGCTTAACGGTTTAGTTCCGTTATTACCAGTTGATATCCCATGTTCAATGGGTTGAGGAGATGCTCCTGAAAAAGTACCAGTGAGTGACTGATATCCAGAAGGAACAGAAGGACCGCTATATAAAAATGTTTCCAGTGATTGGGAAAACATGGATGACTGTCTCGACATATTCAAAGGAGGATAATAACCTCTAGGTGTTGGGTGAAAAGGAATTCGAGGTGGTGAAAAACTAAGACCCGGGTTTTCTAAAAAGTTGGTCAATGAGAGATACCAAGCGTCCCTCCTAGGTGGATTGTAGAAAATTGATTCACGCTCCCTAAGTTCTAAAGTTGGTTGATTTTCAGGGAGAATTATATCTTCTTCTAGACTAACAAGTTCTTCAATAGAAATGAGTCTCGAAGGAAGATTTTGGGTAATGATCCTTACTACCCTGGGTGAACCAAGACCACTGGAAGTTGGAGAAGCAAATCCTGATGATGGAGTAGCAGCAGGTTCAGTTTCAGGCTCAGAAATTTTAGGTTCTTCGGCTAATTCACTAGTAGAAGATATACTACCAGTAACTTCGGAAAATGAAATTGGTTCGGAAATATACTCTGTTGCTTGAACTTGATAATCAGGATGAACAACTAAAGAAGATTCTCTTTCTTCCGGTGACCCAACTCTACTGTCACTAGGAGTTACAAGAGATCGTAGCCCTTCAAGCTGGCTTGGTGAATACTTGGGAGGTTGCCCCCGAAGTCTACGAGATTGTCTCAGTAATTTAGCCACGATTAAATATTTTAATTACTTCACACGCAAACAAAGAAAAATATCAATAAAACCACCTAAAGTCTCTAGAGAAACAAACAATTTGAATCACACGCCTAAAAAATCTAAGAGTTCAAACCACACACAAACAGTAACTTTCTGTACCAAAAACACTAGTTGGTGATGAAATCCAACGTCGCAGAATTCAATACAGAAAGGGCGGTTGGAATAGTTACCCCGACAACTTGCTTAATGAAACAAACTAGCACAAGTTTCTTCACAAAACTGTCTTGAGTGAAGAGAACCCCCCAGAGAGTCCAAGTGAGTCTAGTCGACGTCTGCTCCAGGTACAGTGGGATCTTCCCTCCACCGTCACCTTAGGAAAGAATCCTATAGATTATGGTCACTATGGTTATCAACAAAAACAAATATACCTGGGGAAACAGTCTACGATCCGACACACACGCAAGGGAAGAGTAACAAAGCTCAATCCCCTTGAAGGCTCCTTGAAATAATCCAAGGTTTACCAACAAGTGACCCCAAGCTCCTCGAAAATGGTCAATCCGAGGTTTACGATTTTTAATATGTGTATATCTGCTATTGTTCCCAATGAGGAAGGATTGATTACCTCACTGGTTGAGATATGATCTCGTGCTTGAGTTCTTTAAGAGGAGCTTCCTAGAGCATAGATGTAACAATTGGAATTTATTTCCTATTGCAAGATATAGCTACTTGTTTGTTTTAACTATCTTGGAGAGTTAATTATACCCTACTCCAAGGTACTAGCCTAAGCTATGTTGGTGATAAGAGCCCTAGAAATAAAAAGATTGCTAGATCAATTTTACTTTAAGTGTTATTTTTATAGGTTGTTTCTTAAGTCAAAAGGTATGGAGATGAAACTTTATGGTGTGAAGACTCGACTCCAAAACACTAAAAAATGCACCTAAGATGATAAACAATTATTTTTCTTTAATGAATTTCTAGCTAAAGAAAGAGTTGAGAATGCAATTCTTTGAAAATCAAATCTTTTCTTCAACATATTAATGAAAAGAAAAAGCTTTTTGTCTTTTTCAATAAACTCAAAAACGAGACTACTAATTATGCTCATGAAAAAATCCCTTTCTTTTTCAACACTCAAAAACTACAGAAAACAATTTCTTTCAAAAGAGATTCTAAAATTTCTAGAAAACACTCAAAACTATGAAAAACTATGCTTGAGATCTAAAAATTTCTAAAACCTAATTGAAGTAAAAGCTTACAAAATTTCTTTTTGAGGATGTTTTACTTAGTCATTCAGCAAACTAAGGACTAATTTGTTCAAAATAACAAATTAATCAAAAAACACCTAGCTATGTTTTCTTTTTAAAAATGAAATTCAAAACTTTCAAACAAGTTCTTTCAAAGCTTTGCAAAGAGAAAACGAGATCTATTTCTCACCAAGGGCAGATTTCACAAATAAGTCAGACTCCTCAAGGAGACCAAAAAGACCAAGGTAATCTGAGGTTTCTTAGGCTTCTAATCTCTGAGTTACTACAAAGACCAAACGAAAATCAAACCAGGCACACAAAACTTCTAGAAAATCACCTAAAACCAAAATGCCAATGGAATTCACTTACAAGAATTTTCTAACAAGACACATGCAGATCTGGGCAGAGACTAAAAAACGTAAACAAATCCTAAGCTTAACTGAATGAAAAGATTTTAGGTTTTTCAAAAATTTGACAGGGTCCGCAAGCTTCCGATATAACCAGATGCGGTACCACTCTGTGTAGTAAAGTAACAGTGTGGGGATGTCCGTACTGTGTTACAAACAGAACGTGCGGTCCTCTTTCAAAAACGTGAAAAAACAGAAAACAATTCAGAATCTAAAAAACTACCCAATCTCACACACATCAAGAAAAACCAGAAACCGAGAAAAAGTTTCTCAAGTCAAAGTAAAAGTAAAGGCAAGAAACCAAAATTCAAGTCCCTAGTGGAGTCGCCAATTTGTCAGCCAGATAAATCGTTCTTGCGGACAAGACCGATCTCCTTAGTATCAACTGATATCTAGCGACAAGCAAAACAAGCAAATCTACCTTTCTCTAAATATTGTGATTTATAAATAAAAACCAAGAGGTGTTTTAGACCCTACCTTAAGTCCAATGCTAGTTTGTGGCAGCCATGCTCCGACCGTCTGAATGAGTTTCCTTTTAAGAACCTACAAACAAAAACAAGCACACATCAAATAACACCTGCATAGCCAATATAATAAATCATATTCATCATGGTGATCAAGGAATCCATGAAATAAACCATAAAGACAGCTTATTGAGAAAAATAAACTTGATTGTATTAACTTTGAACAAAGAAGAACTTTGCAACCTTTGGTGCCTTGATGTTGTACAAGCTCCTCCCAGGGTCCAAGCAAGAATCTCCTCTACTTTGACAAGCCTCACACTCTTCCCAATGAGATCAAAAAGGTATGTAATCTCTCCTCTCAACCTCAATTAGGAAGTCTAAATTCCAACAGCATTTACCCTAAAAAATATTCAGCTTTCAACCTCCTCAGTAACCAACCCAATGCCTCATTTTATAGTGAAAATGAAGGAGGTTACAGGTCCACCTATGAAGGGATAGAGTCCTCCTTCAAAGGGATAAGCTCCTCACATCAAGGGGTTAGCTCGTTTAGGTATGGAATGTATGCACCTTAAAGGAGCAAACTTGCCACCTCAAGATTCCCTCTAGAAACTTCCAGAAATAACCCAAAGTGAGTTTTTAAGAATGTATTTAACCTTTCTGACTTTTACAGGGGTCCGCACCCATTACATAGAAACAGAGCGGTCAAGTACGCAGGGGACATGACCAATAGGTGCGGGACCACAGGTAATGCTAAGAGAAAGTGTGGAACTAGAGTTTTAGAGATTTTTAAGGGCTTTCTCTCATTTTTCAAGGCTTGACATGAAGAGCTGAGGTTTAAGACTTGCAAAGGAGGAAAGTGTGGGTGGTGATAGACTCACACTGATTGCAGAATGTCATGGTGACAATATTTTGTGCAACACCTTGTGTTTGATTACGTGTTTTCATTATTGGCTCCTGGTTAAGCGATGCTATGAGTGTTCGATGACAAAGAAATTCTTCACACTCGCTAGTTTGCACTGTGCATCTTGGAGACCATCACCATTATCGGTGGCCTTCCTCACATCTGTTAACGATCTCCATTATTGAATGGTAATCAGATGATTTCGTGCATGTTCGACATCAACACATATTATCACATGTACCGATCTATGCTGTTCGGTGAAGTGGAAATCAAGACCTTGGGTAGAGGCTTGCATGATTTAGCCTTGTTTCCTCTCCCAAGCTGCGGATATTGTTCTTTGGAGACAACTATTTCAGGATGATTTATTATGACACTGGACCCGCCATATGCCATATTGGTGGCCAACATTTTTATATCTCAGATGAGAAAATTACTCTAACATAGCTACTAAGCATGGGAATGCCCGACTTAGGACATGATTTTAGCAGTTGATATATATGTATCCATGTTGTATCAGGTTTTCCTTGTCGCCCAAAACTTCTCTATCTCTCTACAGATATTTTGACAACAAATTACAGTTTTTTCTAAAGTATTTCAGTCATCATCTCTGCCTCCGATATCATACTTTAGGGGGCATCTGTTATAGGACAAAATGACCTCCTCATCAACTCAGAGGTGAAAGACAAAATTACCAAAGCAAAGACCACAATTGCAGGCCTTGAATCCACACTAACACTGGCTTTACACTACTAACTTGCTTTACAAAGCTTTTTACCAAGCATAAAGGAGCGTTAGTCACCCTGCTAACTCAAGTTGTTAGACCAGGGGGAGCATTAGTGAACCTAAGAGAATTTCAATGAGTCAAGCCAATGAATCTGCTCATAAATATATAGATATTAAATCCCTAAATTTGCTCAAGAAAAGCAAGGAAACTCCAAAAATCAATATATTTGGAGAAATTCCAATTTGAGAATGAAGGAAAATGGGAAAAAGCTTGTAAACAGGGCAGGTTCATGGCTTTTTCCCTAATGAACTCTAGGAGGAACTTGGAAGCCCTAATTCGATTGCTATATAAGCATTGAGAGCGCCATTGTGATAGGGATCAGAGCATTTGGAAGGATAGCCCATAGAGTTGTTGTGTATTGTCGTATTCTTGAAGAAGTTAGCTGAAAGAGGGAGAAAGAGAGAGGAAGAAGGGGTGAGGAAGGCTGATACAATCAATGGTTGTAACCACTCTTCCATTATAAATATAGAACTACAGTTGTGTTTCCTACTCCATAGTGTCAGTAATGTTGTTCATTTATTTGTTCATTCTGATGCTTGTCAACATGAGTAGTTAAGTTATACACTAATACATGTTTATTGTGCATTCTTACATTAGTTTTCGGAAGTGTATGCTGTGATTGGTTTGCCTTGTCTTTTGTGCAGGAATTGTCTTGGAGCCGGCTTTGAAGGAGTTCTTCTTGCCGCATAGAGATCCCCAAGCGAATCTAGAAGGAGCTAAAGGTAATCGTCTTTCCATAACTTGTCAATTTATGTTTGATAGATGAACATGTGTGTAACTTGGTAGCTGTTGTAGATAATCTTACAGTCTGTCGAAGGTCCCGGGAAGACCTTTGATGTCTAAATTTTCTTTATTTTCTTTCATCTTTCTTCTAATTTCCTTATAATGAAATTATATGTCTCTTCACCTTCCTTTTCTCCTATTTTCCTTTATTTTCATAAATAAATGCCAATTATCACCTCTTTTCCTTTGCCAATTCCTCTTTCAATTTCCTTAGCTATTAATAAAACAAAAGTGATACCCACTATAGTGCTTTTACCAACATTCAACTTGGAATACGTGTCCCATGACCTTGGTCTTATTTTTCCTTTATTATCCTTTGTTACATGAAATTTAACCTGTGGTTGTTACACTTTTCCTTTTGTCCTAATGTTGTCCCCTTTCCATATCTAGTTTTCCCCATGTTAGTGTTAGTCTTTGCATCCTGTCACCAGTGACCAAATAGGCTCTTATCATGTCTTGTTATGGTCCCACAGTCAAATTTTTGTCATTCCATTAGGTCATCATGCAAAAATTTGGTCACTGGATATAGTATTAGGTTTGCCTTCAATCCTTTTGATGATTTTTTATTCCTTTCTGGTTCATATCACCTTTGTTCTAAGTGTACTTTAGTCATGAGTTGTTTTCATCATCATATTCATTTTTATCATGATTTCATTCAGCCAAGGTTCCCATTAGGTTTTATGGTTTCCAAGGTTTCCATTAGGTTTCAAGGTTCCAAAATCATCATTTCAGAATCTTT
The DNA here is from genome assembly GCA_031772625.1 of Pinus tabuliformis. Taxonomy (NCBI): domain Eukaryota; kingdom Viridiplantae; phylum Streptophyta; class Pinopsida; order Pinales; family Pinaceae; genus Pinus; species Pinus tabuliformis. The sequence continues at coordinate 192,865,170 of CM062807.1, read as the reverse complement.
TGTCATCAAATTCAGGTTGCATTACATCAAATCCATGTAAGTGGCCTTGTTTTTACGATATTTGTCTGTCAGTTTTGATTGGAAATACTCATTTCCCTCTCCCATGGTTTTAGGGGCATTTTCTTGGTTTCATGACCTCCATGGTAAAAATATCAACAAAACTTGTATCCTGATGCTCATAGACCTTCCCCTATACTTAATATACATTCCTAAACACTTCTAATCACTCCTATCCCTCAAAATCACCATTTTCCCACAAACCTTAGCCTATTGCTACAATTTTACACTTTTCTAGGCTAGGCCTGTGTTTTGCCCTTTTGGACACCTTCCCCTCACTCAATCCTTGAAATTCTATTTTCCCCTACTTCCTAACATCCCTCCCTATCTCCCAAAATTTCCAAAAAATTTAGAAGCCCCCCTATCCCCTTTATTTCCCTTCATTCTTATAAATTTCCCAAATGCTTGTTTTGCCTACACTAACCCTAATTTTCTCTCCCATTGAGCTAGGGTTTGCAATGGTATGGGAAGAAAAGGCATAAGTGAGGTCATATAAGCAAGTATGAGGCCATTTCAGCTCATAAACATCATTTCTCCATCATTTTTCAAGAAGTCATTCCAAGGGACAAATCATTTGCCACACATAGGGCAGTTTTTCTTCAAAGGATGGTTATGAGCAAATGGAGATGAATTTCACAAAAGTGAAAGAGGTTTTTGTTAATAATACACAAAGGAAGAAAAAACTCCTTCAATTTTTATACAAGTGTCATGGTTTGGGAGAAATGTCTAAGCACTTTCTACAGGAGTGTTGTTGCACTTATGGAGCGACCTTGGTAAAATAATTTTTTATCCTAGATGAGGTATCCAAATCACTTTCTTGATGACTCCATTGACAACTCGACATCCAGAGATTTCCAATGAGCTATCAATCCCTCAGTTTGGATCTTGGGGAGGCCTCCAAAATTTCTATACAACATGGCATTGTATTTTGCTATGAAAATGTTGTGCTTTGCCCTTGGTCACTGTGTTTTTCCCTGAAAGTGCTGCGCTTTGCCCTTGGTTGCTGTGTTTTGCCCTGAGTTTCTGCACTTTATCTAGAACAGAGCCAATTTATCTCCATATTTTCCAAGCTTATCTTTAAGTGCCTCCACAATGAGACAACATAATTTGGCTTCATTTTCAAGAGCATTGAAAAGATGGCTTACATTGTATTGAACAAAGAATATAAAAAGCAGACAAATAATCTTTGCCATCACTCTATAATCAAGATAATTTTCCTTCATCACCCCAATTAGTTAAATATTACATGGGAAACCTTCGTTCAGAATGATATCTTCACTGCACCACCAGCTTAGCCTATTAGACCTATTCCATTATCATCATCAGTGCCTCAAAGGGAAGTAGGACCATCTAGCAATACTGTAGTGGAGAAATTTAAGAAGAGAAAAAAGAATAAAAAGGATAAATAGGTCAAGACATATCAGAGAGGTCCTAGGCTAGTGTTTGAAGAAAATAGGCAAGTGTTTGCTCCACATATTGTTGAAGGGGCCTTGCCTTCTACATCAGCAAAACAGGGTCAGCAACATAAGCATCAAGCATTTCAAGAAGAAGCTCAAGGAAACCATAACAAGCCAAAAGGAAAAGGAGAAGCTTGATTTACTTTATGAGGCCTCCCTCATGGCATATCATATCATATTATAGCTTCACTCGGCAATTTTCAGAAGATTTGGAGAATTTTTTGTCATTTTCAAATTTTTATGTTTTTTTTTATTGTTTTAAAAAACACAGTGTAAGTTATAAACTCAACGACTTGGACATTGTGATTAGCGTGGAGACCTCGAAATTAAAAATGGCTGGAATATTTGGACTCATAATGACATCTACATGCAATTTTGACTATTGGAACTCCAAAATATGAGCTTATGATGGGCAGAAAAGGAAAAAAACTCTCAAGAAATCACCTTTCTGCCTCCTTTTTTAGATGGACATTGTGCTTATAGAGTCAGCTTGGGAGAATAAAGTTTTGAATGCCTTCCCATGGGTAATTTTAAAAAATCCAAGATTTTATGGAAACTAGACAGGCAAGGCTAGTTGACCATTCTCTCAGATTTAAATTTTGACCTCCGAAAGACACCTAAAAGTGGCCTCAAAGTTGGCGCTATGCTTATGAAAAAATTATGAGTTTTTATTTAAAAAATTTAGTGTGTAATTTCTCAGGTTTTTAGTTTGACCTGGTCAAAGTTAAACTCATGATGTAACTTAAGTAGTTCAAGGTTTAGATGATGTAATCATAAATAAATAGGCATGATAGATTTTTTTTATGCTTAATTAGGCCTCATAAAAGAAGCAAAACTCAAATCAAAGTCTAAGAGAAGAGTTTGTGTTTGACCTTCTAACTCTCTCTTGTTGGTTGAAAGAATCTTGGAAACATTTCCACCATTTAGGAATTCGACTCTTGAAGGTGGGGAAGTTGTTTGATTGAGTCTATATGTATCATTTCTCATTCAGAGATAAGGGTTTCAATTTTGTGTAGAAACTTGTACCTTATGTTTTCTTACAGCTAATCAAGGAGCAGTTGCAGCTATATTTCAGGAATACTTGTTCAGTGAGTCTATGGTGTTAGTTTTATTTCATATTAGTTTCTAATTGATGAAATCATCTCTCTTTTCATGCTTTATCTTCTTCTTATGGTTTTCCTTGCAGTCATATAGACATAATTCTTAGATTTAAGCTCTGTTTATGTGGAAAATCATGCTTGTGTTTCTTTTCTTCTATGACTAATGAATTCATGCTTATACATGCTCATTATGTTCTCTTAAACTCTCAGACATATACTACATTTACAAAACCTTAAGTTCACCATAACACACTAATATCTAGCTCCTCTTTATACTTGTCACTACAAAATTGAGGCCTTGACCTAGCTACTTGCCATAATCCCTGGTCCAACAAACTAAAAACCCTAAATTCCCAAATACCCAAACAAGACTTGTATATCTAGCCTAAAACCTATTTCTTTTTATTTATTCATCAACAAATCCGTAGATATATCCCTCTCTAGTTTAGTAGGGCTAGCTACTGAACTGAAAGTGGTTCGAGGTTACCTTTTTTGATTTCCACCTCAGCTTAGGAAATTTTAAGGGATAACATTTAGGCACCGTTGGCGGGGACATGAGTGATGTATCTTCCTTGGGAAAGAACGAAAAAGATCATATCTGATTGCTGATGGTGAATAGTGATCAGACACAAAAAGGTTGTGCATCTTTCACTTGGTGACTCTAGTGTCGAAGAATCCAAAGGATTATAAATCTCATGGTGACTCCACTGTTCAAAACCTGGTAGTTTGAAGAACTTCTTGGTGACTAAACTGTTTTCAAAATGGATTCAACTGCTCGAAGGTATGATCCCTTAAATTGTGAAAATATTCCAGGCTTTCCAAACCACATGCATTGTGTAGATCGGTATATTTATTTGCCAAAGTTCAACGACAAGAAAGGAGAGCATACTGCTCTTCACTTGGTAAAATTTCACATGCATGTACATAGGCTGCAGATTCAGTTTCCTAAAGATTGTCTGATGAAGATGTAAAATAAGATCATGGGATGAAGGGTTAAACCCAGGTAGTTTATATTCTGTTAAAGATTTCGGTAGAGTGTTCTCTAAGAATTATGGGAAGTCTCTTTTACAATGTTTTTGTGATTATTGTGAAGGTTTTATTGCATATCTTAAAAGTATTGATGATATCAAATGTATGGATGATGAAGAGATCATTGGAGCCTTTTATGATTTTTCCTTCCAACAAAAATTTGTAGAAGCTAATCACTTTGATACATGACATAATACTCAACAAATAGTAGCATCCTCTTTGATTGATGAAGAAACAGATGATGAATATTGTGTAGATGCTCATAAAGATTTCCCACAGGAAACAATTCTGGCAGCAACACAACACACTGATTAGCTAGAGGTTAAGAAAGGAATTCAACAGCCTGAAACTAATCGAGAAGAAGAGAATAATGAAAAAGAACAGGTTATTTTAAATCCTATGGATGTACACCTTAGCACTGTGGTTGTTAGAAAAAGTCCTCTTTCCAATCATCAGGTAAAAGTAGTTGGGCATACCATTGAAGAATCATTTGTTGATTTGCAGCAGTCTTATGATCCACAATAACATCTCCAACATAGAGTATTTTCTTCTATGATTAAATATCAATTAGATTGGAATGATGAGAGCCAAGTTTATTCCATGATACTAATGATGAGTTGCAGTGACCTTGTCAATCTTCAAGCGATCAAGATATATATAAAGATGTTCTTTCCAGCCACCCTTCATTCCTTTCCTCTTCTAAGTGTTTAATTTAGGAATAAATATGTGCAGATCTGAATTTTGAGTTTGCTTGTATAGAAACTCCAGAGAGTCATGATTTATCTGTTGAGGTAAAAAATGGTGTACAATAGGTTTGTTGTGTTGAGTTTGATGGACATGTTCAGAAACCTTAAAATGATCAAGATATAGAATTTTTTCAATGCCTATACCATTCATTTCTGATATGCATGAAAATCCACTTGACGAAATTTGTGTTGATGATGATTTGGATACCTCAATTGAAGATCTGCAAGAACATACAAATCTTGTCTATGATCTAGATGGTATAGAAGATCACATTGCTGCATTTCCATTTAAGAAGAATTCACCAAAAGAGGAAGAACAACCATTCATTATATTTGAAGGCATCTCCCTTATTTTTGATGATCAACAAGAGGTATTGTTACATGATTTTCATGACCCCATAGGTACTCCTTTGCAAGCATCAGAAAACGTGGAGTTTGTTTTATTCACCAACACAGGTTTTGGACTTAGGTATCATTTTGACTTCCCATCTTCTAAACCTTTCTTTATGCTTTTTGGAGCTAAATACAAGCATCAGTCAGGTAGTCACGTACTTGATTGGTTACACTGGATCTTCGACTTCACTTGATTAGATCATTTATGGATCAGTTAGAGTAGGTAAGGTGTGATGAATAAGCTCAACATCCCAAGCATATTTTTCAGTGTCAATTTCCAGTAGGGTTTGTAGTTGATGGTACAATTTAGTTTTCAGTTTGATTTGAATCAGTTTGAATATTGTAGCTACAATGACTCCATTTCCTAATGAATAAGGCTACCTAGTCTACGGTGTTCTTGACACCTCCAAGGAGCTTCCATCCCCAGTTGGAGCCAATGTTTGTGTCAGTCCTTGCATCCTATCACCAGTGACCAAATAGGCTCTTATCATGTCTTGTTAGGGTCCCACAGTTAAATATTTGTCCTTCCATTAGGTCATCTTGCAAAAATTTGGTCACTGGATGTAGTCTTAGGTTTGTCTCCAATCCTTTTAAAGAATTTTTATTCCTTTTTGGTTCATATTACCTTTGTGCTGAGTGTACTTCAGTCATGAGTTGTCTTCATCATTGTATTCATTTTTATCATGATTTCATTCATCCAAGGTTCCCATTAGGTTTTGGGATTCCCAAATCATCATTTCAGAAGCTTTCATCATCAACTTCAGGTTGCATTACATCAAACCCAAGTAAGTGGCCTTGTGTTTACCATATTTGTCTCTTAGTTTTGCTTGGAAAGCTCATTTCCCTCTCGTAGGGTTTTGAGGGAATTTTTCTTGGTTTCATGACCTCCATGGTAAAAATATCAACAAAAAACTTGTATCCTGATGCTCATAGACCTTCCCCTATCCTTAATATATATTCATAAACACTTCTGATCACTCCTATCCCTCAAAATCACCATTTTCCCACAAACGTTAGCCTACTGCTACAATTTTACACTTTTCTAGGCTAGGCCTATGTTTTTCCCTTTTGGACCCTTCCCCTCACTCAATCCTTGAAATTCTACTTTCCCCTGCTTCCTAACATCCCTCCCTATCTCCAAAAATTTTCCTAGGAATTTAGAAGGCCCCTATCCCCTTTATTTGCCTCCATTCTTATAAATTTCCAAAATCTCTTGTTTTGCCTACACTAAACCCTAATTTTCTCTCCCATTGAGCTAGGGTTCGCTATGGAATTAGAGACATATGAGAAGAGGAGTCATAAGGGAGGTCATACAAGAAATTATGAGGCCATTTCACCTTTCTACCTCCTCTTTTAGATGGACACTACGCTTATAGAGTTAGCTTGGGAGAATAAAGTTTTGAATGCCTTCCCATGGGTCATTTTAAAAAATTCAAGATTTTATGGAAACTAGACAGGTAAGGCTAGTTGACCATTCTCTCAGATTTAAAATTTGACCTTAGAAAGACACCTAAAAGTGGCCTCAAAGTTGGAGCTATGCTTATCAAAAAATTATGAGTTTTTATTTAAAAAAATTTGTGTGTAATTTCCCAGGTTTTTAGTTTGACTTGGTCAAAGTTAAACTCATAAAGTAACTTTAGTAGTTCAAGGTTTAGATGATGTAATAATAAATAAATAGGCATGATAAGCTTTTCTCATGCTTAATTAGGCTTGATAAAAGAAGCTAAAATCAAATCAAAGTCTAAGAGAAGAGTTTGTGTTTGACCTTCTCAGTCTCTCTTGTTGGTTGAGAGAATCTTGGAAACATTTCCCACCATTTAGGAATTTGACTCCTGAAGGTGGGGAAGTTTTTTGATTGAGTCTATATGTATCATTTCTCATTCAAAGATAAGGGTTGGAATTTTTTGGAGAATCTTGTACCTTATGTTTTCTTACAGCTAATCAAGGAGTAGTTGCAGTTATATTCAGGAATACTTGTTTAGTGAGTCTATGGTGTTAGTTTCCTTCCAGATTAGTTTCTAATTATGAAATCATCTCTCTTTTCATGCTTTATCTTATTCTTATCGTTTTCCTTACAGTCATATATACAGAATTCTTAGATTTAAGTTTTGTTTATGTGGAAGATCATGGTTGTGCTTCTTTTCTTCTATGAAATAATGAATTCATGCTTATACATGCTCATTATGTTCTCTTAAACTCTTAGACCTATACTACATTGACAAAACCTTAAGTTCATAATAACACACTAATATCTAGCTCCTCTTTATACTTGTCACTACACACTTGAGGCCTTGACCTAGCTACCTGCTCTAATCCCTAGTCCAGCAAACTAAAAACCCTAAATTCTCAAATACCTAAACAAGACTTGTATATCTACCCTAAAACCTATTTCCTTTCAGTTATTCATTGAAAAATCCATAGAGATATCCCTCTTTGGTTTAGTAGGGCTAGCTACTGAACTGAAAGTTGTTTGAGGTTACCTTTTTTGTTTCCTCCTCAGCCTAGGAAATTTTAGGGGATAATGTTTTGGCACCATTGTTGGGGACATGAGTGATATATCTTCCCTTGGAAAGAACGACAAAGATCAGACCTGATTGCTGAAGGTGAATAGTGATCAGACACGGAAAGGTTGTGCATCTTTCACCTGACGACTCTAGTGTCAAAGAATCCAAAGGCTTATAAATCTCATGGCAACTCCACTGTTCAAAACCCGGTAGTTTGAAGAACTTCTTGGTGACTTAACTGTTTTCAAAACGGATTCAACTACTCGAAGGTATGCTCCCTTAAATCATGCTCATATTACAAGTTTTCCAAACTGCATGCCTTGTGTAGATCAGTAGACTTATTTTCCGAAGATCAATGATGAGAATGGAGAGCATGTTGCTCTTCACTTGGTCAAATTTCACATGCATGTTAATAGGCTGTAGATTCAGTTTCCTAAATATTATTTGATGAAGATGTTAAGTAAGATCATGGTATGAAGGGTTAAACCCAGGTAGCTTATATTCTCTTAAAGATTTACATAGAGTGTTCTCTGAACATCATGGGAAGTCTCTTTTACAAAGTTGTTGTGATTATTGTGAATATTTTATTTCATATCTTAAAAGTATTGATGATATCAAATGTATGGATGATGAATAGATCATTGGAGCCTTCTATGATTGTTCCTTCCAACAATAATCTGAAGAAGCTAATCACTTTGATACATGAGATCATACTCAGCACATAGTAGCATCCTCTTTGATTGATGAAGAAAAAGATGATGAATATTTTCTAGATGCTCATAAATAATCCCCACATGAAACAATTCTGGAAGCAACACAACACACTTATCAGCCATAGGTTAAGAAAGAAATTCAGCAACCTGAAACTAATCGAGAAGAGGAGAATAATGAAAAAGAACATGTTATTTTAGATCCTATGGGTGTACACCTTAGCACTGTGCTTGTCGGAAAAAAGTCTTTCCAATCATCAGGTAAAAGTAGATGAGCATATCATTGAAGAATAATTTGTTGATTTGTAGTAGTCTTATGATCCATGAGAACATCTCGAACATACAATATTTTCTTCCATGATTAAATATCAATCAGATTTGAATGATGAGAGTTAGGTTTTATTCCATGATTCTAATGATGAGTTCTAGTGACCTTGCCAATATTGAAGCGATCAATATATATATATATATATATATATATAAAGATGTTCTTTCTAGCTACTCTTGATTCCTTTCCTCTTCTGAGTGTTTAATTCAGGAAGAAATATGTGCAGATATGAATTTTGAGTTTGATTTTATAGAAACTCTAGAGAATCATGATGCTGATTTGGCTACTCAATTGAAGATTTGTAAGAACATACAAATCTTGTCTATGATCTAGAAGGTAGGGAAGATCACATTGCTGCATTTCCATTTAAGAAATATTGACCAAAAGAAGAAGAACAACCAGTCATTATATTTGAAGGCATCTCCCTTCTTTTTGATGATCAACAAGAGGTATTGTTTCATGATTTTGAAGACCCCAAGGGTAGTCTTTTGCAAGCATCATAAAACATGGAGTTTGTTTTATTCACCAACATAGGTTTTGGACTCAGGTATCATTTTGACTTTCCATCTTCTAAATATTTCTTTATGCTTGTTGGAGTTGAATACAAGCATCAGTCAGGTAGTCATGTACTTGATTGGTTACACTGGATCTTCGACTTCACTTGATCAGATCATTTATGGATTAGTTAGAGTAGGTAAGATGTGATGAATAAGCTCAACATCCCGAGCGTCTTTTTTAGTGTCAATTTCCAGTAGGGTTTGTAGTTCATGGTACAGTTCAGTATTCAGTTTAATTTGAGTCAGTTCGAAGATTGTAGCTATAGTGACTCCATTTCCTAATGAATAAGGCTACCTGGTCTACAGTGTTCTTGACACCTCCAAGGAGCTTCCATTCCCAGTTGGAGCCAATGTTAGTGTCAGTCTTTGCATCCTATCATTAGTGACCAAATAGGATCTTATCATGTGTTGTTAGGGTCCCACAGTCAAATTTTTGCCATTCCATTAGGTCATCATGCAAAAATTTGGTCATTGGATGTAGTCTCAGGTTTGCCTCCAATCCTTTTAAAGAATTTTTATTCCTTTCTAGTTCATATCACCTTTGTGCTAAGCGTACTTTAGTCATGAGTTGTCTTCATCATCGTATTCATTTTTATCATGATTTCATTCAGCCAAGGTTCCCATTAGGTTTTAGGGTTTCCAAGGTTTCCATTAGGTTTTAGGGTTCCCAAATCATCATTTCAGAAGCTTTCATCATCAACTTTAGGTTGCATCACATCAAATCCAAGTAAGTGGCCTTATGTTTACCATTTTTTTCTCTTAGTTTTGCTTGGAAAGCTCATTTCCCTCTTGTAGGGTTTTGAGGGCATTTTTCTTGGTTTCATGACCTCCATGGTAAAAATATTAACAAAACATGTATCCTGATGCTCATAGACCTTCCCCTATCCTTAATATACATTTATAAACACTTCTAATCACTCCTATCCCTTAAAATCACCATTTTCCCAGAAACGCTAGCATATTGATACAATTTTACACTTTTCTCGGCTGGCCTACGTTTTTCCCTTTTTGACACCTTCCCCTCACTCAATCCTTGAAATTCTACTTTCCCTCACTTCCTAACATCCCTCCCTATCTTCCAAAATTTTCCTAAGAATTTAGAAGGCCCGTAGCCCCTTTACTTCCCTTCATTCTTATAAATTTTCCAAATCCCTTGTTTTGCCTACACTAAACCCTAATTTTCTCTCCCATTGAGCTAGGGTTTGCTATGGAATTAGAGACATATGAGTAGAGGAGGCATAAGGAAGGTCATATAAGAAATTTTGAGACCATTTCACCTTTCTACCTCCTTTTTTAGATGGACGCTGCGCTTATAGAGTCAGCTTGGGAGAATAAAGTTTTGAATGACTTCCCATGGGTCATTTTAAGAAATTCAAGATTTTATGGAAGTTAGATAGGCAAGGTTAGTTGACTATTCTATCAGATTTAAAATTTTGCCTCTGAAAGTCACCTAAAAGTGGCCTCAAAGTTGGCATTATGCTTATGAAAAAATTATGAGTTTTTATTTAAAAAATTTAGTGTGTAATTTCTCAGGTTTTTAGTTTGACTTGGTCAAAGTTAAACTCATGATGTAACTTCAGTAGTTCAAGGTTTAGATGATGTAATCATAAATAAATAGGCATGATAGGTTGTTTCTTTGCTTAATTAGGCCTCATAAAAGAAGTAAAACTCAAATCAAATTCTAAGAGAAAAGTTTGTGTTTGACCTTCTCACTCTCTCTTGTTGGTTGAGAGAATCTTGGAAACATTTCCACCATTTAAGAATTCGACTCCTAAAAGTGGGGAAGTTATTTGATTGAGTCTATATGTATCATTTCTCATTCAGAGATAAGGGTTGGACTTTTGTGGAGAAGCTTGTACCTTATGTTTTCTTATAGCTAATTAAGGAGCAGTTGCAACTATATTTCAGGAATACTTGTTCAGTGAGTCTATGGCGTTAGTTTTATTCCAGATTAGTTTCTAATTGATGAAATCATCTCCCTTTTCATGCTTTATCTTCTTCTTATGGTTTTCCTTGCAGTAATATAGACATAATTCTTAGGTTTAAGTTCTTTTTATGTAGAAAATCATGGTTGTGCTTCTTTTCTTCTATGACTAATGAATTCATGCTTATACATGCTCGTTATTTTCTCTTAAACTCTCAGACCTATACTACATTGACAGAACCTTACGTTCACCATAATGCACTAATATCTAGCTCCTCTTTATACTTGACACTGCACACTTGAGGCCTTGACCTAGCAACGTACTCTAATCCCTAGTCTAGCAAACTAAAACCCTAAATTCTCAAATACCCAAACAAGTCTTGTATATCTAGCCTAAAACCTATTTCTTTTCAGTTATTCATCGAAAAATCCATAGAGATATCCCTCTATGGTTCAGTAGGGCTAGCTACTAAACTAAAAGTGGTTCGAGGTTATCTTTTTCTATTTCCTCCCCAGCCTAGGAAATTTTAGGGGATAACATTTTGGCACCGTTGCTGGGGACATGAGTGATATATCTTCCTTGGGAAAGAATGAAAAAGATTAGATCTGATTGTTGATGGTGAATAGTGATTGGACACAGAAAGGTTGTGCATCTTTCACCCGGTGAATCTAGTGTTGAAGAATCCAAAGGAATATAAATCCCATGGCGACTCCACTGTTCAAAACTCAGTAGTTTGAAGAAATTCTTCGCGACTTAAATATTTTCAAAATGGATTCAAATACTCGAAGGCATGCTCCCTTAAATTGTGCTCATATTCCAGGTTTTCAAAACTGCATGGCTTGTGTAGATCGGTAGACTTATTTGCCGAAGTTCAATGACGGGAAAGGAGGGCATGTTGCTCTTCACTTGGTCAAATTTCACATGCATGTACATAGGTTGTAGATTTAGTTTCCTGAATATTGTCTGATGAAGATGTAAAGTAAGATCATGGTATGAAGGGCTAAATTGAGGTAGCTTATATTCTCTTAGAGATTTCCATAGAGTGTTCTCTAAGCATTATAGGAAGTCTCTTTTACAAATTTGTTGTGATTATTGTGAAGGTTTTATTGCATATCTTAAAAGTATTAATGATATCAAGTGTATGGATGATGAAGAGATCATTGGAGCCTTCTATGATTTTTCCTTCCAACAACAATATGAAGAAGCTAATCACTTTGATATATGAGATCATACTCAGCACATAGTAGCATCCTCTTTGATTGATGAAGAAATAGATGATGAATATTGTCTAGATGCTCATAAATATTCCCCACAGGAAACAATTATGGCAGCAACACAACACACTGATCAGCCAGAGGTTAAGAAATAAATTCAACAACCTAAAATTAATCGAGAAGAGGAGAATAATGAAAAAGAACAAGTTATTTTAGATCTTGTGGGTCTACACCATAGCACTATGGTTGTTGAAAAAAGTCCTCTTTCCAATCATCAAGTAAAATTAGTTGAGCATATCATTGAAGAATAATTTGTTGATCTGCAACAGTCTTATGATCCAAGAGAACATCTCCAACATACAATATTTTCTTCCATGATTAAATATCAATCAGATTTGAATGATGAGAGCCAAGTTTTATTTCATGATTCTAATGATGAGTTGCAGTGACCTTGCCAATCTTCAAGCGATCAAGATATATATAAAGATGTTCTTTCGAGCTGCCCTTCATTCCTTTCCTCTTCTGAGTGTTTAATTCAGGAAGAAATATGTGCAGATCTGAATTTTGAGTTTGCTTGTATAGAAACTCTAGAGAGTCATGATTTATCTGTTGAGGTCAAAAATGGTGTACAATAGGATTGTTGTGTTGAGTTTGATGAACATGATCAACAACCTTAAAATGATCAAGGCATAGAATTTTTTCAAAGCCTAGACAATTATTTTTTGATATACATGAAAAGCCACTTGTCGAAATTTGTGTTGATGCTGATTTGGCTACCTCAATTGAAGATCTGAAAGAACATACAAATCTTGTCTATGATATGGATGGTATGGAAGATCACATTGTTGCATTTCCATTTAAGAAGAATCGACCAAAAGAAGAAAAACAACCAGTCATTATATTTGAAGGAATCTCCCTTCTTTTTGATGATCAACAAGAGGTATTGTTTCATGATTTTCAAGACCCCATGGGTAGTCTTTTGGAAGCTTCAGAAAAAAAGGAGATTGTTTTATTCACCAACACAAGTTTTGGACTCAGGTATCATTTTGACTTTCCATCTTCTAAATCTTTCTTTATGCTTGTCAGAGTTGAATACAAGGGTCAGTCAGGTAGTCATGTACTTGATTGGTTACACTAGATCCCCAACTTCACTTGATCAGATCATTTATGGATCAGTCAGAGTAGGTAAGGTGTGATGAATAATCTCAACATCCCGAGCATCTTCTTCAGTGTCAATTTCTAGTAGGGTTTGTAGTTAATGGTACAGTTCAGTTTTCAGTTTAATTTGAGTTAGTTGTAAGATTGTAGCTACAGTGACTCCATTGCCTAATGAATAAGGCTACCTGGTCTATGGTGTTCTTGAAACCTCCAAGGAGCTTCCATCCCCAGTTGGAGCCAATGTTAGTGTCGGTCTTTGCATCCTATCACCAGTAACCAAATAGGCTCTTATCATGTGTTGTTAGGGTCCCACAGTCAAATTTTTGTCATTCCATTAGGTCATCATGCAAAAATTTGGTTACTAGATGTAGTCTCAGGTTTGTCTCCAATCATTTCAAAGAATTTTTATTCCTTTCTGGTTCATATCAAGTTTGTGCGGAGTGTACTTCAGTTATGAGTTGTCTTCGTCATCATATTCATTTTTATCATGATTTCTTTCAGCCAAGGTTCCCATTAGGTTTTAGGGTTTCCAAGGTTCCATTAGATTTTAGGGTTCCCAAATCATCATTTTAGAAGCTTTCATCATCAACTTCAGGTTGAATTACATCAAATCCAAGTAACTGGCCTTGTGTTTACCATATTTGTCTCTCAGTTTTGCTTGGAAAGCTCATTTCCCTCTCGTAGGGTTTTGAGGACATTTTCTGGTTTCATGACCTCCATGGTAAAAATATTAACAAAACTTGTATCTTGATGCTCATAGACCTTCCCCTATCCTTAATATACATTTCTAAACACTTCTTATTACTGCTATCCCTCAAAACCACCATTTTCCTACAAATGCTAGCCTATTGCTACAATTTTACACTTTTCTAGGCTAGGCCTACATTTTTCCCTTTTGGACCCCTTTCCCTCACTCAATCCTTGAAATTATACTTTCCCCTACTTCCTAACATCCCTCCCTATCTCCCAAAATTTTCCTAAGAATTTAGAAGGCCCCCATCCCCTTTACTTCCCTTCATTCTTATAAATTTCCGAAATCCCTTGTTTTGCCTACACTAAACCCTAATTTTCTCTCCCATTGAGCTAGGGTTTTCTATGGAATTAGAGACATATGAGCATAGGAGGCATAAGGGAGGTCATACAAGAAATTATGAGACCATTTCACCTTTCTACCTCCTTTTTTAGGTGGACGTTGTGCTTATAGAGTTAGCTTGGGATAATAAAGTTTTGAATGCCTTCCCATGGGTCACTTTAAAAAATTCAAGATTTTATGGAAACTAGAGAGACAAGGCTAGTTGACTGTTCTCTTAGATTTAAAATTTGACCTCCAAAAGACACCTAAAAATGGCCTCAAAGTTGGCACTATTCTTATGAAAAAATTATGAGTTTTTATTTAAGGAATTTAGTGTGTAATTTCTCAGGTTTTTAGTTTGACTTGGTCTAAACTCATGATGTAACTTCAGTAGTTCAAGGTTTAGATGATGTAATCATAAATAAATAGGAATGATAGGTTGTTTTTATGCTTAATTAGGTCTCATAGAAGAAGAAAAACTCAAATAAAATTCTAAGAGAAGAGTTTGTGTTTGACCTTCTCACTCTCTCTTGTTGGTTGAGAGAATCTTGGAAACATTTCCACCATTTAGGAATTCGACTCCTGAAGGTGGGGAAGTTGTTTGATTGAGTCTATGTGTATCATTTCTCATTCATAGATAAGGGTTGGACTTTTGTGTAGAAGCTTGTACCTTATGTTTTCTTACAGCTAATCAAGGAGCAGTTGCAACTATATTTCAAGAATACTTGTTCAGTGAGTCTATGGTGTTAGTTTCCTTCCAGATTAGTTTCTAATTGATGAAATCATCTCTCTTTTCATGATTTATCTTCTTCTTATTGTCGGGTGTGTAGCTTGATTATCTTCTGTATTCAAAGGTCTTTCCGCATTAGACCCCAATTCGTAATGGGGCAGAAACACCGCCTATAAAATATTCATTGTAGGGGGGGTCCAGGGGGGGCAAATACGACCTTTGGGAGCCCCCCCGCCGGCGGCCCCCCCCCTCCCCATGGCGGGGTGATTGGGGGTAACACCCATGAAGCTAACAATAGATGTAACATTTCCTTGTAAAATGTTGTAATTTCGTAGTCAATCTGGGCCATTCATTAGGTGGAGATCTGATGGTAAAAGTTATGTTTAATTTAGGGTTTTTGCCCTAGAAGGCAACCCCTCACTATATATGAGGGAATTGTATTGCATCTAGATACATCTATATTCTGAGTGAGGAAGAGAGAGGAGATTGAGAGCGAAGAGGGAATTACAACAGATCTACTGTAGGTTGTATCTCTTCAGTTTGATGGATAATATAAAAATAAGGACTAGTTGTTTCTCTATGGATGTAGCCCAAACTGGGTGAACCACGTATATCTGTGTCTCTCTTGTTTTATGTGTTTTCTGTGTTTATATTTCTACAATAATTTATGTATTCCATTGTTCTATAATATATAATTCTCTAACAACTGGTATCAGAGCCGAAGGTATTTTTTGGCTGATAAACTCGCAGGAGAGAAGGGTTCCTAGTTCGAGTGGGAGCAATTGCAGAAGAGGGTAGGTTTAGGGTTGAAAAAATTAATGGCCAAAACTACCAGCTGTGGAAGATGTAGATGGAAGATTATTTGCACCAGAGAGATCTATACCAACCATTGAGTGGAAAGACAAAGAAGCCGACGAGTATGACAGACACAGAATGGGATATTCTCAACAGAAAAGCACTTGGAACAATACGGCTATGCCTAGCAGCATCGGTAGTGTTTACTATTTCAAAGGAAACAACAATAGAGGGTTTAATGTCGACATTGACCAAACTATATGAAAATCCCTTAGCCTAAAATAAGGTATTTCTTATAAAGCGTTTATTTAATATGAAGATGTCAGGAGGTGGATCTATTGCTAATCATTTAAAAGAGTTTAATACAGTTACCAGTCTGTTAAGTTTTGTAGGGGTAACTTTTGATGATGAAGTTAGGGCTTTGTTATCTGTGCTCATTTCCAGAAAGTTGGAATGGTTTAGTTATGGCCATTAGTAACTCTATCTCTGGATCTAGTACTTTAAAGTTTGATGATGTTGTCAGTGCAATCCTTAGCGAGGAAATGCGACATAAAAGCTCCGGTGAGACATCAAGTAATGCTTTGACTGCAGAGACTAGGGGAAGAAAAATGGAAAGAAGAAAGAGCCCTGGATATCACAGTAAGTCAAGAAAAGGCAGATCCAAGTCCATATTGGGGATAGTGTGCTGAAAATTTAGGAGGAAAGGACACCTGAAGAAGGATTGTAAGTCTTGAAATGGAAAAGAAGGAGACGCGCAACAAGAAAATAATCATGATGTGAATGTAACAGGTGATGTGTTGCAAGATGGTTTGATTCTTTCATTAGAAAATATTATTGATGCCTAGGTGGTAGATTCAGGGACCTCATTCCATGCCACACCTGATAGGAAACATTTTTATGATTATGTTCAAGAAGATTTTGGACAGGTTGAATTGGGTGATGATAAACCCTGTAAAATCATTGGAATGGGTACAACTTTCATAAAACAACAAAATGTAAATCAGTGGCTATTGAAGGAGGTAAGACATGTTCTAGATCTGAAGAAAAATATGATTTTAATAGGGCAGTTGGGAGGTGGAGGTTGCGTAACTACTTTCACAGATAAAACCTGGAAGGTCACTAAAGGATCCCTAGTAATAGCGAAAGGAGGAAAGGTTGGTACATTGTATTTATGCAATGGTATTTCTAATTTTGTTAATGCTTTAACCTCTACAGGAGAAGATACAAAATTGTGGCATCATATGCTTATGCACATGAGTGAGAAGGGGATGTAGATTCTTCACTCAAGAAATTTGTTGCCAGGTTTGAAGCATGTTGATTTAAAATTCTGTGAGAATTGTGTTTATGGAAAACAGAATAGATTCAGATTCCTTAGAGTTGGGAAAGAAAAGAAGAGCAAAAAATTAGAGCTTGTGCATACAGATGTGTGGGGACTTGCTCAGGTATCATCTCTTTGTGGCTTTCATTATTATGTTACTTTTATTGATGATACAACTAGAAAAACCTAGATTTATTGTATTCGAAATAAATCTGATGTATTTGATACTTTCAAGAAATGGAAAGCTTTGGTTGAAAATGAGACAGGAAAAAGGTTGAAGTGTCTCAGATCAGACAATGGAGGTGAATATTGCATCAAATAGTTTTATAGGTACTGTTCAGAGAATGGAATTCGTAGAGAGAAGATAGTTCCAGGAACACCACAAGAAAATGGTGTGTCAGAAAGGATGAATAGTACAATCATGGAGCATGAAAGGTGCATGAAATTGCATGCAAGATTGCCTTTACAATTTTGGGCAGATGTTGTAGATACTTCTGTTTATCTAATAAATAGAGGGCCTTCATGTTCCTTGGATGGTGGTATTCCAGAGGAGGCATGGACAGGTAAAAAGGTAAACTACTCTTTTTTAAATACCTTTGGTTGTGAAGCCTTTGTCCACATTAATAAATAAAATAGAACAAAGCTGGAGGAAAAATAAAAAAAATGTACCTTTATTGGATATGGTGTTAATGATTTTGGTTATCAATTTTAAGATTATGGAAAACACAAAATCATTAGGAGCAAAGATGTCATATTCAAGGAAAAAAATTTGTATAAGGATCAACTACGAGAAAAGAAACAGGAAAAAGAAAACAGAGAATACACGGTGCTTGACAAGATCACATGAAAAGTGACGGTGCCTAAAAATCATAATGATCAACAGCCAGAAAAATAACCACAATAGAAACAAGCACCTCAAACACCTGAAAGTGGTGTTAGAAGATCTACAAGGATAAGTAGACCCGTTGAACGATAATCTCCTTCATTATATTATGTATTGTTGACTGATTCTGGTGAACTAGAATGTTATGAAGAAGCAGTGCAGGTAGAAACCAGGAAGAAGTGGGAGCAAGCCATGAAAGAAGAGATGGACTCCTTAGCACATAACTAGACTTTGGACTTAGTTAGGTTGCCTACAGGTAAAACAACATTGTAGAATAAATGGTTTTACAAGTTGAAGGAAGAAGACAAAGGTAGAAAACGATATAAAGCTAGGCTTGTGGTGAAAGGGTTTGCACAGAAAAAGGGTATAGACTTTGATGAGATATTTTCTCCTGTTGTTAAAATGACTTCAATCAGAACTATTTTAAGTCTAGTAGCAGCTGAAGATTTGCATCTTGAGCAGTTAGATGTAAAGACAACATTTCTCCATGGGGATTTGGAGGAAGAGATATATATGCAGCAACCACAAGGACATGAGGTAAAAGGGAAGGAGAAACTAGTGTGCAAGCTAAAGAAGAGCTTGTATGGTTTAAAACAGGCTCCAAGGTAGTGGTATCTAAAATTTGACAGGTTTATGTCTAAACAAGGTTATACTAGATGTCACTTTCATCATTGTGTTTATCTCAAAAGGAAAAATGATGGCAGCTATATTATATTGTTATTATATGTGGATGACATGCTTGTTGTAGGTTCTAACGTGCAGGAAATAAATGCGCTCAAAATAAAATTGGAAAACTCATTTGGATTGAAGGATTTGGGTGCTGCAAAACAAATCCTTGGTATGAGAATAACTAGAGACAAGAAGAATTGCAAATTAACATTGTCTCAAAGTGAGTACATAGAAAAGGTGTTGAAAAGGTTTAATATGTAGAATGCAAAACCAATTAGTATATCTTTGGCTAGCCATTTCAAATTAAGTAAGGAGGAGTGTCCCAAGACTCAGGAAGAGATGGCTCATATGTCTAAAGTTCCATATGCATCAGCAGTTGGAAGCTTAATGTATGTAATGGTCTGCACAAGGCTTGATATTGCACATGCAATGGGAGTTGTAAGCAGGTACATGAACAATCCAAGAAAAGAACATTGGATGGCAGTGAAGTGGATTCTCAAAAATTTGAGAGTTACCACAAATCAAGCATTATGCTTTGGTGGTTCAAACATTTCTCTACAGGGATATGTTGATGCAGATATGGCGGGTGATAGAGATAATAGGAGAAGCACAACGGGGTATGTGTTTACTATAGGTGGAACAACTGTCAGTTGGGTCTCAAAACTGCAAAGTGTTGTTGCACTCTCAACAACAGAAGTAGAGTATGTTGTTGCTACAGAGGCTAGTAAAGAAATGATTTGGTTACAAAGGTTTTTGGATGAATTGGGTAAGAAGAAGGATTTTGGCAAGTTATACAGTGATAGCCAGAGTTGCATACATCTTGCAAAGAACTCTGCATTTCATTCCAAGAATAAACATATATTGCTCAAGTACCATTTCATACGGTCGGCATTGGAAGATGGATAGTTGAAGCTGGAAAAGATACACACTAGCCAGAACCCTGCAGATATGTTAACAAAAGTTGTAACCATGGAGAAACTGAGAATTTGCTCAATTTCAATTGGTCTTCAAGTATGATGAAGAAGATGAGAAACATCCAAGTCCAAAGTGGAGTCATTGTCCAGGAAATGAAGTAGCGGTGGAGTTGCTATAATCAATCTCCAAGTGGGAGATTGTTGGGTGTGGAGCTTGATTATCTTCCATATTCAAAGGTATCACCGCATTGGACCCCAGTTCGTAATGGGGTGGCAACTCTGCCTGTAAAATATTTGAGTAGGGGGGGTCCAGAGGGGGGCGGCTGTGACCTTTAGGAGCCCACCCCGGCGGGGGGATTGGAGGCAACATCCACGAAGCTAAGAATAGATGTGAAATTTCCTTGTAAAATGTTGTAATTTCATAGTCAATCTAGGCCATTCATTAGGCAGAGATTTGACAGTAGAAGTTATGTTTAATTTAGGGTTTTTTTTCCCTAGAAGGAAACCCCTAGCTATATATGAGGGAATTGTATTGCATCTAGATATATCTATATTCTGAGTGAGGAAGAGAGAGGAGATTGAGAGTGAAGAGGGAATTACAGCGGATCTACTGAAGGTTGTATCTCTTTAGTTTGTTGGATAATATAAAAAGAAGGATTGGTTGTTTCTTCGTGGACGTAGACCAAACTGGGTGAACCACGTATATCTGTGTCTCTCTTGTTTTATGTGTTTTTTGTGTTTATATTTATGCAATAATTTATGTATTCCATTGCTCTGTAATATATACTTATCTAACACTTATGGTTTTCCTTGCAGTCATATAGACAAAATTCTTAGATTTAAATTCTGTTTATGTGGAAAATCATGCCTGTGTTTCTTTTCTTCTATGACTAATGAATGCATGCTTATACATGCTCATTATGTTCTCTTAAACTATTAGACCTATACTACATTGAAAAAACTTTAAGTTCACCATAACACACTGATATCTAGCTCCTCTTTATACTTGTCACTGCACACTTCAGACCTTGACCTAGCTACCTGCTCTAATCCCTAGTCCAGCAAACTAAAAACCCTAAATTCTCAAATACCCAAAAAAGACTTGTATATCTAGACTAAAACCTATTTCTTTTCAGTTATTCATTCACAAATCCATAGAGATATCCCTCTCTGGTTCAGTAGGGCTAGATACTGAACTGAAAGTGGTTCGAGGTTACCTTTTTTGATTTCCTCCTTAGCCTCGGAAATTTTAGGGGATAACATTTTGGCACCGTTGCCAAGGACATGAGTGATATATCTTTCCTAGGAAAGAACGACAAAGATTAGATCTAATTGCTAATGGTGAATAGTGATCAGACACAGAAAGGTTGTGCATCTTTCACCTGGTGACTCTAGTGTCGAAGAATCCAAAGGCTTATAAATCTCATGGTGACTCCACTATTCGAAACTCGGTAGTTTGAAGAACTTCTTGGTGACTTAACTGTTTTCAAAATGGATTCAACTACTCGAAGGTATGCTCCATTAAATCATGCTCATATTCCAAGTTTTCCAAATGGCATGCCTTGTGTAGATCGGTAGACTTATTTTCCAAAGTTCAATGACAAGAAAGGAGAGCATGGTACTCTTCACTTGGTAAAATTTCACATGCATGTACATAGGCTGCAGATTCAGTTTCCTGAAGATTGTTTGATGAAGATGTAAAGTAAGATCATGGTATGAAGGGTTAAACCCAGGTAGCTTATATTCTTTTAAAGATTTCCATAGAGTGTTCTCTGAGCATTATGGGAAGTCTCTTTTACAAATTTGTTGTGATTATTGTGAAGGTTTTATTGCATATCTTAAAAGTATTGATGATATCAAATGTATGGATGATGAAGAGATCATTGGAGCCTTCTATGATTTTTCCTTCCAACAACAATATGAAGAAGCTAATCACTTTGATACATGAGATCATACTCAGTACACAGTATGATTGCTGCATTTCCATTTAAGAAGAATCAACCAAAATAAGAAGAACAACCATTCATTATATTTGAAGGCATCTCCCTTCTTTTTGATGATCAAGAGGAGGTATTGTTTCATGATTTTCAAGACCTATTGGCTTATATGGACCTGACCCAAGTTCGGAAGAATTACTTAGCCAAACAAATCCCGCAGCTACTGGCCCTTTTGGCAACAGCCTGCAGAGCATAGAATGAGGTCTCACCTGAGGTAGCAGGGGAGGGTGTTGGAACCAGGTTTCTCCACCCTTGGGATGTTTAGATAAGGTCTGGAGGGTTCATGCGTTGTTCTGCAGCCTCGCGCTCCTCTACTTCCGCATAGATTCGGATCCGAGTTAATTCGTAATATTAATTACATGTATAAATCAGATCTACTTAGCAAGGTCTTTAAGCAAACATTTATCAGATTTAACAAGTTCGCACACTTAGGATAAACTCAGATTCATAGACATTCATAATTTAAGCATATGTGCATAGAGCAAACAGTTATATTCACCATACAGAAAGCTAGATCACAGAATTACAGAAGCAACTTATCTTTATTTCCACTTTATTACCAATACATCTAGATTTGCCCTACGCACTCAACTGCAGGGGTCCACGTACACAGCTGTGTACTCTTCGAGGCCTCTATGCACACAGCTGAAGAGCCTTTGTCCCCTACCCAAACCCTTGACTCAGACTTACAACTGCTTCAAAACTTTCCTTCTCAAAAACCCATTCCAATTCAGATCCAAGATCATACAGAAAGAACTACCTTCTCCCCATAGAGCCGCACTCTATTTATACCTTCCTATGGTTCACAGACTTACTTACTTCCTATTATTCTATATTATTTCTTGGGTAGACAACCCTTTGACTCGACTTTTTATATTTCGTGCTTCGCATATTTCGGAGATTTACAATATTTTTACCCTAACTTCTAGGCTATCAGACCCAAAACTATTACGCGGGTCCTCCGCTACCCAATAGTCCCCCAACACAATCCTTGTGACTCGTCTCGAGTCACTCATCGGTGCGGCGAGGCGCGCTACCTTAGCTTCGCAGTTCACCTCCCTTTGAGTGACGCTCATCATCCTACTGCTTCTTCGTTATCTTCTACAATGCTTCGTTCGACTCCTACTTTGTTGTTTCTACCAATTCTTGTGACTGATAATTCTCATTCTACTCTGCTCAATTAACATAGACCACCCCCTCATAGGATTTTAGCTCGAGTAGGGGAGCCACATATGGGACCTCCTTGTACCACCGCAGCCACTTCTGACTTTTGTATCTGCCCTTTGCACTATCTGTTGTAGCTTGCGTTGCAATTTTGCAAGACCTTTGCTGCTTTCTGCGAAATCCCAATCCTCAAGGTACCTCAGAGACGACTTATTACTTGCATTACTACTGTTATCACCCCAAGAAAGTCTCTTAGGTTGTATATCAGAGATGCTCGGGAACATTACAAACTCAACAAAAATGTTTTGAAATGGTGGATGAATGTAAGAAATGCTACATATTCAAGCCAGATAACCACTTCTACTATGCTTAACCCCAGATATGGGTGAACACCCCCAAACTACAAGGCTTTAAACCACCAAGTACTCACAGTTTTAGGGAAAATGTGAAGATGGAGAAGACTGATCACACCAGCAGATGCACATGACCCTGAGATGGCCAGCTGCAACCAGTTAAAAGGTCTGTCAATCTATTTCTTAATGCACAGATAGGATGACAACTCTCTAGCATTAAAACAGTATAAACCTGCATACAAATTCAATGATACAGCTAGATTCTAACACAGAGGTGGGATGACAG
This sequence comes from Pinus tabuliformis, assembly GCA_031772625.1. Classification (NCBI taxonomy): domain Eukaryota; kingdom Viridiplantae; phylum Streptophyta; class Pinopsida; order Pinales; family Pinaceae; genus Pinus; species Pinus tabuliformis. Next base: position 192,841,811 of record CM062807.1, on the reverse strand, counting down.
CCCCTCTAATGCTAAGCATCAATAGCATATGGATAAATACATAACAAGCACAGCCTGGAACAAAGAAGAAGTGGAAACTGAGCAATCAATAGAAAAAGAAGCTTTTATTAGCTGGAAATGAAGACCAGAAGCTGTAGGTATCACAATAGTTGTAGTCTCCAGAAGTTGAAGTTTACACCAAAATAACATTCATCAACGTCACTACATTTTTCTTTTGGGTATATATATAGTTTTTTCACAAAAAATATCTGCTAACCTATGTGTGGAGGGGTCATAACTGACCACCAACTGCATTTACAATCAGATATGGGCTTTGACACAATTTGATTGCTTTAATGGATCAATTTGACATTTACTGGTACTTTGTTGTCCTTCCTGAATAGGTGAAGTATTATCTGCATAAATTTCAATAACTTCTACAATCATTGAACTGTTCGAGGATCGTCCTTCTCATCCTTGACCATGTTGTTCTTTAAATGTGGTAGCTGAGGAATTCATGTGCAGATTGCCAGATCATCTCTTCCTTCTTCGTGTGCATGGGACAAGCCAAAAGCACTGAAAAACACATTAAAAATGGACAATGAACTGGTCATGAATGCTGACTGTTGGATAGCTCAGATGGACGGCCGAGATCTCTTGGCGGGCAGCGATGGGAAGACGCAGAGGTGCGATAGAATATTAGTTGTTAGATCTGGCAAATCGGATGGTGCAGATTGGATTACGGAAGCCATCGGGAGCAAACATGAATGGAGGGACGTGGGCCGTCAGATCACAGGATGGACGATCGGACGACTGATGGGCAACAGAGATGATCGCGGGCTAATGAGGGGGGAGTCGTATCGGAAGGGCAGTAAGTGGTTTCCCCACATCGCTTTACAGGAAAAGGTGGTTTACATACCACTGGGTACGACCCAGTCAGGTTGACGCGTGGCAGGTAGGTCCGCCGGGAAACCGCCTTCCCCGTGGGCTATCGCGTGCGCGGCTTGTGGGGAGAGGGATAGCAAACACCGACGGATGATAAGGCGGGCGTGATTGGATGGCGATGGGCTACAGCACGTGCTTGGGTTTGATGTGACAGGTAAAGCCCCCGTGGGTTATAATAATTTTTTATTATATGCGTGCACTGTGTAAATTATATCATATGGACTTTAGAATTAAGCGAATAAAGGTTTTAAATGAATAAAGGGACCTACATGGGATTTTATGGTGTTTAAACAAAAATTCTTGGGAGCCGGAAAAAGGGATTAAGCAGGGTTATGGGAGGAAAACAAGGACAAAGGGGCTTAAAGGGGAATGAGGAGAATTTAAGGGGAAGGAGGAAACGAAGGTGTGGGGAGTTATAAAGGAATAAGGCAAATGAAAGGGAAGGATGAAATAAGCTGCTGCAAACCCTTTGCAACCCAAACCATCACTGCTTGACCTGGTTTTACCCATCAAATGTTGCAAACTATAGCAAAGCTAACACTGGCTCCTTCTGGGGATGAGATCCTCCTTGTGAGGTCTCAAGAACCTGCAGACCACTGCCTTTTCAACTGCAAACAAATTAGCCAAAATTCTTAGTGTTCCATTGGGCATGGAGTCTACTGCACCTATACTAAAACTGATAAAAACACAATATTTACAAATTTTAAGGTCCAAAGACCTTAAATCACATAAACTTTCAAAAACCACCCATTAACTAGGCCATCAAAAATTGTCTCTCTTCCCATACTTTTCAGTATGAAGGTTTTGTTCCCTTGAATCTGTGAAATGGTGAAAGGCCTTGTCCAGAAACCATCAAATTTCCCATGATTGCCTTTCTTCTCCTTTAGTGCATCCCATTTCAAGACCAAGTCACCAATCTGAAAATTATTTGTTTTTGCCTTCTTGTCAAAGCCTTCCTTGATCCTTCTCTGATGTGTTGCCGCCTTTTCAACCAGTTGTTCTCTAATCTGATGTACCTTTGCTAGATTAGTGATCCTCTTTTCCATGTCTTCTTGTTATCGGGAAAACTAGTGTCTATACAGAGCTGCTAGTCCCACTAAGGTTGGTAGCTACCTTAGAAACAAACACACTAAAAACTACTTTCGTTTTCCTTTATGAGCAAAAGATAAGAGAAGAATAAGGAGACCAACCTCTGTCTTGCGCTTGGTTCCTTGCTTGATTCCTCTCTCTTCTAGTAGGTCTTTGCCACTCGCTTCCTTGTCTACCCAGCTTCAAGGAGTACCTGTAGAATCAAAGCAACATAACACTATCCAAGAACATAGATCTATTATCATAAACAATATAGGATCAGATGTACATTGAACACACAAATGCATAAATCATCAATCATACAAGAATGTGGAGGAAAACTTGAATAGCTTTATTGATAATCAAGAAAGAGCAAAGAGGATTACAACCAATTGTTCTGACCCAACATCATCCTCTCAGCAAGAAATCCCTTCTTCACCTCATGAAAAGCTTAGATCACCCAACACTATGATATTGCACCAAGAAACCAACAACACTTCCTTACAAGATACAAAATTCCAGCCTCTCTAACCTCTAGATCTCTGGGATGAGAGATCTATATATAGATATTTGCAAAGGTGTGAGTCAGCTCTGGGTTTTTGATTAGTGTCTTCTCTCTGATAGTTCTTGATTCCACTTGGAGATCTCATTGATCTCTTACTCATCCTTGGACGATTCTGAGAGGCAAGTGTCACAGGAGAAGTTTCTGGAAGATTCCATGATCATCGACCTCGCAAACTGTCTCCGCCACTTGTATTTTCTCGTCCATCGCACCCCATACAAGGGTTTTTCAACATGCATCGCACTTCCCGTGTGCATTAGGTGGGATGTATCACACTTTGACCATGGAGCAGGTGAAATGGTCCAGTTTTGACCAGTTCTGAGTAGTTTTTCATGGAGAACTTCTGGGATATGTTGTAATCAATTGACCTTGTTCTTTTAGGGGTTGGAAAAACTCCTTTAGGGACTTAGGAGCCCTTGGTTTATGGACATTTATGATTGGGGTTGCAGTGCCCAAAAATGTCTATAATAGTTGCCCCCTAAAGCATGAGGTCGTTAATCTTTTGATGTCGGGTGAAATGATTTATCATGAGGATCTAAAGTTTTTTCAAGCTGGAAGGAAACCTGTAATAAGATACAATACAATACATTATCTTCATAATATTTTCATGATCTAGCTGAGGCGGGCATTCCCATGCTCAGCTTCATAAAGTCATTTTCATGTACATGAGACAGACAATCGTCTGAGTGTAGACTGATGATTCTGGTAGAGCCATCATCCTTTAGATTGGATGACTATCTGTGCAGCAACGATGTACATTTGATGTTTTTATTTTCCTAAATATATATTGCAGCCCGGATGGATGAAACTAGATCTGGGGTCTTCAATCTCGTTCGATCTTCACTCAAAGTACTAGTCGATCCATGTGAGAGATGTTTTGGAGTCGAACATGGAAAGACATGGCCTGATTACCAGCCAGTGATGTAAGCTGTTAACAGGTGTGAGAGGAATCACTGATAATGATGATGACCCTCAAGGTACTACAGTACAATTCACATGGTGTGAATAAGGGACTTGGTATCAAACACCACGCAAAATCTTTTGGTCGAAGGCCATTTATGTAAACCTGTCGCCGGAAGTGAGAAACTTGCCATTGAGGCATGCAAGATTCAAAGTACTGAAAGGGTTGTTCCTAGATCGACTTCTTGGATAATGAGCTGATGTCGAAAAGAAGCGATCCATCACAGGAGGGCCTTAGTGAATCCCACATCAATGACAGGGAACGAAGCAAATTATTTTAATGGAGGTGAAAATGATCTGGTGATATAAGGTTCAGGGTGGCGGTCATGAAAGAATGGAGCGTAAATGTATTGCAGTGGGTGAGACACAGGTGAATTCTCTGAGCGACTTCTCTTGAACATATCGGTGACACTGACCTGATGGATCGGTAGCATTAACCCCAAATATGGATGGTGTGATGGAACCATGGTGATGTGACCAGTGAATGGAACAACCCAACCCGACTCAGATGCGGAGTGAAAGTGTCATGTGCAAGAGCGACTTGCTACCAACAAAGTTTCTTCAAGCTTTCTTCCCAATTTTTCCCCAGTCATTGCTGACCAGTACCTCTTTATTTTTGTCAAGCTTGAGGAGGATAACATATGATTGTTCTATAATTTGCCCTTCGGGCAAACCCATCGCTATGTTTTAACGAGCCTAGTGATAGTGAAACTCGTTCTTGTCTGTTATGGACAAGTTTGTCGCTATTCGGTTTTAACGAGTTTAACGAAAAAGATAACTCGGTCCTTTTCAATTTTAGAGAGTCTGAAAAGGGACGTAAAGGAAACTCCAAAAATCCTTTTTCGTCATCTAATCCCTTAAGTCTGAAAAAGTATAAAATAATACAAAAGGGATGAATTTTCAGTAATTTTAACGAGCCAAACAAAACAAGCGCTCGATCTTTTTGTGTAATAATCCCTCAGGTCCAAAAAGATTAAAATCTAAAGGAGGGATAGCACTTCCGGTCACTTTAACGAGCTGGAGAGGCCAATGGCTCGGCAATCTTTTCATATTTTATGAGTCAGTTGAAAAGAGCTTAAAGGAGACTCGTTTTTGAGGAACGAGTGACAGATTCAGGTAGCAGATGATTCTAGGTAAGGTTTGGAATTTTCCAATTACGGCAGTGTCACAAGGATGGCTAACAGGATCACTCTTCGCGGCTGTTCCTCAAAAGCGTAAACAATCAAGTGGAGGTGAATGATCGGCCAATACAGAGTGGAGGTGATGATGAGAACACGACCAAGGCTTCAAAGGCTGATGATAATACATTCACGATGGTTATTTACCAGAAAATGGTTCATTTTTTAATGAGCTTAAACGCTGAGGGAACATTTGCTCATTGCTTATGTTTATTTTTTAACGAGCTTGAATTCCGCGTTAAAACTGCTCGAGGCGGGTTTATTTTTTAACGAGCTTGAACCCCGCAGTAACACTGCTCATGATAAGCTTGCATGCCCCTAGCATAATAACGCAAATCAAGGTGCATGACCCCCAATCTTCATTGCATTCAACTCGGTGGTTGGAATGAAGGTTTACCTTTTAGATTTGGAACGGGATTTGTTTCATTTTTTAATGAGGTTGACATAGTAAAAGAACTATCCCCATGACTCCTTGTTTCATTTTTTAACGAGGTCGACACGAGATAAGAATTGTCCTCGGAATCCATCGTATTTACAGTATTTGATAGAAAATGAAAAACTGAAGGATGATTAAGGTTACTGGAATAATCTTTGTGGTGATCCAGAAGATGGGAGCAATGGTGGTAATCTTCCCATGGTGCCTCTCCTATCATCATTGATTGAATGATTCCTTCGTCTGTAGAATGTACATGCGACCAAGGATCTGAAGAGGTGCCATATTCCTTAGACTCATCTATCCAAACACTTGATGAGCATTTATTTGGGTTTGTCCCCCAGGCCAGGAAAATTGATTGCTACAATATTTTTAAAATGGCGATGATCTGTGCTGACAAAATGTTTAGGAATCTTCCGAATCCATTAGATATAGAAGATTTCATATTGCAGGTTTCCACTGTGGCCACTTCCGCGAAATTACTTGGAGGCGGTAGGGCAAAAGTACCCTAAGGCAGGGTCTTTTAGGAAGCCTACTCCAATATTTTGAAGTGAATGATTGCTTCCATGGATCATTGGAATGCTTCCTGTAACTTGTGAACTGTTGGGGAGAAATGTTTGTTGGTCAACGATTGTAATTACTCCTTGGAAGGGAAATGTAATCTTCCTGAAGTAGGTCGACACAACTACAGCCATGGCATATATCGAGGGCCTTCCCAGTAGGATGTTGTAATCGAGGTTTCCGTTGATTACTTCAACATCAATTTCTACTGTTTTTCCCCCCAGTTCAACTTGCAAGTTACTTAAAATCCATATGGAGTGTATGATCATCCATCAAATGCTTTTAACATCGTTGACGATCACGACAAGGGTGGTGAGCCTAAATTTTTCCAGCAACTCATCGACATAATACATGTAGATGCCCCCTCATCAATAATTGTTCGATGAACAGTTTTGTTGAGGGCTTTCACTTGAATAAGGAAAGCTAGTTGAGCTGGTAACTGAGGGTCATATCCTTTGTCATTAAAGGATACAAGATTGGAATCCGTTGGCTCAATCCCACCTATTACTGATAATAGAGTCTGCTTTTGGGAGGGGCAATTTTGCGGTACCTCAAGTGTTGACATAGCGGACTGCGATTGGGCCAGGTCCTCTACTATATTATAATTCTGTGCTACTTTGGCACGAGAATTAAATGTCAATTTGTGTACTACTCCCTTTGGTGGCTTTATCGTTAGCTCAGGAATGATGGGTGGCACAACTTCGGTCGAAGTTGTTGTCGAACTACTACGTTGATCTTTATCCTTGTTGTTCGACAGCTGTGGATTCTCATAATCTTTATTCCTTGTCGTTATCAAAGCATCATTTTGCTGTTTCGAAACCGAAAACATAAGCACTTGGGATCGGGAAGCATTTTGATTAGCAACTAGTTTGGTTCCTGGGTTTGGAAACGGATCAGTCAATACCGCTGAGGTTTTTGAACTCTTAAAGAGTTTCTTAACTTCAACTTTATGTGGATAATCTCTCGTCCGATGATCCTCATCGCATATTTGACACCCCACAGGGGGTTTCCTTTGCCCAGAAGGGTTTGCAGAAGGTTTTTTAGGAGATGACTCATCCTGCTTCTTTTTTCTCCCTTTATTTTTCTTCTTGCCCCTTGGTTGCTTCAGTTGTTTGCCCTTGTCAGTCGACACGACATTTACTTCCAAGGCGAGAAGTTCCTCATTTGCATTTTGACTAGAAATCTTACGTCTTTTAGATGTAGTATTTGTTGATTTCGTGTTTGTAGTACCAATCACGCCATCGCTGGCATGAGAGTCATTGTTCGATTTAGGAGGAGGAGGAAAGAAAAATTCCTGTCTGGGAGCGTCAGGGATTTTATCGTAGAGCGTGCCAGACTGAGTATAAATCAAGTCTAAATATTGCGCATGAGCAATAACTTGCTCTTCAGCGACGACTCCTCCCTTTGCCACATCTTCTGTAATGGAAGGTAATAATGAATTAATAAACCATTCAGCTAAAAGCTGATTAGGAACGTACGTTTTTACCATTCTACGACGATGTCGCCACTCATGAATATGATCAGATATGTGAGTGGCCGTTGTCTATTTGAAATTGGTAAGAAGCTCTGTTCTTATTTCATACCTTATTGGTAACTGAAAATGGGTTAAAAAGGTTGTGGATAGGGTGCTGAAGTCATCGAATGAAGCTCTAGGAAATTCGATATACCATTTTGCTGCCGGACCAGTTAACGTTCGCTGAAAAAGGCAAAGCCTAATTGAATCATCATTTAGAGTATTAGATGAATGTTGGGTCCCTATAATACTAGTGATTACCCCATTACTATTGTAGTTATACCCCTTACTTATATTGTTGTGCCCCTATTACCCCCATGTTGTTATTTCTGTGGCCCATAGAATCCCTCTATTGTTATTTTTGTGGCTTTATATTATTATTGTTAGGTCGGCTAGATTATATTGTGACTCCTTAGACTCCTATATATAGAAAGGAGGTTTTGTCATTCGAAACATCCAAGAATTGTTCATTTATGTAATGTAAATGAGGTTTCCCCCTCGAAGAGGCTGAATTCTAAGGCGTTGATCTATCTTTTCTATCTTTTCTTGAGCTGGTTTCATAACATTTGGTATCAGAGCTTTGGATTCTAGGGTTTCGCTGCTCCAAAGAGGTCATCGTGGCATTTTTGCTATAACTTTCTTTCTGTGACGTTTCAGAAGTCACAAAAAAAACCCATTTGAGAAGAAATCGCGCTGAACCTTGGGTCCAAATTTCAGAGCTTTTCGCACGACATTTGCGGAGATATGATCTGAGGAATTTGGTATTTTTGCAGACTCCTGAATTACATTCAAAACAAGTGACCTGGGGAAAATTGTCATAACTTTCTCTCTGGGGATCGGATTGAAATTTCATAAGAAGTTATAGAAATAGGACAAACTTTAGTTTCTTGTGTGCATGTTTCAGATCCAAAGGTTGAAACAGTGACTCGTGGCATGTCGTACAAGTTCGCTCTACTGAACTAGTCTAGAAGCAAGTCACTGTGGGAGATTTCACATAACTCTTCCTTGGAGAATCCAATTTGGGTCAGACTTGTGGCATTGGAAAGAGGACGTAGAAGGCTACTACAGATCACAATTTCAGAACTGGATGATCCGAAATTACAGAGATACATCAGACTCATTATCAGGCTTCTACAAAGTGAAAAAAAGGTGTGTAGTTTTTTTTTAAATTTTTGCGTAAGCTTGGTTTAACGGAATTCAAAGGGTATAGTAAAGCATTATTATTGGTAACTGATGCCCCGAGGAAAGAAAATGCAAACACCTAGTAAGGAACCTGAAATCTCTAGCATGACTCATGAAGAAGAGGAAGAAATGATACATGATATATCAAAATTACAAGAACAAGTGCAACAAATGTCACGCTCAAAAAAGCTAACAGAAGCTAAGATAAATGGCGTGGAATCTAAGATAAATGGCATGGAATCTAAGATAAAGGGCATGGAAGCTAAGATGGATGATTCAAAGATAGATTTGAAGAGAGACATGGCAGATTTGAAGACAGATTTGACAAATTTTCTACAAGAAATACTTACTAATGGTGAAAAGGTTGTAAAAGAAACTCATGATGTGAAGAAAATTAATGTTAATCATGATTCCATAGACTCTAATGTGGGATCAAAGACCCACCATATTCCAAAAATCGATATGAGGAAGTTTGATGGCAAGGATCCCGCCACATGGATATTACAGATGGAGCAGTTCTTCGATCTCAATAATGTGCAAAAGACACAAAAGGTACGTATGGCAACTGTATATTAGGAACCAAATCAGTTTGTATGGTATCAATGGCTTTTCCCTCATAAAAAATTTATCACTTGGGCAATTTTTACGGAAGAATTGATAGCACATTATGAAGATACAAAAAGCAACACTTTTTTTAGCCAATTGATAAGTCTCAAACAAAAGGGTTCAGTAATGGAGCACATTGAGGAGTTCCAAAAATTGAACATAAGGGTAAAAGATATTCCAGAGGAGCATAGGATTGATGTGTTCATAGTGTCTTTAAAGGATAATATCCAACATGATGTTCGCCTTTGGGAACCTGATTCATTAGAGAAGGCATTCAGGATAGAAAGAAAAATGAAAAGCAAAATTATGGCAACCAGGAAGCATACCACTCACAACTATAAAGACGGAAGTGTTGTTGCCCCTAGTCTTCCACAACCTATAAGGTTGAAACCACAACAATTGGAAGAAAAAAGAGCAAAAGGGCTTTGTTACAGTTGTGATAGCAAATACACTAAAGGTCATAAGTGTGTTGAGAAGAAATTATTCTACATAGATTATGAAGAGGAAGAAGAAAAGGAGCAAGAAAGGTCAAAAGAAGAAGATATACTCCAGGAACAAAGCCTAGATGAAGAAAAAATAAATCCGACCATATCTTGTAATGCATTGGCGGGAATTACCACTCCTCAAACCATCAAGATAGAAGGAAAAATCAAGAAGAAAAAGGTAATAGTGTTGATTGATTCAGGAAGCACCCACAATTTTATTCATTGTAGGGTAGTAAAAGAATTGAATTGCTTCCTATATCCAGCACCAGAGTGTCAAGTGATAATTGCAAATGGAGGAACAATAAATTGCTCTGGAAGGTGCCATAATTTCAAGCTATCCATGGGAGAATATGTATTGACTAACCCAATGCCTTCCATTCCAATGGGAGGTGCTGATGTTGTACTAGGAGTCCAATGGCTACAATCCTTGGGTACAATAGCTTTTCATTTTCAAGAACTTTTCATCAAATTTTCTACGGAAGGAAAGGAAGTTGAATTAAGGGGTATTGCAGCGAAACCAGGAAAGATAATCAGCTCTAATGGTATGACAAAGCTTCTAAAAAAGGAGCAAAGAGGTGTAATTGCACAATTATTTTCGCTAGATGTTTCCACATTGGAATCATCTATTTCTCCAGATCTCCAAAAAGTCTTGGACAATCATTCCAAAGTATTTGAGACTCCCAAAGGTCTCCCACCTATGCGTGATCATGATCATGCTATTCATCTGATTCCAGGAAGTGTTCCTCCAAACATCAGGCCGTATAGATATCCCTATGTCCAAAAAAGTGAAATTGAACGTATGGTTGCAGAAATGTTAGAGGCTGGTATAATTCAACCAAGTCAAAGTTCTTTCTCTGCTCTAGTAGTATTGGTGCACAAGAAGGATGGATCATGGTGCATGTGTCCGGATTATAGGGAGCTCAACAAGCTCACTATTAAAGATAAGTTCCCCATTCCTGTCATTGATGAATTACTTGATGAATTGCATGGATCAATTTACTTCACCAAGTTGGATCTTCATTCGGGATATCATCAAATCATAATGAAGATTGAAGACATTCCGAAAATGAAATTTAGAACTCATGAGGGTCATTATGAGTTTTTGGTCATGCCTTTTGGCCTTACCAATGCACCTTCAACATTTTAAGGTTTGATGAATTCAATTTTCAAACCATTCCTTAGAAAATTTGTGTTAGTATTTTTTGATGATATACTAATCTACAACAAGTCTTGGAAGGATCATGTTGAACATGTTGCCAAGGTGCTAAAACTATTGGAGGAGAAACAATTATATGCAAAAAGATCCAAATGCTTCTTTGGAGTCCAGGAGGTGGAATATTTGGGTCATATTGTATCTCATGAAGGAGTTAAGGTAGACCCTAGCAAAATTAAAGCCATTAAGGAATGGAAAATCCCCACATCCATAAAGCATCTGCGAGGATTTCTTGGGTTGACAGGGTATTATCGAAAATTTGTTAAGAATTATGGGAGAATAGCAGCACCTCTAACAAAATTATTGAAGAAAGATGCATTTTCATGGACTCCGGAAGCAACAAAGGCCTTTGAACATCTTAAAGAGGCAATGTGCCAAGCACCGGTCTTAGCTACACTAGACTTCACAAAAACCTTTATTGTGGAATGTGATGCTTCAGGAAATGGAATTGGTGCTGTTCTAATGCAAGATGAAAGACCCATTGCTTTTGAAAGTCGTCCAATCAAGGGAAAGTTTTTAAGCAAAGCTATTTATGAGAAGGAAATGTTGGCAATACTCCATGCACTTAAGAAATGGCGACCCTACCTAATGGGAAGACACTTCAAGGTAAAAACAGATCATGATAGCCTTAAATACTTTTTAGAACAAAGATTATCCTCTGAAGAGCAACAAAAGTGGGTCACAAAGATGTTGGGTTATGACTTTGAAATCATCTACAAAAAAGGGAAGCAAAATGTGGTGGCAGATGCACTCTCTTGAAAGGAAGAGGATGTGGAAGCATTGTTGTGTGCCATTTCTATTATCCAACCAGATTGGATAAATGAAGCAAGGGAGGAATGGAAGAATGATGAAGAAGTGTGGGAACTTATTCGAAAGCTACAACAAGATTCCAGTACATCTGATACATTTAGCTGGCAAAATGATTCGTTATGGTACAAAGATCGCTTATACCTCTGTAAGAATTCCCAGCGAAAACAAAAGATTCTTATGGAATTGCACACTTCTCCCTTAGGAGGGCACTCAGGATTTTTAAAAACTTACCATAGGGTTAAGAAAGAATTTTTTTGGGATGGCCTTAAATCAGATATTCAAAAGTTTGTGGCGGAATGTTTAGTTTGCCAACAAAATAAAGTTGAAACAATTAAGACACCGGGTCTATTACAACCTTTATCCATTCCAAGCCAACATTGGGAGGATGTTTCAATGGATTTTATCATAGGTTTACCCAAGTCTGAGGGAAAGGGTGTAATCATGGTGGTAGTTGATAGACTTACCAAGTATGCACACTTTTGTGCATTATCACATCCATTTAGAGCCAGTACAGTTTCTACTGCATTTATGGAAACAATTCAAAAGCTACATGGAAACTCAAAGATTATTGTAAGTGACAGAGATCCCATTTTCACTGGAAATTTTTGGACAGAATTATTTTCTTGTCTTGGTACTCAGTTAGCTCATAGCTCATCTTATCATCCTCAATCTGATGGGAAAACTGAGATAGTAAACAAATATTTGGAAGGATATCTTTGTTGCTTTGTATCTGATAAACAGACACAATGGGTCAAATGGTTGCCTCTGGTTGAATGGTGGTATAACACTTCCTTCCATACAGCAACAAAAATGACCCCATTTATGGCACTTTATGGGTATCAACCACCATCCATCACATCACATTTAAGAGAAAATTCTAAGGTTCAGGCAGTAGAACATCACATCAAACATCAACAACAAGTCCTCCAACTCTTAAAGGATAACCTCGTGTTGGCGCAAAATAGAATGAAACAACAGGAAGATCAACATCGCAGTGAAAGAAGTTTTGATATAGGTGATTGGGTATTCCTACGGCTACAACCATATAAGAAAATGTCCCTAAAGCAAGCTAAGAAGGATAATAAATTATCACCAAAGTATTATGGTCCGTACAAGGTGTTGCAAAAGATTGGTACTATGGCATACAAATTGGAGCTTCTTGCAGCTTCTTGATTGCACCTAGTTTTCCATGTTTCATGTTTAAAGAAGGTTATAGGCGACAAGCTCCCAGTTCAAACAATATTTCCAGAACTTGACGAGGAAGGAAAAATTATATTGGAACCGGAAGCAGTCACAGAAACAAGAACTCGACAGCTAAAAACTCGATCAATTTCAGAGTATCTTATCAAGTGGAAGAACTTATCCACTGAAGATTCCACATGGGAGGATGAGAATTTTATGCAGAAGTATCCAGAACTACTCAAGTGTTGAGGACAACACTTTTTTTGAAGGAGAGGGGCATGTTGGGTCCCTATAATACTAGTGATTACCCCATTACTATTGTAGTTATACCCCTTATTTATATTGTTGTGCCCCTATTACCCCCATGTTGTTATTTCTGTGCCCCATAGAATCCCTCTATTGTTATTTTTGTGGCTTTATATTATTATTGTTAGGTTGGCTGGATTATATTGTGACTCCTTAGACTCCTATATATAGAAAGGAGGTTTTGTCATTTGAATCATCCAAGAATTGTTCATTTATGTAATGTAAAGGAGGTTGCCCCCTCGAAGAGGCTAAATTCTAAGGCGTTGATATATCTTTTCTATCTTTTCTTAAGCTGGTTTCATAACAATGAACACCACATACGAGAGGTCATCACATGATTCGACGGGTCTTCACCCAGATTTCCATTAAATTTAGGAATATCTGACGGAATTTTATGCGGAATCGCTGGCCACCAAGGGGCATAAGCAATTGGATCATTCATCAGCCAGTTTAGATCTGGTAATTCTAGAGTTGCTACAAAGGGCAACTGTTGATTCAGGTTAGGCGAAGCATACCCAGGATAAGATGGAATCGCCTGAGCAGTGGGTCTTTGCATACCAGCATAAAGTATTTGATGCTGGTAACTTTGATAAGGTTGATGGGCATAACCATTATAGTATGGTTGTTGATATCCGCTTTGGAAATGCAGTTGCCCATTACTTACAAAGACTTGTTGCTCAGGTCCTTGATATGATTGCTAGAATTGCGGTTGTTGAGATTGAACCAGCCCTGGTTGTTGGACCATTTGCTATTGTCCAATACTGGATGATTGACCAAGATGAGGAGTCATAGTACTTGTTTGAGCCTGAGTTGCTCCAGATAGGGAGGCACTAACCCGAGGTTGCGATTGAGTCGTTGAGACAAGAGGCTGTTGTATCGCAACCTGAGAAACTTGGGGTTGACATACAACAGGTAGCGCTTGTACTTGCGATGCAGTCACCATAGCAGGTATAGTGGGAATATTCGACACAGGGTGGACTGGTTGTATTGAATATACAACCCTTGGTTGCTGAGGCAGTATTGGTACCCAACCGCTGGATGTAATTCCAGTTTGACCTGAACTTTGTTGTAAACTCTCATATGGTTGTTCTCCGGGAGGGAACAATGAAAAGGCATACTGCCCTCCATATGGTGGCAATCCAGTACTTAAAGGGTAGATTGGCCTTTAAAGACACATTGGATGAATTTGTTGAGTTTCAACATAAGAAATGCCAGATGATAATCCGGATGAAGAAATAGGAACTGACCATGTCGTCGAAACAGTTCCTGATTGGACTCCAGCTTGTTGTTGATAACTTGCCGGGACAGATGGTATACTAGCGAACATCATTGGAGTAGCAGCAAGAGGCTCTGTTGCTACTGCGTTAGATGACATAGTCCTGGATGTCGACGGTTGTTCAGACATATCTAGTCTATCCAAAAGATTTCCTAGCGATTCTACAAGAACTTGCGATGAAGGGAGACTAACTTCTAAGACCAATGAGGGAACAATGACGTTATTCCGATTAAAATAAATTTTAGATGCTTTCACACAACTTGTCTTTTCAATTTTTAAGAGTCGAGAAAAAACAAAAGATGACTCTAGTCGCCTTCGATTTTTAATGAGCCTGAAGTGACAAGTGCTCAGATGGACCTTTTCCTTTAAGGAGTCTGAAAAGGAACGAAAGAGACTACTCTGCAAATCTAGATAGAGGGATTACCAAACCAATCACAAAACTACAGAATACTTTTTACGGTACGGCAGTCAATCTTCCCGAATGTTGTGTTCAGTGCATTGCGATCGATAGGGCGGCAGACACGGCTTCCTATGGAATAAGGATAAAGCCTATTGTGGTCTCCCAAAATATACTCGACGGTACGTGGGAGCACAAGTCTGTACTAGCACTTATCGTCTCATAGTGGAGGAATCACCCAACCAACAGTGAAAACAACAGTTACCAGGCTTTACGACATCAGAATACATCTCTAGCCTAGACTTCTAGATGTTGTGCGTTAGGTTCCAAAGTGTTTTTAGGTTCATTAAATTTATTTTATAGTTGATCTTGCTTAAGAAATTTTCCTTTCAGGTTCACTGCGTGATGTAGATGTACAATTCCTAAAATTCAATCTAAGATGATAAACAGTCGTTTAATCTTCTTTTTGCAATGAAAATCCTAGCTACTAAGGAAAGAGAGATGATTTTCTTTCAACAAAGAGCAGAGAGCACACACTATATGCACTTGTCCTAAATCAAACCAACAAATAGTCTAAATGCAAATGCACATGCATGTATTTGTTTTCAGCCTTCTTAATGTGTAAATGATAAAAATAAAGCTAAGCACAAATCTGAATTATTTTTCAAAGCGACAATTACTAACAAGCTTTTTTTTCACAACAAAATGAGGACAATGACGACACTTTGTTATTTGGAATTGAAAACTTGCTTTCGACACTTGAAAAACTACCAATTCAAATCAAATACAAGAGTAACAGTGTAAATGACTATCAAGAACAATCAGATTCTCCTCTACGACTAGAAACGACACTTGCGACACTTTCAAATCAAGAAACCACAGTTCAATTATGCTACTTCTTTGTAAAGGAGAACTAAAAATGACTCAAAAGTACATAAAAACATTTACAGTTCTTTGCACAATGGAGGCAGAATAACAGCAAGGAAAGGGGTTTCAACAAAGGTGTACTGACTACAGGTAGAAAAACTCCTTAATAGAGCTGAAAAGAGTGAACACAGAAACCAAAATTTAGGAACAAGGCCTTGTCTGATCAGCGCACCTGTAACACAGTGAAACTGAAATGCAACGCACCTACTACACTCATGAAGTTCGATGCATTTGAAGTTCACAGAACAGACAGTGCGTTGGACCAGGGACGAGACTTTGATTGGGTTCCGAGTCACAGTTTGCAGTTCAGTTCAGGTATTCAGGCCGAGCAAGTGGTAATCAATAAATCAATCACAGGGGTAGATCTAAAGAGGTTACTAGAGCCACCACGAGGGCAATTAGAGAGCTTGTAAATCAATCGTTTAATTCATAAACAAAACCCAGAGATAGACTGAAGCAACATTGATCTACTTTGCACTTGCATAGCAAATGCAGTTCAAAGGCTAGCTGGCTTGACTTCAGGCTCCGTCTATAAGTTTATAAAGTAAACAAATGTAGATGAACAAACAATCTATTTGCTCCCCAGTGGAGTCGCCATTTTGTTATCGAGAAAACTAGTGTCTATACAGAGCTGCTAGTCCCACTAAGGCTTGTAGCTACCTTAGAAACAAACACACTAAAAACTACTTTTGTTTTCCTTTATGAGCTAAAGATAAGAGAAGAATAAGGAGAGCAACCTCTGTCTTGCACTTGGTTCCTTGCTTGATTCCTCTCTCTTCTGGTAGGTCTTTTCCACTCGCTTCCTTGTCTACCCAGCTTCAAGGAGTACCTGTAGAATCAAAGCAGCATAACACTATCCAAGAACATAGATCTATTATCATAAACAATATAGGATCAGATGTACATTGACCACACAAATGCATAAATCATCAATCATACAAGAATGTGGAGGAAAACTTGAATAGCTTTATTGATAATCAAGAAAGAGCAAAGAGGATTACAACCAATTGTTCTGACCCAACATCATCCTCTCAGCAAGAAAGCCCTTCTTCACCTCATGAAAAGCTTAGATCACCCAACACTATGATATTGCACCAAGAAACCAACAACACTTCCTTACAAGATACAAAATTCCAGCCTCTCTAACCTCTGGATCTCTGGGATGACAGATCTATATATAGATATTTGCAGAGATGTGAGTCAGCTCTAGGTTTTTGATTAGTGTCTTCTCTCTGATAGTTCTTGATTCCACTTGGAGATCTCATTGATCTCTTACTCATCCTTGGGCGATTCTGAGAGGCAAGTGTCACAGGAGAAATTTCTGGAAGATTCCATGATCATCCACCTCGCAAACTGTCTCTGCCACTTGTCTTTTCTCATCCATCACACCCCATACAAGGGATTTTCAACATGCATGACACTTCCCGTGTGAATTAGGTGGGATGCATCGCACTTTGACCATGGAGCAGGTGAAATGGTCCAGTTTTGACTAGTTCTGAGTAGTTTTTCATGGAGAACCTCTGGGAGATGCTGTAATCAATTGACCTTGTTCTTTTAGGGGTTGGAACAACACCTTTAGGGACTTAGGAGCCCTTGGTTTATGGAAATTTATGATTGGGGTTGCAGTGCCCAGAAATGTCTATAACACTTCTTCCTCATCCTGCTCTTCTTGAATGAATTTTGCCACAGGGAGAGTTAACTGAATTGGAAATACAGATTCAATGCCATATACCAGTTTGAAAGGAGAATTCCCTGTGGATTTTTTAATGGTCACTCTGTTAGCCCACAGTGCATACTTGAGCTTTGAATCCCAATTCTTTTTATTGTCCTCTAACAGTTTTTTAATTATCCTGATTAGAATGTTATTAGATGATTCTGCCAAACCATTTCCTTGTGGATAATATGAGGTGGAATGAACAAGTTTAATACCCATAGAATCACACATTTCCACCAATTCTTTTGCCCTGAAGGCTGCTACATTATCTGTGATTAATTTATGTGGACAACCAAATCTACTGAAGATATTCTTTGTCAAAAACTTCATGCCACGTTATGATCAGCCTTCCTTGTAGGGATTGCTTCAATCCACTTAGTGAAATAATCAGTGGCTACTAATATCCACCTGTGCTGGCCACTAGAATGTGGATTGATTTCTCCAATAAAATCCAAGCCCCATTGTTGAAAAGGTCCTTTTGCATGAATTTGTTTTAGGGGCAGGGATTTCAACTACTTTTTTCCTTCAAATCTTTGGCACCTGTCACAAGATTTAACAAAAACAAATACATCAGAAAATAAAGTGGGCCAATAGTACCCAGCTCTGAGAATTTTATGTGCTGTATTTTTCCAATAATGGCGCCCTCCACACATGCTATTATGAAACTGTTGCATAACTTCTTTTGACTGTTCTTTGTCCAAAAACCTTGAAAATATTCCAGATGGATCCCTCCAGTAGAGCAGATTTTCAATGATGCAATATTTAGCTGCTCTAAGTTTTAAAGTTCTAGCTTGACTTTGAGTAAATCTTGAAGAGATTTCTAGCTTCAGCAAAAAATTAATTATTGCAGCATACTAATTATAAGAAGCTAGATTCTCGACCACTAACTGCTTCCTCTGTGGTTCAGTTGTTTCTTCCTTTTCTGCCTGACCGTTTTCTGCAATTGTGCACATGAAATCCATATCTAAAGACCTGCAATTTTCCTCAGCCAATAACTTAGCAAGACCATGACCTCTTACCAGCTTAGTGGGCTTCAGTTCTATATTAAATTCTATCATTTTTGCAATCCATTTTTCCCTTCTTCCATCAGCATCAGGTTTTGTTAAGACATCTTTTATTGCAGCAGAGGGTACATATGCAGTTATCTTGGAATGTAAGATATAAACTCTGAACGATTTCAAGGATTTAATAAGAGCATATGCCTATTTTTCAATCATACCATACCTCAATTCAGCATCCCTCAAGTTCTTGCTGAAAAATGCTATTGGATGTTCTGAACCTTCCCCATCTACCTGCAATAAAACTGCTGCAATAGTATCTTCAGAGGCAAATGAAAATATATGAAATTCCTTGCTGTAATCAGGACTTATTAAAGTGGGAGCCTCCATAATAGCCTTTTTGATGGAATCGAATGATTTTCTTGCTGTATGAGTCCATTTAACCTCTTATTTTTTCTTCAACATGGAGGTAATATGTTTCACTAATTCAGCAAAATTTGGAATAAACATCCTTACAAAATTTATTTTTCCCAAAAAGGATTGGATATCCTTCTTTGATCTAGGGAGAGACAAAGTCTATATTTCTTTGACTCTTTCTAGATCAATCTAAACACCTACAGTAGACACAATATGTCCTAATAGCTTGCCTTCATTTAAAGCAAATTGAGACTTTTTGGGATTGACTGAAATTCCAAACCTTTTGCACTTCAGAAACACTTTTTTCAAATGCTGCAAATGATTTTGATGGCTGGTGAAGTAAACTGTTATATCATCAAGGTAGATAAGGAAAAATTTATCCTTCTCTCCCACAAATGCTATATCCATAGCTCTCTAAAAGGTGGCCCCAGGATTCATCAACCCAAAAGGCATTTTAGCATACATAAAAGTGCCCCAAGGAGTGGTGAATGCAGTCTTTTATTGATCATCTGGGTGCACAACAATCTAATTAAAGCCTGAAAAACCATCCAAGAAAGACATTACTTTGGTTCCTGAGACCTTCTGTAGCAAATGCTCCAACTTTGGTAGAGGATAGTTGTCTTTCTTTGAGCATTTGTTCAAATTTTTGAAATCAACACAGAGTGTGATTTCACCACTTTTCTTCCTCACCACCACTAGATTGGCTACCCATTTTGAATATCTAAGAGGGACTATGATCTTAGTAGCCAGCATTTTTTTAATTTCTTTTTCAATTAGAGGAAGAAGCATAGGATTTATTGGTCTTAGCTTCTGTTTGAAAGATATTGTGTCTTTCTCCAGAGGGATTTTATGCTGAATTATGTTCTTGTCATATGTTTCCAGATCACTATACTCCCAAGAAAACACATCAACAAATTGCCTCATTAAATTACAGTATTCAGTACTTTGATCAGCTGACAAATGAGTGGAAAAATTTACATATTTAGGCTGACCTGGATTTCCTATATCATGCTTACACACTACAGATTGGTCTTCTTTTTGGGCAGCCTAATAAGGCACATCATTTTGGTCAAAGAGTCTTTCAAGAGGAATTAGACCCTTAGGAATATGATTACTAGGAAGCTAGACAATGTTGTTTTTACCAATTTTATTTCTAAGCTGGGACTTGGGATTTTCTTCTAAGGCATCATTATCTTGGTCAATTTTCATTTCGAAAAACTCATCAATGACTTGAAGGAACCTATTTAACTCATCATCATCTTCAAAAACTTTCCAATGGTGGACATTATCAGGCAAGGATGGCCTATACTTCATTTGGACGTCATAGACTAGTCTGGGAGGCACATGAGGTATAAATGAACTAGTAGACACAGCAAGGGAATCAGTAAGCTAATTTTGGGCTCTAGGAATATATGAAATACAGAAATAATCAAAAGAATCTTTGATTCTCCATACCTCATCTCTGTATGCTTTTAGCCTTGTGTGCTTTGCTTGAAATGTTTCATTTACTTGCTGAATAATCAAATCAGCATCTATAAACACCTTCAAATTCTTGATTCCTCTGTCTTTTGCTACATTAAGGCCCAACAGCAGAGCCTCATATTCTACTATATTGTTTGTCACTTGAAAAACTAGCTTAAAAGACAGCTGAATGCTTTCTTGTTCTGGAGATACTACCACCACCCTTGCTCCTGCAGTTTCCCTGGAACATGCTCCATCAAAGAACATCTCCCAAACCTGACTTCCTTGCTCTCCTTTGGCCTGAACTGTTGGTTTCCTGATCTGCATTGAGGCCTTCTAAGTTTCTTCTATTTGGAGAAAACATGCTCCAAAATCAATGTCCACTGCATAAATGGGATGATTTGTAGGATTCTTCTCATCACTAATGATGTATGCCAACTGTGCTTCTTTGTACAATCTCCTGCTTTGTCCTCCAAAAACTGGGGCAGTGGCATAAGATAGATCATTCTGTAATGTCCCACCTAGTCTCTTAATCCACCCTCTGGACAGAAGCATTCCAAACTTAGGAGGGACATCTGCTACCATAATATCCATCATCATACTCTTCATGGGCATCTAAGTTAAGGTAATGGCCATATCTTTAATCAATCCAAGACATTTCACCTTCCTTGAATCAAAAGAAAATAAATCATGATAGGGTCTAGTGATATCAAGCCCTAACTCTTCCATGATAGCTTTAGGCATTAAATTGTGGTTGGCCCCTGTGTCTAGCAGGAAATTGTGGAGGATTTTGTCATGAATGGTCAATGAGACATAGAAAGATGGAGAATTATTATCAGCAGGTTCACTCATAGGGCTGAGCACAATGGCAGGCTTGTCATCTTGCAAATTAACAGAGTCAATGGAGGTTTGTTTGGTCTCTAGCTCAAAGGTTTCAAGAATAGGCTTTCTAAATACTTCACTCTTTACCAACTCTACCAGAGGCACAGATATTTTTAACTTCTGAACTTCTGACTCAAAGCTAAAAGAAGAAGATGATTTATCAGAATTTTTTACCTCTTGAACTGGGGTTTTGAGGATGTCTGGATCAGCTGCTGGTATTCTCTGCTTGATATTATGTTGCTCTGTTTGGATAGCAGCTCTTTGTGCAGGATTCTCTTTGACATTTTTTGCATTTGACCTCAGGTTGTATCTCTGTTGCTTTTTAGATTGTAGGACAACTTCTCTATCCCATTCTTGACTATCTTGTTCCTGCAACAAAGACTCTTCATAAGCGGCCAAAGTCAAAATTGCAGCGCTGCCTTTATCTTCCATGCAGTGAATTTCATCCCCATCTTCTTCAAATTGTTCCTTCTCCATGACTACATTTTGGAAAGGAGCTTTAAATTTCTGATATTCTTTCGATTCTTCACCCCTCTACATAATTTGTAACTGCTCATTTGTTCTTCTGAAAGGATTGGGATTTCTTGGAGCAAATATGTTCTGCTGCCTTGTTTTTGTTGAATTCTGCTCAACCTTTAGCTTAGAAATTTCAGTAGCCAATGACTCTATCATCTTTGTCAATTTATCTAATTTAGGCTCTGCAGATGATGTAGAAGAAGTAGAAGCTTGGCCTCTCTGCCTCCTTCTGTCAGCCTGATTTTTAATCTTTTTTGCAGCCATGATATTAGACTCTGCTTCTAGCGCTGCATCCTGCATGTCTACTAGAGTAGCACATCTCCTTTCTCTCAACAACAAACAAAAATCAGAGTCAAAAGCATTGGCATAAGTGAGTTTGGCAGAGGTAGGAGTAGGCTTTACCTCAGCTGGTATCTTACTATACATTCGATTGAATCTTTTATTAAAATCAGGCAAAGATTCACCATTTTCCCTCTTCAAATTACCAAACTCAGTATGATAATACAACAAGTATTTTTTATCTCCCCATTGCTTCAAAAACGCATCATCTAATCCTTCAATATCTATTATTGATCTCTGGGGTAATTCTCTAAACCACTTCCTAGCCTCTCCATCAAGGCTCTCGACAAAAACTCTCATCCACACATCATTTTCACTTATATCTAAATTATCAGCATAACTGTAAAAAGCTTCAAGATGTTCTTATGTTTTCACTCCCTCTGTTCCAGTGAATTTAGGCATATATTTTTTATATCCTCCCACAGGCATAGGATTTAAAGGGACAGGCAAGACTAAAGGTCCATATCTAGCAGCAACAATTCTTTCAATCTTCGTGGGTGCTTGATGTCCTGCCATGATTGGAATATGTGGAAGAATAGTAGCAAATTGAATGGTAGGGAGTAATGTGATGGATGGTAGAGACAAAGCGATGTTTTGGACTGAATGGGAACCTTTCTTTGGACTGAGATTCAAAGGGGAACTAACTGCAGAAGGAGTTGAATTAATCTCTGAAGGAATTTCCTTAATAACAGTGTTGTGCTCTAAATCTTCACACTGTACATCTTCAGCTACAACTTTATCTTTTAGAGATGAATTAGATTTTTTAGGCTTACCTAATCCTGATGCCCCTTTTTGTGAAGCTTTCTTTCATTTGACAGTCCTCTTAGGGTCAGGCACTGATTCAGCTGGTGATTTCTGAGAATTTCTTCGAGTGTGTCTCACAAACTGAGGCAGAACTTCGATGTGGAGTTGCCAAAGAATGGTCTTCCTCCAATGGAGTCACCAGATAGATGATTACAACCAGAAACTGTGTTCAAACCTTATCTATCATCAAAGCTTAAAGCTGTGTCATTCTCCCAGGGAAGCTGAGCTTCAATCTCCTTTCCCCAGCAATGACACCAATTAATGTTATCACCCCAAGAAACTCTCTAAGGTTGTATATCAGAGATGCTTGGGAACATTACAAACTCAACAAAAATGCTGTAAAATGGTGGATGAATGTAAGAAATGCTGGATATTCAAGCCAGATAACCACTCCTACTATGCTTTACCGCAAACATGGGTGAACACCCCCAAACTACAAGGCTTTAAATCACCAATTACTCACAATTTTAGGGAAAATGTGAAGATGGAGAAGATTGATCACACCAGCAGATGCACAGGACCCTGAGATGGCTAGCTGCAACCAATTAAAAGGTATGTCAATCTATTTCTTAATGCACAAACAGGATGACAACTCTCCGGCATTAAAACAACAGAAATATGCATACAAATTCAATGATACATCTAGATTCTAACACAGAGGTGGGATGACAACCCCTCTAATGCTAAGCATCAATAGCACATGGATAAATACATAACAGGCACAACCTGGAACAAAGAAGAAGAAGTGGAAAGTGAGAAATCAATAGTAAAAGAAGCTTGTATTAGCTGGAAATGAAGACTAGAAGCTGCAGGTATCACAATAGTTGTAGTCTCTAGAAGTTGAAGTTTACACCAAAATAACATTCATCAACCTCACTACATTTTTCTTTTGGGTATATATAGAGTTTGTTCACAAAAAATATCTGCTAACCTATGCGTGGAGGGGTCATAACCGACCACCAACTGCATTTACAATCAGATCTGGGCTTTGACACAATTTGATTTCTTTAATGGATCAATTTGACATTTGATGGTACTTTGTTGTCCTTCCTGAAAAGGTGAAGTATTATCTGCATAACTTTCAATAACTGATGCAGTCATTGAACTTTTTGAGGATCATCCTTCTCGTCCTTGACCATGTTTTTCTTTAAATTTGGTAGCTGAGGAATTCATGTGAAGATTTCCAGATCATCTCTTCCTTCTTCACGTGCATCGGACAAGCCAAAAACACTGAAAAACGCATTGAAAATGGACGATGAACTGGGCATGTATGCTAACCATTGGATATCTCAGATGGACAGCCGAGATCTCTTGGTGGGCAGCGATGGGAAGACATAGAGGCACGATGGAATATTAGCTGTTAGATCTGGAAAATCGGATGGTAGAGATTGGATTACGGAAGCCATCTAGAGAAAACAGGAATGGAGGGACATGGGCCGATAGATCGCGGGATAGACGATGGGACGGCTGACGGGCAAAAGAGATGATCGCAAGTTAATGAGCAGGGAGCCATACCGGAAGGGAGGTAAGTGGTTTCCCTGTACCGCTTTATGGGAAAAGGTGGTTTACGTACTACGGGACACAATCTAGTCAGGTTGTGACGTGTGGCAGGCAAGTCCGGCGGGAAACCGCCTTCCCCGCGGGCTATCAGGTGTGCAGCTTGCGGGGAGAGGGATAGCGAACACCGTTGGATGATAAGGCGGGCATGATCAGATGGCGGTGGGCTACAACACATGCTCGGGGTTGATGTGACAGGTAAAGCCCTGGCGGGTTATAATAATTTTTTATTATATGCGCGCGGCTATATAAATTATATCATATGGACTTTAGAATTAAGCGAATAGAGGCTTTAAATGAATAAAGGGACCTACATGGGATTTTATGGTGTTTAAACAAAAATGCCTGGGAGCCAGAAAAAGGGCTTAAGTGGGGTTATGGGAGGAAAACAAGGACAAAGGGGTTTAAAGGGGAATGAGGAGAATTTAAGGGGAAGGAGGAAATGAAGGTGTGGGGAGTTATAAGGGAATAAGGAAAATGAAAGGGAAGGATGAAATAAGCTGCTGCAAACCCTTTGCAACCCAAACCAGCACTACTTGACCTGGTTTTATCCATCAAATGTTGCAAACTGTAGCAAAGCTAACAACTACCAGTGGTCTCCATCTTTCCATCCTTTCTCTTGTTTGTTGTAGTTCGCTGGCCTACCCGTGGGAGGGGCGACGACATCCAGACCAATTCTACTTCATGTCTCCCCTTTTCCGGTTGATCCCCTATTGTTGATGCTACACTTTGTGGGATGCCCACAGCTGTCAATACCATGGTCCTTAGAGAGTCTTGCCTTTCCCTCGGGCATGTCACCACCCTCGGGCTTACTCCTTGTGCAGAGATGATAAAAAGTTCCATATCGATAACCAGCATATGTCTTCCAAAATGGTAGGTCACCCGATGAATGTCCCTCGGTGATTTATAAGCAATTAGAATTTCAAATTCACTGGTTCCTGCCCATTCTGGC
Source organism: Pinus tabuliformis (assembly GCA_031772625.1). Lineage (NCBI taxonomy): Eukaryota > Viridiplantae > Streptophyta > Pinopsida > Pinales > Pinaceae > Pinus > Pinus tabuliformis. The sequence goes on along the minus strand of CM062807.1, from coordinate 192,816,588 downwards.
ATCCTCGTGTAAAATCTGTGGCAGCGCGTTCCATATCTGGTTTGTATGCCTTCTCTTAATTGCTAGCCGCCGGCTCCCTTTTTCCCTAATGAAGACATCTTGTCATGAATAGTGACGGGAATGGTCGCCTCTCCTCTTAGCAGTGCATCAATGCACTTCTTACCGTGCAACCACGATCTTGGTGATGGGCCAACTCGACGTGTATATTGGCAATTGCACCTCTTTCCCCCAGACTGCTTTACTGTCCCACGCTCTCTTTCAACTGGTTGGAGTGGTGAGACTGTCCCTCGAACGGTTAGTTAGGTGGCCGGCCGGCCCATATAGAGCTTCAGGCAACTGCCATTCACTCGTTCCAGGAAGGGGCCTCCATTGAGTTTGGAAAGCTGAACTGCGCCCCCATCAGTAACTTATTTGATGACATAGGGTCCCAACCAATGCATTCAAATTTTGATAGGGAATTTCTCACACTTACTGTCGTATAGTAATACTAGATCATCCTCCTTGAAGGTGCGCGCCTTGATATGGTGATCATGCCATTCTTTCTCATGTTGTTTCTATACATGCTGATGGAATCCAGCCAAAAACTATTCCTCCTCCAGTTCCTCTATCTGTGTGAGTCATTCCTCCAAAGCCCCACGATCTACCATACCTATTATTACTGCAATCCACAAACTAGGCACAATATATTCCATAGGCATAATGACCTCTTTGCCATAGACTAACAGAAAAGGCGTCTGGCCCGTCAACTTCTTGCACATGGTTCGGTATGCCCATAACACAGCAAGGATGTGCAAGTCCCAGTCATTTCACTGCGCATTACAGACCTTTGTCAATGCAGTCTCCAAGATTTTGTTGAATGCCTCAATGGTCCCATTCGCTTGCGGGTGGTATGGCATGCTCTGTTGGTGATATATCTGGAATTCCTCAATGAGTGCATTGATTGTTTCATTCAAAAAATGCGTTCCCCGATCGCTCATGAGAATTTTGGGACATCCAAACCTTGTTAGTATGTTCTCAAACAAAAATATCGTAGCTTTCGCAGCCGTGAAATCCTTAACTAGCTATTCCTCTGCCCATCGGGTCAAATATTCTATCATGGTGATGATATAACATGCGCCTGTCTTCCCTTGCGGCTCGATAGGTCCGACAAAGTCGATTGCCCAATTTTTGAATGGCTGTAGCATCATCTATGGCTGGAGTAGCATTTCATCTCTCCGCGATGATTTCCCTGTCCATTGACATACATCGCAGGCTCAGCAGTATGCTCTCGAATCTTGATGGAGAGTGGCCACCATAATCCTACAGGAAGAATCTTCTGGGTTGTGGCGCGACCCACATAATGTCTGCCAGCAATCCTCCCATGTGCTTTGGCCAGGATCTGTCCTCGCTCGAACTCTGAGACATACCTACGTAATATTTTTCCGCTGCCCATTCTGTAGAGGTGTCCTGCAATCACAGTGAACTCTGTTGCGCGTATCACTAATTCCTTCTTCTGCTGAATAGAATATCCTTGCGGTGTGGTTCCTGTAGTTAAGAAATGGATTATATACTCAAAATGGTCATTTGTGACGCGCACAAAGGAATAATAACAACCATCTACAAATGTGCCCCCCAACATAGGCTTATTCACTAGGTATTTTATTGCAGAGTGATTGGTATACATCTTAAAGTGGCCTCCGAGCAGATAGTGGCAGAATTTTTGAAGCACGTATACCATCGCTAATCCCTCTTACTTAGTAGTGGAGTAATCCTTCTTAGCTTTTGACAACCAGTGACTTGCGAATGCAATCGGATAGTCAATTTCCTCTGCTCCTGGTTGAGTAAGTACCACCCCCAATGCGATACATGATGCGTCGACATGCACATGAAATTCGACGTCCCATTTCGGAAAGACCAAGATAGGGGTGGCTGCCATCTTTTCCTTAGGCATCTCCAGACTTTTGTTGCATTCCTCATTCCAACAATAAGTAGCATCCTTCTTCAGCAAATGTTCCATCGGAGCCATGATCTGGGGGTAGCGTTTGATGAACTTCCAATAGTAACCCATGTGTCCCAGTGTGGCACGTAGTTGTTTGACACTTCGTGGCACTTGCAAATTGAGTATGACAATGATCTTTGCCAGATCGACCATCAGGCCTTACTTACAGACCACGGGGCCTAGCAGGTTCCCGAATGGGATAAGGAAAGTACACTTCTTTAGGTTTAGCGCAATCTGGTGTCGGCGACAAGTATCCAGCATTAACTGTAAGCTAGCTATGTGTTCCTTAACTAGTCCAAACACGGTCCAGTCAGCAAGATAGACCTCTAAGAACTTGTGTATAAATTCCTTGAATATTGCTACCACTATTTGCGAAAATATCATTGGCACATTCTTCAGTCCAAAGGGCATCACCGTGTACTGAAAGCAACCCCATTTGGTGGTGAACATTGTTTTAATCCTGTCCTCTAGCATGACCTTGATCTGGTGGTATCTTGAGAACTCGTCCGTGAAGGAGTAGGCTTCCTGCCCCCCCACATTTACCAGTACCTCATCTATAAATGGTGTTGGAAATAGATCGTTAATGCAAGCATCATTGAGGTTCCTGAGATCCACGCAGATGTGAATCTCACCCTTCCATTTCTTCTCCTACACAACCATCGGACTTACCCAGTCGGACTCCTTGATTGGTTCAATGATTCCTGCTACTAGCATCTTGTCCAGTTCCTCACATACATTTGCTTTATTTTTTGGATTCAATCAGTAAGGTCACTGCTTAACTGGTTTTGTGTCTGCCTTCAATGTTATCTTCATCATTCCTAGGTCTCCTAGGATCCCTTTTAGCTAGGTGATTTTTGTCGGGAATAAATTTTGATATTCCTGGAGCAATTCAATGACCTTCTCCACTGTGGCATCATCTTAATAGTTCCCAAGCGTTGCATACCTCAGCTCTTCTTCTGTTCTGATATTGACTTGTCTCATTTTCAACGGCACTGTGATATCTGGATCTTCGATTTCGGTCCGCGCACCTCATGGCTCCCCTCTGATTTCGTAATATTGAAATTTCGTGGATCGTCCTCATCATCTTCTACCTAGACATTATAGAATTCAAGAGCCTGGCTTAGCTGTCATGACCAGTCGAGCTACATAGTTTCTTCTGGTTCCAGTGGCATCTTGAAAATGGCGGTCTTTACCAGCTGTAACGCGTCATCCACAGGATCCATCCATTGATCTTCAAAGAGGAATGTTGACAAAAACCCTTCGCGCAAGATATCCCACTCACCTGTGTCATGCCGAAGCTCCACTTCAGTATACCAGTTTCTGGGAAAGACGTCTAGGGTATGATAAAATAAGTGCACCCATTCTAGTTGAGGTTCCTCTCCATAGGCTTTGATTCATCTGGTAAGGTGCATGCCTAGGTCATCACATCCATTGTAATTCTCCATTATGCATAGTTCTAGCTTCCCAAATCTGATCTTCATCATGTGCCTACAGCTGCGCCAATCTTTGAAAGTCCCTTCATGTGTGCCCCACCATCGCGTAGGTGTTGCACGCGATGCCCATCTCAACGCATCAAACCAATGGTGCTCTGGCACTGCAATTTGAAATCTAGTTAGGAATTCATATATTATTGTCAGCCCATCATACATTGGTAATTTGTGATCCTGGGCCCTTACGCAGTACAGATATTTAGTCACCATATTGCAGTGTAGCGTGGTCACTCCGTTCAACCTGTTACGCCACCACTCATCTTCTTCATCTGAATCAATGGTGCAAGACCCTACATAGCCCTGTGATCTTCTTCTATCCTCCGTTGTCGTGACCCATTCTTTCCTTTATGAAGCCATTCTATAGATACCGTCTGATTTTTCGTCGCTCTCTTTGTTGCGCATAGGTTCAATATGGCACGGTCCTTCAGCCGGATCTAGCGGAATGACTACGCGGAGCGACTTTGTTTCAAATATCATTGTTCGATTCTGTAAATTAATAACCCCATTCATGTCAATGACCCAGTCTATTCTTAACAATGCAGGATAAGGTGTAATTTCATCCATTATTTCAACCACTTCAAAGTCCATACAAGTACTTGTGCCATCAATATCTACCATTATTCCTTGCAGCATTCCCATGGGCAGGACCTTCTGCTAATTTTCCATCCATAATTGGATAGGGGACCATTGTAGTGTAGGCTTACCCATGCATTTCCAAGTCTATTTAGGCAGTACGTTGGCATCTGAGCCTAGATCAAGAATGACCTGATCCATCTCATTATCGTTGATCTGTGCTATTAGTCGCATTTCCCTACCGGTCCGCAACGCATGTCTTCCCAACTTTTGAACTATGCGCGGTTCACTCTATCCTGTGCATCTATTTATTAATTCTTGTAAGCCTTTAACTACCCTATTGTCATGAAGCAATTTTATACATGTCTCTAAATACGTAGTTATCATCGAGGGATCCATGTCCAACTCAGGCTGATCCCTACTACCTAGCGTAGAGACCTCCGCGAAGCTTTCCCTAGCTTCCAGATATGTCTCCTTACCGACCCCTGCGTCTTCCTTTCTTAAGTCCCTTCTATCCACTCCTATGGCCGTCCCACTTCTCAGTACCATGTTTACTTGGGGATCTTCCTCACAGGGTTCAGACCTCATCATTTGCACGTTCTGGGTCATTTTTGGTTGCGCTACCCCTTTTTCACAAATTTGTGTTATCAGCGTAGGGCAATATATCAACTCATGATCGAATTTTTCACAATAACTACATGTTGGGTTGGTACAATCCAGTGAGTAATGTCCTGGGCCTCCATAGCTATAACAAATTAGCTGCCCAAGACCCCTCCTTGACCCCATTCTGCCCCATCCTTGTCCTCGGCCCTAGAACCCACCACGCGCAATCGCTGTGGCTGGATCCTGACCTCACCCTCAGTATACATTCTATAAGCAGATGACTGGTCCATTAATAACTGGTAGCTACGACAGTGTCTTTCCTCGTGGGCCACCGATCTGCAAAAGTTGAAAAATAGTTGTTAGGGGTCTGGTTGTATTTTGGCAGTAGATGAAAGTTATCAGTGTTGTGTTTTCCTCCCACCTAACAGATTGCACACTAGAGTGAGGTTTTTGCACTTGGCCCTGTCTGTGCCTCTGGTCGCAATGGTGTTGGTCCCCCTGTTGCCACATAATTCACTAAGATGGGCAGTGATCTTTATCATGCCCCTAGCTCCTGCACTTTATACACCATACTTCCTCCTGGACTTCTGGTCATGGTGCCTTTTCTTGTTTTAACTTCTTCATTTCCAAACACAAGTTTTGGATCTGCGATTGGATTTGCTGAACTCCAAACCCTGGGTCTTGTAACGGAGTTTCGTGCAACCTCATCATTGTCTCTAATGCTTCAATCTATATTGAGATCTTCTGTTGTGACAAAGCCGTCCTCAGATGTGGTGTTAAGGATGCCATAAACCAAGCGCAGTGCTGCGCATCCGTCAATGTCATGTTAGCCTCGCGAATAGTGCTTTTCAGTCTTTGGTCCAAATCCCACAGAGTTTCACCAGGAATCATCGCAATATCTTTGAACCCTATGATTGACTGTATTTCTGACTTTGGTTGGCTAAATTCTTCCTTTAGTTCGGTCTAGATTTCTGGTATTCCTGCAGTTGGGTGATTTCTTGAGTACTTTATATACCATGTCAGTGCCCGGTCATGCAGCGCGCTAACTAAGGTAGCCTTTCTAATATTATCATTTGCAATTCTATGTGCTTTCCATACTGAGGTTAGCACGAACCAAAATTGTTATAGGTCTTCGCTTCTTGCTCCTTTGAATCTCGGTAGCTAGATTGCGCTCGTCATTATCAACTCTGCCACCTTACTCTGAACTACTACTGCTCCTAGTCCCTTCGATCCTTCAATTATTTTTCTATAGAGTCCCTGCATTCCACATCAGACACCTCTCAGACAGATGCCAGTCTTGACAACGAAAGCATTTGTTGGCTTATATGGGCCTAACCCAAGTTTGGAAGAATTACTTAGCCAAACAAATCCCGCAACTACCGACCCTTCAGCAACAGCTCGCGGAGCGCGGACTAAGGCCTCACCCAAGGTAGCAAGGGAGGGTGTTGGAACCAGGTTTCCACACCCTTGGTATGTCTAGATGTGGTCTGGAGGGTTCATGCGCCGTTCTGCAACCTCGCGCTACTCTACTTCCGCGTAGATCTGGATCCGGGTTAATTTGTAATATTAATTACTTGTATAAATTAGATCTACTTAGCAAGGTCTTTAAGCAAACATTTATCAGATTTAACCAGTTCATGCACTTAGGATAAACTCAGATTCACATACATTCATAATGTAAGCATATGTGCATAGACCAAACAGTTATATTCACCATACAGAAAGCCAAATCACAGAATTATAGAAGCAACTTATCTTTATTTCCACTTTATTACCAATACATCCAGATTAGCCCTGCACACTCAGCTACGGGGGTCCATGCACACAGCTGCAGAGCCTCTATCCCCTACCCAAACCCTTGACTCAAACTTACAGATGCTTCAAAACATTCCCTCTAAAAAACCCATTCCATTTCAAATCCAAGATCATACAAAAAGAACTGCCTTCTCCCCATAGAGTCGTGCTCTATTTATACCTTCCTATGGTTCGTGGACCAACTTACTTCCTATTATTCTATATTATTTCTTGGGCAGACAACCCTTTGACTCGACCTTTTACATTTCGTGCTCTGCATATTTTAGAGATTTACAATATTTTACCCTAATTTCTAGGCTATCAGACCCAAAACTTTTACGCGGGACCTCCACTACCCAACAAGACCCCATGGCTAGTCTTTTGAAAGCATCATAAAATGTGGAGTTTGTTTTATTCACCAACATAGGTTTTGGAATCAAGTATCATTTTGACTTTCCATGTTCTCAATCCTTCTTTATGCTTGTTGGAGCTGAATACATGCATCAGTCAAGTAGTCGTGTACTTGATTGGTTACACTGGATCTTCGACTTCACTTGATCAAATCATTTATGGATCAATTAGAGTAGGTAAGGTGTGATGAATAATCTCAACATCCCAGGCATATTTTTTAGTGTCAATTTCCATTAGGGTTTGCAGTTGATGGTACAGTTTAGTTTTTAGTTTAATTTGAGTCAGTTTGAAGATTGTAGGTACAGTGACTCCATTTCCTAATGAATAAGGCTACATGGTCTATGGTGTTCTTGACACCTCCAAGGAGCTTCCATCCCCAGTTGGAGCCAATGTTAGTTTCAGTCTTTGCATCCTATCACCAGTGACCAAATAGGCTCTTATCATGTGTTGTTAGGGTCCCACAGTCAAATTTTTGCCATTCCATTAGGTCATCATGCAAAAATTTGGTCACTGGATGTAGTCTTAGGTTTTTCTCCAATCCTTTTAAATAATCTTTATTCCTTTCTGGTTCATATCACCTTTGTGCTAAGTGTACTTCAGTCATGAGTTGTCTTCATCATCATATTCATTTTTATCATGATTTCATTCAGCCAAGGTTCCCATTAGGTTTTAGTGTTTCCAAGGTTTCCATTAGGTTTTAGGGTTCCCAAATCATCATTTTAGAAGCTTTCATCATCAACTTCAGGTTTCATTGCATCAAATCCAAGCAAGTGGCCTTGTGTTTACCATATTTGTCTCTCAGTTTTGCTTGGAAAGCTCATTTCCCTCTCATAGGTTTTTTAGGGCATTTTTCTTGGTAACATGACTTCCATGGTAAAAATATCAACAAAACTTGTATCCTAATTCTCATAGACCTTCCCCTATCCTTAATATACATTTCTAAACACTTTTGATCACTCCTATCCCTCAAAATCACCATTTTCCTACAAACGCTAGCATATTGCTACAATTTTACACTTTTCTAGGATAGGCCTACGTTTTTCCCTTTTGGACCCCTTGCCGTCACTCAATCCTTGAAATTCTACTTTCCCCTACTTCCTAACATCCCTCCCTATCTCCCAAAATTTTGCTAAGAATTTAGAAGGCCCCTATCCCCTTTATTTCCCTTCATTCTTATAAATTTCCCAGATCGCTTGTTTTGCCTACACTAAACCCTAATTTTCTCTCCAATTGAGCAAGGGTTTGCTATGGAATTGGAGACATATGAGCAATGCTGGCATAAGGGAGGTCATCTAAGAAATTATGAGGCCATTTCACCTTTCTGCCACCTTTTTTAGATGGACGCTACGCTTATAGAGTCAGCTTGGGAGAATAAAGTTTTGAATGCCTTCCCATGGGTCATTTAAAAAATTCAAGATTTTATGGAAACTAGATAGGCGAGGCTAGTTGACCGTTTTCTTAGATTTAAAATTTGACCTCCGAAAGACACCTAAAAGTGGCCTCAAAGTTGGCGCTACGCTTATGAAAAAATTATGAAAAATTTAGTGTGTAATTTCTTAGGTTTTTAGGTTGACTTGGTCAGAGTTAAACTCATGATGTAACTTCAGTAGTTCAAGGTTTAGATGACGTAATAATAAATAAATAGGCATGATAGGTTGTTTTTATGCTTAATTAGGCCTCATAAAAGAAGAAAAACTCAAATCAAAGTCTAAGATAAGAGTTTGTGTTTGACCTTCTCACTCTCTCTTGTTGGTTGAGAAAATATTGGAAACATTTCCACCATTTAGGAATTCGACTCCTAAAGGTGGGGAATTTGTTTGATTGATTCTATATGTATCATTTCTCATTTAGAGATAAGGGTTGGAATTTTGTGGAGAAGCTTGTACCTTATGTTTTCTTACAGCTAATCAAGGAGCAGTTGCAGCTATATTTCAGGAATACTTGTTCAGTGAGTCTATGGTGTTAGTTTCCTTTCAGATCAGTTTCTAATTGATGAAATCATCTCTCTTTTCATGCTTTATCTTCTTCTTATGGTTTTCCTTGTAGTCATATAGACAGAATTATTAGATTTAAGTTTGATTTATGTGGAAAATCATGGTTGTGTTTCTTTTCTTCTATGACTAATGAATTCATGCTTATACATGCTCATTATGTTCTCTTAAACTCTCAGACCTATACTACATTGACAAAACCTTAAGTTCACCATAACACACTGATATCTAGCTCCTCTTTATACTTTTCACTGCACACTTGAGGCCTTGACCTAGCTACCTACTCTAATCCCTAGTCCAGCAAACTAAAAACCCTAAATTCTCAAATACCCAAACAAGACTTGTATATCTAGCCTAAAACCTATTTCTTGTCTGTTATTCGTCGAAAAATCCATAGAGATATCCCTCTCTGGTTCAGTAGGGCTAGCTATTGAACTAAAAATGGTTCGAGGTTACCTTTTTTGATTTCCTCCTCAGTGTAGGAAATTTTAGGGGATAACATTTTGGGACCATTGCCGGGGACATGAGTGATATATCTTCCCTAGGAAAGAATGACAAAGATAATGTTTGATTGCTAATGGTGAATAATGATCAGATATAGAAATTTTGTGCATATTTCACTTGGCGACTCTAGTGTCGAAGAATCCAAAGGCTTATAAATCTCATGGCGAATCCACTGTTAAAAACCCGGTAGTTTGAAGAACTTCTTGGTGACTTAACTGTTTTCAAAATGGATTCAACTACTCAAAGGTATGCTCCCTTAAATCGTGCTCATATTCTAGGTTTTCCAAATCGCATTCCTTGTGTAGATCGGTAGACTTATTTGCCGAAGTTCGTTGACAAGAAAGGAGAGCATGATGCTCTTCACTTGGTCAAATTTCACATGCATGTACATAGGTTGTAGATTCAGTTTCCTGAAGATTGTCTGATGAAGATGTAAAGTAAGATCATGGTATGAAGGGTTAAACCCAGGTAGCTTATATTCTCTTAAAGATTCCATAGAGTGTTCTCCAAGCGTTATGGGAAGTCTCTTTTACAAAGTTGTTGTCATTATTGCGAAGGTTTTATTGCATATCTTAAAATTATTGATGATATCAAATGTATGGATGATGAAGAGATCATTGGAGCCTTCTATGATTTTTCCTTCCAAAAACAATATGAAGAAGCTAATCACTCTGATACATGAGATCATACTCAGCGCACAGTAGAATCCTCTCTGATTGATGAAGAAACAGATCATGAATATTGTCTAGATGCTCATAAAGATTCCCCATAGGAAACAATTTTGGTTGCAACACAACACACTAATCAGCCAGAGGTTAAGAAAGAAATTCAACAGCCTAAAACTAATCGAGAAGAGGAAAATAATGAAAAATAACATGTGATTTTGGATCTTGTGGGTGTACACCTTAGCACTGTGGTTGTTGGAAAAAGTCCTCTTTCCAATCATCAAGTAAAAGTAGTTGAGCATATCATTGAAGAATCATTTGTTTATTTGCAGTAGTCTTATGATCCACGAGAACATCTCCAACATACAATATTTTCTTCCATGATTAAATATCAATCAGATTTGAAGGATGAGAGCCAAGTTTTATTCCATAATTCTAATGATGAGTTACAGTGACCTTGACAATATTCGAGCGATCAAGATATATATAAAGATGTTCTTTCCAGCTGCCCTTCATTCCTTTCCTCCTTTGAGTTTTTAATTTAGGAAGAAATATGTGCAGATCTGAATTTTGAGTTTGCTTGTATAGAAACTCTAGAGAGTCATGATTTATCTGTTGAGGTCAAAAATGGTGTACAATAGGTTTGTTGTCTTGAGTTTGATGAACATGTTCAACAACCTTAAAATGATCAAGATATAGAATTTTTTCAAAGCCTAGACAATTATTTTCTGATATACATGAAAAGCCACTTGTTGAAATTTGTGTTGATGCTGATTTGGCTACCTCAATTGAAGATCTACAAGAACATACAAATCTTGTCTATGATCTGGATGGTATGGAAGATCACATTGTTGCATTTCTATTTAAGGCATCTCCCTTCTTTTTGATGATCAACAAGAGGTATTGTTTCATGATTTTCAAGACCCCATGGGCCCTCTTTTGCAAGCATCAAAAAACGTGGAGTTTTTTTGTTCACCAACATAGGATTTGGACTCAGGTATCATTTTAACTTTCCATCTTCAAAATCTTTATTTATGCTTGTTGTAGCTGAATACAAGCATCAGTCAGGTAGTCACGTACTTGATTGGTTACAATGGATCTTTGAATTCACTTGATCATATCATTTATGGACCAATTAGAGTAGGTAAGGTGTGATGAATAAGCTCAACATCCCAAGCATCTTTTTCAGTTTCAATTTCCAGTAGGGTTTGCAGTTGATGGTACAGTTCAATTTTCAATTTAATTTGAGTCAGTTTGAAGATTGTAGCTACAGTGACTCCATTGCCTAATGAATAAGGTTACCTAGTCTACGGTGTTCTTGACACCTCCAAGGAGCTTCCATCCCCAGTTGGAGCCAATGTTAGTGTCATTCTTTGTATCCTATCACCAGTGACCAAATAGACTATTATCATGTCTTGTTAGGGTCCCACAGTCAAATTTTTGTCATTCCATTAGGTCATCATGCAAAAATTTGGTCACTGGATGTAGTCTCAGGTTTGTCTCCAATCCTTTTAAAGAATTTTTATTCCTTGCTGGCTCATATCACCTTTGTGCTGAGTGTACTTCAGTCATGAGTTGTCTTCATCATCATATTCATTTTTATCATGATTTCATTCAGCCAAGGTTCCCATTAGGTTTTAGGGTTTCCAAGGTCTCCATTAGGTTTTAGGGTTCCCAAATCATCATTTCAGAAGCTTTCATCATCAACTTCAAGTTGCATTACATCAAATCCAAGTAAGTGGCCTTGTGTTTACCATATTTGTCTCTCAGTTTTGCTTGGAAAGCTCATTTCCCTCTCCTAGGGTTTTGAGGGCATTTTTCTTGGTTTCATGACCTCCATGGTAAAAATATCAACAAAACTTGTATCCTGATGCTCATACACCTTCCCCTATCCTTAATATACATTCCTAAACACTTTTGATCACTCCTATCCCTCAAAATCACCATTTACCTACAAATGCTAGCATATTGCTACAATTTTACACTTTTCTAGGCTAGGCCTACATTTTTCCCTTTTGGACGCCTTCCCCTCACTCAATCCTTATACTTTCCCCTACTTCCTAACATCCCTCCCTATCTCCCAAAATTTTCCTAAGAATTTAGAAGGACCTTATCCTCTTTATTTCCCTTCATTCCTATAAATTTCCCAAATCCCTTGTTTTGCCTACTCTAAACCCTAATTTTCTTTCCCATTGAGCTAGGGTTTTCTATGGAATTAGAGACGTATGAGTAAAGGAGGCATAAGGGAGGTCATATAAGAAATTATGAGACCATTTCAGCTCATAAACATAATTTCTCCATCTTTTTTCAAGAAGTCATTCCAAGGTACAAATCATTTGCCACACATAGGGCCAGTTTTTCTTCAAAGGATGGTTCTGAGCAAATGGAGATGAATTGAACAAAATTGAAAAAGGTTTTTGTTAGTAATACACCAAGGAAGAAAAAAATCCTTCATTTTTTACACTGGTGTCATGGTTTGGGAGAAATGTCTAAAATACAGTTGCTACAAGAGCGTTGTTGCACTTCTAGATTGACCTTGGGAAAATCATTGTTTCTCCTAGCCAAGTTATCCAAATCACTTGCTTGATGGCCCCATTGACAACTAGACATCTAGAGCTTTCCAACAAGTTATCAAGTTTTAAATTTGGAGCTCAGGAAGGCCTCCACAATTTCTCTACAACATGGCATTGTGTTTTTCCCTAAAAATGTTGTGCTTTGCCCTTGGTCGCTGCATTTTTCCCTGAAAGTGTTGCACTTTGATCTTAGTCACTGAATTTTGCCCTGAGTTGATGCGCTTTGTCTAGAACATAGTCAATTTATCTCCAAGTGCCTCCACATTGTGACATCATAAATTGGCTTCATTTGCAAGAGCATTGAAAAGATGACTTACATTGTACAGAACAAAGAAAATGAAAAGCAGACAAATAGTCTTTGCCATCACTCTCTAATCAAGATAATTGTCCTTCATCACCTCAATAAATTAAATATTGCATGGAAAACCTTCATTCAGAATGATATATTCACTACACCACCAACTCAACCTATTAGACATATTCCATCACTATCATTAGTGCCTCAAAGGGAAGTAGGACCATCTAGCAGTACTGCAGTGAAGAAAGTTAAGAAGAGAAAAAAGACTAAAAAGGATAAAGAGGTCAAGACATATCAGAGAGGACCTAGGCTAGTGTTTGTAGAAAATAGGCAAGTGTTATATCCACATATTGTGGAAGGGGTCTTGCCTTCTACATCAGAAAAACAAGATCAACAACATAATGGTCAAGCATTTGAAGAAGAAGCTCAAGGAAACCCTAACAAGCCAAAAGGACAAGGAGAAGCTTGATTTACTTGCTGAGACCTCCCGCATGCATATAATATCATATTATAGCTCCACTTAATAATTTTCATAAGGTTTAGAGAATTTTTTGTCATTTTCAAATTTTGATGTTTTTTTTACTGTTTTAAAAAACACAGTGTAAGTTATAAATGCAATGACCTAGACACTGCGCTTAGTGTGGAGACCTAGAAATTGAAAATGGATGGCATACTTGGATTCATAATGACATCTACATGCAATTTTAACTATTGGAACTCCAAAATCTAAGCTTCTGACAGGTAGAAAAGGCAAAAAACCCTCAAGAAATCACCTTTCTGACTCTTTCAGATGGACACTACACTTATAGAGTCACCTTGGGAGAAGCAATTTTTGAAGGCCTTCCCATGGGTAATTTTAAAAAATTCAATATGTTCTAGAAACTAGACAGTCAAGGCTAGTTGAATGTTCTCTCAAATTTCAAATTTGACTTCCGAATACACCTAAAAGTGGCCTCAAAGTTGGCACTGCGCTTATGACAAATGTATGAGTTTTTATTTAAAAAATTTAGTGTGTAATTTCTCAGGTTTTTAGTTTGACTTGGTCAAAGTTAAACTATGATGTAATTTCAATAGTTTGAGGTTTATATGATGTAAGCATAAATAAATAGGCATGATAGGTTGTTTTTATGCTTAATTAAGCTTCATAAAAGAAGCAAAACTCAAATCAAAGTCTAAGAGAAGAGTTTGTGTTTGACCTTCTCACTCTCTCTTGTTGGTTGAGAGAATCTTGGAAAGATTTCCACCACTTAGGAATTTGACTCCTGAAGGTGGGGAAGTTGTTTGATTGGTTCTTTATGTATCATTTCACATTCAAAAATAAGGATTGGGATTTTGTGAATAATCTTGTACCTTATGTTTTCTTACAGCTAATCAAGGAGCAATTGCAGCTATATTTCAAGAATACTTGTTCAATGAGTCTATGGTGTTAGTTTCCTTTCATATCAGTTTCTAATTGATGAAATCATCTCTCTTTTCATGCTTTATCTTCTTCTTATTATTTTCCTTGTAGTCATATAGACAAAATTCTTAGATTTAAGCTCTGTATATGTGAAAATCATGGTTGAGTTTCTTTTCTTCTATGACTAATGAATTCATGCTTATACATGCTCATTATGTTCTCTTAAACTCTCAGAGCTATACTACATTGACAAAACCTTAAGTTCACCATAACACACGAATATCTAGCTCTACCTTTTACTTGTCCCTGCACACTTGAGGCCTTGACCTAGCTACCTGCTCTAATCCCTAGTCCAGCAAACTAAAAACCCTAGATTATCAAATACCCAAACAAGACTTTTATATCTAGCCTAAAACGTATTTATTTTCAGTTATTCATGAACAAATCTGTAGAGAGATCCCTCTCTGGTTCAGTAAGGCTAGCTACTGAACTGAAAGTGGTTCGAGGTTACCTTTTTCGATTTCCTCCTCAACCTAGGAAATTGTAGGGGTTAACACCCCAGTCCTGAGGTAAAGAGGATATTACAGAGGGCACAAATGATTTATTGGTTTGCTCATATCTTACGGGTTGTAATGTGGGCTAGCATAAGTAAATATCATAGGGTTGAAGGCATAAATCTATATAATAATTTCATCCAACATTTTGGGTCCTTTTAGTTGGAAATTCTAGAGATTAATTGGAATCAACAAGAGAAAATGACATCCATACTCAATCTAATGGAGGAAATTCAATACTTGAAGGGAAAATTGGCCCATTAAGGTAATGAGATGGATGCTCTTCATCAACAAATTGAATTTCTACAAGAGAAACTTACTGCTAGGAATAGTCATAATTTGTAATCAAGTGTTTCTAATAGGATTGCAGAAATATCCCTTCCTGACCTCAATCGACTTCTGGAAGAGTATACCCACTCCATATTCTAATGTACTCACAATGAAAATGTTCCATTTTTCTTGGTCAAATTTCTAAGCTTTACTCTTTTTGTCATATAGTATTAGTAGTCTCCCTGGTTAGTCTTTTTGTGATAATAGTAATTTCCCTCCCAAAGGGTCAACTATCATATGTAATCATGTAACTCATTTCATGTTTATCTGTTGTGTCCGGGCACATATTTAATATAAATCCTAATCAATTTTGTGAAAAAAAGAAGTTAAAATCAGAATAAATAAGAATAAGAAAGAGATAAGAGGAATAAAATAAATGTAAGGTAAAATTAATAAATATTGGTTAATTTTATTTTAATATTAAAGAGATTAGGGTAATAATCAAATATTTATATTCAATATTAAAGTAGTATTAAATATCCATAAGAAGGATACTACCCTTAGACGTATCATGAGTGCTATCGGTGGTCCCACCAATGACCTTTCCCAATTCCTTACCAAGAAGCATCACCCCTTCTTTGACCACTCCTCCTCCTTCATTAAAGACTCCCCCGATTTCATATAGAAAACCAAACACCTAAAGCTTGATGGAAATGACATCATGGTTATATTTGATGTCATCTCCTTATTTACCAAAACCCCTATCATGGAAGCCATTTATCTCATTTCCAAACTTGTTGAATCTGAAACACTTAACCTTATGAAAACTTTCCTAACCGCCACTTTCTTCACTTTTAGTGGAGTCTACATCGAGGGCATGGCCAAGGGTTCCTCCCTTTTCCCTATTTTTGCCAACATTTGTTTGGAGAACTTTGAAACCTTAGCCCTTGAAACATTTCGAGAAGTGCTTTATCTATGACACCGGTGTTATCTGGTCCCATGGTATGCCATAACTCCAAGGCTTCCTTACCCATCTTAATCAAATTTCACCTCACATCTAGTTCATTATGGAGCTTGAAGCTAACCAATCCCTTTTGTTTCTTTACGTCCTTGTCTCTCACCTCCTTGATGGCTCTCTTACTTCCCAATTCTATCAGAAGAAGAATCATACTAATCGGTACCTCCATGCCAACATTTATCATCATCCAGTTCAAACGTTTGTTGTTCTTAAAACCCTTATTACTCGATCCATTTGGATTTCTTCCTCTCAATCATTTTGCAATGAAAAATCCTATTTCACCAAAGCCCTTAAAGCGAATTCTTAATTCTCATGTCAAATCAAAAGAAATTCCATTCTATTCACCACCTAAATCTTAAAAATCTTTCCAGAAATCCATCCTTATCCAAATTATCCCTTGCTTAAATTCAGGGGGTTATTGATCATATTTCCAAAATCCTTTCTAAAACGAAAATAAAAACCTTGTTAAAACCCTTGAAAACTCCCAACCAGGTCTTTAGATATTCCAAAGACAAGAATGACCTTATGCTTGGCCCTAGAGTCTATGATATTCCTTGCTCATGTCTTATATAGGACAAACTGGAAGATCCTCCAAATCTCTCCTTAAGTAACATATGGCTGACAACTACCATAACCAAATCATTGAATCCACCATCACTAAACACTCCCATAATATCAAACATTTAATATGGTTTGATAAAACCAAAATATTGGCCTCTGCTCCCTTCCACTCAAATCGTGTCATTAGGGAAGCTAAAGAAATAAAAAATAACCCTAACAACTTTACTAAGGAAGATTGATATTAGTTGAGCCATTCATGGAAACACATTGTCCATTTTTTGTCCACTAAAACTAATTCCTCTAACACAGATGTCAGTCATAATCATTATTAGTACCCTTTCCCCTTTATCATTCACTTGTTCCTTTTTGGTCCCTCCCCACCCCCCCAAATTCTTTTATTAATTTTTCCCCTATTCTCTCGCCCCATGTTTTCCTTTTTCCCTTATTCTCTCTCCCCCCTAACCCTTCTCTTCTCCTTTTCATCATATCTAATTTCTTCCTCCTAATTCATTTCTTAATCTATTCTAATCTAATCCATTATTTTTTGTTCCCCTTAACATTTTCTCTTTCTTCATTATTATTAATCATACTTTTCAATCCTTTTATTCTAATCTAATATTATTTCAAGGTGTAACTTAACTTATAAACAAAATAACCTTTTTCATTAGAATCAAACAACATAATTTCAAGAAAGAACATGATTTTTTGTTGTTTGAAATACATTTTTGAATGCATAAATGGATTCATCACCTTGATAAACACATGGAGCACTTGAATTCAATATATTAAACAACTAAAACTCAAGTTTTTTAAAATATCAACTAGATTTTGGTGAAAATTAACAAGGAAAATGCCTTGAAAAAGGCCATTTCATCTATAAGATAGACTACTCCTTATTTTAATAATGTAATTTTATTTCTATTTTAATACTATTTCTATTATATTTTAATCTAATATTTTATTTCTAATTTAATAATATTTAAAATTTTAACATTTCAATGCTATTTTAATATTTAATTCTTACCCTAACCTATGTAGTATTAAATCAATTTGACCTAAATTTATGAATTTGACCTTACATTTCACTTATTCCTCTTATCTCTTTTATTCTTATTTATTGTAATTTTAACCTTAACCCTTCCCTATCCCCTAAATTCATAAAATTAATATAATAATAAATTAATAGTTATTAATATAAAATAATAATTTGTAGTTATTAATATAAATTAATAATTTGTAGTTATTTAATAATATTAATGATAAATTAATAATTTATACTTATTAATAAATGTTTATTCATCAATGTTCACATCCTTTTTACCTTCCTTATCTGTCACATTCTTTCTCTATTCTTTATTTATTCTTGGTTTGGCACCCTTCGCTTCACCAATTTGAGCTTTATGTCCCTAAAGATGGGTGAAGTGTTCACCCAAAACATCAGAGGCCTCAACAAATCACATAGTGTTCAAGAAGTTTTCATAATCATATTCTTAACTTGAAAATATATATGCTAAAATTAATAAAATGACATAGTCAATTTTGTTGATTTTTTAGTGCTAATTATACAAGCATAATTTTCCGCAACTGATAATTACTTCCAATGATATATGGTATTACTTTAACACACTCGAAAACATCATTAAGTAATTACGCTAACAAATATTAGGTGGTTCATAATCTGTCTATACCTAGACCTCGGTAAGTTGTAAAGTCGGTCTGAAAGTGTAATTACATATATAAAGACAAGCCAACCAAAGAGAATGTTGCCTTCATACCCCCACCCACCTTATAAAGGAGAAGAAACCCAGGAAAATCCACACTCTTCCATAGGGGGAGATAACAAACCTTCTAGAATACAGATAAATCCTACAAATACGACACCCATGGGAGGAAGTGGGAAGGAAATAGTCATACCTAGGAACACATCCCAGCTTATCACATATTACTGATTCAATCCTTACTAGAGCACAAAAGCACGATGACTTAATCCCTTCAACGATTTATAGGGGGATCATAAGAGACTTTTTTTTGTTGAATGAGAACATACTTACTCTTATGAACTGGTCAAACATTGAATATCTAAAAAATTTGATTCCTTAGAAACTTCAACCTTTTCCTCATATTACTTCACACAAGAGAGAGAGAGAGATAGAAATTTGAGTGATGAGTTAGTATGTAAATTAGAAGTTCAAGTGTCTTTTTATAGTGATATTAGGGTGCCCAAGAGGCATGTCTCTTTGCAAATTAAATTTTAAATTAATATACTTTTCTTTCTTTCAATTTACAATTTAATTTTTTGTTTTATTAACTTGTGCAGCCAGGGAATACCTCCGGCAACTACCCAAAATCAACACTCCCTCTTATCTATGGAGGTATTCATCTTGAATTCCTCAAGATGTCCACTTAGCTGAAAATTTCCTCCATCCTAATCAAATATTGAATGAGCCCATTATGTTAATGTATCCATCCGCTTCACGTTCAATTCCAAAACTATGTGGAAAGCATCCCACATTAGCATCATGCAAAGGATCTAGTCACCCACTAGCCAAATATCCTTTAGCCATATGGGCAGGTACCCCCTGACTTGGGTAAAAAAGAAAACTAGTCTTGGGTCACCAACTAACCAAGTCATCACTTGGAACCAAGTCAATTTTCCTTGACTAATGGTGAAACCCTAGGCCCATTTACCATTCCCCCATGTCATCACATAACACTTGAATGGTAGAAATACTTACTCAATGATTTGAGGCACTCGTTGCACCCACTAGCCAAGCAACCCTTGGCAATATGGTCAGAATATTTTGACTAGGGGAGCACTCTGAGACCTAATGCTATCTGGGCTATTCTCCTTAGCCACGTTACACAGCGCCTAGTCCATACCCTTTACCTAGGGAGAATGTATGCACTGATGCTACACCATCAACACTTCATCTCAATGAGGGAGACATTCTCGACCACTCCAAGCTTGTCCTTCAAGTATACAAACTTCATTTAGGACAAAGGCTTTTTGATAATTTCAACAACCTACTCATGCATAGAAATGTGTTAGAGCCTCGCTGCTCCCTTTTGTACCATGTCTCGGATGGAGTGGTACTTGATCTCAATGTGCTTTGACCTGTCATCATTGTTGTCTCCTGTACCCGGTCAAACAATCTTGCGAGTAGGTTCCGAAGCTACACTGCTCATCCAGGATATCATCCAAGCTATCATAACATAACCTAAACTGAAGCAACATCATAATTTGTTATTCATGTCTTTGACACTTCCTTCGAAATCAGAATTTGTGTATCCTTGTAGTTTTACTTCACCATTTGAGACATATCTCAATCCATAATACATTGCAGCATGCAAATATATCAACACATGCTTTACTGCAATCTAATGTGCATGTCTAGCTTCTTGTAACACCTTCCTTCCAAATTTACCCAAGATAATTGGTCCACTGGTGTAAACATGTGACGAAGAGTTATTATGATATGATTCAACTCCCCAAGAATAGTTAAGGAAATTGAATTGAATAACCAAAACCAAACTAACCTTCTTCAAGAGCTACAAGACCGTCGGGGGCTAACCACCCACTCCAGGTGCCCAACCCCTGAGTTAACTTTCCTTTTTACTAAAATAAATCCCTATTTGCCTCCATGACAAGCCCTCCATGTGACTGGAAGCCTCCAGTCACTCCCATAGCAAGGCCCCCATGTGACTGCAGTCTTTTTCAGGCAATTTTGTGCCAGTGATCCCAAAATTTGAGCTAGTTTTTTAGGGCTAGAACTCACGCCTCTACCCAAAACTTGATGAAATTCTAAAGAATGATAAATAACAAGAAGAAAAGGCCTCTAATGAAAAAATATAACGAGGAAATGACCAAACTCATCTTAACTATGACATGCATTTCCTCAAACACATCATAAACATGTAATGTACAGGTCATATAAACACCTCTAATCATAAGCACTTCATACTTATATGAACTTCGTCAAGAAGGTTTGATGCCCTCTCACAATAGTTTCATTATCCTGTATTAGGTCATACATTCATTAACATTTCATTTACTAAAAAAAACATGATGAGAGTCATAACCAAAGTTTGTCATAAAACCATGCTTATAACCATCAGAATAACAATGATAGAACAACCATCAAATCCACATAATAAAAATCACATTTACTCATGAGATACAATAGGAAAAGATACTTTATTAACATATTCAAAAGTCAACCAAGTCAGGAACTTCTATGTACCACCCAACCATAGATTGGGATGAACCAAATATTTCTTACAACCAATCACCCCTGTGCCATATTCCAAGCTTGAATGTGGGACTCACAAAAAAACCAAGCAAGGATTCTTAGGCTTTACCATGTATCCTTCCATTACCGGTCAAGGGATTCCTAGGCCTGAAACCCTCATCTATACCACTAAGCTTTACCGTGTATCCCTCCATTACCATTCAAGGGATTCCGAGGCCCAAGCAAAGAAACATATACTACAAGCGTTACCACAATCCTACCACATATCGGTCAAGGGATCACTAGGCCCTAAACAAGCGCGGATTCCTCTAAAACTCTCCACCTAAACCATGATGAATTTTACCATCTACACCATCAAGATTTATCATGTATCCCACCATTACGAGTTAAGGGATTCCTTGGCATTTGAGAATTTTACTTATACCACCCCAATTAGTTTCAAAACCATCTGGCAATCTAGTTCAACCAAGTAAAATAACCCCATCACACCATGGATATCCAGAAATGGAAAGTCAAGGCCAAAAACCATTGTCATGCCTATAAAAACCCTTACCAATGACAACAAGAGAACCAAATACATACATGCATGCACCATGCATGCCAAATATACTAAGGAAATCATACATGCAACTCAATACCTGCAAGTAATCCCATTGTAGATGCTTGATCCATCTCTTCCTTGACTGATCTTTGATTTCCTTTTCCTCCTTATCCTTCCTTTTCCTTCTTCCAATGCTAGATTTCCCCAAGAATTCTCTAAGTTTATGAGAGTATGAGAGAGAGAAATAGAGAGATAGCTCCAAAACTGAACTAACAAAAGGTTGTGAACTAATCCTCATAAGACTTTGTATTAATGAGGCCTCTATTTTCTTCAATTTCCATTATTTTTCCTTCATTTTCCTCCTCACATGAAACCTGTGACCTTTCACCTTTCTTTTCTTCTAATTTACATTATTTTCATAAATGAAATGCCAACTAATGCCACTTACCTTTCTAAATCCTTTGCCATTGCCTTTGCCAATTTCCTTAGCCATAATAAACCAAATGAACACCCACTAGGATTTTTTCCCAACGTTCAACATGGAATATGTGTCCCATGACCTTGGTCTTATTTTGCCTGTATTAACTCTTATTACATGAAATTTTAACTCAGGGATGTTACAAACCCCTCTCCCTTATGGGAACACCATCCTCAGTGTTCAATGACACCTACAACCAACAAAACCAATGAAAAGAAAAACATGCTGCCCATGGGGATTTATAACTTAGCTCGTTATAGTATTTATAATGAACAATGTATTGAAAATAAAACTAACATGACAAACAATAAAAAAAATGACACCCATACCGCTATTGGAACTTTATAACACAACTCGTTGCAGCATTTACATCCATATATATATATATATATATATATATATATATATATATATATATATATATATATATATATATATGTATGTATGTATATGTATATATATATATATATATATATATGTATATATATATATATATATATGTATGTATGTATATGTATATATATATATATATATATATATGTATATATATATAGATATATGTATATATATATATATATGTATATATATATGTATATGTATATATATATGTATATATATATATATATATATATATATATATATATATATATATATATATATATATATATATATATATATATATATATAGATATATATATATATATATCTATATATATATATATATATATATATATATATATATGTGTGTGTGTGGGCTATGTATACTTCCTTGTTTTTTGGTTGAGGCAAAGTAGTTTTGGTATATATATATATATATATATATATATATATATATATACCAAAACTACTTTGCCTCAACCAAAAAACAAGGAAGTATACATAGCCCACATCTGATCAATCATCTCCCATGTAGCACCATTGGGCCCAAAGTGGTTCCACTGCATTTTAACTTTCTTGATTGTTTGGTTCCAAAGAATGAGCATTTTTCTTTGTAAAATGCACTGAGGTTCTGGCTGGAATTTGTTTTTTGACTCCTCTTGCAATACAAACCAATCAATAACGTGATCAACATCCTTTCCATATCTTTTAAGCAATGAAACATGGAGAACATCATGGAATTTCACTGTTGGAGGCAATGCAAGTTTGTAGGCCACTGGTCCAATCCTCTCAAGGATCTCGAAAGGCCCACAATATTGAGGTGCCAATTTCACACACAACTCAATCTTCAAGGAGCTATTCTTGGGATTTATGCACAAGTACACATGCTCCCAAACTTGAAACTCCTTAAATGCCATGTGTTGATCTGCATAACTCTTCTTCCTATCTTGTGCTGCCTTTAGATTCTTCTTGATTCCTTGTATTTCATGTTCCATCTCTGCCAACATATCTAGTCCTATCAACACCCTGTTCACTCGATCACTCCAAGTGATGGTAGTATTACAACACCACTCATAAAGTGCCTCAAATAGACTCATTATTAGTGACTCTTGATATCCATTTTTGTAAGAAAACTCAAGCAGTGGAGGGTACTCTTACCACTTTTGTTGTTGGTGCATAAAATACATTGTCAACATGTCTTCCAAAATACTATTGACCCTCTCTCTCTTTCCATCTATCTGCAGATGATAAGTTGTGTTGAAGGAAAATTCTATACCCAAACCTGCAAATAATTCCTTCCAAAACTTGGAAGTGAACTTAGCATCCCTGTCTGACACAATATTCTTTGGTACACCATGAAATATCACTATATCTTTGATAGATACATGTGCTACATCACTTTCTTAGTAAGTATAATTCACTAGAATGAAGTGTCCTACCTTTGTTAACCTGTCAAACATGACAATAATAGAATCATGTTGTCTGGATGTCCTTGGAAAACCTGTAATGAAATCCATATAAATAACCTCCCGTTTCCACTATGGAATTGGAATCGGATATAGTAGACCACCTGGATGCTTGCACTCTACTTTTACCTATTGACAATCTAAACATCTAACCACAAACTCTACCACTTTCATCTTCAAATTCAGCTAATAATAGAACTTATTCACTGTTGCCAATATCATCTAATATCCTGGGTGACCTAAATACATCTTAGCATGAAATTCCCTCAAGATAATATTCTTGAGCTCATTGTTGTCTGACACATAGATCTTGTCACTAAATCTCACCAAACCATTAATTATGATACGATAGTCCACATCATGATCACTTGTATCCTAAGATCCCTATACCTATCATCATGTTATCGTACCTATAAGATCCAATCCTGTAAATATGTCCAATATGAACTCATAGATGTTATATGATTTACCTACACTCTTATCCTAAGAGCATTTGCAACCCTGCTTTCCTTCCCTTTAATGTACTTGATCTCGAAGTCAAACTTGCCAATCGCAGCCAACCATCTAGCTTTCCTGGAATTCAAATTTGGTTGGTTGAACAAGTATCTTAATCCACTATGGTCTCTCATCAGGACAAACCTTCTGCCAAGAAGGTAATGTCTCTACATCTTCAATACATGTACGATCGCTGCCAACTCAAGATCATGTGTAACATAGTTATGCTTGTGCTCATTCACTTTACTTGATTCATAACATACCACCTATCCCTCTTGCATCAAGGCTCCACCAAGTTCTCTCTTGCAAGCATTTGTACACACTACAAACTCTTTATCTAGATCTGTAATATTTAGAACTGGAGCATTTGTCAACAACTGCTTCAACTGCTCAAAACTAGATGCACATTCTTCTTTCCATTCAAATTTGTTTCCTTTCCTTCGCCATGATGTAATAGTATAGGAAATATGTGAGAATTTCCTAATGAACCTCCTGTAGTAACCTACCAACCCCATGAATGATATGACCTCATCTACATTCCTAGGAGTTTCCCATTCCATAATAGCTTTGATCTTTTTCAGATCCACTACTATGCCTTCCTTGGAAACAACATTCCCCAGTAATGTACCTCTGTTTGAAAGAAACTGCATTTACTAAGCTTGGCATATAATTGATGCTATCTTAGCAATCTCAACATTGTTTCCAAATGTTCGACATGTTCTTCCTCATTCTTATAATATATCAAGATATCATCACTGAAAATAATAACAAACTTGTCCAGATAAGGACGCAACACATTATTCATTAAGCACTAGAAAGTAGCTAGAGCATTAGTCAAACCAAAAGGAACAACATCAAACTCATAATGCCCATACCTAGTCTAGACAGCAGTCTTGTAGCTGTCCTCTTCTTCAATGCTTACCTGATGGTATCCTGATCTCAAATCAATTTTCGAGAACACTGCGGCTCCCTTAAACTGGTCAAACATATCATTGATCCTTAACAACGAATCATGTTCTTGATGGTTATCTTGTTCAACTCCCTATAATCAATGCACAACTTTAGAGTACCATCCTTCTTCTTCACAAACAATACTGATGCACCCCATTCTTATACACTTGGCTTAATGTATCCTTTGTCAAGCAGTTTCTTCAACTGCAACTTCGGTTCCACTAGCTTGGGAGTTCTCGTCTTGTAAGGTTCCTTTGATGTTGGTGCTACCCCTAGTACCAACTCAATAGAAAAGTTCACTTCCCTGTGAAGTGGTAACTCTAATATATCTACTGGGAACACATCTTGAAACTGCTCTAAGATTGGGTCCCTCTTCAAAACTTTCACATCCTCAACATCCTTACCTTTATCACTAGAAATATGCACTACAAACAACACACACCCTTTCCTAAAACTGCACTTCGCTTGCATTTTTGTAACCATTCTAACTAATTTTTCCTTCTTCTTACCATACAAGATACTTTATTCTCCATTTTCATCCAAGCACTCAATAAACTTGTCATAAAAATCCACCTTGGTCCTATGAAGATACAACAAGTCCATACAAACTAACATATTATATGAGCCCAATGGAAGCACATTCAAGTGGTTGATGTAGGAATACCATTCAACTCAAATGCATAAGATCTTAACCAATGATGAACTCTTTTCTTTGTACCTGTATCTAACTGCACTAGCCAAGGTTTTGCATGTACTTCTTTATTAAAACCACACTTATCCACCATGTTAGGATTAAAATAACTATAATTAGATCCAGGATCAATCAAAATAGAAACAACTTGATCAAAAATCTTACTGTACATCTCGATAATAGATGACTAGTGATACGTCTACCTATTATCTAATCTTGAATAGATTCAAGGAATGTTCTATCCAACATCCCCAACCATTTACACTTCCTGTGCAATATCTGAGGCCTACCACCCTAATACGATAGACAATCATTCTTGAGATGCTCCTTTCCATATATCCAACAGTGCAATTATACTTTACCCTCACCTTTGTTCTACTGCCCTCCAAGCTATGACCCTATTGAGGGCCCTGAAATCGGGTCAACAACAAGGGGGATACCCACCCGGTCGGGAACCTGGTTGGCGGCTCCATGCCCGTTTGGTGTAGCGGGTCCGACTGGGGATAACGGGACCAGCTTCCCGTTCTAAGGGGGTGTGTGTGTGTAGAGTTTGGTGATGTGTGTGTGTAGAATATGATAATGAAGATATGGAATTATTTCTAAGCTAATCTAGTTCTAAACTCTGAGACTAAATTTTATACTACTTTAATCTATCAAGAACAACACATCTAATCTACGCTAACCCGGGATAGAACTTTTTCCATTATGCGATCTAGAAAGATTTCACACAATAACTGGTAATGAAGATTATTCAGCTATTATGAGAATATAAATCAATTAAGATGAACCATCCTGCATAAAAAGTTAAGCAAAATGGTTGTGAACAGCATATCGCATAATCAGTTATTCATGTATTAAGCATAAATCAATGACTCCACCGTACAGAAGTGCCAAATGGTAGTCCACTCATTCAGACGTTAACATATAAACAACATCAGCTGTATATTACTCTAAGAATGCAAGCAGAAACTCGTCAAGAGATAAAAGTACCATTTATGACTGACTTTATACTCATAGACCTGAAGCAATAATGATCTATTTCTACTTACTTCTAATGCCTACTAAGAGTACAGAAGTGCAACATCAGTAGCAGGTATTAAAATGCAAACATAAATAAATCTTGATCCGTCCATTCATCAAAAACCCCCTCCGAGGGTGCAAAAGTGCATGTTCTGAGGACAAGTTTTTTGACAAATTTCTGGACCCTTCTCCAATGCAACGAGAAGGGTTAAATACTACTAACCGGCTAATTTTAATTACACAAATTTAGGGAACGGCTTCAAATGACCGCCCTTTTACTAAAACAAATTTATTTCTAAAAACTGAATCTAATTTCTAACCATTTTTGTATCTGCTCCTTAGTGCTGTAAGCGATGCGCTGTTCGCCGTGAAAGAGTCGGCTGCTTGTCCTTTCCTTTTGTTCAAGCTTGAAAATTAGAAATAACAAGAGCTGGCACCTCTTTCTGACAAACTAGAAGATATTTTTGAAAGTGTTCTTCTGGAGGAGTATCTTCACGGCGTGTATACTTAGTACAACTCAGATTTCTTTCAAACTGATTGTGTTGTTGCTATTTCGGTTTCCGGCCGTGCGAATGACTCAATGAGCTGGGGATTTTGTTGCCTGAACGATTTTCTCAATTGAAACTTGTTTCCATTCTTTGTTCCAGGCTTTTCTGAGACGTCTTTCCCCTTAAGCGTTTTTATTTTTGCTTTACCCAATTTGGGACTCAGGATCTTTCATAAACGCTTTGCTTTTGTGTGCCTTTGACTCTGAGTCCTATATAGCCTATTTCCATCAGCATTTGTTGAGTGATACTCTGGGATCCGCGGTCCTGCTGTATGTGGTATCCATTTGCGAAGTCATCTCCTCTCTGTTCTTCTAGTTCTGGCGCTTTTCCTTAGATGTTTCCTGCATATAGATTTATATCAGTTGCTGACTTATAGTTCACGTAATTGAAAAGAGACAGAAGAAAAGATTGACATGAAAACAATTAAGTTCTAATGAATGCATAATCATGTCACCCATTATGACTTGACTCTTCGAAAAATGCAACATAATCATCTTTGGATACACAGGCGTACAATCATTAATTTCCCGTAAGGTGCGCGCCTAATTTTAGGCTCACAGATCATGCCGAGGAATGCCTGCAACGAATGGCTTCCGCGATTTGTATTGCAGCATCGAAGATTGCGATGTAAATAAGTGGTATCGCAACAATTGATGGTCTCATTTGTCGCACACCATAGATCGCAGGTCTCAGATTTGCATGGTCGCAGATCGCATATCGCAATATCGCAAGGTCGCAAGGTTTTTCTCTTTGTCACTTTGTGCTGCTTATGCGACATTGCGATGTGCGACGTCGCATATCGGCCGTCGGCGGCTTCTTAGGTTTTCCCCTTTTGAGCGCCTTTAATGCACGCGATGCGATGAGTTCTCGTGTCGCTTCTCCTCAGTGTGTTTATGCGCTTTGGGAAAGCGCTCCTTTTTCCTTTGCGACGCGATATAGCTCTTAGGGAGTTAATACAAAAGATTTTTCAAACAAAAATATTTTTTTGGATTTTTTGGTTAAGGGTCCCCCTTTTCTCGATGTTATTACTAATATCAAACAAAGAGGGGGGTTGTTGGTGACCACAACAATGGCAATTCACTGTGAAGAACCAGTTATCTCTGCATTTCTATTGACCGTTCACTTCTGAAACAACAAAATTTTTTTATATGTCTAAATTTTGTTATGGACAGATAGAGTAGATTGCCTCTCACCTTGTCGACGATATTTTGTCTCAACCCTTTTTATATCCCAATTTCTTGCTTCCTTAGGTTTTTTCTTGCATTCGCATCAGACATTACTTGGTCTTGATAAAAGATAAAATAAGGTCTTCTCTGCGTACTGGCTTAAAAGTATGCTCATTTGTCGTAGGTAGAGCCTCTACTGCCCGCAAGCATCCATAGCCTCGACAGGGTTACCATGTTATCCAGCAATGATCCTTTTTCCTGCTTGAGGTTACTCGCAACATTCCAGAGAAAAATCCTTTTTGACACACTTTTCCTTTTTTAATTCTCTAAAGAACAATGTCTTGGTTTGGTGGCCAAATTATGACACAGTCATTCACCTGATTTACACTTTTGCTGAACAAGCTGGCTCGTGATGAGACCTCTTGTCTTTTGATTGCAACAATCTTAAGTCGTTGCCCTGTTTTGGTAGACAGTATTGGCAAAGTCAGCAAGTTATAATATCTGTGATCATGATAAGCCGGCTCGTGATGAGACCTCTTATTCTTTGAGATATAGTGTTTTGTTTGGATTGTTTCTCTGGATGCTGTAATTTCCTTTTAGCAGGGAGGAAGTCATTGTTTTTCCTTAAGAAAGCTCTGGACGACAATAATAGAGTTTTTGAAAACAACAGCTTTGCAGAGAATGCTTATTTTATTATTGATGATACCTTTCATGGTGCTGATACAAAACAATTCTTTTACCAGAGGTTGCTTTTGTCAAAGTTTTTTCAGAGGTCGAAACGAGTATCGTAATCAAAGTGAAGTTAACTCTATTTGTCAATAATAAAATTCAGATTTTCAAAAACTTTGCTATTTGTACAAGCGAAATCAAAATTTGATAGAGAATTGGCGTGCTCTTTCATGAATCCTTTTTAAATGATCATTTACAACGGGTTTTATTCATAAAAAGAGAAAAACAAAACAAAATAAAAACTAAAAACTAAATATATCCTACAAAAATTAGAAGAATTCTCTTCTATGGAAAATATAATTTAAGAATCAATCCGTTGACAGGTAAAGAATCTCTCCTTCCTGCCAGATCCTGCAACACGAATGTAGATGGGCCTACGACTTCTACAATATGAAAAGGGTCAAGCCACAACTTCTGAAATTTCATATGTTTGCCCTTTTCTTCATGAGCCTTATCCCATTTCAAAACTAAATCACCCATCTGAAAGTTTTTTCTGGTTATGATGCTTGAGTCAAAAGAAGATTTTATTAGCGCTTGGTGATGAGCATGGGTTTTCCTAGCTTGTTCTCTTTGTTCTTCTAGTTTGATTATTTCCATTTGTCTTAATTGTAAAGAGGAAGTAGGTACTTCATCGATATATTGCACTAAAGACAAAGAGGGAATGACTAGGTGAGTTGGAAGAACCACTTCTCTCCCATAAACTAAATTAAAGGGAGAAGTGCCGATTGAAGCTTTCTTTGTGATTCTATCAGCCCATAAAGCATTTACCAGTGCTTTGTGCCAATTCCTTTGGTTTTGGTCGACTGTTCTTTTGATAATTCTGATTAGGTTCTTGTTTTTTGATTCAACCAATCCATTGCCTTGCGGATAGTAGTTGGCAGAATATTTTAGTTTGAACCCTCTTTCAAGCGCAAACTCAGTCATAGTATTTCCAGAAAAATATGAAGCGTTATCAAACATTAATGCTGTTGGCAATCCAAACCTAGTGATGATAAATTGATCTATGAATTCAATAATATTTTCAGAATGAATTGTCTTGAGAGGAACTGCTTCTACCCATTTGGTAAAATAATCAGTCGCTGTAAGGATATACTTATGCTGCTTAGAAGAGTGAGGAACGATCTCACCTATTATGTCCAAGCCCCATTGACTGAATGGTTGGTCGATGATGACTGGTTGTAGCGGCATGGACAGTTTCCTTTGTTTTCCTGCAGCAGTCTGGCAGACTTGGCATTTCCTTGCGTGGTTGTATGAGTCTTTGAACAGCGTGGGCCAATAATATCCTGCACGCAAGATTTTATGTGCAGTCGCATCTCCGGCATAGTGTCCGCCCGCTGGTCCATCGTGGAGTTCCTGCAAAACCTTTTCGGCTTCAGTTTTCTCAAGACACCTAAGAAGTACAGAATCATAATTCCTTTTAAACAAGACATCATTTACGAGCTGGTATTTTTTAGCTTTTAATCTCAGAGCTCTTTTCTTGGTATGATCCAGACGTGATGGAGCATACCCGTTCTTAAGAAAATAAATGGTGTCAGCATATGATGATTCTGCATCTTTTAGGCTTACCTCGTACGCTTGTACCTCTTCAGATGAGTTCTCCGAGATTTGTGATGCTCCAGCTAACATCTTGCAGAAGCCTTGACCTCTTACGATGTTTGCTGGTTTGATCTCAAGATCATATTCTTGTAAAGCGGTAATCCAATTAACTCTCTTTTCGCCCACGTCTCTCTGCACCAAAAGGTTTCTTACCGCCGGAAACGATACTACACTTTTAGTGTGGGCTTTAAGCAAGAAAGGTCTGAAATATTTGATCGCTTTGAAAACAGCGTATGCTTGTTTCTCTACGTCTGAGTAATTAATTTCAGCACCTTGTAAGTTCGAGCTAAAGAATGCGATTGGAGCTTCCGCTTTCTCTTGATTTGCTTGGGTCAAAATCACGGCATAGGATTTCTCTGAGGCAAAAGTGTATAAGGTAAAAGATTCCGAAAAATTTGGGGTGGCCAAAGATGGAGCATTGATGATAGCTTGTTTGATTAAGTTGAACGCTTCGTGCTCATCTAGACCCCATTTGAAATTTGAATTCTTTTTTATCATATTTTGTAAGGGAGAAATAATACGTGAAAAATCCGGGACAAATCTTTTGACAAAATTGATCTATCCAAGGAAGGATTGCATGGATTTTTTGTTATGAGGTATGGATATTTCGGAAATTTCCTTGATTCTGTCGGGTTCTATATGAATACCAGATTTTGACACTATGAATCCGAGCAATTTCCCTTCGCTTAACGCAAAGAAAGATTTCTTTGGGTTGAGCGAAATCCCATACCTCAAGCATCTTTGAAAGATTTGCTTCAAATCTTTGAGGTGGTTGTTTCGTTTTTTGGAGTACACTGTTATATCATCCAAGTAAATCACCACTGATTTATTGACTAACCCTTTAAACGCGATGTCCATGGCTCTCTGAAAGGTAGCTCCGGCATTGATCAGACCAAATGGCATATTCCGATATGCATAAGTGCCCCATTTGGTTCGGAACGTAGTCTTTAACTAGTCATCGGGATGCACCAGTATTTGATTGTATCCTGAAAATCCATCCAGGAATGACATTAATTCTGAGCCTGCTATTGCCTGTAATATTTGCTCCATAGGTGGGAGGGGAAAGTTATCTTTCTGACAGGCTTTGTTGAGATTTCAGAAATTGATACAGATTCTAATGTCTCTGTTTTTCTTCCTAACGGGCACCATATTGGATACCCATTTAGAATGCCTGACGGGGAAGATTATTCTGACTCTCAACAACTTATTAAGCTCAGTTTTTATCTGATTTTCTAGGTTAGGGTGTATTTTTCTGAGCTTCTGCTAGACAGGTTTTTCATTGTCAACCATAGGGATAACATGTTGAATGATAGAAGCGTTGTATGTTTTTAGCTCATCGTAATTCCAGGCAAAAACGTTTTTGTATTGTCTCAGAAGACGGATATATGCTGATTTCTCTTCAGGGGCTAGGTCGTGACCTAGGTTAACGTTTTGTGGCTTCTGATCGGTCCCTAGGTTTACTAATTCATAGTTCAGGGTAGAACTGCAAAGTTTAGCATTGGCGGACCTTTTAAACCGACTTTTCAAATCATATAAATCTTCTAACTTGACCACCGATTTCGGTATAGCATTGTCAGAGCCATTTTGTTGTATTTGATGATCATGATGGTCTTCGTCGATTATCTGATTTGAGTAGGGTCCTTTAGAAGTAAGGAAATTTACGATGTCCGGATCGTCGTTGAACACTCTCCAATTGGTGATATTGTCAGTGATGGATGGTCTAAAGATTAATTCTATTGAAAACCTATCAGGACTAAAATCTTCAGAAGGGATGAGTCTAGAGGCTATGTTAGCTAACAGGTCTGCGCTCGCGTTTTGAATTCTTGGAATTGACAAGATGTTGAATGCTACGAAATGTGCAGTGAGATCTTGAACTAATGATTGATAATGCTTTAAATGACTTGACAGGCAATGTATGGTGTTACGTACCTATTTTACGATGATCTCCGAATCTCCAAAGACTTGAAGATACTTAACGTTTAATCCGATTGCTTTGTATAGGCCTTGAACCAAGGCTTCGTACTTCGCTGTGTTGTTCGTGCAATCGAACTCAAGTCTGCATGTGAGCATAATCTTGTTCCCGTCTGGGTTAATCAGAACGCATCCTGCTCCTGCTCCCTCATTGGATTTAGACCCATCAAAATATAATTTCCAAAATAAAGATGTATTTACAGAATTATCTAAAAAACTAAAACATTTTGAATCATCAGTTTAGGAGAAATTTTCAACTTGGGATAAAACTGAATTCTCTAAGTATGGTGAAATATGAGCATTGAAATTACCTAGGAAAGAATCTATTGCGTAATTGCCTACAATGCTGCTATTGTACGTTATGGCCTCATTTTCTCCTTCCAGTTCTGTCACTATGCATTTTTGGTGCAATTCTCGTTCAACCTTTATCTGATTTGGTTTACCATTGTATGGTAACCACATGTGCGACCAATCGGTTGAAAAATATCCGTGGAGTTTTTCCGACCAATCCCTGCTAAGAATCAAACCATAGAATTTAGGGATATCAGCCACTAGAATGTCGATAACCTGACACACTTTTGGGTTAGACGACAATCTTATGGTCACCTGATTAAGTTCACCAATCACTTCGACTTGGGATCGATCAAGTTGAACTATACGTACTGTGGATTTTTGAGGTTGCACATTCAATTTGGCACATATGGATCTGGGTAAAATATTCGTTGAAGCACCAGAATCGACCAAGCAATTGTGCACATTTTTGTTGAAGATTTCATATGTGAGAAGAAAAGGAGGAGTATGAGATCTTGATCTTCCTCCAATCAAGGTGATGTCATTTGGATCGATTTTATTGATCGTGTTGGTTGGAGGCCTTCTTAGATTGTGAGAAGCTACAGCTGTAGGTAAAGATGTAGTAGGCACAACATGTAATTCTTTCATCATTATTTTCTGCTGGTGTTTCAATTTACTCAATTCGTACAGAGTGATATTAGCCCTAGTCTTCTTCATATCATCAATGATGTTATACTCCATTTCATCCGACACTATTAGTGTTCTTGATGGAGGCGTTTGATCAGATTGGACTGGGCTAATCTGGGTCGCTTTAGCAGTTGTCTTTTTTGTTGCGACCTTTTCTTTTGTTGCAGGGCTTGCGCCCTTTTGTTTTGGGGTGGTTAGGGGAGGATCAAGTTGATTTCTGCTTCTCGTGCTAACAGGAAATGCTTCTTGATCCTCTTCTTGTGGGAGGATGAAGTCCCACATTCCTTGTAGTTCTACGACCTCTTCCTCATCGGTCT
Organism: Pinus tabuliformis; assembly: GCA_031772625.1. Classification (NCBI taxonomy): domain Eukaryota; kingdom Viridiplantae; phylum Streptophyta; class Pinopsida; order Pinales; family Pinaceae; genus Pinus; species Pinus tabuliformis. Next base: position 192,782,331 of record CM062807.1, on the reverse strand, counting down.
GCCCTTCAGTGGTATTCTCTTCTTCTTCGTCTTCTTCAGATTCAACGTTTGAGACAACACTAGGTGGTCTTACCTCCATGGGAGGATTTCTTTTAAAAGTCCTAAAGGGATTTTTCAAAGAAGTCTCTGCTACTTGTTTCTTAATATCAATCATCTCGTTTGACATGGCTTTCAACACTTTTTGTAATCCTTCTAAATCGAAAGGATCTTTCGTTTGCTTCTTCTTGGTGTCTTCTTTGAAAGAGATCTTCTTAGATTTGCGTTCTTCTATAGCGGATCTCTTTTCTAGGGCTACCACGCATTTTTCCACTGCTAACGCTTCTGTCAAGTTGTTGACTAAGGTGGTCTTGTTTGCCCTATCTACGAAGATAGCCAAGTTTGGAGGTAAAGCCGTGATGTACCATTCACATCTTACTTCCTCGCTCGGTTGTGAGGCAGCGGGGATTTTGTTGAGGATCTTATTGAACCGTAAGTTAAAATCTTTAATGGGTTCTCTAGCCTCAGCCTTAAGATTAGATAGGTCATTGATCAATGTCGCCGTGGATCTGTCATCACCAAACTTGGTGAGGAACTGACTTTGAAAAATGTCCCAGCTTGTGATGGATCCGGAAGGTAACGAAAAGTACCATGACCCGGCTGTTCCCTGCATTGTATAAGGGAAAAGCCAGACAACAGCATCTTCGTTAGTGACTTCGTTGAGATTAACAGAAAGCATGAAATTATTGATATGTTCCTCGGCTAGCATTCCTGCTTCCAGATTGAATTTAGGCAGCTATTTCATGGAGACTGGGCCATCGTTGAGCTGCTAGTTAATGGAAGTGCAGAAGACGATCCCTGATGCTGAGAAGATGAAGATATTAAGATCTTTGATGTTTGAAGAGGAAGGTTTGTAGAAGATGGGTGAGTGAGTTGGAATGAAAGAGTGGGTGGTTGACTTCGCGGTGAGGGAGTTGATATGGACGAAGTGGATGAAGGAGTCTGACTGTCAGACTTTGGTGGTGTTTTCCTTGCTCTTTTCCTGGTAGGGAGAGGGAGTTCACTTGGTTGTATGCCAAATTTTTCACTCTTTGATCTGGTAAGGGGATGAGCAGGGTTGTATTGTGAAGTCACGCTGCTTTTAGATTTATCAGACTTCTGGTTAAAAATAGAGAATCCCTGGAGTTTACGAATCAAAGTTCGAATTTCAGGGGGTTCAATGATAGACTAGTCTGATATATTTGAATATGTAGCAGTGGTAGGTACTCGAGTGACTTCAAATTCAGGGTTTAACCGTGTTGGAGAAGTCGAGGGAGTTGATGAGGGTGTATTACTCTCAGAATGGTATTTTGATATTTCTTTAGGTGCCATTCATAGTTCGTGCCCTCCTTCTAGCGCCAAATATGTTGAGGGCCCTGAAATCGGGTCAACAACAAGGGGGATACCCACCCGGTCGGGAACCTGGTTGGCGGCTCCGTGCCCGTTTGGTGTAGCGGGTCTGACTGGGGATAACGGGACCAGCTTCCCATTCTAAGGGGGTGTGTGCATGTAGAGTTTGGTGATGTGTGTGTGTAGAATATGATAATGAAGATATGGAATTATTTCTAAGCTAATCTAGTTCTAAACTCTGAGACTAAATTTTATACTACTTTAATCTATCAAGAACAACACATCTAATCTACGCTAACCCGGGATAGAAATTTTTCCATTATGCGATCTAGAAAGATTTCACACAATAACTGGTAATGAAGATTATTCAGCTATTATGAGAATATAAATCAATTAAGATGAACCATCCTGCATAAAAAGTTAAGCAAAACGGTTGTGAACAGCATATCGCATAATCAGTTATTCATGTATTAAGCATAAATCAATGACTCCACCATACAGAAGTGCCAAATGGTAGTCCACTCATTCAGACGTTAACATATAAACAACATCAGTTGTATATTACTCTAAGAATGCAAGCAGAAACTCGTCAAGAGATAAAAGTACCATTTATGACTGACTTTATACTCACAGACCTGAAGCAATAATGATCTATTTCTACTTACTTCTAATGCCTACTAAGAGTACAGAAGTGCAACATTAGTAGCAGGTATTAAAATGCAAACATAAATAAATCTTGATCCGTCCATTCATCAAAAACCCCCTCCGAGGGTGCAAAAGTGCATGTTCTGAGGACAAGTTTTTTGACAAATTTCCGGACCCTTCTCCAATGCAACGAGAAGGGTTAAATACTACTAACCGGCTAATTTTAATGACACAAATTTAGGGAACGGCTTCAAATGACCGCCCTTTTACTAAAACAAATTTATTTCTAAAAACTGAATCTAATTTCTAACCATTTTTGTATCTGCTCCTTAGTGCTGTAAGCGATGCGCTGTTCGCCGTGAAAGAGTCGGCTGCTTGTCCTTTCCTTTTGTTCAAGCTTGAAAATTAGAAATAACAAGAGCTGGCACCTCTTTCTGACAAACTAGAAGATATTTTTGAAAGTGTTCTTCTGGAGGAGTATCTTCACGGCGTGTATACTTAGTACAACTCAGATTTCTTTCAAACTGATTGTGCTGTTGCTATTTCGGTTTCCGGCCGTGCGAATGACTCAATGAGCTGGGGATTTTGTTGCCTGAACGATTTTCTCAATTGAAACTTGTTTCCATTCTTTGTTCCAGGCTTTTCTGAGACGTCTTTCCCCTTAAGCGTTTTTCTTTTTGCTTTACCCAATTTGGGACTCAGGATCTTTCATAAACGCTTTGCTTTTGTGTGCCTTTGACTCTGAGTCCTAGATAGCCTATTTCCATCAGCATTTGTTGAGTGATACTCTGGGATCCGCGGTCCTTCTGTATGCGGTATCCATCTGCGAAGTCATCTCCTCTCTGTTCTTCTAGTTCTGGCACTTTTCCTTAGATGTTTCCTGCATATAGATTTATATCAGTTGCTGACTTATAGTTCACGTAATTGAAAAGAGACAGAAGAAAAGATTGACATGAAAGTAATTAAGTTCTAATGAATGCATAATCATGTCACCCATTGTGACTTGACTCTTCGAAAAACGCAACATAATCATCTTTGGATACACAGGCGTACAATCATTAATTTCCCGTAAGGTGCCCGCCTAATTTTAGGCTCACAGATCATGCCGAGGAATGCCTGCGACGAATGGCTTCCGTGATTTGTATCGCAGCATCGAAGATTGCGATGTAAATAAGTGGTATCGCAACAATTGATGGTCTCATTTTTCGCACACCATAGATCACAGGTCGCAGATTTGCATGGTCGCAGATCGCATATCGCAAGGTCGCAAGGTTTTTTGCTTTGTCACTTTGTGCTGCTTATGCGACATTGCGACGTGCGACGTCGCATATCGGCCGTCGGCGGCTTCTTAGGTTTTCCCCTTTTGAGCGCCTTTAATGCACGCGATGCGATGAGTTCTCGCGTCGCTTCTCCTCAGTGTGTTTATGCGCTTTGGGAAAGCGCTCCTTTTTCCTTTGCGACGCGATATAGCTCTTAGGGAGTTAATACAAAAGTTTTTTCAAACAAAAATATTTTTTTGGATTTTTTGGTTAAGGGTCCCCCTTTGCTCGATGTTATTACTAATATCAAACAAAGAGGGGGGTTGTTGGTGACCACAACAATGGCGATTCACTGTGAAGAACCAGTTATCTCTGCATTTCTATTGACCGTTCACTTCCGAAACAACAATTTTTTTTTATATGTCTAAATTTTGTAAGGAACCACATTATCTTTCTCACTTGCATCTTGAGGTCTTGTTTACTTCGGTGTCCACTTACCTTTAACTTTTTCATTCCCTTTCCAACCTTGCTAATATTTCGTCTTACACTTTGATTGCTCATAACAATGCTTCAACTTTCTGATGGATTCCTCCAATGATCTAGGCTCATCATACTTGATTCTATCTTTAAACGCTATTGGCAACCCATTGATGACTTTTTGAGTATTCGCCTTCTCCTCCTTCAAATAGGGAACATAGCTCAACAACTCCAAGAATCTTCTAGTATGCTCCTCATCGTTCATAAAACCCATCTTCAACTCACATAACTCCTTCACCCTCCCATCATTGTATCTCTCCAATAGATACTTCTTCCTGAAAAGTATTTCAAACTCCCTCCAAGTAAACTCTTATTCCTGAATGCCTCTGGTATTCTTCACTTCTTCCCACTAAATGTATGCTTTACCTTTAAGACTAAATGTATCTATTTTTTCCTTCATGTTCTCTGAGCAATCATGAAATCTGAAGAAATTATTCATTCCAAGGAAACAAGCTTCTGCATATTGTGAATTATTCATTTCTCCATCAAATGTAGGTGGATTGGCTTTTTTGAATTCATACAAAAAATATACCCCATCACTCCTCCTATAAGGATGATGGCGATGATGACCATGGTACTTATCTAAACCAGAACTATGATAATTCCCATGTACACTGCCTCTCCTATTAGGTGTATCCAAGAATCCACCAAGGCGGATGATATCATCCCTGTTTAGCCTATGTCCATCATGAGATCTTCTACCATAGGCTCCATTAGTCCTATCCTCCTATCCATGGCTAATCCTATGTGGTCCCTCTCTCTACAAGTTTGACAAACTATGAAGAATAACTACATTGACCTCTTCGTGTTTCTCCTATGCCCTGGAAAGTCTCTCTTGTGACTAAATTATCCTATCATTATCTACTTTTCAACTCCTTATTTATGCCTTCAAACTTCTCAAAGTGTATGCTATGTGAGGGGAGTACTTATCATCATGCTACTCATCTGATCTATAGGGAGAATCTCATGAGTTATAGTCTACCATATTGCTAGTCATATTTCCTCTTCTTCCTGCAAGTATATCATGTTAGCTAAACCAAAATATAAACATAATCAACATACCTCAGTATGGTTCAGGGGAGGATATATCGTTTGCAATATCAACATAATTAACACAATACCTATATGAACATAATCATAGCAATATATAATCAACATCTCAATCATTATCTAGTTACCATGCATGACCATACCATCCACATACCATGACCCATGCACGACAAATATAACCATGAAAATTCATGCATACATCCACATAGATGACAAATATGCACAACAAATGCATATTCAATGACATGCATTCATGACAACACATTTCAACAACAACACCTTCAATTTCTATGTGACAACACAACTACAAAAATGACCATCACCATGCATACACATCAAGCACATATAAAACCTACATACATGCATGAAAAGTACATTTAGCCCATCCAGTCCAAGGGGTGAAGCATGCCCTTATATCAATCAGTGGTATCAGGTATCACCTAAAGAGAATGAAACCCACTCTAATACCACTCTATAACACCCTCCTCCCACATTTACCCAAGCTAACCAGTCCACCAGGGCAAACATGTGATAAAGAGTTACTATGATATGATCCAAATCCCCAAGTACCATTAGGGAAGTGGAATTGAGAAACCAAAACCAAACTGACCTTCCTCAGGATCTACAAGGCCACCAAGGGCTAACCACCCACTCCAAGTGCCCAACACCTGGGTTAACTTTCCTTTTTACTAAACTAAACCCCTATTCACTCCCATGGCAATCCCTCGATGTGACTAAAATCCTCTAGTCATGCCCATAGAAAGGCCTCCATGTGACTACAGTCTTTTTCAGGCATTTATGTGCCAGTGACCCTGAAATCTAAGCCACTTTTTCAGGGCTAGGATTCAAGCCTCTATGTAGAAATTAATGAAATTATCAAGAATGATAAATAAGAAGAAGACAATGCCTCTAATGCAAAACTTGAACCAGGAATTTATCAGACTCATCCTAACCATGATAGACATTTTTTCAAACACATCATAAACATGTAATGTATAGGTCATATAAACACATATGAACATAGGGACCTCATACTTATTTGAGATTCATCAAGAAGGTCTGATGCCCTGTCACAATATCTACATTACCATATATTTGGTCATACATTCATTAACATTTCTTTTACCAAAAAAAACATGATAAGATCCATAACCAAAGTCTGTCATAAAATCATGCTTATAACCAACATATAGCCAACAAGATAACAATGATAGAAATCCATCAAAGCCACATAATAACAAGAACATTTACTCATGATATACAATAGGAAAAGAGCCTTTATTAACATATACAAAATCCAACCAAGTCAGGGACTTCCACCTACCACCCAACCATAGATTGGGTTGAACCAATTATTTCTTTCAGCCAATCACCCCCGAGCCATATTCTAAGCATGAATGTGGGACTCGCAACAAAACCAACCAGGGCTTCTCAGGCTTTACCGTGTATCTTTCCATTACTGATCAAGGGATTCCTAGGCTCGAGACCCTCATCTATACCACCAGGATTTATGACAATCCCACCATACACCTTTTTAAGGGATCACTAGGTCCTAAACAAGCATGGATGCCTCCAAATCTCTCCAACTAAATCGTGAGGAATTTTCCTATCTCCACCCTCAGGCTTTACCATGTATCCCACCATTACCTATCAAGGGATTCCTAGGCCTTTCAGAGTTTTCTTAAGACCACCCCACTCAGTTTTGAAACCATACGAAAATCTAGATCAACCAAGTAAAATAAATCCATCACACCATGGCTATCCAGGAATGGAAAGGAAAGGATGAAAACCACTGTCACACTTGAAAAAACCCATGCCAATCACAACAAGAGAACCAAATACACACATTCATGTACCATGCATGCCAAAACTAGCAATGAAATCATACATGCAACTCAATACCTACAAGTAATCCTGATGTATCCACTTCATCTAATTTTTCCTTGCTTGATCTTTTCTTTCCTTTGCATCCTTGTCCTTCCTTCCTTCTAGAGTGCTCCAAGAATGCTCTAAGTATATGAGCATATGAGAGAGAGAATAGAGAGAGAGCTCCAAAACTGAACTGAAAAAAGGTTGAACTGATCCTCAGAAGCCTTTTTATTAATGAGGCCTCTATTTTCTTCATTTTTCATTCTTTTTCCTTAATTTTCCTTCTCACATGCAGCCTATGACCTTTCACCTTCCCTTTCTCCTAATTTCCATTATTTTCATAAATAAAATGCCAATTAATGCCTCTTTCCTTTCCAAAGCCTCTAACATTGCCTTTGCCAATTTCATAAGCCATAATAAACCAAATTAACACCCACTAGGATTTTTTGCCCAAAATTCAACTTGGAACACGTGTCCGATGACCTTGGTATTATTTTTCCTTTATTATCTTTTATTACATGAAATTTTAACATGGGGATGTGTTGATGGTTCTGGACCTACAAACATTCAGGAGATCTCCCCAATATGAAGTACCAACTAGACCTCACACCATTTGGAGTAGGCTTCCTAGTAGTGGGTGGTAATGTTATGCCTTGACTATGGAAACACGCAAAGGGAAGTATGATAACTTTGGGTGAGCGAAAATGTGTGACCTTGTGGAGAGTCAAGTGTGATGCATGAAGGTTCCAACACATGAAGGGAAAAGGAAGTGTGCCCCGTGGAAGCATGTAATAGTACACAACTTGAAAGAAACACATGAGTGAAATGACATCACAAGCTAGTATGTGGAATAGTCCACAAGTTAAAGTGATGAATTAACACAATAACACACATTCAACAAGATTCATACAAATTCAAATGAAATAGTTCAGAAGAATATGTGTAATTTAAATAACATACATTGCAAATACAACAAGAATAGTCCTACAGTATTCACAGCGTATGCATGAAAGCGTGTTGGATCTGATTTAATTATTATAAGTGAAAGCTCCATTCATACATAAACCATTGACGACCACTAGACCTAATAATAGAATTTTATAGTCAATAACACTAACTCCTCTAAATCTATGCTATGGAGAAGGAAAGACTCTTCACAATACTCCCAAGCTCTTTCTAAGCCTAATCCTAGCCAAAATCTTTTCTCCCAAATGCCTCTTACATGAGTTATGAGGTTTTATTTATAAAAAGAGGGGGTGACTCTTCAACTCCCCTTTGTGACCTTTGGACTACCATCATGACTTCAAATTATTTACAAAATGACACATTATATTACATGATGACTCTTCATATTCCAATATTGGCACTTGGAATTTCACTTAAAACATAATTACAAATAATATTACATTTTACACTCGTACCCATATATGACAAAATAGGGTATTAGTGAACACTCTAGCTCAAAAAATTCCACTTGATTCTTCTCTATCACGTATCGATGCCATGCTTGGTATTATGCGATGAAATTCCCAAACCGCATGATGGTGTTAGGATGGAAGCAGACTCTAGACTCCATAGCATCAAGGTACAATGATTTGGAAGTAATCTTAACTTCTTTCTCAAGCAAGAGCAACATGGTTCTGATATGGAAAAGACCACCAATGTAGTTCTCCATGTTTTGTCTATTCAACTCTATATCCTCCTTAGTGGCAACCTGTCTCAACTACTCCAAGTACTCTTCAATCTCCTGTCTAACTTGGTTTTTTTGTTTAGCTTCTGTGAGTGAGATGACTAATGGGATATTGTGGGTTCTCACTATGAAATCAAAATTGTTGTACAACCATAACTATGAGGCCTAAATGTTTTCAATGATCGAGGCAAGTTTCTTTTTGTCTTGAATCAACATTTGAACTCTTTCTTTCTCCAGCTCTTCCTATGGCTTCATCTTATTTACCAAAGTAAGTGGTTCCCCTTTGTATCACATTATCCATTCTCACATGACGGTTATGGTAGTTTTTACATTCCTAAGAGTCTTGAAAAATTCCTTGATCTGCTACTACAAGTTATGCAGGAAAACAACTACCTTATGTACGTTCATGATCTCGTCATAGAGATCCTGCATGTTCTTTCCAAGTGTTGATACTTCACCAGGTATCACTACTCTCATTTTCCCCAAACAAACTTGTGCAGAAGTTGCATTATGTGCGGCACCGCAGAGCTGTTCTATCTCTTGCCGAGAAACTTGTATATTCTATATCAATTGCTTACTCTCAGCCATCAAATATTGAGTGTTTGATCTTGTCAGACACGTGAAGGCCAAGTTGGCTTTGAAATGGCATTTGGATTCTTGCTAGTGTCTGCCACTATTTCCCTTTCTCTAATGAATGCAGGTGATGCATGACCATCTATAAAATGCACTCTTTGCACTTGTAAAATCCTCTTATAAAGTTCATTATATGAGAGATTGTACACATCCATTACTGGATCATCATCAAGAGGAACTATGTCCCCTTCCTCGCTCAGGGCTGACTCTATGGCTGGAGGTGGTGAAGACTGAACAGTGACCTATGGTGCACTTGGCATCTAGTCAACATATTCATCCTGTGGTTCCAGTTCCAACTCCATGACTGCAACTTCAATCAAGTCTTCATTCTACTAAGCAAGCCCCTGATCCTGCATCTATTCACTCTCCCCCTCTACTTTTGGTTGGTTATGTCCTTTCCCTTCAACTTAAATAGACTTTGTTTCTCATGAAATTGTGCCTTGCCTTTCTTCCTCTTCCTGCTTATACTTCTCCTTATGTTCTTTCCTCCTTTGTTCTCGTTCTTCCCTTAGTTCTTGTCCTACTTTTGTGCCCTCAGTTCTATTTCCTGCAAGCTCTTATTTTCTCTCTTCCTTTCTCTTCTCTATGTATCCTCTGCTTCCTTTTGTTTATGCTACCAAAGTTTCCTGCATGAAGATTGGATCCGATTTCACCTTGCATCTTTGTTCCTACTCTATACTGTCTGAAACCTTTCTCTTTCTCTTATCTTGTACCGGGTTGTTGCCTTTTACTACTACTTCTGGAATTGCTGCCATGTTAGTGTTCATTCCTTCTCTATAAAAAATTGAGTGTCCACATATATTGGCAAGTCAACTAGCGTTTGCTCAACTTCTTCCCTAGTCCTACTTTTAGTGGTCTCTTTTGAAGAAACTCTCTTTGGTGCCATGGTAACAATGACTGCTAGAGAGAAGTGCTTCACAAGTGTGGTACCTATGGGACAAAAAGGACACTCATGGAAAGAAAACATTAGCTTCAACAAATCTACTTCAAATCATCATAAATCAACAAGCTACGCAACTGGAGAGAAGGATTGCACAATTTTCTTTGGAAATGGAGACTGGCTGCCTCTGGGAACTGTGCAATATGTAGTCTCATTAGCCAGGGATGCAGCTTCAGGCTTGGGACTGTGCAATGTGCAATCTCAACTTGGGCATAGACTGGGAGAGACTGCACATTGCGTAGTCTCAGTGGCCAAGGTGGCAAGATGACCCTTGTAATTGGGCAGTGCACAGTTTGAGCCATCTTCTACTACACACTACGCAATTCCAGAGGCTAAGATTGTGGCTTGAGCCTTTCGATTCCGCAGTGCCTAGCTGGGCAAGGAAAAATCTTACCAAGGGAAGTACATATATGTCTGGTGGAAGTATGAAAAATGAGCAGATCTAAGTGATGGCATGATCTTGAGTGAAAATCTGATGAAGTGTGAATGAATCATGATAGATCAAGTGTAGAAACGGATCAAATAGAAGTAAAATCAAGCATCTGAGGAGAGTTGCCACAATGACAACCATCATTGCAAAAATAGGAAAAATGATGCGACACTTGTGAAAGGCAAGCGATAACTTGAAACAAAAATTATACAAGCTAAAACAAGTTGAAACACTAGTAACCATGAAGAGAAACAAGCAATAAAACACTCACACAAGCGAAACGACAAAAAGCGACAGAAAAGGTAGCAAAAGGCAATAAAAGAAAAACTCAGCTAGAAAAGCGACGATGTACCCACTGAAGGTTCCTTGATCTTTTTGGGAATGATATATCTCCAAGATAAAATTCTCAAATGATCTCTAGAGGCGTCTATTAACTACATTTGAGAAAATGAGGTTTTATGATGTGCATGCCTAAGACCGAGGACAAAAGCGACACTTGGCGGAAACTTCTAAAAATAGTAATGTGCCATCTTCGGGAAACCAATAATAGATCACTACTTCCTAGGGATGATTTTTTACCTTTAGTTTTATTTCTTTTTTGGGTGGAAAATTTTCATGTACATTGTCAGGAAATACTGCATAATTATGGGGAACTGGGCAACTTTCTAGCTCATTGTGCACTGCACAGTTTCTAAGATTAGTGAGGGTTTGCGTAGCTTCTAGGCTCAGTTCTCGGCTTCCTTCCATGGCTATGCAATTTCTAAGCTCAAGGATGATTTCCAGTTAGGACTGCATAATTCCTATCAACAAGGTTGCTTGCCCTCAAGGATTTCACAATTTCTGGAGGCAAGCCAAGAACTGTTGTGAGACCAAGTTAAGAGACTAGCTCATGACTTAGAAAGATAATCTAAGTGCAAAAACAAGATGAACAAGCACAAATGGAGAAGATAAGTCTCATTCAAAGCATGAATACCTATATCAACACAAGAAGAGCTCCTACGGATAACAAGGGAGGCTTCAGAATCGAAGCATGGGAGACATTTTGGAGGGTGGTTATAGCTACTACAATACTGACAACAGACTGGTAGAACGCCAGCTCTTTGTATGGACCTTGTATCATGAAAAACAGGTCTAACTCTTCAAGAAGTATTGTTCAGTTATTTGATCATCATAGCTTCTTCACTTAGCTTGGGTTAAATATATAACCCCTACCATTCTCTTCATCGACTACGCATATACCAAGCCGAGTCAAAATAAGTTGTTTCAATTGGGGATGAGGAGTATATAGATGCACAAGTAAAATATATTGTCAGAGTTTTAGTTTCATTTCTGATGTTGCTCTGCTACCAGTAGGCTTGGACAGTACCCTAACATAGTCACTTCAGGAACATAAGCATTTCTCTACTGCTAGTGAGCCTAAACAGTACGCCAACGGAGTTACTTGCTTCACCTCTTTGTGTTGGAAGCCTTTCTATTCTTTCACCCTTTATTTCATTTTTTTTTTCATTTTTCTTTTCAATGGACTATGCATAGGTAGTTATTTATTTCATAAGGTGGAAGAGGGATCCCAACTTATTGAGAGTAGAAGAGGTTGTCACTTCAAAGATGGATATTTATATATACCTTTGACATACTTGTTAAGGTTTTACCCCTCTCCTTACCCTACTGGACTTAGTTGACAAGGGTTAACTGGAAATAGAAGACCGATTAGATTAGGTGGTACTAGTTAAAAGTGCAAGCATTGTTATTTCACCATGATTCCCTCCAAAAGGAACATATTTTCCATTAGGGTATCATTGACTAGAAGAAATGAAAGATTCACATAAGGAGAGGGAATAGATAGATAATGAAACATTGATAGCAATACAACTTCCTCTTGGACTTCACCTAGATTTCCTAGAAGCCAAACACAGTTTCACATGGAAACTAACCTACAGCTGAAAAAAAAAGAAGGAAAGAAGAAAAGCAAATGAAATAAAGCAAAGTGAAGAAAATCAAAGAAACAAGAAAGAAAAGAAAAAATGCTCCTACTACTAACCTAACTAGAACACAAGCCAGACTTACATAAGGTGATACTACCAATTTAGTCACTGGTGCATTGGCTAGCCTATATAGGCGAGGGAATGCATATCAAGAAAGATATACAAGCATACCAATAACCAAGAAAGATAAGTCAATACAAACCAAAACGTTCAAAGCTTGAAAGCACCCGCAAAAAAGTAAAAATGGAAACTACATGAAAGGCACTCTATGGATGTACCATGTGTTAGTGTCAGTTAGTTCTGCCTGTCACCAGTGATCAAATATGATTTTACCAAGTTTCGTTAGGGGTCTCAAGTCAAATTTTATGATGTCACTAGGTTTTTAGAATAAAATTTGGTGACTAGCTAGTGTGTCTAGGTCTATTGTTGCTCCTTCAAAATTTTCATGGTACGGTTACCACCATCACTCAATTGGATGTGCCATCATTGAACAAATCATCATCATCATCTCAGTCTGTCACCATGGTATTGATTTAGCTCAGTGTCACCATTAGGTCATTAGGGTCATAGTCATGAAAACTGTCATTTCATTCAATAAATAAGGAAATGTAGTAATATGGAATTTGTCAAAAATATTTTATTTCAAAGTTCAAATCGTTTCAAATGTGATGTAATAAGCTCTAATGCTCAAAAACTGCATTGAACGTTCCTAAGTTACATAGTTTCCAAACCAAAAGTGAAAAGACATAGTGTGGGCCACCCCACTACTATGAAAAAAAATTGACTTCTACAGGCTGTAAAAGACCATCATAATTCATTTCCTCACTTATTTCATTGCTAAAGAGATCTCATTCATCATCAACCACTTCCTCAACATTTTTATGGCCAAAGACATTCCAAAAATTTGGTCCCAAGCTACCTCGTTGGGTTTTCTATGTGAATCCATCCTTTTCATGTTTTCAAGACTACAAACCCTATTCCTATATAGTTTATCCTCCCTCACACTCAAAAACACTCCCTAAAACCCTCACACCCCCTCATTTTCATTCCTAAATCCTTCTATACCTAAAACCTAGCCCTACACAGCGTTTTTGGTAGCCTTCATAGCTGGGACTATGTATAAATTCCCTAGCTCTATTCCCTCACTCATTTCACTTCCCTTCACTTCCCTAAGTTCCCTAACATCCCTCCCCATCTCATAATTTTTTCCTACACCCATTCCAATTCCCTAACCCCTTCATCCTATTCCCTTCCCCTATTTTTCCCTCCAGGGTTTGCATTCACAAGTGTACTATGAAGAAGGAAAGGAGGCCTTACAAAAAGGGTGGGAAAATGGCAAGGTATGAACCCATCAATACACAAGCACTAATGTCATCACAACTTTCCATCAAGTGTTTTCAGAATGTTGGGTGTTTTGAATTTTGTGAGTTGGCCAAAAAAAGAGCAATATCATCCTGAATTGACCAGATTGTTTGTCACCAATCTAAAGAAAGGTCAAGTCACTATTTTAGGGGTGACATTCACTATATTAGGTGACATCGTAGTAGTAGCCACAGGGATATCGAATATTGGTGAGAAATGGTTCAAAACTCAAGAGTTGGATGCCCAATTATACCAACTCTACATCAAAGCTCATTGAAAAAGAAATCAGCGGAGAAAGAGAATATTTGATTGAAAAGGTCAATGACAAAAGGCTACAAAGACACATGGCTTCCCATTACTACACAAGAAAACATATTTCAAAATTCAAAGTCAAGCAAATGAAGTAAGGCTAAGAAAAACCCTAATTAGTCAAAAGGAGAAGGATAAGCTTGATTTGCTGGTTGATGCATATATGATAGTGTAGTACAACATATTAGGACCTTATACACAAATTTTGAGAGTTTTTGGTGAACATTTTGGTCATTTGCAAATTTTTGGCACAGTCACTGCTAAAAGTGTAGCGTGGGGCACGTTGCGCTTTTTCTGGAGGGATCTGAATGATAGAAAATATACATGGTTGGATATATTTTGACGTATAAATCAGCTTAGGACACCTGTGAGCCCAATTCATCAGCTTTTTCAAAGTGAAAATGGCCAAAAACCACATAAAAAGCACCTTTCTAACCTATTTTTGGATGTCATGCTACGCTTTTTTACCAGTCTTGGGAGAAGTCACTTTTGAGGAGTTGTACTTCATCATTTTTAGTACTTGAGGGCTCTACGGATAAATATATAGAGATATATTTCCAATGAGATATCATGAGCTCAATTTGGAGTTCAGGAAGGCCTTCAAAAGTAAGCTGCAATCTCACGCTACACTTTTTCCAAGAGGCTGAATTTCATCTACAATTTGACATGATTTGAATTTTTACTTATGTAAAGATGTGATTGAGCATGTAATAATGTAACTGAGATGTAATTATACTATATTAAATTGAAAATAGGTAGATACATGCTAGTAAGTCTTTTGTTTTGGTCAAATGAATTCGTTTTACTATATGGAGGGTTTGTTTTAACCACCCTAGTCATTAGGGTTTTGGTTGGAACACCTCATGGAGAAATTCCTAGACTCATGGATTCGACCCATGAGAGCTGGGAGATGTTATTTTGGAGTTTTTGTATCATTTTATCAATCATAGAATAGGTTGGACATTAGAAGAGAGAACTATTGTAGCTTGTACTTGGACATTTTCTGGAAATCAAAGGATACAGTTTGCAACTATTATCTAGGAATTCACGTGAAGTAAGTTTTTGATGTTGGTTTTTCTCTGTTATGGCTTTATATGAAATATATTCATATTCTATTTCCATTCATTAGTTCTTCAGTGGTTTTCCTTAAGGTTTATAAGTAGAATTATTTGCATAAAGCTTTATTTTTATGGGAATATCATTATGTGTTAATTTCCTTCCAGTTTAATGAATTCATGTTCTCATGCTCATTAAAATCCTTTTTCATATTCCAAACACTACACTACACCAAAAAACCCTAACATCCATCACAAAAGTATTGCTACCTTACTCCTTTATGCCTTTGCTACTGTAACCCTTCGATCATCTGACTTAGCTACTTGGTTTTTCTCCCTTATCCAACATCAAAACCCTAAATTTTACAATACCTACCCAAGCCTAGCTATCTAGCCTAAAATTCTTTTACATTCTAGTCAATTCTTTGGTTGTGATTTCATAGAGATAGCCCTATCTGGTTTGGTAGGGCTATCTACCAAATTGAAAGCTTGGTCTATGGTTAGCTCCGTCGATCTCCTATCAGCCTGGGACATTATGGAGGATAAGATTTTGGCGACGTTGTTGGGGAAACAAGAGATCATATCTTCCCTTGGAAAGAACGACAAGGATTAGATCTGATTGCTGATGGTGGATAGTGGTCTGACAAATATGAAGGCTGAAATCATTCACCTGATGACTCCAAATTAGTTTCAAATTTAATTCAAAGACTCCACTGGAGGATGAACCTTATCAACATAAAAATTAAAGGGCAATATGGGAAGATTAGGTATTCATGTTGGATTTTCATACAAGACTTCATGTTCTTTATTGAAAATTATTTCTTCTCTTTTCTTGAGAATGTCAAGAAGGTTTTCCAGAGTATACTATATTTGAGAAAAGATCCCAGACTTGCATTTGATTCCTTTCCTTTGAATATTATGAATACAAATTTTGATCTTGATCAAGACCCTTCTTTTGAATCTTATGATGATCATCTTCAAATTTATGAGCCTCAAGAGATCAAGAATAATTCTATAGCTTTTGTACATACTCCTACACCTTGTAAAATTCCAGATATATATAAGCCACTCATCTTACCTCTTATACTCCATGATTTCCTTGAAAATTATTACAAATATCTTCTGAGGTTTGACGAAGAATATGGTAACATCACTGCTGAAAAACACATTCAAAATTTTGAAAATTTTCTCGACCTTTTTGAGGTTGAAGAAGATGATGTCAGTATCAGGATTTTTGCTTTATCTTTGCAAGGTGAAGCTAAGAAATGGTTCAAGAACTTATCGGCTATAATAATTTTCAATTTCCATCAGTTTGTGAAAGTCTTCCTTGATAGATGGGTGATTAAGAGGAATCCTTTTCTAATTTTAGAGTAATATAATAATTTGGAAAGATAGCCAGGAGAAACAGTGGAACACTTTTCAACAAGGTTCAGTCAAGTATACCATTCAATGCTTGCTAATATAAAATTGCCTCCCAATTTAGCTCTCTTACACTACCCGGATGCCTTTGACCCAGAAATGAAATTTTAATTGAGAGAAAGGAACACTACAACACTAAAATAAATGCAAGATAGTGCAATAACTATGGAATCTAATTTGCTGGTCAAAAGGTCAAGGTTGAAAGAAGAAGCAAGGGAGACCATAGAGAAGGAGTGCCTGGCATATTCAGAAGTGAAGCTTGACATTTTGGTAAGCACAATGGAAGAAATGATGCAAAATATCATCATGAGAGATGAAATTGTTGTTCAAAAACACCATGTCCAACTTATTACAGAAGAAGAAGAGATTTATGACCCTAACCATTATCCTACTCATTCCAGTTACCATAGATCAGAAAGTGATTGTTTTATGTATTCATTTATGGATAATCAAGAACATGGTTTTGTAGATCAACCATTGGAGGATCAATCTCCTAATATAATGTGTATGTTTGATGTCATTCCTTATAATAATGAGTTACCTAAGTACGATCAGTATGATGATGATTATGTTGTTGAAATAGAGGTTGACTCTACAAGGCAACCAATGACATGTTTTTGGGAGGAATAAGCTTTATTACAACTGCTCAGATGTAGCACTCATCCTATGGATATCAATCATGATAGCAATGAACAGAATCCAAAACATTTCAAACCAGGTGAAAGGTCTTTGCCTTTATGTTTTACTTCATTTCAATTATTGAGAGAAAACTTTCCTAAGATCAGAAATCAACTGTCTTTCAATTTTGATGTTGATCACAGAGAAGACCATGAAATTCGTGACCAAGACTCCTTACCTTTTTGTTCCTCTTCTTTCGAAATAATAAGAGCAAACTATAAGGTTACCAAGGAATAAAATAAGCAAGTTAATAGTAGTTGGCAACCTTCTCCTGAAGTTTTTCAGAATGTTGTTTGTAATATAGAACCTTTTCTCAGTCCATAATCACCATTACCAAGAAAAGTTTAGTTTGAAAATGCATTCGAAAGTGTGGAACATGAACAGTTTATATAAAATCATGTAGCCTCATTGGAACCAATGTATGACAAGTTGCAACAGTCCTCTCAAGTTCTCCTTGATCCAATAGCTGATGTTGTGGATGATATATGTAGTCAAAGTCCTTCTCCATTAGTTAACTATGAGCTTCAAAACAAAGATGACACAAATTTGATCAGGTAGTTGGCTTCATTGTCTTGTTCAACATGAGTACCGTTACAAATTTCATCCAAAAATTTTCAATCTACATCTGTTTCTCTTGGGAATGACAAACTTCATTTTATAAAACAACCAATGTCTTGAAAAGAATAAGATTCTTGTCTCATCATTGATTATCAAGAAAAGATAGTCATTCATGTAGAGCTGTAACAAGGGCCTTTTTCACCTCTAGTTATCTCACATTACAAATCAATCCGGGAGCGTTTTGTTATTGTAAAGGGTATCTCAATTTGAGGCTATTTGTCAGAGTAATGCTTAGTAGTATAGGTCTAAGAAATACAAGAGTAAACGGATGCTAAGCTATGGCTAAATTACTTTTGCAGAAAGAAATCACACACAGCAACTTTACCAGTCAAGGGTACAATAACCCATCCCTTTAGAAACTGATGAAGGAAAAGTAATTAGAGTACGGATCATGGATCTGGGAGCATAATAGCGTCTGCTGTGTCTCACGACAGCCTTGATCCTCCTCCCACGCCAAACCAATGAATGCAAGTAAAAAGGAACGGCAATTCAGAAATGGAACGGCAGTAAAAGGAATGGCAGTAAAGAAACTAAGTCTCGCGAGTTCAACACTCTCAATTCTTGGCACCAACTTATATACAAAGAAAGAGCAATCTTTTGTACAAGTAGATAGCTTAATCAAATGGAACAGCAAACCATCATAAACAGGAAACATCAATCATATACAAAAGTAGATAGCTTAATCAAAATGTAACAACAAATCACCATAAACAGGAAACGTCAATCATATGTACACATAATCTGAAATGATCACCAGTGGTCCACACACAACGTTAATTCCATCTTCTTATGATCGTCACTCCAACCATATGTAGCTAAAACACTCCACTTATAAATTCTGTAACAGAAGTGAACAGCTCAGAACGATGTTGTGTGATCAATTCTGGAAATATGATGTGAACTTGTTACAAAGATTTACAAAAGGGAAACTACTGATGAACGAGTATGGAACCACATGTAAGTATGTCAGATTATTAAAAACAATAATCAAACCACACAAAGCCAAACTGTAAATGATACAATCAGCCAGTGTCCGTTGGAGCCGGGCCCTTAGCTTCCAATGGCACACCGCCGTAGCTTACTTCAGATGCAGAGAGAAAGTAATACCAAATATATTATATTAACGCATCAATGATAGTACAGCAAAACTAAGTCTCAAAGAGACTCGATAGTCTGAGTTTAACTGACTGTGAAGTCTGTAAACAGAAAGTAAAGATACAAGATAATCCAAAAGTCCCCTAAGTCTTCGATGCTGCCCCTTTTTATACAAGTAATGGCGGAGTTAACTATACAACAAAATAATTGAAAGTAACGATCCCTCAGGATCAAAGATCCTGAGGGATCTGTTAAACTGTTAACTTCTCTCTTTTCTTTGCCTAGCCTTCCGAACTGACAGTCCTTCATCTCGTCCCGGATTGATCTACCGTGATTTACTCGCTCTAGTCTGGATTTTATTTGGTTTTGGAGGGACAGTCGTTATGTCCTCATGGAATTCTCGTTTTGCACCGCGCTTTCATACTTTTGTCCTTTCCTGCATAGAGAAGATAACTTTTAGTAATTGGGTCATTCATGCTTATTCTCATTACATTCTCCCTATTTTATAACAAAGAAAAGGTTACAACTATTGCTTGAAACACCACTAAGTTACTCGTTAAAACATACCTTTCCAATGCTCAACACACCCCCTGGCTTACTCTGTTTCATGTCCTCATGAAAACGTTATAATTAACATGGAGGGCGGTAAGAGAATAGGCGGGAGAAGGTATCTCGTGAGGAGGTTTGCAACCATGGTGAGCAACCAGATTATCAAAGAATTGATTCAATTGATCTGCAGGCATATCATACAAGGCCTGATACCCAGGTGCAGGGTGCCAAATAATTGGGCTACGGAACCGGTATCCTAACCAAGACGGCCTAGCTTGCAGAATGCGCTGGCCATAAAGGCTCAACCGTTCAGCAGCCAGCTCAAAATTCTCGTATTTGAATGGCTCCCTGAGCTGGATGCTTGGGGTAGAAATCCGATAGCGAAATTTGGCAGCATCCAGGGCAGAATCCTTAATAGCCAGAAAGAATTCCACGCTATTTCGGATCAAATCCTCATGCATGGGTCCTAACAGTTCCATGACGCCCTGGGTTCTCATAAGGCTTTTGTGTGATTGCCATAGGTGAACTGGGTCTCTAGGCTCAGCCCTGACCCATAGATCTAGGCTGTGCTCCTGCCTCTGAAAGGCATTATAAGCCTTGAGCCACTTTAACTGATTGACCCCAAATGACACAAAGGCTTGTAGCTGTATATCTCCCACGAAAGGGCCAGGGTTTAAATCAGTTTCCTGTTCAAGCACCATGTTGTGCAAATAGAATTCACATAGTAACCGTTGGACCTTAACCCCATAATGTTTGCAACAATCAATAAAATCATTAACAGTATTAATCTGAATAGGGGCACCCGCCCTGACAGCTTTTATTTTCAATCTTAAATATCTTTCAAGGAGAAATAAAGCATAATTCTTTGCAGGGGCCCTGCAAGTCAAAACATCATTATACAACGAACATACATTGTCCAATTGTTTAATAACAACATCTAGTCGACGTGTTACCTTGGCAGCCTTTTCCTGTTCCTTCTGCCATCCTTCAAAGGCCTGACTCTCTGATTGACTCATGTTCCGCAGTTGCTGCTGCAGTTCTTCATATTTTTCCCGAGGGATCATTTGTTCTCTTAACTGCTCAGCTTCCTGCTGCAACTCCTCGTATTTTTCCCGAGGGATCATTTGTTCCCTTAGCTGGTCAGCTTCTTGCTGCAACTCCTCGTACTTTTCCCGAGGGATCATTTGTTCCCTTAGCTGGTCAGCCTCCTGTCGGGCTTGCTTCATCTTGTGGTGCAAGGCCTTGGTTTTTGGATCCTTTTTCCATGATTTCTCAGAGGCAGGGAGGTTTGCCTGGACCTTCACGTTTCGCTGCCTGGAATTCGTATCCCGAATTATCCCTAAAGGTGATGCCTCAGTTTGGACTGCTTTGTTTTCCCTTTCTTTCTTCACATGAATAAAGGGGTACGATGGCCCCTCTGTAAATGGAATGTCGTCTTGCGGCTCGGTTTTGATTGGAACGGCAGTTGGTCCCAATGGGCTATTTGGAACAGCAGTCTATTCCGGAACGGCATTCTGCTGTTCCATATCAGATGGAACGGCATTTTGTTCCTCAGTGCTGGTTGGAGCAGTCGTAGGTCTATCAGCAGAGAATTGACCTACGAGATGCCTATAAGCCCTTTGCCTTCTCGTCTGACAGGACCCTGCTGCATTTGTCTTTCTTTTTCTCCTTATGGTCCTTCTTATTCTCAGACTGGCTTTCAAACTTCGAATTTTCTGCCGAAGCTGGGCTATAATATTCAGCAGTCTCTGCTGTTTCTTTCTCAATTTCTTAATTTCTCTTGCCTCGGCAGTGGGCGCATGAGTGGCCCTCAGTTCTGCTCCTCTTTCGTCGAGGGTTTCTTCTGGCATTCTGGGAACGGACTGTTCCCGATAAGCGTTTTCATTCCCCACGTCATCAGCAGGTGGGTTTTCTTCCGGTGTCTTGGGAACGGATTGTTCCCGGTTGGTATTTACATTTTCTTCGTTGACAACAGGGGGGTTTTCTCCCCCTGCCATTTCTTCGTGCAATTCTTCATGCGTCTCTTCCCCAGAGGGTCCTTCAGGAGGGTCTGATGGACTGGAAGGTAAAGCATAATCTCCCAGGCTGGCCAAGATGGTGGCCAGCTCTTCTTCCTCCACGTGGTCCTGTGGCGGGCTGTCCCTCAATTGTTCCATTTCCTCTTCCTGAATTGGCTGCTCAGTGGCTCCCCCCGGATAGTCGGCCTCGGCCTCAGGGTTAGAATGTTCATTTCCTTCCTCGGCTTCTGCTTCGTTCTCAACTTGTTCCACATTTTCCCTCGAAGGTTCCTGTTCTGGCGCTGGTGGCTCATCTGTTATCTCGATCGGCTGGTCAATGCTTGGCTGGATTTTCTCCAGCCTGACTTTTATCCTTGCCAATCGGGCTGACTTCCTAGGTCTTTCGGGTTGTTCGGGTGTGCTGGCCCTCTGTTCTTCCACCACCACCTTCCTGCGTTTTTCAGAGTGTTCTGGCGTGCCAGAGGAATGCCTTCGTTTCGAGATAGCACGCTCTTCTGTGGCCAGTTCCTTATGTTTTTCTGCATGTCCAGATGCTCTGGAGGAACGTTTTCATTTTACTGACTCCATGCGTTTCTCGGGTTGCTCGGGTGTATCCGAGGGATGCTTGGGTTTTGGCGATTCTCTAGGCTTTTTGGGAGTTTCAGAGGTACTAGCAGGATGCTTAGCCTTTGGAGATGGTGATGCCACTCCCCCTCCAATTGCTGTAATAAGCTCCCCCCAGCTACTCTGCTGCTGAGTGAGACTGTGGCTCACTATCAGGCGAATCAGCCCATGGTGGCTAACCACTGCGTCTTCATGGTGTGCCTTTTTCAGGCTCCGAGAGGCATCATGCAGTAATGAATTTAACAATGCAGGGAGGTTCACAGAACATTTTCCTTTTAACACAGCCAGGAGCTTAAGGTGACGCAGTCTTACCACATCTTTTCGCCCTTCGCAGGTGATGTAGCTCTGCACCACTTTTGCCAATTCGCTCCAGGGTTCTCCTAGCGTTGCCGGCAGCACTCCTTTTCCCTTCACTGTTAGATTCTGTCCTTCGTCCTGGAAAATCTCTATGATCTTCTGCAACCTTTCTTTCTTTGTCGTCCATATTGGTCCTGAGGCTGGTAATCCTGTTACTTCCGCGATTATTTCCTCCGTGACCATTATCTGCTTCCCACCCACTACGGAGTGTTCTTCCTGCAAATTCTGCAGGAATTCCATGGCCACAGTTTCATTTGATTGACGCAGGCGGCTAAAATAAGTTAGCCACCTTGCCCTTTCTAGGATTTCCCAAGCAGCTTCGGAGACTACTAGCTCACTAGGCTCGCTTCTGATAGCCTTGCCTCCCATGGTTCTGTTTCGAGATCCTGGATGGAACAGCAATTACCTGTCGCAAGGAACGTAATCGCAGCAGGAAAAAAACACAGAGCATGCATGAAAATTGATTGTAAATAACAACTTATTGCAAAAATAGCATTGTCATGCCGTTAACCCACATCGTACCTTCGTACCATATCATCTCCAAATGATGTGCTAACACGTGGCCGACGGAATAATGAGGTCACCTCCCCCCTCGCAATATGATAGGCTGTCCCAGCCATCAAATGGAGGAGGAGCCACCGTCCCGTCACCAAGTCATAAAGGAACAACATATAGAGTTTTGCCATGACTCAGATTAGACAAAGAAATACCGAGATCGAGGCGAAAGATAGATCGCGTTTTGCATAAGCCTGCGTGATGTGATGCAAAACAGGAGGATAGGACATCTGGCACTCATATAAGGTCTGAGGTAGTCATAGTCAATACCTTTGCCATGATTGGTGGTGATAGATGTTCATGCGACGTATCCATCAAAGTGTAAGATATAATTATTACAAGGACAGAAAGAAGTATTTGATATGATCCAAATTGGTGTATATATTACGACTCCAATACCATTAACAGAGCTCTGCTGCCGACAGGTGTTTATAACCTTGGCAGAGTTGTTTATTTCACCCTGGAACCATGGTCCTTTGTGTATTTTTGAAGAGCAATTCTTTGTCAAAATGCAGGCCATCATGCTGGCTTGGTAACCAGATAACCATGATGCCATTCACCAGAGAGGTGCGAAACGTGGGCAGGCCGGCTCGTAATGAGACCCCCTGTTCCAAGGTTTGTAGTGAACCCGTTGGACCATATCCCTGGTGTGGTGGCCATGATGGGAATGCCACTTCGCTTCCAATCCTATGATCATAGTAGGCTGG
The DNA here is from genome assembly GCA_031772625.1 of Pinus tabuliformis. Lineage (NCBI taxonomy): Eukaryota > Viridiplantae > Streptophyta > Pinopsida > Pinales > Pinaceae > Pinus > Pinus tabuliformis. Next base: position 192,758,606 of record CM062807.1, on the reverse strand, counting down.
TTCTTTAATGAAACCCCCTATCCTGCATTTGACAAGTAATTTTTTTTTTTTTTTTTTTTTTTTTTTTTTTAACAGACTTTGCTCTTGTATAATTACACATAAGGGTGGTTCAGCCCTCCTTAAGAGTGGGAATGGCGGAAGAAGTCTTGTCATCCCAATAGGAAGATATAAATCTTCTGTTCTTATTTCCAAGTAATAATAGAGAAAGTTGTAGGATCTCAACATGATAAAATTTTCCAACAAGGCAGAGGGGGTGAGACTATGACAGCAAAAAAAATGATGAGTGTGTGAATCCTTCCCTTGTTGTTGCATCAATACTAGGGCTGTTAAAGATAGCGATTTATAATATTCTGATCTCGATATATCCTGACTTTTATATTGATTGCATAAATGTATAGCTGCTACTTATGGCCTTGGAAAGAGGATGGACAACACATCTTTTATAGGAAAGGGACAAGAGCATACTACTCCTTTTTGAAAGGGAGGGTGAGGAGGAGTTCTTCTGATGTATTGCCTTAAAAAAAGGCAGCAAAAGCACACAAATGCTGCTTCCTTTGAAAAAGGAACAGCCAAAAACCCAAAAGTGTTGTTCCTTTTTGAAAAGGAACAGCAAAAACACTCAAGTGCTGTTCCTTTTGAAAAGGAACAGCAAAAACACACAAGTGTTGTTCCTTTTGAAAAGGAACAGCAAACACACTCAAGTGTTGTTCCTTTTGAAAAGGAACAACAAACACACTCAAGTGCTGTTCCTTTTGAAAAGGAACAGCAAACACACTCAAGTGCTATTCCTTTTGAAAAGGAACAGCAAAAACACACAAGTGCTATTCCTTTTGAAAAGGAACAGCAAAAACACTCAAGTGTTGTTCCTTTTGAAAAGGAATAGCAAAAACACACAAGTGTTGTTCCTTTTGAAAAGGAACAGCAAAAACACACAAGTGCTGTTCCTTTTGAAAAGGAACAGCAAAAAACTCTCAAGTGTTGTTCCTTTTGAAAAGGAACAGCAAAAACTCTCAAGTGCTGTTCCTTTTGAAAATGAACAGCAAAAACACTCAAGTGCTGTTCCTTTTGAAAAGGAACAGCAAAAACACTCAAGTGCTGTTCCTTTTGAAAAGGAACAGCAAAAAATCTCAAGTGCTGTTCCTTTTGAAAAGGAACAACAAAAACACACAAGTGGTGTTCCTTTTGAAAAGGAACAGCAAAAACACACAAGTGCTGTTCCTTTTGAAAAGGAACAGCAAAAACACTCAAGTGCTGTTCCTTTTGAAAAGGAACAGCACGCACACATATATATACAAAATTTACAATCTTATATACAAGATGTGGTAATAAAAAAATGAATTTCTCACTGATCTACAGGTGAGGAAGTTTTTGCTTCCTCGCCCATAATCTCAATGTTAGTATCCTGGCGTAGCTGCTGACAAAAAGATTCCCGAGTGAGCGGTTTGCGATACAGACGAACTCGGTGGCCGTTTACCTTAAATGTATATCCAGACCCATCGATTGTGATCAGAGTAAGGGTCCCATTGTCATGGACTTTTTGAATCTCGTATGGTCCCAACCAATGAGTCTGAAGCTTCCCCGGGAAATCCTGAAATCTAGAATCATATAACAGAGCCCAGTCTCCTTCATGAAATATCTTGTTTTTGATAAGCGCATCATGCCATTTGGCTCGCTACTGTTGAATGAGTGCTGTATTCTGTAATGCAGAGAGCCTTATTTCATCTAATTCATTAATTTGTTGTAATCGATTTTTCTGTGCTTCACTTAAATCCAATCCAACTTCTTGAGAAGTTCGCAGCGTTTGGATCTCGAATTCTATAGGAAAAATGGGCTGCTTTCCAAACACTAAGTGATATGGTGAATAGCCGGTGGTGCTTCTCCATGTGGTTCGATAAGCCCACAGTGCCTCGGGTAGTCGGGCGGACCAATCACGCCGATGTGAGGCAACAGTTTTTGTCAAAATAGACTCTATTACCTTATTGCTGCTCTCCACTTGCCCATTTGCCTGAGGATGGTATGGGGTAGTAATTTTATGCTGGACATGATAGTTATTGAGTGTTGCAGCTAATTGATGCCCCACAAATTGTGGTCCTCCGTCTGTAATTACTTCCCTCGGAAGACCGTAACGTACAAACAAATGGAACAAGAACTGTATTACCGAATCTTCTGTGGCTCTAGGCAATGCCTCCGCTTCAACCCATTTGGTAACATATTCAGTTGCCACCAAAATGTAGGTTCTTTGGTTTGATGGCGGGCTGATGGGTCCGACGAAGTCTAGAGCCCAGCGTTCGAAAGGTTCGATCACCAATTGAGGCCGCAAAGGCATTTCGTCGGCTGGACCAGGTCGTCCTGCACGCTGACAGCTATCACAGGCCTGGACAAATTTTTTCGCATCCTTGAAAATTGTAGGCCAGTAATATCCCGTTTGTAATACTTTATGTGTTGTTCTTCGATCAGCAAAATGTCCTCCACATGGCCCGTCATGGCAGGCTTTCAAGATATCAAATATTTCGTCCTCTCGAATACATCTTCTGATTTCCATATCTGCTCCTGTGTGAAACAAATAGCCCCCAACCCACGAAAATCGATTGCTTCGCTGAACAATCTGCTTCCGTTCATTGGGGGTTAAATGTTTTGGAAGCTTACCTACTGCAAGATAGTTAGCAACATCAGCGTACCAGGGAGTCTGAACAGCGACAACAAATAAGTGTCCGTCTGGAAATTGGTCCTCGACTGATGCCGCTTCAACTGATTTTGGTATTCGTGAGAGGAAATCCGCTACAGGGTTCTCCTTCCCCGGTCGATCTCTGATTGTAATATCAAATTCCTGCAACAGGATCAACCACCTGGTTATTCTTCCATTTGTAACAGGCTTATTTGCTAAATACTTAATAGCAGAATGGTCTGTATACAAAATAACGGGATAGCCGGTAATATAGTGTCTAAATTTATTAACAGCGTGTATCACAGCTAAAAATTCTTTTTCGGTGACAGTGTAATTTAATTCAGCCGGAGCCAAATTTTTGCTGATGTAATAGATGGTGTATGGTCTTTTATCCTCTTCTTGGCCCAGAACTGCACCGATTGCTGTGTCTGAGGCGTCAGTTGAAATTTGGAATGGTAAATCCCAATTAGGTCCTCGGAGAACTGGAGCTGTAGATACCAGCTTCTTTAATTCTTTGAAGGCTCGATCACATTTCTCTGTCCATAAGAAGTCAACATTTCCAGTTAATGCATGTAAAGGTGCGGCAATATGTGAATAATGTTGTATGAATCGTCTATAATACCCGGAAAAACCAAGAAAACTGCGTACCTCTGTTTGATTAGTGGGGGTTGGAATAAGCAAAAGTACTTGAATTTTAGCCGGGTCTACCTGAATACCAGCTGCTGAAATATAGTGTCCCAGAATGAGTCCTTCGGTCATCATCATGTAACACTTTTCGTGACTCAAGCAAAGTCTGGTAGCGATGCAGCGCTGTAGGACTTTTTCGAGAGTATCTAGCGCTGGATCAAAGTCATCTCCATATGATGTGAAATCATCCATGTAGACTTCCAATCCATCATTAATTAAATCTGCAAAGATGCTAAGAACATCCATTTGGAATGTGGCTGGAGCATTACATAAACCAAAAGGTAAGACTCGATAAGCGAACGTTCCCCAGGGACAAGTAAAGGTAGTCTTATCCTGGTCTTCAGGGGCAATCTGTATCTGATTGTATCCGCTGAAGCCATCCAAGAAAGAAAAGAATTTCTTGCCTGCTAAGGTGTCCAGTACCTGATCTATGAATGGAAGAGGAAAGTGATCTTTTTGTGTGGCTTTGTTTAATTCTCTATAATCCACACAGATCCTCCATTTCCCGTTCTTTTTAGGTACTACCACAAGTGGAGAGACCCATTTGCTGTCAAAAATAGGATAAATAAAATCAACATCTAAAAGTTTCTGAAGCTCAGCTTTTACAACATCTTTTAAATGGGGATTGAGTCTTCTTTGCGGTTGTCGAACAGGTCTTGCATCTTTTTCGATATAAATATGATGTGTGCATAGCTGGGGATCAATCCCTTTCATATCAGGATAGTCCCATGCAAATGCCTCCTGATACTTTCGTAACAGCTGGATGAGTTTCGTCTCTTGATCTGGTGTCAGATTGGCGTTAATGTTTAAAGTTTTCCCCGGCTCAATTTGCACTACTTTGCTATTAGCGACAGAAGTCACAGGTATAATTTGGTCATGTTCATCTTTTAGAGGATCCTCCTCTAATTCGTTATCAAATGCCGCTTTTATCATAAAACATTGTGTATACGATGTGGATTCTGTTTGATTAATGAATTTATTGATGGCATCGTCTTCCGTTTGATCTTTGAAATCTAGCGCTTCCTGGACTGTTAATGGTGGTCTAATATTGTCGGTTATATATGAGGCAGGGCGCAGGTTGGTTTTCATCATCGTGATACTTGGCTGCGCTGGAGGGTACAAGATTAAATTTTTGATATCCGGCCCTCTGGTTATGGTCATGTTTCCCTGCCGGCAACCAATGTAGGCGTCAGCAGTAGCGAGCCAGGGTCTACCTAGAATTAGCGGATGTCCGTCTAGTCGGGTTCTTGGATTAATTATCAGGAAATCGATCGAGTATTCCCAGGAATCCACTGAAACCATGACATCATACAAGGTGCCTTCTGGTCTAATTACTGATCGGTCAGCTAGTTCTAACAACGTGGAAGTAGGTTCTACCGATGTAATTCCGAGCTTCTGGCAAGTCGATGTTGTCAGGATGTTAATTGCAGCCCCTAGATCAACTAAGACGTTGGTCAAGGTCTGCCCATAGATTTGAACAGTGACAATTGGGTTTCCAGGGTCCTCGTATTTAACTGGTGTTTCTTTTCCTGATAGGAGATCGGATAAGGTGCCGACTACCTGGACTCTTGGGTTAGAGGTTACATTTCTTTTTGGTTTTCTGCTACACAGGTCTCTTATGGTTTTTGCATATATGGGGATATCCTGTATAGCTTGAAGGAATGGAATTCTTATATACAAGTTTTGTAGTTCTCCCAGAATATCAAAGTCTGGATATTGTGTTGGTCGTGGAATGGCCAATCGTTTTGGGAAAGGTGGAGGAGATGTAATTACTTGCTGATGAGCCTGGTCTTTATTTACATCTTCCTGTTGTGATGGCTGTTCTATAGGTAACTGATCTTCGATGTGAGTTGTTCTATGTCCCTCAGTTTCTATTATTCGCCTAGATCTTAACTGAATATCATTGCACTCCCGCAGATCAGATTCAATCTCTGATGATTCTATAATTTGAATAGATTGAACTGGTCTATTATTTGGATTAGGGTTGGGTTGGGCTGGGAGCTGCGGTCTCATATTAGGCTGGGGATTTTGTTGTAAGGCTGGCAGAGTTGGTTGAGGGAGTGGAATTGATCCTGCTGGCTGATATGTCGATCGTGGCCAGCTTGTCTACCAGGGTGAACCTTGCGAAGTAGAAGGGGTCCACTGCGGAGGATATGAATTATTTTGCCAATATGGCGGGGGATAAGGGAAGTTTGGCCAACCAAATTGGGTCATCCAAGGATTCAGAGCAGGAAACATTTGAGGTGACCAATTCGAAAACGGGGGCTGAGACTGGTTTTGCCACATATTCTGTTGCTTAGCATTGAACTGCGGAGGTTGAAAAGAAGAGGAGGGATCTGAAAACATACCAGATTGCCTAGGCTGCCATTGACGACGTTGGTTAATAAAATATGCCGATTCTGGCTCCTCTTCTGCTTCTTTGTATGCTGCCTTCAAACCAGGAAGTGAGGGGCAGCTTTCAGTCAGGTGGTCCTTGGTACAGATTGCACATATTTGGACTGTATCCAGCGGGCATTCCTTGTGGCTATGTTTCTTCCTGCATCGAGGGCAAAAAACCGCTAGATTCTGTTCCACCTCTGCTTGCTTCTGTTTAGCCTGCACAATATCAAGCTGTGTAGTTAATGTCCCCAGGATATCAGTTTTAAAATTTTCTAGCAAATTTCCAAGTTCCACACGCGTTACTCCCTCTGTTGATGTTCTGTTATCTCTGGTAAAGCGGTCATATTCCGCTGGTTTTATCCTCGTGCTGCCTCTTGAGCTCCTAATACACAGATCAATGATATCAGCAAAATTTTCCTGATAAATGTCTCCTTTCCCCATAATATTCAACGTTTCAATCCATTGTTCTTTCATACCTCTAATTAATGCGGTTTTCAACACGTTATCAGGCAGAGGTAACGATGCATAGGGAGATCTTTGCAAGTTATATTGGAAACGTTCCACATACTCTTCTAGAGTTTCGTTTGGTCTAGCTGACATTTGAAAGATTTCATCTTTTAGTTCTCTTGACCTACAATAATCCTGATATTTCTTTAAAAATGCTTCTTTCATTTGATCCCAATTGTTAATGACCCCACCACCTAAGCCCATAAACCATCTTAACGCAGCCCCTTTTAATGTGGAGGGGAACAATTTTAATTTCTGGGGATCGGTGGTGTAATCATATCCTCTACATAATACGTCAAATTCGAACAAGAATGCATCTGGATCTTCTGATGTAAGGCCATGAAATGTGGGGATATGCTGGAGAGGGATAGCTTTCATGGGCGCATTTGCTGCAGAATCTACTATAGGATATTGCAATGTGGAGGTCTGGGCGTTTGGCTGATTCTGCGCCATGGGATCGAATATATGCCAGTAATCTTCAGGAATTTCCAAAAGGGTGTTCCTTGGTTGAGAAGGGGTAGTCTTAACAGGGATTGTTTTGACAACACTCCCTTTATCAGGGATAATGATGGTCCCAACTGTCTGAGGTGAATGAATTCCTTCAACGAAGATTTTTGCAGCGCTTCCTTTATCCGGGCTATTTAAAGGCTGGTTTGGTTCAATAGGAGATCTAGGTTCCCCGATTTCCCCTGTTTCTTCTCCTCCTTCGCAAAGGTTACTAAGATTCCCTTCGTGCAATAGTCCAGGAGTCAAATTTTCAATTTCTTGGAAGTCCTGCTCCTCTGTTTGACTGTGCACTTCAGCAAAGGCTTCAGATGGTGATCCCGAGGCCTGAAGGGAGCTAGTAGGCTGTTTAGAATTGATTTTCCTATAACCTACTGATGGCTGAGATTCGGCTTTCTTATAGATTTCGTCGATGAAGGTCGTTCGTCCAAGGGTCACCGGCCCCTTGGCTTTGGGTGGAGGCTTTTGATCTTTTTCTGGCTTTTTCTGCTTAGTCATGCACTCCAACTAAGCTGCTAAATCCTATTTAACCAATCAATTCTACTAGGAAAGTGGACGGTGGAGCAGGGCTTTTACGTGCTCCGTACGCAGGTTCTTACCTTCCGTTTTTAAAATCCAACCCTCCCCTAGCAGATTCGTACACTACCCTGTTTAAAAGACAAATGGCTATACCCTTTCCCCGGCAACGGCGCCAAAATCTAGAGCTGTAACAAGGGCCTTTTTCACCTCTAGTTATCTCACATTATAAGTCAATCCGGGAGCGTTTTGTTATTGTAAAGGGTATCTCAATTTGAGGCTATTTTTCAGAGTAATGCTTAGTAGTATAGGTCTAAGAAATACAAGAGTAAACGGATGCTAAGCTATGGCTAAATTAATTTTGCAGAAAGAAATCACACACAACAACTTTACCAGTCAAGGGTACAATAACCCATCCCTTTAGAAACTGATGAAGGAAAAGTAATTAGAGTACGGATCATGGATCTGGGAGCATAATAGCGTCTGCTGTGTCTCACGACAGCCTTGATCCTCCTCCCACGCCAAACCAATGAATGCAAGTAAAAAGGAACGGCAATTCAGAAATGGAACGACAGTAAAAGGAACGGCAGTAAAGAAACTAAGTCTCGCGAGTTCAACACTCTCAATTCTTGGCACCAACTTATATACAAAGAAAGAGCAATCTTTTGTACAAGTAGACAGCTTAATCAAATGGAACAGCAAACCATCATAAATAGGAAACGTCAATCATATACAAAAGTAGATAGCTTAATCAAAATGTAACAACAAATCACCATAAACAGGAAACGTCAATCATATGTACACATAATCTGAAATGATCACCAGTGGTCCACACACAACGTTAATTCCATCTTCTTATGATCGTCACTCCAACCATATGTAGCTAAAACACTCCACTTATAAATTCTGTAACAGAAGTGAACAGCTCAGAATGATGTTGTGTGATCAATTCTGGAAATATGATGTGAACTTGTTACAAAGATTTACAAAAGGGAAACTACTGATGAACGAGTATGGAACCGCATGTAAGTATGTCAGATTATTAAAAACAATAATCAAACCACACAAAGCCAAACTGTAAATGATACAATCAGCCAGTGTCCGCTGGAGCCGGGCCCTTAGCTTCCAATGGCACACCGCCGTAGCTTACTTCAGATGCAGAGAGAAAGTAATACCAAATATATTATATTAACGTATCAATGATAGTACAGCAAAACTAAGTCTCAAAGAGACTCGATAGTCTGAGTTTAACTGACTGTGAAGTCTGTAAACAGAAAGTAAAGATACAAGATAATCCAAAAGTCCCCTAAGTCTTCAATGCTGCCCCTTTTTATACAAGTAATGGTGGAGTTAACTATACAACAAAATAATTGAAAGTAACGATCCCTCAGGATCAAAGATCCTGAGGGATCTGTTAAACTGTTAACTTCTCTCTTTTCTTTGCCTAGCCTTCCGAACTGACAGTCCTTCATCTCGTCCCGGATTGATCTGCCGTGATTTACTCGCTCTGGTCTGGATTTTATTTGGTTTTGGAGGGACAGCCGTTATCTCCTCATGGAATTCTCGTTTTGCACCGCGCTTTCCTACTTTTGTCCTTTCCTGCATAGAGAAGATAACTTTTAGTAATTGGGTCATTCATGCTTATTCTCATTACATTCTCCCTATTTTATAACAAAGAAAAGGTTACAACTATTGCTTGAAACACCACTAAGTTACTCGTTAAAACATACCTTTCCAATGCTCAACAATTCACGAGTTTCAGGATCCTTTTGTTAAGTTGTTGCAACCATCAAGAGGGATGAGTTTTATTATATTTATGGATCGTGTGCACATGTTTAGTGGACACTTGGAGTGGCCTACCTTTCGTTTTTTCTGCCTGCTCAAGGAAAGTGTGAGAAGGATTCAAGTAAGTAGCCATTTGCTAGATTGGTTGCACTGGAGGGATCATTACACATGATTGTATATATATATATATATATATATATATATATATATATATATATATATATATATATATATATATATATATATATATATATATATATCTTCAGTAGGTGGGCGGTTATCATCAATATTTAAAACCTAAAGTGGAGGCCCTAAGATCCCGATGGTCTGATGCTATAAGTTAGTTTAGTTTGTCGGCCAGTTTTCAGTTTTGAGTTTGGTCTTTTTGTTTTTGACTCCATGACCAATGAATAAGGCTACTTAGTCTACAGTGTTCTTGACACCTCCAAGGAGCTACCATCCATAGCTAGAGCCAATTTTAGTGTCAATCAGTGACGCTTGTCACCAGTGGTCAAATATGCTTTTATAAAGTTTCGTCAGGGGTTTCAAGTCAAATTTTATCATGTCACTAGGTTTTCAGAATAAAATTTGGTCACTGGCTAGTGTCTAGGTCTATTGCTACTCCTTTCATGGTCTGGTCATCGCCATCACATAGTTGGCGGTGCCATCATTGAACAAATTATCATCATCATCTCAGTCATGTCACCATGGTCTTCGTTCAGCTCAGTTTCTCCATTAGGTCATTAGGGTTAGAGTCATCAAAACTGTCATTTCATTCAATAAACTAGGAAATGAAGGAGTAGTCGTAGGTTTTGATAAAAAAATTATGTTTCTAAGTGAAAATTGTTTCAAATATGATGTAATAAGCTCTAACGCTCCAAAACTGCATTGAATGTTCCTAAGCTACATAGTTTCCAAAGCAAAAGTGAAAAAGACATAGTGTGGTCCACCCCACTACTATGAAAGAAATTAACTTCTACAAGTTGCAAAAGACCATTAGAACTCATTTCCTCTCTCATTTCATTGCTAAATATATCTCATTCATCACCAACCACTTTCTCAACATTATTATGGCCAAAGACATTCCAAAAATTTGGTCTCAAGCTACTTCACTATGTTTTCTAAGGGAAGCCCTCATTTTCATGTTTGCAAGCCTAAAAACCCTATTCCTATACATTTTATCCTCCCACACACTCAAACACATTCCATAAAACCCTCACACCCCCTCACTCTCATTCCTAAAACCTTCTATACCTAAACCTAGCCCTACACAACATTTTCGGCAACCTTCATAGTTGGGATTGTCTATATATTCCCTAGCTCTATTCCCTCACTATTTTCACTTCCCTCCACTTCCCTAAGTTCCCTAACATCCCTTCCCATCTCATAAATTTTTCCTACACCCATTCCTACTCCCTAACCCCTTCATCCTATTCCCTCATTCCCTTCCCCTATTTTTTTGTCTAGGGTTTTCATTCAAAAGTTTACTATGGAGAAGGAAAGGTGGCCTTACAAAAAAGGTGGGAAAATGGCAAGTTATGAACCCCTCAATAAAAAGGAGATGATATCATCACCACTTACCATCAAGTGTTTTTAGCATGTTGAGTGTTTTGAATTTTGTGAGTTGGTCCAAAAAGTGCAATATTATCCGGAAATGACCAAATTGTTTGTCACCAACCTTAAGAAAGGTCAAGTCACTATTGAAGGGTTGAAATTCACTATATTAGCTGAAATTATAGCAGAAGGCACAAGGATACCAAATATTGGTGAGAAATTGTTCAAAACTCAAGAGTTGGATGCCAATTCTACCAACCCTACATCAAAGATCATTGACAAAGAAATCAATGGAGACAGAGAATATTGGCTTGACAAGGTTAGTGACCACTTCAAGAAGCTTCTTAAAAGGGAAAATAGAGAAAAAAGGCTACAAAGACACATGGATGCCCATTACTACACAAGAAATCAGATTTTAAGAATCAAATTCAAGCAAATGAAAGCAAGGCTAAGAAAAACCCTAATCAGTCAAAAGGAGAAGGGTAAGCTTGATTTTTTGGTTGATGCATCTATGATAGTGTAGTATAGCATATTAGGACCTTATACACAAATTTTTAGAATTTTTGGTGAATATTTTGGTCATTTGCAATTTTTTGGTCAAACTTGGCAATTTTTGGCACAGTCACCCTGCCAAAAGCATAAAGTGGGCCATGCTACGCTTTTTCTGGAGGGATATAAATGATAGAAAATCTACATGGTTAGATATATTTTAACTTATAAATCACCTTAGGACACTTGGAAGCCCAATTCATTAGCTTTTGCAGGGTGAAAACTGCCAAAAACCACCTAAAAACACCTTTTTGCCCTGTTTTTGGAGGCCGTGCTACACTTTTTGACCAGTCTTGGGAGAAATAACTTTTGACGAGCTATACTTCATCATTTTCAGTACTTGAGGGCTCTACAGGTAAGTAGATAGAGGGATTTTTCCAATGCACTATCATGAGCTCTGTTGACCACTACTGGTCAACTACCCATGCAGTACACCTCCTTCCTGTTGGCAGAGAAGGGTAGCTCCTGAGCGACATGTCCATGCCAGCCTACAGTCATCGACAGCTTGATCATTTTTGTTGTAAACCCAGTCTGCATGTTTGAATTGTAAATAATCTAAGCAGATCAGAGTCATGTATGTAAAATTGCCTAGGTGGACCTAACTTTCTAATGATGATCTGCGTCCCGGGAGGTTTTTAGTCTCACCGATCCATGGATCGGCAGAGTTTTCCTTCAAACCCGACCCCAAAGCCGGGATGCATTTTGTTATTAGGACTTTAGGAGAACCCTAGCATGTTAATCTACTAGATTATAGCTGTGTCGCAGAATTGGGTGGTCTATGAGGGTCTGTATTAAGTGGATTCATCCCTTTGAGATGTAAATTGTAAAAATTGTAAAAAATCATGATGAAATGTGTCTTGAGGGTTGAAAATGTTGTAAATCCCCTCATGAGTCCTAGGTCCTAGGTGCTAGGTGATGATTCCAACGGCTGGGTTTGATGATCCGTCTTAAAATAAATTTAATTTTTTTTTTTTTTATTTTTTTTTTTTTTATGAATAAAAATAACAAATTCATATATAAAAAAAAAAAAAAAAAAAAAAATTAAAAAATTTGAAAAATTAAAAATAATAAAAAATAAAAAGCATAAAGCAAAAACCCTAAGCAATAAAATAATAATATTTTTGTGGATCACCCAAAACTAGCCGTTGGGATCATTTCCTTTATGTAGGGTCTTAGGGGGTCATTTTGAGTTGATCTGATCTGTGAGTCTGTACCGAAAGCTCTCTTGTAAATCTGATTTTCTGATTAATAAAAAGACTTTGGGGTTCAAAACTGGCTGGTGTTACTCTCTGGAATCGCTGTGAGGTGTTTGCTTTCTGCATATTTTAGTTTTCAACAGTTAAAATAGCTGATTTTTTTTCAGAGCATTGTGAGTACAGGTATCTTGCTCACGTGCTAGGGTCTGAATGTTGTAGGGTTTCTAGAAAATGGCAGGTATCTCCATTTTCTCTTGAAATCTAGCAGCATTTCTTGCCCTTTTTGTTGATGCTTGCTTGAGGTGTGCAGGAAACTTTTAGGTGAAGGTTATTTGTGGGCGTTTGGGGAAGTTCTGGGCTGAACCAGCCGACTCCCACAAGCTGTTCTGTGCAGAGCCCAGCTGTTTGTGCCCTGGGTTAATCTTTTAGAGTTTATTTCCTGTTTTACATGAGGGATTTTCTTTATTTTCACAGTAAAGTTCAAACGTTTGATATCTTGAAAATGTTACTGCAATCATTGTTGAATCTGGCTGTTTAAGAGCTGTAAAATTTTGTGATTTCACGTTAATTTCGAAGGGTTTTACTTAAAATTTTTGCATATATCTGCGGGCTTTATTTTTCCATCTTGCAGGCTACAGATAAGAGCCAGAAAGGGAAATCTTGCAGGATTCCTATCTCAGTGATCTAAGGGTTTCAGATACAAATTTTTTTTTTAGAGGCGCAGTCACAAGGCACATTTAAATCCAAGTTTTCCCCTCTGTCCTCAGTCAGCTTTTTCACACCTGTGCGCTCTATCCTTCCAGACTTCACAACTAAATAATTCATCTGGCAGTGAAGTGTCGTGGTTTTGATCAGCATGATTTTGCATGGTTGCTGAAAGCCCTGAACTGAACAACAATATTCAGCCATCATTGAAGATACGTTTTATTATTTCAAAAAAAAACATGATTGAAACTTTACTGAGCCATTCAAAATCTTAGCAACGTGAAGCCATTTGCTTTCCCCTTGGCATCGTGTCCCTGCTGGACAATATTCGACTCAGCTGCTTGCCTCCAAATTCCCACAAACCTGTAGCTAAAACAGCACACTCGTATGGTGGTTTAGCAAAATTCAAGCTTCCGTCTTCTTAAATCCTCGCTGTATGCATACACAGAAACGCTGGAGCCGTCTTTCCTCATCAAAATCAACTAAAAAAAAAAAAAAAAAACTGCGCGTAAATGTCATTGTGTCCAGCGTGAAGGGGTTCAAGTGAAGCAGCGGCTGATATTTTGGGGAAAAGTTTCAGTTTTCATCAGGCTGCAAATCGTGAACCGTTTGTCATCTGCAATCTCGGCCCAGGTATCGTTTTTACCTCTGCGTATCACTGCCAGCGTGTTCTACAGGCTTGGTCGATTCTCGTGAAGGTTAGTATCAGCGTTCTTTTTTTAAAATTGGCTGTCTCTACGTATTACTGCGCAAATGGTAGCCGGCGTTAGGTTTTGATTCAATAGTATTTCAGTCAATATCGTTTAACGCTTCACGTTTGCCCTTTGGAAATATCGTAGGTTTTTTCATTTTGATTAGAGTATGTAAAATTTTCTTTTAATTAGATTTTCTCTCCTAAGTTTTGGTTCGTTAGATTTAGATGTAGGTTTACCTTTTTAATACATAGTTAAATTTTCATGTTTTTCTTTGTTTAGGATTTGCATAAATAAAAAAAAAAAAGGGTAATATAAAAAGATTTTATTTTTTACTTACATTTTAACCTTGTTTAATTTAGTTTAGTTTTTACTTAGATTTTAATTTTTGGTTTAGTTTAGGATTTATTTTATGTAGATTTTAATCAGTTCTCAGATTTAAGTTTAGACTTTATAGTTTTTTTTTTTTTTTAGTTTAGATTTTAAATCTTAATTTTTTAGATTTTTTAATTCAAAAAAAAAAAAAAATTGGGGAAAATTGTTTTTGCCAGTTCAGTCTTTTATTCATGTTGTATCTTTCACGCTGAGATCTGAGCACGAAATTGATATCTGGTTTCTCTGTTGTTTGAAGCAATTTATTTCTTTTAAGTTGTTGGATATCATTATTTGATGAACATTGTGTTTTACTGGGCATTTAAAGCATTGTTCTCTTTATTTGATGTAAGTGATTGCTGCCTGTGGTTCATATTCTTATATCGTCCAGTTAGTAATCATTTAAGCACCAAATCTCTTAAGGCACTGGTCCGCTAAATCAAATCATCTTAGTGTTTGCCATATTGTGTCTCCGACCAACTAGTCGATAGTTGGTCTCTTTCACCTTGTAGGGTCTACCCCCCTTAGCCACAGGAGACAGGCTTAAACGGAGAGATCGGGGATCAGAGTGACAGCCCCCGGTCTGAGCGTTATCGTGCCAGTTTGCGCGACAACAAGCTCAATTTGGAGTTCAAGAAGGCCTCCCAAAGTAGATTTCAATCTCACGCTATGCTTTTCCTTGGCCATGTTGCACATTTTACACATTCGTTGTGCTCTTTCCACGACATTGAATTTCATCTACAGTTTGACCTGATTTGAACTTTTACCTATGTAAAGATGTCATTGAGCATGTAATCATTAAACTAAGATGTAATTATGTTAGATGAAAGTCAAATGAGGTAGATACACGCTAGTAAGTCTTTTGTTTTAGTCAAATGAATCAGTTTTATTATATGTATCATTTTATCAGTCATAGAACAGGTTGGACATTAGAAGAGAGAATAGTTGTAGCTTGTACTTGGACATTTTCTAGGAATCAAAGGATACAGTTTGCAGCTATTATCTAGGAATTCATGTGTAGTAATTTTGTGATGTTGTTTTTTCTCTATTATAGCTTTATATGAAAGATATTCATCTTCTCTTTCCATTCATTAGTTCTTAAGTGGTTTTCCTTAAGGTTTTGTTATGGTGGCTAAAACCACCCTCCAAAATTTTGCCTTAGCCTATTTTGGAGCCTCCCTACCAACCTTACACATCACTTTGTCTTGCTTTTTCAAGTACTCAAGCTTCTGTGTTTTCCTCGCACAAAGGTAGCCTGTCAATCACAGTTGATCCATTCCCCTCATAGGCTGCTTACCCGGACTTGGTCCAACTGCAAGCTAAGTAGCTTCCCCTTGAAAATTGTGCATTTCTAGAAGGAAAATAGCCTTCCCTCTAGGAATTCCGCAATCCTCTCTAACAGCCTGCTAGGCTCCAGGAATTGCGCAATCCTCTCTGACAGCCTGCTGGGCTCCAGGATTGCGCAATCCTACTAGCCAACCCTCCCAACAGGATTTGCACAAATTTTCCCAACAACAGGCTGTTCAGCCCAGGATTTGCACAAATCTAGGTAGCAGTTAGTTTCTTTGCCCAGAAAGTGCACAAACCTCCTGGGTAGTTAGCCGAGCTCCTAGCCAGGAATGCGCATTTTTCCCAAGAAGTTAAGCACTTGCATGCATGGACAATCCGGTTGACTAGTTCCACCTGGGACCAGGGGAACTTGAATTGCATGCATGCATGACTTGATCTTCCTGAAATAGAAAGAGACAACATGCAAAAGGAATCCCATGATTCAGGGAGCTATTTTTAGCAATGGGGGGTTACATGTAAATTTGTTTTAGAAGTTTCCCTCCAAGTGTCGCTTTTTCCTAGATTTGTGGCATGCGCGTCATAAGACCAAACTTATTTTTGACGCATCATAGATCATTCATTCACATCATTCTTGGAGCTTTGACATCCCACAACACATCCAAGACTCTTCGACACATCCAACTCAGCTATTCATGGGTAAGTGGCCTCAACTTGTCTTTTTGAGTATTTCTGTCGCTTTTTGTGTATTCTCTTGTGCGAGTGTTGTTTTCTTGATTTCTTTCAATGCGTGCCATAATTTACATATATTCTAGCTTTTCCTAGCTCTATTTTAGTTTTTGTTGCTATCTAACTGTTGTCGAATGCATGAAACCATTTTTCACAGACGTTCACCCAACCGGTGAACTGCCTCACCCACATGCATGTTGATCTGTCTGCCGATTCTTTCACTCATTTCTTTCATGCACTATTAATCACTTCTGCTATCACTTAGTGTCACCATGAATTTCATTATCTTACTTGATTTCAATTTCCCGTCGGCGAGTCAGGCCAACCTTCGCCTAGGCATTGGCTTCACCAAGGCTGCATTTGCGCAATCTGGGGAAGGAAGGCTCACATTCCTCTCCAGATTTTTGTATTATTGACCAGCACTAGCCTCCAGGACTATTTTGCACATTTCTGGAGGACAGTGGCTACTTGGCCCAAAAATTTGCACAAATTTTTCCCTGGGCTAGTAGTCCTTCCCAACTAGAATTGTTCATTGCGCAATCCTAGCAGCTAGATGCTTGATTGGATTGTGAATTTCAAAGATCTAGTAGCCAGTCCAACCTCCCAGATAGCCCAAACTACCTTTTGCATAGTTCTGGAAGCCATTCACCTAGCCTATCAGTGAAATTTGCACAATTTTGCTCACTAGTTCCCTAGGTATGTGTTGTGTCCTTTCTTGGATTTTCTTTGTTTTCACTGACATGTTTCTTGCCATGCATGCTGCTTGTTTCTAGATCTTTCAGGTGTTCATTTGTCTCAATGGCTTCCAAGAGAACAAGATCTCAAGCCATTGATGGTATTACAGTTGGAGTAACAGTTGAGCAAGTGTCCTCTAATCTGCCGATCTACAAATATACGAATTTTTATCTAGAAAAGGACATCAAACTGAAGTGGCAAGAGGTGAATGAAACATTCACAGGTACTTTTGGGGAAGACCTTGAAGACTGTTAGGTGTACGTGAACATTCATAAGTCTGGCTTGTACTAGATTGCATGAATATACCTGGCATTCCCAAGCCCGGACATGATTCACTCGATCGTTTCTCACACTAACCACGAGACGATGACCTTGAGCAGTGTCAGTGAGACGAATCTTGCAACCTTTTTGGCACGAGATTATGATGATATGTATCAGATGACCAAGCCCATGACTGTCATGACTCCTCCATTCAGCTTGCCCACCAGCAGAGCTCACTCCAGAGACATTCTGAAGGATTAGGTAAAGGAGCTATCTCACTTCAAGATGACACCCAACCAAATCTACAAGACAAAGATATTGAGGAAGCCATACTAATACTTGGTCATATTCATATGTCGACTAAGTGGCCAAGCAAGCACTGAAACCTTCCTTCAGAGTTGGGTGATCACATTCGAAAAATTGGCTAGGGAAGGAAGACCATGAAACTGGTCTGGCATACTCGCTCGCTAGCTAAAGGAACAAGTCACGAAAGGTCAACAGTCACTCGATGGTATGCATGCAAAGATTTATATGTCCGCTTACATTCTAGATGCAGTATGTGCCTGACATGAGTTCCCAGGTTTAGAGTGGGCATGGTCACTAGTGGAAGCTGTTGTGAACATGTATTTCAAGTTGTTATCTGAATGCAGCTTCATAGGAGTGATCATACAGCTATTTGACCCTTTTTTCACCCTAGTGTATAGGTTGATATTCGAACAGGATCCACCCTGCATGTCAGAGGAAGCGATGAAGGCATTGCTAGGCATTCTAGATTGGTATGCCTCACTGTCTGGCACGTTCATCCGAGTGTTCAGTGTGGAGAAGTCTCTGCATGTTCTACCAAAGTTCACCTTGGATGTGCTTGTCATGCAAGAAGTAGTGTACCACATCTCGGCAGGATTGACAACTAGACTACAGTGGAAGAAGAAGGCACCTTGGCCTGCTCTTCTATTGCAGATTGGGTTATATGAGATCCAGAGTATCAAGCAAGCAGATGTAGAAGTAGAACAAATTAGGAATTATCCCTTCGACCTCCAAAGTGTCAACCCGTATGACCCACATTACATTGTGAAGGATCACTACGCGAGAGTTTATTTCAACTGGATCCATGGGGCATGTCATTGGGCCAAGGAGGACTCTAGGAGGTACTGCTACAATTCCTCCAAACCCAATGAACAGGTCAACTTTTCCATAGATTGGTTAGTAAAGTAGCATGAAGTAGTACCATGGAGAGCACCAACAGTAGTAGTAGCAACAATAGGGGTAGTAGAGCCAAGCATACTTGTGCATGACAAATGGAAGAGGAAGATTGTCGATTGCATGGAGGAGGAGAAAAGCTGCAAGTTTCAAGAATATCCACTTATAGAAAAAGCAGCTATGTCTATTCAGATGAAGAGGTAGCAGTGCGACAAGTGAATTGGGTGAAGGAAGAGGGATAAGAAGAGAATGGAAGAAGCAGAGAAAGAGTTGCATGAGCTAAGGGAGCAACTCTGGAAAGAACAAGAGGTGCGCCAACAGGAGCAGGAAGCATAGCAGCAACAAATTCAGTAGAGAGCACATCACATGCAGACAGATGAAGCAGCACCCATACAAGTATTTGATTCATCTAAACAACTAACATCAGGCGAACAGGGTGAACCATCATAGGGGCAAGACTTTTCTCATGATATAGAACATGTGCTTGAACAGTTGGATGCAGACATGGAGCAATAGGAGTTGGAACAGGATACCGACCTCATGTCTCACCACAAAGAGGTCGACTCATGCGCTTCATTGCATCTTGATGATGAGCAAGTATTGAATGACTAAGGAGACACTAAGATCCTTGGTGGTCAACTAGAAGCAGAGATGCACAGCATCTCCTTTAATGAATCTCATCATAGAATTGTGCAGTCTCATAAAGTATCGACTTCGAATGACCAAACATCCCCTGCTCAATTTGAAGAGCAAGTGATTGTGACTAATTTGCACAAGCATCTAGCTACGTTGGTCGATGCAACTAGAGTGTATGCCGAAGCCACTAGCTCAAGTGTTCATTTTCTCATAGCTGAGAATTAATGGTGAAGGAACTACATGTGTCCAAGCAGGGAGGACACTTGGTGACAATGTCTGCTCAAGCTGAACTAAGGAAGGCAATACTAGATGAAGTATTGTCATTAGACACAGTTATGCGAGCATTGTACTCCAAGTTTGGTATCGTGCATCAAGCAGTCATTCATCTCCACAGATGGCAACAGTGATGTGCAAGAAGATCATGCATCTTGAAGAACATACATACTGTTGTTGATAATATGCAAGCATGGATGATGAAGTATAAGGGAGCCCCGCTTCACTTATTAAAGATGATGAAGGCCAATGCGGTTGAGCTGTAAGCACGTATACAGAGTCAGATCCGAAACTATGAAGACCTACCACAACTCATCACTAGCATATAGGCTTCCCATGCACAATTATTCAAAAGCATGTAGGTTATAGTGCACACTTATGCTATCCCATCACTTGGCTCTCACCCAGGTGAAGACCAAGAAGCAGGTCTAGTAGGAGCTTGACTCATACTTTGACGAGTTGATGCACACCGCCACTAGCCCAGACTTGCCTATCAGTGCAGACATCATGCACAAGTGCATTTTTGGTCTGGCCACACTAAAGAAAATGATTCGCATGCTCACAGACGAGTTGGAAAGAGGATCCTGAGCAGTGTACCCATATGCTATGGAGGTAAGGTTTAGGTTTTAGATGGATGTCATAGCATAACACACAGACACTCTTAAGGACTACCAATCTTGGCATCAATATGTCACTGTTGAACAGCATGACGATGTCAAGCAGTTGGACTTCTATGGTTGTCTAAGTCTGAATGATGTCTAGTTTGGCTTGTCCAAGCCATTATTCACATAGGTACATGTGCATTGTAATGTTGAGTCATGTCAAGTGTAAGCCAAGTGTCAAGAGTGGATGTAATAGTCATAGAGTAGGTGAAGAGTCAGGAGGGTAGTTGAATGGTCACAAAGGTGAATGTCAATGGTCACCCCACCCTTTGCTATAAATAGTCCCTCATAACTCATTATATAGGCTTTTGGTTAGCCAAGCTTCTACTAAGACTATCTTGAAGAAGGCTTGTACAGTATTGTAATGCATCTTGGCTTCTCCACTACACGAAGCTAGTAAATCTCTTTGGAGGAGCAAGCGGATGTAGCTATAATGTTCCACTGTTGGGGCTAGCAGGTTTACATGGATGTATTGTAATATTGTGACTTACACTTCTTTATATAATAAGAGCTAACACATTTTCATGCATATGTTGTTATTGTAGTTGGACTGCTCCAGCTTCTTTGATGATATATGTTGTTTAACTAACGTACTTATGTATGAACTGATTCACATGCAATTATATTAATCTTGTTGTTAATGTGTTGCAGTTGTTGTTAATGCTATCACCATTCGTGTTGACTGTTCTGTCAAACATCAGACATAGCTTTCACTTGAACCTTGCCATAACAACTATCGCACTCATCTTAGACTAATCAGGGAGTGTTGTACGTGTTATCTTACCTTGTATGATGTGACTGCCACATCCGAGTGGACTGCACCACTAGAAGATGTGCATGTCCTTTGTGTTGTGTGTTCCTAACCGAGTTTGGACTGATCCCTTTCAACTTGGAACTCACCTTCACCTCCTTCCCCCTTTCAAGTGTTGGATCCTCTCATACACATTCCTTAACTCACTACATTAGTCACACCCTTTCTGCTGACAGAGTTATTCTACTTGCCACTGTGCGACATCATGGTCAAGCCATTACTTACGAACCACTGTTGGGACTCCTACACCAAATGGTCTAAGGTCTAATTGGGACTTCTTACCGGGGAGATCCCCTTGATATGTTGGTAGGTCCAGCACCGATAACAGGTTTATAAGTAGAATTCTTTTCATAAAGTTTTGTTTTTATGTGAATATCATTATGTGTTAATTTCCTTCATGTTTAATGAATTCATGTGCTCATGCTCATTAAAACCATTTTGCATCTTCCAAACACTAAACTACACCGACAAACCCTAAGATCCATCACAAAAGTATTACTACCTTGCTCCTTTATATCTTTTTTGTTGTAACCCTTTGATCCTTTGACCTATCTACCTAGTTTTTCTCACTTATCCAACATCTAAACCCTAAATTTTCCAAAACCTACTTGAACCTAGCTATCTAGCCTAATATCCTTTTACATTCCAGTTAATTCTTTAGCTGTGATTTCATAGAGAGATCCATCTCTGGTTTGTTAGGGCTAGCTACCAAACTGAGAGCTTGATCTATGGCTGCCTCCATCGATCTCTTCTCAACCTAGGACATTGTGGAGGATAACACCATGGTGTCCAAACACACTTTGATCAGAAGACAAGAACGCACATACTTTCAAACTATGAAGGCGAGCGAACATGAAGAAAGAAGAAAAGTTTCATTTTGCAACAATGCTCGCCATGTATGACTCATTAAAGGACTGAGCTACAGGATCGTGTAATAGAAATGGAGGGTCTGATAATTACAAGACAGATTTATTTTCATTATGTGTGATAGAGTGATGAGGAGCCTCAGCAGATTCAACATTATTCTAATCGGAAGTGGAATTGACCTCAAGACTACGAGAACCTGACATAACCATCAACTCGGGCTAAAGTGCCTCGATAATTTGGGGAAGTTCCAACTCATCAGTAGTTAGATCATCACAGATTAGTGGCTAGGAAATATTAGCAGTGGAAAAATTAGGACCATGACTGAATGAACCAATGAAGAGGTTGTGACAACCACAATCAGATAGTTCAAGATCATAGACAAAGGCATCCTCATGATTTGATGAATCACAAAGAGGGGAAGATGAAAAATGAAAAATTTCACTCTCTAAGTTTTCAGAAAGATGAGATGAGATATTAGGAAGATAAAGAGTAGAATATTCATCCTCTCCACATATGGATGAAAAACTGACATCCCACGTGTTTTGTGAAATATCGGAAGTAGTAACATTATCAAGAACTAAATTTTCACAAAATTCAACAAAAATGACAGAATCATGGGAAATGTCAATATGATGAAGGAGAGGTGCATAAGGAAGAGAATCATCCTTATTCATAGATTCTTGTTTAGCTATTGGTTCCCCCACATAATCATCATGAATGATATCTCAAGTTGGCTACTCAATACCAACTCTATCCAACAATTGATCCTTGTGAACATCACAAGAGAGATTTGAAACAGGTGAACACAACACATCACAATTTGGAGGATCAAAAGGACCAAAGGATGGAGGATTAGGAGATAATACTTCATCACAATCATTAGATTGACAATCCAAACCTGTGCTGAAATTATAAGTATGTGAGGTGGGAAAAGATGGTGGTAGATCAACAGATGAATTTTCATTTTCTTCTACCTCATCCTACGAAACTAGAGCTATTTGATGAGAGGAGGATGGAGGGTCACTTGGAACAACAACCTTTATCGTCACAGGTTTAGGAGCTCTAACACTAAGCTATGTTTGGAGAGGTTCAAAATATTCTAACTTGTATGGATTTTCTGAAATGTGAACAAGATATAGAAATATATCTACCAAGAAACACCAATCAATTGCACCTTGACAAAATTCAAAGCGGTAATGAATGAAACAATCATCAAAATCCTTAATGGGTTCATTAGGTTCTTTTTTTAAATTCAAAATTTCCTTATTAAGAACTTTACAATCATAAAGATCGAAAACACGACATGACTCTATGAAAAATTGTTCGAAAGAGTGAATGGGGTCATTAGGAAATGTGTTACACCACTTTCGCACACACCTTTCGAACATGACAATGAACAACCTAACACCAACATCCTCACAGTGGATGTTTTTCTTTGTGAAGAAATCAAGAAAATATGCAGTGTGGTTAAATAATGTTGTTTCACCCTCACCATTAAATTTTATATTGTAAAATTCATCAATAATTCTTGCCGACACTTTCAGATTTGCGTGGCTGGAAAAACATGTCAGGGTTATGATTTGGTAAGAAGTCAATAAATGAGTGCAAAGATTTAAAACAGATTTCAAGGGCTCATCTTGTCATCTGGCCCTCCTTTTAGCACCAGAAATGTTGACGGTGTTGGATCTGCCAGCATTAAGGGCATATCCCTGATATAAAGTCCCAATTAGACATCATGCCATTTGGAGTAGGAGTCCCAACAGTGGGTGGTAATGTTATGCCTTAAATGCGGAAACATGTAGAGGGAAGGATGATAACTTTGGGTGAGAGAAAGTGTGTGACCCTACGGAGAGTCAAGTGTGATGCATGAAGGTTCCTACATACCAAGGGAAAAGTAAGTGCGACCCTTGGAAGCCTGTAATAGTACGAAGCTTGAAAGGAACACATGAGAAAAATGACATCACAAGATAAGATGCAAAATATTCCGCAAGTTAAAGTGATGAGTTAATTCAACAACATACATTCAACAAGATTCATACAAATGAAAATGAAATACTTCATAATCATATGCATAAGTTAAATAAAATACATTGCAAATACAACATGAATAATCCTTCTATATTCACAACATATGCATGAAATCATGTTGGCTTTAATTTTATTATTATAAGTGAAAGTTCCATTCATACATACACCATTGAGGACCACTAGCCCCAATAGTGGAACACTAAAATCAAGAACACCTGTTCCTCCAAAGAAGTATACTCTCTCTACCCTACGAAGAAACCAAGGCTCTTCACAATACTCCCAAGCTCTTTCTATGTTATGAAACCAGCTCACAAAAAGATAGAAAAGAGAGATCCACGCCTTAGAATTCAGCCTCTTCGAGGGGGCAACCTCATTTACATTACATA
This sequence comes from Pinus tabuliformis, assembly GCA_031772625.1. NCBI lineage: Eukaryota > Viridiplantae > Streptophyta > Pinopsida > Pinales > Pinaceae > Pinus > Pinus tabuliformis. The sequence continues at coordinate 192,734,623 of CM062807.1, read as the reverse complement.
AATGAACAATTCTTGGATGATACAAATGACAAAACCTCCTTTCTATATATAGGAGTCTAAGGAGTCACAATATAATCCAGCCGACCTAACAATAATAATATAAAGCCACAAAAATAACAATAGAGGGATTCTATGGGGCACAGAAATAACAATATGGGGGTAATAGGGGCACAACAATATAAATAAGGGGTATAAATACAATAGTAATGGGGTAATCACTAGTATTATAGGGACCCAACATGCCCCTCTCCTTCAAAAAAGTGTTGTCCTCAACGCTTGAGTAGTTCTGGATAATTCTGCATAAAATTCTCATCCTCCCATGTGGAATCTTCAGCGGATAAGTTCTTCCACTTGATAAGATACTCTAAAATTGATCGATTTCGTAGTTGTCAAGTTCTTGTTTCTGTGACTGCTTCTGGTTCCAATATAATTTTTCCTTCCTCGTCAAGTTCTGGCAATATTGTTTGAACTGGGAGCTTGTCGCCTATAACCTTCTTTAAACATGAAACATGGAAAATTGGGTGCAATCGAGAAGCTGCAGGAAGCTCCAATTTGTATGCCATAGTACCAACCTTTTGCAACACCTTGTACGAACCATAATACTTTGGTGATAATTTATTATCCTTCTTAGCTTGCTTTAGGGACATTTGCTTATATGGTTGCAGCCGTAGGAATACCCAATCACCTACATCAAAACTTCTTTCACTACGATGTTGATCTGCCTGTTGTTTCATTCTATTTTGTGCCAACACGAGGTTATCGTTTAAGAGTTGGAGGACTTGTTGTTGATGTTCGATGTGATGTTCCACTGCCTGAACCTTAGAATTTTCTCTTAAATATGATGTGATGGATGGTGGTTGATACCCATAAAGTGCCATAAATTGGGTCATTTTTGTTGCTGTATGGAAGGAAGTGTTATACCACCATTCAGCCAGAGGCAACCATTTGACCCATTGTGTCTGTTTATCAGATACAAAGCAACGAAGATATCCTTCCAAACATTTGTTTACTATCTCAGTTTGCCCGTCAGATTGAGGATGATAAGATGAGCTGTGAGCTAACTGAGTACCAAGACAAGAAAATAATTCTATCCAAAAATTTCCCGTGAAAATTGGATCTCTATCACTTACAATAATCTTTGGGTTTCCATGTAGCTTTTGAACTGTTTCCATAAATGCAGTAGAAACTGTACTGGCTTTAAATGGATGTGATAATGCACAAAAGTGTGCATACTTGGTAAGTCTGTCAACTACCACCATGATGACACTCTTTCCCTCAGACTTGGGTAAACCTGTGATAAAATCCATTGAAACCTCTTCCCAACGTTGGCTTGGAATGGATAAAGGTTGTAATAGACCTGGTGTCTTAATTGTTTCAACTTTATTTTGTTGGCAAACCAAACATTCTGCCACAAACTTTTGAATATCTGATTTAAGGCCATCCCAAAAAAATTCCTTCTTAACCCTGTGGTAAGTTTTTAAAAATCCCGAGTGCCCTCCTAAGGGAGAAGTGTGCAATTCCATAAGAATCTTTTGTTTTAACTGGGAATTCTTACAGAGGTATAAGCGATCTTTGTACCATAACGAATCATTTTTCCAGCTAAATGTATCAGAAGTACTGGAATCTTCTTGTAGCTTTCGAATAAGTTCCCGCACTTCTTTGTCATTCTTCCATTCCTCCCTTGCTTCGTTTATCCAATCTGGTTGGATAATAGAAATGGCACACAACAATGCTTCGACATCCTCATCCTTTCTTGAGAGTGCATCTTCCACCACATTTTGCTTACCTTTTTTGTAGATGATTTCAAAGTCATAACCCAACATCTTTGTGACCCACTTTTTTTGCTCTTCAGAGGATAATCTTTGTTCTAAAAAGTATTTAAGGCTATCATGATCCGTTTTTACCTTGAAGTGTCTTCCCATTAGGTAGGGTCGCCATTTCTTAAGTGCATGGAGTATTGCCAACATTTCCTTCTCATAAATAGCTTTGCTTAAAAACTTTCCCTTGATTGGACGACTTTCAAAAGAAATGGGTCTTTCATCTTGCATTAGAATAGCACCAATTCCATTTCCTAAAGCATCACATTCTACAATAAAGGTTTCTGTGAAGTCCGGTGTAGCTAAGACCGGTGCTTGGCACATTGCCTCTTTAAGATGTTCAAAGGCCTTTGTTGCTTCCGGAGTCCATGAAAATGAATCTTTCTTCAATAATGTTGTTAGAGGTGCTGCTATTATCCCATAATTCTTAACGAACTTGCGATAATACCCTGTCAACCCAAGAAATCCTCGCAGCTGCTTTATGGATGTGGGGATTTTCCATTCCTTAATGGCTTTAATTTTTCTAGGGTCTACCTTAACTCCTTCATGAGATACAATATGACCCAAATATTCCACCTCCTAGACTCCAAAGAAACATTTGGATCTTTTTGCATATAATTGTTTCTCCTCCAATAGTTGTAGCACCCTGTCAACATGTTCAACATGATCCTTCCAAGACTTGCTGTAGATTAGTATATCATCAAAAAATACTAACACAAATTTTCTAAGGAATGGTTTGAAAATTGAATTCATCAAACCTTGAAATGTTGAAGGTGCATTGGTAAGGCCAAAAGGCATGACCAAAAATTCATAATGACCCTCATGAGTTCTAAATGCCATTTTCGGAATGTCTTCAACCTTCATTCTGATTTGATGATATCCGGAACGAAGATCCAACTTGGTGAAGTAAATTGATCCATGCAATTCATCCAGTAATTCATCAATGACAGGAATGGGGAACTTATCTTTAATAGTGAGCTTGTTGAGCTCCCTATAATCTGGACACATGCACCATGATCCATCCTTCTTGTGCACCAATACTACTGGAGCTGAGAAAGAACTTTGACTCGATTGAATTATACCAGCCTCTAGCATTTCTGCAACCATATGTTCAATTTCACTTTTTTGGACATAGGGATATCTGTATGGCCTGATGTTTGGAGGAACACTTCCTGGAATCAGATGAATAGCATGATCATGATCACGCATAGGTGGGAGACCTTTGGGAGTCTCAAATACCTTGGAATGATTGTCCAGGACTTTTTGGAGATCTGGAGAAATAGATGATTCCAATGTGGAAACATCTAGTGAACATAATTGTGCAATTACACCTCTTTGCTCCTTTTTTAGAAGCTTTGTCATGCCATTAGAGCTGATTATCTTTCCTGATTTCCCTGCAATACCCATTAATTCAACTTCCTTTCCTTCCACAGAAAATTTCATGAAAAGTTCTTGAAAATTAAAAGCTATTTTACCCAAGGATTGTATCCATTGGACTCCTAGTACAACATCAGCACCTCCCATTGGAATGGAAAGCATTGGGCTAGTCAATACATATTCTCCCATGGATAGCTTGATATTATGGCACTTTCTAGAGCAATTTATTGTTCCTCCATTTGCAATCATCACTTGACACTCTGGTGCTGGATATAGGAAGCAATTCAATTCTTTTGCTACCCTACAATGAATAAAATTGTGGGTGCTTCCTGAATCAATCAACACTATTACCTTTTTCTTCTTGATTTGTCCTTCTATCTTGATGGTTTTAGGAGTGGTAATTCCCGCCAATGCATTACAAGATATGGTCGGATTTATTTGTTCTTCATCTAGGCTTTGTTCCTAGAGTATATCCTCTTCTTTTGACCTTTCTTGCTCCTTTTCTTCTTCCACTTCACAATCTATGTAGAATAATTTCTTCTCAGCACACTTATGACCTTTTGTGTATTTGCTATCACAATTGTAACAAAGCCCTTTTGCTCTTTTTTCTTCCAATTGTTGTGGTGTCAACCTTGTAGGTTGTGGAAGACTATGGGAAACAACACTTCCGTCTTTATAGTTGTGAATGGTATGCTTCCTAGTTGCCATAATTTTGCTTTCCATTTTTCTTGCTAACTTGAATGCCTTCTCTAATGTATCAGGTTCCCAAAGGCGAACATCATGTTGGATATTATCCTTTAAAGACCCTATGAACACATCAATCCTATGCTCCTCTAGAATATCTTTTACCCTTATGTTCAATTTTTGGAACTCCTCAATGTGCTCCATTACTAAACCCTTTTGTTTGAGACTTATCAATTGGCTAAAAAAAGTGTTGCTTTTTCTATCTTCATAATGTGCTATCAATTCTTCCGTAAAAATTGCCCAAGTGATAAATTTTTTACGAGAGAAAATCCATTGATACCATACAAACTGATTTGGTTCCAAATATACAGTTGCCATACGTACCTTTTGTGTGTTTTGCACATTATTGAGATCGAAGAACTGCTCCATCTGCAATATTCATGTGGCAGGATCCTTGCCATCAAACTTCCTCATATCAATTTTTGGAATATGGTGGGTCTTCGATCCAACATTAGCGTCTATGGAATCATGATTAACATTACTTTTGTTCACATCATGAGTTTCATTTACAACCTTTTCACCATTAGTAAGTATTTCTTGTAGAAAATTTGTCAAATCTGTCTTCAAATCTGCCATGTCTGTCTTCAAATCTGTCTTCAAATCTGCCATGTCTCTCTTCAAATCTATCTTCAAATCATCCATCTTAGCTTCCATGCCCTTTATCTTAGATTCCATGCCACTTATCTTAGCTTCTGTTAGCTTTTGTGAGCGTGACATTTGTTGCACTTGTTCTTGTAATTTTGATATATCATGTAGCATTTCTTCTTCTTCTTCATGAGTCATGCTAGAGATTTCAGGTTCCTTACTAGGTGTTTGCATTTTCTTTCCTCGGGGCATCAGTTACCGATACTAATGCTTTACTATGCCCTTTGAATTCTGTTAAACCAAGCTTACACAAAAATTTAAAAAAAAACTACACACCTTTTTTCACTTTATAGAAGCCTGATATTGAATCTGATGTATCTATGTAATTTAGGATCATCCAGTTCTGAAATTTCTACCTGTAGTAGCCTTCTGTGTCCTCTTTCCAATGCCACAAGTCTAAGCCAAATTGGATTCTCCAAGGAAGAGTTATGTGAAATCTGCCACAGTGACTTGCTTTTATACTGGTTCAGTAGAGCGAACTTGTACGACGTGCCACGAGTCACTGTTTCAACCTTTGAATCTAAAACACACACACAAGCAACTAAAGTCCGTCCTCTTTCTGTACCATTTTACGAAATTTCAATCCGATCCTCAGAGAGAGAGTTATGACGATTTTTCCCAGGTCACCTGTTTTGAATGTAATTCAGGAGTCTGCAAAAAGGCCAACGTCCTCAGATCATATCTCCAAAAATATCACGCTAAAAGCTCTGAAATTCGGACCCAATGTTCAGCGCCAAGTCTTCTCAAATGGGTTTTTTTTTCGACTTCTGAAACATCACAGAAAAAACGTTATAGCGAAAATTCCACGATGACCTATTTGGAGCAGCGAAACCCTAGAATCCAAAGCTCTGATACCAAATGTTATGAAACCAGCTCACAAAAAGATAGAAAAGAGAGATCCACGCCTTAGAATTCAGCCTCTTCGAGGGGGCAACCTCCTTTACATTACATAAATGAACAATTCTTGGATGATACAAATGACAAAACCTCCTTTCTATATATAGGAGTCTAAGGAGTCACAATATAATCCAGTCGACCTAACAATAATAATATAAAGCCACAAAAATAACAATAGAGGGATTCTATGGGGCACAGAAATAACAATATGGGGGTAATAGGGGCACAAAAATATAAATAAGGGGTATAACTACAATAGTAATGGGGTAATCACTAGTATTATAGGGACCCAACATTCTAAGCCTAAGCACAACCAAAATCTTAGCTCCCAAAATCCTCTTACATGAGTTATGAGGTTCTATTTATAACAAGAGGGGGTGACTCCTCATATTACAATATTGGCACTTGGAATTTGACTTACAACATAATTACAAATAATATTTCATTTTAAAATCATACCCGTATAGGACAAAATAGGGTAGAGACAACTTGACAGCCTAACAATACAAGACATTATGATGCTTGAGTGTGGCAACACTCTAGCTTGACAGCTTCCACTTGATTCTTCTCAATGACATCCCCAAACTACATGATGGTGTTAGGCTAGAAGTGGACTCTAGCCTGCATAGGATTCGGGTACAATGATTTTGAACAAGTATTAACTTCTTTCTTAAGCAGGAGTAACATGGTTCTTATTTGGACATGACCACCTATGTAGTTCTGCATGTTTTGTCTTTTCAGCTCTAAATCCTCCTTGGTGGCACCCTATCTCAATTGGTCCAAGTACTCTTCAATCTCCTACTTGAATTAGTGTTTTCGTTTAGCTTCAGTGAGTGATCTGACCAATATGTAGATAGAGAGATATTTCCAATGAGCTATCATGATATCAATTTGGAGTTCAGGATGGCCTCCAAAAGTAGCCTGCAATCTCATGCTACGTTATTCTTGGGCCACCTTGTGCTTTTTCCAGGAGGCTGAATTTCATCTATAGTTTGACCTGATTTGACATTTTACCTATGTAAATATGTAATTGAGGATGTAATCATGTAACTGAGATGTAATTATTCTAGATGAAAGTAAAATGAGGTAGAGACACGCTAGTAATTCTTTTGTTTTGGTCAAATTAATCAGTTTTACTATATGGAGGGTTTGTTTTAACCTCCCTAGTCATTAGGGTTTTGGTTGGAACACCTCATGGAGCAGTTCCTAGACTCATGGATTCGACCCCTGAGAACAGGGAAATGTTGTTTTGGTCTTTATGTATCATTTTCTCAGTCATAGAATAGGTTGGACATTAGAGGAGAGAACTATTGTAGCTTGTACTTGGACATTTTCTGGAAATCAAAGGATACAATTTGTAGCTATTATCTAGGAATTCATGTGTAGTAAGTTTGTGATGTTCTTTTTTCTCTGTTATAGCTTTATATGAAATATATTCATCTTCTCTTTCCATTCATCAGCTCATCAATGGTTTTCCTTAAGGTTTATAAGAAGAATTCTTTGCATAAAGCTTTGTTTTTATGGGAATATCATTATGTGTTAATTTCCCTCCCATTTAATGAATTCATCTTCTCATGCTCATTAAAACCCTTTTACATCTTACAAACACTATATTACACTAAAAAACCCTAAGATCCATCACAAAAGTATTGCTACCTTGCTCCTTTATATCTTTGTTGATGTAACCATTTGATCCTCTGACCTAGCTACCTAGTTTTTGTCCCTTATACAACATCAAAACCCTAAATTTTCCAAAACCTACCTAAGCCTAGCTATCTAGCCTAAAATCCTTTTACATTCTAGTCAATTGATTTCATAGAGAGAGCCCTCTCTGGTTTGTTATGGATAGCTACAAAACTACAATCTTGGTATGTGGTTAGCTCCATCAATCTCCTCTCATCCTAGGACATTGTGGAGGATAACACAATGGTTTCCAAAAAAAAATTGATCCAAAGATAAGAATGTGCATACTTTCAGACCCTGAAGGTGAGCGAACATGAAGAAAGAAGAAAAAATTTGTTTTGCAACAGTGCTTGCTATGTATGACTTGTCAAAGTACTGAGCTATAGGATCATGTAATACATATGGAGGGTCCGAAAATTTTAAGACATATTTATTTTCAATATGTGTGATAGAGTGATGAGAAGCCTCATAAGATTAAACATTATTATAATTAGAAACGTAATTGACCTCAAGACTACGAGAACCTGACATAACCAATCAACTCGGGCTAAAGTGTCGAGACAGCTTGGGGAAGTTCCAACTCATCAGTAGGTAGATCATCACAAATCAGTGGCTCGGAAAGATTAACAGTGGAAAAATTATAATCGTTACTAAATGAACTAATGAAGAGGTTGCAACAACCACAATCAGATATTTCAAGATCACAGATGGAGGTATCCTCATGATTTGATGAATCGCAAAGAGGGGAAGATGACAAATGACAAATTTCACCCTCTAAGTTTTCAGAAAGATGAGATGAGAGATTAGGAATATTAAGAGTGGAATATTCATCCTCTCCACATCTGGATGAAAAAATGGCATCCAAAATGTTTTGTGAATCATCGGAAGTAGTAACATCATCTAGAAATAAATTTTCACAAGAATCAATAGAAATGACAGAATCATGGGAAATGTTAGGATGATGAAGGAGAGGTGTTGAAGGAAAAGAATCATCATTTTTCATAGATTCTTATTCATCTATTGGTTCCTCCACATAATCATCGTGAATGATATCGCAAGTTGGCTACTCAACACCAACTCCATCCAACACTTGATCCTTGTGAACATCACAAGAGAGATTTGAAACAAGTGAACACAACACATCACAATCTGGAGGATCAAAAGGACCAAAGGATGGAGGATGAGGAGATAATACTTCATCACAATCATCAGATTGACAATCCAAACCTGCGCTGAAATTCTAATTATGTGAGATGAGAAAAGATTGTGGTAGATCAATAGATGAATTTTCATTTTCTTCTACCTCAGCCTGCAGAACTAGAGTTGTTTGATGAGAGGAGCTTGGAGGGTCACTTGGAACAACAACTTTGTTCGTCACAGATTTAGAAGCTCTAACACTGAGGTATGTTGGGAGAGGTTCAAAATATTCTAACTTGTATGGATTTTCTGAAATGTGAACAAGATATAGAAATATATCTACCAAGAAAGACCAATCAACTTCATCTTGTGGAAATTCAAAGCAGTAATTAATGAAACAATCGTGAAAATACTTAACGGATTCATCAAGTGCCTTTTGTAAATACAAAATTTTCTTATTAAGACCTTTACAATCATAAATATCAAAATCATGACATGACTCTATGAAAAGATGTTCGAATGAGTGAATGGATTCATTAGGCAATGTGTTACACCAATTTCAAACATACCCTTTGAACATGACAATGAACAACCTAACACCAACATCCTCAAAGTGGATGTTGTGCTTTGTGTAGAAATAAAGAAACTATGCAGTGTGGTTAAATAAGGTTGTTTCATCCTCACCATTTAATTTTAGATTGGAAAATTCATCAACAATTATTTCCAACACTTTGAGATTTGCATGGCTGGAAAAACATGTCGGGGTTATGATTTGGTGAGAAGTCAATAAATGAGTGCAAAGATTTAAAACAAATTTCAAGGGCTCATCTTTTCATCTAGCCCTCCTTCTAGCACCATAAATGTTGACAGTGTTGGACTCACCAGCATTGAGGGGATATCCATGATATGAAGTCCCAACTAGACCTCACACCGTTTGGAGTAGGAATCCAAACAGTGGGTGGTAATGTTATGCCTTGACTGCGGAAATGCGTAGAGGGAAGTATGATAGCTTTGGGTGAGAGAAAGTGTGTGACCCTATGAATACTCAAGTGCAATGCATGAAGGTTACGACAGATGAAGGGAAAATGAAGTGTGCCCCTTGGAAGCCTGTAATAGTACGCAGCTTGAAAGGAACACACGAGAAAAATGACATCACAAGCTAAGATGTAGAATAGTCCGCAGATTAAAGTGATGAGTTAATACAACAACATACATTAAACAAGATTCATACAAATTAAAATGAAATACTTTATAAGCATATGCGTAAGTTAAATAAAATACATTACAAATACAACAAGAATACTCCTACTATATTCACAACATATGCATGAAAGCATGTTGGCTCTGATTTTATTATTATAAGTGAAAGTTCCATTCATGCATACACCATTGGTGACCACTAGCCCCAATAGTGGAACATTAAAATCAAGAACACCTGTTCCTACAAAGAATTATACTCACTCTACCCTATGGAGAAACCAAAGCTCTTCACAATACTCCCAAGCTCTTTCTAAGCCTAAGCCCAACCAAAATTTTGGCTCCCAAAATCCTCTAGCATGAGTTATGAGGTTCTATTTATAACAATAGGGGGTGACACTTCAACTCCCCTTTGTGACCTTTGGACAACCCTCGTGATTCTTCAACTTATTTACAAAATGGCACATTACATTACATGATGACTCTTCATATTCCAATATTGGAACTTGAGATTTCACTTACAACATAATTACAAATAATATTTCATTTTAAACTCATACCCATATAGCACAAAAGAGGGTAGAGACAACTTGACAGCCTAACAAGACAAGAAATTATGATGCTTGAGTTTGGGAACACTCTAGCTTGACAACTTCTACTTGATGCTTCTTGGTGGAATTCCCAAACTACATGATGATGTTAGGATAGAAGTGGACTCTAGCATCCATAGGATCTAACTACAATGATTTTGAACCAGTATTAACTTCTTTCTTGAGTATGAGCAACATTGTTCTTATTTTGACATGACCACCTATGTAGTTCTACATGTTTTGTCTTTTCAACTCTAAATCCTCCTTGGTGGCACCCTATGTCAACTGGTCCAAGTACTCTTCAATCTCTTTCTTGACTTGGTATTTTCGTTTAGCTTCGATGAGTGACTTGACTGATAACTAGACAAAGAGATCTTTTCAATGAGCTATCATGAGCTCAATTTGGAGTTCAGGAAGGCCTCAATACGCTTTTCCTGGGCGACGTTGCGCTTTTTCCCGGAGGCTGAATTTCATCTAAAGTTTGACCTAATTTGACTTTTTACCTATGTAAAGATGTAATTGAGCATGTAATCATGTAATTGAGATGTAATTATGCTATATGAAAGTCAAATGAGGTAGATACATTATAATAAGTGTTTTGTTTTGGTTGAATGAATCATTTTTACTATATGGAGTGTTTGTTTTAACCTCCCTAGTCATTAAGGTTTTGGTTTGAACACCTCATGGAGTAGTTCCTAGACTCATGGATTCGACCCTTGAGAGCAGGGAGATGTTGTTTTGGTCTTTATGTATCATTTTCTTAGTCATATAATAGGTTGGACATTAGAGGAGAGAACTATTGTAGCTTGTACTTGGACATTTTCTAGATATCAAAGGATACAATTTGTAGCTATTATCTAGGAATTCATGTGTAGTAAGTTTGTGATATTGTTTTTTCTCTGTTATATCTTTATATGAAATATATTCATCTTATCTTTCCATTCATCAGTTCTTCAGCGATTTTCCTTAAGGTTTATAAGAATTTTTTTTGCATAAAGCTCTGTTTTTATGGGAATATAATTATGTGTTAATTTCCTTCCTATTTACTTAATTCATGTGCTCATGCTCATTAAAACCCTTTTACATCTTTCAAACACTACACTACACTGACAAACCCTAATATCCATCACAAAAGTATTGCTACCTTGCTCCTTTATATCTTTGTTGTTGTAACCCTTTGGTCATCTGGCCTAGCTACCTATTTTTTCTCCCTTATCCAGCATTAAAACCCTAAATTTTCCAAAACATACCTGATTCTAGCTATCTAACCTAAAATCCTTTTACATTCTAGTCAATTCTTTAGCTATGATTTCATAGAGATAGCCCTCTCTGGTTTGGTAGGGTTAGCTACCAAACTGAAAGCTTGTTCTTTGGTTACCTCTGTTGATCCCCTCTCAGCTTGGGACATTGTGTAGGATAACACCATCGTGTCCAAACACATTTTGATCCGAAGACAAGAATGCACATACTTTCAAACTATGAAGGTGAGAAAACATTAAGAGAGAAGAAAAGTTTCATTTTTCAATAGTGCTCGCCATGTACGACTCATCAGAGGACTGAGATATAGGATCGTGTAATACAAATGGAGGGTTTGAAAATTTTAAGATAGATTTATGTCCAATATGTGTGATAGAGTGATGAGAAGCCTCAAAAGATTCAACATTATTCTAATCGGAAGTGGAACTGACCTCAAGACTATGAGAACTAGACATAGCCATCAACTTGGGATAAAGTGCCTCGATAGCTTGGGGAAGTTCCAACTCATTAATAGGTAGATCATCATAGATCGGTGGCTAGGAAAGATTAGTAGCAGAGAAATTAGAATCGTGATCAAATGTACCAATGAAGAGGTTGCGAGAACCATAATCAAATAGTTCAAGATCACAAACGGAGGCATCCTCATGATTTGGTGAATCGCAAAGAGGAGAAGATGAAAAATGACAAATTTCACCCTCTAAGTTTTCATAAAGATGAGATGAGAGATTAGGAACATCAAGAGTAGAACATTCATCCTCTCCACATCTGGATGAAGAACTGACATCCCACGTGTTTTGTGAATGATCAGAAGTAGTAACATCATCAAGAACTAAATTTTCACAAGGTTAAAAAAAATGACAGAATCATGGGAAATGTCAGGATGATGAAGGAGAGGTAAGGAAGGAAGAGACTCATCCTTCGTCATAGATTCTTGTTCAGCTCTTGGTTCCCCCACATAATCATCAAGGATGATATCGCAAGTTGGCTGCTCAACGAAAACTCCATCCAACACTTGATCCTTGTGAACATCACAAGGGAGATTTGAAACAGGTGAACACAACACATCACAATCTGGAGGATCAAAAGGACCAAAGGATGGAGGATGAAGAGATAATACTTCATCACAATCATTAGATTAACAATCCAAACCCACACTAAAATTATAAGTATGTGAGCTGGGAAAAGATGGTGGTAGATCAACATATGAATTTTCATTTTTTTCTACCTCAGCCTGTTTGATGAGAGGATGATGGAGGGTCACTTGGAACAACAACCTTGTTTGTCATAGATTTAGAAGCTCTAACACTGAGGTACATTAGGAGAGGTTCAAAATATTCTAACTTGTGTGGAATTTCTAAAATGTGAATAATATATAGAAATATATCTACCAAGAAAGACCAATCAACTTCATCTTGAGGAAATTCAAAGCAATAATGAATGAAACGATCGTGAAAATCCTCAATGGATTCATCATGTGCTTTTCATAAATTCAAAATTTTATTATTAAGACCTTTACAATCATAAATATTGAAAGCACGACATGAATCTATGAAAAGATGTTCGAAAGAGTGAATGTAGTCATTAGGCATTGTGATACACCAATTTTGCACACCCTTCGAACATGACAATGAAAAACCTAACACCAACATCCTTACAGTGGATGTTGTGCTTTGTGCAAAAATAAAGAAACTATGCAGTGTGGTTAAATAATGTTGTTTCACCCTCACCATTGAATTTTAGATTGGAAAATTCATCAATAATTCTTCCCAACACTTTCATATTTGTGTGGATTGAAAAACATGTCAGGGTTATGATTTGGTGAGAAGTCAATAAATGAGTGCAAATATTTAAAACAGACTTCAAGGGCTCAACTTGTCATCTGCCCCTCCTTCTAGTGCTAGAAATGTTGACGGTGTTGGATCTGCTAGCATTGAGGGGATATCCCTGATATGAAATCCCAACTAGACCTCACACTGTTTGGAGTAGGAGTCCCAACAGTGGGTGGTAATGTTATGCCTTGATTGTGGACATGCGTAGAGGGAAGTATGATAATTTTGGGTGAGAGAAAGTGTGTGACCCTACGGAGAATCAATTTCAATGCATGAAGGTTTCAAAAAATGAAGGGAAAAGGAAGTGCACCGCATGGAAGCATGTAATAGTATGCAACATGAAAGGAACATGTTAGAGCCTAGATTTGTCTCAGGCTGAAAAGACAAGGCTCTAGGTCCACATCAAACCACGCTCAGCCTCGTAGCTAGCCCTACGAGGACAAGAGAGGGCTCTTTCTTGGTCAATCTCGGAAAAATGTAATCGATGAGGCTTGAGATGACTAAATGTGCAACTGATCTTAGTCTAGGTATTAAGTGCAGGGATTTGATTTGGTTTTTTGTGATTTTGTTGAAAAAATGGGAAAGGTAAATTTGGGCTCGGGGATGAGGCACAGTTTCTGCAGAGTTCTGATTGGGGCAAGGAAGGCAATCATTTTGATGCTTTAAAATGAGTGAGATGGATAGATCAGACCGGTGAGGAGCTAAGGAGAGCAAGAAAGTCTCAAGAATTCTCCTTAAATAGATGAAAACATGAAAATTTAAACAAATTCAAAGGCAGAGCATAGCAGTTATGGATCCTACCTTAATCACTCATTTGCTCAAATTCAGAAGAAGAAGCAGGAAAATGATACACATAACATTAATGAACCTACAATTACTCAAAAGCACACCATCAAAATATAAAGCCACATGGATCCCAAACAGTGCTGCAAAACCCTGGTCTCTCCTTTGCCAAAAATGAAGAAGTGAATGTACAATAGAGTGCCAAACTTTTTCCAAGAGTCCAACCCTGAAAATGACTTAGAAATTACATAATATAGCCTAGCCCAACCCATTCCCTCGCCTCTAGGGGTCGATCTCATCATTCTAGGAGCTGTTTCAACCAATTCTAAACAAAGCACTAAAATCTAGGCAGTCAAAACAACTTGCCTCTATAAGGTAGGAAACTGATTCATTCATTAAATTTTCACTTTTTGGTGAATGAATCCTCTAGAACAAGTAAATAAGTGCCAAAATTACATCATGTTTAACCAATTACATCAAAATAGGTCAAAAATTACATCACAAAGCAAAACTAGTCAAATTGGCTGAATTTCTCAGCTGGAAGGTGAAAAATTGGGCAAAAAACCTCTGTGCGCCGCGCCAATTTCTCTGTGCGTCACGCCACTTTGAGGCTGATTTTGAGGCACTTTATGAAGTCCAAATTGAGCCCAAGTGTGCTTGTTGGAAAGCCTTGTCTGTCTAATTTCCAACCCAAGTGGAATTTCTGAATTTGGTGCCCATTTGCCCCTCCAAAACTTTAATCTCCCAAGACTGCTTCCTGTGTGTGAAATTATGGGCAGAGAGGTCATTTTTTAGGGTGTTTTTGACCTCCTGAGGACTCAAATCTTGCCCAAACTTCTTGGCCATGCACCAGAAGTCATGATTTTTCATGAAAAATCCAAAAATATAAACTTTTTTTCATTTGGAGCCTCCTATCATAAGTGCGCGCCACATGGCACGGTGCATAGGGAGAAAAACCCTGTTTTTTGTACAAAAATACCAAAAATGCCCCAAATTTCTTGAAATTTGGGCTGGAGCTTCTTCATTAAGTGTTATGTTGGGCTAAAGAGGCCTCGGCCAATATCTGAAGACGATCGAGCTCCCTTTGCCTCTTTTGCTTCTTTATTGCCTTCCTCAATTTCGCCTTCAAATTCCTGATTCGGGCCTTGCAAACATGATTTCGTGCCCAATAATGGTTTTTCATGTGCCTAAGCATGTACTTGTCCTTGTTTACTTTCGCCAACAACTTCTGTAAGTGGATGTTGATCCTCTCGAGCCAAATCTCTCGATCAGCCTCTATCTCCTGCTGAATGGGTGTCCTCTCATTTAGGCTTCTTTGGGTAGCCTGTTGGTCTTCACGGATGTTTTGCCACCTCTATGAGGCCTCCGGGGTGCCTGTTCTTCCAAGGGTGAGTCACTTTGGGTTTCCACTTCATAGTCTGATGAATGCTCAGGTGCCATGACTGCTTTTTTTTAACTTCCTTAGAGAAAAAGATGTTGTTGTATATGAACTGTGGTTGGACTGCTCTTTAATGATGTATGAAGCTGTTGTGTTGTAATGCAATATAGTTGGATTTTGCCACCAAGGGGAAAAACAAATGCAACCAGGGAATTTTAGGAACGGGAAAATAGTAGGGGATTAGGGAATATTGAAATAAATTCTATTAGGGAGAGGAGGGGAATTTTATGTATGGGAATAGGGTTTAGGGTTTGGGATTGTTGTATAGGGTTGGGAGATTTTTATAAGGGCTAGGGTTTTGGGGTTTAGAAAATGTAGGATTGTTGAGCTTAGTGGGGGGGGGTAGGAAATGATGAAACAAGGGAGAAATGGGGAAGGAGGAGAGTCCTTGGTGACAAATCAAAGATTTAAGAACCCACAACAATCTTCCTTTGAAGGCACTTTAGATGTAGGGTTTGGATTTTTGTTTCAACCGTTATCACCCATAAACCACCAACACTTATCACAAAATTTGATGCAACATCAAGAAGAAGGCCCTACCTGGTAAATTCATGCAAGGAATGAGCAACTTGGACAAATTTCAAGCAATATCAGGCTGTGGACTGTATGCGTCGCGCCAAGAACCCAGTGCGCTACGGACTTCCAGTGCGTCGTGCCCGTTCAGAATAACACTGGGCAGTTTCTCCCAGTGCGCCGCGCAACCTGTTCTGTGCGTCGCGCCGGCTTGTTGCAAGTAGTTTCACCCTAAAACACACACTTGCTCACCCAATTCACTTTGAAATGTTTCTCTCTGACCTTGGCATAGAATGACATTGATCTTCATGGAAAAACATTTATAAAGACATTGATTTGATTTTTTGGTTCTTCAAAACCCATTTTTGTAATGTTTTGAAATTGGAACTTTTTCACAATTAATGCAACTCTGTCTTTTTGTTTCCTTCTTGATTTTTTGG
The DNA here is from genome assembly GCA_031772625.1 of Pinus tabuliformis. Lineage (NCBI taxonomy): Eukaryota > Viridiplantae > Streptophyta > Pinopsida > Pinales > Pinaceae > Pinus > Pinus tabuliformis. Next base: position 192,718,276 of record CM062807.1, on the reverse strand, counting down.
TTGAAATGATGAAATTCTTGGCAATTTTTTGCAGGGATAGTTGTCATGGAATTTGGTAATGTCATGGAATTTGGAAAAGGAGACCAGGGCTGCGCTTGAAGATTTCAAGAACTGGAAATTATTACAAAAAAAAAATGTTGACTTGTCTTCAAAACAGAGTTTTGAAGAAAAGTCATGATCCATCCATATGACGATAAAAATATTTGAAATAAAAACTTATTAAGAACCTCCCTCTGGCCTGCTGGCTTTATTAGACCGTGTTTGAGGACCAAATTGACTAACCCTAGACCTACTGACTAAAATTACTGTTATGACCTAGAAACTGAAACGGGACTGCAAATGACTTTTAAGACTTGATTTTGATGGACAGACCTGAGCCAGCAGTGCAAAGCATGAGGGGGATGAATGAAAAAATCCCTTCCAACAGAGTTTATGGCATGCCCCTATCAGAATTCAACTGAGTGAAAAGAGCGAGACACCTAAAAAATGAAATGCAAAAAGAGTTTTGATCTCTGACGGAGGGATAACCAGATCGACTCTAACAGAACACACGAGCAAAATGACATCACAAGATAAGATGCGGAATAGTCCACAAGTTAAAGTGATGAGTTAATACAATAACATACATTCAACAAGATTCATACAAATGAAAATGAAATACTTCATAAGAATATACGTAAGTTAAATAACATACATTGCAAATACAATACAAATACTCCTACTATATTCACAACATATGCATGAAAGCATGTTGGCTCTGATTTTATTATTATAAGTGAAAGTTCCATTCATACATACACCATTGATGACCACTAGCCCCAATAGTGGAACATTAAAATCAAGAACACATGTTCCTCCAAAGAAGCATACTCGCTCTACCCTACAGAGAAACCAAGGCTCTTCACAATACTCCCAAGCTCTTTCTAAGCCTAACCCCAACCAAAATCTTGGCTCCCAAAGCCTCTTACATGAGTTAAGAGGTTCTATTTATAACAAGAGGGGTTGACTCTTCAACTCCCCTTTGTGACCTTTGGACTACCCTCGTGACTCTTCAACTTATTTACAAAATGGCACATTACATTACATGATGACTCTTCATATTCCAATATTGGCACTTTGGATTTCACTTACAACATAATTACAAATAATATTTCATTTTAAACTCATACCCATATAGGACAAAATAGGGTAGATATTACTTGTCAACCTAACAAGACAAGACATTATGATTCTTGTGTTTGGAACGCTCTAGCTTGACAACTTCCACTTGATGCTTCTCAGTGACATCCCAAAACTACATGATGGTGTTAGGATAGAAGTGGAATCTAGCCTCCATAGGATCCGGATACAATGATTTTGAACCAGTCTTAACTTCTTTCTTGAGTAGGAGCAACATGGTTCTGATTTGGATATGACCACCTATGTAGTTTTGCATGTTTTGTCTTTTCAGCTCTAAATCTCCTTGGTGGTACCCTATCTCAACTGGTCCAAATACTCTTCAATCTCCTTCTTGACTAGGTGTTTTCGTTTAGCTTCAATGAGTGATCTGATTGATGGGATCTTGAGAGTTCTCAACATGAAATCCAAATTATTATACAAGCATACATATGAGGTCTGAATGTTTCCAATGAATGAGGTGAGTTGTCTATTTTTATGAATCGACATTCGAACTCTTGCTTTCTCCATCTTTGCCCACAACTTCGTCTTCTTTACCAAAGTAAGTGATGCCCCTTTGTATTGCATTGTCCATTATTTCACGATGGTGATGGTAGTTTGTACATTCCTAAGAGTCTTGACAAATTCCTTGATTTTCTGCTAATAGCTATGCAAGCAGAAAAAAGCATTATGTATAGTCATGAGATCTTCATAGAAATCTCACATGGTCTCTCCAAGTGTTGATATTTCACCAGGTATTGCTGCTCTCATTTTCCCCAAGTAGATCTGTGTGGGATCTAGATTTTGTGTTGCATCATGAAGCTATTCCATCTATTGTGAGGAAACCTGTAAATTATGTATCAATTTCTTACTCTTGGCCGTCAAATATTGAGTTTTTTATCTTATTGCAGCCACGAAGGCCAAGTTATCTTTGGTAATGGAATTTCGATTCTTGTTGGTGTCCACCACTATCACCCATTGTCTAATGAATTCGGGCGATGCATGACAATTTAGAAAATGATCTCTTCACGCTTGTATGATCCTCTTTTGAAGTTCATTATATGAAATATTATACACATCCATTACCGGATCATCATTAAAAGGAACTATGTCCCCTTCCTTGCTTGGGGCTAACTCTACGAATAGAGGTGGTGGAGACTGAATGATGACCCATGGTGCACTAGGAATCAAGTAAAAATATTCATCCTATGGTTTGGTTCCAACTCCATGTCCACAACTTCAATCAAGTATTCAATCTGCTAAGAAAGCTCCTAAACCTTCATTTGTTCTCTCTCCCCCTTTGCTAGTAGTTGGTTTTGTCCTTTCTCTTCAACTTGAATTGACGTTGTTTCTACAGATATTATGCCTTGCCTTTCTTCTTCTTCCTGATTTTTCTTCTCCTCCTGTTCTTTCCTCTTCTGTTCCTATTCTTCCCTCAATCCTTGTTCTACTTTCTGCGCCCTCAGTTTTGTTTACTGCAAGATCTATTTTTCTCTCTTCCTCGCTCTGCACTCTGTATCCTCTTCTTCCTTTTTCTTATGCTTCCAAATCTTCCTACATGAAGATTGCATCTACTTTCATCTTGCAGCTTTGTTCCCACTCTATGCTATTTATAACATTTCTCTTTCCCTTATCTTGTACCAGGTTGCTTCTTTCTGCTACTGTTGCTAGAATTCCTACCATGTTAGTGTTGATTCCTTTTCTATAAACAATTGAGTGTCTGCATATATTGGCAAGTCAACTAGTGATTGCTCAGCTACTTCCCTATTACTGCTTCTAGTGGTCTCTTTTAAATAAAATCTCTTTGGTTCCATGGTAAGAATCACTACTAGAGAGAAGTGATTCATAAGTGTGGTGCCCATGGGACAAAAAAACACTCATGGAAATCAAACACTATCTTCCCAAATCAACCTTCAAAACATGATCAAGTAGCAAGCCAGGAAACTAGAGAGAAGAATTCTAAAGTTTTCATTGGTAAGAGGGACTGGCTTCTTGTGGGAACATCACAGTATGTAGTCTTAGCAGGAAAGGATGAAGCTTGAGGCTTGGAACTACAGAATGTGCAGTCCTAGCCTAGACAAAGACTGGGAGAGACTGTACATTGCGTAGTCTTAGTGGCCAAGGTGACAAGTTGAAACTTGGAATTGTGTAGTGTGAAGTTAGGGCTAGCCTATATTGCTTGTGTCTTGTACTCAATTTTCCAAGCTTCTAGCTTGAGCCTTAAGATTTTGTAGTGCCCAAGTGGGAAAGGAAAAATCCAGCCAAGGGAAGTACCAATATATGTGGTGGAAGTGTGAAAAATGAGAAGATCTAAGTGATGGTGCTAGTGTGAGTGAATATTTGACTAAGTGTGGATGAATCATGATAGATGAAGTGTAGAAACTGATCAAACAAAAGGAAAATCAATTATGTGAGGAGAGCCACTGCAACGACGACCATCAATTCAAAAACAAGAAAACTGATGTGACACTTGTGAAAGGAAAGCAATAACTTGAAACAACACTTCTACAAGATAAAACAGGTTGAAACACCAGTAACCATGAGGAGAAAAAATAGAAGCAACACTCACACAAGCGAAATGACAAAAGCGATAGAAAATTCGACAAAAGGCAATGAAAGCAAAACTCACCCAGAAAAGCGACCATGACCCCACCGAAGGTTCCTTGATCTCTTCGAGAATGCTATAGATCCAAGATCGGATGTTTAAACGATCTCTAGAGGAATAGATTAACTAGATTTGGGCAAATGAGGTTTCAAGATGCGCATGCATGAGATCAAGGACAAAAGCAACATTTTGGTGGAAACTTCTAAAAATAGCGATGTGCTATCTTTGTGAAACTAATAATAGATCCCTACTTCCTAGGGATCATTTTTTCCCTTTATTTTTCTTTATTTTTCTGGGGGGAACTTTCTATGCACATGGCTAGGAAAGTCTGCGCAATTATGGGGAACTTAGCAACTTTCTGGCTTAGTGTGTAGTGCATAGTTTTTGAGCTTAGTGAGGGTTTGCGTAGTTTCTGGGCTCAATGTTGGGATGTTTTCCATGAATACTTAGTTTCTAAGCTCAAGCCTAACTTCCAGTCAACACTGTGCAATTCTTATCATGAAGGTTGCTTGCCCTCAAGGATTTCATAGTTTCTAGAGGAAAGCCCAAAACTGTTGTGAGAACAAGTTGGGATATCAACTCGTGACTTAGATAAGTGTGAAAACAAGCAAACACAAGAACAAATGAAGAAATAAGTCTCATTCAAAGCATGACTACTTGGATCAGTGCAAGATGAGCTCTTTTGGATAAGAAGGGAGCCTCCAAAATCGAAGTATAGGAAAAATTTTGGAGGGTGGTTGAAGCTGCTACAACAGAATGTTACAGTTCCACCATGAACTAGCTCAAAGTGTTCACTGCAAAGAAAATATAAGGTATGGTATTAACTAGATACATCAAGGATATAATCAATTTCCAATACATAGATAGATCCACCAAATATGAGTAATAGCCTCTTAGCTTCTTTAGATTGGTCACCATGGGAGTGGCCATGGACTTGTAGTCCATCATCCCAAATCTCTAAAGGATTGTAAACATATAATTCCCTTGACCAATGAATATCTCACTCAAATTTTTCCACACTTCTAATCCCAAGAAGTAATGCATCAAACCTAGATACTTCATCTGAAACTTAGAGGTCAACTCCATCTTACACTAATCAATTAGATTTTTTTCTCCTATAAAAGACGAGTCATCAACATATAACAACAATACCATAGGATAACATTTAACAAATTTGTAGTAAATATTGGGATCGCCATCACTCTTGGTGAAAACAAGACTCATCAGGTATCCATCAATCTTAGAATACCAAGCCTGAGGTGCCTTCTTAAGTCCGTACAAAGCCTTCTTTAGTCTACATACATGAGACTCCTTCTTATGTACCTTAAGGTCCAAAGGTTGCTTTATGCACACTTCTTACTCAATCACTCCATTTAGGAAAGTAGTTTTCACATCCATCTAATGCAATTTCCAACCCATAATAGAAGAAATAGAAATAATAGTTCTAATAGAAGTGTACCTAATGACTAGAGCAAATGTCTCTTCATATTCCTCTCCCTCTTTCTGGGAGAACCCTCTTGCCAAAAATCTCGCTTTGTACATTTTTATGTTTCCTTCTACTACATGCTTGATCTTGGAGATCCACTTGGAAGTCACCACCGAATTTTCCTTGGGTCTTGACACAATTTCCCACACATCATTCTTCATGATGGACTGATATTCCTTGATTATGGAATCCTTCCAAACTTGTTTTCCTTCTTCCTCCTTATAGTTGGATGGCTCGAAATCGATGATGTGACTCATTAGTGTTGCATACCCTGAGTACTTCTTAGGACATTTTATTTCCCTTAAGGTGCCATGGGGAGCTACATGCCCCTCTACATCCTTCAATGTACTTCGAAGCCATGCCGACCTCTTCTTGGATTCTGGAACAACAAGTCTAAGTGAGTACATTGACTCAATGGGTCATTCTGGCTCTCCCTGATGATCTAAAGGATGTTCCATAGGTAAAAAGGACCTGAACCCACATCCTTGGGAGTCACCTTCTCCTCATAATCATGAGACACCATTTGGATCTCCAATAGCTTGCATCCTTCCATTCTACTTGAATTTATTCTCCCTTTGAACTAGAATCTCTTTTGGTCATCTGGAACTATTTGAGATTTTTGTACAATTTCTCCCTCTTGAACACAATTTAGTCTTTCTTATTTTATGTTCAATCTCGAGTGAATCCTTTGAGATTCCCTTTAAATCTCCTAATTTAAATTCTTATGAACACTAGTGGATCTATGTTGATATTCACCCCACACACATTCGCTAAACATTTACTTATTGGTGTTACGAGGTTAAATATCTCCTCATATTAAAATTTGTATTTTACTTCATTGTGATTAGGCTATAATCCACCCTCATAGTGTTTTACTTTGTTAAATTTTCCCTCCATAATTTATATTTTACATAAAGATTGTAACAACCCAAAAAAAATTACATTCCATTGAGGCCTTTCTCCACTAAAGCTCTGATACCATGTTGATTTTGCAGTGCTAATTATACAAGAAAATTTTTATGCAACTATTAATTACTTTCAATGATATATGGTATTACTTTCACACACTTTGGACCACCATTAAGTAATCACACTTAGAAAATTAAACTAGTCAAAAATTAATTGTATCATAAATTTGACTCCAACCTCTTCCTTAGATTAATTCCCACATGTGAGAGAGAGATTAAAAATTGTGAGTGATGAGTGTGTATGCAAATGAGAAGTTCAAGTGTCTTTTTACAATGATATAGGGTGCCCAATAGGCACGTCTATTTGAAAATTAAATTTATTTTTCTTTCTTTTAATTGAAAATTTATTTTTTCTTTCTTTTAACTCGTGTAGCTAGGGAATACCTCTTGTAAATCAATAAATTTGGGTTATCTCAGGTGGTAGGGAAAAATGACTATTAACTTCTTCACCCAGTTTAAATACTTGCTAATGACATGATGAGCTATAATTCCTTGATAAATATTGTTAAAATGACTTTGTGCCTATGAATATTATTGTATTGGCTTCAAGCCAAATCTTAAGTGAGTATACTTGTGGGTTGGCCTGGTACCATCAACCTCACTCTAGCCCTCATGATGAGAGGGAGGTCGATTTCTTTCCTTAAAAAATGGTATAAATGAAAAGAAAAATAAGAATAAGAAAATATCAAAATTAGGCGTTAGTATTATTAAAAAAGAATTGATAATGTAAAATAAAGAAGGTAAAAAGTGTCAAATTTTAGAGGCAAAGATTTAAAAACATTAAAAAAAACTGTTAAAAAAAAACATAATATGCCAAGATTTCTACTTTGCACACCACAACATAAAATACTAATTACATAGCCAGTATATAGAACTACTTGCTTGCCCAAATATAACAACTAGTTTGATACGGTCAAGGATCTAGATTATTTTAACTAGTACTACCTAGAACTATCTAGAAACTAGAACATGAAGTCAAAATTTACATTTAGAACCCCCCCTAGTTTTGACTACATCTTCGTTACAATTTTTGGCACAAAAGTGTTGTATTTGAAACTCAAAATTTGAATTCACCAATGGCCTTGTTAAAATGCACGCTGATTGATTTTTGGAATTATAAAACCAAGGAATTATTTCACCATTATTGACCAAGTCTAGGATGAAATAAAACTAGGCATCAATGTGTTTAATTTTGTGGTGAAACACATGATTTTTGGAGAGTGCAATATTTGAAATATCATTGCAAAAAATAGGAGTTTAATCCATCTTCTTTTCAAGCTCAAGATCACCTATCAACATTCTTCACCAAACTGGTTGGCATGTTCTCATATTTCGGCTACATACTCTGCTTCTACTAATGAAAGGTGACAAAATTTTGCTTCTTGGATTCCCATGAAATCAATCATGTACATAAGTGAAATTCATAACCTAAGGAACTCTTTATATCATCAATACTTCTTGTAAAATCACTATTTATGTAACCAACAAGATAATTGTCCTTTGAACCAGTGTATAAAATTCCATACTATATCGTTCTTGGAATATACCTTAAAATTATTTTTTGTTCTTTCTAATGAATTTATTTTGGTGACTCCATGATCCTGGATATAAGATTGAATGAATACATTATGTTAGGCCTTGTTTCTATGATATACATTAGGATGCTTATTAGCTTCTTGTACAAAGTGGAATTGTCTGCTAGATTGTTGTCATCTTTGCTTAGCTTGGTTCATGGGACAATTTGTCTGTCTGTTGGCATGCATTCTCTCATCCTAAATCTTATCCAAATGTCCCTTGCATGCTTTATTTGAAAAATGAAGAGTCCTTTTTTCAAACTGTTCAACTTTTATCCCAAGATATGATTTCATGTGACCGAGATTGGTCATCTCAAAATCCTTCTCCATAGTTGTTTGAAAATATTCAAGCTGCAAATTTCCTTTATACATCATATCATCAACATGATTGAAAAAAATTTAAATATTACCTTGTATATTTGTTTTGTATAGAGAGTGGGTTCATTCACATTGCATTTGAATCCTTTGTTGAACAAATATGAATCAATTTTATTGTACCATGCTCTGGGGGCTTGTTTTAAATCATGTAAAGCCTTTTTTAACTTGTAAAATTTTTGTTCTTGATCCTTGATTTCATACCCTAGAGGCTGATCTACATAAACTTATTCCTTCGAGATGCCATTTAAAAATGTCGATTTGACATCCATTACATAGACTAGGTAATGATCCTTTTCGATTATTGTTAATATTGTTTTGACAGTGTCCAATATTTCTATTGGGGTGAATGTTTCTTCGTAATCCACTCCAAGCTATTGTGGAAATTATTTTGCTACAAAATTTGCTTTATGCTTTTCAATCTCCCCCATTTCATTAAACTTGGGGTTATAGACCTATTTGACTCCAATCCTTGTTTTTCCTTCCAGGAGATATACAAGACTCCATGTATCATTTCTCTCTATGGTTGAAATTTATTCATTCATAGCTTCATCCCATTCTTTCTTTTTTTACTGCTTCAAAATGTGTTTGCTAGAAAGACAATAAAGAAAAATGTACTTGTTCATTATCTAGTTGTTCATAAACCTCGCTCAAACTTCTTTTTTTTCTTTAGTGGAATGGTGGATTTAGATTCACTACTTGAGGATGGACTATGCACATTCTATCCTCCTCGATTTTCACCTTCAGCTAGAACTTGTAGTTGTGGAAATCATTGTCTTAGATGTTCTACTTTTGTTACATCACCTCGTTCAAATGCACGGGGATAAATTTGATTCCTATTTGACCCCTTATCTTGACAGTTCCATGCTTGATATTCAAAGAATTTAACATCACTTTAATACTTTCTTTCTTGGATATAGGATTGTACAATTTGTAAGCCTTCTATTCTTCACTATATCCAACAAATATGTGTTTTTCAGTTCTATCATCCAATTTCCTCCTCATTTCTTTTGGAACATGTGAATAGGCTACACAACCAAATATGAGAAGTATGATACACTTATCTTCACACCACTTCAAGCTTCCAAAGGAACTCTATCTTTGCCACTTTTGGTTGGATATTTGTTCAAAATATAAACTAAACATGCTACTTATTTTGCCTAATACTCATTTTGTAAATTCTTTGCCTTCAAGATGCTTCTTGCCATATTCATAATGGTATTATTTTTTCTTTCCGCTACTCCATTTTGTTGTGGAGTGTACCTTGTTGTTAATTTCCTCTTGATACATTGATCCATGCAATACGCTGCAAACTCTTTGGAATCAAGTTCACCTCCTCCATATGATCTTAATACTTCAATTTTTTTGCCACTTTACTTCTCTAATATGGCTTTGAATTGCTTGAATTTTTCAAATGTATCATATTTATTTTTAATGAAGAAGACCCATGCCATGACTCATTATGCTGAAATTCCTCATATTGATAGGGTTTGTATTGGACAACAAAGGCATGTGTGTACTATTTCAAGTGGACTTTTGGCTCTATAACTAGAAACATTTGGAAAGTTTCTTTTTTGGTGTTTGGAAATGATACAACATTCACATGGATTATGATGGACATCTATCATAGGTATACCTAGAACCATAGAATTATTTTGAAAAATATTATGGTTGTTAAAAAACAAATGGCCATATCTAATATGCCATAACCAAGTTTCATCAAAACTTGTTACGAACTAAGCATATGATAATGAATGCTTGACACTTCTCATGACTAGATGAAACACCCTATTTTTTGGCCATTTGGTGTAACAACCTGGGTTAAAAATGCATGTAATAAATTTAATATAGGAAAAATAAGACCAAGGTCATGGGACACATATTCCAATCTGAATTTTGGGAAAAAACACAGTGATGGGGATCACTTGTGCTTAATTAATGACTATGGAAATTGGAAAAGGCAATGGAAAATGCTTTGAAAAGGCATAAGGCATTTATTGGCATTATATTTATGAAATAATGGAAAATATGAGAAAAGGAAGGTGAAAGGTCACAGGTTTCATGTGAGGAGGAAAATGAAGGAAAATAAAGAAAATGTAAGTCTCAATGATAAAAAGTCTTCTAAGATCAGTTCACAACTTTTGTCAGCGAAGTTTTTTGTCAATTTTAGCTTGGAGCTCTCTATCTACTCTCTCTCTCTAACACTATTGCACACTTAGATTTTTCTTGGAGAACTCTTGGAACATTGTGGCATACTTTGGATTTGGAGAAAGAAGACATAGAAAGAGAAGGAAAGTGCAAGGGAACATCGAGATCAAAAACTACATCGAGTTTTTCTAATAAGTGCCAAGTTGCATGTATTATTTCCTTTCTATTTTTGAAATGCATGATTTATGCATGTGGTTATTTGGTTATCTTTCATTGGCATGGAGGATTTCCTAGATTTATAGTGGTTTTTCCTAACCTTTCTTTTAGAGCCTAGATTTGTCTCAAGCTGAAAAGACAAGGTTCTAGGTCCACATCAAACCACGCTCAGCCTCGTAGCTAGCCCTATGAGGACAGGAGAGGGCTCTCTCCGGGTCGATCTCGACAAAATAAAAACGATGGGGCTCGAGATGACTGAAATAAAAGCTAATTTTAGGCTAGGTATGAAGTACAAGGGTTTGTTTTGAGTTTTTGGGGGTTTTGTGTTGGAAACAGGGACAGGCAAATTGGGCTCGGGGATGAGGCACAGTTTCTGCAGAGTTCTGATTGGGGCAAGGAAGGCAATCGTTTTGATGCTTTAAATTGAGTGAAATGGATAGATCAGACTAGTGAGGAGCTAAGGAGAGCAAGAGAGTCTCAAGAATTCTCCTTAAACAGGTGAAAACATGGAAATTTAAACAAATTCAAAGGCAAAGCATAATAGTTAATGGGATTCCACCTTAATCACTCATTTGTTCAAATTCAGAAGAAAAGAGAAGAAAATGATACACATAACACTAATGAACTTGCAATTACTTAGAGAATCACACCATCAAAAACATAAAGCCACATGGATCCCAAACAGTGCTGCAAAACCCTGGTCTTTCCTTAGCTAAAAATGTAGAGATAGAATGTGCAATGATATGCCAAAGCAATCCCAAGTGTCCAACCCTAAAACTGACTTAGGAATTACATGATATAGACTATCCCAACCAATTCCCTTGCCTCTAGGGGTCGAGATCATCATTCTAGGAGCTGTTTCAACCAATTCTAAACAAAGCACTAAAATCTAGGCAATCAAAACAACTTGCCTCTATAAGGTAGGAAACTGATTCATTCATTAAATTTTCACTTTTTAGTGAATGAATCCTCTAGAACAAGTAAATAAGTGCCAAAATTACATCATGTTTATCCAATTACATCAAGATAGATAAAAAATTACATCACAAAGCAAAACTAGTCAAACTGGTCGAACTTCGGAGCTGGAAAGTGAAAAATTGAGCAAAAATCCTCTGTGCGCCGTGCCAATTTCTCTGTGCATTGTGCCACTTTGAGGCTGAGTTTGAGGCACTTCCTAAAGTCCAAATTGAGCCCAAGTGTGCTTGTTGGAAAGCCCTACCTGTCTAATTTCTAACCCAAGTGGAATTTCTGAGTTTGGTGCCAATTTCCCCCTCCAAAACTGCAATCTCCCCAGACTGCTTCCTGTGTGTCAAAATAGGGGCAGAGAGGTCATTTTTTGAGTGTTTTTGACCACCTGAGGAATAAAAACTTGCCCAAACTTCTTGGCCATGCACCAGAAGTCATGATTTTTCATGAAAAATCCAAAAATATAAACCCTTTTCCATTTGGAGCTTCCTATCAAAAGCACGCGCCACGTGGCGCGACACACAGGGAGAAAAACCCTGTTTTTTGTACAAAAATTTGCCAAAATGCCAAAAATGCCCCAAATTTCTTGAAATTTGGGCAGGTGCTTCTTCATTAAGTTTCATACTGGGCTAAAGAGGCTTCGGCCAATATCTTAAGATGATCAAGCTCCCGTTGCCTCTTTTGCTTCCTTATTGCCTTCCTCAATTTTGCCTTTAAATTCCTGATTCGTGCCTTGTAGACCTTGTTTCGTGCCATGTAGTGGAAATCCATGTGTCTCAGAAATGCATGATCTTTGTTTGCTTTCGCCAATAGCTTCTCCAAGTGGATGTTGATCCTCTCAAGCCAAATCTCTCGATCAGCCTCTATCTCCTGCTGAATGGGTGTCCTCTCATTTAGGCTTCGTTGGGCAGCCTGCTGGTCTTCACGGATGTTTTTCCACCTCTATGAGGCCTCCTGGGTGCATGTACCTCTGTTGGCGAATCACTTTGTGTCTCTTCTTCATGATCATATGACGGATTAGATGTCATGTCTGCTGGTGGACAAACTATCTTGGACAAATAGGTGTTGATATGTCACATTGTCTTGTAATGCCTTTGATGATGTGCTTGACCTTTGTCACCAAGAGAAAACAATGACATGAGGGACAGTAAGGGAAGGGAAAAATAGTGAGGAATTAGGGACTATTGGGACAAATTTTATTAGGGAAATGTAGGAGGGTTTGAGGGGTTTTATGTATAGCGTTAGGAGAGTTTTGGTAAGGTTAGGGTTTGGGTTTTGGAATTTGAGAATTTTGGGACAAAGAATTTGGGATAGGGGTTTGATGTTTTTAGGGAGTAGGGAAAGGAATGATGGAAATAAGGAAGAAATGGATGGGGCAATAAATTTGGTGAAAACCCTAAACAACAACTTTCATGTGAAGATTTTGACATGGTATGGTTTGAGTTTTTGTTTGAACCATTACCATCCATCAACCACCATACCCTAGCACAAACTTGGATGAAACACAAAAATGGAGGCTCTACCTACTTGTGGAATGAAGAATTTGAAATTTGGAGGAAGATTTTAATGAATTTAAGGCCTTTTAGCCCAATGCGCCGCGCCTCCCCAGTGCGCCGCACCAGTGTAAATTTACACTGGAAAATTTCTCCCAATGCGCCGCGCCTCCCCAGTGCGCCGCGCCTTTTTGTAGGAGACTTTTGGAGGCCTTCCCGATGTCCAAAGTGGGCGAGGATAGCTCGTTGGAAAGGTATTTGAGTCTACTTTCGAACCCAACTATAATTTTTCAATTTGGAGTTCATTTTCCCTATCAAAAATCGAATCTCCCAAGACTGGTCAAAATGTGCCAAATGAGGCTGCCTAAAGACAGAGTGTTGTTACAGTCAACTTTTGAATGCCTTCCTCAACTCCAAATTGAGATCATGATAGCTCATTGGAAATATATTTGTGTATAGCTATCATTTGACTCATCAAGAAAGTCATTTTTCCAACCAAGCCAGGAGAAAACTTGATTTTACCAAGGTCACTTCATAGGTGCATCAATTCTCCCGAGGCAACTATATTTTTGACATTTCTCCAAACCCATGACACCTGTGTAAAAAGTGAAGGAGGTTTTTCTTCCTTGGCCATATTTGGACAAAAAAATCTCTCAGTTTTCCCAAATTCATCTTTTCTTGCTCAGAAACATCATTTGAGAAAAACCTATCCCGATTTGTGGAATAAGGGATTTGTAGAAATGAAGCGAAATGAAGGCGATAAGGGGCTTCTAAATTCTTGAGAAAATTTTGGGAAGTAGGGAGGGATGTTAAGAAGTAGGGGAAAGTGGAATCTCAGAAATTGAGTGAGGGGAAGGGGTCCAAAAGGGCGAAACACAAGCCTAACCTAGAAAATTTCCAAGTTGTAGCAAGAAACTAGGGTTTGTGCAAAAATGAGGATTTCGGGGGATCTCAATGATGGGAAGTGTTTAATAAGGTACATTAAGGATAGGGGAAGGTGTATGAACCTCTGGATACAAGTTTTGCTGATGATATGACCATCCAAGAGAAATTGCCTTCAAAACCCTAGGAGAGGGAAATGAACCTTACCTAGGTGCAACTGAAGCATGACCAAGGTGTAAAATGACCCAGTGGAACTTAACATGATGATGAAAACCCTCTGAATGATGGTACACTCAGCTGAACAGTGACAAGGACCGACATTTGGACAACTTTGACATGAGTAAAAGCAAACCCTAGACCTAATGCCTAGTGACCAAATTTTGCTTGAAGACTCACTGAAATGACAAAATTTTTCCTTGACACCTTAAAATCACTTTGTAAGAGCATATTTGATCACTGGAGGAAGGCTACAAAGACTGACACTAATATTGGCTCCAATGGGGATGGTAGCTCCTTGGAGGTGCCAAGAACGACAGATCTTTGGGAGAGCAGACCAATGCCTTATCCATTGGGCAATGGAGTCATTATTTCGACAAACCAACATTACTCAATTTATTGACTGAAACTTGACTCAAACTGACTCAATGCAAACTGACATGACTGAAAAAACTTGACTCTAACAAACTAACTCAAAATACTAAGACTTGAACTTAAAACTTAAAGCTTGGTGGTAGTACATGACCACCTGTGTTTCTTACAAGACAATATACCATCAAACTATATCAAAATTCCAATGCAACCAATCAAGCAGATGCCTTCTTGATTGATTCTCCTGATCAGATCTTCTGGTCAACAATGAATACTGGTAACTGGGCATCCAAAAACACAATTGACCATGATCTCCTTCATCACTAAATACTGCAATAATCACCTTCACTGCCGACTACAACAGATTTTCCATTGGATCATGAAAATTGAAAAACATAAAGATTTACCTCTTGCTGAGTAAACAAGATGTCTTTTTCTTTTGATTCTGGTCTTTCTTCATAATGTACTTCAGTATGTTCCTGGTCCTCAAAAAATTCTGAATGAGTAGATGAGCAGCTTTCCTCTTCAAAGAACATTTCAAAACATGAAACATAGGAAGAAGAAAGGAAATCCCGAATGTTCTGATCTACTGTAGTCTGAATATTATTTTGATCATCTTCATATGATATGACAACCAAATTCTCATTACATTCATCAATCATGAGAAAAGAAACTTCAGATGGTTCTTGATACTCAAACATGACATTTCTAGCATCTACCGTAAATCCATCTAAAGAAACTTTTTCACTTACTTTCACAAAGATCTCATCTTGTTGTCCATGAAATGACTAGATTACCTCTTTATGAAGACTTTGTTCTAATGACATGAGAATAGTTGGATCCAAAACTCTGCTTTCTTCATTCCGGATGATATCAATAGTAGAGTTCTCCTTCATGAGATTCAGCACAATGTATTCTTGGTCATCAAAATCTGAATCTAGATCTGAAATGGTTGTCTTGACATTATAACATTCTGAAATTGAAACTTGACTTCCCTGCATGCTATCTTCTTCTATGGACAAATCTGAAATGACACTTTTTCTTTCATCACTTTCAGCCATATGGACATCTTCAACCTGCTGATCTATAAAGCTGCTTATAGGACTGTCATCCTTTTCAAAAAAGGAAGAAGTTCCACCATCACCTTCTTGACCATGTGCGCACTGCAGATCTGCGTTAACTGGAGCTGTGACATGACCGTTCAAGAGTTGATCTATCTCATCTTCAGATAGAGGAGATAATACTTTTTTTTTTCTCTTGCTCAAACAGTGATTGTCTTCATTAATTTCAAGTGAAGGTGTATACAAATTTTCCTCATGCAGCTAATCCATTTCATGTAATTTCTGTTGACTGTCAAAATGTAAAATTCCTTCATCTTCCACCGTACTAAGATCTTGATCCTGCTGCAAATTTTCATGATCGTCTTTATGCTGCTGAAATGGATTTTCATACAGGGCTTCCATGATCTCATCATCCATGAAGTTATCATCGTCATAAACTTTCTCAAGATTTTCAATAAAACTATGAACATGGCTACAACAATCCTGAACTAAAGCCAAGGATGGATATGAATCTTTATACCTTTCAAAGAATATTGCATGAAAATCATTTAAACAGTAAATACAAGTAGGCGACAAACTTTCATACCAAGATAGGGCTTCACCTTCCAGAGTGGCCAGGAATATCTTCATCAAGCAATCTTCAGGAAAATCAACCTTCAACTTGCAAATATGCATGTGAAATCTAACCAGATGTAAAGCAGCATCCTTCCTAGTATCATCTTTAAACATAGGCACATTCCTTGACCAATCTACCTTCGGAATTTTATTTGGGAAGCCTGGAATGTGATCTCAGCTCATGGGAGCGTATCTTCTTGCAACCCGTTCCATCTTGAAAATATTAAAGCTACTGATCTCTCTGCAGTGGAGTCACCATGAAGCATTGATCTCTAGAATTTTAGTGAATGAAGTCACCAGGTGAATGATTTCATCCTTTCTGTGTCTAATCTTTGTCCACCATCAACAATCAGATCTGAACATGATACATGTGCTGGGGCAATTAAAAAGTTATATGTCACGTTTACAAGCTAGACCGAAGATTGACTGAAGCAACGTTTATCTACTTGCACTAATGCAAAGCAAAAGCATTTCGAAGGCTACCTGGCATAACTTCAGGCTCCGTTTGTAGATTATAAAATGAATGAGATGAACAAGCAAACCATTTTCTTCCCTAGTATGGTCACCACTATGTTAGAGCCTATATTTGTCTCAGTCTGAAAAGACAAGGTTCTAGGTCCACATCAAACCAAGCTAAGCCTCGTAGCTAGCCCTACGAGGACAGGAGAGGGCTCTCTCCGGGTCGATCTCAGCAAAAGACAAATGATGGGGCTTGAGATGACTGAAATAAAAGCTAATTTTAGGCTAGGTATGAAGTACAAGGGTTTGTTTTGAGTTTTTGGGGGTTTTGTGTTGGAAATAGGGATAGGCAAATTGGGCTCAGGGATGAGGCACAGTTTCTGCAGAGTTCTGATTGGGGCAAGGAAGGAAATCATTTTGATGCTTTAAATTGAGTGAAATGGATAGATTGGACTGGTGAGGAGCTAAGGAGAGCAAGAGAGTCTCAAGAATTCTCCTTAAACAGGTGAAAACATGGAAATTTAAACAAATTCAAGGCAGAGCATAACAGTTAATGGATTTCACCTTAATCACTCATTTGTTCAAATTCAGAAGAAAAGAGAAGAAAATGATACACATAACACTAATGAAATTACAATTAATTAGAGAAGCACACCATAAAAAACATAAAGCCGCATGGATCCCAAACAGTGCTACAAAACCATGGTCTTTCCTTAGCCAAAAATGCAGAGATAGAATGTGCAATGATATGCCAAAGCAATCCCAAGTGTCCAACCCTAAAAATGACTTAGGAATTACATGATATAGACTAGCCCAACCAATTCCCTTGCTTCTAGGGGTCAAGCTCATCATTCTAGGAGTTGTTTCAACCAATTCTAAACAAAGCACTAAAATCTAGGCAATCAAAACAACTTGCCTCTATAAGGTAGGAAACTGATTCATTTATTAAATTTTCACTTTTTAGTGAATGAATCCTCTAGAACAAGTAAATAAGTGAAAAAATTACATCATTCTTATCCAATTACATCAAGATAGATAAAAAATTACATCACAAAGCAAAACTAGTCAAACTGGTCGAACTTCTGAACTGGAAAGTGAAAAATTGAGCAAAAATCCTCTGTGCGCCGCGCCAATTTCTCTGTGCGTCGTTCCCCTTTGAGGCTGCGTTTGAGGCACTTCCTGAAGTCGAAATTGAGCCCAAGTGTTCTTGTTGGAAATCCCAACCTGTCTACTTTCCAACCCAAGTGGAATTTCTGAATTTGGTGCCCATTTGCCCCTCCAAAACTGCAATCTCCCAAGACTGCTTCCTGTGTGTCAAAATAGGGGCAGAGAGGTCATTTTTTGAGTGTTTTTGACCTCCTGAGGACTCAAAACTTGCCCAAAATTCTTGGCCATGCACCAGAAGTCATGCTTTTTCACGAAAAATCCAAAAATATAAACCTTTTTCCATTTGGAGATTCCTATCAAAAGTGCGCGCCACGTGGCGCGGCGCACAGGGAGAAAAACCCTATTTTTTGTACAAAAAATTGCCAAAATGCCAAAAATGCCCCAAATTTCTTGAAATTTGGGTTGGATCTTCTCGTTAAGTGTCATTCTAGGCTAAATAGGCTTTGGCCAATATCTCAAGACGATCAAGCTCCCGTTGCCTCTTTTGCTTCCTTATTGCCTTCCTCAATTTTGCCTTTAAATTCCTGATTCATGCCTTGCAGACCTTGTTTCGTGCCATGTAGTGGAAAGCCATGTGTCTCAGCAATGCATGATCCTTGTTTGCTTTCACCAACAGCTTCTCTAAGTGGATGTTGATCCTCTCGAGCCAACTCTCTCGATCAGCCTCTATCTCCTGCTGAATGGGTGTCCTCTCATTTAGGCTTCGTTGGGCAGCCTGCTGGTCTTCACGGATGTTTTTCCACCTCTATGAGGCCTCTTGGGTGCATGTACCTCTGTTTTTGAATCACTTTGTGTCTCTTATTCATGATCATATGACAGATCAGATGTCATGTCTGCTGGTGGACAAACTGTCTTGGACAAATAGGTGTTGACATGTCACACTGTCTTGTAATGCCTTTGATGATGTGCTTGACCTTTGTCACCGAGAGAAAACAATGACATGAGGGAAAGTAAGGGAAGGGAAAAATAGTGAGGGATTAGGGACTATTGGGGCAAATTTTATTAGGGAAATGTAGGAGGGTTTGAGGGGTTTTATGTATAGGGTTAGGAGAGTTTTGGTAGGGTTAGGGTTTGGGTTTTGGAATTTGAGAATTTTGGGACAGAGAATTTGGGATAGGGTTTTGATGTTTTTAGGGAGTAGGGAAACTTAGGAATAATGGAAATAAGGAAGAAATGGGATGGGGGAATGAATTTGGTGAAAACCCTAAACAACAACTTTCATGTGAAGATTTTGACATGGTATGGTTTGAGTTTTTGTTTGAACCATTACCATCCATCAACCACCATACCCTAGCACAAACTTGGATGAAACACAAAAATGGAGGCTCTACCTACTTGTGGAATGAAGAATTTGAAATTTGGAGGAATATTTTAATGAATTTCAGGCCTTTTAGCCCAATGCACCGCGCCTCCCCAGTGCGCCGCGCCTCCCCAGTGCACCACGCCTTTTTGCAGGAGCCTTTTGGAGGCCATCCCAGTGTCCAAATTGGGCGTGGGATAGCGCGTTGGAAAGGTATTTGAGTCTAATTTCCAACCCAACTAGAAGTTTTCAATTTGGAGTTAATTTTCCCTATCAAAAATCAAATCTCCCAAGACTGTTCAAAATGTGCCAAATGAGACTGCCTAAAAATAGAGTGTTGTTACAATCAACTTTTGAATGCCTTCCTCAACTCCAAATTGAGCTCATGATAGCTCATTGGAAATATATTTGTGTCTAGCTATCATTTTACTCATCAAAAAATTCATTTGGCAAACCAAGCTAGGAGAAAACTTGATTTTACCAAGGTCACTTCAGAGGTGCATCAATTCTCCCGAGGCAACTGTATTTTTGACATTTCTCCAAAACCATGACACCTGTGTAAAAAGTGAAGGATTTTTTTCTTCCTTTGCCTATTGTGGACAAAAACCTCTCTCAGTTTTCCCAAATTCATATTTTCTTGCTCAGAAACATCATTTGAGAAAAACCTATCCCGATGTGTGGAATAAGGGATTTGTCAAAATGAAGTGAAATGAAGGGGATAAGGGGCTTCTAAATTCTTGAGAAAAATTTTGGAAGTAGGGAGGGATGTTAAGAAGTAGGGGAAAGTGGAATATCAGAAATTGAGTGAGGGAAAGGGATCCAAAAGGGCGAAACATAGGCCTAACATAGAAAATTTCCAAGTTGTAGCAAGAAACTAGGGTTTGTGCAAAAATGAGGAATTCGGGGGGTCTTAATGATGGGAAGTGTTTAATAAGGTACATTAAGGATAGGGGAAGGTTTATGAACATCCGGGTACAAGTTTTGCTGATGACATGACCATCCAAGAGAAATTTCCTTCAAAACCCTAGGAGAGGGAAATGAACCTTACCTAGGCGCAACTGAAGCATGAGCAAGGTGTAAAATGACCCAGTGGAACTTAACATGATGATGAAAGCCCTCTAAATGATGGTACACTCAGCTGAACAGTGACAAGGACCGACATTTGGACAACTTTGGCAAGAGTAAAAGCAAACCCTAGACCTAATGCCTAGTGACCAAATTTTGCTTGAAGACTCAATGAAATGACAAAATTTGACCTTGACACCTTAAAATCACTTTGTAAGATCATATTTGATCACTGGAGGAAGGCTGCAAAGACTGACACTAACACTTTCCATTTCCTAGATAACCATGGTGTTGTGGGTTTTACCTTTTGTTTCTAGTCGGTGCTCATGTTCCTTATGGTTGTGGGTTGAGTTAATAGCTCCTGGAGCCTTGGTTAGACAAACGCTTTGGAAGCCTTGTAACAACTTGGGTTGAGTTACTAGTTCTAGAAGCCTTGTTTGGATAAATGCTCTTGAGCCCTTAGTGGCTTGAGTTACTAGTCCTAGAATCCTTTGTTGGACAAATGCTCTGGAGGCCAAAGACAATTGTAGGTTGAGTTACTATTCTCGTAAGTCGGGTTGGAACAAACACTCTAGAGCCATGAACAACTTGGATAGAGATAGATATGTGATGGTTAGTGATGTCCAATCGTGAGGTGGAATCAATTTTTGAGGTTTTAGGTGGTTTGGCCTCTGGAATCCCCGGTTTTGTTTTCTTGGTTTATTCCATGAGATCCCACATTCATGCTTAGAATATGGAACGCGGGTGATTAGTTGAAAGAAATATTTGCTTCAACCCAACCTATGGTCGAGTGGTATGTGAAATTCCCCAACTTGTTTGGAATTGCAAATGTTAATAAGATATATTTTCCTCTTGTGTTCTATGTGTAAATGCACTTGTTATTATGTGGCTTTGATGGTTGTTCTATTATTGTAGTGTCATGATCCGGATTATCCACAGTTTCTAGTTCATTCTGCCAATGTTTCACTCATATTCTATCTGATTTGTCCTGATGATGGACCCCCTTTGGGGTTTGAAACGTTGGCAGAATGAACTAGAAACTGTGGATAATCCGGATCATGACACTACAAAAAACTTCCACAGAGGCTTAAAATCTAATGTTCTATTATTGTTGTTTATCTAGTTATATGTTGGTTATAGGCATGGTTCTATGAAAGTCTTGAGTTATGTCTCTCATCATGTTTTGGATAGTATATGAAATGTTGATGAATGTATGACCTAATAGACGATAATGCAATTATTACGAGAAGGCATAAGACCTCATTGACAATTCTCATATAAGTATGAGACCCCTATGATCAGATATGTAATTATGACCTGTAGAGTACATTTTCACGATGTGTTTGATGAAATGTCTGTCATGGATAGGTCTAATTAAGTCATGTTCTTATCTAAGTTTTTTGTGAAAGGCTTGTCTTGGTGTCATTCATTGTTCTAGGAAGTTTTATGAAGTCTTGGGCAGTGGTATGGAGACTAGCCTGAAAATTGGCTTAAATCTCATAGCCGTTGGCACATAACTGGGTGAAAAGGTTTGCTTTTGCATGGAAGCCTTGTTGTGGGAGCGAATAGAGGGTTAGAGTTGCATGGAGCACTTATCATGGGAGAGATTGCGGGTTTAGGTTAGTTAAAAAGTAAGTTAACTCATGGGTTGGGAAACTGGAGTGGTTGGTTAGCCCTGGGGGTCCTGTCCTGAGGAAGGTCAGTTTGGTTTTGATTTTGTCGATTCCACTTCCTTAAGGTGATCTAGGGGGTTGAATCATATCATAGTAACTCTTTGTCACATATTTACCTGGGTGGGCCAAATAGCTTGGGTAAGTATGGGAGGACAGGGTTACATTTGGATCCTTGCTATGGCTCTTTAACTAAGTGGCCTATTAAGAATTGTGTAGGTAGGACCTTTAAACTTGACTTCAAAACCATTTTGACTCATTTTTCCTATAGTTAACATATTATATTTCAAAATTTGCACATAATAGACATCATGAATGTCCTTCTTTTCATTATTCTTGGTTACATCTATATTAGTACCTTTGCCTAAGGAATTAATAAGATGATCATCACCCAACTTGATCCAAGACTTAATTGTTTCATTAAAACTTGAAAAATATCATGCTTACCTATCAGTTACTACAACCACTCTCTAGAAACTATATATATGCATTAATGGTTTCTTGAATTTCTAAACAATAAAGAAACATAGATGATGATGTACCTTCATCAATTCTTGAAATATTTGCGCTTCCTTTTTTCAAATATGCCTACTTCTTCTTGCATTCATTTTCAAACTGGCCATACTTCTTATAGTAGTACCACTATACATTTTACTTGTCCATTCTTCCTCTTCCTCTTTGATTCTAAGGTTGATCATATTACTGTTCAAGTTGAATTAATGCATTGTCCTCTTATACCTCTGCATCTACTACCTCTACCTCTTCCTCTACTAATTGTGGCTTGAGATTGAAATGCATTTTACAATGAGTCATTTCTACTTTTAACACTCAACACATGATTCAACATTCAACCTTCCAATCCTTCAATTGAAAACTGGGTCAAATATTTGTTTTCTTCTATGGATGTAACAAGAATGTAAAATGAAGATGGTAGGCTTCTAATATTTTTCTCTACCACCTTTTGATCTGGGACATCCTCTCCAAGAGATCTAAACTGATTTACAACTTCCATGACCTGAGTCATGAGTTGATCTACTATTTCATAATCTCTCAATTGCAATGTTTCAAATTTCTTCCAAAGAATTTGAAGTTTGGCATTTTTTTCCTTGTCTGTACACTGGTATGTATTTTCCAAAATATACTAAGCTTGATGGGAATTGTTTTTTGTGGAAATATTAGGAAGTCCATTGTGTAGATTCCATAGTGCTCTTGAATCCTTTCTTTTGTTCTCTATTGATGCATCACTTTGGGCTCTTGTCATTACTACTAAATATTAAACATTTGGTTCTTCATATTTTGTGAGTACTATTTCATAGCAGTCAAAATTATTCACAAAAATCTTCATCTTTATTTCCCACATTGGATAGTTGGTACCGTTTAATATGAGATCTTGTAAGTTCTAATTGTTGGTGGAAGCCATGACTGAATTATGCAGTATCTCTCCCTCAGTATGGATTGGAGGGATTTTCCTTGATTTTGAATATAATTGAGACCCTAACAAAGGTCTCATTGCTATCCCTTCTGAATTTTTTTAATACTCAAATACCAAACCAATTTCTAAAATATCCAAAAAATAAATAAATTAATATATATTCTCCTTTTCATTAAAACCTTAAAACAACTGAAAAGAAAAAAAAAAAAAAAAAAAAAAAAAAACTTTTCTTCATGAAATACCCCTTTCATCTTTTGAATAAAAAATAAACCAAATCGTGGGATCACAATTAAAAAAAATACTTTTCATTTTTTCAAAAAATAAGCAAACTAACCTTAAATAACTTTACAAAAATGAACCTACGACTTTTGAACTCGAGATAATTCCATCCAAAAACTTTGGCTCAATCTTCGTTACACAATGGCTCTACACTTGCTTCACAGTGATGGATGCTCCTTAATTCATAACATGTGGTTAGCTTCACACTTGATGGCTAAGCCTCAACTCTTTTGGGTCTATATCATGGGATCAAGATACAACTCTCCCTTTACTTCTCCCTCACAAGACTTGATGCCTAAGAAGATCTATATATAATTAGGCTTCATGGATCAAGCTACTACTCTAATACCATGTTATATATTAGAGGCAAAGATTAAAAGTGCAATGCAAAAAAAAAAAAAACATAATATGCCATTTTGGGCGCAACCCAAGTTGGCCTAGATTTTGGTGAAGTCTCTACATTTTGTGGAGCGGAGTGTGAAGTAAAGTATGCAGTGGAGCACGAAGTGGACCATGCAGTGGAGTAGCGGAGAACTAAGTGGAATGCACAATAGATATAATGTGCGGTATATGGGTTTGGGGCCGAGCTGAAGCCCCTCCTTTTTGTAAAAGAATGTAATGTTATTAAAGATCAATGGTTTTTGGACCATAGTTACTTGTATTAGGTATTCCATGGTATGTGGACCATGGTATTGCAATGATGTACCCTCGATGTAATAATATAAACAGGGTAAGATAATAAGAAGAATAATCATCTTTATGGTCAATATCCATGTTTATGGTCGAATTATTGTGATCTGTAGTTTGTGGTGAAGGAAAGGCTCTGCAACTGAGTGTGCAGAGGCTTGAGTCCACTGTTATGTGCATGGATAGCTTGTAGCTATGTGCACAGGCTAATAACTGTTTGTTCTATGAGAATTATTATTATAAGCAATAGTTCTTGTGGATGTAGTCCCACACTGGGATGAACCACGGTAAAACTTGTGTCTTCATGTGTATTTTATTATTATCTGTTGTAGAGTAACAATTTATTATAGTTGCATTTTATTACAATGCAATATTGATTATGGGTTTATATGATATGTTTATGTGATTAAATGAATGAAGCAAAGTAATATATGTATGTTAAATATAAAAATAACATAATAATACCACATCGTATCATCCCTCAAGGTTGCAGAAACTTGGTTATGCATCCTCCCATCTTCACTTCAGGTGAGACTGTGATTTTCTTACAAGTTGTTGCCGAAAGGGTTGGTGATTAAGGGTTTTGTTGGTGCGTATTATAGATCGAACCTCGGTCAACCCAATCCAAGCCAACATGCCACGAATGCTACTCCACACCATGACACAAAAGACTAATTACATAATCATTATATATAACTACCTATTTGACCAGATCTAACAACTAGTTTGATATGGTCAAGCATTGATATTATTCCAACCACTACTACCTAGAACTATCTAGAAGCTAGAAGGCAAAGTCAACAATTACATTTAACAAAAAGGGGTAGAAGTAAATAATAAAAATTAAATTAATAAATTGGTTGACATGAAAATAATAATGATAATACACCTTTTTTCAAAATTATATACATATTCTTGATGGGGATGATAGATGAGAGAAACATTGGGATTAGTGTGGGGGCCCACCACCCCATCGGTCATGTCAAGAATTAAAAGGGGGAGGCATGGCACTTCACAACCATGAAACCTTGTGTTGAATGAACCTATCTTCAATTGATACAATGGTGTATTTAGTTGTTTTTTGTTGTGAAGTTGATTGTTCTAGAATTGGTATCAGAGATATTAAGGAGAGTGCCAAACTTGCTTCACTTGTGCAGGATGTCAATCTATAGGAGATAGAATATGTGTGGATATCAACTATGGAGGCCTAGTGGTTTATTGCAGGTGCTTGGGGAATTAAATATTTTAGTACACTAGTCCAACAAAATAAATATGGGATCTTGGCATAAGGAGCCTGTTGGGTCCCTATAATACTAGTGATTACCCCATTACTATTGTAGTTATACCCCTTATTTATATTGTTGTGCCCCTATTACCCACATGTTGTTATTTCTGTGCCCCATAGAATCCCTCTATTGTTATTTTTGTGGCTTTATATTATTATTGTTAGGTCGGCTGGATTATATTGTGACTCCTTAAACTCCTATATATAGAAAGGAGGTTTGTTCATTTGTATCATCCAAGAATTTTTCATTTATGTAATGTAAAGGAGGTTTCCCCCTCGAAGAGGCTGAATTCTAAGGCATTGATCTATCTTTTCTATCTTTTCTTGAGCTGGTTTCATAACATTTGGTATCAGAGCTTTGGATTCTAGGGTTTCGCTGCTCCAAATAGGTCATCGTGGCATTTTCGCTATAGCTTTTTTTCTGTGACGTTGCAGAAAAACCCATTTGAGAAAAAATCGCGCTAAACCTTGGGTCCTAATTTCAGAGCTTTTCGCGCGATATGTGCGGAGATATGATCTGAGGAAGTTGGTCTTTTTGCAGACTCCTGAATTACATTCAAAACAGGTGACCTGGGGAAAATCGTCATAACTTTCTCTCTAGGGATTGGATTGAAATTTTGTAAGAAGGTATAGAAAGAGGACGGACTGTAGTTTCTTGTATGTGTGTTTCAAATCCAAAGGTTGAAACAGTGACTCGTGGCATGTCGTACAAGTTCGCTCTACTGAACTAGTCTAAAAGCAAGTCACTGTGGGAGATTTCACATAACTCTTCCTTGGAGAATCCAATTTGAGTCAGACTTGTGGCATTGGAAAGAGGACACAGAAGGCTGCTAAAGGTCGCAATTTCAGAATTGGATGATCTGAAATTACAGAGATACATCAGATTCAATATCAGGCTTCTATAAAGTGAAAAAAGGTGTGTAGTTTTTTTTTTAATTTTTGTGTAAGCTTGGTTTAACGGAATTCAAAGGGCATAGTAAAGCATTATTATCGGTAATTGATGCCCCGAGGAAAGAAAATGCAAACACCTATTAAGGAGCCTGAAAGCTCTAGCATGACTCATGAAGAAGAGGAAGAAATGCTACATGATATATCAAAATTACAAGAACAAGTGCAACAAATGTCACGCTCACAAAAGCTAACAGAAGCTAAGATAAATGGTGTGGAATCTAAGATAAATGGCGTGGAAGCTAAGATGGACGATTTGAATATAGATTTGAAGACAAATTTGAAGAGAGACATGGCAAATTTGAAGATAGATTTGAAGACAGACATGGCAGATTTGAAGACAGATTTGACAAATTTTCTACAAGAAATACTGACTAATGGTGAAAAGGTTGTAAAGGAAACTCATGATGTGAACAAAAGTAATGTTAATCATGATTCCATAGACTCTAATGTTGGATCGAAGACCCACCATATTCCAAAAATCGATATGAGGAAGTTTGATGGCAAGGATCCCGCCACATGGATATTACAGATGGAGCAGTTCTTCGATCTCAATAGTGTGCAAAACGCACAAAAGGTACATATGGAAACTGTATATTTGGAACCAAATCAGTTTGTATGGTATCAATGGCTTTGCTCTCGTAAACAATTTATCACTTGGGCAATTTTTACGGAAGAATTGATAGCACATTATGAAGATACAAAAAGCAACACTTTTTTAAGCCAATTGATAAGTCTCAAACAAAAGGGTTCAGTAATGGAGCACATTGAGGAGTTCCAAAAATTGAACATAAGGGTAAAAGATATTCCAGAGGAGGATAGGATTGATGTGTTCATAGGGTCTCTAAAGGATAAATCCAACATGATGTTCGCCTTGGGAACCTGATTCATTAGAGAAGGCATTCAGGTTAGCAAGAAAAATGGAAAGCAAAATTATGGAAACCAGGAAGCATACCACTCACAACTATGAAGACGGAAGTGTTGTTGCCCCTAGTGTTCCACAACCTATAAGGTTGACACCACAACAATTGGAAGAAAAAAGAGCAAAAGGGCTTTGTTACAGTTGTGATAGAAAATACACTAAATGTCATAAGTGTGCTGAGAAGAAATTATTCTACATAGATTGTGAAGAGGAAGAAGAAAAGGAGCAAGAAAGGTCAAAAGAAGAAGATATACTCCAGGAACAAAGCCTAGATGAAGAACAAATAAATCCGACCATATCTTGTAATGCATTGGCGGGAATTACCACTCCTCAAACCATCAAGATAGAAGGACAAATGAAGAAGAAAAAGGTAATAGTGTTGATTGATTCAGGAAGCACCCACAATTTTATTCATTGTAGGGTAGCAAAAGAATTGAATTGCTTCCTATATCCAGCACCAGAGTGTCAAGTGATGATTGCAAATGGAGGAACAATAAATTGCTCTGGAAGGTGCCATAATATCAAGCTATCCATGGGATAATATGTATTGATTAGTCCAATGCTTTCCATTCCAATGGGAGGTGCTGATGTTGTACTAGGAGTCCAATGGCTACAATCCTTGGGTACAATAGCTTTTAATTTTCAAGAACTTTTCATCAAATTTTCTACGGAAGGAAAGGAAGGTGAATTAAGGGGTATTGAAGGGAAACCAGGAAAGATAATCAGCTCTAATGGTATGACAAAGCTTCTAAAAAAGGAGAAGAGAGGTGTAATTGCACAATTATGTTCGCTAGATGTTTCCACATCGGAATCATCTATTTCTCCAGATCTCAAAAAAGTCCTGGACAATCATTCCAAGGTATTTGAGACTCCCAAAGGTCTCCCACCTATGTGTGATCATGATCATGCTATTCATCTGATTCCAGGAAGTGTTCCTCCAAACATCAGGCCATACAGATATCCCTATGTCCAAAAAAGTGAAATTGAACGTATGGTTGCAGAAATGCTAGAGGCTGGTATAATTCAACCAAGTCAAAGTTCTTTCTTTGCTCCAGTAGTATTGGTCCACAAGAAGGATGGATCATGGCGCATGTGTCCGGATTATAGGGAGCTCAACAAGCTCACTATTAAAGATAAGTTCCCCATTCCTGTCATTGATGAATTACTGGATGAATTGCATGGATCAATTTACTTCACCAAGTTGGATCTTCGTTCGAGATATCATCAAATCATAATGGAGATTGAAGACATTCCGAAAACGGCATTTAGAACTCATGAGGGTCATTATGAATTTTTGGTCATGCCTTTTGGCCTTACTAATGCACCTTCAACATTTCAAGGTTTGATGAATTCATTTTCAAACCATTCCTTAGAAAATTTGTGTTAGTATTTTTTGATGATATACTAATCTATAGCAAGTCTTGGAAGGATCATGTTGAACATGTTGACAGGGTGCTACAACTATTGGAGGAGAAACAATTATATGCAAAAAGATCCAAATGTTTCTTTGGAGTCCAGGAGGTGGAATATTTGGGTCATATTGTATCTCATGAAGGAGTTAAGGTAGACCCTAGCAAAATTAAAGCCATTAAGGAATGGAAAATTCCCACATCCATAAAGCATCTGCGAGGATTTCTTGGGTTGACAAGGTATTATCACAAGTTTTTTAAGAATTATGGGAGAATAGCAGCACCTCTAACAACATTATTGAAGAAAGATGCATTTTCATAGACTCCGGAAGCAACAAAGGCCTTTGAACATCTTAAAGAGGCAATGTGCCAAGCACCGGTCTTAGCTACACCGAACTTCATAAAAACCTTTATTGTGGAATGTGATGCTTCAGGAAATGGAATTGGTGCTGTTCTAATGCAAGATGAAAGACCCATTTCTTTTGAAAGTCGTCCAATCAAGGGAAAGTTTTTAAGCAAAGCTATTTATGAGAAGGAAATGTTGGCAATACTCCATGCACTTAAGAAATGGCGACCCTACCTAATGGGAAGACACTTCAAGGTAAAAACAGATCATGATAGCCTTAAATACTTTTAGAACAAAGATTATCCTCTGAAGAGCAACAAAAGTGGGTCACAAAGATGTTGGGTTATGACTTTGAAATCATCTACAAAAAAGGGAAGCAAAATGTGGTGGCAGATGCACTCTCAAGAAAGGATGAGGATGTGGAAGCATTGTTGTGCGCCATTTCTATTATCCAACCAGATTGGATAAACGAAGCAAGGGAGGAATGGAAGAATGATGAAGAAGTGTGGGCACTTATTCGAAAGCTACAACAAGATTCTGGTACGACTGATACATTTAGCTGGAAAAATTATTCATTATGGTACAAAGATCGCTTATACCTCTGTAAGAATTCCCAGCTAAAACAAAAGATTCTTATGGAATTGCACACTTCTCCCTTAGGAGGGCACTCAGGATTTTTAAAAACTTACCACAGGGTTAAGAAGGAATTTTTTTGGGATGGCCTTAAATCAGATATTCAAAAGTTTGTGGTGGAATGTTTGGTTTGCCAACAAAATAAAGTTGAAACAATTAAGACACCAGGTCTATTACAACCTTTATCCATTCCAAGCCAACGTTGGGAGGAGGTTTCAATGGATTTTATCACAGGTTTACCCAAGTCTGAGGGAAAGAGTGTCATCATGGTGGTAGTTGACAGACTTACCAAGTATGCACACTTTTGTGCATTATCACATCCATTTAAAGCCAGTACAGTTTCTACTGCATTTATGGAAACAATTCAAAAGCTACATGGAAACCCAAAGATTATTACAAGTGACAGAGATCCCATTTTCACTGGAAATTTTTGGACAAAATTATTTTCTTGTCTTGGTACTTAGTTAGCTCATAGCTCATCTTATCATCCTCAATATGATGGGCAAACTGAGATAGTAAACAAACGTTTGGAAGGATATCTTCGTTGCTTTGTATCTGATAAACAGACACAATGGGTCAAATGGTTGCCTCTGGCTAAATGGTGGTATAACACTGCCTTCCATACAGCAACAAAAATGACCCCATTTATGGCACTTTATGGGTATCAACCACCATCCATCACATCATATTTAAGATAAAATTCTAAGGTTCAGGCAATGGAACATCACATCGAACATCAACAACAAGTCCTCCAACTCTTAAAGGATAACCTCGTGTTGGCACAAAATAGAATGAAACAACAGGCAGATCAACATCGCAGTGAAAGAAGTTTTGATGTAGGTGATTGGGTATTCCTATGGCTACAACCATATAAGCAAATGTCCCTAAAGCAAGCTAAGAAGGATAATAAATTATCACCAAAGTATTATGGTCCGTACAAGGTGTTGCAAAAGATTGGTACTATGGAATACAAATTGGAGCTTCTTGCAGCTTCTCGATTGCACCCAGTTTTCCATGTTTCATGTTTAAAGAAGGTTATAGGAGACAAGCTCCCAGTTCAAACAATATTGCCAGAACTTGACGAGGAAGGAAAAATTATATTAGAACCAGAAGCAGTCACAGAAACAAGAACTCGACAGCTACGAAATCAATCAATTTCAGAGTATCTTATCAAGTGGAAGAACTTATCCGCTGAAGATTCCACATGGGAGGATGAGAATTTTATGCAGAAGTATCCAGAACTACTCAAGCGTTGAGGACAACACTTTTTTGAAGGAGAGGGGCATGTTGGGTCCCTATAATACTAGTGATTACCCCATTACTATTGTAGTTATACCCCTTATTTATATTGTTGTGCCCCTATTACCCACATGTTGTTATTTCTGTGCCCCATAGAATCCCTCTATTGTTATTTTTGTGGCTTTATATTATTATTGTTAGGTCGGCTGGATTATATTGTGACTCCTTAGACTCCTATATATAGAAAGGAGGTTTTGTCATTTGTATCATCCAAGAATTGTTCATTTATGTAATGTAAAGGAGGTTGCCCCCTCGAAGAGGCTGAATTCTAAGGCGTTGATCTATCTTTTCTATCTTTTCTTGAGCTGGTTTCATAATAGAGCCTCTACCAAAGCGTTTCATGAGCATTTGATGAGTTATTAGTGTTGTTGGGTCATTACATGTGGAACATCGACTGCAATCAAATTGGGAGCATATGTCCAAGACAAAGGTAAGGTTTTTTGGCTGCTCTAAGTGGTTTTCTTTTACAATTGATAGAGACTTTGGTGGTTACCCTCACCCTAGGGAGATTTGGTATATCTCTGTGAATTCTGGTGGGAATTTGAGTCACTATAGGGGTTGGGTTAATAATGTTCAGTTGTTCTGGAAGGCTTGGAAAGAAGGGTTTGAGTATGGTCTCTCCCTCATTCATTTGAACTAAGTGTTTGGTTCTTACAATTGATAACCCCCTGGGCGTGAGAGAGGAGTTTTTGAACTCCCAATGCATGGTTGTCTCAGTCGGGGGCATAACTGAGTCTGTTTCTAGGAATTTGTTTTTGTTTTTTGCTCACCTTGGCAACCTCGAGGTATTACGTAGACTCTAGGAGTGAATTAGGAAATATGAGGCCACTACCTACTACTTGTGGCTAGGGGTTTGACATAAGGACAAGAGTTATATTGTTTCTCTCTGCATGGAGATTGGTAAAATTCCAACCCATCTATTGGTGGGTTTGGGACATTTCATTAGGGGCCATGAGAGAATTCAAGACCTCAACTCATTGGTTTTATTGTTTCGCATATGTCGGATTTGGGGGACCTAGAGTTATATTTGCGTTGACATCATGTTAATAAGATTATATTGGCAACTCGCTATATGTTTTGGTTGTCACCTACTAGCCAATTAAATTGGTATGAGTGTGAATTATATGATTTTGAGAATATGTAATCAACGTATATATTCCTTTTTGGTTCAAGGACCCCAAAGATTGATGACCCTTATGTCCACGAAATATTTGAACCCATGACTTCTCAATAGTAAATGTATTTTTAATGATGGTTACTCTACCAATTGAGCTAACCCTCAAGGCTAAATTAGTTGTTATATATATATATAAAGAAGGTAAGTGGGGGAGGGTAAATAATAATAAATACATTAATAATTTGGTTTAAATGAAAAGAAAAATAAATTAGAATAGAGTAGATGGATGGGAGATATTAACTAAAGATTAAAGGACATTTTAAAAGTACAAAAAGGTTTAAGATAAAAAAGAAACTAAATTAGAAAGCAAATAAAAAAGAATACTAGAAAGAAAGGAAGGGAAATTATAGAAAGGGAGAATTGGAAAGGGGAATAAAGAGAGTGTTGTAGCGGCTACAAACACCCTCCAAAAATTCTCCTTAGCTTCGTTTTGGAGCCTCCCTACCAATCATCCTTAGCAACATGTCTTACACTATCAAGTACATAGGCTTTAGCTGAGTTTCAGTGGCCCGAAAGCCTATCCATGTCAACTTGTTTGTCGCCCACACATAGGTTGTCACTCTAGACTTAGGCAATTTTTTGGCTAAGATGCTCCCCTTGAAAATTGTAAAATTCTAGAGGGGAACCAACCTTCCCTCCAGAAATTGTGCAATCCCGCTGGGCTCTAGAATTGCGCAATCCAGTCAAGCAGCCCTCCCTTAGAAAATTGCACAATCCAGCCCAATACTGGGACTCAGCTAAGAAATTGCGCGATTCTAGGAGGCAGTGACCTGTTGGTTCCAAAAAATGTGTAATTCATGAGGGACAGCCAGCCTCTCTCAACATAGAAACTGCACAAATTTCATCCCATGCTTGCAGGTTGTTGCATGTACTGTCAAGTTGACCAATTCCCTCTGGGACTAAGAAAAATTGATTTACATGCATGGCCCATTGTTCCTGAAAAATAAAACAGAAAAGCATCCCTAGATTTTAGGGATCTATTTTTAGTATCTGGAGGTTACATGCAAATATCTTTTAGAAACTTCCCGCCAAGTGTCTCTTTTTCCTAGATTTGTGGCATGCGCTTCATAACCTTGATCTTATCAAAACTAATTTTCTAGACACTATAGAGCTCATTCCTCACATTAGTATTGTATCTTTGACATCCCACATCACATCTAGGAGTCTTCGACACATTTAGCTCAACGTTTTCAGGGTAAGTTTGCTTTTCATGTCTTGTGCTCAATTTCTATCACTTTTTGTATTTGACTTTGTATAAGTGTTGTCTACTTGGTTTCAATGAGTGCTTGTTGTAATTTTGATGCATGTTAGCTTGAAGAAGCATTGCTTTAGTTTTTCATCGCATCTCACTGTTTTCACATGCACGAAACTTCCTTTGCACTCATAGTCGTCGTGGCGGCAACTCACTTCACATACATGCTTTTTTTCCCATTTTCTGAATCCTGCACTCACTGTTTGCATGCATGATCATTCACTCTTATTTTCACTCAGTTTCACCATGCATTCAGACTTCTCATGTTTTTAGTCACCTGTCAACGGGTCTGGGTTGCCTTGGCCCAGACCCTGCCTTGCCCAGCTAACAAATGCACATTTCTAGAAGTGAAGGCTCTACCTTCCCTCTAGAAATTTCACAAATATGGCCCAACACTACCCTCCAGGTTTGCATTGTGCAATTCTGGGAGGTTGTGCCTTACTGGCTGAAGAAATTGGGCAATGCAGTTTGTTGGTTTGTATGTCACTGCTGACTAAAATTGTGCATTAGTTTCAATCCTCAGCAGGGCAGGCTAGACTATGCACTGGGTAGTTCCACTAGTCAATCAACCTCCTGACATCCCGAACTATGACTTCGACATTTTTGGTAGTCAGTCTCCCAACTTATTAGTGAAAATTGTGCAATCTTCATAGTCAATCACACAGGTATGTTGCATGTCAGTCCTTCATTTTGTTTTGGTTTTCAACTGACATATTTATTGCCATGAGTGTTGCTATGTATCCAGGTATCGCAAGTGTTCGTCTGCCTCTCAGCAGTAGAGGTACACTGGACTCCCAGAGAGCAGGGTCAAAGGACACTATTGAGAGTGCAACTGGAGATGGAATTGAGTGAGTGTTTATGAGTTTGCCTATCTATGAAGACACCAAGCTACTCATAGATAAGGATATCAAGATGAAATGGCAGTGGTATCGTAGGGAGTAACACCATCAATAGTAGCAGAGGGTAGCATGCCTGAGCATGACCAAGGCAGGAGGAAGCTTGTTGACAGTGCAGAGGCAGAGAAAACTTGTAAGTTTAAAGCAGATTCACTTGTGATGGAAGCAACTTTAGAGATTGAGGCTCAGAGGTGATAGCACGATAAGGGCATCACGCAAAGGCAAAGAGAGAAAGAGAGAAGGAGTTGTAAGAGCTAAAGTGACGACTTAGGGAAGAACAAGAGCTGCATATAGGAGAGAAGGAAGCGCAACAGGAACAAGTACAACGGGAGTCACAACATGCACAGACTGATTAAACTGTGCCCATATAGGTTATAGACCCATCCTAGAAGCTAGCACATAGAAGACAGGGTGAGTAGTGTTGTCAACCGCATGGAAGGGTGATCAAGAGCATGGATTTCATTGTTCACATGCATGTCATCCCACCCATTGGCACACTCATCGAGGCGAAGACAAGAACCAAGTTTGACTGGAGCTAGACATGTACTTTGATGAGTTGATGCACATAGCCACTAGCACACACTTGGTGATCAGCGCAGACACTATGCATCGATATGTTGCTAGTCCGGCTACACTCAAGACTATGATGCACATGTTATCATACGAGTTGGACAGAGGATCCAAATC
Organism: Pinus tabuliformis; assembly: GCA_031772625.1. Taxonomy (NCBI): domain Eukaryota; kingdom Viridiplantae; phylum Streptophyta; class Pinopsida; order Pinales; family Pinaceae; genus Pinus; species Pinus tabuliformis. The sequence goes on along the minus strand of CM062807.1, from coordinate 192,683,231 downwards.
ATTGTACCCAGATGCAATGAAGGCAAGAGTTCGCTTCCAGAAAGATGTCACCATAGGGTACACTGACACCATCACAGACTACCAAGCTTGGCATCAATTCACCATCGTTGATCATCACGAGGATGTCAAAGAGTTGGTCTTCGCACAGCTATCTGAGTCTTAGTGATGTCTTGCATCGCTTACTCAAGCTTATTTTGTCTCACATGGGTACATGTGTAGATTGTAAGGTAACATCTTGTAAAAGTGAATGACTAAGTGTCAATAGTCGAATATAATAGTCATGTAGTAGTTGAAGAGTCATGAGGATAGGTGAAGAGTCACAAAGGGGAATTTCAAGGGTCACCCCACCCTTTTCTATATATAGAACCTCATAACTCATTGTAGAGGCTTTTGGGAGACAAGCTTCCTATAGGTGTATCTTAGAGAAAGCTTGGAGTGTATTGTAACAAGCATTGGCTTCTCCATAGTGCAGAGCTAGTATATCTCTTTGGAGGAGCAGGTGAAGTGATTGTAACGTTCCGTTGTCGGGACTAATAGTTGGAAATGGCTATATGTATGATTGGAACTTTCACTTTCTTAATATAATAGAGCCAACACGTTTCATGCATATGTTGCTATTGTATTTCAACTATCTTGGTTACTCTAACGATATATGTAATTTTTTCTTACGCATGTATTTTTGGGCTTTTCTATATATGTTTATATGAATCTTATTGAGATGTGTTGTTGGTTTAACCATCACTTTGGATCGTTGGTTAACCTGCTTTCCAGCTTGTGATGTACCTTTTCTCGTGTGTTCCATTTGAAGCTGTGTGTTTCCACAAGTTTCTAAGGGGCACATCCATTTCCCATTCTATGTGTTAGAACCCTTCATGCACCTTCCTTGACTTGTTGCACATGTCACACCCTTTCTACCAACAGGGACATCTTAATCATCTCTGCGTACAATCGCGATCAAAGTGACACCATACTACCTCACTGTTGGGACTCCTACACCAAATGGTCTGAGGTCTAGTTAGGACTTCTTACCAAGGAGATCCCCTGACATGTTGGCAGGTCCAACACTGTCAACATTTTGGTACTAGAAGGAGGGCTAGATGAAAAACTGAGTCCTCAAAATCTATTTTGAATCTCTACATACTTATCATGACTAGCTATAGAGTTCCTCTTCCAGAGTTTATGTCTTATGGAGATGACTTTGAAGTCTAAGAAGAGCTTTGGGATAACTTGTTACATAAAAGATACGATGGTGGAGGCAAAGTATCCTTGGTCAGACACGCGGTTGGCATTTTAGTCTTATGTGAAAGACATGAAATATTTGAATATTACATGAATTGTGCGCTTTGAGGGTACCCAATGCATTGGTGTGCCACGCTGCCTGAAAAAACTATTCATTCTCTTTCTCATTTAGTCACAGAGATAGACCGTGCTTTCAGTCATTTTGACCATAAATCACTCAATAAAGAAATTCTGAAATTACAAAAAGCACTCGATGAATCTATTGAACAATTTTACATGCACTTTCATAATCTTTCATACCGATTTCCCGAAGATGAAATTGATTGGGAATTCCTCGATGGAATATTTGAGTACCTCCTTTACATATTCAAAAATCTGAAATTCTTTAAATCATTCGAACCCTGCTCAACATACTTCAGTGATGGAGCTACACAATCACAGGCAGGCACAGTTCTTATCACAAGGTACTGTCCACCTTCACCTCATCGAACAACTCCACCACTGCAGAGTGATGTGGGAGAACATGCACACACATTTGTTGAACTGTCATATCCTCCCACCCCACCCGCTCTTGATTTCTACGTAGATTTGGCTTGCAAGTATGTTGGTTGTCACGTGGATTCATTCCCTCAACCTTCGTCCCTGTGTTCCATTGGATATTCTGGATTGTACTGTGATGTGTTCTTCCATTCCAAACTTCACACTTGTTGTGAATGAGGATCAAGCTGTTGACAGAGTTGGTGTTGTGAAACCAACCTACGTTATCATTCATGATGAGTGTGTGTAGGAATATAAATAAGAACCATCGGTGAAGGATGACTCCCTTCCCCCCACACCTCATCCATTCCATCCTGACATCCCTTGTGATTTTAACACTGTTGATTTCCCCTATGAAAACTCATTTCCGGATGTTTCTACTTTCGATCATTCACAAGACACATTGGATGCCATTATGTAATTACATTATGGAGAGGACACATCTTCTTGTGAAAATCTATCCAATCTGTCATATATCATATCTGAAAACACAGAGGGAGAACATCCTTGCTTCACATTTACCCCTCTGCACGATTCATCAAATCATGAGGATGCTAACGAACATCTCGAATTTTTTTATCATGGTTGCCATTATCTTTGTACTTCTTCTTTCAATCATGATGTTGATTCACTCACTATTAATATTTCTAGGGCATTGGTCTCCGATGATTTACCTATCGACAAAGTCAAAACCCTGCAAGTTGTCGAGGCACTTTAGCCCGAGTTGATAGTTATGTTAGGCCCTCACTGTCCTGAGGTTGTTTTCACATCCGATATAGAAATTTTTGAAATATGCAAGGCTCCTCATCACTCTCTGCTTCGCATTGAAGATCAACCAAACACCCAGATTTCGCTTCCTCCACTCGAATCACATGATCCCATTGCTCTTGCATTGGAGGAATCTTACACAGCAAGCACACTTGTGCATCGTAAGTGGTCTACCTTTATCACGTTTTCTTGCATGTCACAGTCAAGAGAATGTGTATGCTTAACATCTGCACACACTGTAGCATAGCACCTTGGCAAGTCCACAAAGTGCATGTCATGCGCTTTCACTCATTTCTTCTCTGTGGATGCATTTAAACTTGGAGTGTGTTTTCCTTCATAGTTATATCTTTCATGTTTCCTGGTTCATGCGACTATGATCGTGAAATGCCTTCACGAACATGGGTCGACCAATGTGCCAGTGGCTACATTGAAAGTATCACTTCACGTAAGAAGACCCATGCACTGTTAGCTTAGGAGTAGGAGTAGTGTTTGATTCTTATTGGTTTGCTTGCATGCATGTTTTCTTTCTTGTCTATTTGTTTGTTTTATTACATGTATGTTTTCTTACTCGCTTTGATTTCGCAGTTTGATTTTGCTCGTCATTCTTTTATTTTTTTATTTGCTTGTTTATGTTTATAGGTTAGTTTCGCATGAACCGTGTGCGACTCTTGAAACAAGAAGGGTAAACTACAAGAGGACTTGTGCAGTTATCAATACTTGGTTATCTGTCATCCCATCTATGTATGAAGAACTTGTTGTCTTTAGTCCATGATACACCAATGGAAAATACATTCTGTTCGAAGTGAACCTTGATGAAAAACACAATGCTTGCGTGCTAACTAGTATCACCTCTTTTAGTCAGTTTTTTTGGGTTATCCCTTGTTAGCTCAATCAAGTAGAGTAAGGTGAGGGGGAAAACCTTAACAAGTATGTCAGAAGAATATACAAAATAATTCTCTGAAGGAACAACCTCTTATACTCTCAATAAGTCGGGATCCCTCTTCTGCCTCTAAAATGAATAAGTTCTATGCACAATTTTTGAAAACGAATGACAAAAATAAAATAAAAAAATATGAAAAATTTTGAAAAAAATGAAAAAATGAATAAGGTGAAAGAAGAGAAAGGATTCCTGCATAGAGAGGTGATGCAAGTAACTCTGTCGGGGTACTGACTAGGCTCGCTAGCAGCGGAGTGATTCTTGTGTTCCTGTGTGACTCCACCAGGGTACTGTTCAGGCCTGCTAGTAATGAAGAAACACCAAAAATGAAACTTAAACTTTGACTATCATATTGCTTATGTACCAAGATACCCCTCATCTCCAATCAAAACAATTGTGTTGACTTGTCTTGGAATGTGTGCTGACCAACCAAGAGCATGGTAGGTGATACATCTTTTAATCAAGCTAGTGTGGAAATCAAGATGATCAGAGAATTAAACAATACTTCTGGAGGAGTTAGACTTTCTTTTCAAAAAACAAGGTACATTCAAAGAGATGGAGTTCTGCCAGTGTGTCGCCAAGTGTTGTGGTAGCTACAACTACCCTCCAAAATTTTTCCTTGGCTTCATTGGAGCCTCCCTACCAACCATCCTTAGCAGCGTGTCTTACACTATGAAGTACATAGGCTTTAGTTGTGTTTTAGAGGCCCAACAGCCTATGCATGTCAACGTGTTTATCCCCCACCCTATTACACAACATTTTGTCACTATCCATATACTCCCTATCCATGATATTGGAGGACCTCTACAGTGTACCCGACATGCTTTCCTATCATGAAGAAACTCCCATTGTGTCCCTCTTCATGAGCAGAACAATTCCCTTTTGCATCATTTCCCAAAAATCTTCTATTATCCCAATTTACAAGACTGGCACTAATAACCCATGTCCTCCTCACACTGATATGTAGGGTTTACAACTATCCCTAGCGTCGATCAGATCGAATGAACTCTTTTTCAGTCACACCGATCCTCTTTTGGAATTTTTTTTAAATATGGAGCCGAAGCTTCCAACTCTAGAAGTCTAGTAAATGGTTATTCCAGATGGAGTCGAGGAGGTCAGTTTGGGCTCCTTTCCCCTATTAGGATGGAACTAATCCAAGAGATAAGGCCTTCTCCCATGATAAGAGGAACCATCTCCCCTCCATCCCAGCTATATAAACCTCTCTTTTTCCCAAACACAAGTTAGCTTTTAGTCCTAATTAAGTTTTGGCTTAGGTTTTGATTTTGGAGTAGTCAGCAAGCTACCCACAGTTTGTGGCTTTCTAGTTTGTGTTTAAGGGAGAATTGTGAGTTTTGTTTGGTGTTAATACTAAAGGGAAGAGCCTTGAGACTACCACTATTGAGGCTATCCATGAGATGCTAGCATAAGTGTGGGAACCCGGATATGTCGGAGGAGAACAACAACGTCAAGACATCGATTGTAATCTCTTCTTGAACTAATATAGATGCAACTATCGATTGATTTCCTACATGAAATGTCATCTCACATATTTATGGCTTAATGTTTCTTGACCTGTTAAGTAGGTTGAATACAATATTGTATGCTATTACATTTGTTGTTTGTTGTTGTTTGCTTGTTTTAGGTGTGCGAAGGAAGGAAATGAAAGATAGTTGGAGCGAGGAAGCAAGATCATCACCAATTGGAATAGTGTTCTAAGAGGTAGGCCCTCTTAATTGATTCTAGCCTAAGGAAATCTTCCATAGATTGTATGTTTGTGACTAGACCCACTCTCTCGGGCTAGAGGAATTGTTTGTGTCCGCACTTAGAATTTACCGGAATCACAAATTCGCAACTCTGCTAGGGAACCAATCCTTCTATTTGATTAATTGTAATTTCATGGTTTTGTGTGAACTTTTCTAGTATCACCATTTCCATTTAGTTTTCTCTAATTTGCTCGGTCTACTGCTAGGAGTCTAGAATTTATAGTAGCAAGTATGGTTTTTACCTAAGGAATTTTTTTTCCTTTGAATCCTCGGCCAACACAGGCTTTTCTAAAACAGTTGTGCCAATCGGATCGAGTTTCACAAAAACACTCGCTTCGACCCCCCTTTGGCGCTTTTTTTTAGTTAGGCAGTCACGCTGATGCCTGTAGATGAAGATTAGGGTTTACCCTAGATCTCAACCAGTGTGTCTTGCTCTCTTGATTTATGCCTCTTAGCTTATTTTAGGTTATTTCTCCCTAACTGGAAAGCTTGATTTGGCTTGGTTTATGTGCTTGTTACTTTGCCTTCTTTTGCTTGATTTCTTGAGTCTTTGGGTGGTTAGTGGCTCTAGGACATCTAGCTTGTCATCCATCCCACTGATTGTGAACTTAGTGAGTCGAGTTGTTGGTGAATTTACTCCTTGCATTTCGTTTGTAGTCCTCTTATTGCTTTGATCTCCATCATTCAAGTTTAAAAGGTTTCATTTGCTTAAGCGTCCCTTTTCCAGAATAGATCACATTGCTTATCTTGGTTTTGGTAGATTCATTGTGTCATTGGGTTGGAAGAAAATCTCTTTTGTGTCTTTTCATTTGCTTGAGCGTTGATTATCTCGAAAAAAATGGCATTGAAGTGTTTTAAAAAAAAATCATTTTTGTCATTTCATGAAAAGTACACAATTCTAGTTTGCTGCATCAATATGTTAGCATCATTAAAGACTAGATTTGCATTTGCATTTGAAAAGAAAAAGAATTCTCTTTACCTTTGGGAGGACTACTTGAAGTGCACTTGTTAGAAAAATAGGAATTGGGAAGACTTTTTCTTCATTATTTTGGTTTCAAAAAGTAAAGTAGTGAAAAATCATTTTTCTTTTAGTTGCTTGGTTGTTTGCATTTGATTGTGTTTCCTGCCCTCTCTAGTGTAAACAATTCATCGAATTGAAAGAGTCTTGTCTCACTTAGCTGCATACAGGATTTTTTCCAGTCACAATGCTAAGGCTCGAAAATTGAGACATAGTTCAATATAAACTTTAAAATGAACTCAATTAACCTAAGGCACGTTTGAAACCTAATGATCACATCTAGAAGGTCTAGGCTAGAGACATGTTCCGGCATCTTTAAACCTAGCAGTTGTCGGTTGCTTTGGCACTAGACAATGCTAGTACAGATTTGTGCTCCCCATATCGTTGAGTATATAAAAGGAGACCCCACTTGGCTGCAATCCTTTATCCATAGGAAGTCGAGTCTGTTTCCTTGTAAACATGATACACTGAACACAACATTCGGGGAGATCGCTTGCCCGTATTTCTCGGTTCTCCAGGAGGTATTCTGCAGTTCATGGTTACCTAGTAATCCTTTTTACCTAGATCATCCTAAGTATTCAATTGATCTTTTGACTCTTTAATATTAAAATATCATCCGAGAACTTTTCCTTTCGATCTCGCTTCCAATCAAAAGTGATAGAGTCACCTTTTCTTCTTTCTCAACTCTTAAAAAGTGAAATAGCATCAGTTTGTTTATGCGTCTTAAAAAATTGTTGCCCACGATCTCATAACATCCCTATTAGTCTTTTCTAGACCAGATCGTGAGTATTCATTTTAAAGTACATTTAAAACCCTAGAATTTATCTATCTGTTCCTGTTATTTGAGGCAAGGCCACTGTGGCTGAACCGTCTGGTTCACCTAGTTCTTCTTCCTCTCCTCTGTCTAAAATATTGTCTGACGATCCGTTTCCTAAATTACCGCAGTCACTTGAGGACGAAGGTGTTGAACTTGGAATCGTTCTAAGCATTCAACCTTTGTCATCTCATCCTCCACCTCCCTTAGATACTGGGTCACTTTCTGATATTGGCCTGGAATCTCTGGATAATCCTATCAAGACTCCCAAGAGTCAACCAACCCCTAACGATCAGCTTGGACTGGTTGTTTATCCCCCGAATCCTTTTTTCGACATTGTTGTGATATCACCCAAGTTTCTATACAGTCTGTATGATCAACCGGGTATTCCTTTGGAATTATCCCCTCGAACATCTTTGGTCATTCATCGTCACTTGTTTCCACCAGTGGAACCCAAAGGAGAATTTCCAGTCTCCTCTCTGGGTCACTCGGAGGTTTCTACTCCACACATTGTCAAAGAGGAAGAAGATCAATTTCCTCCATAGGGTTTCCCTTACATGGGAAGCATTCCCATCATTTTTTATCATAACTTACCTCCTAACTATGTGACTTTAGCATAGTTGGTCTTCGGTACATCTAGTGCCTCTTTGCTTTATCATAATCCTATTTGAGTGTCTGGAGCAATGCTTACAATGGGTCCATTCATTTCGAATTTGACTCCCCAACAAACACTGATTTCTGTAGTTACTTCCGTCCTGGTGCAACCCACCATTCGGAACCCTCTTGTCTCGTCAATCCAATTCACCCATCTAATGCAACCGATGATCTCAAGTCCTGCCTCTGTCAATCCTTCTGTCCCTCCAAGATCCTGAGCGGTTGTCCAAAGTTCGATGGGAAAGAAAAAGAAGATCCTCAAGCCCATGTGATGACATATCACCTCTGGTGCTCTTCAAATTCTTACGTTGACGATTCTATTTGTCTTCGTCTTTTCCAACGAACTCTCACAGGAGCTACAGCCAAGTGGTACATCAAGCTCCCTCAAATTACTTATTATGACTTCAACTCTTTAGCCATGGCTTTCCTCACGCACTTCCAATTTCTGGTTCGCTATGAAACCGACACCTATTTGCTTACGTCACTCAAGCAAAATACTACGACCCACATATTCGATCACATCCATGAATGGAGACATAGGTGTCACCTGATCAAATTCGAGATTGTTGATTAGTTACTGACTGAATGGTTCACCAAATCATTTGTCTCTCCAATTGCTCGCGATATCGCTATGGGTGGGTACGTGATGGAGGAGAAAGCCATTGCTCATGCATAGTACTTAGATCTCATTTACTCTCAATCTAGCACTTTATATGATTTATTACTTGATGCTCCGAGGCCATCATCTAATCTGTTGGAATCTAAGTCACGGGCTACACCTCCTTTTGATGGAGTAATTGGTTTAGTGTCTCAGGCCCCTGCAAAATCTTCTTCCAAACAAAATTTGGCCTCAAACACTGCTTCCAATAGTCCTCTTAGAATCCACTTGGCCCTGGTAAAACCTTAGAGGTCCATGTTGTTCAGTCTACCGTAGCGGATAAATCCTCAAAAGGTAAGGAGAAAGGCAAAGGAAAAGGTAAATCTGATGCCCCAAAATAAGGTCCTCCTAAGTCGTCTGTTCGTGATGCTTCCCAAAAGAATCCTAAGTATCTGTGCCTCATTTGTGAGGAGGATCACTATACTAAGGATTGTCCAAGATGATCCGAAGTTAGTTGATTTCTCAAAGAGACCCCAGCTGTCCTAAAAGAGCCATTTCCATCACAGCAGACCCAAATGGTAGACCAACCTCAATCATCTACTTCCTTAGGTTCAGAAGTGTTCATGATGAGTATGCCCATTAATGTGGCTACTAGATCAAAAGATTTTCAAACTCCTACCCCGACAACCGGGAAAGAAAAAAAATCTCCCCCTTCTTCTTCTACCCCATCAAGTTCTGGTCCCCTTCATATAGAGCGAGCTAACCCTGATTCCGCCATTCAACCACCTTCTCGAGGTGCGCTGCGAAAGTCCTCGTACAATATCAATGCTCGCGCCGCTCAGTACTATAATATTGTTGAGGATTTGGCTTAGGTGCCATCAGCTATGTCTGCCCTCGAGGTACTTCAAAGTTGTCCATCTCAATGGAAATCATTACTGTCGGCTACTGGGGGTATTAATCCTATTGATTCCAGTCTTATATGTTTTTATCTAGAAAACTATGTTCTGCATCTTCCTCATCAGATTTCCTTTCTCATTCAATTCATCATCAATGAGAAAACCATTCATAGAATCGTCATTGATGAAGGTGCTTCCACCTGCATCATGTTTATTACTTGTTGGAAGGAAATTGGTTCTCCTACTCTAAACCAATCCCCTAACACTTTGGAAGCTTTTGACGGGCGCGATTCGCGACCATTTGGTGTCTTACCCAACCTTTCCATTGCTTTGGAGGAAAAAAAAGTGCACGTCGAGGTCGAGATCGTTGACATTAATCTTAATTGTAATCTTTAAACCTAGCAGTTATCATTTGCTTCGGTAGTAGAAAATGGTAGTACGGACTTGTGCTTCCCATACCATCGTGTATATAAAGGGAGACCCCACTAGGTTTGCAATCCTTTATCCATAGTAAGCCGAGTCTACTGCCTTGTAAATGTGATACACCAAACACATCATTCAAGGAGATTTCCTGCCTGTACTTCTCGGTTCGCTGGGAGGTACTCTGCAGTTCACAGTTACCTAGTAATCCTTTCACCCAGAGTACCCTGAGTAGTCATTTTGGTCCTTTTGACTCATTAAACTTAAAATATCATTCGATAGCTTGTCCTTTTTAGCTCGTTTCCAATCGAAAGTGATAGAGTCACCTTTCGTCCTTTTCTCGACTCTTAAAATATGAAAAGGCAAAGTTTTGTTTTAGTGTCTTAAAATTAGCTTCCCATGAAATATTCCTGTGTAAAGTTATCTTCCTTAGTGACTCTTTAGGGTTGATTCCAATGGAAACATTTCCACAGTCTACTATTCAAGGATTCCCCTTGGATGGGAATCCTGGTCCTTTTCCTTCTTTTGGAAATGTTGGTGCTCCTTAGATGGCGATGTTGTCCCTTCTTGGGTTAACCATTGGTTTACCTGTCTAGTTATTTTCGACCTCGGTGATCCCGAGTGTCCCAACTCCTGCCCCGCCATCTCCTTCATTTGAATCACATCACGATGATTCTCAGGTTGACCCCTCACCTTCTTCCCCTATTTCTTCACCCTCCTCTTCTACTTCGCCTGGTGAAAGTTTGAAATCCAGTAACCAAGAGGTTAAGAAGAAGAAGTAAAATAAGTGAGAGGCCAATCGTGTAGCTATTACTCCAAATGCACCCCCCATCGACAAATGTTCTGATCCTTCACTAAAGGTAAAATTCCCTTGCAGGTTATGTAAGGGTGACCATCTCCTTCGAGACTACCTGGCATTCCTAGAGTCTTAGAGACATGGTCTCAAAATCTAGATCGACCATCCCCGTCAAACTCTAGAGATCATGTCGATGTTGCACCCTCTATTAGCGATGGTAAGAAGAAAGGGAAGATTAGATTCCCCTATAGGTTGTGTGAAGGAGACCATATTCTTCACCTTTGTCCTCTTATGGATAAAGCTTCCAAAGTTTTGGAAAACCTTGCATCTCCTCAACCCCAAGTTCCTGTTGGTTATCAGAGGCTTTCTTTTAACCCTCTATTAGTTGGTAAAGAGATTGACTTGGATTCAACTCTTGTCCATCTTGCTCTTCCTGAGCAAGACTCTCTTGTATCTGTCCTCGACCAACCATTGGTTAAAAATAGTTTCAACTTGGTTCCACCACCAGTTTCTCACTCTGCTTTGGAAGAAAGTGGTGATCATACTGCTCATGTTATTCTCATCTACTCAGATTATCATGAATCGAAGAGTGACCCTCCCATCTCAGTTGTTCAAGAGAGTCCTTCTCCTTCTCTTGCAGAGCATGGGGGCAGTCATATGATCCCCCCACCAGGTATTTTTGTCGTCTCTTTCGATTCGAGTCCATTGACTTCATTTTGCCTTCCATCTTATGTGCCTTTCCATATCACAGTACAAGCCTATAATATGGTAGTACATGGCACTATATTAGATGAAGGTGCATCAGTTAGCATCATGTCTTCTACTACTTGGCAAAAAAATAATAATAATTTATAAAAATTAAAAATTAAATTGAAGAATAAAAATAAAATTATTCTAGCCGACCTGTGCTGTTCCTTAAAATTGTCTCCCTCATGAGTATTTATTATTTCCAATCTGCTCTTCTTTTATCATCATTCTCAAACCCTGATGATGGATCCCATTTGGGATTTGAAACGTTGGTGTAAAAATGCTCTTATTGTGGATTCTCCGGTCAAAGATTCAAAAAGTACAAACCACAGATCTCTTAAATCCAAAAGCTTTGGGTTCCCCACAGCTTGTGCCTGTTACTAAAAATATATTGGCTTTCAACAGAGGAACCAATCAGCCCTTAGGGATCCTTTCGAAGTTCACTATTACTTTGGGAGGAAAGGCCGTCTATATAGACATGATGGTAGTCCAAGGACCCTTAGATTTCAATCTTCTCCTTGGACACAACTATGTTTATGTCATGGGAGCTCTTATTTTTTTGCTTAATTCCATGTGGTTTGTTTTCCACACGAAGGGAGAATAGCAACCATTGATCAATTGTCATTCATTGGTCACCAAGTGCCCCCTTTGTAACCTTCATCCCCTATTGGCTCTTGTTTGCAAGAAGCACCTTCCCCACCATAGGTCAATTATGTGGCTACCCGTTCTGTCTCCACCTCTACTAATGATCACACAGATAGTTAACACATTATGTACTGGGGCATTGGAACCTGATCTGTCTTTGGTACCAAATGACATGTATTCCTCCCAGAGCATGGTTCTTCCATCTAGTGAAGACCTCTTGGGAGCCATGTTCTCATATGGTTCATGAACATATCTATGAGGATAGTTCCTGGTCTTGTGTCAACCTTGTTAAAAAATGAATTAATATGTATGAGGATAGTTCCTGGTCTTGTGTCAACCTCATTTAAGAATGAAACAAGGGTTATGAGGATAGTTCCTAGTCTTATGTCAAGCTCATTAAAAAATGAAACAAGTGATGTGAGCATAGTTCTTTTTCTTGTGTCAAGATCGTTAAAAAATGAAACAAGGGTCATGAGGATAGTTCCTGGTCATGTACCAACCTCATTAAAAAATTAAACAAGGGGTGTGAGCATAGTTTCTTGTCTTGTGTCAAGCTCGTTAAAAAAATGAATCAAGGAGCCCGAGGATAGTTTCTTCCTGTATCAACCTCATTAAAAAATGAAACATATGTCCAAGTATAGTTCTTTTACTGTGTCAACCTCGTTAAAAAATGAAACACCTCTATTTTCCAAATCGATTCTTTGATTAAGATCTTGTAAAATCCCAGTCGAGTATTTCCTGGATCTCGAAAGTGAACCTTCATTCCATTCACCTAGATCAATGAAATGAAGCTTGGAGGCATGTCCCTCGAATTGAATCATTACGATGGGGGCATGCAAACTTATTCAAGAATAGTTTTTCATTTCAAGCTTGTGTAAACATGAAACTGAGTCGAAGCAGAGTTCTCCATGGTTCAAGCTTGTGTAAAAATGAACCAATGCCAAATTCACATCTCGTGATTGCAGTTTTTAATAGCTAAATTAGCCTTGGTTGTTTCATTCCATTGCCACCATTTCTTTAGCAGATCATATGCTATCACTTGGTTTTTTTTCCTTTCACAAGGGACCATAGCGATGAGTGGTTTTATTAGCCAACCTCTTGACCATTACATTTTTTGAGTAGTTCCACCATTGCCGGAACCAGTTTCTACCCTTTATACCACTCATTCCTTTAGGATGAGTCATGTTTCAGCTCTTTTCTCGACTCGTTAAACTTATATGAAACTATTGTCAAGTATTTTTTCCCTTTTTGACTTGTTAAAGAGAATAAAAATGGGGGTTCCGCTTTCAGCTCTTTTTCGACCCTTTAAAAGCGAAAAGATGGTTGAGCTCTTATCGGTTCGAACTCATTAACATATGCGAAACATCGGGCGCCCAAGATAAGTTTACCCCTTCTTCGGGCTGGGAGGCCCTATTTACTAAAAAGGTACTCCTTGACTGAAATGGTCAAGCAATTCTCTCAAGTATTGTTTTCTACCTTTTCGGGCTCGAGAGACACAAATGTACGAAAAGGGAGCGTGTGGAGCTTTCTTTTACGTGGCTTTTTCAAACCCTCTAAACATAAAAAAGATACCAAGTTACACCTTTGTTGGACTCGTTAATCTATTAAACGACATCGAATTTGTCACCATGACAAGCATGAGCTTCTCCTTCCTACGACTCGTTGAACTTACTAGGTCAGATTCATCCGAAGGATGAACTTACAGTGCAAGCATATGCTATCCCCTTCAAGCTTGTGATTAAAAAATAATTGGGGTACTCGGCAGAAATGGTGGGGAAAATTTTTGAAAATCTATTAGTCATGTCAAGAGCTCACTCTTGAACATGACACTCTTTGCTTCATGTTGGGTTGGGACATCCTCCTTTATGTCGTTGACCTTCCTAGGTTTGGGCTATTCATTTTTCCCTTCCATTTGAGCTTTGCCACATTATCATGACCATCGATCCTATGGAACCAAAAGCTGCCAAAATTCCATTTGTGTCACTGTTGTGTTCAAGAATTGTCCTTCTATAGTTACACTTACCTTTCAAGATTCTCTGTATCGTCCAAAATCATCTTGCATTCTCTCATCTCACGTCGATGATGTGGGATTGATTATGGCCCTCCTTCGACATGGTCACTTTCCATCAACTTCAACTCATTATCTAGGAAGTTGACCGAGATACTCCCTTCCAGTACCTTAGAGCTTGCATGCCCTAATGGCAAGTTCTTCGCACTCGATGATAAGTTCACATCATTGGGTTTCGATCGAATGATTTCGCGGATGTTCAACTTTAGTTCCTGTATTCACATTTCGTGAATTGTGCTGATAGTACCTTGAGGGCCATTGTCATTATTGGTGGTTTCTCTCACACTTGTTAATAGTTTACGTCATTGACTGTTAATCAAGTGACTTACTAGCATGTTCGACGTCAACACATCTATTCGCATGCTAGGATCTGTACTTTGATTGGGTCGTGTTGGAGCGCAAGACCCTAGACTCATATCACAGAAGTCTAGGTTGCAAAGTGATGTGACATGGTTATGATGATATGCATGTCCATTTCAGATGGTTGATTGCGGCCAGACCATGAGTTATCATATGTGATCCTTCTCATTATTATATGGTTGCGACCATACCTTAGTTTCGTTATGATCCTCTTTGACGGATGGTTACGCACATGCCTGGATCCATTTACATGATCATTCTCTGGATGGCTACGTCCATACCATGATTCATGTATCATTTGATGGAGATCTCAGTTTATATATGTGTATATGTACTTTCTTGCAAGTTTTCAGATGGTAGACTAGTTCCCTGCACTGATTTATAAAGCATTTCATCCCTCACTCCAGCTCATCCTTAACACTTTAGGAGGCATTTGTTACACAACATTTTGTCACTGTCCCTATACTCCCCATTCCTTGATCTTGGAGGACCTCTATAGTGAACTCCTCATGCTTTTCCTTCATGGAGAAACTCCCATTATGTCCTTCTTCATGAGTAGATCATTTCCCTTTTGCACCATTTCCCCTGAAACTTCTATTTTTCCCAGTTTACAAGGCTAGCACTAATGACCTTTGTCTCCCCCTTGCTGATGTGCAGAGATTATCACTATTCCCTGCATCGATCGGTGCATTGCACCGGTCCTGTTTTGGAAAGTTTTTTAAATTAGAGTTGAAGCTTCCAACTCTAGAAGCTTCGTAACGGAAGTCTTGTAAATGGTTCGGCCGGATGGGGTCGAGGATGACAGTTTGGGATCCTTTCCCCTATAATGATGGAACTACCTCAAGGGATAAGTATGTCTCCCATGAGAAGGGGATCCATCTCCCACCCATATTTCCTATATAAACCTCCCTTCTTCCCAAGCATAAGCTAGTTACAGAGTTAGAGTTTTTGCTGAGTGTGAGTATACTATTTTGATTAGACAAGCAAGCTATTACTAGTTGTAGCCATCTAGTCATGTGAGGGAGAAGTGTGTTTGGTTTTGAGTGAAGCCTAAAGGGAAGAGTCTTTGAATTATTTTTTCTTGAAGCCATCATGAAGTGCTAGCAGAAGTGTGTGGGAACCTGGTCTTGTCAGAGGAAGACAACAACGTCAAGATGAATGGTTGTAATCTATCTTTGATATTAATATATGCAACTATCAATTGATTTCCTACATGTTTTGTAATATTACATATTCGTGTCTTAATGCTTCTTGACTCATTAAGTAGGTTGAATTGAAATTTGTTTATTATTATGTTTGTGTGTTGTTGTTGTTTATTTGTTTCAGGAACTTGAAGAAGGAAGCGAGAGATTGTTGGAGCGAGTAAGTGAGGACATCATCAAGTAGGATAGATGACCAAGAGTAGGCCCTCTTGATTGATTCTAACCTAAGGAAATATTCCATAGAATGTATCTGTTGTGGCTAGACCCATTATCGGGCTAGAGGAATTCGTTCTTGTCCGCGCTTATAATTTTACTTCACCACAGGTTTTCATCTCACTCGTAACCCTCCCTCACCCAGGGAGCATGGGGGCAAAGCCTTTATATGAGTTCTACTCTATTATTTGGCCAAGTCGATGCTTACTCATCATGACAACAGTAAAACTCTGGTTTTCATCTGTGTTGATTGACCCGAGTCTGAGCATGGACTCTCTCAAAAAGTACTATGCTTAAGTCATCTTGCATGGTTACTTTTGTATAATAAGTGCATCATTCATTTTTTGTATAGTGTGGTTTGGTGTGTTGCTTTGCAAGCACCTTTCCTAATTCTTATGTTTTCTTCCTGCTTTTCAAATGTCGGTGTATTCTCACATCAGTTTCGCTGATGGTTCCTGCCGAAGTACCTGGAACTTATCATCCACAACATGGGCCATTTATGACCCCCATGGTGAGTTGATTGATCTTCAAGGGATTTGTCTAGGTCAAACAACTAATAACATCGCTGAGTATAGTGTAGTTATCGAATTGTTGTCAGAAGCTATCGCTCTTGGCATCCGGGATTTGGTTGTCAACCTTGATTCACAACTTGTCATTCTTCAACTCAACGGGCAATATTCCATCAGAAACCCTCAGATATTGAGAATGTATCTACATATTCATCTATTGGAGAGAAATTTTGATTACATTACATATCATCATATTCCTAGACATATGAATACATTGACAGATGCATTAGCTAATTATGTGTTGGATAGACATTTGTGAAACATGTAAAAATAAAAAACAAATCATTTGTATCATAGTAAGCAGGAAAATATAGCATATATATATATATATATATATATATATATATATATATATATATATATATATATATATATATCTGTGTGTGTGTCAATAATTTTTGTCATACATCAAAGCCTCGATGTGTCCAAAATACATCCGTGGCTCGCAGGCCTCAAAAATATGAAATGTTAGGTCTATACACTAAACAACATGATGTTCATATGGAATGTAACTGCTCGAACTACGTGAGTTACATTCGATGGATCCAATCTGACACCCCCATCGTATGCCTTTGGTACTAGCATGGGACATCACCCATACGAGCGTACTCTAGGATCCCATGGGTCAAACCCTTGAGATTCCGTGCAATTTCCTCCTCGTTGTCACTCCCCTCCTGATAAGGAGCGACATTAAACTGCCGAGTGATGCACCTGGTGATCGAGGACATCTCGACAGGGCATTCTGGTCCAACATGTGCATTCATAAAATCGAAGTGTCATGAACACACATATTTCAAAAAATAGTAAAAACATAAAGAAACTAAAAAATTGTTTGTTTTTACCTCCATCATCAAAATCCTCCCCTTCTAGGAGTGGCATATCCAGAACTCCGTAGAAGTTGGTAAGCTATAAGGCCAATCCTCCACTACGATCAATTGTCATTGTAGCCATGAGAAGAAGGTGGGCTTGTAGGACATCTGTTGGCCCTGTAACCCTAGGCAATAACTCACTCCAACGGACCATCTGTGGGTCTCGTGGCATCGACATATCCACTTCAGTCATCCAGTATTGGAATAATGGAACCTGCTCCAAGAACAAGGTCACTAGCACAGACCCAAAGCAAAAATGCTTCAGGTTTCTCGCCTTAGCTTTTGATAGCTAGCACTTCATGTTGATTTTCATAGATTCCACCCAGTTAAAAATAGTGGGTGTTGTGCACTCGATAGCATATAGGAACTTTGACTTGTTAGTCTCATGCAACGCTTGGGACCTAGCCACTCTGTTGGTCAATAGTAACACTCAACAAAATATCCCGAATAGTTGCGATCTCGATCTTGCTACTCTTGGATTTGAGAGCTTCTGGGAAATGTTTGGCAAGTAACATGGACATGCTTGCCCCAATCAGCCTTGACCCATACAGGTTGACTGGTCCCCCTCTCCAGGACAGTCTTGTGATGAAATAAATATTTGAAGTCTCCAACTCCAGCACTTGGTCATCGATGATAAAAATTTCTTGATTTATGTCCCAAAGACTAATCAGGTACTATAGCAGCTCAAGTTGAGCCCACGTCATTAGAGTGAGAAAGAACTTGAGTAGCCCATAGTTCATCAAAGCCTCCAAGCAATTTGGATCAACTATTGCTTTGGTATCGATATCCTCATGCTCTCTTTCTTTCGAATCCACCATTTTCAACGATTTTCTTCCTGCAAAAACCATTCAATCAAGTCAATGATCATTTTTTGACAGAGAAATTTGGATTCAAGTAGTCAAATTGAGAAAAAAAATGTAAAAAAAAAATTCATGACGTCAACACAACTGTTTTAAAAATAGTGGCACTGACGACGCGGTTGGCAGCTTTAGCCACCCCCGATTGGCGTGATTTCCGGGTACTGAGGGTGAATTATTTTTCCCAAAATATCCACATGAAATCCAAAAAATGAATAAAAACAAGAAAAAAGAGTATGAAAATGGAGCTTAAGGTCTTAGCCTTACCTGCACCTGATGGCTCGGCGAATGACCTCCCGGATCTCTTGCAATTGCTCCAGAAAAACTAGGGAAAACAAGGTTTAAAAGTACTTCACACAAAGGTAAAATGGTAAAAAGTAAAAAGTAACTACCTTTTCCCCTTTTCATTCATTTTTATGAAAATATTAGGGCTTTTAAAGTGTTTTTCTACCTATTTTACCTCAGAACTGCATAATGCATTTACCTTTCTTATGCAGTGATAGATGACGAATTGTTGACAATGATACTCGAGTCACCTTTAAGCTCTTTTCTGACTCGTAAAAGATGAAAATATCACTAAGTATTTTCCCTTTTGACTCGTTAAAAAAAATAAAATGGGGAGGTCTACTTTCATCTCTTTTTTGACCCTTTAAATACGAAAAGGTTGTCAAGCTCTTGTCATTTTGAATTCGTTAAAGGCTGCAAAACGTCATGTGCCCAAAATATGTTTACCCCTTTTTCGGGCTGGGATTCACTATTTAAGAAAAAGGTACTCCTTGACTAAAATGGTCAAGCGGTTCTCTCAAGTATCGTTTTCTACCTTCTCGGGCTCGAGAGACACAAATGTATGAAAATGGACCATGTGGATTTTTCTTTTCCATGTATTTTTCAAACTCTCTAAACATGAAAAAGATACCGAGTTACAGCTTTTTCAGACTCGTTAAAATATTAAACGACATCGGATTCATCACCATGATGAACATGAGCTTCTACTTCATAGGTCTCATTAAACTTACTAGGTTGGATTCGTCCATAGGATGAACTTACAGTGTGAGCACATGCTATTCCCTTCAAGCTTGTGATAAAAAATAATTGGGTACCTACCAAAAATGGTGGGGGAAAATTTGGAAATTCTATAAGTCATGTTGACAACTCACTCTTGAACATGACGTTATATGTTTTGTGTCGGGTTGGGGTATCCTTATTTCATCATTGACCTCCTGGGTTGGGCCGTTCATTTTTGCCTTCCATTTGATCTCTGCCACGTCATCATGACTATTGATCCTATGGATCCAAAAGCTACCAAACTCCGAAATTATGTCACCGATATGTTCAAGAGTTAGTCCCTTTGCAGTTACACTTACTCTTGATTCTATGTATCATCTAAAATCATTTGTATCCCTTTGTCTCGTTTCGATGATGTGGGATACATCATGGCCCTCCTTTGACACGGTCACTCTGTTGACTTCAGCTCATTATCCAAGAAGTTGGTCGAGAGACTCCCTTCCAGTACCTTCTTCGCACTCGAAGACAAGTTTACATCATTGGCTTTCGATCGGGTGATTTACGGGTGTTTGACATCAGTTCCTTTATTCACATTTAGTGAACTATGCTGCCAGTACCTTGAGAGCCATTGTCATTATTGGTGGTCTCTCTTGAACTTGTTAACGATTCACATCATTGACTCGTAATCAAGTGACTTCTTAACGTGTTCGACTTCAACACGTTCATTTGCATGTTAGGATTTTTACTTTGATTAGGTCATTTGGAGCGCAAGACCCTGGGCTAAGATTACACAAGTCTAGGTTGCAAGGCGATGTGACATGATCGTGTTGATTGTTACATAATAATTTGTCACTGTCTTCACTCCAGTCTTCCTACTGTGTCATGTGTCCAAGTCATACATGCTCATGTTAGAAAAATTCTCTCTGATGTTGCCAAATGACCCACTTTTCCAAAGGTTTCTGCCTCATCGCGTCTGTTGGTTAAATAAACACGCTGATGGGCACTCCAAAACAGACCAGAAGCCCTGCCATCGTGGAAGTACACCTGTTTCCCGTGATGGTCGGATTTTATGTGCCAGTGCAACTGTAGCTTGTAATATTCCGTGATGACATGACTAGCTACATTATTCAATAGCGATGTCAGTGCGGCAGGCCAGTTATGTGCCCGCGATGATCCAGATTGGGCGAATTTGTTCCAACAATCGGCCTTCCAGATGACTCCAAACCTGGTTTTTGGCCTAGTTTATGTCGGCCTCCTTTCTCTGGCATGGCTGTTCCGTCATTTGTGATACCTTCCTTGGATATAAGCCCATCTTCCCACCTTTCATGGAGGCTGCTTCTCCTATTTAAACTCTCACCATTGCTATGTGCTGCTAGTTTTTTTGGAGTTCTTAGTCCTTGGAGTGGTTTCTGATAGTGCTGTTAGTACTTGTGAGCTTGTTAGATAGCTGGTGTAAGTGTGACAAGTGTGGGATTGTTGATAGCTTGAGGAAGGTTGTGAAGTGCCTTTGATCTTGTGTAAAACTTGTGAGTGAGAGAGACTTGTGTATTGGGAGATCCATCTTCTAGAGTGAATGCTTGAGGAACATGTTGGCTGGATCCCTCTGAGCAGGCTTGTGACATCAAGACTTTGGTTGTAAGCTTACTCTTATTTCATAATTAATGCAATCAATGATGTTTTCCTATGTCTTGTATGTAATGTACTTGATAGCTCATGACTTCTTGACTTTGTGAGTAAATAGATCATTGTTGTTCCGGTTACGTGCTTTGTTGTATTTCCTTTGCATTGTTTCAGGTTGATCACTCATTAGGAGAAGGAAGCAGAAGCTGGAGCAACGCAACAGAACTCCATCAACCACCAGTTGAGGTAGGCCTCCAACTATGACTGTTTAAGGAAAGCTATTGTTGATCTGTCCTTGTTTGTGACTAGACCCACTCTAGGGCTAGAGGGGTTGCCTCTGTCTGCAGAGGGAACACTTTCCTGCCTCAAAAATTGGTGACTCCACTGGGGATCAAACATAGAATCTATGGTTTCACAGACCAAAGCCTTCCTACCCTGCCTCTTTGTAGCAATTGCAGAGCTTGCATGGAAAAGCGAATTTTTTAAGACGATTCGTTCCAAACTATGCTGAAGTGGCTAAAGTTTTCACGCGGTTACTGAAGCGAGATACCCCTTTTCATTGGGATGCCACTGCTCAAGAGTCCTTTGAGCGTCTCAAGGGTATCCTTGTTTCCGCTCCGTTGTTGCGTCGTCCGAATTATCATCATGACTACACTCTGTATTTGGCCGCTGCCGATACCACTATTGGCATGGTTCTTGTTCAAGATGATGATGATGACACTGAGCATGTCATATATTATCTCAACCACACTCTTCTAGATACGGAAACTTGATACACTTACATCGAGAAGTTGGCATTGGCCGCCGTTTGTGCCATTCAACATTTCCACCATTATATCTTGTTGCGTACTAAGACCATGGTTTCTGATTGCAACCCAATGACGTACATTCTGTCACGTCAGTTGCTGGGGGGAAAGTACTCAAAGTGGATCGTTATCCTCCAAGCGTTCGACTTGGAATTAACCACCGCCAAGTCTAAGAAATCCCTTGTCTTTGTTGAGTTCCTTTGCTCTTTGTCATCTCCTACCGCACCCTCTCGGTCAGAGGACCATATCCCGGATGAAACTTTGTTCCTAATTAGCACCCTCGATCCCTGGTACGAGGATATCATTGTATATCTGCAGACGTCGTCTTTTCGTCCCAATGTGTCTAAGGATGCTCGGTGACAGATTCATCATCAGTCTCAGTCCTATCGTATCATTGGGGACGCCCTATACTGTCTCGGCGCTGACTCCGTTCTTCGTCGATGCTTAACATTTGAGGAAGCTAAGCGAGTTTTGAATGACTTCCATTCTGGCGCCTGTGGTGGTCACATGTCCCGATATGCTACTACTCAAAAGATCCTCCGCGCCGATTATTTTTGGGCCTCCATCTTTAAGGATTGCATTCTTGTTGTCCGCTCCTGTCATGAGTGCCAGATCTACCAGCGGAAGATGCGTGCGCCTCCTGCTCCATTGCACCTTGTTGTTATCATCGGCCCTTTTGCAAAATGGGGCATTGATTATACGACCTGTAACCCTTGCTCAGCCGGGGGGCATGGGTATATTATCGTTGTCATTGATTACTTCACAAAATGGGCTGAGGCAATGCCCACATTATCTGAAGACAGTCACACAGTGGTGCAATTTTTGTTTTTTCATGGTTCAGAGTCCCCCAGGCTATTGTCACTGATCACGGGAGGCATTTCCGTAATCACATGATGACCGAGCTAACAACCTAGCTAGGCTTATGGCATGATAGTTCGACTCCATACTATCCCCAGGCCAATGGCCAAGTAGAAGCTGTTAACAAGGTTCTAGTTACAATGCTTCAATGTACCATTGGCATGCACAAGTCTAACTAGCACTTGATATTGTTCTTCGCCTTGTGGGCCTACTAAACCTCTATGAAGGATGTCACCGGTTTCACTCCATTTCAATTAGTTTATGGACTGGAGGCTACCCTTCCAATCGAGTGCGAGATCCCTTCTTTGAAATTGGCCATCTAATTACTTCCCAACACTACTCCAGTAGAAGAATGCCTTCTTTACCTAGAACGGCTGGATGAGACCCGTCAGCTAGCTTCTCTAGCTATCGAAGCACAGAAGAAGAGAGTGAAAACTCACTTCGATCATACTGTCCATCCTCGTTCTTTTGTTGAGGGAGATTTAGTCCTGCTCTACGATCAAGCGAATGATAAGCTAAGGGTAGGCAAACTCAAGCCCATGTGGCTTGGGCCTCATATTGTAAAGAGAGTTTTGCAAAAAGGGACCTACGAGCTCATTGATTGTGAAGGGAATCCTCTCGATAAGCCCCGGAATGGGCTTTACTTGAAAAAGCACAATGTGTGAATCCCATGCACTTTGGTTTGTACATACATGTGTTTTTAGCAAGTGTGTTGAGTGTGTGTTTGTTCATGTTTTTGGCTTGGTGTGAAGGCGTGATTGCCGCTTATTGTGTCTTTTGCTTCTTGTGCAGATGTCTGGTACACCTTACGTTGGTTTCGCTGATGGTGCCTGCCGCAGTACCCGCAATTTGTCCTCTGCAACGGGGGTGATCTACGATCCTCATGGTGAGTTGATATACCTTCAAGTTGTTTGTTTAGGTTGTACCACAAACAATGTCACTGAATATAGTGTTGTGATTAAGTTACTGGCCGAGGCGATGAATCTCAGTATCCGTGCATTGGTTGTGAACCAGGACTCTCAACTTGTCGTCCACCAGCTCAACGGGCGATATTCCGTCAGATACCATCGCATTTTCAGGTTGTATTTACGTGTTAAATTGTTAGAAAGGAATTTTGATTTCATTACATATCAGCATATTCCACGACGATTAAACACGTTAACTGATGCATTAGCTAATCATGTATTAGACAGACATTTGCGTAACATGTAATCAAAACATCATACAAGAAAGCATGTAAAACACAATAATATACCATAAGAATATGTATATATATATATATATATATATATATATATATATATATATATATATATATATATATATATATATATATATATATATATATATATATATATATATATATATATCGTGTGGCGCACCGAGGCGCTCAAAAATAAGTGTACATGTCCAAATAGAGTCTGTGTTCTCCGTACATCTGAGACACATGTCTCTCAAAAAATCACCAGCAGGAAATAAAAACCTAGGTGTCTACTATGGTGGGTTGTGCTCCCTATAGTACACCGTTGCTCGTGTCACCCGCCTCAATAGGCAGTGCATCCTGGGTTCTACTCCTACTGTGTGGATCTGGGACGCTTTGGGGACCTCCTCGATCCCCATGTAATCTGGAATCCCTGCTAGCAGGCCCTCAAGGTTCTGGATCACTGTCTCCATCGTATCATCTTCTGGAGGAGCCAGGGCTAGTGTTGCAATGCCCTGCGCATCCCTCCGCGCCTCTGGAGCCAGCCCGATGGGTCTCACTGGTCCTACATCTGCATACCATAGCATTCGTCATTAAGACATGTACATGAAAAAATCAAAAAACATCATAAAAATAAAAATAAAAAATATGATCAAGTTTCTTACCACCGTCATCCCACTGCTCTCCTGTGGGCAGCTACATGTCAGGATCTCCGCAGAAGTCCATGCTAGCATATGGCCAATCCTCCACAAAGATCATTTTTCGCTCTAGTCACTCTCAGAAAAATGTCCCCCACGCCACTGGTCATCTGCCACCTCCTCGTGGCATGACATGAGCCCATCGTGTGGCCCTCATCTCACGTGGCCTGGGTAAGTCCAAATCCATGTCCTGTAACTGTAGTGCCGGTACCCGCTCTAGCATGAGCGAGACTAAGATGGATCCATAACCAAACTGCTTCATCTCTCCTCAACTGCAGTTGGTGAGTTGCCTCTTTATGTTCGTCGTCACTGTCTCTACCCAGTTAAACATGGTGGGGTTGAGACACTCGAGAGCCAGCTGTAGCTAGGTCTTCGAAGCCTCATGTTGGGCTTAGGAACCCACTACCTGTGTCACCATGAAAAGCATAGCGCAACGGAACTTCATCGACCACCGGTTGAGGTAGGCCTCCAACTATGACTATTTAAGGAAAGCTATTATTGATCTGTCCTTGTTTGTGACTAGACCCACTCTAGGGCTAGAGGGGTTGCCTATGTTCGCAGAGGGAACACTTTTCTGCATCACAAATTGGCGACTCCACTGGGGAAACACTCGAAACTGTAAGGCTCTGGTTTCGCAGACCAGAGCCTTACAGTTAAACATGGTGGGATTGAGACACTCGAGAGCTAGCCGGAGCTGGGTCTTCGAAGCCTCATGTTGGGCTTGGGAGCTTGCTGCCCGTGTCACCATGAAAAGCATAACACGAAGGACTACATCATCCACTGTTGGGATTGCCACCTTCCCACTCCTTGTCTTGCGTGCCCGTGGGCACACTTGAGCTATCAGCATCTCTAAGGAATCACCCCCAGGTTGCTACCCCTCCAGAATGGGCCTCTCACCTCGACTGGACAGCCCGGTCAAAAAATATATGTCTGTAGAGTCAAACTCGATATCCCGACCTCGGATGATGAATTTCCCATCTGTGGGATTCCAGGCCCTAATCAATAGCTCCAGCAAGTCAAGTTGTGACTGCAGGTGTGGAGTCAGGAAGAATTTGACCAATCCGCATGCCCGTAATGCGTTTCGGCACCCCACATCGGCAAAAGATTCTATATCATTGTTATCATGCGTACGTTCTTGCCAGGCAAATGCCATTATAGTCTGCAGGATGAGAAAAGTAGGATTAGCACTTCATTTGGAAATTTCAACACGAAATTTGCATGAAAACATAAGTTCGCGGCGTCATCGCGTCTGTTTTAAAAACATATGCGATGGCGCAAGGTCGCTAGTTCAGATTTTTCGAGATCATCGCGGAAGTACACCAATTTTCCACGATGATTGGACTGCGCCTTGTGTAATTTTTTTCGGCCATCACGGACCCGATAGGATAAACCCGTGATGACCGAGTGGCGGAGCCCGGTTTGAAAATCTGCCCAAACTAGCACATGGAACGATCAAAATGCATGAAAAGAGTATTAAAATGAAGCGCAGGGCAACGTGTGTCTACCTGGAATGAGTTTCGGGATGAATGATGCACGGACGGGGCTGAATTTCGCTTGCCAACTTCAGTGCTCCAAGTTGCTCCACGGTGAATTGAACAGTACTATGGTAAAAATGAATGGGTTAATCCTTTTTTATAGTGATTTTTGCAAATTTAAAAATTACATTTTATAAATGTGGGTTTTTCTCATTGTTTTACCATATCAATAGTCAAAATATGGTTTTTAACTATGTTTTTATGTATTGTTCATATTATCTCGAACGGGTTTACATGTGATGTGGTTTTTGTGCAAAGCTTCAGGTAGTGGAATTACGACAGTCTCATATACACTTGATCCTAAAAAGTCGTCTTTAAGCTCTTTTATGACTTGAAAAATGAAAAGATGGCCAAGTTTTCCTCTTGACTCATTAAAAGCAACGAGAGGCAGTCGCCTTTAAGCTCTTTTCTCGACCATTTAAACACAAAAATATTGTTGGGTTTTGTCGTTTCAGGCTCGTTATTGGTTGTGAAACGACGTGCTTCCAACCGTTTTTCTACTTTTTCGGGCCGAAGTCACTAGTTACGAAAAGCACTCCTCGATCATAATGGTCGAGCGGTTCTTTCGGGTATCGTTTTATACTTTTTCGGGCTCGAGAGACACAACTCTATGAAAAAGGACCCTTCTGGAGTTTTCTTTTCCGTGTCTTTTTCAGACTCTCTAAACATGAAAAAGACTCTGAGTTTTACCTATGTCGGACTCGTTAAACCCTGACAACATTGGACTCGTCGCCATGACGAGACTCGAGCTTCTCCTTCCCAGGGCCTGTTAAACTATTACTAGGTTGAACAATAACAGGTTTATCATTGATTGTCTATGGCAGCTAGTCACTCTTGAACATTGACACTTTTGCTTCTTGTCGGGTTGGGACATCCATACGTCGTCATTTGGCCTTCCGCGGGTTTGGGGAAACTTTATGGCCCTCCTGCGACGGGTCGTCTCCTGTCGAAATCAGCTCTTTATCCAGGAGATTGATCTAGAGATCCCCTTTGGTACCTTAGAGCTTGCATGCCTCAATGGCAAGTTCTTTTCACCTAACGATCGACTTTCATCATTGGTCATCGATTGGGTGATTCCACGAGTGTTCGACTTCAGCTCCTTCTTCACACTTCATGGATTGTGCTTGGCAGTACCTTGAGAACCACATTATTGGTGGTTTCTCTTGTGCTTGTTAACCGTTTTCATCATTGACCAGTAATCAAGCGATTTTCTATCATGCTCGACCTCAACACATCTATTCGCATGTTAGAATTTGTACTATGATCGGATGGGTTCAAGACCCCGAACTCAGATTACACATGTTCGGGCTGCGTGGATTGGTTTATGATTACATGACTCATTGATGGATGGTTGCAACCATACCTGAGTCTTCATGGATGGCTACAACCATACCTTTATCATCATCATGGTCTTATTAGCTGGATGGCTGCGTCCATACCACAGACCTATTTCGTATGTCTTTTGGATGGCTGCGCCCATGCCTAGACTACATGTACTTCATTATCAGAGATATCAGTTGTACTTGCGTGCAGGTTCTTCCAGATGGTGTTCCAGTTCAGTCAGTTTCGTAAAGAATTTCACCCCTCCCTCTCTCTCGGGCTTCATACTTTAGGGGGCATCTGTTACACAGTAATTTGTCACTGTCTTCACTCCAGTCTTCCTACTGTGTCATGTGTCCAAGTCATACATGCTCATGTTAGACAAATTCTCTCTGATGTTGCCAAATGACCCACTTTTCCAAAGGTTTCTGCCTCATCGCGTCTATTGGTTAAATAAATGCGCTGATGGGTGCTCCAAAACAGACCAGAAGCACTGCCATCGTGGAAGTACACCTGTTTCCCGTGATGGTCATATTTTATGTGCCAGCGCAACTGTAGCTTGTAATATTCCGCGATGACATGACTGGCTACGTTATTCAATAGTGATATCAGCGCGGCAGGCCAGTTATGTGCCCGCGATGATCCAGATTGGGCGAATTTGTTCCAACATTCGGCCTTCCAGATGACTCCAGACCTCGTTGTTGGCCTAGTTTATGTCAGCCTCCTTTATCTGGCATGGTTGTTCCATCATTTGTGCTACCTTCCTTGGAGATAAGCTCATCTTCCCACCTTTCATGGAGGCTCCTTCTCCTATTTAAACTCTCACCATTGCTATGTGCTGCTAGTTTTTTTGGAGTTCTTAGTCCTTGGAGTGGTTACTAATAGTGTTGTTATTACTTGTGATCTTGTTAGATAGCTGGTGTGAGTGTGACAAGTGTGGGATTGTTGATAGCTTGAGGAAGGTTGTGAAGTGCCTTTGATGTTGTGTAAAACTTGTGAGTGAGAGAGACTTGTGTATTGGGAGATCCATCTTCTAGAATGAATGCTTGAGGAACATGCTGGCTGGATCCCTCTGAGCAGGCTTGTGACGTCAAGAATTTGGTTGTAAGCTTACTCTTATTTCATAATTAATGCAATCAATGATGTTTTCCTATGTCTTGTATGTAATGTACTTGATAGCTCATGACTTCTTGACTTTGTGAGTAAATAGATCATTGTTGTTCCGGTTACGTGCTTTTTTGTATTTCCTTTGCATTGTTTCAGGTTGATCACTCATTAAGAGAAGGAAGTGGAAGCTGGAGTAGCACAACGGAACTCCATTGACCACCGGTTGAGGTAGGCCTCCAACTATGACTATTTAAGGAAAACTATTGTTGATCTATCCTTGTTTGTGACTAGACCCACTCTAGGGCTAGAGGGGTTGCCTCTGTTCGCAGAGGGAACACTTTCCTGCATCACATTGATATACATGTCTCTTTCATATGGATGGTTGCGACCATACCATGAGTTTTTATATGTGATCCTTTTCATTATTGGATGGTTGCGACCATACCTTGGGTTCATTATGATCCTTCCTGTTGGATGGTTGCACCCATGCCTTGGATCCATTTACATGATCATTCTCTGAATGGCTGTGTCCATACCACGATTCATGTATTATTATTCAAAGTTTTTAGTATGTATCTATGCTTGCTTGTAGATTCTTTGGCGATGGACTCTGGTTCCCCACATGCACTTGTAAAGCAATTCACTCCTCACTCTAGTTCAACCTTCATGCTTTAGGGGGCATCTGTTACACAACATTTTGTCACTGTCCCTGTACTCCCCGTCCATGATCCTGGAGGACCTCTATAGTGTACCAACATTCTTTCCTATCATGAAGAAACTCTCATTGTATCCCTCTTCATGAGCAGAACAATTCCCTTTTGCATCATTTCCCAAAAATCTTTTGTTTATCCCAGTTTATAGGACCAACACTAATGACCCATGTCCTCCTTGCACCGATATGTAGGGTTTACAGCTGTCCCTAGCACTGATTGGATCAACTGAGCTCTTTCTTAGTGATGTTGATCCTCTTTTGGAAAGTTTTTTAAATATGGAGCCGAAGCTTCCAACTCTAGAAGCTTCTTAACAGAAGTCTGGTAAATGGTTAGGCCAGATGGAGTCGAGGAGGTTAGTTTAGGCTCCTTTCCCCTATTAGGATGGAACTAATCCAAGAGATAAGGCCTTCCCCCATGACAAGAGGAACCATCTCCCCTCCATCCCAGCTATATAAACGTCTCTTTTTCCCAAACACAAGTTAGATTTTAGTCCTAATTATGCTCTGGTTGAGGTTTTGATTTTGAAGTAGTCAACAAGCTACCCATAGTTTGTATATTTCTAGTTTGTGTTTAAAGGAGAATTATGAGTTTGGTTTGATGTGAAGACTAAATGGAAGAGCCTTGAAACTACCATTGGTGAGGCTATCCATGAGATGCTAGCAGAAGTGTGGGAACCCGGATATGTCAGAAGAGAACAACAACATCAAGACATCGGTTGTAATATCTTCTTGAACTAATATAGATGCAACTATTGATTGATTTCCTATGTGAAATGTCATCTCACATATTTATGGCTTAATGTTTCTTGAACTATTAAGTAGGCTGAATACAATATTATATGCTATTACATTTGTTGTTTGTTATTGTTTTCTTGTTTCAGGTGTGCGAAGGAAGGAAACGAAAGATAGCTGGAACGAGGAAGCAGGATCATCACCAATTGGAATAACATTCTAAGAGGTAGGCCCTCTTAATTGATTCTAGCCTAAAGAATTCTTCTATAGATTTTTTACTTGTGACTAGACCCGCTCTCTCAGGCTAGAGGAATTGTTTGTGTTCACACTTAGAATTTACCTGCATCACACACCCACAAGCTGTCACTCCAGACTTAGGAAATTTTCTGGCTGAGATGCTCCCCTTGAAAATTGCGCAATTCTGGAGAGGAACTAGCCTTCCCTTCAGAAATTGTGTAATCTTGTTGGGTTGCCTACTGGGTTCCAACATTGTGTAATCCAGTCAGGTAGCCCTCCCTTCGGAAATTTCGCAATCCAGCCCAACACTCGGCCTTAGCTCAGAAATTGCGCAATTCTGGGAGGTAGTGACCTGCTAGCCCCAGAAATTGCGCAAGGACAACCAACCTTGCTCAGCCCAGAAACTGCACAAATTTCATCCCTAGGCTTGCAGGCTATTGCATCTGCTGTTAGGTTGATCGGTTCCCTCCAAGACTAAGCAAGCCTGATTTGCATGCATGGTCCATTGTTCTGAAAAGGAAAAAAGCAAAGCATCCCTATATTTTAGGGATCTATTTCTAGCAGCTGGAGGTTACATGCAAAGATTGTTTCAGAAACCTCCCGCCAAGTGTGGCTTTTTCCTATATTTGTGGCATGCATGTCATAACATCGATCTTATCAAAACTCATTTGCCGAAAAATGTAGAGCTCATTCCTCATATCGATATTGCAGCTTTGACATCCCACATCACATCTAGGAGTCTTCAGCACATTTAGCTCAGCGTTTTTCAGGGTCAGCCTACTTTTCATGTCTTGTGCTGTGTTTCTGTCGCCTTTTGTATTTCACTTTGTATAAGTGTTGTTTGCTTGGTTTCAATGAGCGCTTGCTCTCATTTTGATGCATGTTAGCTTGCAGAAGCACTATTTCATATTTTCATCACATCTCACTGTTGTCACACACATGACACTGTCTCGGCACTCACAGTCGTCGTTACGGTGACTCGCTTCACACACATGCTTGTTTTCTTGTTTTTTAAATCCTGCACTCATTATTTCATGCATGATCATTCACTCTTGTTTGCACTTAGTTTTGCCATGCGTTCATACTTCTCATGTTTTCATTGCCCGTCACTGGGTTTTGGCTGCCTTGCCTGACTAGAAAATGCACATTTTTAGAAGTGAAGGCTCTGCCTTCCCTCTAGAAATTGTGCAATTGTTGCCCAGCACTAGCCTCCAGGATTGCATTGCGCAATTTTGGGAGGTAGTGGCTTGTTGTCCGAAAAAATTACGCAATATAGTTTGTTGGTTTGCATCTCACTGTTGACTGAAATTGCACATTGCATAGTTTAACTCCTTAGCAAGCTAGGCTAGACTGTGCATTGTGCAGTTCCAGTAGTCAATCAACCTCCTGACAGCTTGGATTGTGCCTTGCGTAATTTTGGCAGTCATTCTCCCAACCTCCCAATGAAAATTGTGCAATCTTCACAGTCAATCACACATGTATGTTGCATATCAGTCCTTCATTTTGTTTTGGTTTTCAACTGACAGATTACTTTCCATGATTGTTGTTATTTCTCCAGGTATCATAGGTGGTTTTCTGCGTCTCAGCAACACAAGTACAATGGCCTCCTAAAGAGCAGGGTCAAAGGACACTGTTGAGAGCACAACTGGAGATGTAGTTGAGCGAGTGTCTATGAGCTTGCCTATCTATGAAGACACCAAATTGCTCATAGAAAAGGGTATAGATATTCTGGAAATACAATACCCATCCAAGTAGGTACGTATTACTCTGCTTATTGTGCCTAATGAATCACTAGTAAGATGTACAGATCGTGAAGAGTATATTCTCTTTTTTAGGAGTTCCTAGCTTTATAGAGTAATAGATGAACTGATAGAGGAAGAAATTCCTGATGGTAGGTCTAGTTCTGTTCAAGATGAAATGGTAGCAACATTGCATAGAGCAACAACATTAGCAGCAACAGAGGGTAGCATGCCTGAGCATGACCAAGGCAGGAGGAGGGTTGTTGACAGTGCAAAGGTGGAGCAAAGCTGTAAGTTCAAAGAAGATTCACTTGTGATGAAAGAAACTTTGGAGATTGAGACTTTGAGGTGACAGCATGATAAGAGGATCACGAAAAGGCATGGAGAGAAATAAAGAAGGAGTTGCAGGAGTTGAAGCGATGAATCAGGGAAGAACAAGAGCTACATAGAGGATAGAAGGAAGCGCGACAGTAACATGTACAATAGGAGGCGCAACATGCACAGACTGATGAAACTATGCCCATACAAGTTATAGACCCATCCCAGTGGCTAGCACAAAGTAGACAGGGTGAGCAGCATTGTCGACCACATGAAAGAGTGTTTAGGAGCATGGATTTCATTATGTGCACGCATTTGATCCACCCTTCGTCACACTCATCGAGGCAAAGACAAGAACCAAGTCTAACTGGAGCTGGACATGTACTTCGACAAGTTGATGCGCATAACCACCAGCACACACTTGGAGATCAGCGTAGTCACTATGCATCAGTATGTTGTTGGTCCAGCTACACTCAAGATTATGATGTGCGTGTTATCAGATGATTTGGATAGAGGATCCAAACCAATGTACCTAGATGCAACAAAGGCAAGAGTTTGCTTCTAGAAGGATGTCACCACAGGGTACATGACACCATCATGGACTACCAAGCTTGGCATTAGTTCGCCACCATTGATCACCACGAGGATGTCGAGGAGTTGGTCTTCCCACAGCTATCCGAGTCTTAGTGATGTCTTGCATGGCTTACTCAAGCCTATTTTTTCTCACATGGGTACATGTGCAAATTGTAATGTAACGTCTTGTAAAAGTGAAAGACCAAGTGTCAGTAGTTAAATGTAACAGTCATGTAGTAGTTGAAGAGTCATGAGGGTGGGTGAAGAGTCACAAAGGGTAATGTCAAGGGTCACCCAGCCCTTTGCTATTTATAGAACCTCATAACTCATTGTAGAGGCTTTTGGGAGCCAAGCTTCCTATATGTGTATCTTAGAGAAAGCTTGGAGTGTATTGTAATGAGCCTTGGCTTCTCCACAGTGCAAAGCTAGTATATCTCTTTGGAGGAGCAGGCAGCAGTGACTGTAACGTTCCGTTATCGAGACTAGTAGTTGGACATGGTTGTATGTATGATTGAAACTTTCACTTTCTTAATATAATAGAGCCAGCACGTTTCATGAATATGTTGTTATTATATTTCAACTATCTTAATTACTCTAACGATATATGTAATTGTTTGCTTACACATGTATGTATGGACTTTTCTATATATGTTTGTATGAATCTTATTGAGATGTGTTGTTGGTTTAACCATCAATAAGGATCATTGGTTAACCTTATTTCCAGCTTGTGATGTGTACTTGCTCATTTGTTCCCTTTGAAGTTACATGTTTCCATAGGTTTCTAAGGGGCACACTCATTCCCCATTCTGTGTGTTGGAACCCTTCATGCACCTTCCTTGACTTGTTGTGCATGTCACATCCTTACCAGCAATAGGGACATATTACTCACCTTTACGCGCAACTGCGGTCAAGGCGACACCGTACTACCCCACTGCTGGTAATCCTACACCAAACGGTCTGAGGTCTAGTTAGGACTTCTTACTAAGGAGATCCCCTGACATGTTCGTAAGTCCAGCACGCAGGAAAGAAAAAGAGAGATACAGGGGGAATAAAAAGAGAGACACAAGAAGAAATATATATTAGAGATGAAAATGATAGACATGATAGGTATAAAAGACAAGGAGGGAAATTAGAGAGATTGATTTTAAAGGAAGAAATGAATCACATGATGGAGGAGGGCAAAGGGAATGTGTTAAGCAAGGGAAAGGAGGAGGAGATAAAAGAGGATAAGGTAAGGGGCATGGAGAGTAGAGGTATCAAGAATAGAAACCTAAGATGAAGTTGATGAATGACAGGTTTTCACGACTGACTTAGCTTGTAACCGTCTTCCCTATTAAATTTGTTTGGATGCTTTTCAATTTCAATCACTTCTTGAATGATATGGAAATGGTAACATGCATTAGGGATCGACATTTTGGCTTGGTCAAAGTAGATTAGGTGTTTAGAGTTATGAGAGTGATCAACAATCATTGATTTGGAGTTACAGTTAAGGCACCCTTTGTGTAATGGTCACCTATCCAAAATCATGTGGGTGTCCCACCTACCTAACCCTCAACTAAAAATTATAGTAATAGCAATGAGAATCGGCACATGCCACCTAAATGCAACACCAACTTGTTTACCAATTTTTATAGTAATAAAAAAGAATAATTAAATTTAACTTAATAAAATATAATTTTCTTATTTTAAAATATAATTAACTTTTAAAGTGGTGATTTGTATACACTATTATTAAAACCAATGTGATAAAATAAAATTCTGTTAACATAATCTTAAAATTATTTATGTGAAGTTTAATAGTGATTTATATATAATATTGTTTATGAGTTGTTTTTAGTGAGACTCTTTGGAAGCTTTTCCAGCCAGTTTTTCCTGTCTAATTTCTCTAAAATCTAGTAGGAATTTATTGAAATCACAAGCTTTATGGTTAACCCCTGCACAATCGAAGTGCCCTAGGGGTTTTCCAGAGTGTTGAATCCATATATACACTCAAAAAAACCATTTTAAATAACACAAATCAAGATTTCACCTCAAATTTTTATGTGTGATTCTAGCACTGGAAAGTCCAAAAAGACGCACTAAAAACAACTCATATTATAGATTATAATATAGATTAATAAATTATGATTTCATTAACCTCATTTTAAAAATGTTATGTTAACTCTATTTAATAAGGGAAAAAAATATGATATTTATAATATTTTTCAAGTATTTGTAAAGGGAGAGAATTAATGGTGGATGAATTTAATTTTTTTGGTATAAAATTATTATTATTTTTTTAAATAATTTAGGTTATTTGAAAATGGAACAAAATATTTATGGATAGAGAGTTATCATTAAAATTTTATCTATTAACTTTATAGGAGTAATTTAATTGGTGATTGTTGTGTTATGAAATATGATGTAAACCAAAAAAAATTAATATTTAAATTTTAGTCAAGTCTAAAAAATAAAAATAAAACTATTCATTAAATAACATTATAACCTTCAATAAATTTTTTATTATATTTGAAATAAATATATATATATATATGAAATATATATATATATATATGATATATATATATATATATATATATATATATATATATATATATATATATATATATTTATTTATTTATTTATTTTGAATAAATAATTTTATTTTATTTTAATAATTATTGTAATTTAACATCATATAAATTACATATTTTCATATTTAACATAGAAGACTCTTTTAAAAAAAACTTAACCTTTTCACAGATATTACCACTTATATTGCCGTTGGAATATCTATAACAATATAAAGTCATTCTCTTCATGTGATACATCGAACTATATTAATTAAAAGTAAAATATACAATATTAATACAAGGAGTTAGTTATATTAATTAAAAGTAAAATATACAATATTAATACAAAGAGTTAGTTTAACAAGTCATTGTCAATATTATTGGGCATTTGACTAACGTGTATATTTGATTTAAATCTTTTAAATTAAATACTTCACTCAATGAATTTATTAAAAACATCAATCTCAAATCTTAAAAAAATCTTAATCTTTCTTCTTAAATATTAATTAATAATACTAATAATAATATAATATCTTATACTAATTTATTATTGAAAAATTATTACAACATAATTATAGTTTTCACCTACAAAGTGTTTCACATACAACACACAGGTATTTGAACCTAACCTGAATCAATTATTACTCGTATAATTCCACATAACATAAACTTGCCACATCAACGACTGAAAAAATTAAACATAATTTCTTATTTAAATACTATTAAAATATATAATTATTTTTTCAATAAATAAATAAATCACTAAATTTTTGCTTTTAATTTATATCTAAATTTTTAATTACAAAATTTACTGAACCAAAATTATATCTAAACACAAATACTATACTTTTAAAACTGTAAATATAATAATATTTACACATGATCGAAACACAAATATTATACTTTTAAAACCACCCGTACAACTTGCTTCGAGAAAGAAAGGGGAAAACTGAAAAATATACATGGAATCTCTTAGATAACGTGATATATATATATATATATATACTCCATAAACAAACCTACCTTTATTTTTGGATGATCTATACAATCAAATAGAAAAAGGTTTAAGATATAGACTATTGTGTAAGATATACACAAATTATAACACTATGAAATTAGAGCAATAATATAAACTTAATATAATGATAATTTGACATGTTTGAATCATTATGTAGTGTCCCTACTAAGATTATATTAAATAATTAGATAACTATATAAATGGACAAAAATAAATTCTCATTCATATATATATGGAACATTGAAGGAAGTCTCGTGATAGTGAGGGTTTTTGTAAACAACGTAACGCATTTTTTTTGGTGGTTGTTGCATACGAAGTAGTTAAGCTGGAATGGGAAAAGAAATGAATCAATAAGAAATATACCAAGAGAAAGGGAATGATGGAGTTACAATAGTTACTTAAAGGACTCATGCAATACAAATAATTCTTATTGGCATTAACATCATTAGTTACTTAAAGCCTTCATGCAATACAAATTCTTATTGGCATTAACATCATTAGTCAGAGGTGGGTATCTTTTCTATTAGGGAAGCCTATTATCTAGAAGTAGGTCTTCATGAACAATAGGCAAAGGAAATATGGAAAAAAAAGTATGGAAATAACATTTATGGCCTAAAGTCTAGTATTTGTATGGTTGGTAATTTGGAGCAAACTTCTCACATGGGAAGATATCTAGAAGCAAATTCTTCCAGGCCCATCTTGTTTCCCTCTTTGTCTTCTTAATAGTGAAACCTTGGAGCATATGTTTATTCGATGCTCTTTCTGTGATGGCCTTTGGAAGAAGGTGGGGGAGTGCTCCTCTAAAACATATTGGATTCTATACGACCCCCATGATACTATAAGAAGATAACAAAATTATGATTTTGATAACTTTATCCTCAATTGCATTTGGAACATCTTCCCTGGACTTCTCCTCTAGGGTATTTGGAAGGAGAGGAATAGGAGGATATTTAAGGGGAAGGAATTTCAATTGGAATCCATATGGGATATTTGATGGGGTGAGATTTTGGGGGTTAACCAAAATCCCAATTCCAAAATAAATCGACATGAGACCTGTGGGTTATGGCCCACAAAGCCTATCAGAAGCGCCTAAGGCTTTAAGCCTTTATCCATGGACCACACTTTAGAATCGAAGCCACCCTTTTATCGGCGGGTTTGCACCCATCGGAAGCCACCACCCATGTATTAACTACATATACATGTATCAACTATTGAATAGGACTTTAAAAGCCCGCAAGCATTGCAATATATTAATACACGATAACACCGTGAATCACCCCTTTCGAATCCTCACCACATATATATATATTTATATGGGAAACATCATAAAACCCGTGGACTTCAAATCTTATACGCCCGCCTTTATAATTATCGGCGGGTCCGGGTTTCGGCGCTCACCATAAACAATAGCCTCCCCTCCTCCGATGCGACGGACCCGACGCCCTTTACAAGCCGGCCTATTATGATTTCGGCTCCGTCATTTCGGCAGGTTCGCATCGGTGGTATTGTAACACAAAGGTATGCGGACCCGACGCCACTTTAGACTGCCATTCATAATATTTCGGATCCGGTTATTAGATCGTACTGTCCAAGCCTTTGCAGACCCGATACTTATTAAGCTCAATTCTATTGTGTTTCGGCTCCGGATTTCGGAGCTCGCCCACTTGGTCGTGTTACGAGTTCCTTTCGGACCCGAAACCTTTATATGCGGCAATTTATAATACTTCGGCTCCGATATATCGGAGCACTCAGTTAAGAGTTCAAAAGGCCCTCTCCGATGCGATATGGATCAGGACCGTTGATCATTCGATCCAACGGCTCCTGTGTGGTTTCGCCATTTCACTCTAATTTTTGCTCGCCGACTGAAGGAATTCAGTGTTAAACACGGGTTTTTGCCATTGTCTCTCAAACATGCATAGTCCCATTAATATCTCTAGATTCTCATCGATCCATTCTGTGATAGATGGTCGATCATACGCATGCATTCATAATCTGGGAATTTAGCCTTGCAGACACATATGAAACAAAGTTGAGAAGAAACCATTTACGCATACATATATAAAACACAGACAGGTGCACAGTTCAACATAAACACACATATATTCTATTATATACAGAGCACGATTATAATTCTAAGGCATTTCAGCCTTAGTACGGGTTCTCCCCTCAACTACATTGCAGCACTCTAAATTCACACAACACATATAACTCTATATGTCTTCTTCTCACACTTGAACACACATGTTCATCACGCACATATATATATGGAACAATGTCGGATCGGATCACTATGAAGGATCCGATCAACCTTTTACAAAAAGCCCTGAAAGCTCTCATTACATGCATGCATACAACACATGGCAGATAACAATAGTAACAAGTCTTCGAGAGACTTATCCAATCCATCCTTTAAATCTGTTTTAACTGCTTTAA
Source organism: Pinus tabuliformis (assembly GCA_031772625.1). NCBI lineage: Eukaryota > Viridiplantae > Streptophyta > Pinopsida > Pinales > Pinaceae > Pinus > Pinus tabuliformis. Next base: position 192,644,797 of record CM062807.1, on the reverse strand, counting down.
AGCATATTTTCCCTGTTTTTCTCCCTTCTTTCAGCTTCGCTGTTCCACGTCTCCCTCGCTCCGCTTTGGATTCCTCCCTTCGACTACGGTGCTGGATGCTCCTGCATCAGACTCCCGAGGCACAAAAATTTATGACCTCCTGGTCATATGCTTCTCCTGTCCTTAGCAATTCTACCCGCTGCATATCTTCAGTGGAACTGCCTTCATGGTCTTCAGTGAGCTGCAACCAAACCTCTGCAGTAACAGTCTTCATCTGCTACACGATACCTCACCAATCTTCCTCCTGAGCTTAGTCTTTTGGCATCCTTCAAGTTCTCTCTTCTGGAACCATATGAGCACTCCATGCTCTAGGTTTGCTGCGATCTTCTCACCTTCGGCTGTCAATCTCTGTGCGACAGTAAGACCACAAACTCTCCAGCTTAACCAACTGTACCTCCTTCCACAGAATCTTCTTCTGCTCTGATACCAAACTGATGGGATGAGATTTTAATGGAATTGGGATTTTGGGCTTACCCCAAGATCTCATTTTCATCAATATCTTTGTGAAGAATGTCAAGGAAACAATTATTATAGTAAATTGGTCAGCCCAAGACTAGCACGTCTCAGGAGGGGAATCCAAACATATGCAAAAATGGTTACCCTTTATCCCTGAGGATTTGTTGGTCATACCACCCCCGCCTAATGGTGTTTCTAAACCTTCTACTTGGTGTTCCTCCCTGGATCCATTTCTGAAACTAAATTTTGATGGAGCAATTAAGGGAAACCCTGACCCTTCTAGCTATCAAGGTATAATTAGACACCACAGAGTTAAGCCCTTGTTCATTTTCCCAGGGACAATTGTAATTAACACAAACAACACATTGGAGTTATCAGGCTTAAGAATGGGGCTAGAATATGCCCAATACTAAAGATTCCAAAGCATTTATGTCGAGGGGGACTCCCACATTATCATCAACATGATTCATAGATTACAAACAAGATCCCATATCCACAAGTTATCAAGAAGTTGGAGACTAGAATCCTTGTTAAAATAGGTGAGGCAACTCATAGAAACCACATCGGTGCTTATCCTATCCCACACGAAGAAAAAGGAATAAGGTTGCAAATTTGTTAGCAAATTATGGATGCCTAGAAATGCCTTTACCTCTACCAGTAATATGGAATTGTTGTCTTGAATCCTCTATTGAAAAAGCTTGTTGGAAAGTAATATAGGAATAATTTCCTTCCCTGGATAGGGTGACTAATGGAGAGAAGAGGGTGGGGCACGTGGCACTACCCCACCAAGCCAATGGGAAGGGGGACATGGCAATGCACCCCCTACACGTCATAATTTAGAGCATTCGTGAATAAGCCAGCTTGGTTAAGAAGGGGCATTGTCTGATTGAGGAGGTTGGCTTCAAGCGTGAGAGATAGAGGTCATCAAAGTCACAGATGGTAGGTTTAATGTAGATGGGGATTACGTATCCCACGACATAGAGGCATCAATGATCCAAATTTAAACAGGAACACAACAAATTACAGATATAACCATACATACAGAGATGCAGCAAAAATAACACTTCCTTTGATTAATATCAAATAATGAAATATGTCTACAAACAGTATGGAAATGATACTAGCTCGGTGATGGTAGCTTATCTCAGAGAAGAGATGTGGTGGCTACATGCCTCTGAACTGCGTTACAATGAGATTCAAGGGCCTTTTTATTATTGAACAATAAGATAAAAACCTAAACAACCAAAACCCTAACCCGAGGATATGTAACACTAAGAGTTTATGGGCCTCGCTGGGGTTAGTTGGGCAGCCAACTTCCCAGGATCGTGCCTTGGTCATATTATCTCCATTTGACACGCATGATACCTCGTTGGAAAGATCTCTCCAAGTACTACAATGGAAAAAAAAACTCACAAAATGTTGTTGGTGGTACATTATAAAAAAACGTCGTTTAGGGCCTCAAAACCACTCCGAAAGTTTAGGACCTAAAAAACTGCTAAAAATAGTAAATTGTGCTACAATTAAGGAAACTGAAAAACTAAAAGAACAATGGTGGGGGTCCACGTGGAATTAGTGGGTGGCCACCAATATCCACTTGGATCAATCAAAAGGAAATCAAGACCTGGTTGAGGGTGGCATAAGAAATGTCTATGGAAAAGAGATAGGAAGTAATGGAAATTGGTATGAAGAGCAGAGACATGCATTGTTTACAACCCTAATTTGACAGAAGCATTTTATCTGTTGTGGATGGGGGGACATTAGGTGGATAGTTAAACATATCAATGATAATGTGAATGAGGAAGGTCGCCTTGAGGCTCAATCAAAATGGGGAGCATGCAGGAAAGAAAAACATATAGATGAGGGTTCTAACGAAACTCACATTGCTCTAGGTAATTTCTATTTTAATACTTGGAACCCTTCCACTTTGTTTGCCTACCTTTCACTATTGATCCATTTTTCTTAAGGAATATCCTTCTCCTCTGCTAGTTCTTTTAGTAATACTTATCTGTATACCCTTGCTCAACCCCTTCCATCAAGTTAGAAGGGGACCAGGGTGAATTTTCTAGGGAGAATTTGATCTAAATTTCATGGGGTAATAGGAAGCTTATGCCCTGGAATTGTGGGATGGTATTCAAGATCTATGGGAAACTAGGTTTATATCTCCACTACATATTGCTGCAATTCTCTTTGTACGGTATCGATTATTATATGTTGGGGAAATTGGGCATGCTTTGAAAATAGTCTAGGAGTAAGGGGAAATTCATGGTGGTGGGCGACCCTAGGTGCTAACCATGACAAAGAATTTCTCTAGGGAGTGTGGGTTGAGTGGTATTTATGGCCATGTTGCATTGAAGTCATGGGGGGTTGATGGTGCTCCTATTTTATTGTTCTGGGTAGTGTTCCAAAGGAAGGATAGAGTGACAGGGGGCATAACATAGTTGGGATAATTTAGCTCTGGGAGTTTTGCAGAGTTTGGAGGGGACAATAGGTACCAACTAGGGATTTTCCTTCTCTACAGTGTTCCCTATTGGCCAGTGAATGCGACAAGCATAAAGAAGTTCTGAGATTTCCAAGAGCATGTCATATTAGGGGGAGAGAGGTCCTTAGGCTCCAAAACAAATTGTATTTTCCAGCTCTAATTGTCGAGACTATTTTCAACGTGTTGAGGGAGAGAGGCAGGCCAAGGAGAGGTTCAACATCCTATGAGGAGAGAGCTTGAAGAGGAATATCTAAGTTACGAAACAAAGTGGCATGATTCACAACAAGGTTTAGGGAGAATGTACTTGAACATGTGCAGGATGAGTTAGCTAGATTTGAAGGGGAAGTGTCCTCACAAAGAGCTTCCCTCTCGGATGGTAAGTTGGTAGTAGAATGGAAAGGTTGGATTCTGGATACTGGGAACACATGTAATTGAGCCAACTAATATATGCAAGATGTAGATCTCTACTGGCAGATTGAATTCCTATTTGGACACATGTTGATGGATAATTAGGAGGTTAAAAGGGATCTTCTACATACTTTGGGCCATGTGCACAACCACATGAAGCACTATGACTGCACATTGGAAAATATAGATCACCTGTTGAATAGGATTGGGAAACACCTTGGTATCCCTCCAATGACAACTAGAACACAAGGTGACCTTGTGGATCCTATTCTACTCATGGGCTTAGAATTATAACTGCTCCACTGGTTGTGTGATGAAACAAGTTTATAATTTTCTTTTTGTAATAATTTATGTATGTGGAAAGATGGGCCAATGCTATAACATAGGTTTGTTGTGTGTTAGTATCTTTAATTTTTAGCTGTCTCTTGTATCCCTATTGAGGGTACAATTTTGACTATGGTTCGACCTCCCTCAAGAGCGACTAGAATGAATTTGTTTCACTATTGATGTAATGTTGAAAATGTAGCAAGGAATGTCTTCTTTTATTTGTGCCTTACTCGAAGATGAAAATTCAAATTCATTCTCATAGTTGCTTGAGTTAGCTGTCAGTCAACATGTGTGATGTGGCCTATTAGTAAGTTATTGTTAGTTAATTCGAGTTAGATGGGTTTCAGTGAGTTGTGGACTACTTGATGGCTAAAATTAGCAATCTAATATAGTTATCTCTAGTGTCTATCAGTTAATTGATCTCTAATTCTATAATAGAGATAGTTATGAGTTTAGTTGGGTAGTTGACTTTATGCTAACTCAACTTACTCTTAGTGAACTAGTTGCAACTGCTAAAATTAGACCGAGTAGGTCATGCGACCTGAATTTCCTATTGAGATTGGATAAAGGCATAATTGTAATTCATTATTATACAATAGGCTTTGTTGGAAATATTAGCAACAAAAGTGTTACTTGATTTGTGCCCTAATCATAGGAGCCAAAATGAGTTCCTTCTTGCCCATGACCCAAGTTCCTAAAAGTTAGAATATTCCCTATAAATTAGGATGAGTTCCTAGAATTTAGGAATCAATCCCTAAAAATTAGGATGAGTTAGGATACAATTACCTGATGTGTTGAAATTGGAAGTTGAGTTCCTGATTTTATAGTGTGACCTGATTGAGGAAACACAAAACTGATTGAGTTTCAAGTGGTTGGCTTGAAATAGGACGATTTGGATGAGTAGTTAACACATGCTAACTCAATAAATCACAAAATCATTCCTTAATTAAAAAACTCACTAATTTTAACCATTCAAATTTCCTTTAAAAGAAGGAACAAAGGCACAAGTTTAATCGTTTTATTGGTGAGCACAAGTTGGTGAGACCACGCAATAGGAAGCACACGTTTGTGCGTAGAGCTTGTGAAAGGAAGAGTGTGCAACAGAAGCTTGTGCATAGGTTGGTAGAGAGAAACAATGATCAACAATATTGCAAAAGTTTCAAGCTTATATCAAGCAGTAAAGACACATGTGTCTTTCAGATTGAAATAGTTGTATTTTCTAAGAGATCAATTGCTCAATTTATCTATCAATAAAATTCTCTAACAAGCAGAGGGTTTTCCTAGTTGGGTTCCCTAGACATTTTTTTTTTTGAATTGTGTCAATTTGATTTTATTTATATTCCTATTCCATTTCATCTAGTAGAGAAATTATGTGTTTACCTGAGAAGAAAGTTTATTTCAAATTACTCATATTAACAGATCATAAATTCGTGGATTTTCTACATGTTATTAGAGCTGAAAACAAGATAGAGACCAAGTTACTTGATCATATTCAAAGCGAGTTGAAGAGGAGATTAGTTGGTGCAGGAATTCTACGAGTGCAAGAATCATGTCAAGTTATGGATTGAGGACAGAGCATGTGCTGGAAGGGACTTCAAATTTCTGTGCATAGAAGGAAAAAATGGAGGTTGTGTTAGATGATAATGGGGTTTTGGAATACATCAAGAATAATATTCCTAAACCTTCTGCATCAGATGCACAACAACTGACTCAATGGAAGAAGGACATTGCCAAAGCTAGGAGGATGATCCTAGAAGGAGTCAGGGACCATATTGTTCCAAATTTGTATGGGAAGGAAACACCATTCCAGATGTTGAAGGCCCTTACTGATCTATTCAAAAGGAATAGTGATGCCATAAAACTAGATTTGAAGAACAAATTGAGGAACATTTTAATGGGCAAGCATGAGCCCTTTGTTACATATCTATCCAAGTTAGCTCAAGTGAGGGATGAACTTTGAGGTGTTGGAGAGACAATTCCACCTACATATCTAATGAGCCTTACTCTTCTTAGGCTTAACAAATCCTAGTAGAGTTTCTAAGATGCATTGAATGACAAAGATAAACTCCCTAATTGGTAGATACTGTGGCCGGATCTTGTGCAAGAAGAGATAAGGAGCAACACAATGGATAAAGTCTCATATGGGAGAAAAGATGACGAGAACTTTGCTTTAGCTTGAAAAGGGAAAAAAGCCAAGGGAAAGAAGGCCCAAGGCCAAACCGAGTCTAATCAGAATGGTGTTAAAGAAAAGAAGGATCTTAGCAAGGTCAAGTGTTTTCATTGTCATGAGTTTGGACATTATGCTACAAAATGTTCAAAAACGAAATCCAACATGCATGATGCAACAACAAGAAGAGAAGCACTCTCTTCTCAGTTTGAATTGGATTTATCTTTGATAGCTTTCATGACAAGCTCAGTTCAAGGTAGTGTTTGGTACATTGACTTTGGGGCTTCATTCCACCTGATAGGGGATAAAGAATTCTTCAACATTTTGGAGGAGAAAGACATGAAATTCCATATCAAGCTTGGAGATGATGGCAGATACATGACCAAAGGAGCTGGTACAATGATATTTAATACAGATTTTTGTTCCCTTCTCCATCTCAAGAATGTGATGTATGTTATAGGATTGAAGAAAAACCTTGTCTTAGTAGCAGTCCTTGAAGACAAAGGGTATGATATAGTATTCAACAAAGGGAAGGCCTGCCTCAAGCAGACAATTCAAGTAGGTTGGTGTCAGGATTGAGAACCTCTAGAAATTTGAGGTTGATGCATGTGCAACCTTGAGTAGCAAGGCAGGAAGTGCTCATAATAGAGAAGTGATGGACTCGCAAAGCATGGTGGGAAAGAACATGTATTCAAATTAGGCTACATAGAAGAAAGCATGGAAGTTTTCTAGTTTAAAAGGAGTAGCTGTAGCAGTGGAGAACTTGGTAGTGTTGGGGATATATCTAGGTGGACAAGGTTCTTCGAAGAACACCTTCCTCGCTAAAAGGGAGTGTTGAAAATGTCAACGAGAAAAAGGGTTACTTGATTTGTGCCTTAATCATATGAGCCAGAATGAGTTCCTTCTTGCGCATGACTCGAGTTTGTAAAAATTAGGAGATTCCCTATAAATTAGGATGATTTCCTATAATTTACGAACAAGTCCCTAAAAATTAGGATGATTTAGGATGTAGTTAACTTATGTGTTGAAATTGGAAGTTGAGTTCTTGATTTTTTAGTGTGAGTTGATTGAGGAAAAACACGTGATTGAGTTTCAAGTGGTTGACTTCAAATATGATGAGTTGCATGAGAAGTTAGCTCATTCTAACTCAATCAATCACAAAATCATTCCTTAATTAGAAAATTCACTAATTTTAACCATTTGAAGTGCCTTTAAAAGGAGGAACGAAGGCACAAGTTTACTTGCTGTTTTGGAGAACATGAATTGGTGAGACAAAGCAATAGGAAGCACGATTTTGTGCATTGTGCTTAGGAGAGCAAGAGTGTGCAAGAGAAGCATGTGCATAGGTTGGTAGAGGACAATAGAGATCAATAGTCTTGTAAATGTTTCAAACTTAGATAAAGCAAGAAAGACAAGTGTGTCTTCCAAATTGAAACAATTGTATTTTGTAAGAGATTAATTGCTCAATTTCTCTATTAATAGAATTTTTGAACAAGAAAAGAGTTTTCCCAGTGGGATTCCCTGGACAATTATGTGTTTTTGAATTGTATGATTATTCTTTTATATATGTTCCTATTCTATTGCATCTAGGAGAGAAATTTTGTGTTTATGTGAGAAGAAATTTTATTTCTGATTGCTCATATTAGAAGATCAAAATTTTGTGGATTTTCTACAAGTTTTGTGTGCGGGCTTGAGGATTAAGCAGAGAAATTTCTGTTGGGAACTATGTAAGGAAATAGGGAAAATTCATATTTTTTAGGGGAAAATTTGTGTTAGGAAATAGGAGCTCCTAGCAAGCCTTATTTTCCTAAGTGTTTGGCAAGTATTATGTACATTTGATCAATATTTTAGGGAACTTCAGGCTTGAAGCATATTCTATGTAATAGATCAGATTGATCAGTTGATTTAATACAAGTCAAAGGGGTTTGTCCTAGGTGGGTTACCTAGATAAATTTTGTGTTCTATGTGTGATTGTGTTTCTATTCATTGTTTTATTTTCACAGAATTTTGGTAGTGAAATCTTATATCTTTTGTGATCAATTTTCTCTCATTAGCAGTTGCAAGGTATCCAGGATTTTCTACTTGGAATCCATGGTTTTTTAGTTAATATAATTCACCTCAAAAAATAAAAACATCATTAGTCACGATTTGTGCAAATCTAGGTGTCACAGACTAGGTGAGTCCTACTTAAGAAAGGTCACCATATTTCCAAGAATATTGGTTAACATCCCATAATTGGAAGGATCTAGGGTTTGAGGGATGTAAGAACATATTCAACTCGTGGAATACTATGAAGAATCCTTACCTAAAGTTTAAATATTACTAATTCCCATAGTATTTATACATTGGTAGAAAGGATCCCCAAGGACTTAGGAGGTAAAGGAGGGAAATATAGTGCAAAATCGAAACTTAGGTTTAGTGATTCAACTAACAACCTAATGGGAGACCGTAGTAAGGTTCCAATGTGCGATTCCTTTTTGCAGGCCTACTATTAGGATTTGGATCATTCTTTAAAGGATGGTCAACAAATATCCTTGGAAAGAGAGGATGGTTTTACTAAAAGAAGAATAAAGACATCTATTTTTTAGGCTTTGGAAGGAGTAATCCTTGAACTTGTGAAGCATTATCTTGTTTAGAGTATTTCTTTCTTAAGCTAGTTGATTTGAGGAAATAATTTGGTTTGAAATTTTTTGGGTTGAAGGGTGAATTTGAAACATCTTTGAAGTTGGATTTAACATGATAGGGGTCCCATTCTTGGTTACAATCCACCCTTTCATGTCTTGTCTCCTCTGGATGGTTGGGGTTATTATTCAAATCTAAGGTATAACCTCTATTCACTCTTAAAGAAGCATGCTTCATGGATAATTATTTCCTATCCATGGGGCCATGAAATCATTTATATAATGCAAAAGATGAGTTTATGGAGAAAAATCCAATTTGGGTGATATTATCCACCTTAACCATGGAGCTATAAACAATATAAGTCCCTTATAGTTGTTGGGAATTCACTTGTAAAAACACTTTAATTAATGATATATTTTTTTACTAGTAATATTAAGTCGGTGGAAATATCATTAGTCATGATAAATGTTAGTCCTAGTCTTTATGAGTAAGTATATTTTGTAATGGGTGGTGGAAAATATTCAAGTTATAAGAACATCCCATTTATATGCACAAGGTGCCATGCCTATGGCATGTGGATAAGGACTGTGAGAAGGATTTACAAAAACTGTTTGGTGGAATAAGGACATATCTATTGAATCTTCTCATTACTTGACAAGCATGAGACATTGGTATATTAGTGGAATCAAAGTATTCATTACTATTTTCACTTCAAACTTCCAAGTTGATATGTTTGGGGGTATCTAAGCTCCAAGACTATAATATGACATGTTATATACCTCTCAAAACACACTATTAATTTTGTTTTTTTAAATTTATCTAGAATATCCATACAATATTTTCTTGATTGATACTTCAATAATTTACCATTGTTTTTCTTTTCACTGTCCATTATTATTTTATAATACACCTTTGTAAATCAAACCTCAACTTTTATACATAAGGGTTTCCTTTATTCTATTTCACTTAAATTTATCATTTACTCTTATTTCTTTCCCTTATGCTCTTTAATTAATGTGAGAATTGATGACATACAACTTTAACTTTAATGTTAGACTCAATATAGAGTATTCTAATTCACCTTAATCTATGTATTTACTATGATTGACTATTTATTTAATTAGGATTAACTTCTCTCGAATCCCTTAAAATATATATATATATATATTCCATGAATTCTCAGACTATTAAGTAATATATATTTATGGTAACAATTATGGTCATAATATGACATTAAGGGTTTTATTCGTATCTCGTTTACATTTTATACTAAAGTTTAGATTTGAATTACCATTATCTTCCTAAACTTGTGGATCCTTTGTATAATAAAAATACTCATACACTTGATTGAGTATATTGTGGGACACCCTTTGTATAATAAAAATACTCATACACTTGATTGAGTATATTCATGGCACAATTTGGTTGAGTTGTGACCGTAGTTCCACCTACCTTCATGTGGTATAACATGGAAACATGCATAAACCCTTGAGCTGATGGTTATGATGAGATCTTCATCGATCAACGGTTTTCATTATTAGGGTCCCCTTTTGTTTTCATTTTACATTCTATTCACTTGGGTTGCATACATAGCTCTGCTTCGCTATTCTCTACGAACCTGAAACAATTGAAACCCTGCTCTCTCTTTAGATTTTTTTTATTCTCTTTGAGAAAAATGCGTTGTGGTTCCAATGGTCGGATAAGCACGCTGAAGGTAAGAGTTCATTTTCCAATTTTCCAATTAATTTTTCCTTTTGGTTCTAATTATTTTAGATTTAACCAATCTTTCTCTTGTTATTACAGGTGCATAAGGAGTATCTTCTTGAGACTTCTCCAATGTTTTATTATTTTCAAATGTAAATCTCTCGTATTTGGCTCTTATGCCTGATAAATTTGGTCACAAGGATTATTCCTCTTTATATTATCCCTTAAGGTGAATTATTGTATTTATATACATTTATTTTTCTTATTTCTTTGGACCAATTTTATCTGTACTAGGTTTGTTCTAATTATTTAAGCTAGGGTTTTTAAATTAGCCCTTTGTTTTGTCTTGTGCATAACTTCATTTGTGTATCATACTGTAACTTTGGACTTCTCCTTGACCTACATGGCTCTCGGCGGTGGTTATCTTCTAAGAAAGGTTCACTCTTCGACTGGTGAGTTAATATTCTCATAAAAATAAAAAATACCTTGTAATTGTATTATCTCTTGGTCCATTACATATTGGGTTTATTGGTAAAAACCCTAAACAAAACAATTTGGCTCTGTTTGACCTGGAATGTAGTTTTAAATTTAGTATTCAATTATATTTTCTCATGGCTAGGCTAAGTCGTAGTTGCCTTTAAATTTTTATAGAGCTTGTTGAATTATAAGATAATAACTCTACTTAAATGTGTTACTTTTATGCCTTTCTATAATTTGTATTAATTAAATTTTAATGTTATTCTTAGATAAAACCTTTGGGGTTTATGGTGAAAATGTTTTCTCATGTAGGGTCTTTATTATTTTTATAAAATTTAAAGTTATTTCATGAAGCCTAATCTTATAATTTATTCTCTTTGATATTTTCTAGGTATGCTAATACTGAGTGTTTATGTTTCGAATGCTTCTTATATAAGCTCGAGCATGGAACCAAAACCTCTCAATTTCTTCACGGGTTCGACCTCCTTCTTATACAGGTCGTTAGACTCACACCCTTGGTCACTCTTCTATAAGAATTGGTTCTCTCGTTCATGTTCTGAGACATGGAGGTTGATCTGGACTATTTTCCCTACAGGGAAATGTATTATAGGTAGTTTTTTCCTTGTTCACTTTTTTTTAAAAGGAATAAGACCAAAATCCTTCTGTTGAGATAATATTCCATTGTAATAAAATATGGGTATTTTCAACCTTATAAATTATCAACTTCCATGTTGGGTCCTTATAATACTAGTGTATTCCCTTATCGTTATTGTTAGTGTATCCTCCTATTGTTCCTGTTGTGCCCTTACATTATTATTTTTAAGTAGGCTCTGATTATATTTTGACCCCTTAGACTCCTATATATACCTAGAAGGTCTTATCATTTGCATCATCCAAGAATTATTCATTTGTGTAATGTAAAGGAGGTTTCCCCCTTGAAGAGGCTAATTTTTAAGTCGTTGATCTATATTTTCTTCTATTTTGTGAGCTGGTTGCATAGCATTTGGTATCAGAGCTTTGGATTCTAGGGTTTCACTTCTTCAAACATGACATATTGGAATCTTCACTATAATTTTTTTTCCTACGAGTCTTCAAAAGAGGAAATTACAACCACATGGAGCCGAAATAGTGGTTAACTTTATGTATGAATTTCAGATCTTGGTTCGCTATATTTCCAGAGATATGATAGTAGGAAGTTAGGGTTTTTGTAGGCTCCAAAATTCATTCTCAAATAGGGGAACTAGGGAAAATCGTCATAAATTTATCTCTGAGCATCAGATTTGAATTTCTTAAAAGGTGGATAAATTTGAACGGAAGTTTGTTTTTCATGTATCATTTTCAGAGCCAAAGGTCGAAATAGTGACACATGGCACTCTGTACAAGTTCGATCCAATGAACTAGTTGATAATCAGGTCATCATGGGAGGTTGGGAATAAATCTTTATTGAAGAATACAATCTCGGTCTGAATTGTGGGGTTGGAAACAGGACTCAGAGGGATACCACAGGATGAAATTTTAGACCTTGAAGATATGAAATTATAGATATACAACAATCTCAATATCGAGCTCCTAAAAACAAGAAAAAGGTGTTTAATTTTTTTAAATTTTGCATTACTTTTATTTGAAAAATCAGTCTGAAGTGATTCAAAGGGAATAGAGAAACATGGATATAATTGTTTGATTCCAAAATTCCTCGAAACAAAAAAATAGACACACCTAGTAAGCAACCATAAATCTCTTCTATGACACATAAAAAAGAGGAAGAAAATCAACATGACATATTAAAATGATGAGGCCAAGTGCAACAAATTTCATTCTCACAAAGAGTAACCAAAAATGAATTGGAAGTGATGATGAATTTTAAGACGGATGGTTTAAAAAGGAACATGGATGCTTTAGAATTAAAAATGGAAGGTTTGAAGGATGGTTTAAAAGCACAAATGGAAGGTTTGACAAAGTTGCTACAAGAAATGCTTCCTAATGGCGACAAGGTATTCCATCAAACTCGTGATGAGAACAAAAGGAATATTAATAATGATTTTAAAGATTCTCACTTTGGGTTGAAGGGCTACCACATTCCAATGGATGATATGAGGAAGTTTGATGGCAAGGATCAGGTAATATGAATACTACAGTTGAAACAATATTTCGATCTACATGTTGTGCAACCCTCACAAAAGGTACATATTGCATATTTACGTTTAGAACCCAAATAATTTGTTTGGTATAAATGGATTTTTTCTCGTAAACCTCTTGTCACCTGGTTAATTTTTATGGAGGAAATGATAGCACATTATGAAGATACAAAGAGAAACACCTCCTTTAGCCAATTCATAAATCTCAAACAAAAGCGCTCAATGGCAGAGCACATTGAAGACTTCCAAAAATTGAATTTTAAGGTAACTGATATTCCAGAGGAGCATAGGATTGATGTCTTCATAGGAACTTTAAAGGATAAAATCCAACATGAGGTTCACCTTTTGGAACATGATTCATCAGAGAAGGCATTTAGGGTGGCAAGAAAAGTTGAAAGCAAAATTATGGCAACAAGGAAGTATACCACTCACAATTATAAATATGGAAGTGTTGTTGCTGCTAGTCTTCCACAACCTACAAGGTTGACACCACAAAAATTGGAAGAAAAAATAACAGAAGGGATTTTTTACAGTTGTGATAGAAAATACACTAAAGGTCATAAGTGTGTTGAGAATAAATTATTCTACATAAATTGTGAAGAGGAGGAAGAAAAAGAACAAGAAACATCAAAAGAGGTAGATATACACGAGGACCCAACCCTAGATAAAAGTAGAAATGGATTTGAACATATCTTGTAATGCATAGGTAGGAATTACCACTCCTCAAACTCTCAATATAGAAGGATATATCAAGAAGAAAAAGGTAATAGTTCTGATTGATTTGGGTAGTACCCATAATTTTATTCATTATAAGATATCCAAGGAATTGAATTACTTCCTATATCTAGCACCAGAGTGTCAAGTGATGGTTCAAATGGAGGAACTATAAATTGCTTTGGAAAGTGCCATAATATCAAGCTAACCATGGGTGAATATGTATTGAATAATCAAATGCTTTCCATTCGAATGGGTGGTGCTGATGTTGTACTAGGAGTTCAATGGGTACAATATTTGGGGATGGTAGATTTTAATTTTCAAGAACGTTTCTTGAACTTTTTTTGGGAAGGAAAGGAAGTTGAATTAAGGGGTATTGTAGGGAAATCATGAAAGATAGTAAACTTTAATGGCATGAAAAATCTTCTAAAGAAATAACAATAGGGCATAATTGCACAATTATGCTCACTAGAGGTTCAAACATAGAAATTGTCTATTTTTCCATATCTCCAAAAAGTATTGTACAATCATTCCAATGTATTTGAGACTCCCAAAGGCCTCCCACCTATTTGTGATTAGGATCATGCTATTCATTTGATTCTAGGAAGCATTCCTCCAAACATCAAACCTTATAGATATCCATATGTCCAAAACACTGAAATTGAACATATGGTTGTAGAAATTCTAGACGTTGGTATAATTCAACCTAGTCAAAGTTATTTCTCTGCTCCAGTAATATTGGTGCATAAGAAGGATAGATCATGGTGCGTGTGTCCATATTATAGGGATCTCAACAAGCTCATTATTAAAGGTAAATTTCACATTATTTTCATTGATGAATTGTTGGATGAATTACATGGAGCAATTTACTTCAACAAGTTGGATCTTTGTTCAGGATATCATCAAATTAAAGTGAAGAATAAAGAAATTCTAAAAACAACATTCATAACCCATGAGGATCATTATGAATTTTTGGTCATGCCTTTTAGTCTTACTAATGTACCTTCCACATTTCAAGGTTTGATAAATTCCATTTTCAAACCCTTCCTTAGAAAACTTGTGTTAGTATTTTTTGATGATATATTAATCTACAACAAGTCTTGGAAGGATCATGTTCAACATGTTGACAGGGTGCTCAAACTATTATGGGAGAAACATTTATATGCAAAAACCTACACATTTTTATTTTCAGTACAGGAGGTGGAATATTTGGTTCATATTGTATCTCATGAGGGTGTTAAGGTAGACCCTAACAAAATTAAAGCCATTAAGTAATGTAAAATCCGCATAACCATAAAGCATCTTTGAAGATTTCTTGGCTTGATAGGGTATTATTGCAAGTTTGTTAAGAATTATGTGAGAATAATAGTACCTTCAACAACATTATTGAAGAAATATGAATTTTCTTGGAATCCATAAGAAACTAAGGCCTTTGAACATCTTAAAGATGCAATGTGCCAAGCACTGGTCTTATCCACGTCAGACTTCACAAAAGCCTTTATTGTGGAATTTGATGCCTTAGGAAATGGAATTGGTGTTGTTTTAATGAAATAAGGAAGAACCACTGCTTTTCAAAGTCGTCCAATCAAAGGAAATTATTTACACAAACCTATTAATGAGAAGGAAATGTTAGAAATACTACATGCACTAAAGGAATGGCGACCTTACCTAATGGGAAGACACTTCAAGGTAAAAACAAATCATGATAGTCTTAAATACTTTTTGGAACAAATATTGTCTCTAGAAGAGAAACAAAAATGGGTCACAAAGATGTTTGGTTATGACTTTGAAATCATCCTACAAAAAAGGGAAGAAAAATGTTGTTGCAAATTCACTCTCAAGAAAGGACGAGGAGGTGGAAGCATTGCTTTGTTCCATTTCTATTATCCAACTTGATTGGATAACCGAAGCAAGGGATGAATGAAAGAATGATGAAGAGGTGTGGACACTCATTCAAAAGTTGCAACAAGATCCCAGTACATCTAATACATTTAGTTGGGAAAATGATTCATTATGTTACAAATATAGCTTATATCTTTTTAAGAATTCCCAACCCAAGCAAATGATTCTTTTGGAATTGCACACTTCCCCTTTAGGAGGGCACTTGGGATTTTTAAAAACTTACCACAAGGTCAAGAATTTATTATTTTGGGATGGACTTAAACTGATATTTTTAAGTTCATGGCAGAATATTTGTTTTTCCAACAAAATAAAGTTGAGACAATTAAGATGATGATCAGTGGTTGTCATTGATGTCAACCCAAGCAGCACCAGGGGCAACCCCGATCTTGCATGAGTATTTTTACTTGAAAAAATAATCTATGATTCAAGGATCTCTATATGGATTCTAATTGTCGAGATGTTTCTGTTGATATATGGCACACCACATAATTCTTTGCGGTTTGAGAGATATTCGTGTTTGAAGTTAGTAACCTTAGTTAGTGGGCTAAAACCATACAGGGTTGTGACATGGCACTCATAATTGGTTGTGGTCACTGAATAGTCAATAATTAATAATGTTTTTTTTTCTCCTAAAATCCCTCCAACTTTCACTTGTTAAGGATCCTCTCAACTCAAGACATTCATATAAATAGTGACCCTCGTATACTCCTCTAACAGGGATTTTGTGGCTTCAAATAGGACATCGTGGAATTTTTGCTATAAATTTATCTTTTTGTGAAGCTTAAGAAGTTGAAATGAAAACCCATTTGAGCCGAAATTGTGATGAACCTCTTGATCAAATTTCATATCATGGTTCGCTATATTTTCGGAGATATGATCTAAGAAAGTTTGGGATTTTGTAAGCTCATGAATTCCATGTCTAACAGGCGATGTTGGGAAAATCATCATAACTTTCTCTCTGAGCATTGGATCAAAATTTCATAAATAGTGACAGAAATAGGTTGGACTGTAGTTTTTTGGATATTATTTTCTAGGCCGAAGGTTGCAAAAGTGACATGTGGCACTTTGTACAATTTCTCTCTACTGAACTAGTCTATAATTAGGTCATCTTGGGAGATTGGGCATAACTCTTTCTTGAAAAATCAAATATTGATTAGACATTTGGGGTTGGAAAGCGGACCTAGGGGGATACCATAGGATGAAATTTCAGACCTTGGAGATCTGAAATTAGATAGATAAAATATATTCAATATCAAGTTCCTAGAAGGAAAGAAAAAGCATGCATTCAAGGATCACTGCAGTAAGGACCACATATCAGCAGTCAAGGGTCAGTTTTGGATATAGTATACATAGAGTCTAGGAATATATCAAGAGTGGGAGTATTTTCCTACTGCTACAATGAGTCAACAACAAAAGTGACAAGCACACATCAGGTACGCATTGCAATTTTAATTTGTATTTATTCATTATTATATTTCACTTACATGTGTTTTGCAGGCAGAGGTAAGTTGAAGCGTATTTTGTTTTGTTTTGGGATTGGTTTTGCTGAGAAAATTTTGCATGCAAGTAGAAGAATATTCAAGTACAACATCAAGCAAGAATTCAAGAGCAGAAGTATCAAATCAAATGAAGCATTGCAGCAGGACATCCTTGAAGACATGACAACCATCCAGATATCGTGAAGTATTGTTAAGGCCAAGAGTCATCATTGTAAATTTGTAAAAGAGTCATTTATAAAAGAGTCATCATTCTAAAAGAGTCATTTGTAAAAGAGTCATCATTGTAAAGATTGTAAAATAGTCATTTGTGAAAGAGTCATTCTGCCTAGAGTCAAAGGGACAGTAGGTATATGAGTCACTGCTAGGATGATGTCATGGTTGGATTGCAGGTCATAGAGTGTTTGGGTCATGGAAACTTTTAGGGGTGAATGTTCGCCCTTTGGCGAAATTAAGGGGTTTTAAATTTTTAGTGGGCAAATATTTTGTATCATAGTACATTTTTACAAATCGCCTCAAATAGCCCACCTTATTTTAAGGGAGAGGGTAAAAAAGGTAAATTTAGCCCTTGAAATTAGGAGTTAAAACCTTCCATTTGTCCTAATTTTCAAGAATAGGTTTTATTTAAATGAATCCTATGGGCCAAATACCATATTTATAAAAGAGGTATTGTAAATTAATAAAAATATAAATAAATGAGAGGTATGGTAAATAAATAAAACAATTTTTTATATTTACTCCATAAGTCACCTTATATACATGCAAGGGTGTAAACAAATAAAAATATAAATAAAGTGGAGGTATGGTAAATAAATAAAACCTCTTTTTATATTTAGTCCATAACCCTCTTTCTATTTATGAAGGCCCAAAAAGGAGGTTTTATTTAAGTGAATCCTATGGGCCAAATACCATATTTGTAAAAGAGGTATGGAAAATTAATAAAAATATAAATAAATGAGAGGTATGGTAAACAAATAAAACATTTTTTTTATATTTACCCCATAAGTCACCTTATATTTACAGACACTCAAAAAAATGCGTTATATTTAGGTGAAACCTATGGGCAAAATACTATGGGCCAAATACCATGGGCTAGATTATTATTAATACCATGCAAAAAAACATTATTAACCCTAATATTAGTATTAATAAAATTAAAAATGGCACATGGTATTGACCCATGGTATTCACGTGGAATGTAGCCTATTTAAATGGGGGAATTAAACCAGCATAGATCCATCTTTACTTTGGATCTACTAAGCCCCGAGAGGAATAAAATATTGTGATATGCAAACTAGCATAGAGTGAAAAAATATTTGATCCCTCTCGAGGCTTGGTGGGTCAAGAGTAAAAATGGATGTTGTAATTTAATGTATGTTAAACATTTTAACTTGGTTAAAATAAAAAATAAAATAAAAATCAATTATTAATTTTTATAAATTACTAATAGTAATTTTTAAGCTCCAGGTTTATGATAACCCATGGTATTGACCCATGGTAATACCATGGTACTCATGTGAGCATAGATTATTTAAAGGGGAAATTCTATCATCTTAGATCCATCTTAATTCTGGGTCTACCAAGTGCTAAAAGGGATAAATAGATTTCATCCCCCTAAGAGTGGTAGATGTGGAGTTAAGATGGATATAGGTTGGTTTTTATGATAATGAAGATATTAAATAGACTTAAGAAATTATATTGTAAAAACATCTTAAGGTGAATGCTTAAAGCTACATTTAGTCACTTCACAAAATTTAGTAAAAAATACCAATATCTCCATTAATACTGGTTTTTAACTTTTTCTGATTTAACAAAAAAAATTCAAAACAATGAAACCTTATCACTCTTTCTGCATCATCCTCGCAGAAGATTTCTCACCATTTTTCAAACATTCTCAATATGATATCTTCATGAAAAAGTTTAGGTACTGATGTTGGATTAGTTGTTTGAAAAATAAGCTGGTTTGTACAACCTTTCATCTTCTGTGCTATTCTTAGTTTGTCCTAATGATCTGTAGGGGTTGGAGCCATTGCACCATATTTTCCTAAAAGGTGGAGATTTTTCACCAAAAAGGAAATTAATCTACATGTTACAACGTTGTTAAAAAATGCGATACCTATGAGGGTAGTGAATTATGCTAATAAGCAAATTAGATTAGGAGAGACACAATTAAATTTTATTATTTAATTGAAGATTTCCAATTAAAATAATAATAAAGCTACATTTATATATTCATATATTGATTGGAAGGATTCTCACAATGGTCACTTCTTTCAATTAGATCCCCTTCAAGCCTTTGGGATACCTAATACTTTCTTACATAATATAGTTGGGGCTTGCTACTTGTTGGCGTGTTGGGGTAAACAAACTTGATGTGTTTTTTTTTATCTCGTAGTTGGAGTATATGGAATAAGAAAGAAATTTGATAACTGGAAAAATGTTGTAGCTTGACAAAAGTTGTAGAGAAAAGATTGATCTCTCCTACCTTGATAGAACTTGTTGTTAATATCAACACTTACAAGAACTTTGTTGCGGAATATTATCAAAACTAATAGAAGGATATGAAAGAGTGTATTGTAAGAACCTTGACAAACATAGCCACTGAAACTTGGAAAATTGTTTGTAGGAAGAGAAAATTATGTTTCTTTTTTCCAAACATGTATGTTAGTATATTACAATTTAATGAATATGTTTTCTTATTATCATATATGGTTTCATACTTTAAAAAAACATTCACCAAGACTTCATAATGTTTTATTATTCAGTAAAAGATTTGCCAAGATCTTACAAGATTTTATAATTCAGTGAAAGATTCTTCATCACTGTACAAGATAATATAATCTGGTGAGAGATTCGCTAAAATAATTATATATACATATTATATTATTGATAAAATCGTCTCCCATTTTTCCTATGTATCATGGGGATTAGCCCATTTATTATGCATATAAATTTAAGGTGGTTCTTAAAATTTTCCCTAGATTTGGTCAAGTACTCTAAAATCATTGTACATCTTATTGAATCGAGGATTGTTTTCCCTGGTTTGGGAATCCACAATATTGTTTTATTCCAGTCATTATAGGGTGGCATGGAGGTCCTAGGCAGGTGTATGAATTCCCCTACAGGTTGGGGCCTATGAGCACTTCAGGGTGGTAGGTTGGTGCTAGGGTGAGTTGTGGCTCGCTAGGGTATTGGGGCATCCATTCAGTTGATTACTGAAGAAACCAGGGAATTAAGGTGTCCTTCCAGTGGGAGATGGAGAATAACTCTTTTCTAGAATTCTAGGAAGTTTTTGCTTTCATTTCAGTTGGGGCTGAAGATTAAAGAATTTATTAGAAAAGCGTTTGATGGTTTTTGACTTGGAGGGGTTTTTCCACCTAAAATTATTCATGTGCCTACTGTGTTATTTTATTTATTGTTATTACTGCATAAACATTAATAATAATTGAATATTAACTAATGTTCTGAAAAGATTTGAAAGTGCAAGTTGCTAAGGAATATTGATTCACCCCCCCCAAGTATTTCCAACAGAAGACCCCAGGTCTGTTACAACCTTTAGCTATTCCAAGTCAGTGTTGGGAGGAGGTCTCAATGGATTTTATTGCAGGTTTACCCAAGTTTGAAGGAAAGCGTGTCATCATGGTGGTAGTTGATAGACTTACCAAGTATCCATACTTTTGTGCATTATCTCATCCTTTGAAATCTAGTATAGTTGCTAATACATTTATGGAAACAATTCAAAAGATACACGGAAACCCAAATATTATTGTAAGTGACAAAGATCCCATTTTTACTGGAAATTTTTGTACACAATTATTTTCTTGTCTTGGTACTCAATTAGCTCATAGCTCATCTTATCATCCTCAATGTGACGAGCAAATTGAGATAGTGAACATATGTTTGGAAGGATATCTTTATTGCTTTGTATCTGAAAAAAAAACATAATGGGTCAAGTGGTTACCTCTATATGAATGGTGGTATAACACTTCCTTCCATACTACAGCAAAAATGACCCCATTTATGGTACTTTATGGATATCATCCACCATCAATCACATCATCTTTAAGAGAAAATTCTAAGGTTCACGTAGTGGAATATCACATTGAGCATCAACAACAAGTTCTCCAACTCTTAAAGGATAACCTCACTCTGGAGCATAATCAAATGAAACAATAGGCAGCTCAGCTTCGCAATGAAATAAGTTTTGATGTAGGCAACTGGGTATTTTTACGGTTACAACCATACAAACAAATGTCCCTTAAGAAAGCTAAGAAGGATAATAGATTATTACCCAAGTACTATGGTCCTTACAAGGTGTTGCAAAATATTGGTACTATGGCATTAAAATTGGAGCTGTCTGCGTTTTCCCAAGTACACCCATCTTTCCATGTTTCATGCTTAAAGAAGGTTATCAATGACAAGATCCCAGTTCAAACAGTGTTGCCAAAACTTGAAGAAGAAAGAAAAACCATATTTGAGCTTGAAGCAGTCACAGAAACAAGAACCAAACAACTATGAAATCAATTAATTTCAGAGTATCTCATGAAGTGGAAGAACTTACCCATTGAAGATTCCATAGAGGATGAGAATTTTATATAGAAGCATTCAGAACTACTTATGCATTGAGGACAACCCTTTTTTGAAGGAGAGGGACATGCTAGGTACCTATAATACTAGTGTATTCCCTTTATTGTTATTGTTAGTGTAGCCCCCTATTATTATTTTTGTGCCCATGTACCCCCCATGTTGTTATTGTTGTGCCCCATAGAAGCCCACTATTGTCATTGTTGTGCCCTTACATTATTATTGCTATATAGGCTCTGATTATATTGTGACCCCCTATACTCCTATATATACCAAGGAGGTATTATCATTTGTATCATCCAAGAATATTTCATTTATGTAGTGGAAAGGAGGTTGCTCCCTCAAAGAGGATAATTTTTAAGTCGTTGATCTATCTTTTTTCTTTTTTTTGAGATTGTTGCATAACATTCCTTTTATCATTTACATTGTATTTTGGAACATTTACCATTAATTCGAATTGGTTAAAATTGTAATTGACTTGTTATTTTAATGATTTCAATAAGTTCTTCATGTTTTTCCTAGTTATTTCATTTATTATGAATATATATATTTGGCAAACCTTTTATTTTTATAGTCTCTTAATAGAATTTTTAAAATAATAGTTGTAAGGGTTTAAACCCATTGTTGGGTTTTTATTTATTTTTAATTTAAGCCATATAATTTTTTTGATTCCTTTATTCACACGCTCTCTATTATATAATAAGTCTTTCTTGACATTCTCTAATAAGTCCATCTTGTCCCTTAAGATTTTTATTCTAGCCTAAAACTACTATTGGGATTTTCCTTATTTACTACCATACTAAACTAGCCTCTACCATATCTCCAATTTTCCACTTATGCTATGGTTATACTCATAAAAGGAGTGATACTACTATGCATAGGATATTTTATTTGTAGTATACTTTGATTTTAGCACACTAGTTTTTTTTTTTCTTTAAACATGTTTGGAATTATAGTAATCTCTAGGTTTGTATCATAACCTTTTCCTTCAATGGTAGAAGTCTATTCGTAGAATACTTTTATGAATTGCTTCCACAGTAAACAAAAAATACTACTTATATGCATATATAAATATGCATCATAATTTCATTTTTTTAAATGTAGAAATATCTAGATTATATATAATGCTCAGAGAAGAAAATTATATTCTCTTTCTTTTTATCTACATGTATACTTTGGTAAACTTTCATTTGCATAATACTTACGATATAAATCATTTAACAAAGAATAGCCAATAGAAACATAAATTAATCAAGTTATTGATTTGTCAATTTTTTCTGGAAAATAAGATTGGAGCTACCAGGCTCCACCCAGTCTAAACTCCTCCTCAAAGGGCCCCCTTGAGCTCCAAATGGCTTACAAGTCAATTCATATGTTATTTTTTTTCTATTCCTTTGCTTATCACTCCTAGTTCTGCATTGCATGAGTCTTCAACCAACATAGGATAAGAAACATATCCCATTTTTCCAATTTAGTCGGTAGTTAGTAACTACCTCCACCTCACCCACTAGGTGGCAGGTGGTTATTTGGATCATTAATGAGATCACTCTCCCCAACCTACTAATTAGACAATGTCCTGTCTTACTGGGAGAGTTATTAATCAATAAATTTTCATAATTAAATAATCTAATCCTCAAATTAGATGCCTAAGTATTATTTTGTCAAGCGTAATTAAATTCCATAATTAACTTGTAGGCCACAATTTCTCTTAAGCCAATTATAGCTTCAAATTTATTTTCTAGACTTTTATTAACAAATTTACAAAACAAATTTTAAATAAAATATTTATCAGTGTCATAATAATGATAAACTAGTGTCAAATAAGTCTTAAAGTCAAAACATTAAACAAACTTGACATATACAATATTAACAAATACACTCCAAGTTAAAGAATATCACATGACACTTCTATGACCAGGCACGAAGACCATGTGCTTGGGTTCAAACATTGAATTTTAAATTCATATGATTATATTAGGGCGAACCTCAAATTTACTTAACACTAAAAATATTGAAAAATCAAGTTTATTTTGTGTACAAATAATGCCAATCCTTTTGTGAACTATTTCTAATTTGTCATTATATAATGTGCTCAGGCACTAAGATATCGAGTATTTAAAAAAATGCTTCACTTTTGATTCTCTCGGTAACTGACATGCCAAGGGCTCTA
The DNA here is from genome assembly GCA_031772625.1 of Pinus tabuliformis. Lineage (NCBI taxonomy): Eukaryota > Viridiplantae > Streptophyta > Pinopsida > Pinales > Pinaceae > Pinus > Pinus tabuliformis. The sequence goes on along the minus strand of CM062807.1, from coordinate 192,621,117 downwards.
TGCCTTAGGTTATATATCCAAGCACCTTTGTGACTAGGTGTTGGGACCAAGTGCTTACCAATACTTTGGATATTGAGGCATTCAAGAAGACTTGACCTCTAAAACTCCCTCCTTAGGTGCTACACCTTATCACCTCATGACTAGGAGCAGAAACCAAAGGCTACTTGATAGTATATATCAATGAAAAGCTAGTCATTGTCTTAAAAAATCAGTCGAGAAGCTAGTATAACAAGGGCCTTAAGAATTGGGTGCTACACATTATCCCCTTTGTGATTAGAGGCTAAGTATATTTAACATCAGAAATTCACCATATCTGCACCAAACTAAATAACAAGAAAATCCTCTCCAAATAGTAGGAGGCTAGGTGGAACCTATAAGTGAAACTATGATACTAGTATATTGGTATATTATCCAAACTAGAAACACAAGGTTATGTGATTGTAGAAGAATCGAGGCCCAATGCGACATTCTATAGAGGAACCTCACTACCATAGGTCTAGATTTCAATACAAAATATGCTTATTAATGGAAATTGCTCTGTGTTAATTGATGGAGGGTGAATGGAATAAAGGTTTCGTGATTCAAATCAAAATATAACATAATTCAATGTTTTAATAAAAAAATTAACTTATGTTAGTTTAACATCTCAACCCACCCTACTTGGCCCTTTACTACTCAATCCAGCTCATCTACTTGTCAATATGGCTCTTGTCATGATAAACCTCATGCTTATACACTTCACATTCTCATGCATCTTCCATATTTCATACTACTAATCTATTGCTTAGATCCTTTGATTTTCTTTTGATTACTCTCTCACATATTCTCTTCAATAATACTCACCCATATTGTTATATATAAAATTTGGAACTTAAGCTGGGTTGTTTTTTCAAGGTGGATTCCTGGATTCAAGGTTGTTTTAAGAAGATAACTTGTCCACAATCGAGTTGATACTAACTTGGATCTAATATTCCTTGTGTCAATGCTTCTACTACGCAGGTCCCTTATACCTTGAACTATGTGATTCCTCTCTAACCCCTTCAACTTTGGGACTCCTCTATATCTTTAAAATTTACAAAAATGGTCTCATGTAGCCACCTTGGGTCTCCCCCAGGCCTTGACATTAATGACAACAAAAGGGTATCATGGGTATTTACCTAAATTTGACATCAATGAAAACACAATATGCAACAATCTCCCTCTTTGTCATTGATGACAACCTTTAGAAAAAATTGGCAACCTACTGAGAAGATCCTTACGTTTTTGAATTTCCCCCTTTGACATCAATGGTAAATGGGTATTCCTTCTTAGTGTCATACTTTCTTCCTTCAATTCTTCCTCTTGGTTTTAAATTCTTCTTCTAATAGAAAAATGTCTACTCCCCTTATCTACAACTTATCCTTTGTATGTATCTTCTTCTTTACCTACAACTTAACTTCCCTTGTTAGCAACTTCTCCTTTTCATGTAGCTTCTTCTTTTCCTACAAGTTAACTCCCATTTTTTTGAGACAATTTTAAGCAATAATCACATCAAAATTCATTTGTTGACACATTTCAAGTCAGCAAGTGTGGTTCATTGTTAGGACTCCCATTATTAACAACTTATCTTTTTCTGACTAGAAATGATGTCACAGTCAGTGTCTACAATTTCTCTCCTTTTTAATAAATTATGAACAAGATATTGCTCCCCTTAAAGCAATTTTTCCTTAACATTTCCTTTTTTTCAACTTATATCCATTGACACAAAAGCGATGATCTCATATGTAATTCTCATCCTTCAACAAAAACACCGCCCCCCATAAACTAATGCTTCTTCTCATTTGCAACTCCCCCTATTATAGATAACATAACCAAGAGGCTACTCCCCTAGAGCTTACGTTTCAGCAATTTGTATATCCAATTCCTTTTTCAATAGGCTTATCCTTTTTCATTAGATATTTATTATTTTTTTAAGAATACTTTCAATAGCTACTTTTCTTTCTAGTTGAATTTCATCATTTACTTCACTTTTTTTACACGAGCTACTAGTTGATATCTTGGAAAAATTCCATTTCATCATTCTTCTTATGAAAATCACTCTCTAGATGTTCCATATTTTTAATAACACCTGCCACCTCTTACTTATCTTGAAGCTATGTTTTCTTTTACTGGTGAGATGAGTGGGATCTTACTCCTGTAGATCATATTTTATTAATTTCATTGAGGACATGTACATTATTTAGAGACTTGATTTCATTTTTTACCAATATTTCTGAAGATGATTTTCTTATTTCACATCCTCTAGAATGGAATGTGATATTGTACCATCGATCAATCATTTGACTTAATCTTAGCATATTATGCTTTAAACCTTCAACAAGCAGAAAATTTTGATTTTTAGTCAATCCATTACTAAGATCGACTATGCTTTTCCAATTATCCTTCCTAAATCATTATTTCCAAGAGTGACATTGGTTCCTTTGAATTCCTTTAGAGAGAGAAATTTTCTCTTATCACTTGTCATATGTATTGAACATCCACTATCTATATACCATTGACTTTATATGCTTTCAATATATAGAGCTAAACCACATTCTTCTTGCTTTTTATACTTCCTTTTCCATACCTTTGTGCACTGATCTTTACACTTGATAATATCTTCTTGCTTGCCTCGCTTGGGAGGCATTATTATGCTACTTCTATAATCACATGCTTTGTGTGCAAGGTTATCACACTTGTAACATTCACTATGATTTATTAGTGGAGAAAATGGGTTGAATATTCTAACAACCCCTTCATAAGGACTTCTCGATATATTTCTTACAAGTCATTTATTGAGGTCTTATAAGAGACTCTTCTTTTGTTTCTCATGCAATAATTTCCTTCATAACCTTTGCAATCATGTGCCTTATGACCAAAGTTATTATAATCAAAGAAATAACTGAAGAATAGGTTTTGATACCTGGATGAGATATCCCTTCTTGAGAGAATAGTTATTATGAAAGAAATTTTTTTATCTTTGTGACAAAACTCAAGTCTTTGCTAGACCTTTGCCTCATTTTTAGTGTTTCTTATATTGCTTGTGATGTAGGAAAGTGTTCCCTCTGCGGACAGAGGCAACCCCTCTAGCCCTAGAGTGGGTCTAGTCACAAACAAGGACCAATCAAAAACAATTTTCCTTAAATAGTTCAAGTTGGAGGCCTACCTCAACCGGTGGTTGATGGAGTTCCGTTGCACTACTCTAGCTTCCGTTTTCTTCTCCCAATGAGTGATCAACCTGAAACAAAGCAAAAGAAGTACAAAAAAGCACGTAACTGGATACAACAATGATCTATTTACCCATAAAGTCAAGAAATCATGAGCTACCTAATACATTGCATACAAGACATAGGAAAACATCATTGATTGCATTAAATATGAAATAGAGTAAGCTTACAACCCAGGTCTTGACGTCACAAGCCTTCTCAGGAGGGTCCAGCCAGCATGTCCCTCAAGCATTCACTCTTAGAGATGGATCTCCCAAATTACAAGTCTCTCTCTCACACACAAGTTTCACACAAGATCAAAGGCACTTCACAACCTTCCTCAAGCTCTTAAACAATCCCACACTTGTCACACTCACACCAGCTATCTAACAAGCTCACAATACTATTAGCAACACTCCAAAGACTAAGAATTCCAAACTAGCAGCCCATAGCAATGGTGAGAGCTTAAATAGGAGGAGTCTCCATGAATGGTGGGAGGAGGAGCTTATCTCCAAGGAGGGTAGCACAAATGACGAAACAACCATGCCAGAGAAAGGAGGGCGACATAAACAAGGCCAAAAACCAGGTTTGGAGTCATCTAGAAGGCCGACTGTTGGAATAAACTCGCCCAAACTGGATCATCGTGGGCACATAATTGGTCTGCCACGCTGACATCGTTATTGCATAATGGAGCTAGTCATGTCATCGCGGGAAAATACAAGCAACAACTGCGTTGTCACTTGAAATTCAACCATCGCGGGAATCGCGTGTACTTCAGCGATGGCAGCGCTTCTGGACTATTTTGGAGTTCCCTTCAGTGTGTTTATTTGACCAACAGACGCGATGAGGCAGAAACTTTGGCAAAGTGGGTCATTTGGCAACATCAGAGAGCATGAGCATGAATGATTTTGGACTCATGACACAGTAGGAAGATTGGGAGGAAGGCAGTGACAAATTACTGTGTAACAGATGCCCCCTAAAGCATGAAGCCTGGGAGAGTGGGAGGGGTGAAATGCTTACGAAACTGACTGAACTGGAACACCATCTGGAAGAACCTGCATGCAAGTACAACTGATATCTCTGATAATGAATTACATGTAGTCTAGGCATGGGCGCAGCCATCCAAAAGACATATGAAATAGGTTTGTGGTATGGACGCAGCCACCCAACTAATGAGACCATGATGATAATAATAGTATGGTCGTAACCATTCATGAAGACTCAGGTATGGTCGCAGCCATCCATGAATGAGTCATGTAATCATAAAACCAATCCACATAGCCCGAACATGTGTAAGTTGAGTTCGGGGTCTTGAACCCATCCGATCATAGTACAAATCCTAACATGTGAATAGATGTGCTGAGGTCGAGCATGATAGAAAATAGCTTGATTACCGGTCAATGATGAAAACCGTTAACAAGCGCGAGAGAAACCACCAATGATGCCAATGGCTCTCAAGGTACTGTCTAGCACAATCCATGAAGTATGAAAAAGGAGTTGAAGTCGAACACTCGTGGAATCACCCAATCGATGACCAATGATGAAAGTTGACCGTCAGGTGCGAAGAACTTGCCATTGAGGCATGCAAGCTCTAAGGTACCAAAGGGGATCTCTAGGTCAATCTCCTGGATAATGAGCTAAAGTTGACAGGAGACGAATTGTCGTAGGAGGGCCATAATGTTTCCCCCATCAACGACACGAGATAAGGAACAAGCGGTAGATGGTGAAATAGAGTACCAGAGGAGAAGGCAAGGGTGTAAACTGCAGAAGGATTATAATCTTGAACATATCGGTGACACGACTCTGGAGGGGAGTTGGCAGCATTCAGGCATCAATGGATCAGAGGCTCGAAGGAGACGGCATGAAAAAAATGGAATGAGGCTAGAATGACAACCCAAACCCGCGGAAGGCCAAATGACGATGTATGGATGTCCCAACCCGACAAGAAGCAAAAAGCGTCGATGTTCAAGAGTGACTAGCTGCCATAGACAATCAATGATAAACCTACTTTTGAGTCCAACCTAGTAATAGTTTAACGAGCCCTAGGAAGGAGAAGCTCGAGTCTCGTCATGGTGACAAGTCCAATGTCGTCAGGGTTTAACGAGTCCGACATAGGTGAAACTCAGAGTCTTCGTCATGTTTAGAGAGTTTGAAAAAGACACGGAAAAGAAAACTCCAGGGGGTCCTTTTTCGTAGAGTTGTGTCTCTCAAGCCTGAAAAAGTATAAAATAATACTCGAAAGAACCGCCCAACCATTACGATCGAGGAGTACTTTTCGTAAGTAGTAACTTCGACCCGAGAAAGTAAAAAAGCGGTCAGAAGCACGTCATTTCACAACCAATAACAAGCCTGAAACGACAAAAGCCTGGCGATCTTTTTTGTGTTTAAATGGTCGAAAAAAGAGCTTAACAATGACCGCCTCTTTAATTCCGTTTAACAAGTCAAGAGGGAAACTCGGCCATATTTTCATGTTTCAAGTCAGAAAAGAGCTTAAATATGACTTTTCGGGATCAAGTGTATATGAAACTGTCATAATTCCACTATCTGAGATCCTGCACAAAGAAAAAATCACACCTAAACCAGTTCGAGATAATATGAACAATGCATATATAAAAACATAGTTAAAAAGCATATTTTGACTATCCATATGGTAAAACAATGAGAAAAACCCACATTTATGAAATGTAATTTTTAAATTTGCAAAAATCACTATAAAAAGGAATTAACCCATTCATTTTTACCATAACATTGTTCAGTTTCCCGTGGAGCCCTTTGGAACACTAAGGTTGGCAAGCGAAATTCAGCCTCGTCCGTGCATCATTCGTCTCGAAACCAGTTCCAGGTAGACACACATTGCCCTGTGCTTCATTTTGATGCTTTTTTGATGTGTTTTGAATGTCCCAAGTGGTAGTTTAGGTGGGTTTTAAACTGTGTTCCGCCGCTCGGTCATCGCAGGTTTTCCCTATCGTGTCCACGATGACCGAATATTTTTTACACTGGGCGCACTCCGATCATCGCGGAAAAGTGGTGTACTTCCACGATGATCGCGAAAAATTTGAACTAGCTACATCGCATCATAGTGTATGTTTTTAAAACAGTCGCGATGACGCCGCAAACTTAAGATTTTATGCAAATTCAGCATTGAAATTTCTAAAAGAAGTGCTAATTCAATTTCTCTCATCCTACAGGCTATAATGGCATTCGTCTGGCAAGAATGCGTGCACGATAACAACGATATAGAAGCTTTCGCTGATGTGGGGTTCCGAAATGCACTACGGGCATGTGGATTGCTCAAATTCTTCCTAACTCCACACTTGTGGGCACAACCTGACTTGCTGGAGCTACTGATCAGGGCCTGGAATCCCACAGATGAGAAATTTATCATCCGAGGTCGGGATATCGAGTTCGATTCTACAGACATCTATTTTTTGACCGGGCTGTCTCGTTGAGGTGTGAGGCCCATTCTGGAGGGGTAGCGACTCGGGGGTGATACCTTAGATATGCTGATGGCTCAAGTGTGCCCACAGGCACACAAGTCAAGGAGTGGGAAGGTGGCAATCCCAATAGTGGAGGACGTAATCCTTCGTGCTCTTCTTTTCATGGTGACACGGGCAGCGGGCTCCCAAGCCCAACATAAGGCTTCGAAGACCCATCTCCGGCTGGCCCTCGAGTGTCTCAATCACACCATGTTTAACTAGGCAGAGGCAGTAGCGGCAAACATGAAGAGGCAACTCACCAACTGTCATCGAGGAGAGACGAAGTAGTTTGGTTATGGATCCATCTTAGTCCCGGTAGTTGCAAGACATGGATTTGGACTTACCCAGGCCACGTGAGACGAGGGCCACGCGATGGGCTCATGTCATGCCAAGAGGAGGTGGCAGACGACCAGTGGCGTGGGGGACATTTTTCTGAGTGTGGTTGGAGTGACAGATGATCTTCATGGAGGATTGGCCATAAGCTAGCATGGACTTCCGCAGAGATCCTGACATGTAGCTGCCTACTGGAGAGCAGTGGGATGACGGGGTAAGACACTTGATCACTTTTTTTTATTTTTATTTTTATGATGTTTTTGATTTTTCATGTACATGTATTAATGATGAATGCTATGGTATGCAGATTTAGGACCAGTGAGACCCCTTGGACTGGCTCCATAGGCGTGGAGGGACGCGCAGGGTGTTGGAGCACTAGCCCTGGCTCCTCCGGAAGATGATACGATGGAGACAGTGATCCAGAACCTTGAGGGCCTGCTAGCAGGGATTCCAGATTACATGGGGATCGAGGAGGTCCCCAGAGCGTCTCAGATCCACACAGTAGGAGTGGAACCCAGGATGCACCGCCTGTTGAGGCGGGTGGCACGAGCAGCGGTGCACTATAGGGAGCACAACCCACCGCAGTAGACACCTAGGTTTTTATTTCCTGCTGGTGATTTTTGAGAGACATGTGTCTCAGATGTACAGAGAACACAGACTCTATTTGGACATGTACACTTATTTTTGAGCGCCTCGGTGCGCCACACATATATATATATATATATATATATATACATATTCCTATGGTCTATTATTGTGCTTTATATGCTTTCTTGTATGATGTTTTGATTACATATTACGCAAATGTCTATCTAATACATGATTAGCCAATGCATCAGTTAACGTGTTCAATCGTCATGGAATATGCTGATATGTAATGAAATCAAAATTCCTCTCTAACAATTTAACACGTAAATACAACCTTAAAATGCGATGGTCTCTGACGGAATATCGCCCATTGAGCTGGTGGACGACAAGTTGAGAGTCCAATTTTACAACCAATGTACGAATACTGAGATTAATCGCCTCGGCTAGTAACTCAATCACAACACTGTATTCAGCGACATTGTTTGTAGTACAACCTAAACACACACCTTGAAGATCTATCAACTCACCGTGAGGATCGTAGATCACCCACGCCGCAGAGGACAAGTTGCGGGTACTGCAGCAGGCACCATCAGCGAAACCAACGTAAGGTGCACTAGACATCTGCACAAGAAGCAAAAGACACAATAAGCGGCAATCACGCCTTCACACCAAACCAAAAACATGAAAACACACACACACAACACACCTGCTAAAACACACGTATGTACAAGCCAAAGTGCATGGAATTCACACATAGTACTTTTTCAAGTACAGCCCGTTTCGGGGCTTGTCGAGAGGATTCCCTTCATAATCAATTAGTTTATAGGCCCCTTTCTACAAAACTCTCTTTACAATATAAGGCCCAAGCCACATGGGTTCAAGTTTGCCTGCCCTAGCTTATCATTGGCTTGATCGTAGAGCAGGACTAAATCTCCCTCAATAAAAGAACGAGGATGGACAGTATGATCGAAGTGAGTTTTCACTCTCTTCTTCTATGCTTCGATAGCTAGAGAGGCTAGCTGATGGGTCTCGTCCAACCGTTCTAGGTAAAGAAGGCATTCTTCTACCGGAGTAGTGTTGGGAAGTAATCGATGACCAACTTCAAAGAAGGGATCTCGCACTCGATTGGAAGGGTAGCCTCCAGTCTGTAAACTAATTGAAATGGAGTGAAACTGGTGGCATCCTTCACAGAGGTTTGGTAGGCCCACAAGGCGGAGAACAACATCAAGTGCCAGTTAGACTTATGCATGCCAACAGTACATTGAAGCAATGTAACCAAAACCTTGTTGATGGCTTCAACTTGGCCATTGGCCTGAGGATAGTATGGAGTCGAACTATCATGCCATAAGCCTAGCTGGGTTATTAGATCGGTCATCATGTGATTACAGAAATGCTTCCCGTGATCAGTGACGATGGCCTGAGGGACTCCGAACTGTGAAATAACATGGTTGAACAAAATTGTGCCGTTGTGTGACCATCTTCAGTTAATGTGGGCATCGCCTCGGCCCATTTTGTGAAGTAATCGACGGCAACGATAATATACCCATGCCCCCCGGCCGAGCGAGGGTTACAGGTCGTATAATCAATGCCCCATTTTGCAAAAGGGCCGACAGTAACAACAGGGTGCAATGGAGTGGGAGGCACACGCATCTTCCACTAGTACATCTGGCACTCGTGACAGGAGCGGACGACAAGAATGCAATCCTTAAAGATGGAGGGCCAGAAATAACTGGCGCGAAGGATTTTTTGAGCAGTAGCATATCCGGACATGTGACCACCACAGGCACCAAAGTGGCAGTCATTCAAAACTCGCTCAGCTTCCTCGAAAGTTAGGCATCGGCGGAGAACGGAGTCGGCGCCAAGACGGTACAGGGTGACCCTAATGATACGATAGGGCATGGGGCGTAGGCGTTGGCGAATAGGCTTAGCACCCGAATACGTAGGTATCTCATGCACCACTATGCTAGGATCAATGCCGGGAATTTCTTCGTAGGACCAAGCAAAGACATCATGAAATTCACGAAAAAGATCAGTATAGAGCTGAATTTCCTCCGGAGTGCAAGTGACTCCAACATGAATATGCTCGACAATCCCTGGTTTCGCAGAGATGTCGATGGGTTTGGTCTGCGTGATGTTTCCCATATTTCCTTCAGAAGACACTTGATAAACTTGAATGGGTGTTTGAAGGGGTTGAGATGGGAGACAAGGAGCAAACCGCTCGAGACAGGTAAGCATTTCCCGATGGGCAGGGAGAAACGAGGAACGATGGTGATGATCAGACCAAGGAGGTTCCTCGAGAGACATGGTCTCGATAATGGCTTCATCAGAAGGAAATATTTCCTTTAAAGGATCCGAAGAAGCGTCATCTCCAAGCCAAGGGGAATGAGCGTACGAGTCGAGAGCCCTGCTCGAAGGAGCAGGTTCAGAAGGGGGAGCCGATGCAGCAACGATTTCGACGTAGTTGAGCTCGGCAGGACTCAACGGCATCTCATCACCCCAAGATTCTACCTGATCAGCAGGGGGAAGAACCCACGGATCAGAGCGAACAGAAATCATATTGATAGGAGCAACGTTAGGAGGTGGGAGTGAAAAAACACCCATCAAGGCAGGATCTTTAAAAAGTCCAGCTCCCACACTCTCATATGGTTTGGAGGTATGCTCCACAAAAGGCACGTTGCCTTCAGAAGAGGAGGTGAAGAAGGACAGCTGGTCTACGGTGACGATCTTCCCCTGATGAGGGAAACGAATGACACAAAATAAAGATGAAGCCACAGCTCGCATGGCGTATGTCCAGCTACGTCCCAAAAGGAGGTTGTAGGTAAGATTAGCATCAACAACTTCAACTTCCACTTCGACCATCTTCCCTTCCAAAGTAATGGGCAAACGTTGGAGTATACCATAAGGGCGAGAGTCTCTCCCATCAAAGGCTTCCAAGGTTGTAGGAGACTGGCTCAGCATCAGAGAACCAATAGACTTCCAATAGGCAACATACATGATGCAAGTTGAAGTGCCTTCATCAATGACTGTACGATGAATCGTTTTGGAATTGATAATGACCTGTATGAGGAAGGCGATTTGGTGAGGCAGTCTCGGTATATGGCTTTCAAGGTCAAAAGTGATCAGATCCGAGTCAGCCGGGTCTATGCCACTGATGGCCGATAGCAAGGACTTCCTCTAAGAGGGGCAGCTCTAGAGTACTTCTAAGGTGGACATAGCTGACGGGGCCTGGGCTAAGTCCTCAACGATGCTGTAGTGCTGGGCAGCATGATCATTAGGGTTGTAAGAAGATTTCCGGAGTACACCTTTCGGAGGGGGTCAGATGGGCATCTTAGTGCTAGGTTTCTCGATATGGAGCGGACCAGAATTGGGCAGAGGAGTGCTAGAGGGGACCTCACGATCTTTCCCAGCAGGAGACGGATATTCTTTTTCCCGAATACTGATGTGGATAGGAATTTTCCCAGCCATAAATACTTGAGAACCAAAGGAAGAAGAGGGTTGAGATGGGTCAGCCACCATTTGCATTTACTGTGAGGGAAAAGGTTCCTTGAGCACAATAGGAGTCCCAGGAGCACCTTTCAACAAACGACTAACTTCAGACCGCCTGGGGCAGTCTTTGGTATAGTGATCCTCATCGCAGATAAGACAAGGGTACTTGGGCTTGCATTTGGCGCCTTCCTCGGGTGGAGGTTTAGGGGAATCCTGCTTAGGTAGATCCGCTTTATTCTTTCCTTTTCCCTTATTCTTTTCTTTCGAGGGTTTGTCTACCATGGTGGACTGCACGACGTTAACCTCTGAAGTATTACCAGAATTGGATACAGCCTGAGAAGTATTTTCATTCGGAGCATTCGACTTTTGCTTCCCAGGGTTCGCAGAAGTTTTCTTTGAGGGCAGATTAACGGAACCAATGATACCGTCAACAGATGGTGTTGGTGAGGCTTTGGAAGTTCCTGGTCTCAGGGCATAAGGCAAATAATCATATAACGTACCAGACTGGGAGTAAACTAAGTTAAGGTACTAAGCGCATGCAATGGCTTGCTCTTTAGTTACACATGCCCCCATAGCAATGTCACGTGCTATCGGACCGACGAATGAAGTCGTGAACCAGTTGGTGAGAAGCTGATCGGGAATCCAAAAATTAATTAAACAACAATGCCATCTCCATTCATGGATATGATCAGAGATATGCGTAGCCATTGTCTGTTTTAAGGATGTTAGGAGGTGTGTGCCTGTTTCATATCGAATCGGCAACTGAAAATGAGTTAAAAATGCCATAGCCAACGAGTTAAAATCCTGAAAAGATCCACGAGATTACTCAATATACCATTTAGCAGCAGAGCCTGTGAGAGTCCTTTGAAAAAGGTGGAGCCAAATCGAATCATCAAGCCACGAATTCGATGAACACCATAGATGATAAGTCATGATGTGAGCTTGGGGATCTTCTCCAACTTTACCATCAAATTTGGGATAATCACCGGGAATCTTAGTTGGAACCGGTGGCTAATACAGATTATGAAGAATAGGATCATTTGTCAATTTGGACACATCTAGAAATTCCAACGTCGCTAAAAAGGGCAACTGAGGGTTAAAGGACATTTGGGGTTGCGGATAGGAAGGAGTACCAGAGTTCCAGCCAGCGGGCGGTTGCCCCCATTGATTTTGTCTAGACGGATTTGGCCCCGGAGGATTTTGTCTATAGGGATTTTGTCCATAGGGGTTATAGGATGGCTGACCCTGGATTTTCCCCCCAGCATTCCATTGATTACCAACTTGGCCTATAGGAGCAACATAAGGTTGCTGGTAATTCTGATAAGGACTCACCACAGTTGTTGATAATTTTGATACGAGGCAAATTGAGTTTTCCCTTGGGATTGCTGGAAACCGTAAGGTGGCTGGGCTCCAAACTAAGCCTGAGAGGAAGGCTGCATTTGATAGGCCGGTTGGGATTGAAATCCAACCTGCATTTGAAGACCGGCTTGGGTCTGGGGCCCAGCCTAGGGCTAAAAACCGAGTTGAGCTTGAGAAGCAACAATCTTTTGAGTGCCCGGTTGAGGAGGCCCAGAAAGATGTCCTTGAGAGAGCTGAGGTTGAGCCATCTGGCTAGAAGGTTGACCCAGTTGAGATTGAGATTGGCCCATCTGTCCAGAAGGCTGAGCTTGCTGGGTGTTGGGTTGTCCTTGCACAACTGAGGGTTGTCCTGACAGACCGGATGGCTGAGCGAACTGGACAGTTGGTTGACTTGATTGGATTTGAGGCTGACCAACTTGTCCAGATGTTTAACCATACTGGACAGTGGGTTGGCCTTGCTAAATGTAAGGTTGAACGACTTGCCCAGAATGATAACCTTGCTGGACACTAGGTTGACCTTGTTGCATGTAAGGTTGTCCAGGATTACCAGAAGGTTGCGCAAAATAGGTAAAAGACGAACCACCTGAGGCCGAAGGTTTTCCCTGAAAGGGTTGTCCTTGTGGGCCTCCAGGTTTCCTTGGATAAGACTGCCCGTAATACTACTGCCCTTGAGAGGTTTGCACGTAAGACGGTTGGCCTTGATAAGGTGGTCCTTGAGAATTCACAGGTGGTGCTTGGCCTCCATGATAAGTGGTGGTGCCCCAAGAAACTAATAATGGAACCGAGACCTCAACGGTAGGCTGAGATGGCAAGGATCCAACAAGATAAAGGTGATGTCCTACAGGATCGTAGTAATGGAACGGACCTTGCGAGCACGGATGTTGGACAACTTGTAAATACTGATCGTATGCCCCCTACTGGAATGGAACCAGAAGAAGGTGGGGCATTTAATGTAGGATTAACAACTCTCGGTACGGATGCGGATGGGCCACTATAAGCTGACGCTGGAGAAGGCCTAGCTGTAGCGGTCATAATTGAGGATGTAGTAATGACACCAACAACGAGGGTTGAAGAAGCCACACAAACAGTCAGAATAGTCGGGACGGAAGTGACAGGCACATTGTGAATTTGAGGAATAAAGGACTCCGAAGTCGGAGTGATGGTGTGTGACCACATAGAACTCGTGGAGGGAGTCCTAGAAGACATAACATCCCTTAACGCCTTATAGCATAAAGGAAAAATAACACCAAGAGGGGTGATACGAAAAGGTGGAGTTTCCACTGAGGTGGATATTTCACCGCTCGTCGCAACGGATTCCTCACTTATGACAGGGGATATGTCCTCCATATCAGAAGAAGACATTGGGACCGAAACACTAGGAGGAGTAGGAGGGATATCTTCTTCAGAAGGCTCCCAAACGGGGTTCCAGTGAAGCTCGTAAGTCTCGTCCTCTGGAGCGCGAGAGTTAATTGGTTGGATACTCGGAATAACAGGGAGAGTATCAATCACAATCGGTACCTCAGGAGCAATAGAGGGAGGAGACCCTTGGTCACTTGGAACGGGAGATGAGATTGGTGATTCCGCCAGGATGACAACTTATAAAGGTCCTAGGCAAGCTAATGAGAAAGGACCCTACTCAAGCTAACGCAAACAAGACCTAACCGGGTAAATGTGAATCATGGCCAAATAAATTTTAAGACACATGAACAAAAATTGAACTTTTCATTTTTAAAGAGTCGAGAAAAGGACAAAAGATGACTCTAGTTGCCTTCGAATGTTTAATGAGCCTAAAGTGACAAGTGCTCAGATGGACCTTTTCTTTTAGGGAGTCCGAAAAGGAACGAAAGTGACTACTCTGGAGAACTAGGCAAAAGGTTTACCAGACAAATCCGTAAAACTACATATACACCTTGGCAGTCATATGAAAACCAAGGAATTTTCGTATGGCAGTCAATCTTCCCGAATGCTGTGTTCGGTGCATTACGACTTGTAAGGCGGCAGACATGGCTTCCTATGGATAAAGGATGATAACCTAGTGGGGTCTCCCCATATACTTGACGGTACGTGGGAGCACAAATCTGTACTAGACCACTATTGAGTCACAGAAGGAGGAATCACCCAACCTTGAGTGGAAACAAAAGTGACTAGGTTTAACGACGCCGGAGCACATCTCTAGTGTAGACCTCTAAATGTGTGCATTATGTTCCAATGCGTTGTTAGATTTATTTAGTTCATTTTAAAGTTGATCTCGGATTATGTTTCAGTTTTCAGGCCTTACCGTATGTATATATCAAAACCTAGGATGCAGCTAAAATGAATGAAATATCTTTTTCTTCGATGAACACCTACCTATGGGAGGGTAGAGAGATCATTCCCAAACCAAGAAAACCAAGGCAACAAACAGTCACTCAATGCAAGCAGACATCAATTCTTAAAATGCACGGATACTACTAATGAGAGATCTAATCATTCACTTTTCAATATGCAACTTGAAATGCAAATTTACTTTCACTTTCGCATTCTAAATGAAATGAAATCTTTTGATTTTGATGTCTTTAATCTAAAGAAATCAATAAGCAACAAACAAATTTGGAAAAACGGTTGATCCAAACAATTGTAATCTATGTCCGGGTAGTGACGAGAAATCGAAACAATGCCAAGATTGGTCCAATAACGATCACTAAACAATCAACCAAAAGTAAGCAAAGGGGAAGGCTCAATCAAACCAACAACAAGTAGCAAACGAATCTTTGCAAACAAGCAACCAAGCAAAACTAATCCAAAGGACTTGAAACAATAAAACTAGGTCACAAAGCAAAAAGGAAAGATTCGTCCAACAAAGCTCATAAGAGAGTGCCTCAACCTCTAGATAGTGAAAAACAAGTCATCAACCAAGTGAGAACAGCAGGGACTAGCAAGACTGACGGATTTAGGAGGCAAAATTGAAAAAAATTAATTCTACAGCAATCAGCATGGGCAATACACGGCAACAAAGCGCTGATAAAGAACAACACGCAGCAATAAAGCGATGACAGTGTGGAAGTACACGCCTTTTCCGCGATGGTCTGATTTACAGAACCGTCACGACTGTTAGGTGTAATAACACGATGGACATGAAATTAAAAAAAGGGTGACACGATGACAGCGCGACTGTTAAGTTAAAAAATGCGATGATGATCAAAAACAACAACAGGGGAACCAAAAACTCCCAAATCAAAACAATCAATCTTTAGGAAAATAAAGCATTTCCGAGACCAGGCCAGGAAACTCAGAAAATAGACAACTAATCCCCAAAAACTTGAAAACAGACCAAAACAAAACTCAAAGCAAGAGTGAACAAGAAAAGAACAAAGGCCAACTCCCTAACGGAGTCGCCAATTTGTGATGCAGGAAAGTGTTCCCTCTGTGGACAGAGGCAACCCCTCTAGCCCTAGAGTGGGTCTAGTCACGAACAAGGACAAATCAACAACAATTTTCCTTAAATAGTTCAAGTTGGAGGCCTACCTCAACCGGTGGTCGATGGAGTTCCATTGCACTGCTCCAGCTTCCGTTTTCTTCTCCCAATGAGTGATCAACCTGAAACAAAGCAAAGGAAGTACAACAAAGCATGTAACCAGATACAACAATGATCTATTTACCCACAAAGTCAAGAAATCATGAGCTAGCTAATACATTGCATACAAGACATAGGAAAACATCATTGATTGCATTAAATATGAAATAGAGTAAGCTTACAACCCAGGTCTTGACGTCACAAGCCTTCTCAGGAGGTGTTGTGGTCACCAACAACCCCCCTCTTTGTTTGATATTAGTAATAACATCAAGCAAAGGGGGACCCTTAACCAAAAAATCCAAAAAATATTTTTGTTTGAAAAATCTTTTGTATTAACTCCCTAAGAGCTATATCGCGTCGCAAGGAAAAAAGGAGCGCTTTCCCAAAGTGCATAAACAAACTGAGGAGGAGCGACGCGAGAACTCATCGCATCACGTGCATTAAAAGCGCTCAAAAGGAGAAAACCTAAAGAACCGCCGACGGCCGATATGCGACGTCGCTCGTCGCAATGTCGCATAAGCAGCACAAAGTGACAAAGCGAAAAACCTTGCGATCTTGCGATATTGCGATATGCGACCTGCGATCTATGGTGTGCGACAAATGAAACCATCAATTGTTGCGATACCACTTATTTACATCGCAATATTCGATGCTGCGATGCAAATCGCAGAAGCCATTCGTCGCAGGCATTCCTCGGCATGATCTGTGAGCCCAAAATTAGGCGCGCACCTTACGGGAAATTAATGATTGTACGCCTGTGTATCCAAAGATGATTATGTTGCGTTTTTCGAAGAGTCAAGTCATAATGGGTGACATGATTATGCATTCATTAGAACTTAATTGCTTTCATGTCAATCTTTTCTTCTGTCTCTTTTCATTTACGTGAACTATAAGTCAGCAACTGATATAAATCTATATGCAGGAAACATCTAAGGAAAAGCGCCAGAACTAGAAGAACAGAGAGGAGATGACTTCACAGATGGATACCGCATACAGCAGGACAGCGGATCCCAGCTCAGAGTATCACTCAACAAATGCTGATGGAAATAGGCTATCTAGGACTCAGAGTCAAAGGCACACAAAAGCAAAGCGTTTATGAAAGATCCTGAGTCCCAAATTGGGTAAAGCAAAAAGAAAAACGCTTAAGGGGAAAGACGTCTCAGAAAATCCTGGAACAAAGAATGGAAACAAGTTTCAATTGAGAAAATCGTTCAGGAAACAAAATCCCCAGCTCATTGAGTCATTCGCACGGCCGGAAATCGAAATAGCAACAACACAATCAGTTTGAAAGAAATCTGAGTTGTACTAAGTATACACGCCGTGAAGACACTCCTCCAGAAGAACACTTTCAAAAAATATCTTCTAGTTTGTCAGAAAGAGGTGCCAGCTCTTGTTATTTCTAATTTTCAAGCTTGAACAAAAGGAAAGGACAAGCAGCCGACTCTTTCATGGCGAACAGCGCATCGCTTACAGCACTAAGGAGCAGATACAGAAATGGTTAGAAATTAGATTCAGTTTTTAGAAATAAATTTGTTTTAGTAAAAGGGCGGTCATTTGAAGCCGTTCCCTAAATTTGTGTAATTAAAATTAGCCGGTTAGTAGTATTTAACCCTTCTCGTTGCATTGGAGAAGGGTCCGGAAATTTGTCAAAAAACTTGTCCTCAGAACATGCACTTTTGCACCCTCGGAGGGGGTTTTTGATGAATGGACGGATCAAGATTTATTTATGTTTGCATTTTAATACCTGCTACTGATGTTGCACTTCTGTACTCTTAGTAGGCATTAGAAGTAAGTAGAAATAGATCATTATTGCTTCAGGTCTGTGAGTATAAAGTCAGTCATAAATGGTACTTTTATCTCTTGACGAGTTTCTGCTTGCATTCTTAGAGTAATATACAGCTGATGTTGTTTATATGTTAACGTATGAATGAGTGGACTACCATTTGGCACTTTTGTATGGTGGAGTCATTGATTTGTGCTTAATACATGAATAACTGATTATGCGATATGCTGTTCACAACCGTTTTGCTTAACTTTTTATGCAGGATGGTTCATCTTAATTGATTTATATTCTCATAATAGCTGAATAATCTTCATTACCAGTTATTGTGTGAAATCTTTCTAGATCGCATAATGGAAAAAGTTCTATCCCGGGTTAGCGTAGATTAGATGTGTTGTTCTTGATAGATTAAAGTAGTATAAAATTCAGTCTCAGAGTTTAGAACTAGATTAGCTTAGAAATAATTCCATATTTTCATTATCATATTCTACACACACACACATCACCAAACTCTACACACACACACCCCCTTAGAACGGGAAGCTGGTCCCGTTATCCCCAGTCAGACCCACTACACCAAATGGGCACGGAACCGCCAACTAGGTTCCCGACCGGGTGGGTATCCCCCTTGTTGTTGACCCGATTTCAGGGCCCTCAACATATTTGGCACTAGAAGGAGGGCACGAACTATGAATGGCACCTAAAGAAATATCTAAATACCATTCTGAGAGTAATACACCCTCATCAACTCCCTCGACTTCTCCAACACGGTTAAACCCAGAATTTGAAGTCACTCGAGTATCTACCACTGCTACATATTCGAATATATCAGACCAATCTATCATTGAACCCCCCGAAATTCGAACTTTGATTCGTAAACTCCAGGGATTCTCTATTTTTAACCAGAAGTCTGATAAATCTAAAAGCAGCGTGACTTCGCAGTACAACCCTGCTCATCCGCTTACCAGATCAAAGAGTGAAAAATTTGGCATACAACCAAGTGAACTCCCTCTCCCTACCAGGAAAAGAGCAAGGAAAACACCACCAGAGTCTGACAGTCAGACTCCTTCATCCACTTCATCCATATCAACTCCCTCACCGCGAAGTCAACCACCCACTCTTTCATTCCAACTCACTCACCCATCTTCTACAAACCTTCCTCTTCAAACATCAAAGATCTTAATATCTTCATCTTTTCAGCATCAGGGATCATCTTCTGCACTTCCATTAACTAGCAGCTCAGCGATGGCCCAGTCTCCATGGAACAATCCTGGGGTGGTTTTAATGCCTCCACCCCTGAGCCCTATACCAGCCCATCCTGAGAAATGGCTGCCTAAATTCAATCCGGAAGCAGGAATGCTAGCCGAGGAACATATCAATAATTTCATGCTTTCTGTTAATCTCAATGGAGTCACTAATGAAGACGCTGTTGTCCGGCTTTTCCCTTATACAATGCAAGGAACAGCCGGGTCATGGTACTTTTTGTTACCTTCCGGATCCATCACAAGCTGGGACATTTTTCAAAGTCAGTTCCTCACCAAGTTTGGTGATGACAGATCCACGGCGACATTGATCAATGACCTATCTAATCTTAAGGCTGAGGCTAGAGAACCCATTAAAGATTTTAACTTACGGTTCAATAAGATCCTCAACAAAATCCCCGCTGCCTCACAACCCAGCGAGGAAGTAAGATGTGAATGGTACATCACGGCTTTACCTCCAAACTTGGCTATCTTCATAGATAGGGCAAACAAGACCACCTTAGTCGACAACTTGACAAAAGCGTTAGCGGTGGAAAAACGCGTGGTAGCCCTAGAAAAGAGATCTGCTATAGAAGAACGCAAATCTAAGAAGATCTCTTTCAAAGAAGACACCAAGAAGAAGCAAACGAAAGATCCTTTCGATTTGGAAGGATTACAAAAAGTGTTGAAAGCCATGTCAAATGAGATGATTGATATTAAGAAACAAGTAGCAGAGACTTCTTCGAAAAAGCCCTTTAGGACTTTTAAAAGAAATCCTCCCATGGAGGTAAGACCACCTAGTGTTGTCTCAAACGTTGAATCTGAAGAAGACGAAGAAGAAGAGAATACCAATGAAGGGCAGACTGACGAGGAAGAGGTCGTAGAACTACAAGGAATGTGGGACTTCATCCTCCCACAAGAAGAGGATCAAGAAGCATTTCCTGTTAGCACGAGAAGCAAAAGTCAACTTGATCCTCCCCTAACTACCCCAAAACAAAAGGGCGCAAGCCCTGCAACAAAAGAAAAGGTTGCAACAAAAAAGACAACTACTAAAGCGACCCAGATTATCCCAGTCCAATCTGATCAAACGCCTCCATCAAGAACAATAATAGTGTCGGATGAAATGGAATATAACATCATTGATGATATGAAGAAGACTAGGGCTAATATCACTCTGTACGAATTGAGTAAATTGAAACACCAGCATAAAATAATGATGAAAGAATTACATGCTGTGCCTACTACATCTTTACCTACAGCTATAGCTTCTCACAATCTGGGAAGGCCTCCAACCAACACGATCAATAAAATTGATCCAAATGACATCGCCTTGATTGGAGGAAGACCAAGATCTCATAGTCCTCCTTTTCTTCTCACATATGAAATCTTCAACAAAAACGTGCACAATTGCTTGGTCGATTCTGGTGCTTCAACGAATATTTTACCTAGGTCAATATGTGCCAAATTGAATGTGCAACCTCAAAAATCCACAGTACGTATAGTTCAACTTGATC
The DNA here is from genome assembly GCA_031772625.1 of Pinus tabuliformis. Classification (NCBI taxonomy): domain Eukaryota; kingdom Viridiplantae; phylum Streptophyta; class Pinopsida; order Pinales; family Pinaceae; genus Pinus; species Pinus tabuliformis. The sequence continues at coordinate 192,600,563 of CM062807.1, read as the reverse complement.
GATCCCAAGTCGAAGTGATTGGTGAACTTAATCAGGTGACCATAAGATTGTCGTCTAACCCAAAAGTGTGTCAGGTTATCGACATTCTAGTAGCTGATATCCCTGAGTTCTATGGTTTGATTCTTAGCAGGGATTGGTCGGAAAAACTCCACGGATATTTTTCAACCGATTGGTCGCACATGTGGTTACCATACAATGGTAAACCAAATCAGATAAAGGTTGAACGAGAGTTGCACCAAAAATACATAGTGACAGAACTGGAAGGAGAAAATGAGGCCATAACGTACAATAGCAGCATTGTAGGCAATTACGCAATAGATTCTTTCCTAGGTAATTTCAATGCTCATATTTCACCTTACTTAGAGAATTCAGTTTTATCCCAAGTTGAAAATTTCTCCCAAACTGATGACTCAAAATGTTTTAGTTTTTTAGATAATTCTGTAAATACATCTTTATTTTGGAAATTATATTTTGACGGATCTAAATCAAATGAGGGAGCAGGAGCAGGATGCATTCTGATTAACCCAGATGGGAATAAAATTATGCTCACATGCAGACTTGAGTTCGATTGCACGAACAACATAGCGGAGTACGAAGCCTTGGTTCAAGGCCTATACAAAGCAATCGGATTAAACGTTAAGTATCTTCAAGTCTTTGGAGATTCGGAGATCGTTGTAAAACAGGTACGTAACACCATACATTGCCTGTCAAGTCATTTAAAGCATTATCAATCATTAGTTCAAGATCTCACTGCACATTTCGTAGCATTCAACATCTCGTCAATTCCAAGAATTCAAAACGCGAGCGCAGACCTGTTAGCTAACGTAGCCTCTAGAATTATCCCTTCTGAAGATTTTAGTCCTGATAGGTTTTCAATAGAATTAATCTTTAGACCATCCATCCCTGATAATATCACCAATTGGAGAGTGTTCAACGACGATCCTGACATCGTAAATTTCCTTACTTCTGAAGGATCCTATTCAAATCAGATAATCGACGAAGACCATCATGATCATCAAATACAACAAAATGGCTCTGACAATGCTATACCGAAATCGGTGGTCAAGTTAGAAGATTTAAATGATTTGAAAAGTCGGTTTAAAAGGTCCGCCAATGCTAAACTTTGCAGTTCTACCCTGAACTATGAATTAGTAAACCTAGGGACCGATCAGAAGCCACAAAACGTTAACCTAGGTCACGGCCTAGCCCCTGAAGAGAAATCAGCATATATCCGTCTTCTGAGACAATACAAAAACGTTTTTGCCTGGAATTACGATGAACTAAAAACATACAACACTTCTATCATTCAACATGTTATCCCTATGATTGACAATGAAAAACCTGTCCAACAGAAGCTCAGAAAAATACACCCTAACCTAGAAAATCAGATAAAAACTGAGCTTAATAAGTTGTTGAGAGCCAGAATAATCTTCCCCGTCAGGCATTCTAAATGGGTATCCAATATGGTCCCCGTTAGGAAGAAAAACGGAGACATTAGAATCTGTATCAATTTCCGAAATCTCAACAAAGCCTGTCAGAAAGATAACTTTCCCCTCCCACCTATGGATCAAATATTACAGGCAGTAGCAGGCTCAGAATTAATGTCATTCCTGGATGGATTTTCAGGATACAATCAAGTACTGGTGCATCCCGATGATCAGTTAAAGACTACGTTCCGAACCAAATGGGGCACTTATGCATATCGGAAGATGCCATTTGGTCTGATCAATGCCGGAGCTACCTTTCAGAGAGCCATGGACATCGCGTTTAAAGGGTTAGTCAATAAATCAGTGGTGATTTACTTGGATGATATAACAGTGTACTCCAAAAAACGAAACAACCATCTCAAAGATTTGAAGCAAATCTTTCAAAGATGCTTGAGGTATGGGATTTCACACAACCCAAAGAAATCTTTCTTTGCATTAAGCGAAGGGAAATTGTTCGGATTCATAGTGTCGAAATCTGGTATTCACATAGAACCCGACAGAATCAAGGAAATTTCCGAAATATCCATACCTCATAACAAGAAAGCCATACAATCCTTCCTTGGAAAGATCAATTTTGTCAAAAGATTTGTCCCGGATTTTTCACGTATTATTTCTCCCTTACAAAATATGATAAAAAAGAATTCAAATTTCAAATGGGGTCTAGATGAGCACGAAGCGTTCAACTTAATCAAACAAGCTATCATCAATGCTCCATCTTTGGCCACCCCAAATTTTTCGGAATCTTTTACCTTATACACTTTTGCCTCAGAGAAATCCTATACTGCGATTTTGACCCAAGCAAATCAAGAGAAAGCGGAGGCTCCAATCGCATTCTTTAGCTCGAACTTACAAGGTGCTAAAATTAATTACTCAGACGTAGAAAAACAAGCATATGCTATTTTCAAAGCGATCAAATATTTCAGACCTTTCTTGCTTAAAACCCACACTAAAGTCGTAGTACCGTTTCCGGCGGTAAGAAACCTTTTGGTGCAGAAAGACATGGGCGAAAAGAGAGCTAATTGGATTACCGCTTTACAAGAATATGATCTCGAGATCAAACCAGCAAACATCGTAAGAGGTCAAGGCTTCTGCAAGATGTTAGCCGGAGCATCGAAAATCCCGGAGAACTCATCTGAAGAGGTACAAGCGTATGAGGTAAGCCTAAACGATGCAGAATCATCATATGCTGACACCATTTATTTTCTTAAGAACGGGTATGCTCCATCACGTCTGGATCATACCAAGAAAAGAGCTCTGAGATTAAAAGCTAAACAATACCAGCTCATAAATGATGTCTTGTTTAAAAGGAATTACGATTCTGTGCTTCTTAGGTGTCTTGAGAAAACTGAAGCCGAAAAGGTTTTGCAGGAACTCCACGATGGACCTGCGGGCGGACACTATGCCGGAGATGCGACTGCACATAAAATCTTGCGTGCAGGATATTATTGGCCCACGCTGTTCAAAGACTCATACAATCACGTAAGGAAATGCCAAGTCTGCCAGATTGCTGCAGGAAAACAAAGGAAACAGTCCATGCCGCTACAACCAGTCATCATCGACCAACCATTCAGTCAATGGGGCTTGGACATAATAGGTGAGATCGTTCCTCACTCTTCTAAGCAGCATAAGTATATCCTTACGGCAACTGATTATTTTACCAAATGGGTAGAAGTAGTTCCTCTCAAGACAGTTCATTCTGAAAATATTATTGAATTCATAGATCAATTTATCATCACTAGGTTTGGATTGCCAACAGCATTAATGTTTGATAACGCTTCATATTTTTCTGGAAATACTATGACTGAGTTTGCGCTTAAAAGAAGTTTCAAACTGAAATATTCTGCCAACTACTATCCGCAAGGTAATGGATTGGCTGAATCAACAAACAAGAACCTAATCAGAATTATCAAAAGAACAGTCGACCAAAACCAAAGGAATTGGCACAAAGCACTGGTAAATGCTTTATGGGCTGATATAATCACAAAGAAAGCTTCAATCGGCACTTCTCCCTTTAATTTAGTTTATGGGAGAGAAGTGGTTCTTCCGACTCACCTAGTCATTCCCTCTTTGTCTTTAGTGCAATATATCGATGAAGTACCTACTTCCTCTTTACAATTAAGACAAATGGAAATAATCAAACTAGAAGAACAAAGAGAACAAGCTAGGAAAATCCATGCTCATCACCAAGCGCTAATAAAATCTTCCTTTGACTCAAGCATCATAACCAGAAAAAACTTTCAGATGGGTGATTTAGTTTTGAAATGGGATAAGGTTCATGAAGAAAAGGGCAAACATACGAAATTTCAAAAGCTGTGGCTTGGCCCTTTTCAGATTATAGAAGTCGTAGGCCCGTCTACATTCGTGTTGAAGAATCTGGCAGGAAGGAGAGATTCTTTACCTGTCAACGGACTGATTCTTAAATTATATTTTCCATAGAAGAGAATTCTTCTAATTTTTGTAGGATAGATTTAGTTTTTAGTTTTTATTTTGTTTTGTTTTTCTCTTTTTATGAATAAAACCCGTTGTAAATGATCATTTAAAAAGGATTCATGAAAGAGCACGCCAATTCTCTATCAGATTTTGATTTCGCTTGTACAAATAGCAAAATTTTTGAAAATCTGAATTTTATTATTGACAAATAGAGTTAACTTCACTTTGATTACGATACACGTTTCAGCCTCTAAAAAACTTTGACAAAAGCAACCTTTGGTAAAAGAATTGTTTTGTATCAGCACCACGAAAGGTATCATCAATAATAAAATAAGCATTCTCTGCAAAGCTGTTGTTTTCAAAAACTCTATTATTGTCGTCCAGAGCTTTCTTAAGGAAAAACAATGACTTCCTCCCTGCTAAAAGGAAATTACAGCATTCAGAGAAACAATCCAAACAAAACACTATATCTCAAAGAATAAGAGGTCTCATCACGAGTCGGCTTATCATGATCACAGATATTATAACTTGCTGACTTTGCCAATACTGTCTATCAAAGCAGGGCAACGACTTAAGATTTTTGCAATCAAAAGACAAGAGGTCTCATCACGAGCCAGCTTGTTCAACAAAAGTGTAAATCAGGTGAATGACTTTGTCATAATTTGGCCACCAAACCAAGACATTGTTCTTTAGAGAATTAAAAAAGGAAAAGTGTGTCAAAAAGGATTTTTCTCTGGAATGTTGCGAGTAACCTCAAGCAGGAAAAAGGATCATTGCTGGATAACATGGTAACCCTGTCGAGGCTATGGACGCTTGCGGGTAGCAGAGGCTCTGCCTACGACAAATGAGCATACTTTTAAGCCAGTACGCAGAGAAGACCTTATTTTATCTTTTATCAAGACCAAGTAATGTCTGATGCGAGGAAGCAAGAAATTGGGATATAAAAAGGGTTGAGACAAAATATCGTCGACAAGGTGAGGGGCAATCTACTCTATCTGTCCATAACAAAATTTAGACATATAAAAATTTTTGTTGTTTCGGAAGTGAACGATCAATAGAAATGCAGAGATAACTGGTTCTTCATAGTGAATCGCCATTGTTGTGGTCACCAACAACCCCCCTCTTTGTTTGATATTAGTAATAACATCAAGTAAAGGGGGACCCTTAACCAAAAAATCCAAAAAATATTTTTGTTTGAAAAATCTTTTGTATTAACTCGCTAAGAGCTATATCGCGTCGCAAGGAAAAAAGGAGCGCTTTCCCAAAGCGCATAAACACACTGAGGAGGAGCGACGCGAGAACTCATCGCATCGCGTGCATTAAAAGCGCTCAAAAGGAGAAAACCTAAAGAACCGCCGACGGCCGATATGCGACGTCGCTCGTCACAATGTCGCATAAGCAGCACAAAGTGACAAAGCGAAAAACCTTGCGATCTTGTGATATTGCGATATGCGACCATGCAAAGCTGCGACCTGCGATCTATGGTGTGCGACAAATGAAACCATCAATTGTTGCGATACCACTTATTTACATCGCAATATTCGATGCTGCGATGCAAATCGCAGAAGCCATTCGTCGCAGGCATTCCTCGGCATGATCTGTGAGCCCAAAATTAGGCGCGCACCTTACGGGAAATTAATGATTGTACGCCTTTGTATCCAAAGATGATTATGTTGCGTTTTTCAAAGAGTCAAGTCATAATGGGTGACATGATTATGCATTCATTAGAACTTAATTGCTTTCATGTCAATCTTTTCTTCTGTCTCTTTTCATTTACGTGAACTATAAGTCAGCAACTGATATAAATCTATATGCAGGAAACATCTAAGGAAAAACGCCAGAACTAGAAGAACAGAGAGGAGAAGACTTCGCAGATGGATACCGCATACAGCAGGACCGCGGATCCCAGAGTATCACTCAACAAATGCTGATGGAAATAGGCTATCTAGGACTCAGAGTCAAAGGCGCACAAAAGCAAAGCGTTTATGAAAGATCCTGAGTCCCAAATTGGGTAAAGCAAAAAGAAAAACGCTTAAGGGGAAAGACGTCTTAGAAAAGCCTGGAACAAAGAATGGAAACAAGTTTCAATTGAGAAAATTGTTCAGGCAACAAAATCCCCAGCTCATTGAGTCATTCGCACGGCCGGAAACCGAAATAGCAACAGCACAATCAGTTTGAAAGAAATCTGAGTTGTACTAAGTATACACGCCGTGAAGACACTCCTCCAGAAGAACACTTTCAAAAAAATATCTTCTAGTTTGTCAGAAAGAGGTGCCAGCTCTTGTTATTTCTAATTTTCAAGCTTGAACAAAAGGAAAGGACAAGCAACCGACTCTTTCACGGCGAACAGCGCATTGCTTACAGCACTAAGGAGCAGATACATAAATGGTTAGAAATTAGATTCAGTTTTTAGAAATAAATTTGTTTTAGTAAAAGGGCGGTCATTTGAAGCCGTTCCCTAAATTTGTGTAATTAAAATTAGCCGGTTAGTAGTATTTAACCCTTCTCGTTGCATTGGAGAAGGGTCCGGAAATTTGTCAAAAAACTTGTCCTCAGAACATGCACTTTTGCACCCTCGGAGGGGGTTTTTGATGAATGGACGGATCAAGATTTATTTATGTTTGCATTTTAATACCTGCTACTGATGTTGCACTTCTGTACTCTTAGTAGGCATTAGAAGTAAGTAGAAATGGATCATTATTGCTTCAGGTCTGTGAGTATAAAGTCAGTCATAAATGGTACTTTTATCTCTTGACGAGTTTCTGCTTGCATTCTTAGAGTAATATACAGCGGATTTTGTTTATATGTTAACGTATGAATGAGTGGACTACCATTTGGCACTTTTGTACGGTGGAGTCATTGATTTGTGCTTAATACATGAATAACTGATTATGCGATATGCTGTTCACAACCGTTTTGCTTAACTTTTTATGCAGGATGGTTCATCTTAATTGATTTATATTCTCATAATAGCTGAATAATCTTCATTACCAGTTATTGTGTGAAATATTTCTAGATCGCATAATGGAAAAAGTTCTATCCCGGGTTAGCGTAGATTAGATGTGTTGTTCTTGATAGATTAAAGTAGTATAAAATTCAGTCTCAGAGTTTAGAACTAGATTAGCTTAGAAATAATTCCATATTTTCATTATCATATTCTACACACACACACATCACCAAACTCTACACACACACACCCCCTTAGAACGGGAAGCTGGTCCCGTTATCCCCAGTCGGACCCGCTACACCAAACGGGCACGGAGCCGCCAACCAGGTTCCCGACCGGGTGGGTATCCCCCTTGTTGTTGACCCGATTTCAGGGCCCTCAACAGGAGGGTCCAGCTAGCATGTTCCTCAAGCATTCAATCTTAGAGATGGATCTCCCAAATTACAAGTCTCTCTCTCTCTCACAAGTTTCACACAAGATCACAGGCACTGCACAACCTTCCTCAAGCTCTTAAACAATCCCACACTTGTCACACTCACACCAGCTATCTAACAAGCTCACAATACTATCAGCAACACTCCAAAGACTAAGAATTCCAAACTAGCAGCCCATAGCAATGGTGAAAGCTTAAATAGGAGAAGGAGTCTCCATGAATGGTGGGAGGAGGAGCTTATCTCCAAGGAGGGTAGCACAAATGACAGAACAGCCATGCCAGAGAAAGGAGGGCAACATAAACAAGGCCAACAACTAGGTCTGGAGTCATCTGGAAGGCTGACTGTTGGAACAAACTAGCCCAAACTGGATCATCGCGGGCACATAACTGGTTTGCCGCGCTGACATCGTTATTGCATAACGGAGCTAGTCATGTCATCGTACGAAAATACAAGCAACAGTTGTGCTATCACTTGAAATTCGACCATTGCGTGAATCACGTGTACTTCCTCTATGGCAGCGCTTCTGGAATGTTTTGGAGCGCCCTTCAGCGCGTTTATTTGACCAACAGATGCGATGAGGTAGAAACTTTGGCAAAGTGGGTCGTTTGGCAACATCAGAGAGCATGAGCATGAATGATTTTGGACTCATGACACAGTAGGAAGATTGGGAGGAAGGTAGTGACAAATTACTGTGTAACGTTGCTGATAAGACTTTTTAAAAATTTACCTATTTTCTGGTTCTTATCTTCCTTCTAGGAACTCCTTCCATAGTTGATATATTTTTTGAGCACATTGGCAAAGACTTTAGAGTCTTTTGATTTCTTTGTGCTTGATTCTCCCCTTGAAGTTATCATGATTTTATTTAAATCTAGAACCTATCTTGATGAGACAAGATCTCTAGAAGCTAAGAATGGGCTATAATATTTTAGTACTCTTTTCAAACTTTAAACTTTTATTCAACTAAGTAATTTCTTTCAGTAGTTCCTTTATTAATGAAACAACCTCTACTTCTAGCTTCTCACAATTTCTCATATTCATGCAATATTTCCTTATGATTTTTAATCTTCCTTATGAGTATATTTATTTATTCTAAGGCATTCACTGGTTCTCCTTCAAGATCTAATTCCCCTTCAACTTCTTCCTCTGACTTTGAAGTCTCTTTTTGCTGTATTTGGAGTAGAATTGTAACAACCCCAGTGAAAAATTCATGTAAAACAAATATAAGACCAAAGTCATGGGACAAGTATTCCAAGCTGAATGTTGGGCAAAACATCCTAGAGGGTGTTCATTTGATTTATTATGGTTCAAGGAAATTGGCAAAGGCAATGGAAAAGGTTTTTGAAAGGAAAGAGGAAATTATTGGCATTTTATTTATGAAAATAATAGAAATTAGAAGAAAAGGAAGGTGAAAGGTCACAGGTTGCATGTGAGGAGGAAAATGAAGGAAAAATAAAGGAAATTGAAGAAAATAGAGGCCTCATTGATAAAAAGGATTATGAGGATCAGTTCACAAGATTTGGTTAGTGTAATATTTTGTGAGTTGAGTTTTGGAGCTCTCATTTCGACACTCTCTCTCATACTCTTGGACACTTAGATTTTTCTTGGAGCACTCTTGGAGGAGTGTGGAATAATTTGGATTTGGAGCAAGAAGGTAAAGGAAGAGTAGGATAGCGCAAGAGGACTTTTGGATCAACAACTACAATGGGTTTTTATTGAAGGCGCTGAGTTGCATGTATAATTTCCATGCTAGTTTTGGCATGCATGGCACATGCATGTGGTTTCTTGGTTATGATCTGTCATTCACATGGAGGATTGCCTAGACTAACAATGGATTTTCCTAGCCTTTCCATTTCTTGGATAACCATGGTGTTGTGGGTGTCTTTCCTTTTTTTTTTTGGTTGGTTCTCATGTTCCTTATGGATGTGGGTGGAGTTACTAGTTCTTGGAAGCCTTGGTTGGAAAAACATTTTGGAAGCCTGTAACAACTTGGGTTGAGTTTCTTGTCCTAGAAGCTTGGTTGGACAAATGCTATGGAAGCCCTTGGTGGGTTGAGTTACTAGTCTTGGAAACCTTAGTTGGACAAACACTCTGGAAGCCCTGGTAGGAACAAACGATTTGGAGCCATGGACAACTTGGGTAGTGTTGAGCCTCCATTTTGCCTATATTTTCATACCTTTTGCTGAATAACTTATATGCCTACACTGTGTGTTTATAGTCATTATTATCCTTTTATGCATTATTGGCTATTATCTAGAGGCATTTAGAGGTAATGTGTTATTGTTACATGAATGCTCTTTGTTTCAATGATTTGAAGGGATTTGATGTGAAATTATCATTAATAATAAGTAATCCTTATGGAAGATGCATGACTCCTGTTCCTGCAGTTTAGTTCTTGCTGCTGCAGCATAGTTCCCATTCCAGTGGTGCAAATTCTATTCTCACCTCCATGATTTTCATACATCGAGCTTTCATAATGGAAAACGATCATATGGGTTTTGAAGATGAGGTGTTTACTATGCTGATATGTTGCCTTGATCGTACCTAGGTCTTCCAGATAGCACATAAAGTGATGGTCAAAGTACTCGGTCAAACTGCCTTTTATAAGCCAAAGGTTGTTAACAACGTTATGGAAAATACTTCATGATTCGATACCAGTTTTTTTATTTATGGGAAACTGTAGATCAATTAGAATTCGCTCAAAAATCGTATCTCCTTATTTTGGTTCAGAATCATTGTATAACTCTAAATTTGTATGCGTTGATGAACTTGGATCCAAATAGCTGGGAGGCAGTGCTGTTATAAATATGAAGGCCGCGTACTGCGAAAGGATATAGTTGTATTATGTAGATTGCATTTTGGCAAACATGGATCGATTTTGTTAGGAAAGGAAGGGAGGAGCCTACGTGCCTAGTGGGATGATCCCTGAGGGGGACCACTGGAGCCAAGCGCTGGATTGTTCAATACTTATGTAACAAGATTTCAGTATTAATATGATTTGGCATTTGATGTGATTGCATTTCTTCTAAATATTCTGGGATTGTGATTTAACTAGGGCAATGAGCTGGGTGGTTTGGTCCCACCATCTAGTCCATTCCCCATACCTCTTAGGATTTTTTCTGCATTCTATTTTGACAAATTCAAAGCATGTAAGTGTGAATAACTCTTCTTATTCTTTTATCATTTGAGAGTTGTAATTCCATTCCACAGTTCTTTTTCATTGCTCTGATCATTTGAGTTTGATTAATGATGTCGTTGTTTTCTTGGAATGTATTTCTATGAGACTGAGATAGAGTATAGGTAATGAATGTTTTATTACTGCATCTCTCATTTTTGTTACATGTTAAGTGTGATACTTTCCCTGATCTCATTTTCTACACAACAAGGATACACTAGCTTGTTAAGAGTTTTGGTTTATTTAACTCATTGTGTAGCATTCATGACTGCCTTAAAACCATTATTTTAGATATGAAATTGATCCTCACACTCACTCCTAAAATCTTAATAGTCAAATGCTAAGATTAGCATGAGGAGAGATTGTAATCTTGTTTATTGGAAAATTGAATTACTCACATAATTCTTTGAATGTCTTAACGTTAAAATTTGTGATTGATATTCCTTCATGCTGCTTTAAGCAATATACATATCTTGTAGAATATTCATGTGTTGAAGAGAAAATACTTAATGATTTTATAAGATCAAGTTGAGCTTCAAAGCAATAGGAAATGTATTTATCTTATTGGTTCCTATTTCACACTTTCCTTATAATTGAGTATTGAATTTCCACAAGAGAAGTAGTGTATATATAGTATAGATTCATTTTAAAGCATTCAATGGGTTTCTCAGATCAACTGGAATGGAGTTGCTTTATGTTTCCTAATTTTATTTAATGCTTCCCATTTTTGCAACTTAGCAGGTAATCCTTTGAGAGGTTTTGAAAACTGAATCACATTCTTTATTTCCTGAATGGTTTGTTATTTTTGAGTGGAATCTACATTGCCTTGTCCCCTAGACAACTGAGTTAGACTTTTTGCAAGGGTCACTCAACCGAGAAGAGGATCCAGAATTAGATTCACAGTGTGTTTACTTTTCTTTGAAGAATCTTGTTCCTTTTTTTGAATGATGCATTTGAATTGTTTTTAAGAGCTTGATTTTTACTTTACAGATCCCTGAGGTCATATTCTGGCATTTACTGTGCTACACTTCTAAGTTTACCAACCTGGATTGACAATTTAAATGTTGGTATAAATCTCGCATTTATATTGCTCAACAAGTAGAGACCAATCCGGTGTTGGTTAGTGATGTCCGACCATGAGGTGGAATCACTGGTTGAGGATTGAGGTGGTTCGGCCTCTGGAAGCCCTAGTTTGGTTTTATTTTGATTTTTCAATGAGATCCCACATTCATGCTTGGAATATGGCACCAAAGTGACTGGATGAAAGAGAGATTTGGTTCAGCCTAGTTTATGGTTGAGTGGTTAATGGAAGTCCCAGACCTGGTAGCATTTTGCATATGTTAATAAGAGTTTGTTTCCTCTTGTATCTGATGGGTATATATACTTTTTTATAGGTGGTTTTTATGGTTGTTATATCCTTGTTATTTCTGTTGGTTATATGTTTGTTATGAGAATGTTTTATGACAGTGATGATGTATGGCTCTCATCATGTTTTGATTTGTGAATGAATGAACATTGAATATGTGACCTAATAAATGATAATGCATCAATGTGATAAGGCATCAATGATTCTTAGCGATTCTTAGATAAGTGTGAAACCCCAATGCTCATATATTCTTTTATGAATTGTAGAATGCATATTTGTGACATGTTTGATGAAATGCCTGTCATGGGTAGTAGGGGTCTAGTCAAGTCTTTGTTTAAGTATTTACATTAGCATAATTATTTTGATGTTATTTCTCATTTCCAAAAGTTTCATAAAGTTCTGGGTGGTGGTCTGAGACCTAACCCTGAAAAAGTGGCACAAAATCCGAGGTCCCTGGCTTTGAACTAGTTAAAAACATCCCTAGTCATTGGCATGCCCTTATTGTGGGAGAAACCAAAGGGTCCTAGTTGCATGCATGCCCATGTCATGGGAACGATTGAAGCTCTAGGTCAGTAAAATTCTAAGTTGTCTCAGGGGTTGATTATCTGGAAGGGTTGGTTGGCTCTTGAGGGTTCTATAGCATGTGTAGAAGGAAATATTGGTTGTGTTGTGTTACTTCCACTTCCTTAATTATACATGGTGAGTTTAATCACATTATAATAGCCTCTCCTCACATGTTTACCCCAGCGAACTGGTTAACTTGGGTAAATGTGGGAGGAGGGTGATTACAAAGTGGTATCAGAGCATGGTTCCATTCTTATTTGGTGGTGTTTGGTTTCCATTCTCTTTGTGTGATATATGATACCACAGAGTCATATCGGAGCATGGTTCAACACTTGGACTGGATGGGTAGTGTGCTATTCATGCATTCATCTCAGTTTCATATCTTTCCCTATGCTTGGGGTCCATGTGATTGTTGTGTATGCATGGTGGTGATCATTGTTGTCGTCCTGATGTCATACAACAATTGATGGTGTTGTTGTCAGAATGTGTTTATCATGAATGCATGTCAATGTCTATATGTTGTTATGCATTGTCATGGTTATCGTTATGTGTGTATAGTAGGTAAGACATGCATTGTGATGTCATTGTATGTAGTTTGTGTCATCATGATGTTGTTTGTTATGATGCTAATGTGATGGTTGAGATGAAGCAAGTGATGTAGATCATCAAAGAGAGGTTGCAACACTAGACTTTGGGGTAAGAGTGGATCATCATATAGGTTTGTATATTTGGCATGTAGGTACGTGGTTAAAGGTTGTTATAAGCATTAGGGTTACTTATATTCTTTTCATTCTATTATTATGGTTGCATGTATGATAAATTCTAGTTGATTAGTGTAGTCGTATGCACATGTGTCAGATAGTCATGAATGACAGTAACTTGTTGTTGTATCCATTGTGGTCATATGCCTATGATTATGGTCATTGTGGCTGAGGTCTTAACGTTATTATGTTTTCTTCTAATTTGGATTGGTCTAGGTAGATGGTTTTTGTTATGATACTTAGGTATGAGTCAATGTAGTTGTAATATTGTGTAGCACTAATCTAGACTGTTTGTGCATATGTGATTTCTATGCATGAATGCCAATTATTTATGAGCTTATGATGTGAGCATGTTAGCTAGTTACTATTATGGATATCATGACCTTATTTATGTTTGAGTTGATGTGTTGTGAAGTTATATCATGCTAATCTAGATTGATTGTGTAGACAAGATAGCCTCCCCTAAGATACATTAAGGTATGAGTTTGATTATGTCATCTATTTGATGGTTGAGTGTTTGATTATGTCATCTAGTTGATTTATTTAACATGGTATGTTTGCAAGTCATTTGAATGTTTGATTAATTGCATGATATGAGTATGTGTTTGAATGATTGCATGAATGAATGGTCTTGTTTTAAGAGAGTTGTACTAATACATATGTGTTGAGAAAAATGATATGTACTTGAGTGTAAGTAGGTGATAGTTGTAGCATTATGTATTATGATTGATGAATGTGAGTTGATTGTTGAGTATGACATGGTTGTTAGACTTGGTAAAGGTTGATTTCAAACTCATAGACATGATGTCTTGATTGTGGAACATGTCTGAACAATTGCAGGGAAACGTGCTTGGTATTAACATGACAAGGTAATAATTGATGTGTTTATATAAATAATAGTTGGGTGACGTGACATTACATAGTAAGACTCAATTACAACAAGGTAAAAAGGTGCTATGTTTGGAACCACAATTCCAAACGAATGAGTTCTTTGAATACATGAAGTCTTCTTAACCCTAATTTCTCTGAAATTATGTGGATATGTGCTATATTCATGGACATGTATGTTGGCCCTCAATTTTGACCATTTTTCACCATACATAATCCATCTTTCTATCATCCCTTTCCATCATACCATGGTCCTATTTTCCATATTTTTTCCTCTTATTTCATATTAAGGTAAAATAATTATGTCTTTTAAATTTTATAATTTTTAGTAAAAATTGGGTATTAAAAATTAATTTTGTCTGGAACATAATTTCCCGTAATGGCTCCATTGAAGTCGTATGTGTAGGATACCTGGGTGGAAACCCAAGATATATTTGAGAAGTATGGGAACTAAGGATGGAAAAAATCCTATTTGAACAATCCAAATGAGTCAGAACAAGCTTGGTCAAGGTTGGTCAAACTTGACCAGTCACCCAAAAATCCCTAAATAAAGGGGCAGTTTTATGATTTAGTGGGATCCTCCCATATTTTGTGCAGAAAAAGGGACAAGTTTGACCTGATTAGATGGATTATGAATCTTATAGGTTGCTACAACTATTTTTTTCTAGTTTGTTATACTTTTGGCTTATTTAAGCACAATTATTCAACAACTATGAACATGTATTATGACTATTGAGACTTCTTTATTTCTGAATATAATTTGAAGAACTTTTCTTCTACTTTCTTGCTATTCGTGCTGTGGAATGTGATTGTTGATATACTATAAATGATAGTTTCAAGTGTACCAAGAAAGGGTGGAGGGCCCCCATTCTGAGCTATGTACACTATAGTGTAATTTTGTGTATAATTGTGAATATTTTATATTATTGTTTGCTTTATAATTTCTTGCCAAAATTGTCTGAATAGATTCATTACATGCCATGTTCATTTATGTTTTTGAATTATTTCCTTTCAGTAATTGGTTTAAGTAAGGAAGGTCAACCAAGGCATCTAAGTTAGATCCTCTTCCTTTGAGATTAAGAATTGAAATGAAAATTGTGTATTTAATCTTTACTTCTTTCTTGAATTAGTTATCATTTATGCTTTTGGAATTATTTATTTTCAGTAATTGGTTTAAGCAGGGAAGGTCAACCAAGGCATCTAAGTTATATCGTCTTCCTTCTTGATTAAGAACTGACCTAGAAATTTTGTTTATGATCTTTACTGCTTTGGTTATGATATGCTTTATGGTGGAATTGATCTTGTTGGAATAGGAATAATGAGGAAGGACAACTAGGACCTCTAAGTTAGAGCCTCTTCCTTGTTGGCTATGCTCCATAAAGATTCATTGCACTCTTGCTTTTAGATCAGAATTTCAATGCTTTCTTTTCAGTAATTTATATTTGTAATATGAATTTCCATTATTTTAATCTAAACAACTTCTTCCTACACTAGTTTAATCTAATATTCCATAAACTTTGGTTTTCTTCTAAGTATACCAACCCGGATTGATAAGTAAAATATATGCTTTAATTTACCCAGTAAATTGTACCAACATTTTTGGCATCGTTACGAGGGAAGCATACTTAGATAGAGTGGATTAGGAAGATTGTTTAGAAAACATATAAAAAATTCAAAAGCAACAAAAATAAAATAAAAGCAATAACTCTTTTCTTATGGTTATTCATGCTTAGACATAGAAATTAGAAAGATAGATCCCCAAAACAAAACCCCTAACCACTAACAAAAACTAACTAACTACAAAATCCATTTGCAAAACAAATATCTACAAAGCATGATGTTAAAGAAGTCATTTAGACAAGGAGGGTATGCCACCACAAGGATCTTATTAAACCCTTATCCATAATTTAGAATGGTCACTAGGGATGAATCTTCATTTCAAAAGATAGAAGAGCAACAAAACATCCATGAAGAGGGTCCACAAGAAGAGAATCTAGAAGCTTCTTCTAGTTACCTTTGTAAGGAGATCAATGAGTCATGGATCACATGCAATGAAATTAAAGAAATAGAGCTAGAAATTGAAGAAAATCTAGAATATGTATCACAAGATCCCTGTCTATTCATGATTCTGAAAAAAATTCCACAAGAAGAACTTTGTGTTATGACAATTGAGGAGAATCAAAGACTTAAAGATCACACTCAAACTTGGTTTCAACTAGTGATTAAGCCACACCACCACTCCATTTTGTAACATTCCTTAGCAGGGAAAATTTTAAGAAACCCCTCTAAATTTATATGTATAATAAATGGGTGAATCTCCATGGTATATAGGAAAAATGGAAGGCGATTTTATCAATAATATAATATGTATATATAATTTTTTGGCGAATCTCTCACCAGGCATGGCGAATATTTTACTCAATTATAAAATCTTGTAAGATCTTGGTCAGTCTTTCACTAAATAATAAAACTTTGTAAGGTCCTAGTGAATCTTAGCATTGTGAACTCTTAGAGAATTTTTTGAAAAATTATAAAACCATATATGACAAGAGCCACATGGTGGCAATATCACTGTTATTTTTCACATTTCCACGAAATGGAACTTGTTTATAAAATTATAAAAAAGCCAACCAAGTCCCTTATAATATATAGGTAAGCTTATAACAGAGTCTGATATATCTACTATGCTTGTCTTCATTCAAGTGTCATAGCTGCTATACTTAACACTGTGAATCACAACTCTCTCAAAACTCAACTCTATAGTGTAATTAAAACCTTTGGAAATTGAATCTAAAAACTTTATAAAAAGGATTAGTGAAATAGAAGCTTTTGTGAATGAGCCCACTAATTATCACTACTACCAATCAATCCAGACTATGAAGTCTTCCATCTTGATCACAATCGTGCTCACGATCAAGGAAGTGCGGCCACCTAGCCTGACATAATGGCCATCATAGCTTCCAATAATCAACGACCACCTTGCAAGGACATCCTAGCTCATGTCTCATGAATTTTATTCATCAATCTTAACTAATATAAATATTATAAAGATAATATTAGAATCCTCTCCAGATTCACTATTAATACAAGGGTAAAGGAAATTTTCTAGCTCAAGGCACTAGCCAATACCAACTTTGGTATTTGTGACCCCTTTGTGGGGATGCACCTACCCTGCCCCGTTGGGTTTTTTCCTTGTAACATAGTTCAAGGATCACAAGACTTTCCAATATTCCTAATCCATTAGACACACTTTATGCTATACATAGTGAATGGAAAAGAAGCATTATAGAACACACAATTTCACAGAAGGAAGAAAAATCTTAGCCAGTTCAATATCAAAATCTTAACCATTGATTAATAAAGAATAACAAGTAGTGTAATGAAGTGTTTCGAGTTATTTGTTTACAAGCTGTAAAGAATGTAGTGGAATGGAAAATATTACTTAGGCAACCCTTCAATATTTTCTACTAATATGTCTATGCATGTATATATGAAATTAAGAACATTGTTGAATACAAAGTTTCCTTTTCTCTTGCCTCCATTTTGACAAATCAGTGTGAAATTAGTGTCACTTTGAATCTCCTTTCCTGTGTGGATGTTTTGACAAATCAATGTGAAATCAAAGTCACTCTGAATTTCCTTTCCTGCGAGGGATCACATCCACAGTTGATTAGTAAAATATAATCTACTATATATTATGTTCAAGAAACTGATTGCAATCTATAGTGGAAACGAGACCTCAATTCTTATTCTGAATTTGAATATCTCAGGACAACATAAGAGATAAAAATGCATATGGCCTTAGTAGCTAGAAAAAAATCACTCCATCATTACAAGACCACCTAGATTTCGGCACTTAATCTAACTAATGGCACTAGTTGTAGTGCTTATTTTCATTAACACCATGGAAAAGCAACAACAATGTTTCAAAGCACACTTACTAGAAAAGTTGTAACATTCTGAGAATATTTAATAATAGCATCTGAACCTCATAGCTATGGTGGGGAAACTAGGGAACCCAAATATTGGAATATATCTCATACCAAATCTGAGAAAAAAATAAAAAAGGGAAAAAATCAAAATCTATAAATCAAGCAATGAATTGTTTACAAATCAAATACAATTCCTTTAACTAACAGTTAAATTGTGGTGATATATTTAAATATTTAGTAAGAGGGTAACTTCAAACCATGGAATATTACCTTTGTCATTATTGTCATCCCTCAGTGACTGAGATTACAAATCAATACTTATGGAAATATTGTAAGAAATTATGTGAAATAGTAAAGCGTAACGTCTATTTTCAAGCAACAAAATCAAGACATTGTTACATCAAGAGCCATAATTGATACATAATCAATGAATCAAGTCCTTGTATGGCACAAGCTTGTTTCACAACCTCTATTTTCTCAATAACAAAATCAAAACATTGTATGTGGTTATTGCCAAAACGAAACTGCGTTCTAATTTGGAAGAGGATCTTATCAAAAGACATGGATTTATTCAAAGCTACAAAGCCTAATGGGTTACTGAAAAATAAGTTGGAATATGGGATCATGATACTTAAATTGAAAAAATATGCTTTCCTTTTAGAAACATTACAGTTATACAATGTTTTTTAAAGCATTAGAATTTGAAATTGGGCCTTTCTATCAAGACAAATTTTCATTAACAGAATGTACTTTCCTACCTAAAACGTTGTAGATATCCAAGAAAAACTTGAAGAGCATAAGAGAACTTAGCATAATGTACTTTCTTTCCTTCCTCAACATTCTTAAAGAGTTGAGGTTCCCCAAGTCATCAGGTAACTTTCGAAGGAAATGACAGTTAGTAATAGTCCAATTCACAACTGAAGATGTGTCACAAATACGAGGGGGCATCTCCTCCAAATCACAAAATTTCTCCATGTTAAAATCTAGCATTATTGGAAGCTTAATGTTCGACTGGTTGTTATTGAACCCAAACATTTTTCCATTCTTCACTAAAAGCTTAAAGATAGCTTCTCTAAGTTATACATGACTTTACTATGCTCTTGAACTGGGGGCACATGCAGGCTCTCCAAGTGAATAGTATTAAACTAAGTGAAGATAAGGCCTATAGATCATTCAGTGTGGATCTCTTTAACCCATAATTGAATACTATGTCTCTCTTGAACCCATAATTGAATACTATTAGGACTTTCAAATTTTTCATGGAACTCAAAAATGTTGGAAGAAAGTATTTGCTTCTAAAAGGAGTAAAACTAAAGCCTTTGCTTGAGGACAATTGATGTCACACCACTAACACTTCTCCATGGAATCTATATAGGTAAACCACAAATGCATAATTCCATTAGAATATTGTGTTTATTGAATACAAAAATGAAATCGTTGCATTTCTTTAAAATATCTTTTGAAATCAAAATTATTGAAATTACATATCGATAACCTAGTGGGTGTAGGATAAAATTCACCCGTGTCATTCACAGAAAGCATGAGAAAAAATCTAATACTATATATAAAACCAAGAAAAATTCAAATTCATCACTTCTAGGGACCTTGTAACCACCTTGACAATACACAAGTATGTTCTTGTTTGCAGTTAGAAAAATTACCCAAATTACAATCTGTTTGCTCCAGCATATGTTGGAAAATTATAGAAGGATGACTAGTGCAATCAATCCATTCCTTTTAGCCCTGGATTTGTTTCAGTTTAAAACAAAAGTATACAAATATACTTGTCCAATTTCTATGCTTTAACCATTCACCTTAAGATGTTTTTACAATATAATTTCCTAAGTCTATTTAATATCTTCATTATCATAAAAACCAACCTATATCCATCTTAACTCCACATCTACCACTCTTAGGGGGATGAAATCTATTTATCCCTCTAAGCACTTGGTAGACCCAGAATTAAGATGGATCTAAGATGATAGAATTTCCCCTTTAAATAGTCTATGCTCACATGAATACCATGGTATTACCATGGGTCAATACCATGGGTTATCATAAACCTGGAGCTTAAAAATTACTATTATTAATTTATAAAAATTAATAAAATTAATAGTTGAATTTTATTTTATTTTTTATTTTAACCAAGCTAAAATGTTTAACATACATTAAATTACAACATCCATTTTTACTCTTGATCCACCAAGCCCCGAGAGGGATCAAATATTTTTTCATTCTATGCTAGTTTGCATATCACGATATTTGATAACTCTCGGGGGTTAGTAGATCCAGAGTAAAGATGGATCTATGCTGGTTTAATTCCCCCATTTAAATAGGCTACATTCCAGGTGAATACCATGGGTCAATACCATGTGCCATTTTTATTTCTATTAATACTAATATTAGGGTTAATAATGTTTTTTGGCATGGTATTAATAACAATCTAGTCCATGGTATTTGTCCCATAGTATTTTGACCATAGGTTTCACCTAAATATAACGCATTTTTTGAGTGTTCATAAATATAAGGTGACTTATGGAGTAAATATAAAAAAATGTTTTATTTGTTTACCATACCTCTCGTTTATTTATATTTTTTTTAATTTACCATACCTCTTTTACAAATATGGTATTTGGCCCATAGGATTCACTTAAATAAAATATCTTTCTTGAGCCTTCATAAATATAACGAGGGTTATGGACTAAATAGAAAATGAGGTTTTATTTATTTACCATACGTCTAGTTTATTTATACTTTTATTTATTTACCATACCTTTTGAGTAGAATATAATATAATAAATAAATAAATAAGTAGAATGAGTTCACAATAAGATTTTTGGTTCAAACTCTCATGAATAATTCTTCAAATCATTGTTCAATACTCATGTGGAAGGATTTTATGGAAAATTGCAGAAAGAACAATCATATTTTGGGTAACCATATTGGATAATTTTCAAAGAATGTTTTTAAACAAGGTATCTCTTGAAATATAGTTTTAAATCCATTTTGAAATTTTCAATTTGGATTGTAAATAAAAAAAATATGATCAAAATAAACACTAGATCTCAAGAGAAATTTTGAGGAGAAAGTTAATATAACATTGATTAAAGGGGTATAATGGAAATAAATTTACACAATATATATAAGGAAGATAACCGTTGGAATATAGTTTCAAAATCAACTTGAATCAATCAAACATCATATGCAAAAGTTGTGCTCAAAATACTAATTGCTTGTCAAAAAATCTGCATGGTGACAATTTTAGGTCTTGACTGTTCATTGAAATATTTCACATATCAAATCATATTCTCTTAAAACCTTGTTTCTAATGGAGATATATATGAAACTCTAGTTTATGAAACAATTTAAATCATCCCATTTGAAGTCCAGGTGAAAAAATTATTCCACATTTAGTGATTGCATGTCTTAAACTCAACATAGTGCAACTCTACCTCCTCTATTTATCAGACATTTTGTGATATAAAACCTAGGTATTTTAAAAACATATTTATAATTGATAGAAAAAATGAATCTACTTTAATCTCCAAGTGGAATCACATCAATCTGATATTTAATGAAAAATTTACACTCCAAATAATCACTGTTAGTCTAGTAACAAATACACAAGTGGCTCTATCAAACATGGTACTCCTCATCATTTTTAGCATATAATTTTAGGCCATTTTGAAAAAAGTTTATAATTGAAGTAGAAATATGAATTTACTTCAACTTGGCTTTGGAATCACTATAATTGGACATAAAACAAATATCTTTTGAACAAAATACTGCTAGGAGGTCTAGGTTGGCCACCATTCCTCAAGGGGTCAAAAAATGCATTTTCTTTGTATATCATCTTAGGAATTTTTTAAAGAAATGGTTTTAATTATTTTACATATTTATTGGAAGAAGAGAGACTGTACACCTCTCTTCCTCCATCATCTAATATTGTATTGAAGGTAAGTGTTATGTTTTTACAGGTCTTGGGAAGATTTAAGGAGTGAACTCCATGAATGAAGCGCTTTTGAAAGTCAATCTTTAAAAATTCATATCTATAAATATGAATTGAAAATAATCAAGTGAAAACAAAGTGGAAATTCACCTGATGTTGATTTCATCTAATGAAAATCAAAACTCGTGAAGCTTGCTTCATTTGCTGACCAACAACACCAACAAACCTACAAGATGGATTGAGATCAAGGCAAAAGACATGAAGTGAATCATGCAAAGAAGAAATCAGGTTCTATACCATTACAAGCCACATCCATTGCCAAGGAATCATTTCATAAGCTATATTGTTCATGATTTCATTCATCTACAATATTGTATTTTAAGCTTCACAATCATTCAAATCTACCATGATGAAGTCCAAATCTTTTATCTATTTTACTACTAGATCTTCATGACTTTTGTTATCACTCAGGTTGTCCTTAAAGCTCCTTAAAGGATATGGCCGAGGTAACCACAAACCAATCTTTGGACTGCAGGTCCTAGCCTACCAGCAGTCAAAGAGGGCTCTCTCTTTTTGATTTAGCTTTATTGATGATGATTTTAGGCTAGTTATTGAGTTCAAGGGGTTTTGTTTGATTTTGGTGGGATGGATGAGGCTTCCAAATAGAGAGGTAAGTATAGTGTGAGAGTTTCAAACCATTGGGTGTGGAGTCAGGGAGTGGGACTGCTGGTGCGTTTTTTTGGTCACAAGAGGAATATGGAGAAAGATAGCTACACATGAAACAATTTTGAAGCTAAATGGAGATGGATTGAATGCTAAGAAAAGAGAGGCAATTAAGAATCTCTCTTTCAGCTTAATCAGAGGGAGGGTGAATGAGCTCTATCCAGGAGCAATAAAGAATTCCTAGATAACCGTCAAACATGAATGAAACAGATCAAATACGAGCCATGAGGAATTCATATTTATGCCTGAATCAAAAGAAAACATATAGAAGTCACAGAAACTGAGCATAGAGTGCAGCCACGCAAATTCTAAGCTAATCTTTCTTTCTATAACTTAGATGGTGATATATGTATGATAAAAACATGTATGAAATTTAAAACAGAGATAAGAACCACTTATTGGATCATGTTACAGCACAAGAATTCCATATTCATTCTTTGGAACAGTAACAACACATCAGACAGTCCATCCTCCAAGCTTTTCAGCAGTCTTTGATTAAAGAAAATGTTATCAAATATATAGAGCGAGTCTCTCTTGGGGAAACTCAACCAAACAACCCTTTAAATAATGCATCAGGGTGGTTTATATAGGGAAAAATATCTAAAAATATTCATTACAGCAGATCTTAAACAGATCTGAGGGAAATGAGTTTTTTAATCTAATCTTGTTGTGAAATAAATGCAAGAAGATATCTAGGTGCCGTGCTGGGCAGCTGCCTCAAAATATGATTTTAAATTGTCCTTATGGCTCTATGCATTTCATTCAGCCATAACTGTGCTTTGGGCTTTGATCCCCTACTCTTGAGTGGATTTGATGTGTGTTAGCTGTGATCTGAGAGCCTTTAAATGGCTATACCGCTTTCTTTGACTTTGTTTGGGGGCTTTTAATGTTTGCCCGCTTCGAACTGATACTCTTTAATTTAATCCGGGCTTCATCTTTCCTCCGATACTCTTTGACACTTGAATCGGGCCATTTTCTCTCCCTCGGCGTGTTTGAAACTGTCAAATCGCCCCTTTTCTGCCCTTTCAAGGCAAGAATGGCTGCTACAAATGATTTCCATAGCTTCTGGAATGCTACTGGCGCTGGCCGATGTGAATAGGAATCATAAATGAAGAAATCCTATTAAAACTGCGAATTTTCGGGCCTCTTGGAAGTCGAACGATATGAGGCTTTCAATTTTGGTCATTTTTCCTTAGCGATGCGCGATTAGCGCTTAGACTGCCTCAGATTTTCATTCCGGGCTCTCTTTGCTGCGATTTGCGCCCTTCGCGCCTTCCTTTAGTGATGACATCGACATGATGTCAGTATGACGTCAGCAGGGGGTCCCAGTATGGTAGTGACGTGGTAGGATGATGTGGCAGGATGACGTGGCAGTACGGCGGGGTTTTAACTCGGAGATCGGCAATCGGCAGGGACAGAGGACAATGGTTTTTATATATATGATGCGATGGGGGCGATCGCCGATTTCGGAAAGGCGATATGGCATGCGGCGGTGTGATAATGGAAAATATTGCGAAAATGAATGGACCACGATGCGATATACTTTCGGATGTGATAGCAATATCGCATCGGCGGACGAGAGGGGGCGTATGTATATAGGTAAAAACCTTGCGACTGCCGATCGCGAAATCGCATCGGCGAAGTGATTTCGGGAGAGTATAAAGGGGCGGGCCGATGAATGAATGGTGCGACCTCCAACAGTGATATCACGTCGGAGGAGAGGAAGATTTATCGGAGGAGAGTTAATGCAATCAGAAAGGCCGTTTATAGCTTTGGAAGGGATCTTGATGCATTGGAGTGAGTCCGATGGAATTTGAAATGGGTTTTTGTGTTTTGGAAGGAGTCCAAAACATCTTAGGAAGATGGTTTTTTTGAGCCAAATGAGGGTTCTTACTAAGTTTCAAGTAAACTTAGTAATTCCCAAGTGATACTTATGGTTATATTTCAACCAGAGGAAGGGTAAGTATATAGGGGAACTATTGACATAGTTATAGTAGGGGGAGGGGAAAAAGATAAGGAGTTACATAATAAAGTTAGCAGTTAACATGAAATGTGATGAGAGAGCACTAAGTATGCAATCTTAGGCTATTAAGGGGAAAATGACTTTTATAAGAAATATAAGCATCCTTAAGCAAAGCAGATCTTTACTTACACAATGATATGGCAAATGATGAAACTTAAGAGATATCAAGCAGATCTTGACCTCTTTGGGGAAGTTAGTGAATGATTTGGGGAATAAGAAGAAGGGGGAGTTAGTCATGTCTCGCTTGAAGTCTTCCATGGGAAAATTGCTTTGCATTTGTGATCTGAAAAGGTATAACAGTTGAAAGCATGAAATGGATCACACAGCTTGATTCTGCAACCACCAAACTACTTACCTAGCCTACTTGTCTAACATTTTTTCTTCTTTTGGTTTGGGTGCACTTGAACTAGCATACCCAGCTTTTCATTCTTTTCTTCTTGCTGTCCTCCTATCTACATCTACACTTATTTCATCCAGGGGCTCAGATTAAGCAGTTGAGCGCCCTTGTTTCTCTACCTATCTACTAATCTGCCAAGATTAAGCTGTTTGGACAATGCTGATTCTCTATATTCTACAACAGGAAAATTGAAACCTAGGGAGACCAAGATTAAGCTATTTTGCCCTCCCTTAACTGAAAAAACTCATCAAAAATGGAACAACTCATCAAAAGGGAACATAGCAGTGGCATTTAGACTAGCACACTCTCATGGACACCTCTCTGGCCTTTGTAGCAAATATGGAACGTTGCAGCATGCAAAGTATGACATATTTGGCATGAAAAAATGTCGATCATGAAAGATGAATACGTGCTGCAGCAGGAGGCTAACAGTGGCTCTACTTGGGGATTGCTTTTCCTTGTGAAAAGCCAAGAATAGCAGGTCAGACTGCCTTGATCTTCTATTGTTGCTGTAGGACTGAGACTTTCTTTGTGCTGACTGTTAAATGCATGGGACTTTGATGTATGAGCAGCGCTTTCCCTCAACTAAATCACTGCGAATATGAAGCACTGCCTGCTTTCTTCTGCGCGCTTGATATTACATGCACTTTTGCTTGAGAACTGCCTTTTGAAATAAACACAAAAAGGGAGCAAACTGGAGCAACTACTCCTAATTTTGTTTTTGAACAGGCTGTAGATGTAATACTAAAAAACGCTCCTCTGTTTTGATACTATTGACTGAAGAGCTGGAAACCTAAATGCAGCATTTTAATTGAATTCGTTGTTATAAACAACAACGCTACCCCTTTACCATTGAGTACATTTAAAATATATCTAAACCTGCCTAGCACACCCTTTGAAGTAACTTGATAACCGGGAGCAAATTTGAGGTGTTTCTCTTTGAAATTAACTTCAAACGAATAGAGGCTTCGAATTTTGCGCTCCTTTGGCTCTTTTCTTCAAAACTACGCTCTTTTCCCAAAATCAACGCAAATACGGAGCTTTGAAATGGAGGACTTGCGTTACTCTATCCCCATACTATGCTACGTGGCTACTAGC
The DNA here is from genome assembly GCA_031772625.1 of Pinus tabuliformis. NCBI lineage: Eukaryota > Viridiplantae > Streptophyta > Pinopsida > Pinales > Pinaceae > Pinus > Pinus tabuliformis. Next base: position 192,574,392 of record CM062807.1, on the reverse strand, counting down.
AATCGAATTGCTTATGAAAAATAAAAGGAAAGCTCTGATATATACAAACACTAATGTACAAATATATACAGGGGCACCGCATCCCTTAAAAGGGGTCTTGATAATGTTTCAACATTCGGCCATTTACGGGGCCGTCTTCCACTGTGTTGTTATCTATAGTTTTGAGAAAATACGTGTTATTGCCTTGCACAACACTGATAACAAATGGGCCTTTCCAAAGAAAATCAAATTTTGCATGCTTTCCCTTGCCTTATTTTTGTGAGTCCCACCTTAGAACTTTGTCACCAATAAAGAAATCCTCAGCTTTAGTCCTTTTGTCAAATGCTTTCTTTAGCCTTTCTTGCACAATTTGAGCTCTGTCATACACATGCTCTCTAGTTTGCTGGAGCTGAATGGTCTGATTTATTCTTCTTTGAATATTATTTGGTTCTGCTTGAATCTCTTGCAACATTTTTATGATAGGAGTGCCCAAGGAGGATGGAAACGTGGCCTCCATGCCATACACCAGCTCATAAGGGCTCATCCCAATGGATTTCTTTGTTGAAAGTCTGTCTGCCCATAGGGCCTTTGTGAGATTTCTATGCCAGTTCTTCTTGTTTTCTTCTAAGATATTCTTGATAATATTGATCAGACTCTTGTTGGATGATTCGGCCAGGCCATTACCTTGAGGGTAATAGGCTGTAGAGTGGCCTAAGGTGATATGAAATTTATGGCAAAAATTGATCATCTTTTTGGATTTGAAAGCAACAGCGTTGTCAGTGATGATCTTCTCAGGGCAGCCAAATCTGGAAAGGATATTGCACTCAAGGAATTGGATAATTGTGGAGTCATTGGCTTGCCTACATGGGATGGCCTCAATCCACTTGGTGAAATAGTCGGTGGCTGTTAAAATCCACTTATGTTGGCCTGAGGAAGAGGGATGGATTTCTCCAATGAAGTCGAGACCCCATTGTTGAAAAGGCTTTTCGGTTGAAATGGGTTTAAGAGGCAAAGGCAACAACTTTCTTTTGCCCTAAATGATTTGGCATTTATGGCACGAGGTAGTAAACTTCTTTACATCTGTAAACAAGGAGGGCCAATAGAAACCAACCCTTAGAATTTTATCAGCAGTGGACTTCCAATATAGATGTCCTCCACAGTCCCTTGCATGAAATTCTTTCATGAAATTGTTAGTTTCATTCATGGTTAAACAATTTAGCAATATGCCCTCATGATTTTTCCAAAAAAATGCGGTATCTATGACACAAAACTTTGAAGCCTTCATCTTTAAAAATCTTTTCTTGGTTCTGGATAATCCTAGGGGAGCAAATAGGTTTAACAATACAAAGCATATATCAGCATACCATGGAGATTGCAAAAAGGTTTCACTGAACTGTGGAGTCGCCAACTCTTGTTCATTGTCCAGTTGGTTAATGTCTAAGGCTTGAAAGTTTGTTTCAGACATCAATTTGGCTATACCTTGTCCCTTTATCAGCTTGGTTGGTTTTATTTCAATGTCATACTCAAGGATACTAGCAATCCACTTGCCTCTTTTGCCCTCTAACCCTTCTTGGGTTAGTATGTCTTTTACAACAACATTTGGGACATAGGTAATCACATGTGAATATAAAATGTAAACTCGGAAATCTTTGATTGCTTTGACAAGAGCATAGGCCTGCTTCTCCATGATTTGGTACTTCAAGGGAGCATCTATTAAGGCTCGGCTGAAAAATGCAATTGGCTTTTCAGCTCCTTGATCATCCTTTTGCAAAAGGATAGCAGCTATGGTGTGCTCAGATGCAAATGAGAATATGATGAAGTCCCTATCAAATTGAGGACTTGTGAGGACAGGGGCTTGGGTTAAGGCAGTTTTGATACTCTCAAAGGCTTGCTTGGTCTCAAGAGACCATTTTACCTTAGCATCCTTTTTTAACATGTTGCTTAACAGTCTTATTAGCTCGGCTAGATTTGGAATAAATCTTCTTAAGAAGTTGATTTTTCCTAGGAATGCTTGCAATTCTTTTATATTCCTTGGATATGGGATTTGCAAAATGGCTTGGATCCTTTCAGGATCTATTCTAATCCCGTCTTTTGAGATGATATGGCCGAGGAGTTTTCCTTCTTCAAGGCCAAAGAGGGACTTCTTGGGGTTCAAGGAAATGCCGTATTTCCTACATGTCATGAATATTTGCCTCAAATGTTTTAGGTGCTCTTGATCAGATTTGGAGAAAGGGGTTAAGTCATCAAGGTAGACAACTAGGAAATCATGTATTTCCTTGGCAAATGCAATATCCATTGCCCTTTGAAAGGTAGCACCAGCATTTTTAAGTCCGAAAGGCATTTTCACATACTTGAATGTTCCCCACGGTGTGGTAAAGGCTGTCTTGTCTTAGTCATCCGGGTGAACCAGTATTTGATTAAAACCTGAAAAGCCATCTAGCAAAGAGATTCTAGATGACCCCACTACTCTTTGTAGGATGTGGTCCATTTTTGGCAAGGGGTAGTGGTCTTTTAGGGAGACTTGGTTTAAATTTCTTAGGTCTACACATAGCCTAATCTCACCTGTCTTCTTTCTTGTGGGAACAAGATTGGATACCCATTCAGAAAATCTGATGGGTGCTATGATACCTGCTTCAAACATCCTTTTTGCTTCCTTTTCAATCAAGGGAAGGAGTACGGGATTGATTCTTCTTAATTTCTATTTGAAGGGCTTTTGATTTGGTTTGAAGGGAATGGTGTGTTGGATCACTGAGGTGTCATAGGACTTCAAATCCTCATAACTCCAAGAAAATACATCTTGGAATTCTTTGAACAAATCAACATATTTGGGCTTTTGATCAGTTGGAAAAGATTGAGATAGTTTGATCATTTTGGGCTTCTCTGCTGTCCCAATGTTATGTTCTTCTATAGCAGTGTTTAGGGGCTGTATTTTTGGTTTTTTGGGAACATCATTAGCATCAAACATATCTTCTAATGGAGTAAGGCCAGCAGGGAGAAAGTTATCCTTTAAATCCATGATCTCGACCTTTGTTTTGGCTATTTCCTCCAAATACATCTGTTTCAGCTCTTGTATGTTTGCATTGTCAAAAACAATTGGGTTCAACATTTGTTTGGCTGTTACAGCTGTTATAGCCTACTGATTTTCATTTGTTTGCTGTTGTTCATCCGTCATGGTATCCATGTCAATGTTAGTATTTGAAAACTCATCCTCAAGAGTGAGGAAATTGTTAATTTGTTCATCGCTTTCAAACACTTGCCAATCTTTAACATTATTTGGAATAGCAGGCTTGTGTTTTATCTTAGCAGTGAAATGGTGATTTGGCTCAAAGGGAAGCTTGCATGTACTAGCAAAAGTGGCTGGACTATGTGCATGAATGTTATGATCTCTTGAGATCTTGGCAAGCGTGGATTCAGTGAATGTATTGAGTATATTAGTGGTAGCAGTCCTATAGGTCCTCATTCTATTGTCATTAGTAACAAAGTTGCCTTTCATTTGTTGGATTACTAGGTCGGAGTCACCTAGAATAGATACTTTGGCAGCTCCTAAAGCTCTGAGCAGCCTAAGGCCTAAAAGGAGTGCCTCATACTCATCCATGTTGTTGGTGCATTTGAAATTTAGTCTATATGCATGACCTTGTGCATGGTTGTTATGTGTGTTGTGAATCCATATTCCAGCCCCTGCTCCTAACTTGTTTACTGAACCATCAAACTCTAAATACCATGTGATTTCTTGCTTGTGGTTAGTATTGAGAGTTTCAGTCATTTTAGGATTGGGCGGACCTGAGTCTCGTGTTTCGCGAGGATCTTCTCGTGTGCTAGTTGCATTGGCTATTGTGACAGTCTCATGGGTATGTGCAACTGATTCTTCATTGATGTGTGCTTGTTGTTCTAAAGCCAATGGCTTGACATCAGTTAAAGGGCGGTTATCATTATTAAACAAAATAAATGAATCCATATCAGTATGGATCGAGTAGATGGGGAAGTTTTGTGGCTCATCCTCGCTACTCACCATATATTTCATGAGTGTTTCTCTATATAGTCTTTTTGGTTTCCCAAAGACTGATATAGTGGCGTAAGAGAGGTCTAATTGAAGCGATCATTGGAGTTTTGCTCCCTAAGATCTTGATAGGAGCATGACGTACTTCAGTGGAATGTCAGCGACCACCACATCCATAAAGATTGTCTTGTTAGGATATTGGACTAAGGAGACACACAAGTCTTTGATTAAGCCTAAACACTTGACTTGACTTGAGTCAAAGGAGAATAAATCTTTGTATGGCCTGGTTACGTCAAGGTTTAGTCTTTCCATTACCGCTTTGGGCATAATATTGTGCGATGCCCCTGAGTCAAACATTGTGTTATGTAAAATTTTATCATGGATATGCAAACTGATATAAAATGGCAAAACTGCTCCATTGACTGTTTTTCCATTGACTTCTGGACCAAAGAGCAGCTCTGGGGTATCATCTAAAACATTTACATCATCCTTGACCTCTGACATTTGTAACGATCTTTGTATTTGCTGCCTATAAACATCATGCTTGGCAAGCTTTGAGAGGGGGATGGATATCTTAAGTTTTCCAATCTCTGCCTCTAAATTAAATGGCTTTTCCAGTGGAGTCTTGGTGTTGATGATGGAAGATTTCTCTTTTTCGTTGGAATTATCAGTGATTTGCTCAGTTATGGGCAGGCTTTTTGGAACGCTGTGCACATCTTCCTTTGAGGCAAAAGGCACGACAGGCTATTTTTTGGAAGGCTATTCGATAGTTATATCATCTATGGTTACGGGCTGTGGGTTTGGGACAGATTGTTCAATGTGTTCTGTTATAACAGCCTTGCCTTTGATTTTATCGGGATGTTGTTTTTCCTTTGGTTTGATGGGCTTGGGCACATCAATTGTTCTGGTTCTTAGCTTATATTGCTTGTTAGCTCATAAACGACTGGGTCATAGGCTTTTTCAAAGTCGAAAGATTGTTGGGTTTGAGTTTGGCATTGATGCATGTTATCGTTATTTTGGTCTTCGCTAGTTAAGAAGACATGTTGCTCGTTCTTCAAACCCATTAGGTTTATGTGAGTGTCTTCTATGGGCTCATTAGCTGTTGATGTCTCAGCGTAATTTGCTTGGAAAGGAGGCCTTATTTCACAGTCTGGGCTCGTCGTTCCGACATTTGGGTTTTGATTCCTTCTGAAGTTTGGGTTCCTAATAGCGTTGGTTTGCTGCCCATCCCAAGATGATTTTTTCTCAACATTGTCCACTCTGTCTACTAGCCTATGCATGCCATTGATAAGGGCATCCAGATTTTGGTCTATGGCTAAGGTTTCTTCCTTAAAGGTTGTTCTCCTCTCTGTTCTGGCTCTGTTTCTTTTGGAAATTAAATTTTCCTCCACAGTGACAGCCACGTTTTTCATTTCCGCAAGGCTGTTGGGGGTTCTTTCTTTTAACTGGTAGGCCATATCTGGGTCAAAATCGTCAGGGAATTCATACAAGGCAAGGTCAGGTGGAGGTCTTAAGTTCTATGGTATTGCATTGTAGACATTATTGAATCTTGCACAATAGTCCAAAACAGTTTCTTGAGGGCCTCTTTTAATTGTATCGTATTTGGCTAATATGTGCAAGGGGTCTTTCTTTTTCTCCCATCTGTTGATAAATGACTGGTACAAGGCTTCTGGGTCTGCTATGGAATTAGCTGGGAGTGCTCTAAACCAAGTCCTGACATCGCCTGTCAAACTTTGGACAAAAATCTTCATTCTCACCCCATCATCGTCAATCTCATAGCTTTCAAAGTAATCCTGCATTTTCTTTGTATGTTGAAGGGTTGTGCAGGCATTCGTGCCATCAAAATAAGTTATTTTAGTCTGGTAATCCTGAGGCATAGCCCCAAGGTTAGCAGGCAGCTGTAGGGGTGCATATCTATTAGCCATATTAACAGGTATAAGTGGAACGACTGGAACAACTAGGATAACAGGAGTAGTAGTGGTAGCGTGCGTAGTGAACGAAGGTGTAGAAGGAGCGCTTTGAGAGGTGGATAGGGAACAAGGGGAACTAGGAATTGAGCGAAATAGAATTTTGACAGGGGTGGGAACACCCCTCGGCCGAATTATGTCAGGACTAGAATCAACAAAGTCTTCTTTTCGCTCTAATTTCCTGAGGTTTCTTGGGATTAAATTCGGATTTTCAAAAACAGCTGGTGGATTTGGGTCTGGGTTTGACCTGGTATTATGTATTTTCTTCTTAGGAGCTAGCTTCTAAGAAAAGTGGGTTAGAAAGAAACTTTTGGATGTCAGATTCTTTCCCAATGGAGCTTTCCAACTTGAATTGTGAAATTATCTGAAGAAGTCCCCCGTGGAGTCGCCATTATGTTATCACTCAGGTTGTCCATAAAGCTCCTTAAAGGATATGGCTGAGGTAACCACAAACCAATCTTTGGACTGCAGGTCCTAGCCTACCAGCAGTCAAAGAGGGCTCTCTCTTTTTGATTTAGCTTTATTGATGATGATTTTAGTCTAGTTATTGAGTTCAAGGGGTTTTGTTTGATTTTGGTGGGATGGATGAGGCTTCCAAATAGAGAGGTAAGTATAGTGTGAGAGTTTCAAACCATTGGGCGTGGAGTCAGGGAGTGGGACTGATGGTGCGTTTCTTGGTCACAAGAGGAATATGGAGCAAGATAGCTACACATAAAACAATTTTCAAGCTAAATGGAGATGGATTGAATGCTAAGAAAAGAGAGGAAATTAAGAATCTCTCTTTCATCTTAACCAGAGGGAGGGTGAATGAGCTCTATCTAGGAGCAATAAAGAATTCCTAGATAACCGTCAAACATGAATGAAACAGAGCAAATACGAGCCATGAGGAATTTATATTTATGCCTGAATCAAAAGAAAACATATAGAAGTCACAAAAACTAAGCATAGAGTGCAGCCACGCAAATTCTAAGCTAATCTTTCTTTCTGTAACTTAGATGGTGATATATGTATGATAAAAACATGTATGAAATTTAAAACAGAGATAAGAACCACTTATTGGATCATGTTGCAGCACAAGAATTCCATATTCATTCTTCGGAACGGTAACAACACATCAGACAGTCCATCCTCCAAGCTTTTCAGCAGTCTTTGATTAAAGAAAACGTTATCAGATATACAGAGCGAGTCTCTCTTGGGGCAACTCAACCAAACAACCCTTTAAACAATGCATTAGGGTGGTTTATATAGGGAAAATATCTAACAATATTCATTACAGCAGATCTTAAACAGATCTGAGGGAAATGAGTTTTTTAATCTAATCTTGTCGTGAAATAAATGCAAGAAGATATCTAGGCGCCGCGTTGGGCAGCTGCCTCAAAAATATGATTTGAAATCTATCCTTATGGATCTGTGCGTTTCATTCAGCCATAATTGTGCTTTGGGCTTTGATCCCCTAATCTTGAGTGGATTTGATGTGTGTTAACTGTGATCTAAGAGCCTTTAAACGACTGTACCGCTTTCTTTGACTTTGTTTGGGGGCTTTTAATGTTCGCCCGCTTCGAACTGATACTCTTTAATTTAATCCGGGCTTCATCTTTCCTCTGATACTCTTTGACACTTGAATCGGGCCATTTTCTCTCCCTCGGCGTGTTTGAAACTGTCAAATCACCCCTTTTCTGCCCTTTCAAGGCAAGAATGGCTGCTGCAAATGATTTCCGTGGCTTCTGGAATGCTACTGGCACTGGCCGATGTGAATAGGAATGATAAATGAAGAAATCATGTTAAAACTGCGAATTTTCAGGCCTCTTGGAAGCCGAACGATATGAGGCTTTCCATTTTGGTCATTTTTCCTTAGCGATGCACGATTAGCGCTAAGCGCTAATCGCGCATCGAAAACTGCCTCAGATTTTCATTCCGGGCTCTCTTTGCTGCGATTTGCACCCTTCGCGCCTTCCTTTAGTGATGACGTCGGCATGACGTCAGTATGATGTCAGCAGGGGGTCCCAGTACGGTAGTGACGTGGCAGGATGACGTGGTAGTACGGCGGGGTTTTAACTCGGAGATCGGCAATCGGCAAGGACAGAGGACAATGGTTTTTATATATATGATGCGATGGGGGCGATCGCCGATTTCAGAAAGGCGATATGGCATGCGGCACTATGATAATGGAAAATATTGCGAAAATGAATGGACCACGATGCGATATACTTTCGGATGTGATAGCAATATCGCATCGGCGGAGGAGAGGGGGCGTATGTATATAGGTAAAAACCTTGCGACTGCCGATCGCGAAATCGCATTGGCGAAGCGATTTCTGGAGAGTATAAAGGGGCGAGCCGATGAATGAATGGTGCGACCTCCGATAGCGATATCACGTCGGAGGAGAGGAAGATTTATCGGAGGAGAGTTAATGCGATCGGAAAGGCCGTTTACAGCTTTGGAAGGGATCTTGATGTATCAGAGTGAGTCTGATGGCATTTGAAAGGGATTTTTGTGTTTTGGAAGGAGTTCAAAACATCTTAGGATGATGGTTTTTTTGAGTGAAATGAGGGTTCTTACTAAGTTTCAAGTAAACTTAGTAATTCCCAAGTGATACTTATGGTTATATTTCAACCAGAGGAAGGGATAAGTATATAGGGGAACTATTGACATAGTTATAGTAGGGGGAGGGGAAAAAGATAAGGAGTTACATAATAAAGTTAGTAGTTAATATGAAATGTGATGAGAGAGCGCTAAGTATGCAATCTTAGGCTATTAAGGGGAAAATGACTTTTATAAGAAATATAAGCATCCTTAAGCAAAGCAGATCTTTACTTAGGCAATGATATGTCAAATGATGAAACTTAAGAGATATCAAGCAGATCTTGACCTCTTTGGGGAAGTTAGTGAATGATTTGGGGAATAAGAAGAAGGGGGAGTTAGTCATGTCTTGCTTGAAGTCTTCCATGGGAAAATTGCTTTGCATTTGTGATCTGAAAAGGTATAACAGTTGAAAGCATGAAATGGATCACACAGCTTGATTCTGCAACCACCAAACTACTTACCCAGCCTACTTGTCTAACATTTTTTCTTCTTTTGGTTTGGGTGCACTTGAACTAGCATACCCAGCTTTTCATTCTTTTCTTCTTGCTGTCCTCCTATCTACATCTACACTTATTTCATCCAGGGGCTCAGATTAAGCAGTTGAGCGCCCTTGTTTCTCTACCTATCTACTAATCTGCCAAGATTAAGCTGTTTGGACAGATGCTGATTCTCTATATTCTACAACAGGAAATTGAAACCTAGGGAGACCAAGATTAAGCTATTTGGCCCTCCCTTAACTGAAAAAACTCATCAAAAATGGAACAACTCATCAAAAGGGAACATAGCAGTGGCATTTAGACTAGCACACTCTCATGGACACTTCTCTGGCCTCTGTAGCAAATATGGAACATTGCAGCATGCGAAGTATGACATATTTGGCATGAAAAAATGTCGATCATGAAAGATGAATACCTGCTACAGCAGGAGGCTAACAACTTCAACCTATCTTACTTTCATAAGATTTCCATACTTCCCTACTCCATTATACCCTAGCTCCATCTAAAAAAGAAAAATAAAAGAAAAAAATAATAAAGTGGTTTGGCTATGAAAATCTAGATTACTTGCACAATACAAATCTAAATTCATATTGGAAAACCAAATACTTGGCAAATATGAATCCTATTTTCTTTCTATTTTTTCACAGTAATTTTACATTTTTTTGCAGAATATCTTCTCCAAAGTTCAGACTTGAGGACAAGTCTCCAAATAAGCAAGGGGGGATAGAAAAAACAAAGTGTGTTTTTTTTAGAGCATAACAACTCAACTTGGAAGAACAATTCAAAAAACTGCTCAACTTGATATGCAAGCAACTCAGAATGTAAAGGAACTGTTAAGATTGCAAATTTTACTTCATTAGGGACTTGAAAATTCAACATCAAAATTTGTCAGAAGGGACCTGAACATGAGCAGCGTCACATGAGCAACATTAGAGAGGGATGTGAACATATATGAGTCAAAGATTATTGCTTAAAGAGACTTGAGGATAACAATAAAAATTATGTCAGAATGGACCTGCATAAAAAGAACAACCAATCAAGTTGATCAATCAGTTCACTATCCAAGTTCCTAATCAGAAGGGTCCTGTACTCAATCAACTTTACTATTTAAGAGTCATCAGTAGAAGGGACATGTATTAATTCAAGTTTCACTATTCAAGATCATCATCAATTGAAGGAGCTACTTAATCAAGGAAAGTACTGTAAGTTATAAATTTATTTTTAATACCTTTGATTTTGAAAAGAATTCTTAACTTAGAAGACTAATTAAACCTTAATGTATAAGAGTGCAAACCCTTCATTCCATGTACATTTTCTCTATCATAAAACCCTATATCCCTCTTTCATAAAAATCATACACCCTACTACCTATTCAAGTCATGTCTCTTTACCTACAAATATTCTCTGCAAAACAAACAAGCATGGGTTAGTGTCATAAAAGAAGAATAAAAGTGAATGATGCATGGTTCAATGATGTATTTACATGATCTAAAATGATTTTTTTTACTCTATTCTTGGACTTGAAATGACCTTGAAATGGTCATTTCAAAGAGCTACCTTAAAGAGTAATAAATGCATCATGGAAAGAAAAAATATGAGCATCATGAAAAGGAAAACATGTATCAACCCTAAAGGACAAAGAGGAGGAATAAATTATGACCAAAAGGACTTGAAAAATCACTAAATGGATATGCAATGAAAGAGCATGAACATAAATGAAATATATGCAATGGTGAAATATATGCAATGATGAAATATATCAATGGTGAAATATGCAATGGTGGGTGCATATAATTCAAACTTTTTGAAAAAAACATATGGTGCAAACACAAACTATAAGGAAAATTGATTTGGTGCATATTAATCATGGCAAGGAATGATAATACAAAACGAAAAAAAGAGAAAGGACAAGTGTTTTCCATGGTGGAGAAAATTCAAAACATTGCCCAATCAAACATCTATGCAGAGAAAAGAGCAATGTTCATGCAAACACAGAGAGCAAACAGTCTAGCACCTTCACGCAGAGGGAAGAAAGGAATTCATCATCTGCACAGAAGAGAGTAATGATCAACAAACATGGAGGGCACCTTCACGCAGGGAAAAGAAGGAACTCAACAAGAGTATTGCACCTCGGCTCAGGTAGGGAACACAACCCTTTGAAATGGAAACAAAGGAATAGGGTATGCGTAGGTTTTAATGCCAAAAATCTCGACAAAGAGCCAAAAGAGAACATTGTGTTCCATTAATGATAACCCCACCAACTAAAACGTTGAAATCTCCATTCAAATCCCATGAAATTCGCAGAGACAACAAGTTGAGTTTGAATAGGAATGAAATGCAATTAGTTCGGGTTTTTAAGTGATATCCAAAGTTTGAAGATTTGCATTTAAATAACTGGCAGTATAGGTAACAAACAAACTCTAGTTAACAACGTGACAAACTCCAAGCAAGGCAAATGTTGGTGGAAAATCCGAGTTCTCAACTACGTAGTGGCATCAAAGGTCTGTGTTCAAGCTACAGGTGTGTGAAACAAGTCTAGTTAACCTCAAACGACTCTGAAATGCATGGTGACCATTGTAGAAGCACCCAGAAAATTGATTTCCTTCTAAAAATCGACTTCTAAACATGCAGTGAATGAATGAGTGCATGCAGTGATTAATTTCAACATTCTCCAACATTTCGATTTCTCCACCATTCAATTTATCTAGATAAGTACATCTCTATCATTTTGATTTCTCCAGATAAGTACATCTCTAACATTTCGATTTCTCCAGCATGAGTAAATCTCAAAAATTTGATTTTTGAGGAGACAAAGAGGGTCAATTTGAAAAAATTGTTCATTTCCAAAATTTGATTTCGATTTTTGAGGAGACAGAGAGGGTTAATTTGAAAGAAATTGTTCATTAATTTCCAGAATTTGATTATGAAACAAGTATGGTGTTGATGACGATGTTGGACCCACCAACATGTAAGGGGATCTCCTTGGTAAGAAGTCCCAATTAGACCTCAGACCGTTTGGTGTAGGAGTCCCAACAGTGGGTCGTACAGTAATGCCATGACCGTGATTTCGCACAGAGGCAAGTAAGATAACTTTGTTGGTAGCAAGGATGTGGCAACTGCAGTGGGCCAAGGAGGGTGCATGAGAGGTTCTAACACACGGGGGTTGAGATGAGTGTGCCCCATGGAAACTTGTGATAAAATGTAGTTAAGAAGGGAACACATGAGCGAAGATGCATCACAACATGGAAGGAAAGTTAGAAAGCAATCCAAAGTGATGGTTAAACCAACAACACATTTCAGAAAGAGTCATACAAACATACATAGATAGCTATACATGCATGCGTAAGCAAACCAATACCTATATCATTTAGAGTAAACCAGATAGCATAGAATATAATACAACATATGCATGAAACATGTTGGCTCTTGTTATATTAAGAAGTGTAAGTTCTAGTCATACAATACATCCATGTCCAACCACTAGTTCCATTAGCGGAACATTACAACCACAACTGCTTGCTCCTCCAAAGAGATGTACTAGCTCTGCAAAGTGGAGAAGCCAAGGCTCGTTACAATACTGTCCAAGATATCTCTAAGATAGACATATTAGAAGCTTGGCTGACCAAAAGCCTTTACAATGAGCTATAAGGGACTATTTATAGCAAAGGGTGGGGTGACCCTTGACATTCCCATTTGTGAAAGTTCATCTACCCTCATGACTCTTCATCTACTCTATGACTATTACATCCAACTATCAACACTTGACTTACACTTGACAAGACGTTATATTACAATGCACATGTACCCATGTGAGATAAAAATGGCTTGAGCAAGCCATACAAGCCATGCAAGACATCACTGACACTCGGTCTGTTGTGGTGAGACCAACTCTTTGACATGCTTGTGATGGTGAAGGTAGTGAGCTAATGTCAAGCTTGGTCATCCGCGATGGTGTGCATGAACTCCATGGTGACATCTTGATGAAGCGAACTCTTGCCTTCATTCCATCCGAGTGCATGGGTATGGCTCCTCCATCCAAATCATCTGCTCACATGCACTTGGTCATCTTGGGTGTAGCCGAACTAGAAACACACTGATGCATAGTGTGCATGCTAATCTTCTAGTGTGTGTTGGTGGTCATGCGCATCCACTGCCAACTACATGCTTAGCTCCAGAAGGACTTGTTTCTTGTCTTCACCTTGGTGAGTGTGCTGAATGGGTTGGATCGCATGCGTGCCCACAATGACATGCATGTTGCTGAATCCCTTACATGTGATCAACAACACTCCTCACTGTGTCTACTCTATGCCAACTGTTGGGATGGATCTATAAATTGTAGGAGCACAGTTTCATCTGTGAGTGCATGTTACGCCCCCTGATGTTCCTATTCCTGCTGCAACTCATTCGCTTATCTGTGCAACTCATGTTCTTTCTTGAGTTACTACTTCAACACATGCAACTCCTTCTTTGTTCCATTCCCTATCTTCACATGATATTCATGTCGCGACGTCACCTCATAGCATGAGTCTCCAAAGTTTCTTTCATCATCAGTGGATTTACTTGAGCTTGCAACTTTGTTTCGCCTCCGAGTTGTCAACAACCTTCATCTTGCATTTGTTGCATCCGATATGCTACCTTCAACTATTATTCATGATGTTTCTCATTGTGATGCTACTGCCATCATATCTTGATGTCCTTGTCTATGAACAACTTGATGTCTTCATGAGTAGGCAAGCTCATAGAAACTTGATCGAATGCATCCCCAAGTGTGCTTTGAATACTGTCTTCGACTCTGCTCTCCTGGAAACCATTGTACTTGTGCAACTGAGAGGCAAATGAACACCTGCAATACCTGGATACATGGAAACACTCATGGAAAGCAATCTTTTAGTTGAAAACCAAAATGAACTTGAGAACTGACTTGCAACATACCTGTGTGACTGATCATGAAGGTCACAAAATTTCGGTCGGGAGGTTGAGAGACTGAGTGCCAAAATTGTGCAAGTCACAGTCTGGGCTGCTGGGAGGCTAACAGAATGCTGGAACTACACAATGCACAATCCAGTCTGGCTACTAATTGCTAGAATTGCACAATGCACAATCTCAGCTGCAATGGTTGCTGGCTCAGTGACTACATTATGTAATTTTCTGGGCTATCAGTCACTGTCCCTTAGATTTTTTCAAAGCAAGCCTGGAGAATAGCTCCTGGGTAGAAATGCACATTTATGGAGAGGAAGGAAGAGCCTTCCCTCTCTAGATTGCACAATGCGGTCTCAATGAGGTAGAGTCTGGGCCAAGGTTGCCTAGACTCGTCGACGGGCAACTGAAAGTGAATGTGAATGTGAATGCATGGCGATATTGAGTTGTAAACATAAGTGAATGATAGTACATGAAAACGGTGAATGAAAGATTCAGAAAATGAAATAACATGCATGTGGGTGAGGTGAATTGCTGAATCGGCGACCGTTCATGAAAAACAGTGTCATGCATGGAACAATAGTGAGATGTTAACGAAACTGAAATGGTGCTAGTTCAAGCTAGTATGTATCAAAATGACAATAAGTGCTCACTAAAATCAAGTAGACAACATTCATATGAATCGAAACACAAAAAGCACGAGGAATGCAACACAAGACGTGGAAAGTGAGCTTACCCCAAAACAGTTGAGCTGAATGTGCTGACGGCTCCTAGATGCGATGTGGGATGTCAGAGATGCAAGTTTTATGTCAGGAATGAGCTCTATAGCATCTGGTTCACGAGTTTTAATAAAATTGAGGTTGTGACACACATGCCAAAATCTACGGAAAGCGACACTTGGTGGGAGGTTTCTAAAATGATCCTTGCATGTAACCTCCAACTTCTAAAAATAAATCCCTAAAACAAGGGATGCCTTTGCATGATACCTTGGGAGAAGTAGTCCATGCATGCAAGTTGGTTTTTCTCGGTCCTGGAGGGAACTGGTCAAGTCAACTACACATGCAATAGTCTTCTCAGCTGGGAGGGAAAAATGCACATTTCTAGGAGGGATCTGGGCTGGATGCTAAGAAGATTTGTCCAATTTCCAGGTAAAGTAGCTGACTACTCCCAAGATTTGTGAAAATTCTAGGTTGAGCATCCCAGTTGGGAAGGATTGTGCAATTTTTTGGGTGAAGCTTGCTCAACAGAATTGTGCAATTCTAGGGCCTAGCAGGCTGCGAGTCAGGATTGTGTGATTTCTGGAGGGAGGCTAGTTTCCCTCCAGATTTGTGCAAATTCCTGAAGGAGCTACTTAGTGTTATGAAACTAGCTCACAAAAATATAGAAAAGATAGATCAACACCTTAGAATTTAGCTTCTTCGAGGGGGCAACCTCCTTTACATTACACAAATGAATGATTCTTTGATGACTCAAATGACAAAACCTCCTTTCTATATATAGGAGTCTAGGGAGTCGCAATATAACCCAGTCGACCTAACAATAATAATATAAAGGCACAAAAATAATAATAGCGGGATTTTATGGGGCACAGTAATAACAATATGGGGATAATAGGGGCACAACAATATTAATAAGGGATACAACTATAATAGTAGTGGGGTAATCACTAGTATTATAGGTACCTAACATGCCCCTCTCCTTCAAAAAAGTGTTGTCTTCAATGCTTGAGTAGTTATGGATGCTTCTGTATAAAATTCTCATCCTCCCATGTGGAATCTTCAGCGGATAAGTTCTTCCACTTGATGAGATACTCCGAAATTGATCAATTTTGTAGCTGTCGAGTTTTTGTTTCTATGACTGCTTCCGGTTCCAATATAATTTTCCTTCCTCATCAAGTTCTGGCAATATTGTTTGAACTGGGATCTTGTCACCTATAACCTTCTTTAAACATGAAACATGGAAAACTGGGTGCACTCAAGAAGCTGTAGGAAGCTCCAAATTGTATGCCATAGTACCAATCTTTTGCAACACCTTGTACAAACCATAATACTTTGGTGATAATTTATTATCCTTATTAGCATGCTTGAGCGACATTTGTTTATATGGTTGTAGTTTTAGGAATACCCAATCACCTACATTAAAACTTCTTTCGCTGCGATGTTGATCTACCTGTTGTTTCATTCTATTATGCGTCAACACGAGGTTATCCTTTAAGAGTTGGAGGACTTGTTGTTGATGATCGATGTGATGTTCCACTGCTTGAACATTAGAATTTTCTCTTAAATATGATGTGATGGATGGTGGCTGATATCCATAAAGTGCCATAAATGGGGTCATTTTTGTTGTTGTATGGAAGGAAGTGTTATACCACCATTCAGCCAGAGGCAACCATTTGACCCATTATGTCTGTTTATCAGATACAAAGCAACGAAGATATCCTTCCAAACATTTGTTTACTATCTCAGTTGACCCATCAGATTGAGGATGATAACATGAGCTATGAGCTAACTGAGTACTGAGACAAGAAAATAATTATGTCCAAAAATTTCCTGTGAAAATGGGATCTCTGTCACTTACAATAATCTTTGGGTTTCCATGTAGTTTTTGAATTGTTTCCATAAATGCAGTAGAAACTGTACTGGCTTTAAATGGATGTGATAATGCACAAAAGTGTGCATACTTGGTAAGTCTGTCAACTACCACCATGATGATACTCTTTCCCTTAGACTTGGATAAACTTGTGATAAAATCCATTGAAACCTCCTCCCAACGTTGGCTTGGAATGGATAAAGGTTGTAATAGACCCAGGGTCTTAATTGTTTCAACTTTATTTTGTTGGAAAACCAAACATTCCGCCACAAACTTTTGAATATACGATTTAAGGCCATCCCAAAAAATTCCTTCTTAACCTTGTGGTAAGTTTTTAAAAATCCTAAGTGCCCTCCTAAGGGAGAAGTGTGCAATTCCATAAAAATCTTTTGTTTGAGTTGGGAATTCTTACAGAGGTATAAGCGATCTTTGTACCATAACAAATCATTTTGCCAGCTAAATGTATCAGATGTACTAGAATCTTGTTGTAAATTTTGAATAAGTTCCCACACTTCTTCATCATTCTTCTATTCCTCCCTTGCTTCATTTATCCAATTTGGTTGGATAATAGAAATGGCGCACAACAATGCTTCCACATCCTCATCCTTTCTTGAGAGTGCATCTGCCACCACATTTTGCTTCCCTTTTTTGTAGATGATTTCAAAGTCATAACCCAACATCTTTGTGACCCACTTTTGTTGCTCTTCAGAGGATAATCTTTGTTCTAAAAAGTATTTAAGGCTATCATGATTTGTTTTTACCTTGAAGTGTCTTCCCATTAGGTAGGGTCGCCATTTCTTAAGTGCATGTAGTATTGCCAACATTTCCTTCTCATAAATAGCTTTGTGTAAAAACTTTCCCTTGATTGGACGACTTTCAAAAGCAATGGGTCTTTCATCTTGCATTAAAATAGCACCAATTCCATTTCCTGAAGCATCACATTCCACAATAAAGGTTTTTGTGAAGTATGGTGTAGCTAAGACCGGTGCTTGGCACATTGCCTCTTTAAGATGTTCAAAGGACTTTGTTGCTTCTGGAGTCCATGAAAATGCATCTTTCTTCAATAATGTTGTTAGAGGTGCTGCTATTCTCCAATAATTCTTAACAAACTTGTGATAATACCCTGTCAACCTGAGAAATCCTCGTAGATGCTTTATGGATGTAGGGATTTTCCATTCCTTAATGGCTTTAATTTTGCTAGGGTCTACCTTAACTCCTTCATGAGATACAATATGACCCAGATATTCCACCTCTTGTACTCCAAAGAAACATTTGGATCTTTTTGCATATAATTGTTTCTCCTCCAATAGTTGTAGCACCCTGTCAACATGTTCAACATGATCCTTCCAAGACTTGCTGTAGATTAGTATATCATCAAAAAATACTAACACAAATTTTCTAAGGAAGGGTTTGAAAATGGAATTCATCAAACCTTGAAATGTAGAAGGTGCATTGGTAAGGCCAAAAGGCATGACCAGAAATTCATAATGACCCTCATGAGTTCTAAATGTGTTTTCGGAATGTCTTCAGTCTTCATTCTCATTGGATGATATCTTGAATGAAGATCCAACTTGGTGAAGTAAATTGATCCATGCAATTCATCTAGTAATTCATTAATGACAAGAATGGGAAACTTATCTTTAATAGTGAGCTTGTTGAGCTCCATATAATCTGGACACATGCACCATGATCCATCCTTCTTGTGCACCAATACTACTGGAGCAGAGACAGAACTTTGACTAGGTTGAATTATACTAGCCTCTAGCATTTCTTCAACCATACGTTCAATTTCACTCTTTTGGGCATAGGGATATCTGTATGGCCTGATGTTTGGAGGAACACTTCCTGGAATCAGATGAATAGCATGAACATGATCACGAATAGGTGGGAGACCTTTGGGAGTTTCAAATACCTTGGAATGATCATCCAAGACTTTTTGGAGATCTGGAGAAATAAATGATTTCGATGTGGAAACATCCAGCGAACATAATTGTGCAATTACACCTCTTTGTTCCTTTTTTAGAAGCTTTGTCATACCATTAGAGTTTATTATCTTTCCCGATTTCCCTACAATACCCTTTAATTCAACTTCCTTTCCTTTTGTAGAAAATTTCATGAAAAATTCTTGAAAATTAAAAGTTATTGTACCCAAGGATTGTAGCCATTGGACTCCTAGTACAACATTAGAACCTCCCATTGGAATGGAAAGCATTGGGCTAGTCAATACATATTCTCCCATGGATAGCTTGATATTATGGCACTTTCCAGAGCAATTTATTGTTCCTCCATTTGCAACCATCACTTGACACTCTCGTGCTGGATATAAGAAGCAATTCAATTCTTTTGCTACCTTACAATGAATAAAATTGTGGGTACTTCCTGAATCAATCAACACTATTACCTTTTTCTTCTTGATTTTTCCTTCTATCTTAATGGTTTGTGGAGTAGTAATTCCAGCCAATGCATTACAAGATATGGTCGAATTCATTTATTCTTTATCTAAGCTTTGTTCCTGGAGTATATCCTCTTCTTTTGGCCTTTTTTGCTCCTTTTCTTCTTCCTCTTCACAATCTATGTAGAATAATTTCTTCTCAGCACACTTATGACCTTTAGTGTATTTGCTATCACAACTGTAACAAGCCATTTTGATCTTTTTTCTTCCAATTATTGTGGTGTCAACCTTATAGGTTGTGGAAGACTAGGGGCAACAACACTTCCATCTTTATAGTTGTGAGTGGTATGCTTCCTAGTTGCCATAATTTTTCTTTCCATTTTTCTTGCTAACCTGAATTCTTTCTCTAATGAATCAGGTTCCCAAAGGTGAACATCATGTTGGATATTATCCTTTAAAGTCCCTATGAACACATCAATCCTATGCTCCTCTAGAATATTTTTTACCCTTATGTTCAATTTTTGGAACTCCTCAATGTGCTCTATTATTGAACCCTTTTGTTTAAAACTTATCAATTAGCTAAAAAAAGCGTTGCTTCTTGTATCCTCATAATGTGCTATCAATTCTTCTATAAAAATTTCCCAAGTGATAATTTGTTTACGAGAGCAAAGCCATTGATACCATACAAACTGATTTGGTTCCAAATATAAAGTTTCAATACGTACCTTTTGTGTGTTTTGCACATTATTGAGATTGAAAAATTGCTCCATCTGAAATATCCATGTTGCAGGATCCTTGCCATCAAACTTCCTCATATCGATTTTTGGAATATGGTGGGTCTTCGATCCAACATTAGAGTCTACCCTTCGCATCATGAGTTTCCTTTACTACCCTTTCACCATTAATAAGTATTTCTTGTAGAAAATTTGTCAAATCTGTCTTCAAATCTGCCACGCCTGTCTTCAAATCTGTCTTCAAATCTATCTTCAAATTACCCATCTTAGCTTCCATGCCATTCATATTAGCTTCCATGCCCTTTATCTTAGATTCCACACCATTTATCTTAGCTTCTGTTAGCTTTTGTGAGAGTGACATTTGTTGCACTTGGTCTTGCAATTTCGATATATCATGTAGCATTTCTTCCTTTTCTTCATTAGTCATGCTAAAGCTTTCAGGTTTCTTACTAGGAGTTTGCATTTTCTTTCCTCGGGGCATCATTTATCAATAATAATTCTCTACTATGTCCTCTGAATTCCTTCAAAATAATTTTTCAAACCAAGCTTATGCAAAAAATTAAAAAAATATACACACCTTTTTTCACTTTGTAGGAGCTCGATATTGCCTTTGATGTATTTCCGTAATTTCAGATCATCCAATTCTAAAATTGCAACCTGCAGTAGCCCTCTATGTTCTCTTTCCTATGCCACTAGTTTGATCAAAATTGGATTCTCCAAGCAAGAGTTATGCCAAATCTCCCATAGTGACCTGATTATAGACTAGTTCAGTAGAGCAAACTTGTACGACGTGCCACGTGTCCATTTTTCAACCTTTGGCTTTGAAAAATATATAAAAGAAACTACAATCCGTCCTCTTTATATACATTCTTATGAAATTTCAATCCGATGCTCAGAGAGAAAGTTATGATGATTTTCCCCAGGTCACCTGTTTGGAATGTAATTCAAGAGTCTGCAAAAAGACTAACTTCCTCTGATCATATCTCTGCAAATATAGCAAAAAAAGCTCTGAAATTTAGATCCAAGGTTTAGTGCGATTTCATCTCAAATGGGTTTTTTTTTTGGCTTCTGAGACATCACAGAAAAATAGTTATAGTGAAAATTCCACGATGACCTATTTGGAACAGCGAAGCCCTAGAATCCAAACCTCTGATACCAAATGTTATGAAACCAGCTCACAAAAAGATAGAAAAGATAGATCAATGCCTTAGAATTCAGCCTCTTTGAGGGGGAAACCTCCTTTACATTACACAAATGAATGATTCTTTGATGATTCAAATGACAAAACCTTATTTCTATATATAGGAGTCTAAGGAGTCACAATATAACCCAACCGACCTAACAATAATAATATAAAGGCACAAAAATAACAATAGAGGGATTCTATGGGGCACAGTAATAACAATATGGGGACAATAGGGGCACAAACAATATTAATAAGGGATACAACTACAATAGTAATGGGGTAATCACTAGTATTATAGGGACCTAACACTTAGCCTACTGCTGGACCAAGTCTGGACGAACAATGTGTGAGGGGAATGCATCAAGGTTTGATTGACAGGCTATCTATCAGCAAGAAAATTACTGGAGCTTGTGTACTTGATGAAGCAAGACATGTTGTTGTGAAGGTTGGTAGGGAGGCTCCAAAATGAAGCTAAGCCAAAATTTTGGAGGGTGGTTGTAGCTGCTAACAACAAGTGTTGATTTTAAAATTTGAAGGAAGAGAAGGTTAAATCAAACCTGTAGGTGTCCAAAACTCAATTATAAAGAAGGATAGCAATCAAAAAATTGTTCTTAGAAGAATTTTGACAAGGTAGTTTCTAGAAAGGGTGTTTTCAAAGCATTAAAATAAATCCTTCTCTTAATAAGCACCAAAAGGAGAAGTGAAATTTTAGAATATTTTTCTTTTTCCCTCATCAGAGTGAGTGTCCAATAGCCCAGATCAAGCCTTGCTAAGTGACACTCTTTTGTTATTTGAAAGAAATTTTTGTTTTTACATCCATCAAGAAATATATTTCTCCTTTGGCATAAATATAATTTCTCTGTTGCAAACAAATTTTTATTAAAAACACAAAGATATTATTATTTCATGAGATTATTTACAGTCGAGGGTTATTTACATTAGTACAGAAAACAAAAGGAACAAGAGCACCCAAACTTCAATATGGGGAGTAGGATTGAACCCAATGGATTTCAATTGGAAAATTGGCACAAAGAAACCATAGAAAAACTCTACCAAGCAGGGCTATTAGAATTTCTAAGAAATTTTAATGGGCACAATGGAAAAGTCACAGAGGAGTTTGTAGCTAACTTTGACAATGAAAAAACTAGAGTAGGATATATTCTTGTTCCTATTACTCCATAATATATTTCTCAAGCCACAAATTTGCCACTGACAGGAGAAGAATACCACAAGGGGCAACATTTTAGAGAGAAAGGGTGGAATTTCTTCTTAGAAAAATAGAGAAAGGGAACATTTGATAAAACTAAAGGAATTCCTAGGGATTGGATAAGAGAACCTTGGGAAGAATTGGCCCTTATTACTAAAAAATACTTTACATGTGATGGGAGATATAGTATTGTACACTTATATCACATCAAATTGCTCCAACACATTAAAGGTGATTTCACAGTAAACCTTCCCTATTTCTTTGCAAAAAGTTTGATAAAGATGATTGAAGGACTGAGAGGAAAAACATAAAACAGAGAAGCTAGCTACTATCACCAAGGGCTAATTAAGATGTTGATTGAGTTTCAATTGAAAAATAGGGGAGAAACATGGGAGAATTTCTTGGACAAAAATCACTTTCTAGAAGTCCAAAAGGAAGAACAATCAACCAGAAATGAGGAAACACTTGGAAGATTGCATCTTTCAAGAAATCTTATGCAATCACCCTTGTATCCAAGAACAAGGTCTAAGAAGAAACAAGAAGACATAGCCATTGAGAAGGAAATATCCTTCATATCCATTCCAAAGAAGCCAAGAAGGGAAACAATAGAAGAACCATGTGAAAAATGCCAAGAAGTGGAAATCCTAGAAGAAATGCCTCTTAGTACACATCAACAATCACCTCATGAAGTCATTGAAAAACTTGAAAGGGAGGCACAAGAAAAACTTAGAGAGATAGAGAAGGATTCTTGCTATGAAGACACATGGATTGGAGGATAATCATCCCATTCATATGCAAAAGAGATCAAAGAAGCTTCCAAGGAGGGTCACAATGAAGAATATGCCAAGAAGGTAAAAGACTTAACCACTCAACTTCAAGTCAGTGAAATAATGGAAAAACACCTTAAAAAGGAAAACGAGATGTACAAAGAAAAAAAAACAAGGTAGTGAAAGAAAACAAAATATTGAAGAAGAGAATGAAGAAGCTAGAAACACAGAATATTCTAATTTCAAAACAAGCATACCAGTGTTTGAGAGAGAAGAAACTTTGGCAATATAAATATGAGAAACAAAAAGTGAAGAATTCCACCTACAAGGAAGAAGAAAAATGGCATGAGGGCATTGATATCCTTTTACAAGAAGCTTCAACATTGGGGGATAGAGCCATAGGTACATTAGTAGGACAATGAGCATACAGAGGTAGACGATCAAAGAGACAGAGGCAAGCATGAGGACATGCTTGAGACTCAGCAAGGGGGAGATGTTGGCCCTCAATTTTGAACATTTTTCACCATGCATAATCCACATTTCTATCATTCATTTACATCATACCATGGTCCTATTTGCCATATTTTTTCCTCTTATCGCACACTAAGGTAAAATAATTATGTCTTTTAAATTTTAGAAATTTTAGTAAAAATTGGGTATTAAAAAATATTTTTTACTGGAACAGAATTTCCTGTAATGGCTCCATTGAAGTCGTATGTGCAAGACACCTGGGTGGAAATTGAAGATATATTCGAGAAGTATGGGAACTAAGGATGGACAGACTCCTATTGGCACAGTCCAAATGAGTCAAAATAGGCCTAGTCAACGTTGATCAAACTTGACCAGTCACCCAGAAATCCCTAAATAAAGGGGCAGTTTTTTGATTTAGTAGGATCCTGCCATATTTTGTGTAGAAAAAGGGATGCATTTGACCTGATTAGATGGATTAGGACTCTTATATTTTTTTACAACTATTTTATTTTAGTTTTTTATATGTTTAGCTTATTTAAGCACAAATATGAACATGTATTATGACTATTGAGACTTCTCTATTTCTGAATATAATTTGAAGAACTTGTCTTCTACTTTCTTGTTGTTCTTATTGTGGGATGTGATTGCTGATCTACTGTAGCTGATAGTTTCAAGTGTGCCAAGCAAGGGTGGAGGACCCCCATTCTGAGCTAAGTACAGTGTAGTGCAATTTTGTGTATAATTGTGAATATTTTAAATTATTATTTCCTTTATAATTCTTGTGAATATTTTCTAAATAGATTCATTATATGCCATGTTCATTTATGTTTTCGAATGTTTTCCTTTTAGTAATTGGTTTAGGTAAGTAAGGTCAACCAAGGCATCTAAGTTAGATCCTCTTCCTTCTACATTAAGAACTGAAATGGAAATTGTGCATTTAATCTTTACTTCTTTCTTGAATTAGTTATCACTTATGCTTTTGGAATGATTTCTTTTCAGTAATTGGTTTAAGCAGGGAAGGTCAACCAAGTCATCTAAATTAGATCCTCTTCCTTCTCGATTAAGAATTGAACTGGAAATTGTGTTTATGATATTTATTGCTTTGGTTATGATATTCTTTATGGTGGAACTGATCTTGTTGGAATAAGAATAATGAGGAAGGAAAACCAGGACCTCAAAGTTAGAGCCTCTTCCTTGTTCACTATGCTTCATAAAGATTCATTGCTCTCTTGCTTTTAGATCAAAATTTCAATGCTTTCTTTTCAGTAATTTAGATTTGTAATATGCATTTCCATTATTTTCATGTAAACAACTACTTCACACACTAGTTTAATCTAATATTCCATAAACCTTGGTTTTCTTCTAAGTCTACCAACCTGGATTTATAAGTAAAATACATGCTTTAATTTACCCAGTAAATTGAACCAACAATGTATTTGACAGGTATAACAATTGGTGTCTAGTTATAGCTAGATATGTCAAGGGAATTAGAGTCCCTTGAGAGATGGCACATATGTGTTCAACTATAAGGAAATGTGCTTGGCACAACAAAGTAAGATAGCTAGTATATTGAACATTTATTTATATGATGGAAGTTATGTGTTTATGGCAGTATGATGCATGGGATTTCATAGCAAAGAGACTGCCATGGGATCTTGAAGAAGGCTCGGGTTGAGCTTTCCTTTTGAAGTATTGGGAGGCCATGGGGATTGGGTCATGGTGTTTGTTTCTATTCTTAAGCGTTTGGTCTTTTGTGATTTGTTACGCTTGATTGCGGTTTTGTTTATGTATGGTGCATGATCTTGCCACTTTGTTTGTTGTGTCGTATTGTATTAATTTTCATGATTTTTTCTTGTTTGGATTTTTTATGTATTTAATGTTTTGAGGGCCTTGGGAATTGGTTGGGAAAAGAGGAAAGTTGATGGAGCTCAGGAGAGTTGTGTGGTACTCGACAGGTAATGAAAGACTTAGATGAAGCTCGGTGCATGTATAAGGGTAGTTGAAGGAAAAAGTATGAAAACTAGTTGGATTGGTTGGGTACATTGATGTAAATGGAGAGTGGTAGGATAGTCATGAGAAGAGTAATTAGGAAAGGTAAGGTAAATGGATTTCAGGCATCAGATGCCTTGGATAAGTTGGGAAATATTGTTCTCAATGTTATGCATGTTCTGCACAGAAAAAGGGAGTTTTCTTAGCATTGACCTTATGCTATTTGGTAATTATGTTGTGATCATGATTATGTTGATATATATATATATATATATATATATATATATATATATATATATATATATATATATGTATGTCATTATCGCACAGGGCTCATCATAAATCATGATTGTTTTATGTTGATGTTTACACATATGTCTGTATGTATGTATGTCATTGTCTCATAGGGTCATCAGGGATCATTCTTGTAGGGGAATGGTTGCTTTTGTAGGTCACTGGCATGAAGAGGTTCTTGGTTTATGAGGAATCAAGTGGGAAGAGTAACCCTAACAAATCTACAAGGTCAGTATCATGTGGATATGAATTGATATTATATGCTTGTGTTATGCCTATGTTTATGTTATGGATAGGTAATGTTGAGGGATACATCCACAGAATGGAAGAAGTGTGATCGACGAAATGCTAGAACATGCATGAATAGTGGAAAGAGACTAGAAACAAGGTTGCTTGGTGGAGTCAGTGTGTGGTCTATGGAGGTGCACTATTAGTGTTGTATATCTATTGTACATGCTGCACCTGTGGTGTTATGCATGTATGGTGTTGTTTACATGTTTTTTATGCAATACTATGTATATATAGTGTTGTGTACATGTTATTTATGTAGTGTTGTATACATATGGAGCTGTGAACATGTTGGATATGTGGTGCTATGTACAAATGGTGTTGTTCGCATGTTGGATATGTGGTGCTATGTAAATATGGTGCTTTGCACATGTTGCATATGCGGTGCTGTGTACATATTGTTGGGTGTGTGTTATATTTTTTTGGTTCCTATATTAGGTGGGCGAACCTATCTATGGTTTTGTGCATGTTTTCACACATGGTTTTGGGCATGATGGTTTTCTGTCCATCGTATTTTTGTAGATCCAGTCAAGGGAACTACGATTATGTTCTAATCTAGGGTTAATGGATTGGGGTTTATGGATTCTTCGGCATATATATATATGTATTGTAACATTGAAAGGAATATACTGAAAAATCAATCTCGTAGTCTCGGTTTTGGGATCTAGGGGAAAATATCTGTGTATATCTATTTTATGTTTTATGCTCTCGCCATTATTTATTTTCTGTTTTTAGAATTTGTATGCAGGTAATTTCTATACGGGGTTAAAACCTACATTTGGTATCAAAGTTATTTTGGCTTCAAGGGGACACCTTTGTTGCTGAGGGATTTTTCTCGGGCATGTGGTAGACTTTGTTCAGTGGGAGATCTGTGGGATCGATTCTTGTGGTAAAGGAAGATGGCAAGCAGTGGAAAGATAGAGATGGATAAATTTAATGGTCAAAGTTTTGAGTTGTGGAAACTCAAGATGGAGGATCTTCTTATGGATAAAGAATAGTGGATCATGGTAGATTTAGGTACTAAACCAATGAAAATGTACGATGAAGACTGGAAGAAGTTGGATCAGAAGGTAAAGAGAACAATACGGTTGTGTATCTCAGATTCAATATTGTTGAATGTATCAGGGATGCTTTGGCGAAGGCTTTTTGGGACAAGTTAGGGATTGTACCAATTTAAGTCTCTAGTGAATAAACTATTCCTACGGAAAAAGCTATATAACTCAAGGATGAAGGATGGAGACTCAGTGACAGAGTATCGAAATGCCTTTAATAATGTTGTAAGCCAGTTGTTATCTATTGATATAAAATTTCAGATGATGATAAGTGCATTAGTTTGTTGTGTTCTCTACTAGATTCGTGGGATAGTCTGGTTTTTGCAATAGGTAGCAATGTAAATGCATTGTAGTTCGATGAAATAGTCTCATCCTTACTGTCGGAGGATATGATACGGAAAAATATTGAGTTCCAGAATGGTGATGCCTTTTCTATATGAGGATGGTACCATAATAGGAACAAAAATAAAGCCGAGTGAGAGATATAAATCTAGATGGAGATCTAAATCTCCAGGAAAACCTATAAAGACGTGTTGGAAATGCGGAAAGGAAGGGAACTTCAAAAAGGACTGTAGATATAAAGCTCCTGAGAAAGGAAAGGGATCTGATGATGCTCCTTCTGCAGAGGTGAAAACTACCTCAGATGAAGATGGGGATGCATGCTTTGCCTCTTCTTCAAATACACATGTAGATCATGAGGCATAGTTGATTGAATCAGGTGCATTCTTTCACTTCACTCCCCATAGGGAGTGGTTTTGCAAGTATGATAAATATGATGGTGGTGATGTCTTCTTAGGGGATGACAGGAAGGCTAGAATCATCAGTCCTAGAAAATTCAAGTTAAAGTTGCAAGGTGGAAGGATTTGAACACTTCTCGGTGTTCTGGATATTTCTGCATTGGCTAGAAATATGATTTATGTAAGTAAGCTAGATGATGCAGGTGTAAAAATAGTGTTCGAGAAATTTACTTAAAAGATGGTTTGGGGAGCACTAGTATTGATGCAGGGAGTTCAAATTGGAACTCTGAACAAGATTCAAGGCATCAATATTATTGATGGGTGCTGTTATCACTCCAGGAAACTCTCCTAGGTTGCAGCTCAGAGATCCCTGGTAACATATAATCTTCAATATTGTTCTCTGAACTATTGGAATAAATGATGGTTTGGATCAAGCCGAATAACCATTTTAACTAAGTTTTTACTCAAGACATGCATGAACACCCTCAGCTTACAAGGCTTTAGACTACTAATGCTCAATAGTTTGTAGATTCAATGAATGGATGGAGAATACTGACCATACCGGAAAATGCATACATAAACATAAATGAATGGTTAACTACATGCAACAATAGAGAATATTGACTGTACCGGAAGATGCATATATGACCACATATGAATGGCTAGCTATAGGCAGTAAAGAAGCTTGAAAATCCAATTCATCAATGCAGATATAATATGACAGTTATCTAGCATTAGACACAAAAGAAAAATGAACGACCTGTTCAAGTAAAAGCTTAGAGCAGAAGAGAAAATGGACATTGAACATATAACGGGAAAAGAATATTGTATTACTAATGAATGAAGATGAGAATATTGAGTATCAAAGTCTCATTAGTCTCCAGATTTTGAACCCTTGTTACATCTATTTTTCAACCTTTTATAGGCCTTTTACAATGTTCCTGAGCTCTCAAAGGCTTAGAGTCTTAATCTGTCCTCTCTGTCCCTTAAGAGTTTGATTCCCTGAATAGGCAAGCATGGCTTAGATGTTTTCTCCTTCTGACAGAGGAATAACCACCTTCATGTAGTTTGATGCACTGTCTGGGAGCTCTCTCGTGCCAGAGATGCCCCACAATGTTTGTTTTGATGAGCTGCACTGGGCTGTTGATGTTCCATGATCATTTGTTGCTGTAGTTGTGTCCTGCTGTGTTGCGCTATGCTGCTCCATGACTGCTTTGTCGGTTTGGGGTGAGTTGCACATGCTGTGTCCCTTTCTATTCACCTTTTGGCCTTTGTCCCTATCTCCTAACCTCTGTTAGGTAATGGAAAGGGTCTTTGGGCCTGTAATCCCTTAAACGTTTATAAATATTGTTTTCCTATTTTTACACAGAAAGCACTGCACGCAACAAAAGCCCACCCATCTCTGCTTTTCCAGACTTTAAAAAGTCCTTAAACATGGCCTTTTGTTCTATTGAGTCTTCTCTTTGGGTGATATCACATCTCCACCGTTGACCTGGGTGCTCTAGATCCAACGATTGGGATCCGTTTCGGGCAGCTCTTTTGTACTGGAGTTACAAGTGGTTTTCTTTCTCCTCTTCCTGGACACGTGGCAGCCACTGTATGACGTCAGACAGAGCCCTCCCAAAACCATTTACCACCCATAGCCTGCTCGAAATCCTACCTTTTTCACGATTTCTTTTGTGTTTCAAAAATGCAACAAAACATTGAAAATCATTAAAAAATGGACTTTGGCGGACTTCAAAAATTATATTTTTCACTTGCCGAACCCTTTCGGGTCTAAGCTTCATCACTATTGGCGCTGCCCTGTTTCCCTTTGTATTTCATTATATAAGAAATGCATTAAAATGCATTTAAAACAGGCCTTCCCACAGACTTCAAAATTTATGAAATATCATATATAATGCTATCGGGTCTGGTCATTGGGTTGCAACGGGCCATGGTTAGCAGTCCTTAATTTTTATCCCATAGCGATCCAGTGATGTAACGTGGGCCGTCAATCTGCACACATGATCGATGGTCCACATTTAATCGCCGACCGCAATCGCTCATTCCACATTACTTGTGCCAATACCTCCGTCGATGCAACCTGCCAATAGCGACCCACCGATTCGATCATCAGTGATCAATGATCGGCGGTGTCTTTCACCCAACCTTAAGTCCTCTGTGCTGGCCGATATGTGATTTTCCACTTAGATCTGGGCCATGCTGTCAGATCTAACAGCTGCTATTCTTTTGGACTGTTAAGCCTGCGATTTTGGTTTTTTCATGGTTTTAGAGTGTTTTTACCTCCCGATAGTGTATTTCCGCCCTTCCAAGGGCTCTTGGCATGTGACTATTGGGATTTTTAAATGATCTTTAAGTAATATTTGAAGACTTTGGTGGTGTTTTGGATCCATTTTTGGGCCAAATGCTTCCAAGGCTAACAATAGCTCCTTCTAGGGATGAAATCCTGCCTGTGAGGTTTCAAGAATCACAGAACAATGCCTTTCTTGTAAAAAACAAGAACAAATCTTCCTCCTAGTGTTGCATTAGGCATGGAGTCTATTTAGCATGAAATAAAAACTTGAAAACAACATATTTACAATACCAAGGCTTAAAAGCCTTAACTGAAATAAAGTTTGAAGAATAGCCCATTGACTGGACCATCAAAAACATCTCCTCCTTCCTTTAATGCACCCCTTTTGAGAAAACAGTCACCAAACTAAAAATTGACCCTTTTTACCATTCAATCAAAGGTTTCTTTCTCTTGGTCAATGTGCATATCAGCAAATTCATCTAAGACTTGCAAAAGCCTATTAATTTGATCATCTACTTCAAAAAATTTCCAACATTTGATATTATCAGGCAGAGATGGTCTATATTTCACCTCCTCTCTGTATGATTTCAACCTTGGATGTTTTGTTTGGAAGGTTTTGAACATCTGTTGAACGATAAGGTCTGCATCATACTCTATTTTGTCATTTGTGACCTGAAAAGTTAATATGAAAGATGAATCAATGTATTCCTCTGTGGGGGACACAAGGACTTCACCTGCTCCTGCAGCTTCTTTAGAGCAAGCTCCTTCAAAGAACATGTCCCAAATCTATGGGCCTTCTTCCTCTGTGATCTAGCAAACTAGTTTCTTAAGCTGAGTGGAGGCTTGGATGGCTTTAGGCTCAAGAGCCTCAAGGATAGATGTCTTGAAGGACTCATTCTCTATGGTTGGAGCTTTAAGGATGATAGGATCAATTGCTAGTTGCTTCTGCTTATTAGCTTGTTGTTCTGCAAGGACAACATATTTATGAACAAGCATTTCCTTGACATTATTCATCATCGAAATCAGATTATATTGGTGCTGATCTTCAGTTTTTAGAACAGCTTCACCATCCCATTCTTGGCTGATCTGGTCATTGAATAATGACTTCTCATAGGCAACTTTGGTTAAAAAAGGGGCACTACCTTTGTCTTCCATACAGTGGATCTCATCCTCTTCTTCAAACTGCTCTTCTTCCATGACTGCATTCTGAAAAGGGGTCTTCACCCTTTGGTCTTCATTGGTGTTGTTGGGAAGAGTGTCTACTCAAAACGCCCCTATCCCACTAAGGTGTGATAGTGCCTTAGCAACAAACAAGGAAAACTACTTTCGTATTCTTCTTTATGAATTGTAAACGAAGAGGAATAGGATGAACCAACCTGTGTCTTTCGCTAGTCCTTTGATCCAATCTCTCTTCTCTTTGACAGCTTCCAGCTACCTGCTCCCTTACTTTCCCAGCTTCACCAAGTTCCTGCAAGATCACAGAAGAGGAAAACTACACAAAGACATAGATTTACATTCATAAATAGCTTAGTATCAGATTTAAGCTAAACATGCAAATATAAAAAAACATCATTGATACACAAGCATGTAGGAGAAACTCAAATAGTTTTATTGATATAACAAGAAGATCCAGGAGGAGATACAACCAAGTGAGTTCCGATCCAGCATCTACCTCCCAGCAAAGGAATCCCTTCTTCACCTCCAACAAAGCATAAATCACCCAATGCACTAATCTCAATCTCAAAACCAACAGCAATTCTCTGCAAAGTACAAAATTCCAGCCTTTGGATCTCTGGGATGAGGGATCCATATATAGATGTATGCAAAGAGGATGAGTCAGCTTATGATTTGACTTGTGGCTTCTCTCTGTCAGTTCTTTCTTCCACTTGGAGACTGAGAGCCTCTTACTCATCCTTGGTCGAACTCAGTGAGGAAAGTGTCATTGGGGAAGATTCTGGAAGCTTCCATTGTCTGTCCACCTCGCAGAATGACACTGCCATTTGTCACTTCCCGCTCAGCGCACCCTGGTAGTGCATTTAGGTGCGTTGCAACGCACCTAGCTAGTGTACTGGGGTGCTATGCAACGCAGGTAGCTAGTGTACTGGGGTGCTATGCAACGCAGGTAGCTAGTGGAGCAGCTGAAATGATCCTGATTTGACTGATTCTGAGTAGTTTCTGGTGGAGAACTTCTGGGAGAAGCTGTAATTGGTTGACCTTGTTCCTTTAGGGGCAGGAACAACACTTTTAGGGACTTAGAATCCCTTGGTTTATAGACATTTCATGCTTAGAGCTGTAAGGCACAAAAATGTCTATAAAAGTTGCCCCCTAAAGTATGAGGCCGTTTATCAGGTGAAATGCTTTATTAGGAGGATCCGAAGTTCTTTCAATGCTGGGAGGAGACCTGTAATAAGATACAATACAATATATTATCTTCATATTGTTTTCATGATCTAGCTGAGGCGGGCATTCCCATGCTCAGCTTTATAAATTCATTTTTATGTACATAGGACAGACAATCGTCTAATGGTAGACTGATGATTCTGATGAAGTCATCATCCTTTTGGTAGGATGATTATCTGTGCTGCAATGCTGTACATGTCAATGTTTTTATTTTTCTTGAATATATATCGCAGCCCGGATGGATGAAACTAGATCCGGGGTCTTCAATCTCGTCCGATCTTCACTCGAAGTACAAGTCGATCCATGTGAGAAATGTTTTGAAGTCGAACATGGAAAGACATCGCTTGATTACCAGTCGATGATGTAAACTGTTAACAAGCGTGAGAGGAATCACCGATAAGGATGATGACCCTCAAGGTACTGTAGTACAATTCATGTGGTGTGAATAAAGGACTTGGCGTCGAACACCACGCAAAATCTTTCGGTCGAAGGTCATTGATGTATACCTGTCGCCGGAAGTGAGAAACTTGCCATTGAGGCATGCAAGCTTCAAAGTACTGAATGGGGTGTTCCTAGATCAACTTCTCGGATAATGAGCTCATGTCGACAAGAAGCGATCAGTCAAAGGAGGGCCTTGATGAATCCCACATCAATGACACGGAACGGAGCAAATGATTTTGATGGAGGTGAAAACGATCTGATGATATATGGTTCAGGATGGCGGTCATGAAGGAATGAAGTATAATGTATGGTAGTGGATGGGACATGGGTGACTTCTCCGGATGACTTCTCTTGAACATGTCGGCGACACTTATGTGATGGATTGGTAGCATTTACCCCAAATGTGGACGGTATGGCGTGACCATGGTGATGTGACCGGTGAATGAAACAACCCAACCCAACTCAGGCACGGAGTGGAAATGTCATGTTCAAGAGCGACTTGCTACCAATAAAGATTCTTTGAGTTTCTTCCCAATTTTTCCCCAGTCATTGCTGACCAGTACCTCTTTATTTTTGTCAAGCTTGAGGAGGATAACATATGCTTGTTCTATAATTTGCCCTTCGGGCAAACCCATCGCTATGTTTTAATGAGCCTAGCGATAGTGAAACTCATTCTCGTCTAAAGACAAGTTTGTCGCTATTAATGTTTTTAACGAGTTTAACGACAAAGATAACTCGGTCCTTTTCATTTTTAGAGAGTCTAAAAAGGTATGTAAAGTTAACTCCAGAATTCCTTTTTCGTCATCTAATCCCTTAAGTCCGAAAAAGTATAAAACAATACAGAAGGGATGAATTTTCGATAGTTTTAACGAGCCGAACAACAAAAGCGCTCGATCTTTTTGTGCAACTAATCCCTCAGGTCCAAAAAGATTAAAATATAGAGGAGGGATAGCACTTCTGGTCGCTTTAACGAGCTGGAAGGCCAAAACTCGGCAATCTTTTCATGTTTTACGAGTCAGATGAAAAGAGCTTAAAGAAGACTCGTCTTTTGAGGAATGAGTGATAAAATGGGTAGCAGTTGATTCCAGGTAAGGGTTGGAATTTTCCAAGCACGGCAGTGTCACAAGGATGGCTAGTGAAATCACTCTTCACAGCTGTTCCTCAAAATGGGTAAACAATCAAATGGAGGTGAATGATCGGCCAATGAAAAGTGGAGGTGACGGTGCAAACACGACCAAGGCTTTAATGGCTGATAATGCTACATTCACGGTGGTTATTTACCGGAGGATAGTTCATTTTTTAACGAGCTTAAACGCGGATTGAAACACTTGCTCGGTCTTATGTTTATTTTTTAACGAGCTTGAACTATGTGCTAAAACTGCTCGATAATCCAGTCATATGATAAGAATGTCTCATATAAAACGGCAACATTTAGATTTTTGCCCCACATCCTTTCTTTATGCAAGTTAGGAAACGACTAATCCTACGAGTTTAAAGGGTTAGCCTACGGGTTTAAAGGGAGGACCTAAAAATTTAAAAAATAAATAGCCGCCCCTTTGCTTGCACTCCAAAAGGTTTGCATGCCCCCAGGTATAAAATACGATTTCAAGGTTACCCCTCAATTTGCAGACAAAACATTTGTTCTATCAGGAAAGGCCTACCTCTTTCAGGTTACCAAAGATTGTCTCATTCGCGTTACAAATGAAACACTTCCTCGGCGATGTCTACCGAGATAAACAAAGGTGAGTGACAACAAGCGCCACACACATAACTTTGACAAGAGAATCTTATTCTAGAATAACCCCTCTTCCACTGACGGACGGGGTACAGACTAGTCATATTCTCCCGCGGAAACCTACCCTATACCCGAAGTTTTCCTGTTGAAGCAGACCAGGACGCATGCCCCCTGGGTTCCAGTCATATCCCTCCGAATTACTCGCGCTCATCGGGAGGACAGACCGTGGGTTGAGACATTTCTTGCGTGAAGAGACCATTTAGGGATGGTATATGACTATTTGCGATGCGTGATCCGGGAAATGAAAGCTGGTCCACGAGCTTGACCACTCTTCCTTCGTGCGGAAAACACATTACTCTAAAGAGTGAGGAGACGATGGCTCCCATGCAATAAATATAGTCTCGTCCAAGGAGTAGGTTATAATCCAAGGGTCCTTGAACGACCATTACATTAATTTGAACTATCTTCCCTTTCAATGTTATGGGCACATTGGGGAGGATCCCTAAAGGTCGACTAGTTCCTTTATCAAAGCCTGTCAGATTTCTCATCTCAGGCAAAAGCGATGGCGAACCAAGCGCTTTCCAAGCAGTAGAGGAAAGGATACTCACAGAAGCCCCCTCATCTATGATGGTACCAGCCATGACCATTCTATATATTTGGACGATAATTCTGAATGGTATGCTTGCTGGTAAACGGGGTCTGCCTACTTGATTCCAGTCGAAGGAGACAACTAGGTTTCTTGGAGGTGGGACCGAGTAGACGGCTGGGTACGGCTCTGATGAACTTCCTTCCTGCGGTAAAGGAATGGGTAGGTTGCCCCCGTGTTCGTCGGAGTC
Organism: Pinus tabuliformis; assembly: GCA_031772625.1. Lineage (NCBI taxonomy): Eukaryota > Viridiplantae > Streptophyta > Pinopsida > Pinales > Pinaceae > Pinus > Pinus tabuliformis. The sequence goes on along the minus strand of CM062807.1, from coordinate 192,539,038 downwards.
TGTGTTGATGAAGAGAATTTGGATGGTGTCATCCTTGTTCTCTCCAGTGACCGTGTCATTCGAAGATAAAACCTCTGAAGGCAAGACCGGGTCGACTGCCGCCTCGACCTTTTGACTTTCGTCGGGTATGGATTCAGCTGGTTCATCTTCAATGACAGGTGCTTCAGCTAACCACTTGAGCGGGCCAGCTGGATTCTCAACTAACGAAGGACTCGACAAGAGTTTTTTATATCCAGGAGGAAGTCGTAACGGTGAAACCGGACGATCATCCAAAACTCTTTTAGCTTCATCTAAGAAGGGACAACGGTGGATGGTGTGATCGCCTTCGCACAGTTTACAGGGAGATCTAGCTCTCCCTTTTTGTCCTGGGGCTTCACTTTTGCTAGTTGACGGTGTGCTTTCAACATGGCCATCAGAGGTTGACGACACCGGATTGTGCAAACGGGGAGACTAGTCCCTTAGTATCCGAGGGATGCAAGGACAATCTCTGTGAAAGTGGTCTCCCTTGCAAATAACACATGGCGATTTAGGCCTAGTCAGTGCAGTGTGTGGATTTTCGTTAGACGACACTCGTTTGCCCCCATTCGCTTTTGGCTCCTTCTTCTTTTTCTCTTTCTTCTTCTTTTCCTTCTTCTCCTTAGGAACTTGGCTTTTGTCTTTGCCAGCCCCATCAAGCGAAGAGGAAGGAGGAGAGGAAGAATTAGAGGAAGTAGAAGGTTGGTGGGTAACTCTGGACTGGTCTAACTGCTGATTCGATTGTTCAGGAATAGTGGTGTTCTGAACGACATTGGTTGAGAAGAGCCAGACTGGCAAGCCAATTGTCAGTCCTGGAAGCGACAATGTGCCCATATGGGGTGCACCAACATCTCCCCAAGAGGAGAAGGGACTAGGATTTCCACCAAGGGGAATTCCTTGGTTGGTAGACTCCATTTTCTCAACCTAAGATCAACTTAGGAAAAGGATATAAATATTCCATTTAAAATAAATTTTAAGACGCTTGGACACAACTTGTTTTTTCAATTTTAAAGAGTCGAGAAAAAACAAAAGATGACTCTAGTCTCCTTCAATTTTTAATGAGCCTGAAGTGACAAGTGCTCAGATGGACCTTTTCCGTTAAGGAGTCTGAAAAGGAACGAAAGGGACTGCTCCGGAGATCTAGGTAGAGGGTGTGCCAAACCAATCACAAAACTGCAGAATACGTTTTACGCTACGACAGTCAATCTTCCCGAATGTTGTGTTCGGTGCATTGCGATCAGTTGGGCGGCCGACACGGCTTCCTATGGATAAAAGGTTTTAAACCTATAGGGGTCTCCCAATATATACTCGACGGTACGTGGGAGCACAATCCATACTAGCACTTATCATCTCACAGTGGAGGAATCACCCAACCATCAATGAGGACAACAGTTACCAGGCTTTACGACGCCGGAACAAGTCTCTAGCCTAGACCTCTATGTTGTGCGTTAAGTTCCAAAGCGTTGTTAGATTCATTCAATTTATTTTAAGTTGATCTTTCTTAGAAGTTTGCCTTTTGGGATCACCACGAGATGTAGATGTAATTCCTAAATGCAATCTAAAGATGATAAGCAAGTCTTTTATCTCTTTTCAGCAATGAAAATCCTAGCTACAAGGGGAAAAGAAATACACAATCTTTTCTCAAAGAGCAAAGAGCACACTGTAGATGCACTTTTCCTAAATCAAGCCATACAAACTATCAATATGCAAATGCACATATGCATGTATTTGTTTTCACTTTCTTAATATTGATGCCTAAAAAGAAAGTTGATGTACAAATCTGAATTTGCTTTCAAGTGAAAAACATAAACAAGCTTCTTTTCGAAATCAAAAAGGTAGAGAAGATTACGACACTCTATGATTTTGAAATAAAGACTTGTTTCGACACTAGAAAGTGACAAATTCAAACCAAAGGTAAAAGTAAAAGGTATAATCAACTGTCAACAGCAAACAACCTTTCTCCTAAGATCAAAATTGACACTTACGACAGATCTAAATCCAAGGACGACAGTATGACTATTATACTTTTCAATGGAAAACTGTAAATGATGTAACAAACACACAAAGAACATCTACAGTCTTTTTGTACAAAGGAGGCGAAATTAAGGCAAAGAAAAGGAGTTTTCAGATAGGTACACACACTGATAACAGGCTGCAAAATCAGAGATAAAACTGGACAAAATGAAGGAAAGAACCTCAACTGCACAGGGCAATGGCTGATCAGCGCACGTGTTGCACAAAGAAACTAAATTGCAGCGCAGGTAGCCCTCTCGGGACCTGCGTTGAAATGCAGAACCTCTTCACAGAGCCTGCGCTGGGGTAGAAACGAGACTTCTATTCGGGTTCTGTGTCACGGTTTGCAGTTTAATTTATGGATTTTGGCCGAGTAAAAGCAATCAGTAAGGTACAATCAGAGGGATGATTTAAAGGAGGACTAAGAACTATCACAAAGGGTAATCAGATCATTTGTGGATCAGCTGTTCAAATCATAAACAAATCCAGTGAGTGGATTGAAGTAGCAGCTACTTTGCATTTGATAATGGCAAATGCAGTTCGATTGCTACTTCTGTGTTTATGAAACAAACAACAAGAGAAACACAAATAAACTAACTAGACACGGTCCCCAGCGGAGTCGCCATTGTGTTGTTGGGAAAAGTGTCTACTTAGAATGCCCCTATCCCACTAAGGTGTGATAGTGCCTTAGCAACAAACAAGGAAAACTACTTTCGTATTCTTCTTTATGAATTGTAAACGAAGAGGAATAGGATGAACCAACCTGTGTCTTTCGCTAGTCCTTTGATCCAATCTCTCTTCTCTTTGACAGCTTCCAGCTACCTGCTCCCTTACTTGCCCAGCTTCACCAAGTTCCTGCAAGATCACAGAAGAGGAAAACTACACAAAGACATAGATTTACATTCATAAATAGCTTAGGATCAGATTTAAGCTAAACATGCAAATATAACAAAACATCATTGATACACAAGCATGTAGGAGAAACTCAAATAATTTTATTGATATAACAAGAAGATCCAGGAGGAGATACAACCAAGTGAGTCCCGATCTAGCATCTACCTCCCAGCAAAGGAATCCCTTCTTCACCTCCAACAAAGCATAAATCACCCAATGCACGAATCTCAATCTCAAAACCAACAGCAATTCTCTGCAAAGTACAAAATTCCAGCCTCTGGATCTCTGGGATGAGGGATCCATATGTAGATGTATGCAAAGAGGATGAGTCAGCTTATGATTTGACTTGTGGCTTCTCTCTGTCAGTTCTTGCTTCCACTCGGAGACTGAGAGCCTCTTACTCATCCTTGGTCGAACTCAGTGAGGCAAGTGTCATTGGGGAAGATTCTGGAAGCTTCCATTGTCTGTCCACCTCGCAGAATGACACTGCCATTTGTCATTTCCCACTCAGCGCACCCTGGTAGTGCATTTAGGTGCGTTGCAACGCACCTAGCTAGTGTACTGGGGTGCTATGCAATGCAGGTAGCTAGTGGAGCAGCTGAAATGATCTTGATTTGACTGATTCTGAGTAGTTTCTGGTGGAGAACTTCTGGGAGAAGCTGTAATTGGTTGACCTTGTTCCTTTAGGGGCAGGAACAACACTTTTAGGGACTTAGGATCCCTTGGTTTATGGACATTTCATGCTTAGAGCTGTAAGGCACAAAAATGTCTATAACAATTGGCATCTTTGTTTCTTTGCAAGATCTGCAACTGGTAATTTTCCCTTCTATATGGATTTGGATTTGGAGGAGCAAAGGTATTAGGAACCCTTCCTTTCCCAAAATGCTTCTCATCCTTTAATTTGGAAAATTTAGAGGCTAATGACTCTATCATCTTGGCCATTTTATCGATCTTGGGATCTGAAGATGATGAAGGCTCGCTCCTCTGTCTCCTTCTATCAGCATTACCTTTGAGCTTTTCTGTAGCCATGATGTTTGATTCTACTTCCATGGCTACATCTTGCATATCAGCCAAAGAAGCACATCTCCTCTCCCTCAACAGTAAACAGAAGTCAGAATCAAAGGTGCTAGCATAGATGAGTCTAGTAGAGGTACTGGTGGGTTTCACTTTAGCTAGTATCTTGCTGTACATGTAGTTAAATCTCTTATTAAAATCAGAAAGCAGCTCACCATTTTCCCTCTTTAAGTTCCCAGGCTCAGTGTGGTAGTAAAGGAGATCCTTCTTATCCCCCCAATGCTTTAGGAATGCATCATCTAAGACCTCAATATCTACTATAGATCATGAGGTCAGTTCCTTGAACCATTTTCTAGCCTCTCCATCTAGTCTTTGGACAAAGATTCTCATCCAGACATCATCTTCACTATTGTCTAGGTTATCAACATAGTTATAGAATGACTCAAGATGTTCTTTAGTTGTAACACCTTCAGTTCTAGTGAACTTAGGCATATACTTCTGATATTATCTAGTAGGCATGGCATTCAAAGGAGTGGGTAGTATTAGAGGTCCATACCTAGCAGCTATGATTCTTTCCATTTTGGTAGGTGCTTGTGGACCTGCCATAGCTGTAGTGGTGAAAAGAGTGTTGGCAGTCTGAATGATACAGGCCTGAGGAGTGACTGATAAGAATAAAGGAGTATGATGGATAGGAGGTGAGGTTTCCTTTGGGCTTACAACAAAAGGAGAACCTAAAGGATAAGGAGCTTTATGAATCTCTGAGATTTTTTCTTCACTGCTAGTATTAGATGTTATACTCTCAACATGTATTTGTTCTTTTACAGGCCTTTCTTGAAGAGATATAGGAGATTGTTTAGGTTTACCTGAACGTAATGCTCCTTCCTGCAATACCTTTCTCTCTTAGATGATTCTTTTAGGGTTAGGTAGTTGGTCAGCTTGTAGCTTCTGAGGATTTCTCTGAGTATGCCTCAGAAACTAAGCCAGAACTATGATGTGGAGTCACCAAGAGGTTCGGCTTCCAGCATAGTTACCGGATAGATGATTCCAACCAAAAAAGTGCCCAGAATTTGTCTATAATCAAAGCTGGATCTATGTCGTTTCCCAGGGAAGCTAAGCTTTAGTTTCCTCTCCTCGGCAATGGCGCCAATTATGTTATCACTCTAGGAAACTCTCCTAGGTTGCAGCTCGGAGATGCCTGGTAACATATAATCTTCAATGTTGTTCTCTGAACTATTGGAATAAATGATGGTTTGGATCAAGCCAGATAACCATTTCAACTATGTTTTTACTCAAGAAATGCATGAAAACCCTCAGCTTACAAGGCTTTAGACCACCAATTCTCAATAGTTTGTAGATTCAATGAATGGATGGAGAATACTGACCATACTGGCAGATGCATACATAAACATAAATGAATGGCTAGCTACAGGTAGAAAAAGAGAATACTGACTGTACCAATAGATGCATATATGACCACATATGAATGGCTAACTACAAGCAGTAAAGAAGCTTGCAAATCTAATTCATCAACACAGAGATAAGATAACAATTATCTGGCATTAGACACAAAAGAAACATAAATGACCTGTTCAAGTGCAAGCTTAGAGTAGAAGAGAAAATGGAAATTGAACATATAACAACAAAATAAGCTAGTATTACTAATGAATGAAGATGAGAAGCTTGAGTAGCAAAGTCTCATTAGTCTCCAGAAGTTGAACCCTTGTTACATCTAGCTTTCAACCTTTTGTAGGCCTTTTATGATGTTCCTGAGCTCTCAAAGGCTCGGAGTCTTAATCTGTCCTCTCTGTCCCTTAACAGTTTGATTCCCAGAAAAGAAAAGCATGGCTCAGAGGTTTTCTCCTTTTGACAGATGAATAACCACCTTCAGGTAGTTTGATGCACTGTCTGGGAGCTCTTTCCTACCAGAGATGCCCCACAATGTTTGTTTTGATGAGCTGCACTGGGCTGTTGATGCTCCATGATCATTTGTTGTTGTATTTGTGTCGTACTGTGTTGCACTGTGCTGCTCCATGACTGTTTTGTCAGTTTGGGGTGAGCTGTGTGTGTTGTGGCCCTTTCTATTCCCCTTCCAGCCTCTGTCCCTATCGCCTGGCCTCTGTTAGGTAATGGAAAGGGTCTTTGGGCCTGTGTAATCCCTTAAACATTTATAAATATTGTTTTCCTATTTTTACACAGAAAACACTGCACGCAACAAAAGGCCGCCCATCTCTACTTTTCTGGACTTTAAAAATTCCTTAAACATGGCTTTCTATTTTATCAGGTCTGCCTTTTGGGTGATATCACATCTCCTCCATTGATCTGGGTGCTTTAGATCCAACGGTTGTGATCCGTTTCGGGCAGCTCTTTAGTACTAGAGTTAACCACCTAATGAGGGTGGTTTTCTCTCTCCTCTTCCTAGACACGTGGCAACCACTATATGGTGTTGGGCGGAGCTCGGCCAAAACCATTTACCTCCCACGGCCCACCCGAAATCCTGCCTGTTTCATGATTTCTTTTGTGTTTCAAAAATGCAACAAAACATTGAAAATCGTTAAAAAATGGACTTTGGCGGACTTCAAAAATTATATTTTTCACTTCCCAAATACTTTAGGTTTGGGCTTCATCGCTATTGGCGCTGCCCTATTTCCCTTTGTATTTTGTTATATAACGAAATACATTAAAATGCATTTAAAATAGGCCTTCCTGCGGACTTCAAAATTTATGAAATATCATATATAATGTCATTGGGTCCGGTCATCGAGTCGTAACGGACCATGGTTAGCACTCCTTAATGTTTCTCCAATAGCGATCCGATGATGTAACGTGGGCCGTCGATCTATGCACGTGATCAACGGTCCATGTTTAATCGCCAATCGTAATCGCTCATTCCACACTTCCTACGGTGATACCTCCATCGATGCAACTCGCTGATAGCGACCTGCCGATCCGATCATTGGCGATCGCTGATCGACAGTGTCTTACACCCAAACTTAAGTCCTCTGTGCTAGCCAATATGCGATTTGCTTCTTAGATTTGGGATCTTGATCGACCAGATCTAACGACTGCTGTTCTTTTGGACTGTTAAACCTGCGATTTTGGTCTTTTTATGGTTTTAGAGTGTTTTTACCTCCTAATAGTGTATTTCTGCCCTTCCAAGGGCTCTTGGCATGCGACTATTGGCATTTTCAAATGATCTTTAAGCAATATTTGAAGACTTTGGTGGTGTTTTGGATCCATTTTTGGGCCAAATGCTTCCAAGGCTAACAGGTGCAACAATTTTGTGGTTCCTCAAAGTGGAGTAGAAAATCTAGTTGTCTTTGGAGAAAAGACCATGCTATGGAATCAAAGGCTTGGACATATTCGAGATAAGGGCCTTCAAATACTTCATGGTAATGGTATGGTTGAAGGCATGTCTAATTTCTCTCTGGATTTTAATTTCTGTTAAAATTGTGTATATGGAAAGAAAAATCAGGTGAGTTTCCCCTCTGGTGCTAAGGGGGCAAAATAAATATTAGAGCTTGTGCAAAGTTATGTGTTTGGACTCGTGTCGGTTCCATCACTGTAGAAATTCCCACTGTAGATCAACAAATTATGCAATATACTAAAGCAAAATACAAAATCTACTTCTACAACAAACTTTGCGGAAGCTTAATCAATTTGAATACGATCAATTTAGAACACATATAACTAAGAATGAGAAATCAATCACACATAACATAGAAGAATAACCCGGGGAAAGCCTCAGCCTAAAACCCCAATCTATGTATTACCATACAAGTGGAAATATGTTCATATTACAAAAAGAATCAGCTCACAAGATATCCTTCTCTCTCTGCAATCAAACAATGCTTCTCATAGACAGTCAAAGGCTTCTCCAAACCTTCTCCTTTTCCCTCCAAGCTTCCTATTGCCTTGCACAGTTTTCCTTAGGGTCCAGTGCTGCCACCTGTGTGAATTGGCCTCTTCACACACTCACTAACCTCTGATCTAACTGCATAATCCTGAAGGAGATGAATCCTTCTGCATGGATGAGTTTCCTTTATAGGAAAAAATTCATCCAACTAATAGTACACTATCCCTCCTCTGATCTCAACTAGGTCTTTGTCTGAACTGACATGCATGAGTTATTTATGAGAGAATATGTAGTTATCTAAAGTGCAATAGTTACATGCATGCAAGAATTAACTAACTGAACTCACAATTAATTCAACAAACTATTTGAATTAATCTAAATGGACTTGACTCAGTTAATTGAGCCAACTAATTACAACTCAATATTACAACTCATCCTTATCTCTTTAATTGATGGATAAATTCCTCAATTAATGGAGAAACTATTGCATGTCCCCACATAGACTTCATGTTTGATTTTCTACAACTAATTAACTCATGGTGAATTAATTAATTGTTTTACAAACTGCTGCTAAGATCAAATTCGAATTTTACTTCTCTATTTTAGTTCAGGGACTAACTAAAATAGGAATCTAACCCGAAATGCTATTTATAACCATGCTATTTTTAGCACTTCCATTTTTCATTCCTTGTTGCTATGTCCAACACTAGTACCAGAACTGCTATTTATGGCAGTGTTGTTTTTAGCACTTCTATTTTTAGCATTTCTTGTTGCCATTTTCAACACTCCCTCTCAACAAGAAAGGCATTCAACTCAAACTCGATCCTGAACCTTTGGAATATTCTACATGCAACACTTCTTCCAAGTGTTATTACTCCAACAACTCTAGAAACAAAAAAATCTCCCAACTGACCTCCCTGTTGGGCTAGAAACATCCTCTAATGCTGAAGCTCCATCTGCCGCTGACAAGTGCTCCCTCTCTGACCTCTAATCTACTACAACACTCCATGCATCTCATACCATTGCACACCTCTCTATGCCATCCTGCACTGGTGCAACACTCCTGTGCCTCTCGCATTGTTGCAGCCTGCTAGCTTTGCACTGTCTTGGGATTCCTACACTGTAGCTCTCTCTACCGCTCCATTTGCATCTGTCTCTACCTACTCAGCCAGTCCTACTACTCCTTATCAGGGCTCCCATAGCAAGGTATAATCAAAGAGGTTTGGTACCTCAATGATCCTTCCCCTATTCTAGCCTTCTTGGGACTGTCACTCCACATCGCCTCACCTCCGACCTGGAGGTATGGCTGCATGTGATCCCTTTGCCCACTTGGCTTGAAATTTCCCCCTCTTGGAGGTCTCTACATGAGTGGATGCCTCCACACAGTCTCATCTTGACTTCTCTAGTTGTGGCTGCTCCACAAACTCCTGAAGCTACTTCACTAATCGTGGCTCCTCCATAATTGTCTGAGACTTCTCCTGTGGCTGCATGCTAAGAGGTAATGTACTCTCCCTCTCAACCATCAAGTCTCCAATAGTTGCTTTGTATGCATCTTGAACCTCAAGAGCATACAGGTTCTTGACTCGTGAACCACTCTGCTTCACCTGTCTCGTGGCAATGTGTCAAAGGAAAACCTTTCCCTTACTGAAGACTACATCATAGCCCTTGTCTTCTAGCATGGTGATCGACACCAAATTTTTCCTCAGTCTTGGTACATACTTGACATCGGTCAAGGTAATGCAAGCTCCATGCTCCCTCTGAAAAACAACTGTGCCTATACCTGAGACACTGTACTTTTCATCATTACCCATCGCCATCTGCATCTGGAGATCCTTCTCCTCCAAGGTACTGAACAAACTCTTGTTGCCGGTCATGTGGAAAGAAGCTCCACTGTCAAGAAACCAACCACATGCCACCATGGATGAAACCATGCATACGAAAAGTGTGAAATCCAACTTGAACTGTGAGGTCAGTGCCTCACCTTCTAATCCTTCCACGGATCCCTTCTTGGATTTCCTCAGTGGACAATTTATAGAAAAATGGCCCACCTCATGACAATGAAAGCATCGCACTTTTGATTTGTCAAAATTCTTCCCAGCATAGGAAGAACTCGATTTGGGATGATAACCTTCTCCTTCCCTTTCTTTGCCTTACTCTCTAAGGCACAATTTTCTTCATCCTCCTTGTATGAAGAGCCATCTCTGGTGCTTCTTCTTATCTCCTCTTGCATCAGATCCAACCAAAGTCGTTCCCAATCTGGCAGTTTCTCTCTTCCATTTACCGAGTCTTGGTAGCTATGCCAACTCTTAGGAAGACTGAGGAGTGTAAAACTCACCATGTCATCATCAACGATCGTGATCCCTACAATTTCAAGCTCGTCCCTGCAGGTGGTGAGCTTGTTCAGATATGTAGAGATCGTGTCACCCTTTTCACACTTGATCTTATGAAGCTTGTCTTTTAGCGCTAGCATCCTCTGATCGCTACTATTCTGATATAGATCTTTCAATGTTTTCCACATCGAAAATAGTGTCTCCTTCCCATGGAGGCTGGAGATAATGTGGTCTCGAACTCCCTCCAGGAGGATTCTCCTTGCTCTAGCCACACAATTCTTCCATTCCGCCAGTTGAGTAGAATCAGTCGGCTTGGGGACTTCTTGATCAATGAAGTCCTTTAGACCGTTATCCTCTAATACTTCTTCCATGCGATCCTTCCATGCTATATAATTCGAGCTGCCATTAAGGGCATACTCGAGTCTTAAACTGCTGAACGCCATTGGTGAAATTGAGATGTGATAAGAACTCGATTTCTATATTCAAGAACCACAACCTTTGAACTCCTCCTTCTTGTGTACTGTTCTTCACCTTGATCACCTTTGCTTTGATACCATGTAGAAATTCCCACTGTAGATCAATAGATTATGCAATATACTAAAGCAAAATACAAGATCTACTTCTACAACAAACTTTGCGGAAGCTTAATCAATTTGAGCACAATCAATTTAGAACACATATAACTAAGAATGAGAAATCAATCAGACATAACACAGAAGAATAACCTAGGGAAAGCCTTAGCCTAAAACCATAATCTCTGTATTACCATACAAGTGGAAATATGTTCAGATTACAAAAGGAATCAGCTCACAAGCTATCCAGCTCTCTCTGCAATCAAATAATGCTGCTCATAGATAGTCAAAGACTTCTCCAAACCTTCTCCTCTACCCTCGAAGCATCCTATTTCCTTGCGCAGTTTTCCTTGGGGTCGAGTGCTGCCACCTATGTGAATTGGCCTCTTCACACACTCACTAACCTCTGATCTAACTGTGCAATCCTGAAGGAGATGAATCCTTCTGCATGGATGAGTTTCTTTTATAGGAAAAAGTTCATCCAAATGATAGTACATTGTCCCTCTTTTGATCTCAACTGGGTCTCTGTATGAACTGACATTCATGAGTTATTTATGAGAGAATATTCAGTTATCTGAAGTGAAATAGTTACATGCATGCAAGCATTAGCTAACTGAACTCACAATTAATTCAACAAACTGTTTGAATTAATCTAACTGGACTTGACTTAGTTAACTGAGCCAACTAATTACAACTGAATATTACAACTCATCCTTATCTCTTTAGCTAATTGATAAATTCCTCAATTAATGGAGAAAATGTTGCATGTCCCCACATAGACTTCATGTTTGATTTTCTACAACTAATTAACTCATGGTGAATTAATTAATTATTTTACAAATAGCTGCTAAGATCAAATTCAAATTTTACTTCTCTATTTTAGTTCAGGGACTAACTAAAATAGGAATCTAACCTGAAATGCTATTTATAACAATGCTATTTTTAGCACTTCCATTTTTCATTCCTTGTTGCTATGTCCAACATTGGTACCTGAATTGTTATTTATAGCAATGCTATTTTTAGCGTTTCTTGTTGCCATTTTCAACAATCACTAGGTAAGTATTATTAATATGTATCATTTATAGATGAATTCTCAAGGAATACATGGACATATTTCCTTAGGAATAAATATGAAGTCTTTGATAGGTTTAAAGAATTTAAGGCTCTAGTGGAAAACTAGACAAAGAAGAAGATAAAGGTGTTGAGGACAAGTAACGATGAAGAGTTTTGCAGGAATGAATTTGAAGAGTTATGTAAGAAGTGTGGTATAGCATGATAGAATACTATTCCATACACACCTCAACAAAATGGAGTTGTAGAAAGAATGAAGAGGATGTTGATGGAAAATGCAAGAAGTATGCTCAATGGTGCCAGGTTAGGATAGGAATTCTGGGTAGAGGCAATGGAGACTGCATGTTACCTGGTCAACATATCACCTTCATCAACATTGGAGGATAAGACTCCACAAGAGGTATAGGCTGGTAAGAAACCCTCTCTTTCACATCTGAGGGTATTTGGATGTGATGCATATGTACATGTTCCAAAGGAGAAAATAACCCTGTTGGATAGTAAATTTGAAAGGTGTATCTTTATTGGGTATAAGGATGGTTTAAAAGGTTATAAGCTTTGGAAACCATAAACAAGGAAGGTTGTGTACAACCGCGATGTGGTGTTTATAGAGGTGAAATATATTATTAAACATGAAGTCCTGTTGTACTGTGAAACAACCCCCCCATTTATATATAACAATAGCTAAGGTTAGACATATAAATGGGGACCCTTTTTTAAAAATTTTTGGTCTTAGAATAATAAAACCTAACTCTAAGAAATTGCCTAAATTTTTTTTAAAACAAACCAAAGATAGGATCCCCATCGCAAATCGCAAATCATGTTTTTTCCATGTGATGAACATGAAACACATTTAAAAAATTGCGATGTGCGATTAAACCTCCTGCTGTGATATCCTGATTAAACAACTTGTGAACTCATAATCACATTTCGTAGAAATCATAAGTAATTAAGCCTTGCCACTATGAACTTCATTAATGATTTGTGAAATGTGATATTGTGATCTCGTAATCGCATTTTGCCTTATAAGCAGGAAACATTACATTACATCATTTTAAAGATTGCGATGTGCGAATAGAGCAATAATCATGTGAAATAATTGCGTTTGAATGTAATAATGAATGGTTTTGACAGGGTAATAAATGTTTAGCGACCCGAGGAGAGGTAATGATTTTCCAAGTTATGGGCAGTTAACATTGATATATCTCATCTAAACCTTTCCCACGATCCAAAGTTATTTCAGAAAATATTTGAGTCTTAATTGCCCGATATCGTCTACACTGATATATCTCATCCATTTCAACCAAGCTACAAAACACATGTCATTAAGGAAGGTGATGCAGAAACAGAAGAAATAGAGCACTGCAGAGTTCGAGTTTATAGAAATGGCTTCTATATTCTTTGATACATTCTGCAATGCTGATGGGGGAGAAACAACTTGGGAGGTCATATACAACAAGCTCAAGGATAAGTGTCTGAAGGTTACTGTCACAAAAACAACAACTAATTCAATAAAACCTACAAGACTCTAATTCAAGGATTCCACCTATTCTTTCCTTCATAGGATAAGAGGTACAACTAAAATTCTGCCATACACAGATATGATCAGGTGGGTGGTAGAAAACCTCACAATTGAAGATAGGAAATTTAGGAATTCCTGAATCGAACTCATTGGGTCATTCAGAGCAGAGGATCTGAAGAAAATGTACCATATACCTAACCCGCAGGATATATATAATACCATATGCGTGGCCAACATTGCAACTAAGAATCAAGAGCCCCTCAAGATGATTTAGGGTTGGAGAGCGTTGGAGAACAAATTCAAATTCGATAAATTGGGTATGTATGCTATAGCCTCTTTGGAAAACCCCTACAACTATGCATCTGCTATGTTATGTAGACTATATGGGTTACCCAATAATGCTAAGTTTTCCATAGAATGGATTCCTCTAATTGATGCCTGTGCTAATTTCCACATTATGAATTGGGCCACCATCCTATCTGATAACCTAGCCACCATCATCATCGAACATCGACAAAAGAGATCCTCCTCTCCAAAGAACCTTCCTCCATTCTATTTCAGTGCCTACATTATGGATGCCATCTATTTTTGCACTAAATTTCCAATCATGGGTTGGAAATGGACCTTACAGGACCCCTACCCTATCCATCTCAGTCATAAGAAAATGTGGGAATCCCATTACATACCCCATTTCTATAAAATATGTCATGTTGTTATTCTGTCATTGGATCGATTAATTTTCAATAGGAAAGCTCCCAATTTTTCCCAAGAAGCCGCTACAGACCTTCTGGGTGTCGACAAATATTTTGTTGAAGAATGGGAAATAATTAAACTGATATTACCAAAACTGCATATCAAAATAGGGTAATAGCCAATGATCTTATTGATTAGAGGACAAGGGGTCTCATCAAGAGACAACTTGTTTAGTTTAGTTACAACCAGTGAATGGAATTGTCATTGTTAGGTCACCAAGCCTAGACAATTTCTTTTAAGAAACCTAAAAGAAAAACTTATATTAAAAAGAGAGAAAGAAAAAGGGGCAAGATCCAAGTGAGATTAAAAGAAAGTGAATATCATTTTGAATTTTGAATATTTCTTCATATGGGACAATGAATCATTGATTAGTTAAAAGATAACCATGTCGAGGCTATAAATTCCTACTGGTAGCAGAGGCTCTATCTGTGATAAATGAGTAAACACCAGAAAGCTAATCTGTAGAAGACACTTGCAATATCACTTTAAATCTTACTATTGACTGATACAAACATTTGTATTTTTATCACTACAAGAGTAAAATAGTTGAATAAATAGATTGAGTAAGTGATTATGATTCTAGAGAAATATTGTTTACTTTATAACTCATGCAATTCTTATTCCTATAACTCTAATTACTTTGAAAGTTTTAGGAATTTCAGAAAACTACTCTAAGATAACTGGTTCTCCCAAGTGAATCGCTAATTGTTGTACAGTGAAACAACCCCCCATTTATATATAGAAATAGATAAGGTTAGACATATAAAAAGGCACCTTTTTTTTTTAATTTTTGGTCTTAGAATAATAAAACCTAACTCTAAGAAATTGGCTAAAAACTCTTAAAACAACCCAAAGATAGGATCCCATTGCAAATCACAAATTGTGTTTTTCCATGTGATGAACATGAAACACCTTTAAAAAATTGTGATGTTCGATCAAACCTCCCACTGTGATATCCCAATTAAACAACTTGCGAACTTGCAATCGCATTTCGTAGAAATCGCCAGTAATTAAGCCTAGCCACTATGAACTTTATTAATGATTTTCAAAATGAGATATTGCTATCTCACAATCACATTTTGCCTTATAAGCAAGCAACACTACATTACATCATTTTAAAGATTGCAATGTGTGAATAGAGCAGTAAGCATATGAAATAATTGCGTTTGAATGTAATAATGAATGGTTTGACAGGGTAATAAATGTTTGGTGACCCAAGGAGAGGTAATGATTTTCCAAGTTATGGGTAGTTAACGCTGATATATCTCATCTAAACCTTTCCTACAATCCAAAGTCATTTCAGAAAAGCTTTAAGTCTCAATTGTCTGATACCGTCTGCGCTGATATATCTCGTCAATTTCAGGCAAGCTACAAAAGACATGTCATTAAGGAAGGTGATGCAGAAATAGAAGAAACAGAGTATTGTAGAGTATGAGTTTACAGAAATGGCTCCTATATTCTCTGATACAATCTACAGCACTAATGGGGGAGCAACAACTTGGGAGGTCATATACAACAAGCTCGAGGATGAGCATCCCAAGGTTACTATCACAAAAGCAACACCTAATTCAATAAAAGCTTTAGGACTCCAATTCAAGGATGTTGCCTGTTATTTTCTTCATAGGATAGGAGAGAGAGCTAAAATCCTTCCATACATAGATATGATCAGGTGGGTGGTAGAAAACCTCACAATTGAAGATAGGAAATTAAGGAATTTGCGAATGCAACTCATGGGGTCATTCAGAGCAGAGGACCTGAAGAAAATGTACCATATACTTGACCCACTACCACATACGTGGCCAACTTTGCAAAGAAGAACCAAGAGCCGCTTAATGTGATTCAAGACTAGAGAGTGTTGGAGAACACATTCAAATTCGATAAATCGGGTATGTATGCTATAACCTCTTTGGAAAACCCCTACAACTATGCAGCTGTTATGTTATGTAGACTATATGGGTTACCCAATAATGCTAAGTTTTCCATAGAATGGATTCCTCTAATTGATGCCTGTGTTAATTCCCACAATATGAATTGGGCCACCATCCTATCTGATAACCTGGCCACGATCATCACCAAATATTGATAGAAGAGATCCTCCTCTCCAGAGAACCTTCCTCCATTCTATTTCAGTGCCTACATTATGGATGCCATCTATTTTTGCACTAAATATCCAATCATGGGTTGGAAATAGACCTTACAAGACCCCTACCCTAACCATCTCAATCATAAGAAAATGTGGGAATCCCATTACATACCCCAATTCTATAAAATATGTCATGATGTTATTTTGCCGCTACATCAATTAATTTTCAATAGCAAAGCTCCCAGGTTTTCCCAAGAAACTGCTACAGACCTTCTAGCTATCGGAAAATAATTTGTATAAGAATGGTTCACCTAGATGAGGGTTTTTGGTAGCACAACAGACCCACATGTCCTCCCCTTATATATTTCTGATAAATTGTTGGCAAGGGAAATCACACACCAGACCTTGGGAAAAGGCTTGTCCAAAGTTCCCAAAGAAAGAAAGAAATTGTTAAGGCCATCTTTTCCTATCAAGTGCGGTTATTTTTCTTTGGAAATTTTTAATCATACGATAAATGAATCAGTAAGCATGGAAGTCCTCAGGATTCATACTTTTCCGAAAAGGCAATTTGATCCAGACAAGATAGCATATAGCATCACTACTGTGCTAAAGATAAAGCCATATAACCACAAGGCTAACGATTTTGAAGACTTGTTACAGTCAGTTGAATCCTTCGAATGGGCAAGGGAAAATCTGAGTCTTGGAGATTTTGGAAACTTTCAAGAATTCAGAAATAAAAGACTCGAAATAATCTCGATGCACTTGTTGAAAATTGAGGACAAGCCCACACCCATTGTGACTGTAAATAGCGAAGGACCTAGTTTTCACATTGAACCTCAGGTAAAGACTGAGAAAACACTGGATATAGGGAAGGCCCACGACACCGATAACACAACAGAATCCAGCAGGAAGTCAACCGAGAAATAGGTTATTAGCACCTCACCTAAAGAGATTAGTTCAGAGGTCAAAAGAGACAGTTTGGAATAGGAGTGGGATCAGTTTAATAAGAAATTTCAAGACACCCCAACACCATAGATACCCAGGAAACAATGGAGTATCAAACTCCTCTACATAATTAGGGAAATATAGAGTCCAACCCACTAGATGAGCAAGCGACAACGTCTCAGCAGGTTGAGATTATCCTTGCTCTACCCACAATAGATATTTTCTTGAAAGTGATTGAAATCCCTCCTCTAGATGTATTCTACAGCCCGCTGCACAAGGATGTAGTAAGAAGACAAAGGAAAAGGAGAAGCATAGAAACACACGAGCTCCCACTTGGAAACGAGCCAATGGAAATAGTTTGGAGGGAAATTACTTCCAACCCAGCTGAGAACTTGACTAGATTGTCACAGTTTACGGGAGCATATGCAACAATGACAATGGAAAAAGCCACCGAAGTCTCTATTTTTTGAGATAAATGGAGGAGAAGATTGTACAGCTTGAGCAACAGCTCAAAATAGAGAGGGAAAGTCTGAATAGGAAAGCCACTGACCAACTCACTCAATTGCAACAGAGCATGGAGGTCCTAAAGATAAGCCATGATGCCGATATATCAGCCAAAAATATGCAACTCCAAGAATTGCAGCAAGCCATGGAAGGATATAAGGATACTCCTACTATCAAGGAGTTCATTAAAGAGGCGTTGGAATTGAATTCCCTCCTAATGAAACAACAAGAACAATTCTACCAAAATATGTCACACATCGCTCCTTATTTTATCATTGGCAACCAACTAAAATATAAAGCGATTGACTAGAGAACTGAGTTTACTGATCTAAACATCAAAATCTCAGAGTTCATTGAATGGCAAGAAACAGAAGATGGGAGGAATGCTAATCTACCTGATATTGAGGAGACACACAAGGACATCCTTTTCAGAGATTGGAATGTAAGGATCAAGCAAGCTAAGCTAGCAGTGGCAAGAGTAGCTTGGGTGGCGAAAAACATAATCAAGGCAGTAAACCATACTTTGTTTGCCACAAACCTGGTAAGATAAGGCAATCCAAAAGAAATTCCTGATTTAGGTGATTTGCATAAAAGTTGGCAGGAAAAGGCAGAAGCTCAAATGGAAGCAATCAAAAAATTAGATAACATCGACTGGGATTCGTATTGGCAATACCTCATCAAGCCGCACCGCCAAATCATGACCCTTAACTGCTCACTTCATTTGGCTCAGTGGATGCTGCCACCTCTCATCGATGCGATTTTTGTAGGACAGGTCAGAACACATTTTGGGGCACCTCCTCAAGTCAAACCGATGGCCAACATATGTGATTTGAAGGACAAGCTGGAAGACAACAAATCATCATCTTAGCCTCTGCTCATCAAGACACTATTTATTTTTCAAGTTAGTTAACTAGTTAGGAGGAATGTTGTTTGAAACCTCCTCAAATTTTTGTATAATCTATTTTTTCACATTAGTTAGTGTTTCAGGGAAAACTAGTGTCGATTTGAACTACTAGTCCCACTAAGACGGGTAGCTATCTTAGAAACAAACAATCAAAGCCTTTCGAGAATTCCTTTAAGTGTGATAGATTAGAGGGAAGAAAAGAGGACCAACCTGGATCTCTCGCTTGGATCCTCGCTTGATTTCTTTCTTCCTTGATAGAATTTTCCACTCCTCTCCTACTTGTCCCACTTCAAAGAGTACCTATAGAGTCAAAGTAATAGAAAACCATCAAATCATCTCCATCTAAAACATCATAAACAATGCGGAATTAGAAACACATTGACCATATAATTGCATTCATAAACAATAAGATTCACAAACACACGATTAAATGGAGGAAAACTCAAAGAACTTTATTAATAGTAAAAGAGAGGATTATAACCCAGCTGTCTGATCCAACATCATCCTCCCAGTGTAGAAGCCCTCTTCACCTCATGAATAAGCAAATCACCCAACAATGCAATGTCTCTTCTCACAGATAAACCAACAGCACTTCCTTACAAAATACAAAATTCTAGCCTCAAGATCTCTCAGATGAGGGATCCATTTATAGATGTATTTCAAGGGTGTGAGTCAGCTCTAGGTTTTTGATTAGTGTCATTCCACTGATAGTTCTTGGTTCCACTTGGAGATTTCATTGATCTCTTACTCATCCTTGAGCAAATTCAGAGAGGCAAGTGTCACAGGAGAAGTTTCTGGAAGATTCCATGATCATCCACTTAGTAAACTGTCTCTGCCATTTGTCTATTATCGCTCATCGCACCCCACAGAAGGCCATTTTAGTATGCATCACACCTAGCTAGCTTGGCAGCTAGTATGCATCACACCTTGACCATGGAGCAGTTAGTATGGTCTAGTTTTAGTCAGTTCTGAGTAGTTTTTCAGGTGGAACTTCTGGGAAATGATGTAATCAGTTGACCATGATCCTTTAGGGTATGAAACAACACTTTTAGGGACTAAAGAGCCCTTAGTTTATGGACATATGATTTTGGGGTTGCAGTGCCCAAATATGTCTATAATAGCTACCCCCTAAAGCATGAGGTTGTAAATATTCTAATGTCGAGTGAAATGTTTTATCATGAGGATCTGAGGTATTCGAACTGGAAGGTGACCTATATAAGATAAAATACAATACATCATCATCATATTATTTTGATGATCTAGCTGAGGCGGGCATTCCCATGCTCAGCTTTATAAATTCATTTTCATGTACATTGGAAAAACAATCTTCTGTTGTTGTAGACTGGTGATTCTTCATATGAAGAGTCATCTTCCCTGGATTAGATGACTATCTGTGTAGATTCTGTGCACACTTGATGTCTTTATGTTCCTGAATATATCGCAGCCTGGATGGATGAAACTAGATCCAGGGTCTTAAAACTTGTTCAATCTTTTCCCGATGTACAAGTTGATCCACGTGAAAAGATGTTCTGAAGTCGAACATGGAAAGACATTGCCTGATTACCAGCCAATAATGTAAGCTATTAACAAATGGGAGAGGAGTCACCAATAATGATGATGACCCTCAAGGTACTACAATACAATTCATGTGGCGTGAATATATGAGCCGATGTCAAACACCACGCAAAATCTTTCGGTTGAAGGTCATTGATGTAAACCTGTCAGCGGAAGTGAGAAACTTGCCATTGAGGCATGCAAGCTTCAAAGTACTGAAAGGGTTGTTTCTAAGTCAAATTCTTGGATAACGAGCAGATTGTTGGCATTATGATACAGGTGTTGTCCTTGATGGCAACTCACTCAGAAGCATGATACAGGTGATGGCAACTTAATCAGATGGAAAATCTAGTATACGCAGGTTCATTGTGACAAATCAGCGTATACACGCCGGTAAGACGTGCCGAAGACGCGTATGCGTATACACGCACTTTCACGCAAAGAAAAGCGCGTACAGGTGGGAAAACTTATGACTTGGTCCGTGGTAGTTAGTCCTCGGTATTTGAACCTATGGTTTGGACCATGGTATCTCGACAAGTGTGTTGAACCCAAGTATTGGGCTCTTGGTATTGATTTATTATGGTTTTGGACCGTGGTATTGAAAGAAGCCTAAACTATATAAGGAGAAGATCATTAAGCAAAGGAGATGAGAAGATGAATGGATGTCTGAAGAAGCAGGAAGATCTAGTATTGCTGGTTATCTGTTTGTGATGCTTGGCTAAGGTTGGATCTGGCAGTGGAAGTATAAGTAATTATCTTTAGATCTGTACGCGGGTTGTCTCTGGTGAAAGCGCGTACACACGCGGTTTTGATATAGTCAAGTAGCGTATGCATTTTGAGATTTGGTGTTTCAGGTTGCTGTTGATTCTAGTGGTTGTTGCAGAGTTCTGGGCTCTGGTTTGTGTTCTGTGTTTTGATGACAGGGTTTCAGTGATTCAGTATTGGGTGATTTAGAGATTTATGATGCAAGTATAAGTTGATGATTGTATTGCAGCAGTGATTGTTTTGTACTTGTGGATCCAGTTTGAAAATTAATGAAACGTGGTCCCTGAAGAAAAGAAGGTTGTAGCCTTCTGTAGGTCAGCACCTACGTACTAGTATATTAGCTAGTACAAGAGCTAAGAGGGTTGTAGCCCTCTGCAGGTTGAAGCCTGCGTGCTGGTAAAGGACTGCACCAGTACATTGTAAAAGAAGTTTCTTATTAAAGGAAGAAAGAGACGAATTGCAGCAGGTGGTTTTCACCCACATTGGGTTTCCACCTTATATCTTGTGTTCATGTGTGCTTCTTATGTGTGATGATCTGTTCTGTTTTACTGCACCTGATTACTGTTATTATGGTTAATAATGTTCTGATGAATTTACTGAAGATAAGCTAACTGAATCATAAGATTACTGCATATACGCTAGTTGCATTTAACACAGTCGCGTATATACGCTGGTATACTGAACTGAAGCCGCGTATATGAATCTGGGTATGAAATTGAAAAGTATCTGATTTGATAATACTGATTCACCCCCCCCCCCCCCCCTCTCAGTATTATTTCCAACAATTGGTATCAGAGCAGGTCCTTCAGAGGTAGCTTGATCGCTTGAAGGAAAAGATCCATCAGAATGACTAATCCAGAAAGAGAGGCACACATCAGGCCACCAATCTTTGACGGGAACAATTTTACCCACTGGAAGATAAGAACCACTGCATATCTACAATCTCTTGGAGCAGAAGTTTGGGGAATCGTTGAAGGAGGATACAAATTCCCATCAGCAACTCCTACAGATGCAACAAAGAAAAAGAAATATGAGCTCAATGCCAAAGCTGTTACTGTCTTATTGGGAAGTTTGACACAATCAGAATTTATGAAGGTCATGCATTTCAAATCAGCTAAGGAAATATGGGACAAAATCATTCTGAGCTACGAAGGAGATGATCAGGTAAAAAGAGCAAAGCTTCAAACCCTCAGAATCTGGTATGAAAATCTTAAGATGCATAGTAATCAAAGCATAGCTAATTATTTCCTACGTATGGATGAAATTGTAAATTGTATGAGGGATCTAGGTGAAGAATTTAAGGAAGTTGTCTTAGTTGAAAAGGTTTTGAGATCTATGTCTGCTAAATTTGATTCCAAAGTGTCTGCCATAGAAGAAAAGGAGAATCTGCAGAAAATCACCATGTCACAGCTTCACGGAATCTTAACTGCTTTTGAAATGCGAAAAGAGGGACCATCAGAAGCCGCATTCGAAGCGTCAGGATACATGTCAGAGGAAGAAGATGAGGTAAATTTTGTCAAGAATCTTGAACGGGGAACTAGACGGTTCAAAGGTAAGCTACCTTTCAAATGTTTTTCATGTGGTAGAGTTGGTCACTATGCTGCTAGATGCCCTCATAATAAAGGAAAGATGTCTGAAGAAGGTAATAGAAGCTATTATACCCATGTTAAAAGTAATGACTCTTTCAATGGTAGTGAAGACATTAGAAGTCTCATGGCATATGAAAAGAAGAATGTAGAAACTGAGGAAGTTACCAAATTAAACGAACAATTGGAGACAGTAACCAGGGTAAGGGAGAAATTGCAAGATATAGTAAATGATCAGAGCATAACAATTCAGAGACTTGAATCAAAGATCCTCTCTCTAAAAGAAGATCTTGAAAAATCAAGAGAGCAGAACAGAGAAGCTCTTGAAGATCAAGAACATGAAGTGATCAAATTAAAGCAACAAGTGGAATAAGGAAGAAAAGCTGAAGAAGATCTAAGGAATCAGTATCTTGAAAAGGAAGAACAACATCAGGTTGAGGTAAATATCTTAAAAGGTAAATTAGAAGAAAAGGATAAATTGTTGCGATTTCAAGATAGTTCTAAGATTTTGGATGACATTCTTGGTAGTCAAAGATCCCCTATTATCAAAACTGGTCTTGGTTTTTATGAATCCGTTGAAGGTGAATCTAGCTCACAAGGTGAGGCAAGAAACTCTAATGAGAAATCTGAAATGCTCAACAAGGAACAACCAAGGAAAGAAATTCCTCAAGGAAAATCCTTTACTCCTAACTATGGAAGTGATAGACGATTATTTCCTCCACTGAATAATGTTGAATGTTATGTATGTCATAATCTTGGACATGTTGCAGCCAGATGTAGAAGTAGAATGGTTCAAGACCATCACAAAAGATCATCGCATCCCAGGTATTTCAGAGGTATTGCTTTGCCTGCAATACATATGAACACAAAGCAATTGATTGCAATAGAAGGAACATGAAATATGTAAGATGTTATACATGCGACAAACTTGGACATAAAGCAAGGGAATGCAGGAGCAAATTTCAAAATTCAAAACAAGAGGACCATACATCATCACAGTTCCAGGAATTGAAGAAGAAGACAGAATTAGAGACAGAAAGGTGTGACATAACTCAGTTAGCTGACATAACAGACACAAGGGAATCTGAAAGTGAAGAAATTCAGTATTCCATCTTGCATACGCTGATATAATGAAGATAAGTCGCGTATATACGCGAGTTTCAGGCTGCAGAGTCGCGTATATGGAGATCAGAAGAAAGGGCAGCAGAACAGACCCAGGAAATGGTTTGGTCATGGTTGGCTCAGGCTCAGGGGGAGCATATACTTCAAATAATGCATTGTTGGCATTATGGTTAGCAGTTATGGATAAAATCTATGAAGCTAAATGATACATCTTGCTGTTTGATCAAAGGAATGTTATTGTAGGTTTGGATGCTGATGCTTATGGTGCAGATCATATATAATGAATGATAGTCATGGTCTTGAATGGATTGCTGGTCTTAGAACTGGCATGTGCTCAGGGGGAGCATGGACGGATTGGTACATCTTGGCATGTACAAAGGGGGAGCTCAATCAGAAATTCCAGCAGGTACTCAGGGGGAGTATGGACAGCAGATGGAGATCAAGAAGAGAATATCTTGGTCCGCCCTTTGCCCTTGATGTCAAAGGGGGAGAGTGACTTGGTGTGGTGGTTGCCATCAAGTCCAAAGGGGGAGATTGTTGGCATTATGATACAGGTGTTGTCCTTGATGGCAACTCACTCAGAAGCATGATACAGGTGATGGCAACTTAATCAGATGGCAGATCTAGTATACGCAGGTTCATTGTGACAAATCAGCGTATACACGCGGGTAGGACGTGCCGAAGACGCGTATGCGTATACACGCACTTTCACGCAAGGAAAAGCGCGTACAGGTGGGAAAACTTATGACTTGGTCCGTGGTAGTTAGTCCTCGGTATTTGAACCTATGGTTTGGACCATGGTATCTCGACAAGTGTGTTGAACCCAAGTATTGGGCTCTTGGTATTGATTTATTATGGTTTTGGACCATGGTATTGAAAGAAGCCTAACCTATATAAGGAGAAGATCATTAAGCAAAGGAGATGAGAAAATGAATGGATGTCTGAAGAAGCGGGAAGATCTAGTATTGCTGGTTATCTGTTTGTGATGCTTGGCTAAGGTTGGATCTGACAGCGAAAGTATAAGTAATTATCTTTAGATCTGTACGCGGGTTGTCTCTGGTGAAAGCGCGTACACACGCGGTTTTGATATAGTCAAGTAGCGTATGCATTTGGAGATTTGGTGTTTCAGGTTGTTGTTGATTCTAGTGGTTGTTACAGAGTTCTGGGCTCTAGTTTGTGTTCTGTGTTTTGATGACAGGGTTTCAGTGATTCAGTATTGGGTGATTTAGAGATTTATGATGCAAGTATAAGTTGATGATTGTATTGCAGCAGTGATTGTTTTGTACTTGTGGATCCAGTCTGAAAATTAATGAAACGTGGTCCCTGAAGAAAAGAAGGTTGTAGCCTTCTGTAGGTCAGCACCTACGTACTAGTATATTAGCTAGTACAAGAGCTAAGAGGGTTGTAGCCCTCTGCAGGTTGAAGCCTGCGTGCTAGTAAGGGACTGCACCAGTACATTGTAAAAGAAGTTTCTTATTAAAGGAAGAAAGAGACGAATTGCAGCAGGTGGTTTTCACCCACATTGGGTTTCCACCTTATATCTTGTGTTCATGTGTGCTTCTTATGTGTGATGATCTGTTCTGTTTTACTGCACTTGATTACGGTTATTAGGGTTAATAATGTTCTGATGAATTTACTGAAGATAAGCTAACTGAATCATAAGATTACTGCATATACGCTAGTGGCATTTAACACAGTCGCGTATATACGCTGGTATACTGAACTGAAGCCGCGTATATGAATCTGGGTATGAAATTGAAAAGTATCTGATTTGATAATACTGATTCACCCCCCCCCCCCCCCCCCCTCTCAGTATTATTTCCAACACAGATGTCGACAAGAAGTGGCCTATCATAGGAGGGTCTTGATGTATCCCACATCTATGATGCGAAACAGAGCAAATTATTTTTGTGGAGGTGAAAATGATTTGATGATATAAGGTTCAGGAATGGTGGTCATGAAAAATGAAGGGTGGAGGTATTGCAGTGGATGAGACGTTTGCTGGATGGTGAATTCTCTAAATGACTTCTCTTGAACATATTGGTGACACTGATATGGATTGGTAGCATTAACCCCATGGATGGTATGGAGGACCAATGGTGATAGTGAATGGAAAAACCCAACCCAACTCAATCATGGTGATGGAGTGAAAGTGTCATGTTCAAGAGCGACCTGCTACTAATAAAATTCTTCAAGTTTTCTTCCCTTCTTCCCCAGTCATTGCTGACCAACACCTCTTTATTTTTGTGAAGCTTGAGGAGGATAACATATGCTTGGTCTATAATTTTCCCTTTGGGCAAACCTGTCGCTCTGTGTTTAGCGAGCCTAGCATCAGTGAGACTCGTTCTTGTCTGGGTGGACAAGTTTGTCACTATTGTTTTAACGAGTTTAACGACAAAGATAACTCGGTCCTTTTCATGTTTAGAGAGTTTGAAAAGGGACGAAAAGGAAACTCCAACAATCCTTTTTCATGGCATAATCCTTTAAGTCTGAAAAAGGTATAAAATAATACGAAAGGGATGACTTTTCGATTGTTTTAACGAGCCGACAAAGACAAGCGCTTGATCTTTTTGTTTAATAATCCCTCAGGTCCAAAAAGATTAAAATATATGGGAGGGATGGCATTCCCCTTACTTTAACGAGTTGGAAAGGCCAATGGTTCGACAATATTTTTATATTTAACAAGTCTAAAAAGAGTTTAAAAGGGACTCGTTTTTGAGGAACGAGTGGTATTTTTGGGTAGCAACCGGTTCCAGGTAAGTTTGGAACTTCTCAAAACATGCCAGTGTGAAGAGTGGCAATCAGAATCACTCATCGCAACTGTTCCTCAAAAGCATAAACAATCAAGTGGAAGTGTATGGCCGGCCAAATTAATGGAGGTGATGGTAAGAACACAACCAAGGTTCAAAAGGGCTGATAGCAAAGTGATCACAAAGGTGATTTACCAAAGGTGGTTTCATTTTTTAATGAGCTTGAACCAGGAGAAACTATGCTCAGTAGCAGGTTTATTTTTTAACGAGCTTGAACCTTACAGGAACATTGCTCTTTCCAGTCATTTGAAAATGTCTCTTGCTAGATTTATTTTTTAATGAGCTTGAACACTACTATAACATGTGCTCATTGCCTTTTTATGTTGTCTAGAAACGACCGAGCTATGATGTTAAAGGGTTGAGACCTACAAACTAAGAAAATCAAAGGTCATTTTTCACTTGCATACAAAGGTTTGCATGCCCCCAGGTGTTTCAGTAAAAGGAGAGTTTCGAGGTTACCAAATGGAAGTCCTTGCGGTTAGGCAGGATTATTTCTGTCGGTAGACAAAAAGCTCTTCCTTTGCTTTGTCCATCGAAATAGATGAAGGTGAATGGTGTGAGCTTCCAATCACATAACGTACAAGAGGTGAATGGTGTGAGCGTCCAATCACATAATGTACAAGGAAATACGTGTTTCATACTGATCACATAACCTATACGGTAATGTTTCTTTAGTCCAATCATTATTACCTTTCAAGAAAATCTCTCTTTTCCTCTGGGTTCGCCTGCCGAAGCAGACTAGGGTGCATGCCCCCTAAACTTCGTTACATTCACTGAACTACTCGTGGTAATTAGGTGGATGGAATGAAGGCTTAAGAGATATTATTGATGTAAAGAGACCATTTAGGGATGATGGTTTATTCATAGCCATGTTTGAACCAAGAAATGAAGGCTGGTCGACAAGCTGTACCAGTTTTCCTTCATGTGGAAAACACATCACTCGAAAGAATGTGGAAATAATAGCTTCCATGCTATATATATAGTCACATCCAAGGAGTATATTGTAATCTAGTGGCCCTTGGACTACCATCACGTTCAAATGAACGGTTCTCTTTCTCAAAGTTATCGGTAACTTTGGAAGGATCCCTAACAATCGACTGGTTCTTTTGTTGAAGCCCGATTCAGAGAGGTAAAGGGGAAGCAACGTGAGGTAAATAGAATCTCATGTTGTGAGCAGCCAAAGGTAGTAATCGTAGATTTACTATCATTTATTGTCATCCCGATTGCCTGTTGAAAAATATTGAAGATATTCTGGAGGACCGTGGTATCTCCAATACTGCCATTAAAAAAAATGAGAATGTCATCAACAAATAATAGATGGGTGAGAGAAAAATTCTCAGTGATCTTGATGCCAGCCAGTTGATTTCTATTGCATGCAGATATGATGGCCCTACTTAATCCTTCCATGATAAGTAAGAAAAGTAGGGGGGAGAGTGGGCATCCCTGCCTAAGTCCCCTCTTCGAGAGTAAGAAAGATGTGGCTTCCCCATTTAATAACACACTGTAAGATACATCTTTAATATAGCTCATGATCCATTTAATATATGCATAAGGAAAGCCTAGGTGAGTCAGTAATAATCTAATGTAGAGCCAATTAGCTCTATGAAAGGCCTTTGAGAGGTCCACCTTCAGAATCATGCCTTTTTTCTTCTTCACCTGCATAGTGTGAAGGAGTTCCTGAGTTGTGGCAATAGCCTCATGAATCTATCTATGCTGAAGGAAAGAAAACTGCTCAGAGGATATGTGTCTAGAAAGGATAGGCTTCACTCGGTTTGCGATGATCTTTGCAATAATCTTGTACAAACAGTTGAAAAGGGAAATGGGTCGGAAATCATTGAAAGAGGAAGGATTGTCAGATTTCGGGATAAGGGAAATGAAGGTGGATTTGATGGCCGGGGATATTCTTCCACTCCATCTGCAATCCTCCACAATCTTGAGTAAATCGTCCCCCAGTATATCAAAAAAAGCTATGTAGAACTTGATGGTCCACCCATCCGGCCCAGGGTTCTTGTCTTTTTTAAACCATTTTATAGTTGCCTCAAGTTCTTCCTTTGACACTTCCATCATCAAGTCCTCCGTATCTTCTTGCTGTACAAATCTGGGAAAATTTTCAACAACCCACATGATTTCCATAATATTCACAGCTCTAGGCACCTTGTAGATGCTTTTGAAGTGCTCAATGGCTAATCTAGCAAGATCTTGCTGTGATGATATCAATTGACCTTGACCATTACAAAGTTCCCAAATAATATTAATGGCTTTTCTACCGTTGGAAAATTTATGAAAGAACTTGGTATTGTCATCTCCTTCAGTGAGCCAGATTTCCCTGCTTCTGAGCCTCCAGCTCTCCTCCCTTTCCTTCAGTATTTGGGAACGATTCGAGATGAGGTAGGTATAATGATCTTTACTTTCTTGTGATAGGAAAGTGCCATTGGAAGTATCCTCATGTGTGGCAATGGCCAACTCTTCCTCCCTCAGGGTGTTGTCATCATTCTTTCATTTTTGGTGAGCCCAAATTTTGGAGATCCTCTTAAGTTCTGTCAATTTCCTGATAAAACCTTCTGTATGATCCTCGCGTTCCAGTATAGGGTTGGTTTGCTAGTAATTAGTGACCATTTGAATGTAAGAAGGATCCTTGAGCCAAGAGGCATTGAATTTGAAGGGGCTTTTAATTCTCAGGTTTGTATCGGCCAATTCCAAGTATATTGGCCGATGATCAAAAATGCCTATAGTACCAACCCACTATGGAATACGAGGATGAGAGCTTAAGAAAGCTTCCTTAATGAGCAATCTGTCAAGTCTTCTTGCCAGGCTATGGTCTCCACTACGATTATTTGTCTAAGTATACTAAATCTTGGCAGATGGAATGTCTACCCATTGATGCTCCTCTAGTAAGGTAGAGATAGTGTCTGTAAGGCTGTCTACTTGAGCCGAGTGTCCCCAAGATTCACTGTACCCCAACGAGAAATTTAAATCCCCTCCAAGAATGATGTTGTCTACCTGTAGGAATTCTGAGTCCAAAAGGGTTCTCCAAAAGTTTTCCCTATCCACACATGGACCATATACATTCATAATACGAACTTCAGACTCTAATGTGTGGGCATATATATCCATGCCTATAAAACCCCTACCTCCCCAAATGTTCTTGAGCTCCATAGTCTTGTTGTATAAACCAATAGCAATACCCCTAGATCTCCCATACGCGTCCAGGGCATGGAAAGTCCAATATAGCAGCCAAGAATTAAGAGTAGAAATAAGAGAATCAACTGAACAAAGAGTTTCTTGTAAGAAAATAATGTCCAGCTGAGTCAAAGAGAGCAATCCTCTGAGTGCTAGTTTTTTAGGAGGGCTAGCAAACCCTCTGCAATTGTAAGATAGAAACTTCATGGAGGGTGAGGCAAAGGGCCATTCCTAGCTCTAAGGGCCCTGTCAATGGCTTGTTGTTGCCCGAGGGCAACTTCTTCACCTACAGTGTGTCTGGCTTTAGTGAGATCAGATGGGTGGCCCCTGGAGGGTTTATGGGGGGCAGGGGTAATCTCGGGGTCCAGACCAATCGCGTCATGTCCTCTATCCTTCGATCTGGAATGGAGAGAGTACCGAGGGGATACAGAGGGGGAGGGGATGGAAAGAGAAGGAAGGGAGGATGATGACAGAGATGGGATGCTGGGGGCAGTGATGGGAGGGGGAAGGGGAAGAGAGCAGTGAAGAGAGGAGGGAGGAGCAAGTCCCTGAGATCTAAATAATATCGAGGAGATCGAAGATGATAAAGTAGGAGGAGATGTAATATTGTATGAATGGGATGCAAGAGCTTCAGATATGCCAGATACAGGAGAAAAGAGAGAGGAGGATGTAGATAACATACCCGACTGCGAGATGTCCTCCTTTGCTGGACTGGTACACGCTGGAGGGGGAGGCGATGAAGGGTTTGTAACAGAGTGACCCTTATCAGTGCCCACTTTATCAGGTGTTCCCCGGGTGTCCTCTGCATCCTTGTCAATCTTCTCTGGTTCAATATCTTTATCGTGCCGAGTAGGGTTTCCTCTGGGCTGCTCCGTCTCCAAACTCTGTTCAGTACCCCTGATCTTATGCAAGAGGGGGAAATCCTTGAATAAGTGCCCCACTTTGTGGCATCTACGACAACGATATGGAATGCCTTCGTAATCGATGATCTGCTTGCGGGATGTGTCCCTCCACTGTATAGTGATGTACTCCTATAAGTTGCCTCGAGTATCAAGATTGATAAGAATCCGAGCATATGCCATCATGCTCTTGTATTGATAGGACTTATCATATTCCATGTAGGATCCTATAGCATTACCAATCCACCTGAAGATGTCCTCAGACCAATATTGCAAAGGGAGACCCGGAAGCTGAATCCATACTGGTCCGATACCTATTTTCTCAGTCTCTAGATCAAAACTAGGTGTCCAGTGCTTCAGGAGAACCGGGGCGTGTTCAAAATGCTAGTAGGAGGACAAAACCTTGTTGGTATGATCAACACGAGCGAATCTCAGTGCGAACCATCCCCTCACAAAAGTCTGCACGAAGGGTATGTCCACCAGATGGTGACCCCAAACCTCGGATTTTCAAACGGGCAGCCGTGTAATTTCGTCCTCTGATGCGCCCGACCAAGACTCTGTCAGTGAAATCCATAGTCTCTCCCCACTGAATGTGCTCTTCTAATATGAGAAAGATATCGTCCGCCTTGGACTTGTAACACTTGTACTTCTTCTTAGACCCATGTTAAGGTGGCTGGTGCTATACCTGACTTAGAAGAGGGCCTAAAACCACAGGGGGAGGGTTAGGGTTAGATGAGGAAGGGTTAGGATTTCCAACGGAGGTAGGAATAGAACCGGCAAGAGGCAGAACGATGGTGAAGCTGCCAGAAGGTGGAGCAGATGAGGCCTAGGGGGGAACCGGCAGATCCGACAATCACCGATGGGGGGATAAACTGTTGGGATGACACTCCAGATACATGGAGGTCCAAACTAGGGTTAGGGTTTAGACAGTCAGAGACGAAATTGAGGGTAGTTAAGGAATGAGGGGGGATAGAAATTGATGGCCAAGTAGGTGGGTCATCCAGGAGAACCACAGACTGAGACCGTGATGGTTCCACAAAGGAGAATGAGGGATAACTTCTGGAGAGGCCAGAGCTATACATACCTACAGATGCGGAATACGTGGAGCGCCAAATGGATACCCCTTCTGGCAGGTCTTCAGAGTAATCAACGACATCGAGGTCATCCATGATGACAGTTGCTCCTTGAAACGGAGGACACCTCGAGAATGCTGGAGAAATGGAGAGTAAACCAAAACCTGGAAACAAATAGCCAGGGACACAAACAGTCGACAGGTAAATAGCTGGGTAAAAATGCGAACAGTAATAAACCCCCCAAAGCCCCGACAGGTCGTAATCAGGTTAACAGTGAGCAGAAAGGAGATAAGGTAAAGTACAAAGCATGGCAGGAGATGTCAAACAGGGTTACCGGAGACCTTCCATGGTCATCTGCAGTAACCTGCAATACCCAAAAACCCTATCCGAAGCCCTTGCAAATGATTAACTGCAGAGTCTTCATCCCTCTCCCTTCCAAGACCCCTGCTATATCACTTTAAATCTTATTATTGATTGATACAAACATTTGTATTTTTATCACTACAAGAGTAAAGTAGTTGAATAAATAGATTGAGTAAGTGATTATGATTCTAGAGAAATGTTGTTTACTTTATAACTCATGTAATTCTTATTCCTATAACTCTAATTACTTTGAAATTTTTAGGAATTTCAGAAAACTACTTAGAGATAACTGGTTCTCCCAAGTGAATCACCAATTGTTGTACTATGAAACAACCCCCCATTTATATATAGAAATAGTTAAAGTTAGACATATAAATGGGGTCCTTTTTTTTTAATTTTTGGTCTTAGAATAATAAAACCTAACTCTAAGAAATTGCCTAAAAAACTCTTAAAACAACCCAAAGATAGGATCCCCATCGCAAATCCCAAATCGCGTTTTTTTCCATGTGATGAACATGAAACACCTTTAAAAAATTGTGATGTGCGATCAAACCTCCCACTGCGATATCCGATCAAACTTCTTGCGAACTCACAATCACATTTCGTAGAAATCGCAAGTAATTAAGCCTTGCCACTATGAACTTCATTAACGATTTGCGAAATGTGATATTGCGATCTCGGAATCACATTTTGCCTTATAAGTAGGAAACACTACATTACATCATTTTAAAGATTGTGATGTGCACATAGAGCAGTAAGCATGTGAAATAATTGCGTTTGAATGTAATAATGAATAGTTTGACAGGGTAATAAATGTTTAGAACTCAAGGAGAGGTAATGATTTTCCAAGTTATGGGCAATTAATGTTGATATATCTCATCTAAACCTTTCCCATGATCCAAAGTAATTTTAGAAAATCTTTTAGTCTTAATTTCCCGATATTGTCTGCGCTGGTATATCTCGTCCAGTTCAGAAAAGCAACAAAATACATGTCATTAAGGAAGGTGATGTAGAAACAAAAGAAACAGAGCACTGTAGAGTCCGAGTTTACAGAAATGGCTCCTATATTCTCTGATATGGTTTGCATCACTCACGGGGGAGAAACAGCTTGGGAGGTCATATACAACAAGCTCGAGGATGAGCATCCCAAGGTTACTATCGAAAAAGCAACAATTGATTCAATAAAACCTTCAGGACTCCAATTCAAGGATGTCGCCTGCTCTTTCCTTCATAGGATAGGAGGGAGAGATAAAATCCTGCCATACATGGATATGATTAGGTGGGTGGTAGAAAACCTCACAATTGAAGATAGGAAATTTAGGAATTCGCGAATGGAATTCATGGGGTCATTAAAAGCAGAGGACCTGAAGAAAATGTACTATATACTTGACCTGCAGGATATATATGATACCACATAGGTGGCCAACTTCGAAAAGAAGAACCAAGAGCCCCTCAAGGTGATGTAGGGCTGGAGAGTGTTGGAGAAAAAATTCAAATTTGAGAAATTGGGTATCTATGCTATAGCCTCTTTGGCAGACCCCTACAAATATGCAGTTGCTATGTTATGTAGACTATATGGGTTACTCAATAATGCCAAGTTTTCCATAGAATGGATTCCTATGATTGATGCCTGTGTTAATTCCCACATTATGAATTGGGCCACCATCCTATCTGATAACCTAGCCACCATCATCATCGAATATCGACAGAAGAGATCCTCCTCTCCAGAGAACCTTCCTCCATTCTATTTCAGTGCCTACATTATGGATGCCCTCTATTTTTGCACTAAATTTCCAATCATGGGTTGGATTTGGACCTTACAGGACCCATACATTATCCATCCCAGTCATAAGAAAATGTGGGAATCCCATTACATACCCCATTTCTATAAAATATGTCATGCTGTTATTTTTCTGCTGCATCAATTAATTTTCAATAGGAAAGGTCCCAGGTTTTCCCAAGAAGCCGCTACAGACCTTATGGCTGTTAAAAAATAGTTCGTTGAGGAATGGTTCACCCATATTAGGGTTTTTGGTAGCACATTAGACCCACATGTCCTGCCCTTTTATATCTCTGATAAATTGTTGGCAAGGGAAATCGCCCACCAGAGCATGGGAAAAGGCCTGACCAAAGAAACTTTTATGGCCATATTTTCCTATCAAGTGCAGTTCTTTCTCTTTGGAAAATTTTAATCATGCGATAAAAGAATCAGTAAGCATGGAAGGCATCAGGCTTCATACTTTTCCAAAAAGGAAATTTGATCTAGACAAGATAGCATATAACATCACTACTACGCTAAATATCAAGGCATATAAAAATGAGGCTAATGATTTTTAAGACCTGTTACAGTTGGCTGAATCCTTTGAACAATAATTCGAATGGGCAAGGGAAAATATGAGTCCTAGAGTTTTTGCAAACTTTCAAGAATTTAGAAACAGAAGACTCGAAATAATCCTGATGCACTTGTTGAAAATCGAGGACAAGCCCACACCCATTGTGACTGTCAATACAGAAGGACCTAGTTCTTGCATTGAACCTCAGGTAAATACTAAGAAAACACTAGATACAAGGAAGGCCCAAGACACCGATAACACAATAGAATCCTGCAGGAAGTCAGCCGAGAAATAGGTTATGAGCACCCCACCTAAAGAGATCAGTTCGGAGGTCAAAAGCGATAGTTTGGAATAGGAGTGGGATCAGTTTAATAAGAAATTGCAAGACACCCCCAACACCACAAATAGCCAGGAAACAATGGAGTGTCAAACACCTCAGCATAATCAGGGAAATACAAAGTCCAAGCCAATAGATGAGTAAGCGACAATTTCTCAGTAGACTGAGACTATCCCTGCTCTGCTCACAACAGAGATTGTCTTGAAAGTGATAGAAATCCATCCTCTAGATTTGTTCTACAACCGGTTGCACAAGGCTGTAGTAAGAAGACAAAGGAAGAGGAGAAGGGTAGAAACACCTAAGCTCCCACTTGGAAATGAGCCAATGGACATGGTTTGGAGGGACATTACCTCTAACCCAGCTGAGAACTTGACTAGATTGTCAAAGTTTACAGGAGAATTTGCAATGGCCACCATGGAAAAAGCCATCAAAGTCTCTATTTTGTTGAGATAAAGGGAGGAGAAGATTGCACAGCTCAAGCAGCAGCTCGAAACAGAGAGGGAAAGTGTGAACAGGCAAGCCGCTAACCAACTCGCCCAATTGCAATAAAGCATGGAGGTCTTGAAGATAAGCCATGAAGCGAATATATCGACCAAAAATACGCAACTCCAATAATTGCAGCAAGCCATGGAAAGATATAAGGATACTCCTACTATCGAGGAGTTCATTAAAGAGGCGCAGGAATTGAATTCCCTCCTAATGAAACAATAAGAAAATTTATGCCAAAATATGTCACACTTCGCTTCTTATCTGATCACTAGCGACCAGCTAACAAATAAAGTGATTGACCAGAGAACTAAGTTTACTAATATAAACACCAGAATCTCAGAGTTCATTGAATGGAAAGAAACAAAAGATGGGAGGAAAGATAATCTACCTAAGATTGAGGAGACACACAAGGACATCCTTTTCACAGATTGGAATGCAAGGATCAAGCAAGCTGAGCTAGTAGTGGCAAGAGCAGCTGGGGTGGCAAAAAACATAATCAAGGTGGTAAATGATACCAAGGAAAATTTTAAGGATGGAAAATTTTCTTGAAGTTTAAAACATTGGCGAATCTCACTAATCCCTAATATGCAAATTATAAATGTTTATTGATATATTTGTAAAATTATTCAAATTTATAATTATTTTATATATAGTCTCTATATAATGTTGGCGATTTTTAAGGTAAAATAATTTTATATTCTAAAATTTGGGCGAATCGTCTTTTATAAAATTGGAAATTGGCGAATATTTTTTGTGGAAAAATCATGGAAAATTAGCCCACTGGGCGAACATTAGCCCCTAAAATTTTCCATGAATGATACCCTGTTTTCTACCAACCTGGTAAAAGAAGGCAATCCAAAAGAAATGCCCGATTTAGGTGATTTTCATAAAAGCTGGCAGGAAAAGGCAGAAGCTCAAAAGGAAGCAATCAAAAAATTGGAAAAGACCATCTGGGATTCATATTGGCAATACCGTGTCAAGTCGCACAGCCAAATCATGACCCTTAACTATTCACTTCATTTGACTTAGCAGATGCTGCCACCTATCACCGATGCGGTTTTCGTAGGACAAGTCAGAACAAATTTTGGGGCACCTCCTCAAGTCAAACTGATGGTCAACATATGTGATTTGAAGGACAAGATGACAAACATCAAATCATCATCTTAGCCTCTGCTCATCAAGCCACTGCTTATTTTTCGAGTTAGTTAACTAGTTAGGAGGAAGGTTGTTTGAAACCTCCTCAAATTTTTGTATAATCTATTTTTTCACATTAGTTAGAATAGTATTTATACCCTTCTCATGCATTTAGAGAAGGGTCTAGAATTTTATCAAAAAAATTTGCAAAGAATGCACTATTGTAAGTTTGTGAATGCTTTGGTGAAATTATGGAACATGATCATTTCTTTTAAATATCAGACTACCTTCCTTTGTTGATGCACTATTGTATACTTGGGAGATAATTTGATCTGAAGAAAGGAGTTGATCCATGTGATTAGTCAGATAAGAAAAACTTCACACATATGGTATTTTTATATTGTATGATTGATTATGTTTCTGTTTAATTAGTGACAACACTTTATTATCATGAATTATGTATGGGATACATTCTTTCTGTTAAGCATTAATTGCACTATTGTATGATGCCTAGTTGAAATTATCTACTTTCATTTATAAATCATCATATATGTGAGATATTTTATACAATTTATTTGACTAACTATTTAGTAAAAGAAATTATCTTTATACGTTATCATCTCTGTTTTATGTGTGATTGATCTTTATTATCACATGTCAAGCATATATCTTTGTAGATCGCATATCACACAGAAATACCTGGGTTTATATTAGAATAAGTTAGTTAGAGATTTGCATAATAGAATAGGTCATTTAGATTACCATTATTCTATTGCAATCACTCGTGAACCACCCACTCTCATCTTAAAACCCACACTGGGAAACTGGTCCCATTATCCCCAGTTGGAGCCACCACTTTAAATGGAAAAGGAGTTTTCTTAAGGTCTGGACCGGGTGGTTATCCCCCATGTTTCGACAGCAGAAACCTGAGGCCGCAAACATTTTGGTGCTAGAAAGAGATCCATATGACTATGAATGGCATATAAACCTAAATATCAATCGAAAAACATTCATAAGAGTCAAAATGCCTCCACAACTTCTACACCTTCTAGATCTCGTTCAAAATCTCCTGATCAGAAATATGAAGTTGTAGAAACATATCCCTCATCTCCTGAAGTAGTAAGATGACCACCTTCTCCAGAACACGCTCCTGAGTCTCCCAAAGTCCATTCTTTGCTACAAAAATTGGAACAGATATCTATTTCTGCCGAGAAACCAGAAAGGCCTGAAGTTACTAAAGAAAGTGTTACTTCCTTATTATAACGAACTGGTGTATTAACTAGATTGCAAAGTGAAAGGCTTGGAGTAACCCCTTTTTAGTTCCCCATCCCTCCATGATGTAGGAAAGTTACCTTAGTAGGATCTGATTCGAATACTAGTGATATCACATCACCTTTTCAATTATTCACTTCTCCATTCACTTCTACTCAATCCACAACTTCTCAATGATCCACTTCTCCAACTAGTACTGCTACTAGTATTACTAGCCCAGTAGTAAGTTCTTCACCATCTATACCTAATTTTGGATCGACCTTCCCATCTTCTCAGTCTCCAACTCAAGTTATGGCTAATCAACCCGCTCAACCTTGGACAAATCCTAGATCTGTTCTGGTTGCAAATCCAAGTGCATTCCCAGCAAACCCAGAAAAATTGTTGGCTAAGTACAATCCTGATGATGGTCTTCCTGCTAAAGAACATCTAAACAACTTTATGTTAGCCATGAATCTTAATGGATTTTCACATGAAGATGTTGTAATTAGACTGTTCCCATATACCTTCCAAGGATTTGCTGGATCTTGGTACTTTTCCCTTCCAGCAGATTCAATAAGAGACTGGTATACCTTTCAAGAAGTATTTATTGCAAAATTTGGTGATGATAGGACCATAGAATCCTTGATCAATGATCTTTCTAACTTAAAAGCTAATTTAGATGAAAGGATCAAAGATTTCAACTCTAGATTTAACAAGTTGGTAAATAAAATCCCATCTACATCAAAACCTGTAGTGGATTTACAAATAGAATGGTACATATCATCTCTTCTAATATTGCAATTTTTTTGGATAGAGCCAATAAGGTTACCCTTGTAGAAAACATGAAAGAAGCCATGTCTATAGAAAGAAGGATTATAGCTTTAGAAAAGAGATCACAAATAGATGAGAGGAATTCAAAGAAAGTAACATTTAAGGATGAACCAAAAAAGAAAGCTTCAAAGGACCCTTTTGATCTTGAAGGCCTTCAGAAAGTGTTGAAGATCACATTTTATGAAATGACCGAAATCAAGAAACAAGTCATTGAATCCTCTAACCCCCAAGAAACCTTTTCGCTCATTTATAAGAAATCCTTCTTCTGCATCGCAACCATCAAATACTATTTCAAATGTCGAATCTGATCAAGAAGCAGAAGAAGACTCGCCAGCCGAAGAGGAAGTCGAAATAGAAGAAGAAGTTGAATTAGATGGAAGGTGGGATTTAATCCTCCCAAATGAAGAAGAAGCACAAGCAATGCCAGTAATCAAAAGGAGTAAAAATTCTCCTGATATGTCTATAACAAATTAGAAACAAAATATTTCTACCCCTGTAAAGGAGAAAACCCTAAGCAAGAAGTCTAAGACTATCCAAACTAACTCTATTCCACTAGATCCTCCAAATTCTTCCAAAACCTTTGTGATCTCAGATACAATGGAATATAACATAGTGGAAGATATGAAAAAGACTAGAGCAAACATTTCATTACACAAACTCACTAAACTCCAACAACAATAGAAAATTTTATTAAGAGAGTTAAAAGCAGTTCCTATATCTCCTTTACCATCTACTTTAGTTACTCAGGATGCCTATGATATGGGAAAACCTACCTCATCTTCAAACAAAGCAGATCCTTCAGATTTAGTCCTAATCAGTGATAGATCTATTTCTCACATTCCTCCATTTCTTCTTACTTATGAAATTTTCAACAGAAATGTTCATAATTACCTTGTTGATTCAAGAGCCTCTTTAAATATTATGCCAAGAGCTGTGTGCACCAAATTGAATATTACACCTCGAAAATCTGTACTACACATAGTTCAATTAGATAGGACGAAAGTAGAGGTACTTGGAGAAATAGCATCAAATTTAATTAGGCTTTTCTCTAATCCAAAAGTTTCACAAATAATTGATATTCTAGTGGTTGATATCCCATAATTCTATGGTTTGATTCTAGGTAGGGACTGGTCTAAAACATTTCATTGTTAATTCACAATTGATTGGTCCCACATGTGGTTGCCACATAATGGTAAACCAAATAAAATTAGAGTAGACCGAGAAAATTTCATGAAATACACAGTCACGGACCTCGAGGGAATCAATAAACTTGTTGCCTTCACCAATAACATCATTGGAAATTACTCAGCCAAGTCATTTTTGGTATCCTTTAATGCTCAGAGATCTCCCTTCCCATATAATACTGTAGTGTCTCAAATAGAAAACTTTTCACAAATAGATGCTTCCAAGTGTGTAAATGTAGTAAATAAAATTTCAAATAATTCTTTGTTCTGGAGTCTATATTTTGACGGTTCCAAATATGAAGATGGCGCAGGTGCATGATGAATTTTGATCAACTTGCAAGGAGAGAAAAACATGTTACCCTACATAATTGAATTTCAGTGCACTAATAATATCGCTGAATATGAAGCAATGATCCAAGGATTGTCTAAAGCCATTGGTCTTAATGTCAAATATTGGAAAGTCTATGGAGATTCTGAAATAATAATTAAGAAAGTAAGAAATACAATTCATTGTGTCTCTGGGGCACCTTAAACATAATCAATCATTAGCCCGGGAACTTACTTCCCATTTCACCGCTTTTAATATTTCTTCAGTTCCTAGGTTGAAAAACGCAAGTGCTGACTTACTCGCTAATGTGGCATCCAAGCTTATACCCTCGGAAGATTTCAGTCCAGACAGATTTTCAATAGGGTTAATATTTAGGCCATATATTTCCGATAATGTAACAAATTGGAGAGTATTCAATAACTATGCGGATATAGTTCATTTCCTTACATCAGAAGGGTCACATGAGGAACAGGTCATAGATGAACATGAGCATGATATGAAAATTAAACACAAAAAAGACCAAAACCCAATCCCAAAGTATGTAGTTAAGATGGAATATCTCTATGATCTAAAGGATAGGTCCAAGAAAGTTACCAACTCTAAAACTCAAAGTTCTACTTTGAGATTTGAAGTAGTAAACCTAGTGTCAACCGAAAAACCTAAAAAATGTCAACCTAGGTCTTGACCTATCATCTAAAGAAAGAATATCATTCATTAGGTTGTTGAAAACATACAAATGTGTATTTTCTTGGGATTATGTAGATATCAAGACCTATGATACCTCTGTAATTCAACATACCATACCAATGACTTCGAATGAAAAACCAGTTCAACAGAAGCTTTGGAAAATTCACCCAAACCTTGAGAGTCAAATCAAATCCGAATTGAACAAGCTTTTGAAAGCCAAAATAATCTTCCCTGTTAGACACTCAAAGTGGGTATCAAATATGGTGCCTGTAAGGAAAAAGAATGGTGATATTAGGATTTGTATTGATTTTAGAACTTGAATAAAGCTTGTCAAAAAGATAACTTTCCTTTGCCTACCATGGAACAAATATTGCAATTAGTTGCAGGTTCTGAATTAATGTCTTTTCTAGATGGGTTTTCAGGATATAATCAAATTCTTGTGCATCTAGATGATAGATTAAAGACAACATTCAGGACCAAGTGGGGAACATATGCTTATCAGAAAATGCCTTTCGGACTCATTAATGCAAGTGTTACATTTCAATGTGCTATGGATATTGCTTTTAAAGGTATGATTAATAGATCAGATGTTATTTACTTAGATGACATCACAGTATATTCTAAGGATAGGAAAAATCATTTAAGTGATCTAAAGCACATTTTTGAATGATGCAGGAAATATGACATTTCCTTAAATCCCAAAAACTCTTATTTTTCTTTACCAGAAGGAAAAATTCTTGGGTTGATAGTGTCCAAGAAAGGGATTTACATTGATCTTGATAGAGTCCAATAGATCGAAAATATTCCTCTCCCACATAACAAAAATACCATGCAATCATTGTTAGGCCAAATTAATTTTGTAAAAAGATTTGTTCTAGATTTTTCACAGATAGTCCTACCCCTCCAAGCAATGATAAGAAAAAACTCAGTTTTCAAATGGGGCAAAGACGAAAGAGAGTCATTTGAGTTACTTAAAAAAGCCATTATTAATTCTCCTTCTTTGACAACTCCCGACTTTCTCAAACCATTTGTATTATATACTTTTTTATCCGATACATCATATGAAATAGTTTTAACACAGCTAAATGATAAAAATATCGAGGCACCCATCTCTTTTTTCAGTTCCAATTTGCAAGGTGCTGAATTAAATTATTTAGATGTTGAAAAACAAGAATTTGTTTTTTTTAAGACCTTGAAACATTTCAGGCCTTTCGTTCTCAAAACCCATACAAATATTGTAGTACCATACCCCACAGTAAGGCAATTATTGATCCAAAGTTAAGTAGGGCAGAAAAGAGCCAATTGGGTTACCGCGCTTCAAGAATATGATATAGAAATCCAACCAGCGAAAATTATTAGGGGCCAAGGTTTTTGTAGGATGTTAATTGGAGCTTCCCACTTATCAGCAGAAGAAGATCAAGGTAATCAAGTACAAATATCAGAGGTACTCCTCAATGATGTACAATCACAATATGTTGATTTGAAATTTTATTTGAAGAACAGGTATGCTCCTATCCATCTTAATTATAAAACAAAGCTTGCTTTAAGGTTGAAATCGAATCAGTATGAATTAGTCAATGATGTATTTTTTAGAATAAATTATGATTCAGTATTGTTAAAATGCCTAGAAAAACCTGAAACTGAGAAGGTCATGCAGGAATTACATGATGGACCAGCAAGAGGACATTTAAGAGGAAATACTACAATTCACAAAATCCAGCATGCAAGATATTATTGGCCAACAATGTTTAAGGATGCACATGAATATGCAAGAAATTGTAAAACTTGTCAAACTACAACCGGAAGAGAAAGGAACCCAACATTCCCTTTGCAACCAGTAAACATCCAACAACCATTCGAACAATGGGGATTAGACATAATTGGTGAGATTGTTCCTAACTCTTCCAAACAACATAGATACATCCTTACAGCTACTGATTATTTCAAAAAATGGGAAGCAGATATCGCACTAAACATAGCTAATATAGAAAGAAATATGGATTTCATTGATCAGTACATAATTACCAGGTTTGGCCTACCCTCAGCTTTAATGTTCGACAATGCATCTTATTTTTCTGGAAATGTAATGGTAGAATTTGCTCTAAAGAGAGGTCTTAAATTAAAATATTCAGCCAACTATTATCCACAAGGTAATGGATTAGCATAATCAACAAACAAAAACCTCATCAGAATTATCAAAAGGACTATTGACCAAAATCATAGGAATTGGCACAAAGCATTGACATTTTCTCTTTTGGCTGATAAAATTACACAGAAGGCCTCCATTAGTTCTTCTCCTTTTGCTTTAGTTTATGGAAAATAAGTTGTTCTTCCCACAAACATAGCAATCCCATCCCTTGGCATAGTACAATTCATCGATGAAAACCCTTCCTTTTCTCTTCAGGCAAGACAGTTTCAGATTTTTAAGCTTGAAGAAGAACGAGAAAAGGTTAAAGAAACCCACTTCCATCATCAACAATTAGTCAAAAAGCTTTTGAAGTAGGTGATTTTGTTTTGAAATGGGACAAATCTTAAGAAAATACTTTTCTTAGAAGATATCCTCTTCCAATTTTGTATCATATTGCCTTTAATATTCTTAGGAAAATAAAGGTTAAGCAGTATTTACGTTTGGACTTTCAAAATAAAATATTTGACAATATTTTTGATTTTTCGCTTATATAAGTAATGAGAAGTTAAAATAAATAATTAGGACATTTGAGTACCAAAGTAAATCTTATTGCTTTGGAAAAACTTGATCTTGCTAAAAACATTTATTCTATGAACAAACTCTTATCTTTATAAAGTATGAATGTTTTGTTATTAGTCAAGAAAAGAATCTTTAACCTATTAAAGACTTTCTGCAGATCAGTATCTTAAAACTCTATAATTATCATCCAAAACCCTTAAAAGAGCTAATGATTCACCCCATATAATGAAATTTTCCTTTTTCAAAGTGCAACTCTAAAATATGCGAAACTTAGAAGATAAAAAGTCTCATTACGAGCTTATTTACCATGATCATAGGGAAATAATTAAACTGATATTACCAAAACTGCATATCAAAACAGGGTAATAGCCAATGATCTTATTGATTAGAGGACG
Source organism: Pinus tabuliformis (assembly GCA_031772625.1). Taxonomy (NCBI): domain Eukaryota; kingdom Viridiplantae; phylum Streptophyta; class Pinopsida; order Pinales; family Pinaceae; genus Pinus; species Pinus tabuliformis. Next base: position 192,495,540 of record CM062807.1, on the reverse strand, counting down.
AGGGGTATCATCAAGAGCTAGCTTCTTCAGTTTAGTTACAACAAGTGAATGGTATTTTCATTATTAGGTCACCAATCCTAGACACTGTCTCTTAAGAAATCTAAAAGAAAAAATTATATTAAAAAAAAAGGACAAGATCCAAATGAGATTCAAATCAAGTGAATATCATTTTGAATTTTGAATATTGCTTCATATGGGACAATGAATCATTGATTGGTTAAAATATAACCCTGTCGAGGCTATAAATGCTTGCTGGAAGCAGAGGCTCTATCTGTGATAAATGAGTAAATACCAAAAAACTAATTTGTAGAAGACACCTGCTATATCACTTTAAATCTTATTATTGACTGATACAAACATTTGTGTTTTTATCACTACAAGAGTAAAGTAGTTGAATAAATAGATTGAGTAAGTGATTATGATTCTAGAGAAATGTTGTTTACTTTGTAACTCATGTAATTCTTATTCCTATAACTCTAATTACTTTGAAATTTTTAGGAATTTCGGAAAACTAATTAGAGATAACTGGTTCTCCCAAGTGAATCGCCAATTGTTGTATTGTGAAACAACACAAACCCCTCCACCCCCCCCCCCCCGCCCCATTTATATATAGAAATAGCTAAAGTTAGACATATAAATGGGGACCTTTTTTTTATTTTATTTTTGGTCTTAGAATAATAAAACCTAACTCTAAGAAATTGCCTAAAAAACTCTTAAAACAACCCAAAGATAGGATCCCCATCGCAAATCGCAAATTGCATTTTTTTCCATGTGATGAACATGACACACCTTTAAAAAATTGCAATGTGGAATCAAACTTCCCACTGCGATATCCCAATTAAACAGCTTGCGAACTCACAATCACATTTCACAGAAATCACAAGTAATTAAGCCTTGCCACTATGAACTTCATTAACGATTTGTGAAATGTGATATTGCGATCTCGGAATCGCATTTCACCTTATAAGCCAGAAACACTACATTACATCATTTTAAAGATTGCGATGTGTGAATAGAGCAGTAAGAATGTGAAATAATTGTGTTTGAATGTAATAATGAATGGTTTGACATGGTAATAAATGTTTAGTGACTCGAGAAGAGGTAATGGTTTTCCAAGTTATGGGCAGTTAACACTGATATATCGCGTCTAAACCTTTCCCATGATCCAAAGTCATTTTAGAAAAGCTTTCAGCCTTAATTGCCCAATATCTTCTACTCTAATATATCTCGTCCATTTCAGGAAAGCTACAAAAGACATGTCATTAAGGAAGGTGATGCAGAAAAAAAAGAAACAGAGAATTGTAGAGTCCGAGTTTACAAAAATGGCTCCTATATTCTCTGATATGGTTTGTAGCACTGACAGGGGAGCAAGAGCTTGGGAGGTCATATACAATAGGCTCAAGGATGAGCGTCCCAAGGTTACTGTCACAAAAGAAACAGTTGGTTCAATAAAACCTTCAGGACTCCAATTCAAGGATGCCGCATGTTATTTTCTTCATAGGATAGGAGTGAGAGCTAAAATCCTGCCATACACAGATATGATCAAGTGGGTGGTAGAAAACCTCACAATTGAAGATAGGTGATTTAGGAATTCACGAATGGAACTCATGGGGTCATTCAGAGCATAGGACCTGAAGAAAATGTACCATATACCTGACCTGCAGGATATATATGATACCACATACGTGGCCAACTTCGCAAAGAAGAACCAAGATTTTTTCTAGTTTTTTCACAGATTGTCCTACCCCTCCAAGCAGTGATAAGAAAAAACTCATTTTTCAAATGGGGCAAAGACAAAAGAGAGTCATTTGAGTTAATTAAAAAATCCATTATTAATGCTCCTTCTTTGACAACTCCTGACTTTCTCAAACCATTTGTATTATATACTTTTTTCATCTGATAAATCATATGCAACAATTATAACACAGTTGAGTGATAGAAATATCGAGGCACCCATCCCTTTTTTCAGTTCCAATTTGCAAGGTGCTGAGTTAAGTTATTCAGCTATTGAAAAGCAAGCATTTGCTATTTTTAAGACCTTGAAACATTTTAGGCCTTTTCTACTCAAAACCCATACAAATATTGTAGTACGCTACCCTCCAGTAAGGCAATTATTGATCCAAAGGGAAGTAGGGGAGAAAAGATCCAATTGGGTTACTGCGCTTCAAGAATATGATGTAGAAATATGGCCAGATAAAATTTTTATGGGCCAAGGCTTTTGTAGGATTTTAACTGGAGCTTCCCACTTATCAACAGAAGAAGATCAAGGTAATCAAGTACAAATATCAGAGGTACTCCTCAATGATGTACAATCACAATATGCTGATTTGAAATTTAATTTAAAGGATGGGTATGATCCTATGCATCTTAATTATAAAACAAAGCGTGTTTCAAGGTTGAAATCAAATCTGTATGAATTAGTCAATGATGTATTGTTTAGAAAAAATTATGACTCAGAATTGTTAAGATGCCTAGAAAAACCTGAAACTGAGGAGGTCATGTAGGAATTCCATGATGGACCAGCCGGAGGACATTTCGGAGGAAATACCACAACTTACAAAATCCTGCATGCAGGATATTATTGGCCAACAATATTTAAGGATGCACATGAATATGAAAGAAAGTGTAAAACTTGTCAAACTACAACTGGAAGAAAAAGGAAGCCAACATTCCCTTTGCAACCAGTAAACATCCAACAACCATTCGAACAATGGGGATTAGACATAATTGGTGAGATTGTTCCTAACTCTTCCAAACAACATAAATACATCCTTATAGCCACTAATTATTTCACAAAATGGGTAGAAGTTATCCCACTAAAGATAGCTAATACAGAAAGAATTATGGATTTCATTGATCAGTACATAATTACCAGGTTTGGCCTACCCTCAGCTTTAATGTTTAACAATGCATCTTACTTTTCTGGAAATGTAATGGTAGAATTTTCTCTAAAGTGATGTTTTAAGTTAAAATATTCAGCCAACTATTATCCACAAGGTAATGGATTAGTAAAATCAACAAATAAAAACCTCATCAAAATGATCAAAAGGACTATTGACCAAAATCATAGGAATCAACACAAAGCATTGACATTTTCTCTTTGCGCAGACAAAATTACACAGAAGGCGTCCATTGGTTCTTCTCCTTTTTGTTTAGTTTATGGAAATGAATTTTTTCTTCCCACAAACATCCATCCCTTGCCCTAGTACAGTTCATCGATGAAAACCCTTCCTCTTCTCTTCAGGCAAGACAGTGTCAGATTTTTAAGCTTGAAGAAGAACGAGAAAAGGCTAAATCAATCCACTTCCATCATCAAAAATTAGTCAAAAAAATTTTGAAGTAGGTGATTTGGTTTTGAAATGGCACAAAGCACACAAGGAAAAAGGTAAACATACTAGATTCCAAAGACTATGGCTTTTCCCTTTTCAAATCATGGAGAAAATTGGTCAATCAACATTTATTTTACAAGACTTGTCAGGTAAGATAGATTCCTTGACCATTAATGGTCGAATCTTAAAATAATACTTTTCTTAGAAGATATCCTCTTCCAATTTTGTATCATATCACCTTTAATATTCTTAGGAAAATAAAGGTTAAGTAGTATTTACGTTTGGCTTTTCAAAATGAAATCTTAGACAATATATCTGATTTTTCGCTTATATAAGTAATGAAAAGTTAAAAGAAATAATTAGGACATTTGAGTACCAAAGTAAACCTGATTTCTTTGGAAAAAATTGATCTTGCTAAAAACATTTATTATATGAACAAACTCTTATCTTTATAAAGTATGAATGTTTTGTTATCAGTCAAGAAAACAATATTCAACCTAGTAAAGACTTTCTGCAGATTAGTATCTTAAAACTCTATAATTATCATCCAAAACTATAAAAAGAGCCAATGACTCACTGCATCTGATACAATTTTCCTTTTTAAGAGTGTAATTCTAAAATATGTGAAACTTATAAGATAAAAAGTCTCATTACGAGCTTATTTACCATGAACATAGGGAAATAATTAAACTGATATTATCAGAATTGCATATCAAAATAGGGTAATCGCCAATGATCTTATTGATTAGAGGATGAGGGGTCTCATCAAGAGCCATATTGTTTAGCTTAGTTACAACCAGTGAATGGCATTGTCATTATTAGGTCACCAAGCCTAGACAATGTCTTTTAAGAAACCTAAAATAAAAAATTATATTAAAAAAAAAGGACAAGATCCAAGTGATATTCAAAGCAAGTGAATATCATTTTGAATTTTGAAGATTGCTTTAGATGGGACAACAAATCATTGATTGGTTAAAAGACAATCTCGTAAAGGCTATAAATGCATGCTAGAAGCAGAGGCTTTATCTGTGATAAACGAGTAAATACCAAAAAACTAATCTGTAGAAGACACCTGCTATATCACTTTAAATCTTATTATTGATTGATACAAATATTTGTATTTTTATCACTACAAGAGTAAAGTAGTTGAATAAATAGATTGAGTAAGTGATTATGATTCTAGAGAAATGTTGTTTACTTTATAACTCATCTAATTCTTATTCCTATAACTCTAATTACTTTGAAAGTTTTAGGAATTTTAGAAAACTACTTAGAGATAACTGGTTCTCCCAAGTGAATCGCCAATTGTTGTACTGTGAAACAAACCCCCCCCCCCCATTTATATATAGAAATAGCTAAGGTTAGACATATAAATGGGGACCTTTTTTTTTTTTTTTGGTCTTAGAATAATAAAACCTAACTCTAAGAAATTTCCTAAAAAACTCTTAAAACAACCCAAAGATAGGATCCCCATCGCAAATCACAAATCACGTTTTTTCCATGTGATGAACATGAAACACCTTTAAAAAATTGTGATGTGCAATCAAACCTCCCGTTGCGATATCTCGATTAAACAACTGGCGAACTCACAATTGTATTTCACAGAAATCACAAGCAATTAAGCCTTGCCACTATGAACTTCATTGACGATTTGCAAAATGTGATATTGCAATCTCAGAATCACATTTCGCCTTATAAGTAGGAAACACTACATTACATCATTTTAAAGATTGTGATGTGCGAATAGAGCAATAAGCATGTGGAATAATTGCATTTGAATGTAATAATGAATGGTTTGACAGGGTAATAAATGTTTAGCGACCCGAGGAGAGGTAATGATTTTCCAAGTTATGGGTAGTTAACACTGATATATTGCATCTAAACATTTCCCACGATCCAAAGTCATTTCAGAAAAGCTTTCAGTCTTAATTCCCCGATACCATCTACTATGATATATCTCGTCCATTTCAGGCAAGCTACAAAAGACATGTCATTAAAGAAGGTGATGCAAAAACAAAACAAACAGAGAAATGTAGAGTTTGAGTTTACAAAAATGGCTCCTATATTCTCTGATATGGTTTGCAGCACTGACAGGGGAGCAAGATCTTGGGAGGTCATATACAACAGGCTCAAGGATAAGCGTCCCAAGGTTACTGTCACAAAAGAAACAACTGATTCAATAAACCTTCAGGACTCCAATTCAAGGATGTCGCATGTTATTTCCTTCATAGGATAGGAGTGAGAGCTAAAATCCTACGATACATAGATATGGTCAGGTGGGTGGTAGAAAACCTCACAATTGAAGATAGGTAATTCAGGAATTCGCGAATGGAACTCATGGGGTCATTCAGAGAAGAGGACCTGAAGAAAATGTACCATATACTTGACTTGTAGGATATATATGATACCACATATGTGGCCAACTTTGCAAAGAAGAACCAAGAGCCCCTCAAGGTGATTCAGGGCTAGAGAGTGTTGGAGAAAAAATTCAAATTCGAGAAATCAGGTATGTATGCTATAGCCTCTTTGGCAAACCCCTACAAATATGCAGCTGTTATGTTATGTAGACTATATGGGTTACCCAATATTGCTAAGTTTTCCATAGAATGGATTCCTCTGGTTGATGCCTGTGTTAATTCCCACATTATGAATTAGGCCACCATCCTATCTAATAACCTAACCACCATCATCACCGAATATCGACAGAAGAGATTCTCCTCTGCAGAGAACCTTCCTCCATTCTATTTCAGTGCCTACATTATGGATGCCATCTATTTTTGCACTAAATTTCCAATCATGGGTTGGAAATGGACCTTACAGGACTCCTATCCTATCCATTGTAGTCATAAGTAAATGTGGGAATCCCATTACATACCCCATTTCTATAAAATATGTCATGTTGTTATTTTTCTGCTACATCAATTAATTTTCAGTAGGAAAGCTCCCAGGTTTTCCCAAGAAGCCACCACAAGCATTTTGGCTATCTTCAAATATTTTGTTGAAGAACGGTTCACCTATATTAGGGTTTTTGGTAGCACAACAGACCCACATGTCCTCCCCTTGTATATTTCTGATCAATTGTTTGGAATGGAAATCGCCCACCAGACTGTGGGAAAAGGATTGACCAAAGTTCTTAAAGAAAGAAATTGTTATGGCCATATTTTCCTATCAAGTGAGGTTCTTTCTCTTTGGAAAATTTTAATCATGCAATAAAGGAATCAGTAAGCATGGAAGGCCTCAAGCTTCATACTTTTCTAGAAAAGGCAATTTGATCCAAACAAGATAGCATATAACATCACTATTGCACTAAAGATCAAGCCATATAACCACGAGGCTAACGATTTTGAAGACATGTTACAGTAGGCTGAATCCTTCAAATAATCGTTCGAATGGGAAAGGGAAAATTTGAGTCTTGGAGTGTTATCAGGAAATCTAGTGTCCACTCGGAGCTACTAGTCCCACTAAGACTAGTAGCTATCTTAGAAACAAACAAACTAAAACTACTTTCATTTTCCTTTATGAGAAGTAGATAAGAGTGGAATGAAGGACACCAACCTCAGTATTGCGCTTGGTTCCTTGCTCGGTTCCTCTCCCTCCTGACAGATCCTTGTCACTTCTCCTTCGTCTACCTGGCTTCAAAGGGAACCTATGGAATCAAAGCAGCATAATACTATCGAAGAACAGGGATCTACAATCATAAAAAATATAGGACCATATGTATATTGACCACACAAATGCATATATCATCAAACATATAAGAATGTGGAGGAAAACCTGAATAGCTTTATTAATATCAAGAATAGCAAAGAGGATTACAACCAATTGTTCTGACCCAGCATCATCCTCCAGCATGAAAGTCCTTCTTTCACCTCATGAAAAGCTTAGATCAACCAACACTATGATATTCCAACAAGAAACCAACAACACTTCCTTACAAGATACAAAATTCCAGCCTCTGGATCTCTAGGATGAGGGATCCATATATAGATGATTGCAAGCGGGTGAGTCAGCTTCTGGGATTTTGATTAGTGTCCTCTCTCTGATAGTTCTTGATTCCACTTGGAGATTGATGATCTCTTACTCATCCCTGGGTGAATTCAGAGAGGCAAGTGTCATAGGAGAAGTTTCTGGAAGATTTAGTGATCATCCACCTCAAAAACTGTCTCTGCCATTTGTCCACTCTTGCCCATCTCACCCTACAAAAGGGCTTTTTAGTATGCATTGCACCCTTTACATTGTGCAGGTGGGATGCATCGCACCCTTAGCACTGAGCAACCTGTATGGTCCAGTTTTGACTAGTTCTGAGCAGTTTCCTGTGGAGAACTTTTGGGAGATGATGTAATCAGCTGACCTTGTTCCTTTAGGGTATGAAAAAACACTTTTAGGGACTTAGGAGCCCTTGGTTTATGGACATGTTTGATTGGGGTTGCAGTGCCCAAAAATGTCTATAAAAGTTGCCCCCTAAAGCATGAGGTCGTTAATCTTTTGATGTCGGGTGAAATGCTTTATCACGAGGATCCAAAGTTTTTTCAAGCTGGAAGGTGACCTGTAATAAGATACAATACAATACATTATCTTCATAATATTTTTCATGATCTATATGAGGCGGGCATTCCCATGCTCATATTTATAAATTCATTTTCATGTACATAAGACAGACAACCGTCTGTGCAGGAGACTGATGATTCTAATAGAGTCATCATCCTTTGATTCGGATGATCATCTGTGCAACAGCAATGTACATTTGATGTCTTTATTTTCCTGAATATATCGCAGCCCGGATGGATGAAATTATATTTGGGGTCTTCAAACTCGTTCAATCTTCACTCGGAGTACAAGTCGATCCACGTGAAAGATGTTCTGGAGTCGAACATGGAAAGACATCGCCTGATTACCAGCCAATGATGTAAGCAGTTAACAGGTGCGAGAGGAATCACCGATAATTATGATGACCATCAAGGTACTACAGTACAATTCACATGGTGTGAATAAGGGACTTGGCGTCGAACACCGCGCAAAATCTTTCAGTCGAAGGCCATTGATGTAAAGCTATTGCCGGAAGTGAGAAACTTGCCATTGAGGCATGCAAGCTTCAAAGTACTGAAAGGGTTGTTCCTAAGTCGACTTCTTGGATAATGAGCTGATGTCGACAAGAAGCAACCCGCCATAGGAGGGCCTTAATGAATCCCACATCTATGACATGGAACAGAGTAAATGATTTTGGAGGTGAAAACGATCTGATGATACAAGGTTCAGGGTGGCGGTCATGAAAGAATGGAGCGTGAATGTATTGCAGCGAATGAGACACAGGTGAATTCTCTGAGTGACTTCTCTTGAACATACCAGTGACACTAACATGGATTGGTAGCATTAACCCCAAATATGGATGGTGTGATGGACCAATGGTGATATGACCAGTGAACGGAACAACCCAACCCGACTCGGATGCAGAGTGAAAGTGTCATGTTTAAGAGCGACTTGCTACCAATAAAGTTTCTTCAAGTTTTCTTCCCAATTTTTCCCCAGTCATTGCTGACCAGTACCTGTTTATTTTTGTCAAGCTTGAGGAGGATAACATATGCTTGTTCTATAATTTTCCCTTCAGGCAAACCCGTCGCTATATTTTAATGAGCCTAGCGACAGTGAAACTCATTCTTGTCTATATGGACAAGTTTGTCGCTATTCGGTTTTAACGAGTTTAACAACAAAGATAACTTGGTCCTTTTCAATTTTAGAGAGTCTGAAAGGGACGTAAAGGAAAATCCAATAATCCTTTTTCGTCATATAATCCCTTAAGTCCAAAAAAGTATAAAATAATACGAAAGGGATGAATTTTCGGTAATTTTAACGAGCCGAACAAGACAAGCGCTCGATATTTTTGCGTAATAATCCCTCAAGTCCAAAAAGATTAAAATCTAGAGGAGGGATAGCACTTCTGGTCGCTTTAACGAGTTGGAGAGGCCAATTTCTCAACAATCTTTTCATATTTTACGAGTTAGATGAAAAGAGCTTAAAGGAGACTCGCTTTCGAGGAACGAGTGATAATTTCGGGTAGCAGTTGATTCTAGGTAAGGTTTGGAATTTTCCAATCATGGCAATGTCACAAGGATGGCTAACAGGATCACTCATCGTAGCTGTTCCTCAAAAGGGGTAAACAATCAAATGGAGGTGAATGATCAGCTAAAACAGAGTGGAGGTGATGGTAAGAACACGACCAGGGCTCAAAAGCTGATGATAATGCATTCACAATGGTTATTTACTGTGGATTGGTTCATTTTTTAATGAGCTTAAACTCTGGGGGAAACATTTGCTCATTGCTAAGGTTTAATTTTTAACAAGCTTGAAATTCGCATAAAAATTGCTCGTGGCAGGTTTATTTTTTAACGAGCTTTAACCTTACAGTAACACTGCTCGTGATAAGTTTGCATGCCCCCAACATAATAACGCAAATTGAGGTGCATAGAGGGTTTATTTTTTAACGAGATTTAACCTTGCGGTAACACTGCTCGTGATAAGTTTGCATGCCCCCAACATAATAACGCAAATCGAGGTGTATGCCCCCCAAGCTTCATTGCATTCAACACGATGGTTGGAATGAAGGTTTACCTTCGAGATCTTTGAAATACTCGGCTTGGATTTTATGAGATCATAATCAAAGATTCGATTTGGAAAGGGAGTTGTTTTATTTTTTAATGAGGTTGACACAAGATAGGAACTGTCCTCAGAATCCACCGTATTTACAGTATTTGATAGACAATCAAAAACTGAAGGATGATTAAGGTTGCTAGAATAATCTTCGTGGTAATCCGGAAGATGGGAGCGATGGTGGTAATCTTCCCATGGTGCCCCATCAATCATCATTGACTGAACAATTCCTTTGTCTGTATAATGTACATGTGACCAAGGATCTGAAGAGGTGCTATATTCCTTAGACCTATCTATCCAAACACTCGATGAGCATTGATTTGGGTTTGCCCCCTAGGCCAAGAAAATTTATTGCTACAATATTTCTCTTAGGGCGATGATCCATGCTGACAAAATGTTTAGGAATCTTCTGAATCTAAAAGATATCATGTTGCAGGTTCCCACCATGGCCACTTCCGCCATATTGTTTGGAGGTGGTAGGGAAAAAGTCCCCATCAATGTAGGGTCTTTTAGTAGGCCTACTCTGATATTTTGAAGCGAATGAGGGCTTCCATGGATCATCGGAATGCTTCGCGTAACTTGTGAATTGTTGGGGAGAAATGTTTGTTGGTCGACGATTGTAATTCCTCCTTGAAAGAGAAATGCAATCTTCTTGAAGTAGGTCGACACAATGGCTGCCATAGCATATATCCATGGCCTTCCCAGTGGGATGTTGTAATCAAGGTTTCTGTCAATCACTTCAACATCTATTTATATTGCTTTTCCCCCCAGTTCGACTTGCAAGTTACTTAAAATCCCATATGGGGTGTATGTTCGTCCATCAAATGCTTTTAATGTCGTCGAAGATCGCGACAAGGGTGGAGATCCTAAATTTTTCCAGCAACTCATCGACATAATACATGTATATGCCCCCTCATCAATAATTGTTCGATGAACAGTTTTGTTGAGTGCTTTCACTTGAATGAGGAAAGCTAGTTGAGCTGGTAACTGAGGGTCATATCCTTTGTGATTAAAGGACACAAGATTGGAATCCGTTGGGTCAATCCCACCTATCGCTGATAATAAAGCCTGCTTTTGAGAGGGGAAATTTTTCATTACCTCAAGTGTCGACATAGCGGATGGCGATTGGGCCAAATCTTCCACTATATTATAATGATGTGCTACTCTAGCATGAGGATTAAATGTCGATTTGTGTACTACTCCCTTTGGCGGTTTTATCGTTAGTTCAGGAATGATGGGTGGCACAACTTTGGTCAAAGTTATTGTCGAACTACTGGGTTGATCATTGGCCTTGTTGTCCGACAGCTGTGGATGCCCGTAATATTTTTCCCTTGTCGATATCAAAGCATTGTTTTGCTGCTTTGAAATCGACAACATTAGCACTTGGGATGGGGAAGCATTGTCACTAGTAACCAGATTTGTTCCTGGATTTGGAAATAGATCAGTCAATACTGCCGAGGTTTTTGAATTCTTGAAGAATTTTCTAAGCTTAGCTTTATATGGACATTCTCTCATCCAATGATCCTCATCACATATTAGGCATGGACGATTTGGTTTCCTATCTCTAGAAGGGTTTGCAGAAGATTTTTCAGGGGACGACTCTTCCTGTTTCTTCTTCTTCCCTTTCTTTTTCTTCTTGCCTCCTGGTTGCTTGGTTTCTTTGCCTTTTTCAGTCAATACGAAATTTACTTCTGAGGCAAGAAGTTCTTCATTTTCATTTTGACCTGAAACCGTACGGGCTTTCTTCAACTTAGCCTTTACGGTTTTTGTGCTAGTCGTTCCTATCATGCCATCCCCAGCATGAGAATCTTTGTTTGATTTAGGCGATGGAGGAATGGAAAATTCCGGTCTAGGAGCATCAGGGATTTTATCATAAAGCATGCCAAACTGAGCATAGATTAAGTCTAAATATTGCGCACGAGCAATTACTTGCTCTTCAGTGATGACTCCTCCCTTTGCCACATCTTCCATAATAGAAGGTAACAACGACTTAATAAACCATTCAGCCAACAAATAATCAGGAACATATGTTTTTACCATTCTACGACGACGTCGCCACTCATGAATATGCTCAGATATGTGAGTGACCATCGTTTGCTTGAAATTGGTAAGAAGCTCTGTTCCCGTTTCGTACCTTATGGGTAGCTGAAAATGGGTTAAAAAGGTTGTGGCTAGGATACTGAAGTTATCAAACGAAGCTCTAGGCAATTCAATATACCATTTTTCTGCCGGACCAGTTAACGTTCGCTGAAAAAGGCGAAGCCTGATCGAATCATCATTTAGAGTGTTATATGAACACCACAGGTGAAAGGTCATCACATGATTTGATGGGTCTTCACCCGAATTTCCATTAAATTTAGGAATATCTAACAAAAGTTTATGAGGAATCGCTGGCCACCAAGGGGTGTAAGCGATTGGATCATTTGTTAGCTGGTTTAGATCTGGTAACTCTAAAGTTGCAACGAAGGGCAACTGTTGATTCAGGTTCGTCGAAGAATACCCAGGATAAGATGGGATTGCCTGAGCAGTGGGTCTTTGCATACCAGCATAGTGCATTTGATGCTGATAACTTTGATAAGGTTGATGGGCATAACCATTATGAAATGGTTGATGTTGTCTGTTTTGAATATACGGCTGCCAATTACTTGCAAAGACTTGGTGCTCAGATCCTTGGTAAACTTGTTGTAATTGTGGTTGTTGATATTGCACCAGCCATGGTTGTGAGACCATGTGTTTTTGCCCAATACTAGCTGTTTGACCGAGATGACGGGTAATGGTACCCATTTGAGCCTGGGTCACTCTAGTTAAGGAGCCACTAACCGAGGATTGTGGTGGTGTCACAGGGACTAGGGGCTGTTGGATTGTGACCTGAGAGACTTGAGGTTGGCATACAATAGGTAACGCTTGTACTTGCGACATCATCACAATAGCCGGTGTAGTGGGGATATTTGACATAGGCATACTTTGTTGCATTGAGTATACAACTCTTGGTTGTTGAGGCAGTATTGGTATCCAACCACTGGATGTAATTCTAGCATAACGTGAATTCTGTTGCGAACTCTCGTATGTTTGACCTCCTGGAGGTGATAATGAAAGGGCATATTGCCCTCCATATGGAGGTAATCCAGTGCTTAAGGGAATTATTTGCCTTTGAGGACCGGATTGCCCAAATTGACATTGTGAAGGAACAATTTGCTGAGACTCAACATAAGAGATTCCAGATATTATTTCGAATGAACAAACAGGAATAGACCATACCGTCGAAACAGCCCCTGAATGGATCCCATCTAGTGATTGAGAGCTAGTTACGACAGATGGTACGCTGACGAACATTGTCGAAGTAGCAATAGGAAGTTCTGCTGCTGCTATGTCAGATGACACAGTCCTAGATGTCGACGGTTGTTCAGACATATCTAGTTTATCCAAAAGGTTTCCTAGCGATTCTACAAGAACTTCCGATAACGGTAGACTAATTTCTGATGAAGAAGGATATAGAGTGATCCCTACTCCAAATCGCAATGGAGTACTAGATGGTGGATCCTCCACAATCTCTTCTATAGCAATCAAACCGGGTGGAAGAGGTAGATCGTCAGGTCCATAAAATATTTCTGGTGCCAAAGAAGGTATAGATTCTGTAGCGACTGATGTTTGGGGAACAACACCTTCCGAATCAGCTATGGATGGAGCCGGTTCAGGTATAGAAGTGTTTACCCTCACACTAGGATCAGTTCTACTATCCTCTTGTGGCTGCGGAACTTCTTCTGTAAAGGCAGGGGTACCAGAAATGTTTGGAGTAACCGGAGTCTCCGAGGGTGTCGGAACACTTGTTCCAACCCGACCAGGGGACTTTGAGCCGGTTAAATGAGTTTGCTTTGTCCGGAATAGTTTTGATTCTAGGGACAAAGATGGTTGACTCGTAAGTCTCCATGAACGACGGGGTTTCAATTGAATTTCTTCCATGATCGTAGATTACTCGATCAACTAAAAATAAAGGGGAAAATGTTTTCGAATTAAATGAATTTTAGACGCTTTGACACAACTTGTTTTTTCAATTTTTAAGAGTCGAGAAAAAACAAAAGATGACTCTAGTCACCTTTGATTTTTAATGAGCCTGAAGTGACAAGTGCTCAGATGGACCTTTTCCTTTAAGGAGTCTAAAAAGGAATGAAAGAGACTACTCTAGAAATCTAGACATAGGGATTACCAAACCAATCACAGAATACTTTTTACGGTACGGCAGTCAATCTTCCCGAATGCTGTGTTCAGTGCATTGCGATCGATAGGGCGATAGACACAGCTTCCTATGGATAAAGGATATAGCCTATTGTTGTCTCCCAATATATACTCGACGGTACGTGGGAGCACAAGTCCGTACTAGCACTTGTTCTCAAAGAGGAGGAATCACCCAACCAACAGTGAAAACGACAATTACCAGGCTTTACGACACCGAAATATGTCTCTAGCCTAGACTTCTAGATGTTGTGCGTTAGGTTCCAAAGCATTTTTAGGTTCATTAAATTTATTTTACAGTTGATCTTTCTTAAGAAATTTTCCTTTCAGGTTCACCGTGTGATGTAGATGTACAATTCCTACAATGCAATCTAAGATGATAAATAATCGTTTAATCTTCTTTTTGCAATGAAAATCCTAGCTACTAAAGAAAGAGAGATGATATTCTTTCAACATAGAGCAGAGAGCAGACACTAGATGCACTGTCCTAAATCAAACCAACAAGCAGCCTAGATGCAAATGCACATGCATGTATTTGTTTTCAGCTTTCTTAATGTGCGAATGACAAGAAGAATGCCAAGTAAAAATCTGAATTATCTTTTCAAAGCGAAAATACTAACAAATTTCTCTTCAAAAATGAAAGGAAGATAATAACGACACTTTACTATTTTGAATTGAAAACTGCTTTTGACACTTGAAAAGCTACTAATTCAAATCAAATACAAGAGTAATTGTATAATCGACCATCAATAACAATAGAATTCTTTTCTTTGACTGAAAATGACACTTGCGACACTTTCAAATCAAAAGACGACAGTTCGACTATGCTACTACTTTGTAAAAGAGAACTGAAAATGGCGGAAAATACATAAAAACATTCACAGTTCTTTGCGCAATGGAGGTGGAATGATGGAAAGGAAGGGGGTTTCAACAATGGTATACTGATCATAGACAACAAAACTCCTGAATAGAGGTGAAGAGAGTGAACATAGAAACCAAAATCGGAGAGCAGAAGAGGTCTTGTCTGATCAGCGCAGCTGTAACACAGGGAAAGTGTGATGCAGCGCACCTACTACACACGGGAAGTACGATGCATCCAGATTCCCAAGAGTAAAAGGTGCCATGGTCTAGGGACGAGACTTCAACTGGGTTTCGGGTCACAGTTTGCAGCTCAGTTTGTGGATTTAGGCCGAGCAAGTGATGTACAGTAAATAGAAATCATAGGGACTGATCTAATGAGGTTACTAGAGCCACCACTAGGGCAATTAGAAAGTTTGCAAATCGATTGTTCAGTTTATAAACAAAACTCGGAGATAGACTGAAGTAGCATTGATCTACTTTGCACTTGCATAGCAAATGCAGTTCGAAGGCTAGCTGGCTTGAATTCAGGCTCTGTCTGTAAGTTTATAAAACAAACAAATATATACAAACAAACAATATATTCGCTCCCCAGTGGAGTCACCATTTTGTTATTGGGAAATCTAGTGTCCACTCGGAGCTGCTTGTCCCACTAAGACTGGTAGCTATCTTAGAAACAAACTAACTAAAACTACTTTCGTTTTCCTTTATGAGAAGTAGATAAGAGTGGAATGAAGGACACCAACCTCAGTCTTGCGCTTGGTTCCTTGCTCGGTTCCTCTCGTTCCTGACAGATCCTTCGTCTACCCGGCTTCAAAGAGCACCTGTGGAATCAAAGCAGCATAATACTATCGAAGAACAGGGATCTACAATCATAAACAATATAGGACCAGATGTATATTGACCACACAAATGCATATATCATCAAACATACAAGAATGTGGAGGAAAACTTGAATAGCTCTATTAATATCAAGAATACAAAAGAGGATTACAACCAATTGTTCTGACCCAGTGTCATCCTCCAGCATGAAAGCCCTTATTTCACCTTATGAAAAGCTTAGATCACCCAACACTATGATATTCCAACAAGAAACCAACAGCACTTCCTTACAAGATACAAAATTCCAGCCTCTGGATCTCTAGGATGAGGGATCCATATATAGATGATTGCAAGCGGGTGAGTCAGCTTCTGGGATTTTGATTAGTGTCCTCTCTCTGATAGTTCTTGATTCCACTTGGAGATTGATGATCTCTTACTCATCCCTGGGTGAATTCAGAGAGGCAAGTGTCTTAGGAGAAGTTTCTGGAAGATTTAGTGATCATCCACCTCAAAAACTGTCTCTGCCATTTTTCCACTCTCGTCCATCACACCCTATAGAAGGGCTTTTCAGTATGCATCACACCCTTTACACTGGGCAGGTGGGATGCATCACACCCTTAGCACTGAGCAACCTGTATGGTCTAGTTTTGACCAGTTCTGAGCAGTTTTGTGTGGAGAACTTCTGGGAGATGATGTAATCAACTGACCTTATTCCTTTAGGGTATGAAATAACACTTTTAGGGACTTAGGAGCCCCTGGTTTATGGACATGTTTGATTGGGGTTGCAGTGCCCAAAAATGTCTATAACATGGAGATTTTGGAAACTTTAAAGAATTCATAAACAGAAGACTCGAAATAATCTTGATGCACTTGTTGAAAATCGACAACAATCCCACACCCAATGTGACTATAAATAGTGAAGGACCTAGTTCTCGCTTTGAAACTCAAGTAAATACTGAGAAAGCACTGGATATAGGGAAGGCCGAAGACATCGATAACCTAGCAGAATCTAGGAGGAAGTCAATTGAGAAACAAGTTATGAGCACTCCACCTAAAGAGATCAGTTCAGAGGTCAAAAGCGATAGTTTGGAAGAGGAGTGGGATCAATTTAATAAGAAACTGCAGGACACCCCCAACAACACAGATACCCAGGAAACAATGGAGTTTCAAAATCCTCTGCATAATCAGGGAAATGTAGAGTCCAAGCCAATAGATGAGCAAGTGACAACATCTCAGCAGATTGAGATTATCCCTGCTTTGCCCACAACAGAGATTGTCTTGAAAGTGATTGAAATCCCTCCTCTAGATGTGTTCTATAGCAACTGTAGAAGGCTGTAGTAAGAAGACAGACGAAAGGAGAAGGGTAGAAACACCTGAGCTCCCACCTGGAAATGAGCCAATGGACATAGTTTGGAGGGACACTCCTTCAAACCCAACTGAGAACTTGACTAGATTGTCACAATGTACGGGAGCATATGCAACAATCACCATGGAAAAAGCCACTAAAGTCTCTATTTTGTTGAGAGAAATGGAGGAGAAGATTGCACAGCTCGAAACAGAGAGGGCAAGTGTGAATAGGAAAGCCGCTGACTAGCTCACCCAATTGCAACAAAGCGTGGATGTCTTGAAGATAAGCCATGAAGCTGATATATCATCCAAAAATAAACAACTCCAAGAATTGCAGCAAGCCATGGAAAGACATAAGGATACTCCTACTGTCGAGGATTTCATTAAAGAGGCGCTGGAATTGAATTCCCTCCTGATGAAACTGCAAGAATAATTCTACCAAAAGATGTCACACATCACTCCTTATCTGATCACTAGCGACCAACTAACAGATAAAGCGATTGACTAGAGAACTAAGTTTACTGATCTAAACGCTAGAATCTTAGAGTTTATCGAATGGTAAGAAACAAAAGATGGGAGGAAAGCCAATCTGCCTAAGATTGAGGAGACACACAAGGACATCCTATTCACAGATTGGAATGCAAGGATCAAGCAAGATGAGCTAGCAGTGGAAAGAGCAGCTAGGGTGGTGAAAAACATAATCAAGGTGGTAAACCATACATTTTTTTCCACCAACCTGGTAAGAGAAGGAAATCCAAAAGAAATGCATGATTTAGGTGATTTGCATAAAAGATGGTAAGAAAAGGAAAAATATCAAAGGGAAGCAATCGAAAAATTGGCAAAGACTGATTAGGATTCGTATTGGCAATACCTCATCAAGCCACACAGCCAAATCATGACCCTTAACTGCTCACTTCATTCGACTCATCGGATGCTGCCACCTCTCATTGTTGTGATTTTCATAGGACAGGTCATAACACATTTTGGGGCACCTCCTCAAGTCAAACCAATGGCTAACATATGTGATTTAAAGGACAAGCTGGCAGATAACAAATCATCATCTTAGCCTTTTGTTACACAAAATATTGTCACCATGACTATTTGCAGTCAGTATGGGTCTATCATCATTCATACTGTCCTCCTAAGCAAAGTCTCAAACCTCAGCTCTTCATGTCAAGCTTTGAAAATGAGAGAAAGACCTTAAAAATCAATAAAGCTCTGGTTCCGCACTTTCTCTCATTGCTGCCTGTGGTCCCGCACCCTTTGTTCGTGTTACCTACGGACCTGCCCACTTTGTCTCTAAAGGAGTGGGTGCAGACCCTTGTGAAAGTCAAAAAGGCGCAATTTTATTCTTAAAAACTCACTTTGGGTTAATTCTAGATGATTCTCGAAGGAATCTTGACGTGAATGGTTCGCTCCTAGGTGGTTCATGCATCCCAAAAGTGAAGGAGCTAATCCCTTGATGAGAGGAGCTATCCCTTTAAAGGAGGGCTTTATCCCTTTGAAGGTGGACCTAGTAACTTCCCTCCATTGCACTATAAATTAAGGCATTGGGATGGTTGCTAGGGAGGTTAGAAGTTGAACGTTTTTGAGGGTAAATGCTAGTGGAATTAAGACTTCCTAGTTAAGCTTGAGAGGAGAGATCACATACCTTTTGGCTTCATTGGGAAGAGAGTGAAACTTGTGAAAGTAGAAGAGACTTCTTGATGGACCCTGGGAGGAGCTTGTACAATAGACACAGGTTGTAAAGTTCTTCTTTGATTTAAATTAATACAATCAGATTCAATTTTCTCAACAAATTGTCTTATGTGATTTGTTTCATGAATTCCTTGATCATCATGATAAGTATGCTTTATTATGTTGGCTTTTCAGGTGTTATTTAATTTGTGTGCTTGTTTGTGTTTACAGATTCTCTACAAGGGAGCTCATTTGGATCAATGGAGAGAGGCTTCCACAAACTTGCATTGGACCCAAGGTAGGCCTAAAACACTTGTCTGCCTTTGTTTATAAACTGCATATTTAGAGAAAGATAGAGTTTGATTGGTTTTCTTGTCGCTAGATATCATTAGATACTAGGGAGGTCAGTCTTGTCCGCAAGAACGACTCATTCCATGAGACAAAATGGCGACTTCACTGGGGACTTGATTTTTTTATTTGCTTTAATTTGACTTGAGAAACTGTGTTTTTGTTTATGTTTTTGGCTTGTTGTGTGTGGAATTGGGTAGGTTTAGTAGATCTTGGATTATTTTTTGTTTTTCATACTTTTGGGAGAGGACCGCACCCTCTGCTTGTAACACGGTGCGGACCTATCCACACTTTTTCTTTACACACAAAGCGGTACTACACTTGTGTGGACTGCGGGTCTGCGGACCCTGTCAAAATTTTGAAAAACTTAAGATTTTCTCTTTCAGTCATCTTAGGATTTCTTTAGGTGTTGTTATCCTCTGCCCAGACCTGCATGTGACTTGTCAGGAACTTTTCTTAGGCTAATTCCATTGGCATTAGGGTTTTAGGTGAAATTACTAGAAGTTTTGGTTACCGGGCTTGGTTTTCATTTTGGTCTTGTAGTAGCTCAGAGATTAGAAGCCTTAGAAGCCTCAGATTACCTTTATTTTTATTGGCCTTCTTATGAGTCTGACCATTTGAAAAATCTACCTTTGTTGAGGAATCCATCTTGTTTTTTCTCTTTGCGAAACTTTGAAAGGACTTGTGATTAAAAGTTTTGGATTTCATTTTTAGAAAAGAAAACAAAAATTGGTTGTTTTTTGACTAATTTGAGATTCTGGACAAATTAGTCCTTAGTTTGTTTATAGCTAAGTAAAACATCCTTGAAAAGAAATCTTGTAAGCTTTTACTTCAAATAGTTTTTAGAATTTATAGATCTCAAGATTATATTTTTCCATAGTTTTGAGTGTTTTATAAAAAATAAAAAATCTCTTTTGGAAAAAGTTTGTTTTTGCAGTATTTGATTGTTTGAAAGAAAAGGGAAATTTTTGTGAGCATAACTAGTTGTCTCGTTTTTGAGTGTATTGGAAAAGACAAAAAACTCTTCTTTTGATTTGTTTGTTAAGGAAAAGATTTGTTTTTGCAAGAATTTGCATTCTCAACTCTTTCCTAGCTAGAAATTCATTGAAGGGAAAAGATTGTTTATCATCTTAAGTGCATTTTTTAGTGATTTCGAGTTGAGTCTTCACACCATAAGTTTCATCTCCGCACCTCTTGACTTAAGAAAAACCAATAAAAATAACGCTTAAAGTAAAATCTATCTAGTAATCTTTTTATTTCTAGGGCTCTATATCACCAACATAGCTTAGGCTAGTATCTTGGAGTAGGGAGTAATTAACTCTCCAAGATAGTAAAACAAACAAGTAGCTGTATCTTGCGGTAGGAGATAAAATTGAATTGTTACATCTATGCTCTGGGAAAGCTCCTCTTAAAGGAGAAGCATGAGATCATATCTGAACTAGTGTGGGAATCAATCCTTCCTCATTGAGAACGATAGAAGATATTCACGTATTAAAAATGGTAAACCTCGAATTAACCATTGTCAAGGAGCCTAGGGTCACTTGTTGGTAAACCTTGGATTATGTCAAGGAGCCTTTAAGGGGATTGAGCTTGTTACTCTGCCCTTGCGTGTGTATTGGATCGTAGACTGTTCCCCCAGGTATATTTGTTTCCATTGGTAACCATAGTGACCATATTCTATAGGATTCTTTCCTAAGGTGACGGTGGAGGGAAGATCCCACTGTACCTGGAGCAGACGTCGGCTAGACTCACTTGGATTTTCTGGGGGGTTCTCTTCACTCGAGACGGTTTAGTGGAGAAACTTGTGCCAGTATATTCATTAAGCAGGTTGCTGGGGTAGCTGTTCCAACCACCATTTCTGTATTAAACTCTGTGACGTTGGATTTCATCATCAACTAGTGTTTTCAGTACGGAAAGTTACTGTTTGTGTGTGGTTTGATCTCCTAGATTCTTTAGGCGTGTGATTCAAAATTGTTTGGTTCTTTAGAGGTTTTAGGTGGTTTTCATTGAGATGTTTCTTTGTTTGCGTGTGAAGTGGTTAAAATATTTAATCGTGGCTGAATTACCGAGGAAGTCCCATAGACTTCGAGGCTAACCTCCTGAGTTTTCACCGAGCTAGCCTGAAGGGTTACAAGCCCTTGTAACTCCTAGAGATAGTAGAGTTGGGTCACCTGAAGAAGGAGATTCCTCTTTAGTGGTACATCCTAATTATCAAGCCCTAGTAGCAGATTATAATCCACAATCTGTTTCTGTTTCCGAAGTTACTGGTAGTTTTTCATCTACTAGTGATTTAGGTGAGGAACCTGATATATCTAAACCTGAAACTGAGTTTGCTGCTACGCCAACATTGGGATTTGCATCTCCAACTTCTAGTGGTCCTGGTTCACCCATGGTATAAAGAATAATTACCCAAAATCTTCCTTCTAGACTTATAGCTATTGAAGAACTTGCTACTCCGGAAGAAGAAGGTATCCCTATCCCTGAAAATCAACCAGTTATAGAACTTAGGGAGCATGAATCAATCTTTTACAGTCCACCTAGGAGCAACGCTTGGTATCTTTCATTAACCAATTTTTTGGAAAACCCGAGACTAAGTTTTTCACAACCTCGCATTCCTTTTCACCCAACACCTAGGGGTTATTATCCTCGGTTAAATATGTCAAGATAGTCGTCCATGTTTTCTCAATCTCCAGAAACCTTTTTATACGGCGGTCCTTATGTTTCCTCTGGGTATCAGTCACTTACTGGTACTTTTTCGAGAGTATCTCCTCAACCTATTGAACAAGGGTTATTAACTGGAAATAATGGAACTAAGTCGTTGAGTGTAGAAGATATTCTTATGATGTCAGGTACTATTCTTAATCATCAACCTCAAGGTGGCCAGTTACAGCCTAGGGGGGCAACCTCAAAGTCCTCAAGTATTGCTTGGGGGCAACCTCAAGGTACCCAATTTCCACCTGGGGGACAACCTCAAGGATAGTACATACCTACGGGACAGTACGTTCCTCAAGGTCAACCCCAGACTCAGTATGTACCTCAAGGTCAACCCCAGTATCAATATGTACCTCAAGGTCAACCCCAGTATCAGTACGTGCCTCAAGGTTATCAACCTCAAGGCCAGTGCCCAACCCAAGGTTTCCAACCACCTTCCGGTCAATCACTTGTCCAAGGATCTAGAAATGTACCTTTGAAATATAAACCCTACCCTCAACCCGATTATGGTCCTCAATATTCTCAAGCTATTATGGGTCCGTACCCCAGAATGAATTTAGTATGGGATCCATCTCAAACTCAACAGATCTTGCAACCGAATGTGCAGTTGTTATCTCAATCTGGACAACCCCTGGTTTCTGGTTCACCCAGCAACCTGTCCAGTCTACTATTCAAACTTCTACACCTTTTGTAGTTTCTTAGTCTGGGCCTAGTACACCTCGTATTCCACCTCAAATGACTGCTGTAACTGCTGCAACATCTGTTCAATCTACCCCACCTACTTCTGGAGTATCGACAGCTCCAATTTCTATTGTTCCTATATCAACTCCTCAGACATCTTTACCTCAGTCTGGATCCACAATTCAGACTTCGGTTCAAATGCCTGTAGGACAACCTGGTCCAAGTACGGTTGTCACAAGTTAACCTTAATTTACTTATCAACCGTACCAGGGACAGTACCAATTCGGTCCTGCAGTGCAGCAGCCAGTCTATCAGTATCAACCGTACCCTGGGTATACATATCAGCAACCTCAACAACCCCAGCACGGTCCGGTTAATCCCGGTTTTCCAGGAGGATATAATATCCCAAATGCAATTCCAATTCCTAGTTATCCTGGATATCCTCCTCCCGGGGCTGGTCTCATGACCCAGGGTTTCAGGGACCCTAATCGTCAGTTACCATTTATTGCAACTTTGGACTTGCCTGACTTGTCGCACCTTACAAATGATCCAATTAACTATCTTCCGTTTTGGCCGCCAATGCCGAATAAGGTTCCTAGTGATATTCCTAAGTTTTAAGGAAAATTAGGAGAGGACCCATCGAACCATGTGATGATTTATCACCTCTGGTGTGCGTCTAATTCCATTTCAGATGATTCAATCCATTTAAGGCTTTTCCAGCGCATTCTAATTGGTCTTGCGGCCAAGTGGTACATTGAGTTACCGCGAGCCACTTTTTATAACTTTAGTCAGTTAGCTACCTCGTTTTTAACTTATTTTCAGTTTGTAGTCAGATATGACAATGGCACGAAATTATTAACTTCATTAAAGAAGTCAACGTCCACTTACATTTCAGATCGCATTCATGAATGGAGACGTCGATGGCATTTAGTGAAAGTTTTTATCCCGGATCAAATCTTGGCTGAATGGTTTGTAAAGTCTTTATTAACGAAGATCACTAAGGATGTAGCTAAGGCAGGAGTCGTTACTGAAGAGCAAGTAATTGCTCAAGCTCAGTACCTTGACTTAGTTTATATGCAGTGAGGTACGTTACACAAGAAAATCCCCGACCTTCCTAAAAAAAATCAAATAACTGCAGCTCCTTCAGGGTCTCATGACGCTGATGGTATGACTGGTACAGTTAATACCAAAAGTAAGAAGAAATCTTCCAAGAATTCTTCTCCTATCATAACTTTACCAGATTCCCTGACAAGAGATTCTTCCGTGGAAATTTTCGCCGATATTCATGTTGTAGAGTCATCTACAGCCAAATCAAAATCCGACGGTAAGAAGAAAGGGAAGAAGAAAAATAAAACAGATAAAAATTCGAAAGAGAAACTAGAAAAAATGGAATCAACTGATGAGAAACGCAAACCTCGTTATCCTTGTCTCATTTGTGACGAAGAGCATTTTACAAGAGACTGCCCTCATCGTGCAGAGGTTGCGAAAATTGTCAAAGGTTCCCAAACGCCTGCTGTTTTGAAGGATCCTTTTCCTAGTCAAGATAGTAAGATGATAGGTTCTTCCCCAAACGCCTCTGAAGAACCCATAATGATGATGTCCCATGTTAGGATTGTGACTCGATCGCATTATTATGGAAGTAAAAGTCCTGTTGATGGTAAGGAAGCAGAATCTTCTCATTCGAACCCATCAACTTCAACTCCCAGTTCCGATCCACTATAGATCGAGAAACCTAACCCAGAATTAGTAATCAAACCACCCGCCAAGGGTATACTTCGAAAGTCGGCTTTCAATCCACATGCAAGAGCGGCTCAAAACTATAACATTGTTGAAGATCTAGCTATTTCACCTTCAGCAATGTCAGCTTTCGAAGTGCTGCAATCATGTCCAGTACAGTGTAAATTGCTATTGTCAGCTATAGGAGCTGTTGACGTTCAGGACTCGAACCTTATAATTTTCGATCTAGAAAATAGTACACCACACTTACCTCATCAAATGGCTTTCCAGATCCCAGTGTTAGTAAAAAACAGACCTTGTTATAGGACTATGATTGATGAGGGGGCCTCAACGTGTATTATGTCGATACAGTGTTGGAGATCACTTGGTTCTCCTACGCTAAATCAATGCGCGACGATTCTAAAGACCTTTGATGGCCGTGGGTTTCATCCTTTTGGCATTCTACAGGATTTACCTATAGGGGTTGAAGGAAAAACTGTTAATCTAGATGTGGAGGTGGTTGATGCCCCTCTAGATTACAACCTTCTCTTGGGTCGTAGTTGGTCTTACGCTATGACAGCTATCGGTTCATCGGTCTTTCGGCTTATAAAGTTCCCTCATAATGGAAAGATTGTAACTATAGACTAGTTAACTTACTTTCCATCTGACCCAGCCTCTTCTGAAAGTATTCAGTACGTCGGCAAAACAACTATCCCGTATAAGGATGTTGGAGTAGGACTAGTTAAAGATTCTAGTTTACTAGGAACTTTTCCTTTTCCTCCTATCAACGCATCGTCTTCTACTGCAACCATTCATATGATGTCGTCAGACACTATTGTTTATGACGATCCTTGGATCGTACCTTTTGAATCTGAGATAGACTTATTTGGTGATGTTATGCCTTTGAGTCCATATGAAATTGCGTATCAGGCCATGCAATCATTTTCTGACCCTTCTTCAACCAAAATTGACTTAATGAATGTGGTCCATGAGGAAGCATTTTCAACATCAAACTCAGATTCAACAACGCTTTCGGAACTTTTCCACATTGATGAGCAATTTCGTGAAATCCTATGTGTCGATGATTTACCATGGGAAGATCTTCATCATAGATATTCGTTTTTACCTGAGATTGATCGTTTTGAAAATGATTTTTCATCTATTTTTACGACTGAATATGTCAAGGAACCTTAGAATCCAATGAAAAATCCTGATTCAGAGTTAAATTTGGGAAACATTTCTCGAACTATTCCTATTGATATTTCGGTTAAGCCTGGAATTGTTGAAAACATTCATATAGGTGCCTCTTGTACGGAAGATGAAATTCAAACATATAAAGCCCTATTTCAAGAATTCCGTGACGTGTTTGCCTGGTCATATGAGGAAATGCCAGGAATTGACCCAGCAATTGTTGTTCATGAAATCAAAACTTACCTGGATGCTAAACCCGTTCGACAATGTTTGCGTCAGATCCACTCGCGAAAAGCTGCTGCTATTAAAGCAGAATTTGAAAAATTACTCAAAGTACGTTTCATTTATCCGATTCCGTTAACGGATTGGGTATCGAATATTGTTCCTATTAACAAAAAGCAAGGGACAATAAGAATATGTATCGATTATAGGGACATTAATTGAGCCTGTCCAAAAGACAATTACCCAACTCCCTATATCGATCAAATCATTGATGATTGTGCCAGCAGTGAAATATTCTCCTTCATGGATGGCTTTTCCGGATACAATCAAATCAATATTATACCTGCTGATCAACCAAAAACGGCTTTCATTTGTCCATGCGGGACATTTTCTTATTGAAAATTACCTTTTGGGCTCAAGAACGCTGGGGCAACTTTTCAAAGAGCCATGTCTTACGCGTTTCATGACATCAAGCACATTGTGTAACCCTATCTCGATGATTTACCTGCTCATTCATTACATCGAGCTGATCATCTCATCCATTTACGAGCAATCTTTATGAGGTGTAGGCATTATCGAATAAGGTTGAATCCACACAAGTGTGTTTTCTGTATAGAAATGGGTCAGTTACTAGGGTTTGTTGTTTCGAAAGCCGGTATTCGCGTCGATCCCTCGAAGGTTGAAGCTATTGTCAAATTGCCTCCTCCTTCAAGTCTTCGCCAACTCCAAAGTTTGCAAGGGAAAGCAAACTTTTTACGTCGATTCATTCCTAACTACGTCGAGATTACAAAGGGTTTTACCCGGTTGTTGAAACAGAATACTCCATTTTTTTGGGATGAGATAGCTAAAATATCTTTTGATGCACTAAAACACGCGTTGACCCATGCACCGTTATTGCATCCTCCCAACTACAACCAGGACTACTTCTTGTATCTCGCCGCTTCCCATTCCACCATCGGAATGGTGTTAGTTTAGGAAGATGAATTCGATACTGAACATGTGATATATTACCTTAGTCGAACTTTAAATCCAACTGAGCTAAAATACTCACATGTGGAGAAATTGGCATTGGCAGCTGTTCAAGTTGTCCAATGTTTTCGTCATTACATTTTACTACGTAAAACTACAATAATTTCTGATTGCAACCCTATGATCTATATTTTGACCAAACAATTGCTAGGGGGAAAATGCTCCTAATGGATTGTGATCCTGTAGGAGTTCGACTTGGAATTTGAAAAGTCTAAGTCGAAGAAATATTTAGTTTTTTCGGAGTTAATGTGTGACTTCTCACGTGCTGACACGGAAACTGTGGCGAAGGAGCCATTGCGGACGAATCCTTGTTTCTAATCAGCACTTTATATCTATGGTATGGGGATGTCATCGTTTATCTCCAAACCCAATCCTTTCAGCCAGAAATTTCAAGGTCAGAACGTCAAAAAATACGATTCCAGTCCCAACAATTCAAAATTATTGGAGATACACTTTATCGTCGTGGCGTGGACTCTGTTTTCTGACGTTGTTTAACTCATGAGGAAGCTGAAAGGGTCCTAAATGACTGTCACTCTGGAGCGTGTGGTGGTCATATGTCTGGGTTTGCCACAACCCAAAAGATATTGCGTGCTGGCTATTTTTGGCCGTCTTTGTTTAAAGATTGTATTAACGCGGTCCGAAAATGCCACAACTGTCAAATTTTTGATCGAAAGATGCGCGCTCCACCTACTCCTCTCCACCCTATAATTGCCATCATTCCTTTTGCGAAATGGGGTATCGATTTTATTACATGTAACCCTCACTCAGCCGGGGGGCATGCGTATATCATCCTTGCAGTAGATTATTTTACCAAGTGGGCCGAAGCGATGCCTACATTTGAGGCAGACGGCAAAACTGCTGCGATTTTCATGTTCAATCATATAATTTCTAGGTTTGGTGTTCCACAAGTGATTATCACTCATCATGGGCATCATTTTCGAAACATTATGATGATTGAACTTACAGGCCAACTTGGCTTGCGTCACGACAATTCAACTCCATATTATCCACAGGCTAATGGTCTGGTTGAAGCCATCAACAAAGTTCTAGTCATCATGATCCGAAGAATCATTGGGACTCATAGGTCGAATTGGCATAACATGCTATTTTCAGCGCTTTGGGCGTATCGAACCTCAGTAAAAACGTCAACCGGGTTCACTCTTTTCCAACTAGTTTATGGTCTGGAAGCTGTGTTACCCATTGAATGTGAAATCCCGTCATTGCAAATGGCCATCGAATTACTTCTAGCCACTTTTGAAGAGGAAAAACATTTGTTATACTTGGCTCAGCTAGATGAGAATCGACGTGATGCTGCATTAGCGATCGAAACTCATTCCAAACGTTTTAAAGCTCAGTATGATCGAAATGTTACCCCTCGAAATTTTTCAGAAGGAGACCTAGTCTTATTGTACGATCAAGCAAATGATAAATTAGGCGCTGGGAAATTCGTACCCATGTGGCATGGTCCTTATGTTGTTAAGCGAAAGCTAGCAAAATGGGCCTATGAATTGGTAGACTTTGACGGGGTCTCTTTAGGTAAACCCAGAAATGGTCTTTACCTGAAGAGGTATTGTGCTTAAATCTGGGTGTGGAGATTTTTAGTTAGGTTAGTTTTATTTCTAGCTGGTGTGTTTTAGATTAAAAAGTGTGCTTATCTTAGAGAGTTTTTTTCGTCATCATTCCTACTTATCTTGGTTTTACTCTTGATATTGCAAATGTTGACGCCCCTCCAAACATACATTGGTTTTGTTGATGGTGCTTGTCGTAAGACACGGAACATTTCTTCCGTAGCTTGGGTTATCTATTCACCCTCTGACGAGTTGGTATCTATGCATGGGGTAAGCCTGGGTCAAACAACAAACAACATTGCAGAGTATAGTGCAGTGATTGAGTTATTATCTGAATCTATTTCATTTGGGATTCAGAGTTTGATAGTGAAGTTAGATTCTGAACTCGTTGTATTACAGCTTAATAGAGTATATGCCATTAGAAAACGAGTGTTATTGAGATTATTTTTGAGAGTTCGTCTCTTGGAACGCGAATTTGACTATATTGAATATCAGCATATTCCAAGATATTTAAATACATTAGCAGATGCAATTGCTTCTTGAATGTTAAGTAGACATTTGCAATAATCATACAAGTAAATTTAAAAAAGATTCCATAACATGTTTTACAAGATAAGCTGATAATAGTGATATAGTATAACATAGGAGTGTGTCAAATATACATCGTCTTCGATCATAGATTGAAAAACACCTTATGATCGGCAAAAATGATAGTACAAAAAGCAAAAAATGTCATATGTGTCTACAACAGGCGATCATCCTATCACTGGTGATGATCTTGATAAGAAACCACTGTACGGGCCACCCTGCAAAGGAACCTCCTGAAAGGTCCTGGGACCCCAATCACATAGCGTTGTAGCCTAAGAGGAATGTCATCTATGCTGGTCTCCGGAATGTCTGCTGTCAAACGCTCTAGATGACTCTCCAATTCGGCCAAGGTCTCTGCTGATTCGTCCTGTGGGACTGGTGCTGCTGCAGCTGGTTGTTTCCTCTCATAGGGCCAGAGAGCGGCTGGTCGCCGTGGACCTACATCTGCATTTGAAACTTTTACTATCAATTTTGGGACGAGATAAAAACAAAAAAAATAAGAAAATTACAAAATGTTGAAAATGATTTTACCTGAGTCATCCCATTGCTCTCCTGGTGGAAGAGCCATGTCTGGGTCACCACGAAAATCTACCCCAGTGTAAGGAAAGTCCGAAATAGCAAAAACTTGGTTCTCCAACCAATGGAAATACTCAGGAGTGAATCGAACAAATTTTGTCCCCTCCTGAGGATGACGGGCCATAACTGCAACCCATCGCATCAATTTGGGCTCTCGAGGAAGTCCAGCTCCAACAGTGAGATGTTGTGGGACCAACATTGGGACCCTCTCCAGACCAAAGCTCACAACTAAACCACCATATCCAAAGGTCTTCAGTTGTCCGTTCTTTGCTCTAGTCAGTTGGCATTTTATATTAGCCAACACGGCATTGCACCAGTTGAAGATGGTGCCTCGAAAGCAGTCTACTGCCATCCGCATCTAGGATCCAGTGGCTATATGTAGTGCTGCACTCCCACAGATTCTGGTAACAGTAAACACAATCACTTTCAGTTCAGGAAGGGATATGGTTTTGATATCTATCCCTTTGTCTCAAGTCTGGTCATTGCAAAACTCTAGCCATAGGCTATCAACAGACTGGCAACCTGGCCTAGTCCCGAATAGAGTCAAGTGTTCACCTCTCTTAGGCAAACCAGTCAAAAAGTAAATGTCTGTCGGCTCCA
Source organism: Pinus tabuliformis (assembly GCA_031772625.1). Taxonomy (NCBI): domain Eukaryota; kingdom Viridiplantae; phylum Streptophyta; class Pinopsida; order Pinales; family Pinaceae; genus Pinus; species Pinus tabuliformis. The sequence continues at coordinate 192,465,401 of CM062807.1, read as the reverse complement.
TTTCGAGCTAGTGACCACCAATAAAGAAGCACTGGTCCTGTGTGCTCCACCTATCTACTAGGCACTGCAAAAAGTCCACCTAGGCCCTCATGCCGGGTATGGCCCAGAATTTGTATAAGTCGCATGCCTTCAATGCATCAATCGAAGGTTGATGATTTATCGCGGCGAGATCTACATCCTCATGCTCCCGTTCTCGCCAATCAAGCATGATGTATACTCTACATTCAACAAAAAGGAAAATTAGAATATCTAAAAGCAAAGTTTTTGGGTGAATTTTGAGAAATTTAGGTTTAAAAACCCTTCCTGCGGGGACCACACCCTCTCTGTTAGAGACAGTGCGTGGGTCCGCACTTTGCCTTCACAGTAGGTGCGGACCCGTGACTTTTTCCCCTTACGAAAAAGTCGGGGTCCGCAGGTTACCTGTGCTATACCTGCGGACCCCCGCGCGAGGGTTTCTAACCTAAAAATCCTTTAAAAAATGAAATCAAAACCTAAAAGAAACTTTGAAACGGATGAAATGAAAGAGTAGGATGATGTAGATTACCTGGAGGAGACGGCGTTCTATTCCAACGGACGGATTTTCCGCAATCTTCACGGGAATTTTCTGACCAAAAGCTCTATTTTCTCACCCATAACTCAAACAATAAAAGTGAATTTACAAAAGACCTTTTTATAAGTTTTTTGAATAAATGAGTTTTTAATTTGTTTATGTTTCACTTTAAAGAGGTAACTTTTGAAGCATTTTATCCATTTCAAACAGGTATGAGTAATGTTTGAGTTTTTGTTCAGGATAATGGATTTTTCAGGCGAAATCGGTCATTTTCGACGAAAAAACATTAGAGTCACCTTTAAGCTCTTTTTTGACTCCTAAAACATGAAAAGGTTGCCGAGTTTTTCTTTTTAAACTTGTTAAAACGGAACTAAAAAGACAGTCCACTTACAACCCTTTTTTGACCATAAAAACATGAAACGATTGCCGGATTTTTGTCATTTCAAATTTGATTTTGGTTATAAAACGACGTGTCATTGATCACTTTTTTACTTTTTTCGGATCAGAGGCACTAATTATGAAAAGTACTCCTTGGTCGTAATGATCAATCGGTTCTCTCAAGTATTATTTTATATTTTTTCAGGCTTGAGAGACACAAATTTACAAAAAAAGACAACCATGGAGTCTACTTAAGTTTTTTCGGACTCTCTAAAATTGAAAAACGCCGAGTTTCTCCTATAATGGACTCGTTAAAATTTAACAGTAAAGGACCTATTCAATTACAAATAGGAACGGACCACTCCTTCTTAGGGTTCGAATTTAAACTAAGTTGGAATCATCCGAAGGATGAGCTTATAATCAAGCAAATGTTATCCTCCTCAAGCTTGTCAAAAATAAAGAGGTACTTGCCAGAAATGGTGGGGGAAAAGAGAGAAAAATGAGCCTTTTTGTCATACTTTGTAACCACTCTTGAACACGACACTTTTATTCACCTGGGTTGGGAGATCCTTTGCCTAATAGTTGATCAAACCATATTGAATGTCTCCATCCGGTTTCTGGGTATTAACTTTGGGTCAATTGTCACCAAACCATCTGTTTTGTCGTTGTGTGTTCAAGAGGTCAGTGCAAATAAGCCATTCATCTGCAAAATAACTGTCATCTATCTTGACCATCCTTGAGTCAGTCCTTGCAACTAAATTTCTTCAAACTTGATCTATGATTTCGTGTTGTGGGCTTGCCTACGACGGATCGCTTTCTATCGAATTTAGCTCTTTATCTAGAAAGATGATCTAGAAATCGTCAGTACCTTGGGATCTGCATGCCTCAATGGCAGGTTTATCGCCTTCGACAATAGGTTGCATCATTGACCTTTAATCAAAGGATTCCATGACATGTTCGACATCAACACATCTATTCACATCTCATGGATTATACTAAGTACTTTGAGGGCCACTGACATTACTGGTGGTTTCTCTCACTTGTTAACAGTTTACATCATTGACTAGTAATCAAGTGGTTTCTACCATGTTTGACTTCGACACATTCATTCTCATGGATAGAATCGTACTATTTCGGGAAGTAGAAATCAAGACCCTGGATCTAGTTTCCACCATCTAGGCTGCGAGGAATTTTGTATTCATTATACAGTGGACTATTCATAAACAGATGGCTGCACCCATACTGTGTCTACATGTGTCTATACTTGTGATGTATTACAAGATCATTCCTATATCAGAGCAGTAGTTAGTTTTCTAGTCAGTTTTGATCTGAGTATGGGAATGCCAATCTCAGCGATGATATGATCTCATATATATATTTTTCATTGAATGTTTTTACAGGTTCCAACCGGGCTCTCCACAAGATTATCCTCAAAATGATAAAGTACTTCACTCTTCCTAGATGATAAATAAAATCCTCATCTACTACAGACTTCGCACTTTAGGGGGCAATCCGTTACACAAAATATTGTCACCATGACTATTTGCAGTCAGCATGGGTCTATCATCATTCATACCTTCCTCCTAAGAAAAGTCTCAAACCTCAGCTCTTCATGTCAAGCTTTGAAAATGAGAGAAAGACCTTAAAAATCAATAAAGCTCTGGTTCTTCACTTTCTCTCACTGTTGCCTGTGGTCCCGCACCCTTTGTTCGTGTTACCTATAGACCTGCCCGCTCTGTCTCTAAAGGAGTGGGTGCAGACCCTTGTGAAAGTCAAAAAGGTGCAAGTTTATTCTTAAAAACTCACTTTGGGTTAATTCTAGATGATTCTAGAAGGAATCTTGATGTGGATGGTTCGCTCCTAGGTGGTTCATGCATCCCAAAAGTGAAGGAGCTAATCCCTTGATGAGAGGAGCTATCCCTTTGAAGGAGGACTTTATCCCTTTGAAGGTGGACCTAGTAACTTCCCTCCATTGCACTATAAATTAAGGCATTGGGCTGGTTGCTAGGGAGGTTAGAAGCTAAACATTTTTGAGGGTAAATGCTGGTGGAATTAATACTTCCTAGTTAAGCTTGAGAGGAGAGATCGCATACCTTTTGGCTTCATTGGGAAGAGAATGAAACTTGTCAAAGTAGAGGAGACTTCTTGATGGACCCTGGGAGGAGCTTGTACAGCATCAAGGCACAGGTTGTAAAGTTCTTCTTTGATTTAAATTAATACAATCAGATTCATTTTTCTCAACAAATTGTCTTATGTGATTTGTTTCATGAATTCCTTGATCATCATGATAAGTATGCTTTATTATATTGGCTTTTCAGGTGCTATTTAATTTGTGTACTTGTTTGTGTTTGCAGATTCTCTACAAGGGAGCTCATTTGGATCAACGGAGTGAGGCTTCCACAAACTTGCATTGGACCCAAGGTAGGCCTAAAACACTTGTTTGCCTTTGTTTATAAATTGCATATTTAGAGAAAGATAGAGTTTGATTGGTTTTCTTGTCGCTAGATATCATTAGATACTAGGGAGGTCGGTCTTGTCCGCAAGAACGACTCATTCCGTGAGACACCTTTGCTCATCAAGCCACTATTTATTTTTAGAGTTAGTTAACTAGTTAGGAGGAAGGTTGTTTGAAACCTCCTGAAATTTTTGTATAATCTATTTTTGCACATTAGTTAGAATAGTATTTATACCCTTCTCATGCATTTAGAGAAGGGTCCAGAATTTTATCAAAAAAAATTTCAAAGAAAGCACTATTGTAAGTTTGTGAATGCTTTGGTGAAATTATGGAACATGATCATTTCTTTTAAATATCAGACTACTTTCCTTTGTTGATGCACTATTGTATACTTGGGAGATAATTTGATCTAAAGAAAGGAGTTGATCCATGTCATTAGTCAGATGAGCAGAACTTCACACATATGGTACTTTTATCTTGTATGATTGATTCTTTTTCTGTTTAATTAGTGACAACACTTTATTTTCATGAATTATGTATGGGATACATTCTTTTTGTTAAGTGTTAATTGCACTATTGTATGATGCCTAGCTGAAATTGTCTACTTTCATATATAAATCATCATATATGCGATATAGTTTATACAATTTCTTTGACTAACTATTTAGTCAAATAAATTATCTTTATACGTTATCATCTCTGTTTTATGTGTGATTGATCTTTATTATCACATGTCAAGCAGATATATTTGTAGATCGCATATCACACATAAATACCCGGGTTTATATTTGAATAAGTTAGTTAGAGATTTACATAATAGGATAGGTCATTTAGATTACCATTATTCTATTGCAATCACTTGTGAAACACCCACTCTCATCTTAAAACCCACACTAGGAAACTGGTCCCATTATCCCCAGTCGGAGTTACCACTTTAAATGGAAAAGGAGTCGTCTTAAGGTCTGGACCGGGTGGTTATTCCCCATGTTTTGGCAGCAGAAATCTGAGGCCGCAACAAGTCCTACCAAAGGAACCTGAGAAGATAGAGTTTGAGCTAAAGGAGGAGGAATCAAGCTCTACAGCAGAAGAGGAATCAAAAGATGAAGAGCCACAAACTCCAACTGTTAGATGATCAGTTGGAGAAAGAAGGCAGCTAGAAAGGTATAGTCTAGTTTCTTTCTATTCAAATTTTTCTTTGTCTATTATTGATGACGATCCCAAAACTATCAAGGAAGTAGTAGATTCAGAGGATGAAAAACTATGGAAAGAGGCCATGGTTGATGAAATGGCATCTTTGAACAAAAATGAGGCTTGGTATCTGGTGGAGTTTTCGGCTGGAAGGAAACCCATTGACAACAAATGGGTGTTTAAGAAGAAGATGAATGTAAAAGGCAAGGTGGAGAAATACAAAGCTCGCTTGGTAGCAAAAGGTTATTCTCAGGTGTTGGGAGTTGATTTGGTGATATTTTTTGTCTTGTTATGAAGGTAGCTTCTATTAGATTACTTTTATCTATTGTTACTGCTTTTGATTTTGAGGTAGAACAAATGGATGTGAAGACAACATTTCTACATGGGGATCTGGAAGACGAGATCTATATGAAGCAACCTAAAGGCTTTGTAGTGAAGGGTAAGAAATAACTAGTATGTAGGTTAAAAAGTATCTATATAGGTTAAAATAGTCACCAAGGATGTGGTATCAGAAATTCGATACATATATATAGGGACTTGGCTTCACTAGAAGAAAAGAAGATCATTGTGTGTATTTTAAATTAATTGGTGACTATGTTATTTATTTGGTCTTGCATGTGGATGATATGTTGGTGATTGGAAATAACAAAGAAATTATCCAGGAATTGAAGACCCAATTGTCCTCCAAATTTGACATGAAAGATATTGGTTTGTGTTAGAGTCCTATAATAATAGGATTCATAATTTTGAATTGGCTATGATTAGTCTTGTAATATTGTACATACTTCTGTTTTCTGCAAAATATTTTCCCATATTAAAAAATAAAAAATGTAAAGAGGATGAAGTCCTAAAAGAAAAATCAAAGGGCTAATAAAAGAAAAAGATAAAAAAAGAGTATAAAATATGAACCCTACAAAAAGAGATAAAAAAATAGATTCTGAATGTGATGAAAATTCAAATGCCACTACTTTTTACTTTTATTTACAAAATAAGATTGTGTGTAGCTTATCAAAAATGCCACAATCCATGATGGTCAATAGTTTAATCTTGATTCATTCATGCTTTAAATTTCATGCTGATAGATAGAGAATAAAGATCTAGCCAAATTGTTTAATATTGGCATATCAATAGTTAGGTAGAGAATAATAATGAGCTCATTAGTTTAATCTGAGCCATTGGAAGTTATAAGATTAGAATTAGATAGTTTTCTTATCAAAGAAAAAGAAATAAAGGGTTAGCAAGCTCAAATGCACCCAATAAATGAAGAAAAAATGCTAGGGTAAATAAAGGGTAGGTAAAATAGGTTTTGGAATGCATAAGGTTGCTAGCTCAAATGCACCTTCATCATGATTAATCCTATGTTTCATGTGCAGGAGGAATTATCAAAGAAATAAGACATTCACAAAAGTCATATATTACTTTAGGTATTTAACCTAAAAAGTTCTATATAATTTTAGGCCTGAATACTAAAGCTCATTCACTAATTTCCCCTCATTTCACTGAGACCCTACAGTCTAATTTATTAATTTCCCTTCATTACTTTTCATTCCCTAATATTTTTCCCCTTCTTGATTCCAAAGGACCCTTCCCTCTTCATTTCCCCTTGTAAAAATATCCCTTCCCCTTCATTTTACCTTTTCCCTTATTTCATCTCATTTTCCCTTGTAAACCCACTAAAACCCCCTTATCCTAAGTTTGAAAAGTTAAAATGTATCGGGCCCCATTAAAAAGCCCTCTCTGATACCCTTTTAACTCATCCCAAATGCTTTTCTAAACACCTACTCTCATATTCCCCAAACCCTTTATATTATTTTAACCTATAGTTTTTATACATTTATTCCCACTTTGTATATTTAAACCTCCCATTATGTTATATCCCCAATCCCTAAAATCTTTCGCATATGGGCTCTAACCCTCCATCGTATAACCCATGGTCCCCACTTCTATTTTAATACCCATTGCATATATTACTTCCCGTTACATTTTAAATAAACCCGACCCTACAACTCAACTCATCCCTTGCAATTCCACCATGCGATAACCGTCGATCACCCACCTCTAGATCCAATGGCCAGCATCCCATATTGTGCACTCCGAAATCCAATATTTAATATCTCAAAAGCACACGAGATTCGTAGCTTTCCTTGCCCACCTTTTTGCTATGTGTCAGCCCCACATTATATTGTTTCCTCTAAAAGAATACCACCCTACCACTCAAAATCAGTGCGATGAACCATAATACCACCTCCTCGTGTAAGAAGAAACTGCATGCTATTCAAACTTAACCCCATGCCCAAAGGTTAACCACTATCGGTTAAAAACTGAAAAGATGCCCTTTCCATTCTTTTCACTGCAAAGAACCTCTACCAACCAATTCTAAAGTCCAAAAACTCTGCTCAACTGTTTTAACCCATTTACGACCAGAAATGCTGCAGACTCCGATTTGAAGCAGCAGAAAGACCATTGAAGCCTTAGAAAGCCTTCGCTGCCCCCAGAGAACCCTTCTGCATACCAAAGCTTCATTTTCCAAGTATTCCTATAGGTCCAAGGGCATGTACTTAATTTTTGAATAGTATTTCTAATAGGTTAATCAATTGAACTAATTAAAAGCCTTGTCGACCTAAAGAAAGCCATTATGCATCCAAAAAACCTTTCTGCAAATTGTGTTCATCTTTTCACACTATTCAAAGGTCCTAAGCCTACTCCTTAAGCCAGATAGTGATGAATTTGATAAAATAAACAAATATATGGCTTCCCAAAGCATTCTGAATGAAAAACCCCTACAAACTCCTTACTTGAATATTGACCACCTCCCATTGGCTGATAGAGATTTCCAGATAAAAGACATAACCTCCCCTAGCCATCTATTGAAACTCCACTGCCAGAGTAAAGATAAATTCCTCAACTAGAATGATGATATTCAATTATGGGAGGCTAATTTATCCAAATACTTGTTCCCACAGGTATACCAGTTCCCTGAAATCATCCACCTATGCCAACTCTACTATATCCCAAGTCAAAGAGCCATAGTCTCTCCTAACCAGCAAATTTTATTCACAATCACTGTAGAGTCAATAAATGAAATGTTGCAGATCTATCCAAAGTCTAATGAAACCACATTTTCTATTGAAAACCTACTTGATCTGTACTTAAATCTAGACCTTCCCAAGAGATCTCAAAATTTTCAGACTTTCATCCTAGAAGAGGCTCATATTCCTACAGACAATCCTCCATACTCTACCACCATTTTCTCTGAGAGGGCCAGATAGATTGTAACCATGTTGTCTTGTATTCTAGGATATACCACTGATGAACATGTAGATGAGCCTATACTTGGTTTCCTTTCTATTTTTTGCCTAGGCAAGCCTCTAGCTACAGTTTTCAATTTTGCCCAGTTCTTAGCAGACATAATCCATGATCAATTGATCAAATTGCCAGATGAAAGAGTATTAAAATACTCTCCAGTATTGTTCCATATGTTCCTATATTTCCAATCAGATGGGTTTCCAGTTGACATCCAAATGTTGGACACTAAGGGAAATCCTAGATTTGTTATCTTTTGGACATCATTAATCCAAAAATATTCCACTGATTTCGGCTACAAAGATTTCATTGATTCTTTTATTCGCCTAGTGGTTAACATGCTAAGAAGTAGAAATCAACCCAGGATTAGTGATGAGACAAAGAGAGTTTTATAGTTGTCCAAACACAGTAGAATAGGGGACTGGTATTTATACCAGAACCACACTGAAGTAAGGGTGTATGGATGTCAACTCACTCCATACAAGCTGCCCAAATATCTCCCCATGAGGATATATGCATTAGAGTATATTACGCAAATAATAAATTCATATGATGTGAATTTTCTATCATCTAGGAAGAAAATACAGTTAAAAAAAAAAAACCAGCTTGGTCTTTTCATTTTCAATAATAGGGAAGCTGGAGAAGCAGAAAAATGTTTACAGGAAATGAAGTTCAGTAATAGTTTCAAATGGCAGTATGATCCTTTAGGTGTCATAAAAAAACTAATACACAAGTTTAAATTGAGCCCTTTTATGCACGATTCCAAGCTAGAGATTGAAAAATATGCCAACCAATCAGAGTGGTTGGAAAATAGCTTAATGAATATGTAGAAATAGATGGATATTAGTTCCATTCTACATACTCCAACCCTACAGGAAAAAAATCAAAAAAGGACTAGGGAAGAAGGTTCTTGCTCAAACAAAGATACAACAGATGACAAATTTGAAATTATGTATTGGAAGAAGCCCAAGCTAAATCCTGTAAATGAGAAAGAAGAGACAATTGAGACAATTCAAATCATTGATACTGACACAATGGTTAAAGAGAATACAACTCCAACAGTTTCAGGGAAAACTCATCAGCCTTCAACCTCTAATACTCAAATTATTCAAAAGAAGCATAGTATTGAAGTCTCTTCATAAAGAAAACCAATGGATAAAGAAAAAGAAATAAAGGAGAAATATAAAGAAATCAAGTTAAGAAATGAAGCATTGAAAATTGAAACCTATGCCCAATATTTCAAACAGACTCCTAGTGATCAAAATAGGTTACTTTCAGCTTTTGACCTTAAAACAGGGAAAATGCAGATGACCTTTTTTCAACCCACAATACAGTATCCTAAGTCATCAGTAGATTACAAAAAGACAGAATTTGAAGTTTTGGCCAAGAATGTTCATCCAATAGATCAAATTGAGTTTCATAAGCAAGCAGGAGAAATGATATACTCAACTATGACCAACAAAGCTATGAGTGTACAAAAACTTCAAAATTCTTTAGAGAATATCACAACACAGTTTAAACTAGAGAAGACATCCTCACAAGCAAAGGATAACATAATTAAATCACTAGAATACTTGGTTATTGAGATTCGCTATAATCCAAATGACATCAAGGCAATAGAAAAGATCATAAAAAAGAAGAATGAAGACATGATTGTTGCATTAAAGAAGCAGCTAAAATTTCCTCCTTCTGAACATCCATAGACCAAGGAAGTTCTAGAGAATTAAAGCCAAAAAGATGAGATGATGGACCTCATTCTTCAGTTAAATGCTCAATTAAAAGAAATGGAAAATGAGATGGATAAGTTAGTGCAAGAGAAATAGGCCAGCATGGAAGCAGTTATTGTCACTACTATTCCTATAGTTACTACAACAGTTCCTTCTACTTTGGCAGCTTCAGTGGCCACAGTAGCTCCAGTGGCTACAACGCTTCCCACTGCATCGACAACTACATCAGCAACAGGTTCAATAACAGCAGCAACTCATGCCAGCGATGAAGCAGGTAAATTAATCAAATCTATGCAAGATATGTCCATCCAAACCAATGAAATAAATAGACTTAAGGAACAAATAAAAGGTCTAGAGGATGAAAATAAGTTGGCACAAATCATGCATAAAAATGAAACACAAAATTCAAACATATTGACTAAGAGAATACAGAAGTTAGAGAAAGAATTGACATTGAAAGAACCACTTGCCCAAGAAAAGCAGTAGCTATGGGCCAATATCATTAACTTTGTTAATGATATTTGGCCTTCTATACAGGTGATATTTGAGAAAAATGATTTGGTCAAAGAAGCTGGTGAGGCAATTTAAAGGGTAAGATCCTCACTTGGGAATAATCTAGAAGAAGCCTAAAGACTAATCCAGTTCCTTAACTCAAAGAACAAGTATAAATTGCAGGAGCTTGGAATAGCTGATAGAATTGAGGCCATACTAGAAGTAAAGAAGGTAATCACCAAGAGGAACCTGATTACACAACTTGTGGATAAATTCCAAACAATGGAGCTAGCAATAGCCAAGTTTATGGTGAAATTTGATGCTTTGAGGCAGAAAGGTCTGCCTAATCCATTGGTGATTAATGACAGGTTGATGGCACATGAATACTATGATAAGAAAATCAGAGAATTTGGAAAGGAACAAGCCAACAATTCCTTCATGAAAGGGATTCCTACAAGAAAAGTGTTTTATCAGACTTTTGAGAGCCTATTTTACCTCCAGTATGAGGTTAAACATCTCTTCATAAACAAGCCTACTTTAACAAAATACACAGATATTGATGAAATCTACAAAAGAATGGTAAATATTAAATTACCAAATACAGAGTGTTGGGAAAAGTTGAATTATTTATTATGAAGATGAAAGGTAAAATAGGGCAGTCAAGAGCAGTCAAGGTAAAACAGTAAAGAGTAACAAAGTTTAAAGATGAAAGAGTATCAGTGAAAGGAAGTATAAGAGACAGTCAGCAAGAAAGAAATAAGAAAGAGAGAAAAAGTAGCATAATATCAAAGAAAAGCCAACATCAAATAATAAAAGAGGGATAACTTGCATCAATACATATTTGTCTCTATCTTCTTGCATGAAGATATTTCTTTTTCCTTGAATAATGCCTAAAACAGTTTAGGATATTTTGTAATAGTTTTTTTTTATATAAATACTTCATAATTTGAAGTATTAGGGGTGGATTTCTGAACATTTCTATAGTTATATTGATCTAAAACCTAAAGGTTTATTGTAACATTTTCAAGTCAGCAACTGGACTGAGTAATAAAGGCATTTTATTACAGGATTCATTTGTTCGGCCACTTTAGTGAAGTATATTTCATTTGTTGAATTGTTATTTTCTTAAGTATTTCACATACTTACATGTTTTCCAATTTGAATGAAATAACTGGAATGTTACTACAGAATTTGTTTAAGTACACTCTGTCTTGAACAATTATTCATTTTGATGTTTTCTTCTGAGATCCAGAGTAGGGAATTTTTCATTGCTCCCTAGTTTCAATTGATCTCTTTCATTTAACTCATTATCTTTTTTGAGGAATCCTTAACTGCTCCTTGACCTCGATTTAAAAACCACTTCTTCATCCAGCCTAAAAGATCTGAATTTACTCAACTACCTTTCCCTATGAACACTATCTTTAGAACTTGATTCAGTCCTGTTTTCTTGACATTTGGACTCCATGGCCCAATGGTAAAGAGACATTCATTTATCCATCTAAATCAGTGATTCCACCACCAAATCAAATCAAAACCCAGCCAAGCTTAAATAACTAGCATAAAATCAATTAATCCAAGAAAGTTAAATCATTAAGAGAGATCCCTCTCTGAGCATTAGGAAGGCTAGATCCTAATCTCAAAAGTAGGTTTGTGGTTACCTCTATTATTTCTTTAAACACAACATGACAACCCTAGGGAAATTTTAGAGTGATAACATGTTGCAAACTATATTTTGGGCATGAAAATTAAATGAGATCAGACAAAAAGGAAGCTTTGGTTAAACCATAGGAAGTGTGTCAAGACAATATTCTAGAGGTTTAATATGCAAGATAGTAAACTAGTGAAGGTTCCTATTCCTGTCGTTGTAAATTTATCTACTGAATAATGTCCCAAGATACAAGAAGAGGAACATGACATGTCTCATGTTCCATACAAAAGTGAAATCGGTAGCCTGACGTATGCAATGGTCTTTACTAGATTGGACATTGAACATGTAGTGGGATTATTGAGTAGGTTTATGTCAAAACTAGGGAAGGAGCATTGGACAACAGTGAAGCATGTTTTCAGGTATTTGCATGGAACTAGTGATTATGATCTATGCTACCAAGGAAGACCAGGATTGGACAGAGTTTTTGACATCTATGGCTTTGTTGATGTAGACTGGGCCGGAGATTTGGATCAAAGAATATCTACAAGTGGGTATGTGTTGAACCTATTTGGAGGTGCAGTTAGTTGGATGAGAAAGAGATAGTCTGTAGTGGCACTTTCAACTACAAAGGCAGAATACATGGAAGTCACTCATGTAAGCAAGGAAGCAATTTGGTTGTATAGATTGTGTTCAAGTATGGGGTTAGTACAATGAGCTATAAGGATAAACTGTGACAAGCAAAGTGCAATTTTCTTGGCAAAGAACCCTTCTTATCATTCAAATACAAAGCACATTGATGTTTAATATCACTTTATAAGGGATATGGTTGAGGACAAAAAGGTGTTGCTGGAAAAGGCGGACACTTTGAAGAATACTAAAGATGCATTGACAAAGTCTACGAGAACTAACAATTTCTCTTGGTGTAGAGAAACAATGGGCACTGTAGGGTTGGACCACTAACTAAGCTCTCCTATGGCCCCCTGTGGAAAGAAATCAACAAGTGGGAGAATTTTGGGTGTGTTCATATTATTTAAATGACTAGCCCCATGTGCAGGGGGGGGGATGGTGGGGGGAGGGGGGGGGGTCACAAGGGGGGAAATAGCCCTCCCTGTTTGTTGCACTGGACGCATGTTGGATATGTGGTGATATGTACATATGGTGCTTTGTCCATGTTTCATATGCAATGTTGTCTACATATTTTTGGGTGTGTGTTATATTTTTTTGGACCCTATATTAGGTGGGAAAACCTACCTATGGTTTTGTGCATGGTTTTTACACATGGTTTTGGGCATGATGGTTTTCTATCCATGGTATTTTTGTAGATCTAGTCAAGGGAACTATGGTTATGTTCTAATCCAAGATTAATGGATTAGTGTTTATGGATGCTTCGACATGTATATATATGCATTTTAACTTTGAAAGGAATATAACGAAAAATCAATATGGTAGTCTTGGTTTTGGGATCCAGGAGAAAATCTCTGTGTATAGTTTTTTATGTTTTATGCTCTCACCATTGTTTATTTTATGTTTTTAGAATTCGTATGCAGGTAATTTCTATACGGGGTTAAAACTTACACATCTTGCATGATGTGCATGTTGTACATATGGTGCTATGTACATGTGGTGTTATGTGTATGATTGTACATGTGGTGCTATGTGCATGTGGTGTCATGTACATGTTGTACATATGGTGCTGATCTGAAATGATCATATGTTAAAATTGAAGTATAATTGATTATGCCATCAGTGAAATGAATGTTAACTTAAAGTGCTAAAACTGTGAGAACTGCTTGAGAAGAAAGACTTTACGACAGATGTTAAACATAAGCAAGATGCAAAAAAAAGTGAAAACAATAAATACACAGCAATACCAGATAGGAAGATTGATTACGGAGTTCGTCCTTGATGTACTACGTCTCTAGGTCTACTTTCAAGATGGGCGACCACTTTATTACGATTGATTTCGAGAAGGTCGATTACACAGTAAATTGACCAAAATGAATGTGCATGTAAGCACTTCTGGTCACTGTCATAAGAAAGCTCTCTGAAACATATTTCCAACGCCTATCACAGTTCCTAATTCTGACTCTGGATTCTCCTGTTACACTAAAAACAAAACAACCTATATCCTCCAGAATCTGCATACAAAACTCAAAAACACTCTCCTCTCCTCTTCATGAACAAAAATTCCTTTATACCCCTCCAGATGCATTCGAACTCCCTCTTGCAGAGTTTAGGGATGAACTAGCTGAAAATAGGGTTTAGTTTAGGTTTTTAGGTGTTTTAGTGTCAAAGACTTACACATTTTCACATAAGCCCATTACACACTTCGTCACAAAGTGACATTGGTGACATCACATGACAACAAAACCTTTTCGACATCTGAACTCTGTAAGGCATATGACAATCACATATTGATGACCAAATCCTGGCAAAACTGACGACAACCACATGTCGACAACCGTGTACCAAACCATATCACCATGAAAACCATATACATTATTGGACAGCCTGAACCATAAACATCATTGTCAAAGCTGACGACACTAGACATGAATGTTGACGACAAAATTGAACCTGTGTAACTGATCTGACAAGATCCTCCTAGATCAATCTTCTCCATTTGAAATCCTTTAGACCACAAAAGTTTGACTAGACATATAGTAAATGAGGGTAGAGCTCCCTCACTCTCCACCTTTCCTTGATGATGTACCAATACATTTGATCAACCACTTGAAAGTGATGACCCGATGATGCTAACCATGGCACATTTTGATTCGATGACCTGTTCCATCCATCTACAGTATGAGCAACTTGCAAAGATGGTCAAACAACTTGTTATGAACATGATAATTGTTTAATTTCCACGAAATACCATGAGTTAGTGATTCATAATCATCTTTGAAAACAGTCTCTATACGATATTGTTCAATACCATTGCCATGTATTAAAAATCTATATTGCGGAATGACAGAGACAATCAAAGACATTTTTGACATCATACCAACTACTAGACTTGATATACTTTCTTGACTCCTGCTTACTAAGTGAACTTGTTGTAATAAACTCATCAAACTGTAAGGTGTAAACTGCTGCAACTTAGTTGGTCTTTGAAAGTATTGAAATGGTTGTTGATTTGTTTGAATCATTGTTTCTCCATTCATTAAATGATGTTTCCATTGATTATCACTTTCCCCTGATGCATAAGTTTCCCTTAAATGTATTTGATACTTTGACACTGCTTTAGAAAATGCTTTGATATGAAAATGAAAGGGCTTCCTCTCCACTTGAAAAGAGGCTTCCAAATTGTTTGAAACATGAAATGGTGACACAATACAAGAGAAATTTAACATTGCCTTTCCCCAATATTGACCTGCATCCCTGTAATTGGTAACTTCCAAACTTGGACTGAATTGATTCATTCTAACATTAGGAAGAGGATCTTTAGGCATCAACTATAATTCATGTTGTATTCCGTGCTTATGAGTAAGATGTTTGGTTTCTTTAAATAGAATTGGAGAATTTTCTACCTCTTTGATCAAACTATCTTTAAGCTGATACCCATAACCTGAACAAACACCATGTTGATTCTTATGTTGTTCCTTTACACACATGATTACAAATCTCTTATTTGAACTTATTAATCGCTTCATCTGATTAGCAACAACTAAATTCAAGTGATTTTTCCTTTTATGTGCCATGACAATAAATTCAACACCATCTTTCTTAAGGTGATATTTGTGCTCTATTCTATAAAATACTACATCACGATCATAAAGATAAGGAATTCCTAAGACAACTCCACATATGTCTACTGGAACCACATCTAATTCCACTTCATCAATGTAATTAGCTATAATGGCAAATCTTAATCGACATTGTTTTGTGACTTTTATCTGAGTTGATTTATTTAGCCACCCTAATGGGTAAGGTCTTGGATGATTCCGTGTCTCCAAACCCAAATTCTTAACTAAATATTCAGATATTAAATTTGCCTATGATCCACTGTCAAACATTGTATCTATCTTTGTGTGCGTAGAAGTAATCCTTATGTTAAATAATTCAACTCTTTTATCCTCATTTGAAGGATTTATGTTTGATGAAGATGCAATAGCATTCGAACTTGAACCAGTGTCAGAAGTTTACCTATCGAAACTATGGCAGTTATCCTCCTTTCATCACCTGAATTGGAACCTAGACCTTGTTGGATTGTAGCAATTGCCTTCTTTTCATCCTTCTCCTTAAGGAAATTTTTTGGCTTAAAGTATGGATGAAGTTTCTAACACTTAGATTCATCATGATTGATTCTATGGAAATGAGAACAAGTAGGTCTTTCCTTCTGGGATATCACTGATTTCTTTCTCTTCGAATTGTTCTTCCCTTTACTGTTATTGGAATCCTTGATTTCCAACTCTTTGGATGATTGCGGTGAAAACTTGAATGGTCTGCAACCTAATTCAATATGTACAGCTTGAACACACACTTCATCAAAATCATCAGGATTAAACATTAATAATGTATGCTGCAAATATGAATGTAAATTTCCGATGTATTTTAATAAAGTTTCATGTGTATCCAATGAAATACCAAGCGCCAATGCTTTCTTTCTAAACTCCTGAGTAAACTCCTGAACACTCTACCCTTTACCTTGCCTAAAATGCTGATCTGATAATGAGATCTAAGACATTTATTAAGGTATTACAGACTCATGTGCATGGATATGCCTATGTTACTTTGTGCAATGGATCAATAAGATTGTGAAATACATAGACAATGAAGCAGTTAAAGAAACATAATAGACAACACACATAAACACATCAAGTTTAATATGGAGTTCACCCAAAACTCCTGGGCTACATCTCCTGGTCCAGCCTTCAGTGGTGGCCTCTCTATTATGTCTTCAGAAGTAGAGTTTTACAATAGTGAGCTCAAATTGAGCCTCACACAACATATACAAAACAATAAGGCTTTTACTCAGATCCCCCAAGTCTCTTTGAGTACACAGACTCTCCTCATTGACTCTTTGTCTCTGTGGATCTCTGTCTCAGAACTGCTTTCAATACTTCCTACCTTTGTTTTTGTTGGTTTGTGGCTTTTAAAGCCAACTTGCACTGTCTATTCATTCTCCTTCTTAGTCTCTCTGGCTTCTCGACTTCTGTCCATTCAGACCCCTTTCTGAGCATTAGCAATCATTGCTAAATGCTTCCAGGGATGGTGGCCACCTGTACTGTAATGGGATGGGTCATCAGGCCTTTGAAATCCCAAAATTGGTCGCTTTCTATTAAAACAGAGAAATGCTGCAAAACACAGGAAAATTCACCAAATCACTATTCATCGGATATGAAATATTATAAGTTATGCCTTATAACTCCTATCGAGTCCGCCTTTGTAGCGATATCACATCTCCACCGTTGATTTGAGAGGTCTTGATCCAACGGTTGAGATCCATTTCGGGCGGCTCTTTCATATGGGAGTTAACCACCCGATGAGGGTGTTTTTCTCTCTCCTTAGCCGGGACACGTGGCAGCCATTGTATCGGATTGGGCGAAGCCCGGCCCAAATCATTTATCGCTTTGTTCCCCCCAAAATCCCACTTGTTTCGTGGATTTTTTTTGCATTTAGAAATACAGTAAAATACTGAAAAATCCCATTAAAATGGCTTTGGGCGGATTTGAAATATTATACATTTTCATTCCTAAACCCCTTTGGGTCTGGGTTTCATCACATCGGTGCTTCCCTTTGTATTTCATTTAATAAACAAAATACACGGAAATGCATTAAAAATGCCAATTGACGGATCTCAAATATGATAACATAGAATTTATATATCCATCAGGTCTGGCTAATCACATCGCATATATGGGTTTTTCGATTGTGATTCTGCGATGCAACATCGGTCATCAATCTGCGCGCTTGACCAATGGTCCTTGGTGACTCTACCGATCGCCATTGCAAGTTCCATAGGGTCTCCAACGATAACCTCTGATAGCCTTGCCGATTGTGATTTTCTTATCAGATCTGGACCGTTGATCAGCCAGATCTGACGGCTACTATGCATTCAGTGTTCAAGCCGCTGATAGCTCTATTTTCACTATTTTCTTGTGTTTTTCACCTCCCGATAGTGTTTTCCGATGTTTCTAAGTGTTCTTCCCATGCAATTGTTTTGATATTTTGAATGATTTTGAAGACTTAGAGAGTATTCTAGGATCCATTTGGATCATGCCTTCCCACTGAAAAGGCTTTTGGACCACCAAAAGTTGGTTTTTAAGCATCAATCAAGTGAGGATACAACTTCCTCACTTGTCCAATCTCTATCCATTTTTCACTACTTGGTTTTGAACCTTTGAGTCCAATTCTCAGGTACTCAACATCCCCACTGCGTGTAGTTCTCACCTTCCTGTCCAGAACTATATCTTCCTGCAACTCATTGAGATATTCAGGCAACAGATCATCAATAGAAGGCAACTGACTTTTCTCTTCGGGATCTTCAATCAAAGAAGGTTCAAATAGTCTCAAGTTTTCTGCATTAACTACTGAATAGATGTGCATGTAAGCTGGAAAATCAAGGCGAAAAGCATTCTCACCAATTTTCTCAAGTATCCTGAAAGGCCCCTACCTTATTGGCTTCAGCTTCTTACCTTCACCTTGCATTCTGTCTTTGCTAATGTACAGCCAGACTTGATCACCAACTTGGAATCTATGCTCATTTTGATGCTTATCATGCCTTGCCTTGTACGTGGCTTGGATCTTTTCTAGCTGTTCTTGCATTTCCTGGTGAATTTCTTGGATCTGTTTAATGAACTTGGTTTCTTTGTCCACATTACTGTGTCCATCAACTGCTATGTCTTTACTAAAGACAAAATCCAAGGGAGATCTTGGTATGAAACCAAAACAAGTCTCAAAAGGAGATCTTTGTGTAGAAGAATGTTTAGCACAATTGTAAGCATGTTGCACATAACATAAATGTTCATCCCAAAGCTTGGGATGCTTCCTACAATAGCCTCTGAGCAACTGGATCATTGTCCTGTTGACCACCTCTGTTTGACCATCTGTTTATGGATGAAAGGTTGTGCTCTTCTTCAGTCTGGTGTCCATCAACTCCCATAGACTTGACCAAAACTTCCCAACAAATCGGGAATCTCAATCAGAGACAATAGAAGTGGATAACCCAAAATGAACCCATACATGCTGAAAGAACAACTTTGTTGTTTGTTCAGCTGTAATCTTTGTTGGCATTATGGCACAGGTTTGGTGCTGCGGCACAGGTGTTGTCCTTGATGGCAACTCACTCTGGTGACAGATCACAGTTCAGGCTCTCAGAATGGAAGAAAAATATTTATACACAGGTTCACTATGACGAAGACACGTATACATGCGAGTTTGCTATTCAAAAGTCGCGTATACGTATACACGTACTTTCATGCAAGGAAAAGTGCGTACATGTGGGAGAACTTATTTTTGGTTCGTGATATTTAGTCCTTGGTATTTGAACCTATGGTTTTGGGCCATGGTATCTCGTCAGAATTTTTGATCCCCAGTATTGGGTCCATGGTATTGATTTGTTATGGTTTTAAACCTTGGTATTGTGAATGGCTTAAGACTATAAAAGAGGAACGAGATCATTTGGCAAAGCATCATCTGAATTATTGAATATCTGATAAAGTGCTAGATCTGGAATATTGGTGATTCGGTTATGGTGCATATCTAGATCTGAATGAAGGAGGAACCTGAGCACAAAGAGAAGGATAAGTTCTATTGATGGGTCATAATCTTAAGGCTTGAATAATAGTATCTTTGTATGATTTTGATCCTTTATATGTGGCGCATGCTTGATCTATAAATCTGGTAATCTGGGTTAATTAATGACTGAATATTTGAAAGAGTGAATTATCCTTTATACATTTGTACGTAGGTTCAGTGAAGCAAAGGCGCGTATACATGCTGGTTCTGTGAGTAAAAACAGTGTATACGCAGGTTGGTCCAAACACAGAAGCGTATGCACACAAGTTTCTGGTTATTGAAGTAGCTTACATCTCTTGAGTTGTGTTCTAGCTGATTCTGTTTATTGCTACAGTGTTCTGTGTTCAGAATTTGGTGTGTGGTTACTGTTACTGTGTTCTGGGTATAGCTGTCAGAGAAGTGTCTACTTGATTCAGTTCTAATTGGTGAAAAGGATATTTTTTGATGCAGAAATTCTTGATGATTGATTGATATTCATGGATCCAGTCCGAAAATTTATGAAACGTGGTCCCTGGAAGTAAAGATAAGGTTGTAGCCTTCTGCAGGTAGTAGCCTGCATACTAGTATCCCAGCTAGTACAAGAGCTAAGGGGGTTGTAGCTCCCTTCCAAGAGAAGCTGGAGAATGAGAGAGGGTTGTAGCTCTCTACAGGTAGCAGCCTGCGTACTGGTAAAAGACTGCACCAGTACAGAAACATTGTAAAAAGAAGTTTCTAATTAAAAGAAGATAGAGACGAATTGCAGCAGGTGGTTTTCACCCACATTGGGTTTCCACCTTATATCTTGTGTTCTTGTGTGTGATTGTCTTCTGCTCTGTTTCACTGTTTCTGGTTACTGTTTATTTGATTCTGATACACAGATTAATGATCAACATCTGTAAGATAAATTAAATTATAAGTTTGCATGGTATACGCGGGTTTCCTTATCTGTAGTTGTGTATATACGCGGTTTTCACTAATTGAAGTAGCGTATATGATCTGGGTTTGAAAAAGAAAATAATAGACTTGATAATACTGATTCACCCCCCCTCTCAGTATTATTTCCAACAATTGGTATCAGAGCAGGTCCTTCAGAAGAAGCTTGATCGCTTGAAGGAAGATCTATCATCATGAGCAACTACGAGAGAGAAGCATCGATTAGGCCACCAATTTTTTATGGGACCAACTTCGTCTATTGGAAGGTAAGAGTCACAACCTATCTTCAATCTCTTGGTACAGAAGTCTGGGATATCATAGATGCAGGGTGCACTTTTCCATCAGCAACTCCTACAGATCCGGCTGGCAAGAAGCAATATGAAACAAATGCAAAGGCTGTCAATACCCTATTAGGATGTCTATCTCAATTATAATTCGTCAAGGTTATGCAGTATAAAACCGCAAAAGAAATATGGGACAAGATTGTTCTGAGCTATGAAGGAGATGAACAGGTAAAACGAGCAAAACTTTAAACCCTCATAATTTAGTATGAAAATCTCAGAATGCATAATGATGAAAGTGTGGCTAACTATTTCCTACGTATAGATGAGATTGTTAATTGTATGAAAAACTTGGGTGAAGAAATAAAAGATGATGTTGTGGTTGAAAAGGTTCTAAGATCTTTGTCCTCTAAGTTTGAATCAAAAGTTTTTGCAATAGAAGAAAAATAGAATCTACAGAACCTTACCATGTCACAGCTGCACAGAATTCTAACTGCTTACGAAATGAGGAAAGGAGGACCATCAGATAGGAGAGAAGCTGCATTCAAGGCTTCAGGCAAAGGAGATTACTATGAGTCAGGACATATGTCAGAAGAAGAGGAAGAATCAAATTTTGTCAAGAACCTTCAACGGGGTGCTGGAAGATTCAGAGGTAAGTTACCTTTCAAATGCTTTGCTTGTGGAAGAGTTGGTCACTATGTTGCCAAGTGTCCTCATAAAGATAAGCTTGACAAAGGTAAGGAACCTATTAGATGGAACAAGAAACAGAATGTAAATAAGAAAAGCTATTACACTCATGAAGATAGTGATGGACTTTCAAATAGTGATGAAGATGAACAAAGTTATAATTATAAACATTTAATGGCTTTTGAAGATGATGATTTTGTGGATGTTATAGATGAAGAAGGTCTTTATGAAGAGATTTCTAGACTCAAAATTTGTTTAGAAGAGAAGAATGCGATCATAGATACTCTACAATTCCAACTTGCTGAAAAGGAAAAACATCATGAAAAGTTAGAATGTGAAATTGTGGGACTTAGAAAAGAGATTAAGAAAACAAAAGTTCTTAATCTTAGATTTGTTAAAGGATCTCACACTTTAGATGAGATTATCAAAGTGCAACGTTCTCCACTAATCATGACAGGTTTGGGATATAATGAAGAATCATCTCAAGCGTAGAAGCCATCCACCTCCAAAAGTTATCTTGATGTAGCAAGGAGAAGTGAAAAGGTTGACAATCAACAACAAAGGCACAATGCTGCTCACCAGGTAAATCAAGGACAATTTACCTCAAGAATGAACAAAGACTACCAGGTAAATCAAGGGCAATCTTCTTTAAGGATGAGCAAAAGCTACAACCAGCCACAGGTAAAACCTTCTCAATTTGCTTCAAGAATGGATATCAATAGAAACTACAATCATTTGGCTGGTAGATTTGATAATCGTAGGAATTTCTTCAATGGCCAATGTTTCTCTTGTCATAACTTTGGACACAAAGCAGCTCAGTGTGTTGCCTACAAAATTATCATGACTAGAGAAGCTCAAAAATAGAGGAGTATGACTGGGATCATGAAAAGAACCTACAATAACTTTTCTGCTCTTGAAAATGAAATAGAATGTTCTATTTGTAACAATTTCGGTCATGAAGATTTTGAATGCAAGAGCAGGTTTCGGCAGACAACTCAGAAGGAGTAAGCCTCAAGTGCCAAAACATGGAGAATGAAAGAACCGCAACCAGAAAGATGTGGTATAGCCTTATATGCAGAAGGGCAGGAAAATCAATGGTACATCGATAGTGGATGTTCAAAACATATGACAAGTGATAAAGAAAAACTTCAGCCATATTGTGCCTTAGAGAAGGAGAAGAAGATATCATTCGGAAATGACACCCCTGCGTTCATAAAAGGTAAAGGTTCGGTTCATTTGAAAGAAAAGGTCAAAGCTGGAAATGTTATGTATGTTGATGGCTTAAAGCATAATCTACTGAGTGTCAGTCAAATGTGCGATCAAGGAACTGAGGTAATATTTCGATCAAATGGATGTAGTGTTCATGATCTTGATATAGGAAAAATAGTGATCAAAGGCATAAGAAATCCAAATAATTTATACATATTCAAAGAATGACAACCTCAATGCTATCTGAGCAAGAATAATGAACACTGGCTATGGCACAGAAGATTGGGGCATCTTCGCTTCTCATAGATAAGGAAAGCATGCAAATACCGGGTAGTTTGTGGTCTTCCAAACATCAGAATTCTAGACAATACAATATGAAAATCATGTCAGTTTGGTAAGCAAACCAGAACTAACTTCCCTAAGAAGGAAGGATCAGCCCGCAGGCCGCTTGAACTTGTCCATACTGATGTATGTGGTCCATCTAGGAAAAGGTCACCTCGAGGAGAAGAATACTTTATATTATTCATTGATGACTTTTCCAGGATGTGTTGGATAGGACTTATGAAGCACAAAGATGAAGCCTTTGAAAAGTTCAAATCATTCAAAGCCTTGGTGGAGAACGAATCAGACCATAGAATCAAATGCCTCAGGTCTGATCAAGGAGGAGAATTTACCTCGAATGAATTTTTCGATTTTTGTGAAGAACATGGAATAAGAAGGGAATTCTCTACAGCTAGGACTCCTCAGAAAAATGGAGTAGTGGAAAGGATGAAAAGAATGGTTCAACAAATGGCTCGTGCTATGCTTGATGAGTCTGGAACTCCCGCAACCTTTTGGGGTGAAGCCGCATTTGTTGTAGTTGTTATTCTCAACAAGACAAATGTCCGGGTGAACAGCACTCAAACTCCTCATGAGATCTGGTATGGTGAGACTCCTTCGGTAAAATATTTCAAGATTTTTGGAAGCAAATGCTATATCAAAAATACTGATGAAAATCTTGGCAATTTTGAACCTAGAGCAGATGAAGGCATTCTCCTTGGTTACTCTCCCCACAACAAAGCTTACAAGTGTTACAATAAAAGGCTTGGAAAAATTGTTGAAAGTATTGATGTAGTGATTGATGAAGAAGAAAACACTCCTAGGCAGGTAAGATCTGAAGATTTCGAAGATGATGAGGACTATCCATCAACATCAAATCAGATTCATGATGAAGAAGAAATCCATGGGGCACCAGAAGAATAGATAAGGATAGAAGAAAAGACTCCATCCAGGTACATTCAAAAGAATCATCCAGAATCTCAAATCTTGGGGCAGAAAGAGGTAGGGATACAAACAAGAAGAACAATTGCAGAAGCTTCAAGCTATTTGGCATTGCTCTCCTCCACTGAACCACAAAATATAAGAGAAGCATGCAAAGATGAATGTTGGGTCAAAGCAATGGATGAAGAACTTGAGCAGATTGAAAAGAACAACACTTCGGAGTTGGTTCCTAGACCAAAAGATAAGAATGTCATAGGGACAAAATGGATATTCAAAAACAAGTTGAATGAAAATGGGGAAGTTATTAGAAACAAGGCAAAACTTGTTTGTAAAGGGTATGCTCAACAAGAAGGGATAGACTTTGAAGAAACTTTTACTCCCATTACTAGACTTGAGGCCATCCAAATGTTCCTTTCTCTCTCTAGCTTTCAGCAGTTCAAAGTATTTCAAATGGATGTGAAATCTGCCTTTCTGAATGGATACTTAGAAGAAGAAGTTTACATTGAGCAACCAGATGGATTCATCCTAGGAAATGATCCAAAACTTGTATGCAGACTTAAGAAGGCTCTCTATGGTCTTAAACAGGCTCCAAGGGCTTGGTACTATCGTCTGGACAAATATCTTCATCAACAAGGTTTCTCAAAAGGATCAGCGGATATCAATCTTTATATAAAAATTGAAAATAACAAATTGCTAATACTTGTTGTGTATGTTGATGATATCATCTTTGGCAGCAATGAAGAAGCTATGAGTCAAAACTTTGCCTTGGTGATGCAGAAAGAATTCGAAATTTCCTTACTTGGAGAACTGACATATTTTCTTGGATTACAAATCCAACAAATTGAAGGTGGTATCTTTTTATCTCAAACCAAGTACCTCAAGCAGATTTTGAAGAAGTATGGCATGGAAGATTCAAAACTAGTATGTACCCCTATGGTTACAAGATACAGCCTCAATGCAAATGATGAATCAGCAGCAGTGCATCAACCAACTTATAGATCCTTGATTGGAAGTCTGCTCTATTTAATAGGTACCCGACCAGACATCATGCATGCAGTGGGAATGGTTGGAATATTTAAGGCAAATCCTAAGGAAACTCATCTTTAGGCAGTAAAGAGAATTTTCAAGTATCTTCAAGGAACTCAAAACTATGGCCTATGGTATCCTAGAGATACAGATCTCACTCTTCATGCTTATACAGATGCAGATTGGGCTGGAAGCGTGGATGACAAGAAAAGCACTAGTGGTGGTGCATTCTTTATGGGTTCCAGATTAGTATCTTGGTTCAGCAAGAAACAAAGCTCAATTGCATTATCTACAGCTGAAGCAGAATATGTGGCTGCTGCATCTTGTTGCACTCAACTCCTTTGGATGATGCAAACTTTGCAGGATTTTCAAATCACTTGTACTCCACCTATCCCCATCTTATGTGATAATACAAGTGCTATCAGTATCTCAAAGAATCCTGTCATGAATTCAAAGACTAAGCACATATCGATCAATTATCATTGTCTCTGGGAACAAGTGTTGGAACAAAAGGTCAAATTGGAGTATGTTCCATCTAAGGAACAAGTTGCTGATATTCTCACCAAACCACTGCCCAGTGAAACTTTTGAATACCTCAGACAGAAGCTAGGAGTAGTTGATGCATCATCTTGCTGTTGAAACTTGTCTGTTTCAGAGAAAAATGTGTGTATGCGAGTTGCCTGAGGAGGATCCGCGTGTGTTAGCCTCCTGTTGCAACAGGTTTCATATTTCATGATTGACATTTTTACATGCCAAATATGTCATCTTTCTTGCAGCAAGGTTCCATATTTCCAGAGAAGAAAACCAAAGAAGAAGTAATAAAGTATGCCAATACAAATGTTACTGTTGTTTCCAATTTTGATGAGTTGTTCCAGTTTTGAAGAAGTTCTTAAAGGGAGGTCCAGACAGTTTAATCCTGGTCTCCCTAGGTTTCAATTTCCTGTTTTAGAATATAGAGAATGACATCTGTCCAAACATTTTAATCTTGGCAGATTTGTAGATAGGTAGAGAATCAAAGGGACCCAACTGTTTAATCTGGGCCCTGGCATAAATAAGTGCAGATCTAGATAGGAAAATTCAAAAGAAAAAATTTTGAATCTGGGTCTGCAAGTCCAAGTGCACCCAAAATAAAAAGAAGAAAAAATGTTAGGACAGTAGGCTGGGTAGGTAGCTTTGATGTGGTAGAAACATGACTAGTGATCAATTTTGTATTCCACAATGTCTTATCTTTTCTGATCACAGTTATCAGGCAGTTTGCAGTTTCATGAAGGTACTCAGGCTGAAGATTCATTAACATCCCCCTCTTCTCATTCCCCCCCCAAGTCACTTACTAACATCCCCCAAGAGGTCAAGATCTGCTTGAGTCTCTCAGTCACATCGTTTCCATGACATGTGCCTTGGTGAGGATCTCCTTCACTCAAGGACTGCTCACTCATCATCTGTGAGCCTTATTTTCCCCAAAGTGGTATAAGGTCTCACACCTTAGCGCCCTCTCTTCATCTCCATATTAACTTTTAACTTTATTATATAGCTCCCTAACAATTTTCCCTTTCCCCTACTAAAAATCATGTATATAACACTCCCCTATGTAAATATCCCACCCCTGGCACTATAGCCATAATTATACTAAGTCAGGGAAATCTCAGTCCATCTGGGACTGTTTTTAGCCCATCCGAGTCATTGAGGAACTAGTTTGACATCTGATCAGCTAGTAACCTTTCCCTTAACCCCAAAAACCCCCAAAAAAAACCCATGTTTTCACCTTCCCCTTGTAAAATTTCACCCCACCGCTGTAAAAACCCACATTCCGCCCCTAACCCAAAGTTCCTGTGCATAATTATTAACCCGCGCCTCTATTTAACCCTGTAAACCCGTTTTCCTAAGTTTATAACCCATCCGCCGCGCATATTAAATTTGGAATATTCCTGCAAATATTCCCGCACGTTAACCCCATATCCCATCACGTCTGACGCCAGCCGTCCGATCCACAGCCCCACAAATCTACGGCTGGCGGGCATCCTTCTCCCCGATGCGCCCGGCCTTTAACGTCCAGGAGTTCGGTGGTTTTGCCGCCGTACTCCCGCCATGCGTCAGGCGCCGGGTTGTGGTGGAGCCCCTCCGTCCGAAACCGCCATCCCCCATAAGCGGTGCGCCACATACCGCTTACCGCCCGGTGACGTCACCAGCCCACGTCACCCCCCTTGTACAGTCACCCGATGAGTCACCCACCTGCGTGGCCTCCTGCCACGTCACTGCCACGTGTCCCGCCACCGTACCTGCCACATCATCGTCCGTACGAGATGATGTCATGCTGACATCATCCCGCCACGTCGCCATGCTTACGTCACCTGCCGTACAATGCTGACGTCATCAGCCCTTTTTTTGACGCAGAGGCGCAAAAGTCGCACTTCGGAGCCCCGGAATCGAATTCTGAGGCAGTTTTTGATGAGCTCATCGCAGGTTTTTTTGGGCCGATATGGGGAATCTTCAGGGAATCTTTAAGGAATCTTTGCCCCATGCAGCCCCAGGAAGCCCGAAAAGGTGCAGAAATGATCAGCTTTCTTCGCAGAGCATGCCGAAAGGATCAGAAAACAATTTCAAAGGTACAGAGGCCGAACAACGGCCATTAATTCGTGATTAGACCCACAGTACATCAGATCAGCAGCCCAGATTTTGTCAAAGAGTATCAGAGAAGGAGAAAACGCCAAAGAGTATCAGCTGAAGATATTTTAGTGGCTCGAAGAAGCTAAGAATTAATGAGCCCATCAGGAAGTCAAATCAGGCAGCTAAAGCCCATTCCTGCACTCAAATCACAGCTTAAACTTAAATGCAGGCAGGCTTCGAGGAACAGGAACCCATGCATATTTATTTCAGAAGACACTGCATCAAGCCACCAAGGACCACATCATTCACTTATTTCTGATACGGCGACCCTCAGCGCCGCTCAAGAGATTTTTTGCATTTAATTCTAGATAGAGTTAGGTCAATAAATGATTTTTTATGACCTGATTAGGTCAAGTTGTAATAAAAGTAGTAGATAGAAAGTTTTGCCCTATATATACCACCCTCTGTATAGTTTTAAGGGTTGGTCAATTGAGAATTTCATTAGAGACTCGCATTGTACACCTGAGTTTTTCCATAATCAAAGATTGCTGAAAGCTCGGAGAAAGAACTGTCTGTTGTTGATGAATGTTTTGAAGGGTTGAAGATGGAATTCCTGCGCTGCGGCCTGAAGCAATAAGTGCCTCTTATCTTTGTTTATGTGTTTGCCATTATCTAAATAGCAGGAAAAAAGAATAGCCTAGAATTAGTTTAAATACTCTCTATGCTCAATTCCTGCTGTTTCTTGATGTTTTCTTCTGAATGAATTGGTTATGAGTATGAATTCCTCCCGGCTCGTATTTACCCCAATTCACCTGTGCTGGCCAATTACCTAGGGATTCTTAACTGCCCCTAGGTAGTGCCCTGTTACTTTCTCTGTTAAGTCGATTGAGAGATTCTTAACTGCCTCTCATTGCTTGGCATCTCTTCCGTCCATAAAACCTGAAGGTTGCTTCGACCTCAGCTATCTGGCTCCATCTTCCCTCACTGCGATTAAAGAAATATAACAGCATTTCTCCTCCTTGACTCCACGCCCAATGGTTCGAGAAACTTAGACTATACACTGCCTCTCCACCTGAAGAATCAATTTTCCCACCAAAACAAAACAAAGAACCCCCTGAACCCAAGACCTAGCCTAAAATCCTTTCAAACAAAATTAAATCTAAAAGAGAGAGCCCTCTCTGATTGCAGGTGGGCTAGAACCTGCAGTCCAAAGTTGGTTTGTGGTTACCTCGGCCGTATCCCTTTCTTAACCTTCAGGGACAACCTGAGTGATAACAGCGTGCATATGCCGGTTTATGCAGAGACAGTTGCATATATGGTAGTTTGAAAGAAATTAGTGGGGACAAACTCTGGTTGAAAAGAGTCTGATATGGGTCTGACAGAGACCATCTGGCACAGGTTCAGGGGGAGCAGATAAACTTCTAATAATGCATTGTTGGCATTATCTTAGAAGCTTTTGGTTCAAGTACACAGCTGTTGTTGGTTTCAGGTGGAACAAATGCAGAGGGAGAACAAAAGGAGAACATGGTTGCTGATCTGAATAGTGATTGACAGATGCTGCTGATATCAGTTATTGGTGACTTTCATAAGTCTTGCTCTAGATATTTCATCTCTATGTCATGTATATCTTCAATTATTATCAAGGTCATGTAATGGCCTATTTTGGTTTCCCCACTATGCCTGGGATGATTGATGTAATATTCTTGGTTGTCATATGTAAACTTTTTATGTATCCCCACTTGGTTGGGTGGATGATCCCCACTTGGTTGGGTGATGGATGTATGTATAGAGTCTTTTGGTGATAGGAAGGTCATTTATGATGTAAAAGTCATGATTCTTCTTGAAGAACATCTTTTTGCAGATCTCGCCTACAGTCAGGGGGAGCATGTTCAGCACAGCAGAGCAGAGATTTCAGCATGTAATTAGGGGGAGCACAACCCTTTGCCCTTGATGACCAAGGGGGAGAATGACTTGGAGGGTCTTCGGGTTTCCATCAAGTCCAAAGGGGGAGATTTTTGGCATTATGGCATAGGTTTGGTGGTACGACACAGGTGTTGTCCTTGATGGCAACTCACTCCGGTGACAGATCATAGTTTAGGCTCTCAGAATGGAAGAAAAATATATATATGCAGGTTCACCATGACGAAGACGTGTATGCACGCGGGTTTGTCGTTCAAAAGTCACGTATACGTATACACGCACTTTCATGCAAGGAAAAGCACGTACATGTGGGAGAACTTATTTTTGGTCCGTGGTATTTAGTCCTTGGTATTTGGACCTATGGTTTTGGGCCATGGTATCTCGTCATAAGTGTTGATCCCAAGTATTGGGTCCATGGTATTTATTTTTTATGGTTTTGAACCTTGGTATTGTGAAAGGCCTAAGACTATAAAAGAGGAAGGAGATCATTTGGCAAAGCATCATTTGAATTATTGAATATCTGATAAAGTGCTAGATCTAGAATATTGGTGATTGGGTTATGGTGCAGATATGGATCTGAATGAAGGAGGAACCTGAGCGCAAAGAGAAGGATAAGTTCTTTTGATGGGTCATAATATTAAGGCTTGAATAATAGTATCTTTGTATGATTTTGATTCGTTATATGTGGCCCATGCTTGATCTATAAATCTGGTAATCTGGGTTAATTAATGTCTGAATATTTGAAAGGGTGAATTATCCTTTATAGATTTGTACGTAGGTTCATTGAAGCAAAGGCACGTATACAAGTTGGTTCTGTGAGTAAAAATAGCGTATACGCAGGTTGGTCCAAACACAAAAGCATATGCATGCAGGTTTCTGGTTATTGAAGTAGCGTACATCTCTTGAGTTGTGTTCTAGCTGCTTCTGTTTATTGCTGCAGTGTTTTGGGTTCAGAATTTGGTGTGTGGTTACTGTTACTGTGTTCTGGGTACAGATGTCAGAGAAGTGTCTACTTGATTCGGTTCTAATTGGTGAAAAGGAGATTGTTTGATGCATAAATTCTTGATGATTGATTGATGTTCATGGATCCAGTCTGAAAATTTATGAAACGTGGTCCCTAGAAGTAAAGAGAAGGTTGTAGCCTTCTGCAGGTAGTAGCCTGCGTACTAGTATCCCAGCTAGTATAAGAGCTAAGGGGGTTGTAGCTCCCTTCCAAGAGAAGCTGGAGAATGAGAGAGGGTTGTAGCTCTCTGTAGGTAGTAGCCTGCGTACTGGTAAAAGACTGCACCGGTACAGAAACATTGTAAAAAGAAGTTTCTAATTAAAAGAAGATAGAGACGAATTGTAGCAGGTGGTTTTCACCTACATTGGGTTTCCACCTTATATCTTGTGTTCTTGTGTGTGATTGTCTTCTGCACTGTTTCAGTGTTTCTGGTTACTGTTTATCTAATTCTTATACACAGATTAATGATCAACATCTGTAAGATAAATTAAATTATAAGTTTGCATGGTATACTCAGGTTTCCTTATCTGTAGTTGCGTATATACGTGATTTCACTAACTGAAGTAGCGTATATGATCTGGGTTTGAAAAAGAAAATAATAGACTTGATAATATTGATTCACCCCCCCTCTCAGTATTATTTCCAACAATCTTCTTGTTAAAAGGTATTAAAATACACATTTTGCTAAACTTGTCCACAATAACATATAAATAGGCATGACCTTTTCTAGATTTTGGCAATCCCCCAACAAAGTCCATGGAAACACTTTCCCAAGGATGAGAAGGAACTAGAACTGGAGTGTACAAGCCTAGTGTTCTATTGCTGGGCTTGCTTTTAGTACACATGGTACACCATTTAATATATCTAGAAATTGTTTCATGCATTCTTGGCCAATAACAGAATATTTGTAGCTGTGCAAATGTCTTACTTACACCAAAATGACCTGATATTAGAGAAGTGTGTGCTTCCTAGATTATATTAGCTCTTTCAGTTTGAGGAATGCATAACTTTCCCAAATGATACAAGAGTTGGTCCTTAACATAATAATCCAATTCTTCTACTTGTTTTCCATGACATAAAGTTGCATATACATCTTTAAAATCTGCATCTTGAGCATATTGTTCAATGTAGCTTTCATGTAATACTGAATTATGTTTAATTATAGTAGATGCATTTATGATTGGTCTAGACAACATATCTGCAACTTTATTGTGCATGCCTTTCTTATATCTGATGACTAGATGAAACTGTTGTAGAAAACCCATCCACCTATAGTGTTGTGATTGCTGCAACTTAGTTTGTGAGTGTAAATATTGAAGTGGTTGATGATCAATATGTATAATTGTTTCTTTTCCCAATAGGTAATGTTTCCACTTTTTCACACTCTGCACTAATGCATACAATTCTTTATAATATGTGCGATAATTAACTACTACAGAATTAAAAGTCTCAGAATGATAACATATGGGTTTACCATGTTGCATCAACACTGCTCCCATGGCATAGTCACTGGCATCTGTTCCAATCTCAAATGGTCTTCAAAGATCTGGCAATGCTAGTATTGGTGCTATACTAATCTTTTCTTTCAAGGTGTTGAAGGCGTTTTGCTATTTGCCTCCCCACTGAAACACTTTGTTCAATCCTATTAAAGCATGTAAGGGAGCTGCAATCAAGGAAAATTTAGCAATGAACTTTCTCCAATATTGTGCTACTCTTAGGAAGCTCCTAACTTCTGTAGCAAATTTGGGTTTAGGCTAGTTCACAATGACTTCAACCTTAGAGGGATCTATCTTCAATTCACCACCCCCTACTATATGACCCAAATAATTCAAAGATGTTTTACCAAATTCACATTTTGATAACTTAACATAGAGATTTTCTTTTTTTTAAACATCTAGAGTCTGCTTTACATGCTTCAAATGTTCTTCCCATGTTTTACTAAAAACAAGAATGTCATCCAAATATACAATTACAAAATCATGAATAAAAGGTTGGAGTACATCATTCATAACTCTCATGAAAGTGGCAGGAGCATTAGTTAAGCCAAAAGGCATAACTAGCCATTCATACAACCCTTGCTTCGTTTTGAAAGCAGTCTTCCATGCATCTTGCTCTACAATTCTGACCTGATGGTAGCCACTATGCAAGTCCAACTTGGAAAAGTAAACAGCTTCTTTCAACTGATCCAATAGATCATCAATGCGAGGAAGGGGATAATGATTCTTGATTGTTATTTAATTCAATGCTCTGTAATCAATGCACATCCTCCACGAACCATCTTTCTTTCTCACCAACATGATTGGAGATCTGCATGGTGATGTGCTTGGCCTTATGAACCCTTTCTCGAGTAGCTCCTGTACCTGCTTCTTGATCTCTGCATTCTCTAAAGTGGATCACCTATACATTTTGATGTTAGGCAATGGAGAATCTTGCTGCAAATGAATATCATGTACAATTCTGAAACAACTTTTTC
Organism: Pinus tabuliformis; assembly: GCA_031772625.1. Classification (NCBI taxonomy): domain Eukaryota; kingdom Viridiplantae; phylum Streptophyta; class Pinopsida; order Pinales; family Pinaceae; genus Pinus; species Pinus tabuliformis. The sequence continues at coordinate 192,432,545 of CM062807.1, read as the reverse complement.
TAAATAAGCTTTTTGTTTAGCATCACTACCCTCAAATACATTGGTTTTATAAAGTTTCTTTTCCTTTACAACCATTAGTAAAAATTTCTTGCATGAATTTACAATTCTTTTCATCTACCCTGAGTTTATGAGAGTATAGTTATTTTTGAGCTGATGAGGTCTTACAGTATATTCTATTCCATCTTTTGTGAGTTGATACTTATTTTCAGCTCTATAGAAAATGGCTTTTCTATCATACAATTAAGGACTTCCTAAAAAAATTCCACATATATCCAAGGGAACTATGTCTAACTCAACCTCATCTACAAATGCTGACATAAAAGCAAACCTAAGTTTACATTGTCTAGTCACTTGTAGCTTTGCTTTATCACATACCCAACCTAATGGATATGGCTTCTTATGAGGTGTGGTTAGTAGTCCCAACTTCTTTACAATTGCTTCAGAAATCAAGTTTACTTGTGAACCACTATCGAATAAAGTATCAATCTTTTTATGCTTGGAAATAACTCTAATATGAAAAGCTCATGTCTTTTCCTCTCATTTTCTTCATTATCATTAGTTTGTGCAGAATTACTAGTAGATGCTTCAAAATTTTTACCTTTTATACCTGTAGCTATGACTGTTGTTTCATCACCTGAGTCTAACCCCAAATCTTTCTGAATAGCAGCAACAGTCTTCTTCTTCTTGCCATCGAACTTCTTGGGTTTCAGCTCCGAATGTAGAGACCAACAATGTTCATCATCATGTCCATCCTTCTTGCAGTGAGTGCATGAATGTTTGTCTTTCTGTACAGCATTTGTCTTCCTCTCTTTCCATTTCTTCTTCCTCTTTTCCTTGTTTTTCCTTGCAGTGGGTTTTGATTATCCCCCAATCTTTGGGTTCACATTCTTGCCTCTAGCCTCTAGATGTGTAGCCTGAACGGATACCTCATCTATGCTAGTAGGGTGAAACATGAGAATGGTGTGCCTCAAATAGCTATGTAGACCACCTATATACTTCAGCAAAGTTTTAGGTTAGTCTAAAGAAATGCCTAGAATTAAATCTCTTTTTATAACTTCCTGGGTATAGCTTTGTACACTTTTCCCCTTTAACTAGTAAAGAGTTTGCCAACTCATCATGGCTTGCTACATATAAGCTACTGGATAGAAATGTTTTTTAATGGTAGAAACAAATTCACTCCAGGTAGAAAGAATTTTACCATGCTTCTTCAAATTAGCTTGGGTCCTGCCTTCACACCATACTAGGGCAGTTCCTCCAAGGCGTAGGCTAGCCAGCTGAATCTTTCTCCTTTCTGAATCGATGTTCTACACCCTGCAATATACATCAATCTGTCTAATCCAGTTATCTAGCTTTTCTGCATTTAATTCTCCATCATATATTGACAAATCAAATTTTACATCTAACTTAATCAAAGGGATAGAAGGAGGTGTTGATAGAGGAGGTTCTTTTCCTTTCCCTTTGCCTTCAGAATGCCCATATAGAAGAGGTTTTTCTGTTCCTTTCTCTTGTTTGGAGGTTGAAGTATCTTCACCTCTACCTTTCTTAAATTCTCGATACATCTCTTCTACCATGGCTCTCATGGTCATGAAACTATCCATGAACTGAGAGTCTGATTCTGAGGGAGTTTCTTCTGCCATTTTCTTCCTAGGATAGACTCTTCCTATTTTTGGGTTAGTCTCAACTAGTTCTCCCTCTCCTAATTTGAGATTTGACCTAGTTAGCATTCAGCAATCCAGAACAAGCTTGTCTAACCTTAGCAAACCTAAAGCTCTAATACCATTTGACCTAATAATGAGATCTAAGACATTTATTAAGGTATTATAGACTCATGTGCATGGATATGCCTATGTTACTCTGTGCAATGGATCGATAAGATTGTGAAATACATAGACAATGAAGCAGTTAAAGAAACATAATAGACAACACACATAAACACAGTAAGTTTAATATGGAGTTCACCCAAAACTCCTGGGCTACATATCCTGGTCTAGCCTTCAGTGATGGCCTCTCTATTATGTCTTTAGAAGCAGAGTTTTACAACAGTGAGCTCAAATTGAGCCTCACACAAGAAATACAAAGCAATAAGGCTTTTACTCGGATCCCCCAAGTATCTTTGAGTACATAGACTCTCCTCACTAACTCTCTGTCTCTGTGGATATCTGTCTCAGCACTGCCTTCAATACTGCATGCCTTTGTTTCTGTCAGTCTGTGGCTTTTAAAGCCAATCTGCTCTGTCTATTCATTCTCCTTCTTAGGCTCTCTGGCTTCTCGACTTTTGTCTATTCGAACCCCTTTCTGAGCGTTAACAATCATTGCTAAACGCTTCCAAGGATGGTTTCCACCTGTCCTATAATGGGATGGGTCATCAGGCCTTTGAAATCCCAAAATTAGTCATTTTCTGTTAACACAGAGAAACGCTACAAAACAGAGGAAAATCCACCAAATTACTGTTCATCAGATTTGAAATATTATAAGTTTTGCCTTATAACTCCTATTGGGTCCTCCTTTATGGCAATATCACATCTCCACCGTTGATCTGAGAAGTCTTGATCCAACGGTTGAGATCCATTTCGGGTGTCTCTTTCATACGGGAGTTAACCACCTGATGAGGGTGGTTTTCTCTCTCCTTAGCCGGGACATGTGGCAACCATCGTATGGGATTGGGTGGAGCTCGGCCCAAACCACTTACCGCTTTGTTCCCCCTGAAATCCCACTTGTTTCGTGGATTTCCTTTGCATTTAAAAATACAATAAAATACTGAAAAATCCCGTGAAAATGGCTTTGGGCGGATTTGAAATATTATACATTTTCATTCCTAAACCCCTTCGGGTCCGGGTTTCATCGCATTGATGCTTCCCTTTGTATTTCATTTAATAAACGAAATACATGGAAATACATTAAAAATGCCAATTGACGGATCTCAAATCTTATAAAATAGCGTTTATATATCCATCGGGTCCAGCTAATTGCATCGCATATATATATATATATATATATATATATATATATATATATATATATATATATATATATATATATATATATATAAGCCCTTCTCCATTGTGTTTGTGGATTGCGATTTTGCGATGTAATGTGGGCTGTCAATCTATGCACTTGATCGACAGTCCTCGATGACACTGTCGATTGCCATCGCAAGTTACATAGAGTCCCTGCCAATAACCTCCGATAGCCTTTGCCGATTGAGATTTTTTTATCAGATCTGGACCGTTGATCAGCCAGATCTGACGGCTACAGCTCTAACCAATCATCCTGGGTGGGCTACCTTTCCTCCCAGCCATGTTATAAATAGAAATCAGCCGCATCTGACTCACGAGCTACAGGTGCTTCTACAGGTGGTGCTTAAACTGCTGCTTAACCAACGACTTCATCAACTGGATCAACTGACTCAAGGTAAAGGTTCAAATCTGGATCAACCGGATCTGTGAATTCACTGTTCAAGCCACCGATAACTCTGTTTTCACTATTTTCTTGTGTTTTTCGCCTCCTGATAGTGTTTTCCGATGTTTATAAGGGTTCTTCCCATGTGATTTTTTTGATATTTTGAATGATTTTGAAGACTTAGAGAGTATTCTAGGATCCATTTGGATCAAATGCTGCCAATCAATAAGAACTTGTTTCATATATCCTAAAGGATAGAATCGTTTCCTAAGAACTTTTAAAAGCTTAGACCATGAAGAGATGACTTTACCTTTCTACCTTAAATCTATCTGAGTTTTACTTTCCCACTAGATTAAAGTTGTTTCCCCCATTCTAAGTGTAGCTAATTGAATTTTCATTTTATCATCAAAAATGTTTTGAATACGACAATACACTTCTAACTACTTAATCCAGTTATAGCTTTTCAAGATTCATTTCGCCATCATAAATAGGTAACTCAAATTTTACATCATGTTTCAAAAGATATGTTTTCTTAGGTTTCTTTTCTATTTCAGATTTTGCACTGGAAGAAGAAGAAGAAGAAGAAGAGGAAGATGATGATGGAGATGATGGAGGTGAAGGAGGCTTATCAGACTTGCCTTTACCTTTGTCTTTCTTCAATGTATTTGAAGAAGAAGCTACATCTCTCACCTTCCTATCTTCGTAAAGTTCTCCCAACATCTGATGCATAGTCAAGAATGCTAGCTGAAACTATTCATCGCTCATCTTACCTTTTGGATTTTCACCTGCATCAGATCCTGTCATGGTTGACTTATGAGCGACTCTTCGATTTCCAATTTTTGGATCAATATCCTCAAGGATTCCTTCTCCACGTTGCAAATTTGACAAGGTTAACATTCACTGACAAATTCTACAAACGAAACCTACTCTGATACCAAATTATATGATCTAAAATGATCATATGTTAAAACTGAAGTAGAATTGATTATGCCATCAATGAAATGAATGTTAGCTTAAAGTGCTGAAACCATGAGAACTGCTTGAGAAGAAAGACTTTACGATAGACGATAAACATAAGCAAGATGCAAAATAGAAGTGAAAACAACAAATACACAATTATACCAAATAGGAAGATTGATTATGGAGTTCGTCCCTTATGGAGTACGTCTCTTGGTTTGCTTTCAAGACGGTTGACCACTTTATTAGGATTGATTTCGAGAAGGTTGATTACATAGAAAATTTACCAAATAGAATGTGCACACAAGCACTTATGGTCACTATCATAAGAAAACTCTCTAAACCATCTTTCTAATGCCTATCACGGTTCCCAATTCTGACTCTAGATGCTCCTGTTACACTGAAAACGAAACAACCTATATCCTCCAAAACTTGCATACAAAACTCAAAACCACTCTCCTCTCCTCTTCATGAACAAAACTGCCTTTATACCCCTCTAGATGCATTCAAACTCCCTCTTGCAGAGTAGGGATGAACTAGCTAAAAATAGGATTTAGTTTAGATTTTTAGGTGTTTTAGTGTCAAATACTTACACATTTTCACATAAACCCATTACACACTTCTTTGTCACAAAGCGACATTGATGACATCACATGACAACAAAACCTTGTCGACATCCGAACTCTGCAAGGTGGATGGCAATCACATATTGATGACCAAATCCTAGCAGAACTAACGAAAACCACATGTCAACGACTAGGTACCAAACCATATCACCATGAAAACCATATACATTACCGGACAACCTGAACCATAAACATAACTGTCGAAGCTCGCGACACCGGACCTGAATGTTGACGACAAAACTGAACTTGTGTAACTAATCTGACGAGATCCTCCTAGATTAGGTGTTATGTGCAGATGGTGTTGTGTACATGTCATGCATGTAGTGCTGTGTAAATGTGGTGCTAAGTACATGTCAGCATGTGGTGTTGTGTACACATTGTGCAAATGGTGTTGTGTAAATGTGATTTTGTGCACACGTTGTGCAAGTGGTGTTGTGTATAGGAGGTATGGTGTATTTGTTGTACATATGGTACTGGTTTACATGTGGTATTGTGTACATGGTGTACATGTTGTGTTATTTACATGTGCTACTAGGTATGTGAATTGTGTAGGCATGGTATCATGACATGTGTAGTCATTTTGTTGTACTATGTGTACATATGTATATTGTGTTGTACACCAGATGTAGGAGTATGTATTCTGTTGTGTTGTACACTGGGTTTAGGTGTATACATTGTGTGGTGTCGTATGTTGTGTGTGGATGTATGTGTTGTGATGTACAATTGTGTATGTGCACGTGAGTGAAGAAAATAAAAATCACTAGGAGTTTGCTGGGTATGTTAGCCATTCTAGTGTGTGTATGAAGAGGAAAAATGTAGAAGCAAAGGACCAATTAAAGGATATGTATCAGTATTTTATTTCAATTTTATTATGCATATGATATATGATTTTGACTTATGATGGTTACATGTGATCTATGATTATGGTATATGATGATTGCATGTGATTCATGATTTTGATTTATGAAGGTTGTGATTTGATCTAACCAGATGTGATATATCTATACATGATGATTTTATGAAAGAGGTAGTTTGACTTGTTGTGATAGGAAGTAAACAGGATTGCAAGTGTACCTTATTGACGGGCCACCAATGATGTATGATTTGGATTTATTTCAATTTGTTTTGAATCAAATGGAAATTATGTGCTTGGTACATGAAAACATGGAAATGCCCAGATTGGGTGGTTGAAATTGACTACAAGAATTAGTAGCAACAAAAATAATTGGAATAGGTAGTAGTATGTTGGTAAAGCACTTCAGGGGTAGGGCCATTATGGGACACTGGTACCCAATAGTGTCCATTGATTTCCATGAGCATTCTATGACTAGTATGATGGTTTTGAGGTAGGGATATGCCTTGGTTTTTGGATCTTCTGATGCGAGGAAGCATTGTCAAGGGAAGGGTATCCCAAGGGACTATGTAGTAGAGGAGGGGATTCCCATGAAACTTGGAAGGTGTGTGACTGCATGGAAGGGGGTGATCAAATTTCCAGAGGGACCATGTAGTAGATAAGGGAAGTCTGGGGATGGATTTATTTTGTTCATTAGCAATGGCAGATGGAATCAGATGCACATTAGGAGTGTGCCCTAGAAAAATGTGTTGGTAACTGTTCATGGAGAGGACAAGTAGCAAAGTATTGTAGATCTAGACATTGGATGCAGCTTTGAATTTGGCAATGGATTCTAGACTTCCTGGGAAGGAGATGAATCCTGGAATTACTTTGAGGGTGGAGGTGTGAGCCTATGGATTCCCTTGTTGATGATACGGGCATCATATCCTTTTATTTGTTGGTTGAGAAAATGTGCATATGAGTATATTATTTTAAATACTGTATCAAGCTAGATTTATAAAGCTCCATAGACAGTATGATTATTTGCTAGTTGAAGAAAATGTGAATAAGTATATGTGGTTATTATAAGTACCGTAATGATCTATGTTATAAAGCTCCAGTAAACATTATGTTTGTCATGTTTCAATAGTGGTCATTGTAAATACTACAATGAGCTGTGTTATAAAGCTCCATGGGAAGTATGTCTTTCTTTTCAGTGGTCTTGTCGGTTGTAGGTGTCATTGAACACCGAGGATGGTGTTCCCCCAAGGGGGGAGGGTTCTGTAAAATCCCTAGTAAAAAAATCATGTAAAAATAATATAAGAACAAGGCATGGGACATGTATTCCAAGTTGAATGTTGGGAAAAAAATCCTAGTGGGTGTTCATTTGGTTTATTATGGATAAAGGAAATTGGCAAAGGCAAAGGCAAAGGCTATAGAAAGAAAGAGGCAATTATTGGCATTTTATTTATGAAAATAATGGAAATTAGGAGGAAAGGAAGGTGAAAGGTCACATGTTTAATGTGAGGAGGAAAATGAAGGGAAAATAATGGAAAATGAAGAAAATAGAGGGCTCATTGATAAAAAGGATTTTGAGGATCAACTCACAAGCTTTGGTCAGTTCAGTTTTGGAGATCTCATTTTCTACTCTCTCTCTCATACTCTTAGACACTTAGGGTTTTCTTGGAGCACTCTTGGAGGAGTGTGGCATACTTTTGATTTGGAGAAAGAAGGAAAAGGAAGAGAAAGAAAGTGCAAGAGGACATTGGGATCAACAACTAAAACAAGTTTTGCTTGCAAGCACCAAGTTGCATGTATGCTTTCCTTTCTAGTTTTGGCATGCATGGAACGTGCATGTGGTTTCTTGGTTATGATATGTCATTGGCATGGAGGATTGCCTAGATTGGCAGTGGATTTTCCTAGCCTTCCCATTTCTTGGATATCCTTGGTTTTGTCGCACTTTTGCTGAGGGCGACTTGGTCCTTCTTTATGATCAAGACAACGATAAATTAGGGGCACGAAAGTTCGAACCCATGTGGCATGGGCCCTACATCGTTAAACATGTTTTACAAAAAGGTGACTATAAGCCGTGTGATTATGAGGGAAATGCATTATCACAACCCCGTAATGGGTTGTATCTCAAAAAGTATTATCCATGAAATTCATGTAATAACTTTTGTACATTAGTGTTTTAGTTCATTAGTGTGTGTTTGTTTGCTTTACAAACATATTCTTTTATTCTTACCATGTGTTCCACTTAGTTTGCATATGTCATTAGGTCATTACATTGGTTTTGCTGATGGTGCTTGTTGTAGCACACGAAACCTCTCTTCTACAGCATGGGTACTCTATGACCCTAATGGAGAGATGATTAACTTACAAGGTATCTTCCTTGGTTGAACAACCAATAATGTTGTTGAATATAGTGCAGTTATTGAACTCTTGTCAGAAGCAGTTGCTCTTTGCATTAGGGATTTAGCTGTCAAGTTGGATTCAGAGCTTGTTTTGTTTAAACAATCATTACTCAGTGAGAAACCTACAAATATTGTGTATGTATCTACATGTTAGATTGTTGGAAATAAATTTTTATTGCATTACATATTAGCATATTCGACATAATTTAAATACATTATCTGATGCATTAGCAAATCTTATTCTTGATAGACATTTGCATCATTTATAAAACTGAATCATTTTATGAACACATAAGTAGAAATAAAACATGCACACATACACACACACACACACACACACACACACACATATATATATGCTTAGAAAGCTAAGTGTCCCAAAACACTCTATTTTTTGACATTTTTATGTAAACACTCCCATAGATGTATCTATATATATATATCTATATATATATATATATATATATATATATATATATATATATATATATATATATATATATATATATATATATATATATATATATATATATATATACATACATATACGGGAGTGTTTACATCAAAATGTCAAAAAATAGAGTGTTTTGGGACACTTAGCTTTCTAAGCCTACAAAATGTGTAAAAGACTAGATAAACTATCAAACTGTGCGGTGCTCATGATACCACGAGACCGCCCTGATCACTCGGCTTAACAGCTGATGCAGTCTCGCAGAGACTCCCACAGTGTGTCTCTGCCAACATAGTGGAACATTGTTGATAGTGGCATAATATGGAACTCCTCAAGTTATTGCCTCAAGATTGCACTCCATCTCAGCTAAGGGGTCAGCCGCTTCCTCGTAGTCTGCACCCACTATCGGATTCTGAGGATCAACTCACAAGCTTTGGTCAGTTTATTTTTGGAGCTCTCATTTTCTACTCTCTCTCTCATACTCTTAGACACTTAGAGTTTTCTTGGAGCACTCTTGGAGGAGTGTGGCATACTTTGGATTTGGAGAAAGAAGGCAAAGGAAGAGAAAGAAATTGCAAGAGGACACCAGGATCAATAACTAAAACAAGTTTTGCTTGCAGGCACCGAGTTGCATGTATGCTTTCCTTTCTAGTTTTGGCATGCATGGTGCATGCATGTGGTTTCTTGGTTATGATCTGTCATTGGCATGGAGGATTGCCTAGATTGATAGTGGATTTGCCTAGCCTTTCCATTTCTTGGATATCCATGGTGTTGTGGGTGTATTTCCTTTTTTTTTTTCTAGTTGGTTTTCATGTTCCTTATGGTTGTGGGTGGAGTTACTAGTTCCTGGAAGCCTTGGTTGGAAAAACACTCTGGAAGCCCTGTAACAACTTGGGTTGAGTTACTAGTCCTAGAAGTCGTGGTTGGAAAAGTAGTTTGGAAGCCATTGGTGGGTTGAGTTACTAGTCTTGGAAACCCTGGTTCGACAAATGCTTTGGAATCCCGACAATAGTTGTGGGTTGAGTTACTAGTCTTGGAAGCCCTGGTTGGAACAAACACTCTGGAGTCCTGGACAGCTTGGGTAGAGACCAATCTGGTGATGGTTAGTGATGTCTGACCATGAAGTGAAATCATTGGTTGAGGGTTGAGGCGGTTTGACCTCTAGAAGACTTGGTTTGGTTTTTATTTAGACTGTTCCATGAGATCCCACATTCATGCTTGGAATATGGCATGGGGGTGACTGGTTGAAAAAGAGATTTGGTTCAGCCTATTCCATGGTCGGGTGGTTCATGGAAGTCCCAGACCAAGTTGCATTTTTCATATGTTTATTACACAATATTTTGTCACACCTCTTGCACTTCCCTATGACATACCTTGAAGTGCCTGAAACATGATCATTATATAGTATACTCATCCATGTATACAGCTCAGATCCCTCCTTTAACTTTTCTTCGAAAATATCTGGAGCTTTCACTAAATAAATGGCTCTTGAAACCCTAAACTAAGGGTCATCACCCTTATGAGGCTCAATACCATGATGATCGCCTATTGTGCCATGTTAAGCCAACAATGGCATCACTATGTTCCCTTTCATACTCATGATGGTCTCAAAAATGAAGTTTTCCCAAAGAGGATGAGAAGCTTCATGATCTAGAATCTTCCAAAGTGGTGAGCTAGAGGTGGTTTTGCATAGATGAGGTCGAATCCTCTTAATTTTACCTCTTGGTCTAATCCCTATGAGCAACTTCCTTGAGATGTGGGCCTAATCCTATCTTTAGAGGAGGCCTAACTCCCTCTCCCAGCCTATAAATTCCTCCTCTCCAATTCCCAAATGGTTGATCTATGTCCATTAGCACCCCTATGCTGAGCTTGTGCTTAGAGGCTATTCATTAGACTTGGAGAAGGAGTGTATGGAGAGTTTCTTGGCTTGGAATTGGATTACCACTCAAGGAGAGCCTTCCAACATCAAGGCTATGGTTGTAAGCTTCCCTTTATTCTTTACATAATAATACAACTGCTGGTTCATCTTCCCAAGATATATATGTTCATGTATGTATTGGCTTGGCATTCCTTGATCAGCTAAGTAGGTTATTATTGGATTTGCTATTGGTTTTTGCATGCTTTCTTGTCTCTTGATCACTTGTGTAGGTACATAAGCACTGAAAGAAGTAGGAACAATTCTGTGACACAAGTGGTTCGAGTATCTAAAAAAAGGAAACCGCAATAGCATCAGAGCAAGGTAAGCCATCTCTCTTGTTCTACTTTTCAATTATGATCTAGGAAGATGTCTAGTTGATTGTCACTTCAGTTGCTAGACCCACTAATTGGGCTAGAGGGATCATCTCTATCCACAGAGAGGATTAACCTTGCCAACAAAATGGAAACTCCACTGGGGAGCCTATGACCCTTTCCTTCCCTTCCTTCACCTTGTCTTTTGATGAGTTTGGTCAACCATTCATTTTTAGGTTTCATTGCTTGTTTGTAGTCAGTGTCACTATCTAGTAGATCCCTGAAGATTGTTAACTTGAGTTGTTTTTTAAGATTTTGGATTTCTTCATTGTTTTCCTTGACCATCATGGATTTGACCCTAACAGTCGTGATGATATCGTGGGTTTGCTAGTTATAGTAGAGATGATCACTAATTTACTCCTGACAGGTGCGATGATTGCAAAAAAATAAGAAATTTAGGGTTTTCTCTCTTATTTTCAGTTCTATTTTCTTTCTTCCTGTGATTTACCAGTGTGTTCTTTGTTGAATCTCTCATTTTCTGATCACAATTGTCTTTTAACTTGGCTTGATTGTCTTTAAGTTCGATTAACCTTTTAGGGTTCTAGGTCTTCTAGGTCAACCTTCATCCACTCATTGGTCTTCCAATCAAAAATCAGAGATCAATTGCCTGTGTTAAAGAGTCTTTGTGTGTTCAGACATACTTCACAAATCACTTTTTTGTTCTTGTACCTTAAGTTGTTTTCATTAGTGGATATTGTGAAAGTTAATTAAACTTCATTTAATGAATGATAATTCAAATCGATTGTCTCATTGGAATCAAAAGGAAGTGTTTGCTTTGAAGTTTTTTGTGTTTTGAAGTGAAAGTGAAAGTGTTATTATTTTCATAGTTTTCGAAGCATTTTGAGTTGCATTCAAAACATTGATGTGAAAGAGATTTTCATATTTGATGGCTTGCTTGCATTCTCTTTTACTTTGCACTAGATTACATTAGTTGCATTTTGAAAAAGAGGAAAAATCATCATTATATTTAGGGAAATTTTGCTTTATGTTTTGTTTTGGCATTGCATTTTCTTATCATATGAAAGATTGGATTTCATATTTTGCATTTAGAATTTGAAGATTGTTATGGATGCATTTTTTCATTTGGTTTGATGCACGATTTGAGTGATCTTCTTTCCTACATAGATAGCTTTCACCGAATTGAAGGATTTCATTTCACCATCTAGTTTTCATTTTAGGAATAGGTAACATTGTTAAGGCCTTGAAATTGAGACATAATTACGAGATCAACTTTAAAATCTATCAATTAACCTAAGGAGCATTTGAAACATTAATGATCATATCTAGTGGTCTAGGTTAAAGATGTCTTCTAGCATCTTAAAAACTTAGCAGTTGTTGTTCGCTTCGGCATTAGACATCGCTAGCATGGACTTGTGCTCCCCATACCACCGCATATATAAAGGGAGACCCCCCTAGGTTGCAATACTTTATCCATAGGATGCCGAATTTGCCACCCTGTAAACATGATACACTGAACACAACATTCAGGGAGATTGCCTGCACGTATGTCAAGTCCTTGGTAAATTTATTTTATGAGGTGTATATTGCAGTTCATGGTTACTTTGTACTCCTTTTACCTAGATTCACCTGAGCAGTGATTTGATCTTTTTTGACTCTTTAAATTTGAAAAGATCATTGAGCACCTTGTCCTCTCAAGCTCACAAAACTATTGAAAGTGGCTAGAGTCACCTTTTCACCCTTTTCTCAACTCTTAAAATATGAAAAGAAAATGTTTTTGTTTCTAAAATATAGCTACCCACGATAAACATGTCGATCCTATGAAGTTACTTCTTAGACCAAATTGAGTAATTTCCTGTTAATTTCAATATTGTTAAAACCCTAAACGAATTTTTTCCTTTCCTTTTTGTTGTTGAGAGGAAGCCATCGTGGCTGAACCATTGAGTCCATCTCAAAGTTCCCCCTCGTTGTTTGATACTGAAGGTTCCTCCCAAGGAGTTCATCTGAAACTTCCTTAGTCACTTGAGGATCAAGGTCTTGAACTTGGAATTGTTCTGAGTATCCAACCTTTGTCTTCTCACCCACCTCCATCAGATTCCTGGTCACCTCAAGAATCTGATCCGAATTCCTCTGATAATCCTATTCATACCCCCGAGAGTCCAGAGACTCCTAAAAGTCCACAAAGGCTGGTTGTCTATCCAGAGAACCCATTGTTCGATCCTACTGCGATATCTCCTCAGCGTCCTTACAGTCTGTATGATCAACCTAGTATTCCTTTGGAGTTATCTCCTCGTACATCTCAAGTTCCTCGTCACCAATTGTTTCTGTCTATGGAATCAAAAGGTGAGATCCCAGTCTCCTCTCTAGGTCATTCAAAAGTTTCTGCTACCCATACTCCTCACATAGATGATGAGCAAGGAAATGAGTTCCCTCGAGAAGGCTTTCCTTATATAGGAAGAGTCATGTCTCTCTCCTATCTTGAGACTAGTGGATCCATGTTACCGGATGGATATACCACTTTAACTTAGTTAGTCTCGGGCACTCCTAGTGCCTCATCATTGTATCAAAACCCCGTCTGGTCTTCTAATTATATGCCTACATCAGGTTCGTTCATCTCGAACACGACCTCTCAATTGATTGTACAAACAACAATCACTTCAGTTCTGATTCAACCTACCATTCCATCTCAACCTGTTTCATCGTTTCAAACGAATCTTCTAGTTCAACCGACTATCTCAGGTCAAGTCTCGGTAAGTTCTTCTATCCCTCCATCAAGTGGAAAGATTATGCCACCACCTTGGGGGAAAGATTTGAATATCCCTCTCATGTCAGGAAAAACCACTATGAGTGGATTACAAACTCACATGGTTGGAATGGATCAACCTTTTTATGGCGACATTCCTAACCCTGATAGTCCGTCTAGGTTAGGTAACATCCAATATCAGTAGCCATATATGGCTTAGGTCCCATTCCATTAGGCTTATGTCTCCCATGGTTCGCAAGCCATGGTTAATCCACCTTACATTCCTCAAGTTGGACCTTATGTTCAGCCTGGTCAACCCGCTATTCCTGGTGGCTATGGCTAGATCCAATTTGGGAACTATCAATACCCTCAGGGTATAACCCTAGGAATTGTTCAGCTACCCTTGTAGCACTAAGGACAACCTTTGCAGCAGAAAGGGAAACCTTCGCAGTAGCAAGGGAAATATTTGTAGTAGCAAGGGCAAGCATTGCAGCAGCAAGGACAATTGCTACAATCGTAAGGGAAACCTTTGCAACAATCGCAACAACCTTTGAAGTTGCAAACTCAGTTTTTGTAGTAGTCCTCTCAACCTTTGTCCTCGCAAGGCCAATTTTGCAGCAACAAGGTCAACCTTTACAGTAACAAAGTTAGCCTTTGCAGCAACAAGGTCAGCCTTGGCAGTATTAGCAAGGTTAGCCTTTTCAAGGTCAAGTTCAATCCCTACATTACCAGGTTCAATCTCTTTACATCTAGGGTCAACAGGTTCAACAACCTTATAACCCATATGCCAGGTACAATGCTCATCAACGACCTATGGCAATGTAGTATCAAATCTACCCTGGACCGAATCCTCCTTACGGGTAAGGTAACCGTCAGTGGGGACAAAACCAGATTCCATATGGATAAAATCCTCCACTATGGGGGAAACATCCTTACCAACAAGGATGGACTCTGTAGTTTGGGTCTCCTCAAAGGCCCTATATGTCGTTTAACACACAATTTCCTTTCCTGGCTATGTTGGAGCTGCCCGATGTTTCGAGGCTCACGAATGATCCCATTCTTCATTTGACTTACTGGCCCCCAGTTCCGACAAAGATTCCAAGTGATTTCCCCAAATTCGAGGGAAAAGAGAAGGAGGATCTACAAGCCCATGTGATGACATATCACCTCTGGCGCTCCTCTAATTCATATGTCAATGATTCTATCTGTATTTGACTCTTTCAAAGAACTCTCAGAGGTGTTGCCGCTAAATGGTACATCAAATTGCCTCGAGGTACCTATAATGACTTCAAATCTCTCGTTATGGCTTTCCTCACTCATTTCCAACTGCTACTTCTCTATGAAACTAGCACTCATTTGCTTACGTCCCTTAAGCAAGACACGTTACCCACATTTCCGATCATATCCTTGAATGGAGACGTCAGCATTACCTCATTAAGTTTGAGATTACTCATGAGGTGTTGACAGAATGGTTCACAAAATCATTCGTCAGCAAAATTGCTAAGGACATAGCCATGTGTGGATGTGTTACTAAAGAGTAAGCTATTGACCGTGCCCAGTATTTAGACTTGGTCTATTCGCAACCTGGCACGTTGTATGAGATGTTACCTATGCTCTGAGACCATCATTAGATCTAACAACATCAAAGTCCCCAGATACACCACCCGTTGATGGTGTGATTGGTTCCATGTCTCAAACTTCCACGAAATCTTCTTTGAAGTATAAATCTGTCTCAAACACTGGTTCTAATAATCCCTCCAAAAATTCATCTAGTCCTGGTAAAACCTCTGAGGTTCATGCTATCTAGTCTACCGCAGCTGATAAGACCTCTAAAGGTAAAAAGAAGGGCAAAGGTAAGGCCAAAGACGATGACCCAAAACAGGACCCTCCTAATCTTCTGATGATGATGCTTCTTGAAGAAAGCCAAAATACCCTTGCCTCATCTATGAAGAGGATCATTACACTAAGGATTGTCCCCAACGATCCGAAGTTAGTCACTTGCTGAAAGGGACTTCGACCGTCTTAAAAGAACCCTTTACATCACAATAGACCCAATTAGTAGACCAACCTTAGTCTTCTACTTCCTCAGGTTCCCAAGTGTTCATGATACAAGGTTCATCACCTATCTCTACTATTACTCGAACTAAGGACTATCAAGTCACATCTAAGCAAATGATGGAGAAAGAAGCCACTGATACTCCTTCTACTCCATCTAGTTCTGGTTCACTCCATATCAAGCGCCCTAACAATGAGTCTGTCATCCGAACATATCTCAAAGGTGTTCTTTGGAAGTCATCTTTCAATCTGAATGCTAGAGCTACGTAACATTACAATATTGTTGAGGATTTAGCTCAGGCACCTTCGACAATGTCTGCCTTGGAGGTTCTTCAATCCTGTCCAATGTAGCAGAAGTCATTGTTGTCTTTTATAGGTGTTATCGATCCTTCTAATTCAAGTCTGATTACTTTCGATCTAGAGAATCATGTACCTCATCTTCCTCATCAAATTGAATTT
The DNA here is from genome assembly GCA_031772625.1 of Pinus tabuliformis. Taxonomy (NCBI): domain Eukaryota; kingdom Viridiplantae; phylum Streptophyta; class Pinopsida; order Pinales; family Pinaceae; genus Pinus; species Pinus tabuliformis. The sequence goes on along the minus strand of CM062807.1, from coordinate 192,416,362 downwards.
CTGATACAGGACCTTATCAAAGGAAAGACGATTCATCAAACAGTTATTGATGAAGGTGCCTCGACCTGCATCATGTCGGAAAGCCACTGGCTCTCCTCATCTTAACCAATATTTGAGCACCTTGGAAGCCTTTGAAGGCATAGTTTCACAACCATACGGTATTCTCACAAAATTGTCAATTACATTAGAAGGAAAGACTATTGAATTAGAAGTAGAAGTTGTAGATGCCAATCTCAACTACAATCTTCTTCTCGGGGAAAGCTGGACTCATGCCATGTTTTGTGTGGTGTCTTCTTTTTTTCATGTCCTTCGTTTTCCTCATGAAGTAAAAATAGTCACAGTTGATCAACTATCTTTCTTTTCTTCTGGTTCATCGAACAGTAATGTTCCTTACGTGGGAAATACTAAGATTCCTTATGAGAGTGTGGGAGCAGGTCTCTTCAAAGACTCTGCATTAATGGGTACCTTTTCTCTCCCACCTCCAAATGTTCATTCAATCAATATAATCTATAATTCTATGGATCCTTGGATTATCCCTACTGATGATCAAATTGACTCATTTTCTGATGCTATGCCTTTAATTCCATTGGAGATAAATTATCAAGAAATTGTTTTAGCTTCGATGGCCACTTCAGAAAGTCATATTATCTTTAGTATGAACCTGGACACTTATGTGCCATCTCTTTGGCTTGGTTCTTGGGATTCTTTGGATCCTTTGAATGAGACATTCCCCACTTATGAGAGTATCGTGGAGGTCATGTCTCTGGATGAAATTCCATAGAATGGTCTACACCATCATTCTTTTTTTCTTCCTAGCCTCGATGAGATGCCTTCTTTTCTTGAAGCATTTTTTTCTCATTCTCCTACACCTCTGCTTCAGACACCTATCTAGGTGCTTGAAGTCTTGTCATAGTGAAATATGGTAAACATCACTGCTACGATGCCTCTCGACATTTTTGTTAAATCAGGAATTGTCGAGAACATTCATATTGGGGTTTCCTGTTCTCTAGATGAGATCAAGATTTAGCTCAAATTTTTAAATATTTCTGAGATGTTTTCTCTTGGTCATACAAGGAAATGCCTGGTATTGATTTAGCCATAGTGGTGCATGAAATTTCGACTTATCCTGGTGCTAAGCCTATTTGGCAATGGCTTCGCCCAATTCACCCTTGAAAGGTTGTTGCTATCAAAGAAAAAGTAGAGAAGCTTTTGAAAGTAGGTTTCATTTATCCTATTTCGTTGATAGATTGGGTCTCCAATATCATTCCTATTTCCAAAAAGTAGGGCATGATACGTGTTTGTGTTGATTACTACGATATTAATCATGCACGTCCTAAGGACAATTATCCTACTCCCTTTATCGGACAAATCATCAATGAATGCATAGGGAGTGATATTTTTTCATTCATGGACGACTTTTCTAGCTATAACCAGATTAATATTTCACCCACCGATCAGCATAAAATGACCTTTATCTGTCCCTGGGGTACTTTCTGTTACAAAAAGCTTCCCTTCATTTTGAGGAATTCTAGTGCTACCTTCCAATGAGCAATGCCTTATGAATTTCATGACATTCAACACATTGTTCATCCATACCTCGACGGCTTACCAGCTCATTCAACTAAACTTCATGACCATCCAAATCACTTAAGAGTTATCTTTTTACGATGTCAACATTATAATATCATCTCAATCCACAAAAGTGTGTATTTTGCGTCGACTCTGGCCGGCTCTTAGGTTTTATGGTGTCTCGTGAAGGTATCAGGATTGATCCTTTGAAATTTAAGGCCATAGTTAATCTACCCCCTCCTTCATCACCACTACAATTGTAGAGCTTGTAGGGAAAACCTATTTTTCTTTGTCGATTTGTCCCTAATTACGCTGAACTTGCCAAGGGTTTTACTCACTTACTTAAGAAGGGGATCTCTTTTGTTTGGTATGAAGTTGCCCAAGAATCCTTCGATGCTTTAAAGAAAGCCCTGATTAGTGCTCCTTTGCTGCATCCCCCTGATTACTGTCATGATTACTTCTTGTATTTGGCTGCAACTGATACCACTATTGCTATGTTGTTAGTTCAGGATGATGACAATGACAACGAGCACGTGGTTTATTATCTGAGCCAAATTCTTCTTGATACTAAGTCTCACTATGCTCGTGTCAAGAAGCTTGCTTTGGCGGTGGTTCATGCCGTCCAAATATTCCGACACTATATCCTTTTACAGAAAACTACTGTGATTTTTTATTGCAACCCCATGACATATATACTGACTTGCCAATTATTGGGGGGAAATACTCCAAATATATCGTGATCCTGCAGGAGTTTGATTTGGAATTTAATATTGCCAAATCAAAGAAATTACTCATCTTTGCTGAGTTAATCTATGCTCTTCCATCTGCAAGCACCCCAACTGATTTTACTGAGCAGATACCTGATGAAAATATGCTTCTAATGAGCACTCTTGACCCATGGTATGGAGAAATTATTTTTTATCTCCAAACCCATATTTTCTTATCTGAGTTGTCTCGATCTAACCGACGTAGCATCCAACATCAGTCTCAACCCTATCAGATCATCGATGATACATTGTATCGGGTCAGTGTGGACTCTGTCCTTTGCAGATGTCTCACCCTTGAATAAGCTGAGTGGGTCTTAAATGATGTCCACTCTGGTGCATGTGGTGGTCATATGTCTAGATATGCCACGGCTCATAAAATCCTCCACACTAGTTATTTCTAGCCTTCTATCTTCAAAGACTGCATTCTAGCTGTCTAAAAATGCCATGAATTCTAGATTTTCAACCGCAAGAAGCGCACCCCACCCGCACCCCTACACCCAGTAATTACCATTGGCCTATTTTCCAAATGGGGCATTGATTTCATGACATGTAACCCTCGCTCGAAAGGGGGGCATGGTTATATCATCGTCGTCGACGACTATTTTACAAAATGGGTCGAGGCGATGCCTACATACAATGTTGATGATATTACTCTTGAAAAATTCCTTTTTAACCACATCATAGCACGTTTTGGTGTCCCTCAAGATTTCGTGACTGACCATGGATCACATTTTCGTCAGCACATGATGGTAGATCTAACTTCTCAATTGGGCCTTCGACATGATATCTCAACTCCTTATTATCCAAAGGCTAATGGCTAAGTTGAAGTAGTCAATAAGGTTTTGATTACTATTCTTCAACGTACCATTAGGAAGCACAAAAAGGATTGGCATTTAATTCTATTATCCTCTCTTTGGGCTTATAGAAATTCTGCTAAAATGACCACTAGATTCACTCCGTTCTAGTTGGTGTATGGTTTAGAGGCAACTCTTCCAATCGAATGTGAAATCCCTTCTATTAAGCTAGCTATTGAACTTATTGCGAATACCTCTCCTGAAGAGGAATGACTACTGTATCTTGAGAGACTTGACAAGACTCGTTACATTGTTGCGATGGTAATCGAAGCTCAAAAGAAAGGAGTCAAACTTCATTTTGACTAAACTATTTCTCCTCGCACTTTTGCTGAGGGCAAGTTGGTCCTTCTTTACAATCAAGCCAACAATGAATTGGGGGCAGGAAAGTTCGAACCCATGTGGCATGAGCCCTACATCGTTAAACATGTTTTACATAAAGGTGACTATGAGCTATGTGATTATGAGGGAAATGCATTATCACAGCCCCGTAATGGGTTGTATCTCAAAAAAGTATTATGCGTGAAATTCATGTAATAACTTTTGTACATTAGTGTTTTAATTCATTAGTGTGTGTTTTTTTATTTTTGGTGTGTTTGTTTGATTTACATAAATATGTTTTTATGCTTACAATGTGTTCCACTCAGTTTGCATATGCCATCAGGTCATTACATTGGTTTTGCTGATGGTGCTTGTCATAACGCATGAAACCTCTCTTCCACAGCATGGGTACTCTATGAACCTAATGGCGAGCTGATTAACTTACAAGGTATCTACCTTGGTCGAACAACCAATAATATTGTTGAATATAGTGCAGTTATTGAACTCTTGTCAGAAGCAATTGCTCTTGGCATTAGGGAATTAGTTGTCAAGTTGGATTCAGAGCTTGTTTTGTTATAATTAAAAAATCATTACTCAATGATAAACCCACAAATATTGCGTATGTATCTACATGTTAGATTGCTGGAAAGAAATTTTGATTACATTACATATCAACATATTCGACGTAATTTAAATACATTAGTTGATGCATTAGCAAATCTTGTTCTTGATAGACATTTGCATCATTTATAAAACTAAATCATTTTATGAACACATAAGTAGAAATAAAACATATATATATATATATATATATATATATATATATATATATGTATGTATATATGTATGTATGTATGTATGTATGTATGTATGTATGTATATATATATATATATTTACATCAAAATGTCAAAAAATAGAGTGTTCTAGGACACTTGGCTTTCAAAGCCTACAAAATGTGTAAAAGACTAGATAAACTATCAAACTGTACGGTGCTCATGATAACACGAGACGGCTCTGATCACTCAGCCTAATAGCCAATGCAATCTCGTAGAAACTCCCACAGAGTGTCTTTTCCAACATAGTGGAAGATCGTCGATAGTGGCATAATCTAGAACTCCTTGAGTTATTGCCTCAAGATTGCACTCCATCTTAGCTAAGGGGTCAGTTGCTTCCTCATAGTCTGCACCCACTATCAGTTGAGTTGCTCACCATGCTATTGGCGACATGCTTGGTGGTCTCTCTAGTCCCACATCTGCACATTTATCATAATTTGAGTCTTAGTCTACACTTTTATAAAAATCATAAAACTTGAAAAAAATCCAAAAAATAAGTTTTTACCAGCATCGATTCACTGTTCGCCTGGTGGTAGAGGTAGATCTCGATCCCACCTGAAATATGAGCTGGTATAAGCGTAGTCATCTACCACAAGTAGTTGGCATTCAATCCAAGCGAAGAACTGTGGTGGATAATGCATATGTTGACCCGTGCCACCTCCAGGCATGATATGGCTCCATCTCACAATCCTCAAATCTCGGGGGGCAGGATGTGCTAATTCTTCCCACTGATACCAGAAGAGGGGCACTCACTCCAAAAACAAGGTCGTCAATATAGAACCAAAATCGAATTGCTTCAGGTTTCCATGCTTACCCTTGGTCAGTTGTTGCTTCATGTTTGCTAACAAGCCTCCACACCAGTTGAAGATGGTGGGGGTCAAACATGTGATAGAATACTAAAACTAAGACTTCGAAGCCTCATGCAATCCTTGTGTGTTGGGTATAGGCGCCATGGTGAATTTTTTTTTCTTAAGACAAGCTTGTTGGTGATTTTTTCAATCTTCACCTTACCTCCATTGGTTATCTCAACACCAGGACATTATCTCTGGACTAGACTCCTGGTACTCTCACCCCCTTGGCGAGATCCAAAGAGTTGAATTGCTTCTCCTCGATGGGATAATCATGTGATGAAATAGATGTCCATATCCTTAGGTTCTAGTTCTTGCCCTTTTATGATGAAGATCTGTCAATCAACATCCCAAAGGCTAATTAGATAAGGTAGTAACTCCTTCTGAGCCCTCAACCCTGTGGTCCTGAAGAATTTTAGCAGTCCACAATCTCTCAGAGAATTTATGCATGCCAGATCTTGATATGCTTGGAAATCTTCAGCCTCATGGCCTCTTTCTTTCCACTCCAAGGCCATATTCTCCTACAAAACAACATTTGAACACTTGTTAATGCCTTTTACATGGATATAAATCAACATTTTTTTGCCCAAAAGAGAGGTTTTAATCTCAAAAAATCGCTCTCGGTGTCATCGCGCCTTTTTTTATAAACATTGCAATGGCATCGCGTGAGCCTTTAAGCTCAAGCATGACCATCATGGGTCCGATGAAGTTACCCGCAAAGGTCATCGACGACCTAAAATTTTGAAATCCTCCTTTCTAGCATCAAATATACCCTTTAAATTGCATAAAAAAGTAATGAAATGCAAGAACAGGGATGAGGCTCTTACTTGTCACAGATGGATCATGATACGGTTCCTTGGATCTCCCACAATAGCCACTAGAAAATAAAGAGAATTAGGGCACAAAAGCACTTTTAGAGCTCAGTTTGGTAAAATGGTAAAAAATGAAATTACTTTCACCTATTTATAAGTTTTGAAAATCATTTTGTCAAATATTTTTGTAAAATTTTAATATTTTCTCTCGATATCAGTGATGGGTGTGTTTCTCGTGCAGTTATAGGTGCCTTCAATGTGAATAGTGATTATTATTAACCGATTTTGGGAGTTTTATTTTATCTCTTTTTCGGACTTATTAAATAAACAAAAAAGGAACCCCCTTGGAGTCATCTTTCAGATCTTTTCACTCTCGAAAATTAAACATATTTCCAAGTACTTGTCATTTCAAACTCATTAAAATAAATGAATGTCACCTCAGTATACGTTTACCCTTTTTTCGGGCCGAGATTGACTATTTACAAAAAAGGTACAGCTTGGTCGACATGGTCAAGAGGTTCCCTCAAATATTGTTTTCTACCTTTTCGGGTTCGAGAGACAAATTATGAAGGGGGACATGATGGAGTTTTCTTTTCCATTTCTTTTTCAAACTCTCTAAATATGAAAAAGATACTGAAATATTCTTATGTTGATTGTGTTAAAACTTTGTGGCGAAAGACTCGTCACCATGATGAGGCCGAGCTTCTCCTTCCTAGGGCTCATAAAACTTACTAGGATGGATTCATTCAAAGAATGAACTTAAATAACAAGAATATTCTATCCCCTTCAATCTTTTGATCAAAATAATTGGGGTACTCACTAGAAATAGCAGGGAAAAATGAAGATGAAACATCCATTGTATAGTCAACATGTCTCTCTTGAACATCACACTCTTCTACTCTTGTATCAGGTTTGGGATATCCTTATTCAGTCACTTGTTCTCCCAAGTTTGGGTAATCCATTTTTCCTCTCATTTTGTTGGCTTGTTGGGGCCTGACCTAGGTTCAGAGTTAATTAGCCAAACAAATCCCTATACTACTAGCCCTTTCGGTAACAGTCCGCAGAGCGCAGAGTGAGGTCTCACCCGAAGTAGTATGGGGGGGTGTTGGAACCAGATTTCTGCACCCTGGAGATGTTTTAGAGGTTGATTCATTCCAACTGTAAGTCCCTGCGCGCACTTTCCTGGCCTTCACACCTTGATATATTCGCCTTCGCGTAACCCTAACTAGGGCTTGTGGGGCTCCTGTGCTACTGGAGCAGTGCTCTGCACTATTCCCCGAAGTTACATCTGAGATCTTTACTTATCTTCTTACACCAGTTAGTTATATTTGCGTAAATGGAAGCCTTATGTTATATTTATTTATACAGCACATTCTTATAAGTTCGCGCAACAAATAAATAGTAAACTTGCAATTCATACCCAATAATACATAAAAAAGGAAAAGATACACATAAATATGATATAACTTCTCTTTATTGATGCTTCCAATGGTTACAGACGTGACCCGCCCTGTGCACTGAGCTGCAGGGGTTCGTGCACTCAGCTGCAGAGTACTAGGCCTCTATGGACTCACCTGCAGAGCCTTCTCCTACTCTACAACCCAAAGACACAACTTACACTTTGACTCAATAAATTCCTTAGACTCATCATGCTTCTCTCTTCTTAGTTGTTTTCTACACTTAGAGCCTTGCTCTATTTATACAATCCCATAGTCCGCAGACAATGGGTAGATCTTCCAATCTGACATTATATTACAAAAACAAGGGCGGACAACCCTGTGACTCTATTATGACTTCGCACTCCGCGCCCACAAATTGCGGAGTCTTTACAATGGACTTGGTCAAAACTTGGGCTTTAAGCCCAAAAACATACCTTGGGGGGGGATTCCACGCCCAACACATTTGACTATTCCAAACTGTCATCATGAATTTCAGTCCCATGTTGAGTCAAATGTTGCCACACTTCGGAGTTGTGTCACCAATATGTTCAAGAGAAGTCCAATCTGCAGTTATTTACCTATACACTGTTTGAGTCATTGCTACAGTCCTGAATATTATTCCACTTTATTCCTTGTTTCGTGTCGATGATGGGGGATTCATCATTACCCTCCTTCGATGGGTCACTTCTTGTCGACTTCAGCTCATTATCCAGGAAGATGACTTAGGAGCTCCCTTTCAGTACCTTAGAGATGGTATGCCCTAATGGGCAGTTCTTTGCATCCGATGACAGGTCTTCACTATTGGCTTTCGATCGGGTGATTCCATGAGTGTTTGACCTCAAATTGATTATCACATTCATAGATTGTACTGTTGTACCTTGAGAGCCATTTTCATTATTGGTGGTTACTTTCATACCTGTTAATGGTCCACATCATTGGCTGGTAATTAGGTGGTTTTCTAGCATGTTTGACTTCAACACTTTTATTCACATGTTAGAATTCATACATTGATTGGGTCGATATGTAGCACAAGACCCTGAGTCTTGTCTATTATGACTCAGGTTGCATGGAGTTATATTTCATTCATGATTGTACACATGTTTCTACTATACGGATGGTTGTGACCATACCGTGAGACTTTATATTTATGATGATCCTTGTTATCTGGATGGCTGTGCCCATACCATGGATCTTTTATCTAGTCTTCATCATCCAGATGGTTGTGTCCATGCCATGGATTCATGTCTTCATCTCCGATATGTATATGTATATGCTTCCTTCATTTGCAGGTCTCCTGACATTGCGCGTCCTTGTCGTTGCCAAAAGCTCGTAACGCATCTCAACCATCACTCCTCATTATACCTCATGCTTTAGGGGTCATCTGTTACAAAGTATTTTGTCACGCCTCCTGCACTTCCCTGTGACATACCCTGAAGTGCCTAAAACATGATCATTATATAGTATACTTATCCATGTATATAGCTCATATCCCTCCTTTAACTTTGCTTGGAAAATATCTGGAGCTTTCCCTGAAGAAATGTGATGCAGGAGCATCCTGTTTAGAATATTATTGTTCATTTTGGTTGATTTAGGGGGTGATATTTTTAATATTTTTAGGAATCTTGTATAGATTGAGTGAGAAATCTATGTGTGAGGTTTTCAATTGTGAAATATTCTCAACTATGTGAGAATATCAAGGATAATTGATATGTGTAGATCTCGTAGAGATCTTAGGGATTACGAGATCCTCGAATAGGAATTAGTTGAGTAAATTATGGGAAAAATAATGGATTTAGTATAATCCATAATTATGTAATTAATATATAAATGTAATCTGACAAGGATAATGAAAAGGAGAGAAGTGTTAAAGAGAGATAAGTAGCGGTGAGAATAGATTAGAGCACGAGATGTTCTGAATGTATATGTAAATATTGTTATGAATGAAAGGAGTTTGTGTTAAAAACTTGTTCTACGTGATTTTTTATTATGTGATTTGGTTTTGTTGATTCTTTAAATCGTAGGTTCCTCTGTTAAATATAGAATATAATTTAGAGATAGACTTACTTGGTGGAAGTGCTAAGTCTTGGCGGAACGAAGAAACCTTGACAAATTTATGAGAAACCCAGGAGAAAATCTAAATTGTTCGATCGATAGATCCATTAGATTTAATGTACATCGTGTGCCAATAAGCACAAACGTTAATCAGAATAGAAGAGCGGTCTTCGTAGGCATAAGCAGTATCTCGCGCAGTCTCAAAGTGGTAAGTGGTATTTTTCAAATTCACTTGATTAACCTAAAGGGTTGACATGTAGGATGGGAAAACCACTTTTCTCGCATTCTCTTGACTTGTTATACATTGTGCAAGATCCCATGTGAGATTACGGATAGCCATTGGATCAAGTAGGATTGATCAACGGTGAAGATTTGCCAAGCTAGTTAGCGAGCAGGTGACGCGATAGCCGTTTGATTAGACGGGTCAGATCTGACAGTAATCATGTTAGAAGATGCACATAATCTAATCCAAAAATTAGACACAATATTTTATGGATGGTGATTTAATCCAGTTGAATTCCGGATCGATCATAGCTGTTCATTATGAAGGGATGAGATCCGACAGATATTGCTCTGGAAAATGCACGTGAATTAATTTAATTTTCAGACGCGATAAGGTTTGAACTAGATTTTAATTTGTTTGGGATCCACACAAGAGATCAGGGTCTGATAGTTTAATTAAACAGGGTTTTAATTAATTTTAATTCCCGAATTATGTAAAGTTGCAATTTCGTTGCATCAAAGTGGTATCATAGCAGAAGAAGGTTCTGCGTGAAGTATGATTATATTTGTCACCATTAGTCTTGATAATTTTTGTGCAGAGTAACAACAAAGGAAGGTGAGAATATTTGCAGAAACCTAGAGCAAGGAGTGCTCATATAATTCTAGAGAAGAGAACCAGAGAAATGCCAAAAGACTAAGCTCATAGGAGAAAAGCTTAGTGAGGTATCATGTAGCAGGGAGGACTTGTTACTTCAGAGGTTTTGTTGTAGCTCATGAATGTTGTTATGAGAGCTAAGAAAGAATATGACAAGGAAAATCAGAGGCACAAGGGAAGCACAGGGAAAAGAAGAGGAGTCAATTTTAGGATTTGAATGAGGCAGATATTTTTCTTTTATTGAATTTCGAATATTGATTTGAGTTTGAAGAATTAGTGAAAATGAACATGGAGAAACTTAGTAAAGGTTCAAATAAATTTCAGATGAGTCATGGAGTGCGTAGGATAAGTATTGCAGTGATGAGAGCAGAGTTGAATATACTACAGGAATGGTTTCAAGAGAAAGAGAATGAAGACTGAAGACATGGATGGAGAATAAGGAAATGGGTCAAGTGGAATCTATTGACATAGAAATGGAATGCTATGTTGATGAATAAACTTGAACAAATACATATTTCTTTGTTGGAGAATGAGAGACTCATAAGAATTCAGTCAAAGCAAAGAGGATTTGCTGAAACCCAGAAATTCCATGGTGGTAATTTGGTGCTTGAAGCATCAAAAGAGACAGAAAGGTCTGATATTTTTAAAACTGATAGTTTGTTTGAAAATGCAGGTATGGTACTAAATAAGGAATTTGTTTCCATAGAGACAGATAATGACCATTGTTATGATCAAGAAGTATTTTGTGAACCTGAAGGAAATTGGGATGATTGTTTTTCATTCCTTGAAGTTGAGTTTGTAGCTCAATTAGAGAAGGAAACAGTAACTAAAGAGACAAAATCCAAAGAAGTTGAGACCATAGAAACTGTAAGAAAGGAGGAAAGGACACCATAGAGAACATCAACTGTGTCGATGTGATTAAAAAAGAGGAATTACTCCTAGAGCATGGTGGAGAAAATTTCTTTACAGATATACAGAATTTGGTTGATAGTTCAAGTGATGATGATGGTGGAATTTCAGATTTAGTTCTTACTAATCTCAGCACAACAGAGTTACCTGGCAAAGTTATAGGTGCAGACAGTGAACTAGTTCGAGACTCATTCAAAATTTGGAAACCAGGGAAATGGGTATTCAAGTTTCCACATGCAGTTCACGAGTCTGTATTTTCAGAACAGAGGATGATGAGGTATGGAAAGTCGAGAATCATGTTTAATAATTCTTTGAAGATATTATGATGTGTCTTTAATGCTAGACTACATGATGAAGTTATTCCTTTGAAGGAACATCAACAAAAAAGAGTTTGGAATCCTGGAGGTAGCAAGTCATTTAGACTTGTAAATGTCACATTACTATAGAAAAGTGACAAACCTCATAGATAGGAGTATATGATTTTTTTTCTACATCGGGAGTCTGATGCAGGAGCATCCTACTCAGAATATTATTGTTCATTTTGGTTGATTTAGGGGGTGATATTTTTAATTATTTTTAGGAATCTTGTATAGATTGAGTAAGAAATCTATGCATGAGGTTTTCAGTTGTGAAATATTCTCAACTACGTGAGAATATCAGGGATAATTGATATGTATAAATCTCGTACAGATCTTAGGGATTACAAGATCCTCGAATATGAATTAGTTGAGTAAATTATGAGAAAAATCATGGATCTAGTATAATCCATAATTATGTAATTAATCTATAAATGTAAGCCTGTGAGGAGAATGAAAAGGAGAGAAGTGTTAGAGAGTGTTAGAGAGAGCTAAGTAGTGGTGAGAATAGATCAAAGCATGAGATGGTCTGAATGTATATGTAAATAATGTTATGAATGAAAGGAGTTTGTGTTAAAAACTTGTTCTGCGTGATATTTTATTATGTGATTTGGTTTCATTGATTCTCTAAATCGTAGGTTGAATCCTCTGTTAAATACAGAATATGATTTAGAGATAGAGTAAACTTGGTGGAAATGCTAAGTCCTGGCGGAACGAAGAAACCTTGACAAATTCGTGAGAAACCCAGGAGAAGATCTGAATCGTCCGATCAACAAATCCATTAGATTTAATGGTCATCGCATTCCAATAAACAAAAATGTTAATCAGAATAGAAGAGTAATCTTTGTAGGCTTAAGCAGTATCTCACGCGGTCTCAAAGCAGTAAGTGGTATTTTTCAAATTCACACGATTAACCTGAAGGGTTGAAATGTAGCACCGGAAAACCACTTTTCTCGTGTGCTCTTGACTTGTTATACATCATGCAAGACCCCACATGAGATTACGCGACATTCGTTGGATCAAGCGGGATTGATCAACGGTGAAGATAGGCCAAGTTAGCTGGCGAGCGGGTGACGCAATAGTCATTCGATTAGACAGGTCAGATATGATGGTAATCATGTCGGAAGATGCACACAGTTTAATCCAAAAAGCGGACATGATATTTTATGGATGGTGATTTAATCTAGTTGAATTCCAGATCAATCATAGTCATTCATTATGAAGGGACGAGATCTGACGGATATCGCTCCGGAAAATGCACATGAATTAATTTAATTTTCGGATGCGATAAGGTTTGAAATGGATTTTAATTTGTTTGGGATCCACATAAGAGATTAGGGTCTAATAGTTTAATTAAATAGGGGTTTAGTTAATTTTAATTCCCAAATTATGTAAAGTTGTAGTTTCGCTGCATCAAAATGGATCTTGAAACCCTAAAATGAGGGTCGTCGCCCTTATGAGGCTTAAAACCGTGATGATCGCCTGTTGCGCCATGTTAATCCAGTGATGGCATCGCTCAGTTCCCTTTCATACTCACGATGGTATCAAAAAGGAAGTTTTCCCAAATAGGATGAGAAGCTTTGTGATCTAGAATCTTCCAGAGCGACAAGCTAGAGGTGGTTTCACATAGATGAGGTCAAATCCTCTTAATTTGACCTCTTGGTATCATCCCTATGAGCTACCTCCTTGAGATGAGGGCCTAATCCTATCTTTAGAGGAGGCCTAACTCCCTCTCCCATCCTATAAATTCCTCCTCTCCCATTCCAAAATGGTTGATCTATGTCCATTTGCACCCCTATGCTGAGCTTGTCCTTAGAGGCTATTTATTATACTTGGAGAAGGAGTGTTTGGAGAGTTTCTTGGCTTGGATGTAGATTACCACTCAAGGAGAGCCTTTCAACGTCAAGGCTATGGTTGTAAGCTTCCATTTATTCTTTAAATAATAACACAATTGCTGGATCATCTTCCCAAAATATATATGTTCATGTATGTATTGGCTTGGCATTCCTTGATCAGCTAACTAGGTTAATATTGGATTTGCTATTGGTCTGTTCATGCTTCGTTGTCTCTTTATCACTTGTGTAGGTACATAAGTGCTGAAAGAAGTAGGAACAAGCCCGTGACATAAGAGGTTCGAGGATCTCAACAAACGAAAACAGAATAGCTTCAGAGCAAGGTAGGCAATCTCTCTTGTTCTACTTTTCAATTATGATCTAGGAAGATGTCTAGTTGATTGTCACTTTAGTTGCTAGAACCACTCATTGGGCTAGAGGGATCGTCTATGCCCGCAGAGAGGATTAACCTTGTCAATAATGTTAATAAGAGATTCTTTCCTCTTGTATCTGATGGGTAAATATACTTATTTACATGTGGTTTTTATGGTTGTTGCATCCTTGTTATTTCTGTTGGTTATATGCTGGTTATGAGCATTTTTTATGACAGTGATGATGTATGCCTCTCATTGTGTTTTGATTTTTCAATGAATGTACAATGAATATGTGACCTAATAACTGATAAATGCATCTAATGTGATAAGGAATCAATGCTTATTAGCAATTCTCAAATAACTATGAGTCCCCTATTCTCAAATATGTTGTTATGACCTGTAGAATGCATATTTGTGACATGTTAGACAAATTCTTATCATACCTATTAGGGGTCTAGTCAAGTATTTGTTTAAGTATTTGGATTAGGTTCATTGTTTCGATATTATTTATATTTTCTAGAAGTTTCATGAAGTTCTAGGCAGTGGACTAAGAGCTAACCCTCAAAAAGTGACACTGAATATGGGGTTGCTAGCTCTGAACTAAAAGAAAAAGTCCCCAGTTGCTGGCATGCCCTTGCTGTGGGGGCAACCTGAGGGTCTAAGTCACATGCATGCCCATGTCATGGGAGTGATGGAGGTTCTAGGTCAGTAAAATACTAATTTGTCTCAGAGGTTGATCACCTCAAAGGGTTGGTTGTCTTTCGATGATTTTGTAGCATGTGTAGAAGGTCAGATTGGTTGTGTTGTGTTGGTTCCAATATCACATCATAGTAGCCTCTCGTCATATTTTTACCCCAATAGATTGGTTAACTTTGGTAAATGTGGGAGGAGGGTGTTACAAGAATTCAGAGCATCAAAAGGCTATGAATTGAACTTCTCATTTTTTATCATTAGATGAATATCTAACACTTTCTTCCAATGAGCTACTAGTCTCTTGGAGTACATTTTTATTATTATTGAGATATCCTCCCTTTTCATGTTTATGATATTTTCTTCTATATTTGCGCTCTTCTTCATTTCCACTATCTTCTTCCACAATTAAAACATTTGAATGAAATCTTACCTTTGTACTTACCAATACTTGCAAAATCAGTTTCTTTTTCATCTAATTCATAGTTGGAGTAATAATAGGCATTATGTCCTTTTGTCTTCTTTACTTCTTTGAATGCCACTTCCTTTAAATCTAACCTCTCTTTTTCATTTTTCATTTCATAATACAATGAGAATTCCATGGAGTTCAACCATCTTTAGATTATATATATTTTTCATTTCTTCAATGGCTAAGACTTTTGCATTACATCTCAAGGGAAGAGATCTTAGCACGTTTTGAACAACTAATGATTCTTCAATATTTCAATAAATAATAGTATTATGATCTTATCTACGTCAAGAAATTTTTTTGCAATGTTTTCATCTTTATCCATCTTCAAACTCACAAATTTACTTATATGAGTTTGAAGATTTTCTCTCTTTATTTTGCATAACCTTCATAGTTGCTCTAAAGGCTTTCTCACATGTATTTTGCAGAATTACACTAGATTACGTTAACAAATTTTGATAATGTTAGGCCACACAAAATGACATTCATTTCTTTTGCATTACTTACATAACCCTTTTTAACAATGTTACCAACTTAACAAGAACTTTATTTCTCATTCTTTTGGAGGTTGCATCAAATCATGATTTTCATGTTGATTTTGAAAAATTGTGATGCAACATAACCCTTTTTTCATTTCAGGGTTAAAATTCCAATTTTTTTAACCATGACATTGAAAACCAAATATTATGATTATGAAAGACAGGAACAACCACAATGAAAATGCAAAAGTGGTGATGCAAAATCAACTCCATTTTTAAAGGATTAAAATTCAAACATTTTTCAATCATGGCCTTAAAGACCGAATACCATGATTAAAAAAGACATGAAAAAACATGTCGAAATAAAAAAGTGGTTATGCAACGTCACCCCCCTTTTTTATTGTTAAAATTCACACATTTTTCAGCCATGGCATTAAAGACCAAATATCATGACTAGGAAAACCCCTAAAACTTAGAACATAAAGTTTGTCTACCTATTCTTCTTTTTTTGCCTTTTTAAATGATTGTTTTTTAAGTGTTTATTTCAAAGTTGTCTAACTTAATTTTATTTTTAGGGTTAAATTACAATTAATTGACATTATAGCCTTGACCATTAGTACCTTTGAAAAAAAGACTTTGAATCTAAAAGTGACATTACATAACTTTTTTTTTAATCATTAATTATTTACTTTTTTAATAATTTACATTAAAAAGTTGAGGAAAAATTTATAAATATTTTTTCAAGGGGGAAAATCAAGTTTAAAAAATGCCTTTTTATTCTAAAAATATTGAAAAACACTAATTTAAAAAAAAAAATTAAGAGAAAATAATATTTTTCAAATGATAAAAAAACACTAAAAACTCAATAAATAAATAAATCTCTCTCTCTCTCTCTCTCTCTCTCTCTCTCTCTCTCTCTCTCTCTCTCTCTCTCTCTCTCTCTCTCTCTCTCTGATATAACATTTAAAATAAAAAATAAAAATGAAAATAAAAATTAACAAAAATAAAATAATTGTAAAAAAATATTAATATATTTTCAAAAAATTATAAAATAAAAATTGTAAATTAAAAATCATTAAATAAAAATAGAATTTTACATTTTGAAAATTATGAGATAAAAATTTAAATAAAAAGTTGAAAGAATAAAAACATTCAAATTTTAAAAAATTAAAAATAAATATAATTTAATTAAAAAAATGAAAAAAAGGGCAGACGGGCAATGCCTGCCATCATCCTCCCCCATGTACAAACCACAATAGTCCTATGTGTTTTGTGTGGGGGAGGGTGATGTTATGCATCATCCTCCCACACACAACACAAACAAAACACTATGTTTTTATTTATATGTATATATTTTTTTATTTTTTTTTAATTAATTTATTTTTATTTATTTTTTATGCAAAGTTTATTTGTTTCTTTTTATTTTTTTAAATACTTTTATTTAATCTTTCGTTTTGTTTTATATATTTTATTTTATTTTTAATAATTTTTCTTATGATTTGTTTTCCTTTCTTTTTTTCCTCATTCAATTTTTGTTTTTTTCCTTTGAAAAAATTAATTATTTCAATATATTTTTTTAAATATATGTATACTTAAAATAAAATTCTATGGATTTTTTTATTATTGGTTTTTTTTGTAAATTTAATTCTATTAATTCCCATAAAAAAAAAATCACATCACAAAACCATAAACTTCAAAGAACAATTTCTACATTCTTGGTTTCAAATACCATGATGATTCATGGGTTTCCTTTCCCCCCATTCTCCTACAAACATCAAACCATCCTATATTGCTATCTGAAACAACTGGGGATAACACAATTTCCTCATTTTTTTGAGAAATTTCGAAAGCAAGTAGCTTGGCTAAATTCGCAAGTTCTTTCTCTCTATCAAAATGATCAAACCCATGGTTGCGCTTTTTCCTAGAAATTGCATGCACAATTATAGTTGTTTTTCTTTCATTGTCCTATGTTGAAAGGATTTCCTCTTATGAGGTTTGCGACTATGATACTGGAGGCTGACCTGAGTTGTCCAAAGATGTCTTCTATTGTTGGGAGATGTTCTTCTTTTAACCTACAAAATTCTTGGTACATGTTACTACCTTTGGGTCTATCCATCCATGACTGCTTATCTTCGAAACCCAATTTTAGAAGCCCCCTTTTGAAGAGGGACATGCATTTTGAAGGTGCCTAGGTTGTTGGCATTTTATGCATCTGAAAGCAGTATTTTCCATAATCTAGTGGTTGGGTATATTCCTTACCCTCCCACTTGAGGATGTTTTTATCTCTTAATCCTTCACTAAGGTCCACTTCCACATAAATGCAGACAAAAGTGACGATACCTTTTTTCAATCTTTCGTTGGAGAGTGTTTGGAGTCTTGCGTGGTAAATTTTTCTTATTGACGTTTTAGGCTAAGTATCACAAGAAAACCTTCTTTTGGTATTCAATATTTTTAAAGAAAACTAGGAAATCATTTCGAGAAAAATAACTAATCTATATTCTAGGAGTAGTTTTGGTGAACCCAATCCTAAAGGGCAGATTCCAAAGGCCAAAATCCATTAAAATGACAAATAATTTCTTGTCGTTTATATTCTATCATCCTTATCTTGTTAATTCCATCATTCACCTTTAGCGTTGGGGAATTTGAAGAATGTTAAACCACAAAAGCCTGACCTAAGAGAACCCTCAGTTTCTAGGAATTAGGATCTAGCTTTAGGACATCCTTGAAAGTCATAGGCTTCGAAGTAGTGGATGCCCCACCACCCGTGCAATCTCCTTTAAAACCTTCAACTAAAGAGATACCGGTATCCTTTTTTATGCCATAATATTTGAGTCCTGTTTCCATCATCAGTTGCCTTCATTCGAATAGGAGTCTCATTTCTTGCACAGGGATCCCTAAACATCCCGGAGTTTGGCAGCAAGCATAACTATGATATCAATTGTTGACATCTTGATATAAAGAGTCCCCTAGTAAAAGACCTTACAAATACTAAGAATTCAAGTAGATTTGTAACTAATGGTCTTTTCTTTTCTCGAACTAGTTGAGATGAAGAACTCCCCAAGAGCTCCAACAGGCACACAAAGTGAGGGATAAAAGTGGGACGAAAATCCTGATCATGTAGAAACATTTTGTAAAACATTTTTCAAACACTACCTATGCAACACCATTTGACTTGTTTAGAAAATTTCAAAAACAATTTGAGAGCAATAAAAAAGCTTGAGTATTTTCCCAACACAACATCAAGCAAGAACACCATAGCCTACTCGTAGACAAGGCTATAGCCTATAAGTTCAATGTCGCCTTAATTTCAATTTCATGTGTTATTAACTAAGGGTTTTGATGCCCTTGAATTGCCTGGATTCTCTTGGCCTACAAAAATACCCTCACTATTATAGATTTCTCCAACCATCATCAGTATCTGAAGACATGTTTGGAGAGCTTACTCAAGGACCCACTAGAAAGCTCCACTACATCATCTCTACCTATGCTGCTGAGGAGGAAAGGTATCTCCTCTCCCCCTTCATTTCCTTGGTCCAATAAAAAATTGAGTTCTAATATGTCATTTTTCCAATGGAAAAGAACCCATGGTAGACACCCTAGGTGAAAAGCGGTGATACACACATGAACCTATTCTTTTTCCCAAGATGTCGCTGCCACACCATGAACTAGAGACAAAATCACTGATGCAAAAGCTATTTTTTCCTAGAAGGTATAATGTCCATAAGATAAAATAAATTAATCTTTTAAAATTCCTTACATGTTATTTTATTTTGTTTTAATTTATTTCAATTTTTTTAAATTACCTTTTTTTATTTAATACTATTTTATTAATTATTTAATTAAAAAAAAACCCTCATGTCATTTTTTTAAAGGGTGTTTTCCATGATTGTTTTTGTATACTAAAGATGTTATAAGCCATAGTTAAAAAGTACTGGAATTTTAGTGCTCCATAAAAAATGGGTCATGTTGCCCCTAGGGGACAACTTAATCGACAATCACTGTGATATGAATTCTTTGTGAAGTATGTGGTTCGAGGTTCAAATCCCCTTGACTAGCCATGTGGGCCATGTGTTGGGGTGTGCATGTGTTCACATAGAGGTATAGTGGTAGCGGATGGAATCGACCCTGTGTCACATGAGTATGAGCCAGACCTGGTTGTTTATTCCTCTAGATATGTCAAAAAGGGGGGACAAGTTGTATTAGGTGAGGATCTCAAAAGAGCTATAATTTTAGCATTTAAAAAAAATTGCACTTGATAGAATTACTCGTTTATTTAGGTGTTAATTTTTAAGGTTTTTTGAGTCACGATATTTTGTTTATAATGCCATAGTTGAAAGAGGTTGAAATTTTAAGGTTTTTGTACTCATGGTTTTTGTTTTTAATTCCATTGTGGAAAAATGTTAGGATCTTAGGGATTTTTGGATCCATGCTATTTGACTCTTAACGCCATGGTTGAAAATTGTTGGAATTTTAAGGTTTTCCATGACCATGATTTGGTTTCTAGTGCCATAGCTAAAACTATTGGAATTTTAACTTGACAAAATGGGGTGATACAACATAACACTTTTCAATTTCATGTTGTTTTTCATGTTTTTGCACAAAAATAAGGGCTTTTTGGGCTAGAGTTCTTGTTTTGAGGTTACAATTCTCATTAAGTCGGTAAGATTAATTTTTATTGTCTAAATTGGCTGGGGTGAATTGTTGGAACTCGATACCCATCCTCAAGAGATGGCCATATTGTGTCAACACCAAGGTCTGACATCAAATAGTTCCCAACCCTTATTTTTCATGAAGCATAATCGGTTCCATGAAATAGTGGGACTCTAATTGAGAAAGAACCATCCTAATTGGAAAATTGGTCCTTTTGAGATCTTCCTTCTAGATGTTAAGGTGATTTTGAATGAACCTGATATAACTCTAGTTGTTGGATTGACAAATATACTAAGGGATGATCAATATATGCCATTATTTTTTATTCAAACATTCAAACACCATAAAGCATCAATCTCATAAATTGAACATGAACACAAGATATATGTAGAAACCCTTACAAGATAAAACCACAAAACTTCTTAAGATGAAAGGTCTTGTAGGCACAAACCTATTTCAAATTTATAACCACCCTTTCTACTACTTTGTAGGCACCAACCTACAAGAGACACCATCTCACCAAAAATAAGGGTTTTTTGGGCTAGAGTTCTTGTTTTGATGTTACAGTTCTCATTAAGTTGGTAAGATTATTTTTTATTGTCTAAATTAGTTGGGGTGAATTGTTGGAACTCGATACCCATCCTCAAGAGATGGCCATATCATGTCAACACCAAGAGACATCAAATAGTTCCCAACCCTTATTTTCCATGAAGCATAATCGGTGCCATGAAATAGTGGGACTCTAATTGAAAAATAACCACCCTAATTGGAAAATTGGTCGTTTTGAGATTTTCCTTCCAGATGTTAAGGTGCTTTTGAATGAACCTGATATAACTCTAGTTGTTGGATTGAAAAATATACTAAGGGATGATCAATATATGTGATTATTTGTTTATTCAAACATTCAAACACCATAAAGCATCAATCTCATAAATTGAACATATAACTGTTGGGCATGGAATCTCCCTAAGGCATGTTTTGGGGCTCAAACCCCAAGTTTTGACTGAATCTTGCTGTAAAGCTCCGCAAATTGTGGACGCGGGGTGTGAAAGTATGATAGAGTGACAAGGTTGTCCGCCCTAGTTTTGTAATGTAATGTCGGCCAGATAGACCTACCCATGGTCCTCAGACCATGGGATTGTATAAATAGAGAGGGGCTCTAAGTAAAGAAGGGAGAAGTAGGAAAATGTTTAAGTGATTGAGTCACAATTTGAATTGTGTCTTTGGGTTGTAGAGTAGGA
Source organism: Pinus tabuliformis (assembly GCA_031772625.1). NCBI lineage: Eukaryota > Viridiplantae > Streptophyta > Pinopsida > Pinales > Pinaceae > Pinus > Pinus tabuliformis. Next base: position 192,394,992 of record CM062807.1, on the reverse strand, counting down.
GAAGGCTCTACAGCTAAGTGCATAGAGGCCTAGTAGTCCGCAACTGAGTGCACAGACCCCTGCAGCTGAGTGCGCAGGGTGAAGTCGAGTCTATAACTGAGGAAGGAATTAATAAAGAGAAGTTTTGTCATAATTCTGTGTAATTGTTCTTGGGTTAATGCATGTTTGATATAATTTTCAAATATACTATTTATTTACTGCGCACACCTGTATGAATGTTTTATGTTGTTAAGTATAACTTAAAGCACGCAAGTAGGCTAACATAATCAACTAACATTGGAATACCAGTAAGGTCTTGGTTAATAATGTAGAGCACAATGTTCAGCCCGTAGGTAGGGCCACGCGAAGGCAGTATATCAGGCTGCGAGGTATGGGAAAGTGCGTGAAGCAACCTGTGTGCAAGGTCAAACCACGAACCACTTGAACTCATCAGACATCTCCAGGGTGCAGAAACCTGGTTCTAGCACCCTCCCGTACTACTTCAGGTGAGACCTCAATCCGCGCTCTGTGGACTGTTGCCGAAAAGACCAATAGTACCAAGATTTGTTTGGATAACTTAACTCTGAACCTAGGTCAGGCCCAAATAAGCCAACAAATGGTTATGTTGTCGGGACTAGGATTTGCATAGAGATGTCCTATCACTGGAATCCGACAAAGAGAGGAATTTAATATTGGTTGGACAGAAAAATTCATGAGTTCACAGCACAAGAAAACAAGAATCCACAATTATCAAAGGAAGAGTGGTTAGATTGCTACTTATATACTGAAATCCATGAAATTTTCTTTGCATCCTTCCCTATTGAGTTGTACGAGTGGATCGCAAAGTTAGCAGGTGGTCAAGGAAGGTGTAAAGTCAACAAACCTATTGTGTGGACTCCAAAATTGGTGCGTAGACTGGAAGTATCAGAAGATAAGATCGCGCGCACTGTGGATCACTGGCTCAATCAAATTATCGGAGGATTTATCACTGAGTTCACGGTAGACACTTCAGTCAGCTATAGCGAGGCAGAACGATGCTTCCTCAAAGGACCGCGAGGTAAGTACATTAAATCTTTGAACACTTGGATTAAAATGCTACTATGTGAAAAGTGGGTTACGCGAATAAATTGATGTTTTGGGCTACACGGAGTGGGAGGATCTACAGAAATGGAGGTAGCGCAGAACTAGAAACTAGCCCCTTGATTTCACCTCCACAAGAAAGTGAGGAAGAGATTGTGAAGGTTTCACCAAGAAGTGCGATCAGTTTGATAAAGCAGTGAATTCTGCGCATACCACTCCCACCTACACCACCACCAGTTTCACCATATTCACCCCCATCTTCACCCACACCACCTCCGCCACCACCATAGTTCAATACGGCAAGCGCGATAAAGTTTCTGATGTTCAAAGGAGTAGGGAATGAAGATTCAGACCAATTTTGGTTCATGGTAAGGGCTATATGGGAAGCACAGAGAGTCACGGATGATAATATAAGGAAAGCAACGCTGGTCAGTGCTCTACAGGATCATGCACAGACTTGGTACATTAAGCATTCTAATGAAAATTCGAATGTAGGGATCACAGATATCCAAGCTGCACTTAACAAGGAATTTAGCAGGCCAAAATCAGAGACACATTCGATCATTGGATTTAAGTAAATCACGACGCTTCCAGGTGAGACCCCTTGGGAGCTGGATCAGAGAGTGAAGTGTACAATTTGTGAAGCCAATATGACCATGACAGATGGGCAACACCGCGCATGGTTTGTAGCGTCGCCAATGCCGCATCTAAGGAATGTGTTGTCACAGCAGAAGCTAACCAGTCAGGCCGAGGCCTTGGAGATCGCAATGAGACTGCATGAGACCCCAATACAAGATCCTAACCTAGGAGTTCAACAAATCCATGCGCAGTTGAAAAACTTGTGCCTTGAGATGCAGAGTTTGAAACAAAATAGGACAACTTGCCCAAAAGCGCACGAGGAGGTATGGTACATAAAATGCAAAGGCCAAGGACATGATAAGGACCATTGTCTAGTCTTTGCAAACAACCTGGTGGGAGGAGGACCAATGCCATTGAGCCTAGAGGCACAAGTAGGACTGACCGTGGCACTTACATTATTGTGTGCAATTTGTTAGATAGGAGGGAAGCATGCTACAGATAACTGCCATCTATTACAGAAGTGTATGCAGAATTCCCAACAGTTGTTCTGTAATTTCTGTAGGTTAGTAGGCCACGATGAGCGCACCTGTAGAAGTTATGAACTGATGATGGATTGGACTCCTACCTACAGAGTTCAAACTGAAACACGAGCCCTCGATCAAAATGCAGGGATGGCGCACACTAGATTTCAGGGGTGTGGATGAGGTCGAGGTGGAATGAGACCAGGAAGAGGTCACAAATAGTTGATATGTTACAATTACAGAGGGCCAGGGCATTATGCCTGCGATTATACAAATCCAACGAGACCATCATGCTTATATTGTACCCAGTTTGATCATGAGATGGAGGATTGTCCCACACTGATAAAGAGGTTGCACGATAAAGGAGAACTCCAACCTCCCCCGACTCAGAACATGCAAATGATGAGGTCTGAGCCAAGCGAGGAAGACTCGAATGTAAATATCATGCTCTGAAGTGGTATCACGACAGGAGATGACAAAGGTAAGTAGCCCAAAGAAAGTGCTTGGGTTCACAAGGCTCCAACAAAGGAACCAAAATTTGATTTAGAGCACGCTAAGGAGACATTCATGGAAGCTAAGAAGAGATTCACAGGTGCCTCCACTTCAGGAAGTAAAGACAAACTAGAACCGGAAATGGACCCATAAATGCTCACTACATTTTTGGAGACATGCATGAAGCTGTTGCGTGACAGAAAAGCTATGAAGGGCCTGCAAGAACTCGTCACTAGATGTGCTAGAACCATGCCAGGAGAACCACGCGTAGTCCGGAAGCTCGGGAAGCACACAACACGAACAGGAAGAGAGATGAGATTGACCACGTAGATCAGGGAATATGAAATGGATCAAGTGATTTTGGATCTAGGATCGGATGCGAATGTCCTACCAAAGTAGACATTGGAGCGCATGGGCAAGCTTGCGATGAAATGGTCTCCTATTCAATTTCGAATGGTGAACTAGAAAAATATCCTACCTATGGGAAGATTGTAGGGAATAATGGTAGATATCGAAGGTGTGAGCGCACTTGCAGATTTCGAAGTGATAGAGATTGTTGATGACGAAAATCCCTATCTTACTCTACTAGGAATATATTGGACCACTGATATAAATGGAGTGATAAATCTAAAGAAGAGCAAGATGATTTTCGAGAAAATGTCACTACGCGTAGTGGTATCTTTAGACCCTGTGGAAGGATCGTGCTACACAGAGACAGTGCGTGACTATGATAGCGATGATGATCTAGATTGTATTTATAATATAACCACGTGGGAGCAGGACTGGGTGAATCCAACACTGGATGGCAGGCTCTCGTGGGAGTGCGAAAGCTCCTGCACCTCAAATTCGGACAAAGAAATAGAACGATGGCAAAACCGATTACACAAGGTAACCACGTTCAACTGTAACATGATGACAAGGTCATTGCACTGCATGGAAACATAGGTAGTAGATATGCCTATGTATGACGGGTTGAGTGAGGTGGATGATTTCCTAAACAAATTTGAAAGGGAAGTAATGGAACAGCAGTGTTTCAACGCTTTGAAATGGGTGCTATGTGCTACACCCGCAAGATGGTCGGGTACGTATCAAAGTTGAGGATTGGCGCGAATGCAGAAGGATGATGCACATGTGGTTTGGAAAGCCTCAGATGCAGATGAAAGCCAATTATCACAGACGAAATAGCCTGCACGCCCACCTTTCCAGATGGGTACAGGCCTGTGGTGTGCAACTTGCATGAACACACATTGTCCTCACGATAGGAAACATGACCAACAAGCAGGAGTGGGCAAGACAATGGTGTGAATGACCCCTCCAGTTGGGACCAGGAAGTATGGTAAGACCAAGCACACAGAAGCATATTCATGGAGAAGCTTTTAAAAAAGTACGCGAAGCACTGAACACGGTCCACCATGTGAAATGAACTGACTGGGACCTGTGCATACCAGCAATTCCCTGGGCTTATAGGACCATGTGCAAAACCCTAACTGTGTGGGCACTTCGGTAACTGGAGTATGAATTGAATGTCGTAATCACTATGGAGCACGCAAAGCCTAGTCTGCACATAGTATCACCAGTAGATATGATGGTTCGCGAAGCCCGAAAAGAAGGGATCACTCAACTGCAAGAAATAGAACGCATGGGACTTGAGGAAGAAATCCAACAGGGAAACCTTAGGCTCCTCAAACTTGAATAAGAAAGGGTACGGTTAAGGAAGAAAAGCGCTTTGATGGACGTGGATGTCAAGAAGATGGAGAACAAAATAAAGAAAGATTTTCTCGGCAAAAAGGCTAGAATGGTAAGGCAGGGTGTGTGCGATCACGATGACAGGGTTAAGGCCTATTGTCGCAAATTGATTAGTCTAATGCCTTGGCTTGGACCACATATTGCTAAACATAATGACCAGGGCAGCACATTGCAAATAATAAAGTACACGATGCCGACCATAACAATAAAAGGTAGAGATTCTCCAGGCAACATGATGAATGATCGTATGAAACTTTTCATGGGTGGTGCGACCACTTGACTAGCCGATGGAAGGACAATATTAGCACTCCATGCAGTTGAAAGGGAGCACAGGACTATAAACTATTCTACCCGGGAGCTGCACGATATTGGATATGCGCGTAGAAGCAAAGAGTGAAAAGGTCTGTGACTACGCACGGGGGGGTGTGCTTCCACGCGATTTGGCCAGAAAGTGACCGTTGTAGTCGCTATTCATGATGGGATGCTCAACTTGAGGCCAAATGGAGTGGGCGGCATGCATTTAAGACATGATTTATGGGTAAAATCTAGGAAAATTTGCCACCAAGGGAGCATTAATGAACCAGATTTGGGTGTAACGGTCGAATTCAAATTCCAGAAACGCTATAAAATACAAAGGGCTACCCAGCAAACAACACTTGGTCATTTGCGAATTGAGCGGTCGAGCAAAACCCTGATTGTTGTGAGCCAAGCATTGATTAAGTCCCTGAATTCGTGAGTGATAGATTGCTGCATAGATACAATGTCAAAAACTAAGGATGGTATGGAGATAGTAGAAGTGACTGCCAAGGAGGCCGCGCATGCCCTAACTGTGGGGGATGTTCCAGAAGGTGCCAGGATTGTGGCAGAAATCCCAAAATCACCACACACACCAAGACCCAAGAAGGACAAACAAGCAATGGCTCCCATACGCATGTCCCTGTGGAACCCGCTGCGCAGCAAACTATCGATGGAGGAGAAAGGGAAAGTCGTCACTATAGAAACAGACGAAGAAGAAGAATATCTATAAGATCTTATCATCATAGAAGAAGAAGATGAAGGCATGGAGGTGGATGCTTAGCCTACGCACTCTACGAAAAAACTGTTCACCTATGTCCCCCCGCGAAAAGGGAAGGCCAAAGTGCCCAAGGAATTGGATGAGACCAAGAGCTGGCTCCAGGCCCCGCTCCTCCCAGATGGCATTATGTTTGAAGGCACGCACCTGGGCCACGTGTCGAGCCTGAAATTCGAAGATTGGGACCTCGTTGACCACGAGAAGTTTCCTCACCTTAAGACCAAGAACCTTATGAAGAAGAACACCAAAGGGGGGGGGGTGACAACATTAGAGCCACGAAAGTGGTTGCGCAAAGTGGAAAAGGCTAGGTTGCTGAACCTATTCTGGGTGCTGCATTTCCACCGTACCCCAATAACCATTTTCATCATCAAGCAACTGCTCTGCCTGGTGCATGATGGGTTTTTATGGCTAGACGAGCCCATCCCCATCACGGCAGACTTGATTCATAGCATCTCCTGGCTTCCATACAAAGTAGAGGACCCCGCAACCATATTGGAAGGGAAGGGCAGTGATTTGGCCATCGTAGAGGCCATGAAGAAAACGTACAAGCTGGAAAAGAAGAAGAAGGGCTATGCCATCTCCAGCACCAAGGACAAAGCAGTATGCGTGGCAACCTAAATCTTGGCAAGAAATTTATGCGCAAGTGCCGCGTAGACGAGGTACCTATGCTGGTGGTCGCACTCGCCAATTAGTGCGTAGAGGGGGTCCAATTTAACTAGTCTGAATTCCTCTACACAAAATTTTTAGAGAATTGCCACAAAGCCCAGAAATAGGGAAAAATGTTCCACTATGCATGGTTGTTGTTATCCATAGTGCTCGTAGCTGGGGAATTGCCAGAGGATAGTCATTTCCCCGTAATTGACAGAGATTTACTAGAGGCCGAAAAATACGCTTCGCTCTGGGCCACAAAGGATGCTAAAAGGATATGCGACAACAAGATCTTCTGGGTGTTCATGGAGATGAACCTTAGAATTTAGATCAACTGTAAGCCGCAGTTGTCACCCATGGTTTACAATAGTCTGCAGAGTTTTATAGAATTTAAGGCAGACATGCATAACATATATATCAGGGTGCATAAGGACTTGAATAAACAGTGGACAAAGCTACCCTTTGTAGCCACCGATGACACCATTTTCAATGTTCTGGAGGCATGGTCGCCAGAATGGCACACCCCAGATATTGCAGAAATCAAGAATTCGGCAGCACAAAAGAAGAAAGATGAGGCCAAGATGCGCCTCCCACAATTGCTCAAAAAATGAAGGAAGGAAACAGCAGCAACAGAAGTGTGGACAGTGTGGGATGCGTCATAGAAATAAGCTGAGCAGAAAAAGGCCGCAAGAGCAGCAACAACACAGGAAGTATCCGTGAAGGTGGGCGAGAGCCAAAAAATGCCTTCATAGGGGCAGGAAGCAGAGGAATAAGAAAGAGAAGGAGGCATGGACCCATGAACCACGTCAACACAGCTAAAGTGCCAACACCCAGCAGAGTGGGCAGGGTCACGGAAGAAGGTCAAGGCCTCGAAATTGTCCATTGACCCGATCACCCTAACCGAGGGTGATCTACATGACATTGGTGAGATGGTACGCAATGTCACCAATGAGGCTCTCCAAGATTTCATGCAGGAGAACCAGATTGTGTTGGGGGCCCTCAGAGCGCAGTTGCAGGAATTACAGGCATGCCCCCCCAGGTTGGTACCCTTTTGACCAACTTCGTAGTTGGATCCATGGCAGTAGAGCAGATGTTGCGTGCGCAGATGATGCACATAATAGTGCTGCTAGAAGGGGCACTAGTGACATCAAATGAGGCCAACATGCCTTTGGTTAGCATGCTGAAAGGTCACAGTGTTAATCTAGCTTCCCTCCCGCATGAGACATTATATGTGTTGTAAGATGGGATAACTGTAGAGCTACGAGCTAGGGAGAGCCACGTGCTCCATGTCCTTAGTGAGCAGAAAATAAATATGGAACAACTAAGCTTGCAGCGCGACGAATTAGTGTCACAAAATCAACATCTAGTACAGGTGATAGACGACACTTGCCAAAGCATCCCGGAGCTGGCCATCCCAGCAAATATACCAGTAGAGGCGTGGATCCACAACTTAGCAGCATGGGTCCATGAGGCCAGAGAGGAAATGACAAAGGTTTAACTAGAGTTGAATCTTCAAATTGCCGAGCTGCAGTTTAAAGGCGCAGCCATCCACTCCCCTAGAAGTCAGAGAATAGTGTGCTAGCACTCTCACAACAGGATTGGAGGAAATCAGAGGTGCAGAGTGAGACTACACCAGAATGTTGGAAGAATCACTTGGTGTCCTCACAACTCTGCAGGAGGACCCCAACATCCAGCGCTTAGAGACAGAAGTGCAGAACTCCAACAATAGTATGACAATGTCTAAGGAACTACATAGACAGTGGTCCTCACCCAGAGGCTTGTGCGGATGCAGCAGGCTAAGCCACTGAAGGAGCAGGTGGACATAACACGACATAAGGAAGCAGTCCTAAAAGTGTGCGTCCAGCCTTGGATTGACAAGGACTTCACCATCATGGTAGAAATCAAAGGCAAGCTCACACACATTCAAGGGATGCACACATTGATGTAGAGAAGCACTCCCAACACAGAGGTCTCAGAACAACGTATGTAACAGATCCAGCAAGCAAGAGCTCAGTGCACTGCTAACCTCCACGTAGTTCGAGAACAGTTGGTGGGACTTTGCGCAAAGATCGTCGCACCGATAGAGTGACTCGAGGGCGAGTCACGATGTTTGTGTTGGGGGCCTGTTGGGCAAGGAATCCCCCAAGGCATGTTTTGGGGCTCAAAGCCCAAGTTTTGAAAGAATCTTGTTGTAAAGCTCCGTGAATTGCGGGTGCAGGATGCGAAAATATGATAGAGTCATAAGGTTGTCCACCCTAGTTTTGTAATGTAACGTTGGCTGGATAGCCATACCCATGATCTGCGAACCATGCGATTGTATAAATAGAGCAAGGCTCTAAGTAAAGAAGGGAGAAGTAGGAAAAAGTCTAAGCGATTGAGTCGCAAGTTGAAGTGTGTCTTTGGGTTGTAGAGTAGGAGAAGGCTCTGTAGCTGAGTGTGTAGAGGCCTAGTAGTTCGTAGCTGAGTGCACAGGGCGAAGTCCAGTCTGTAACCAAGGAAGGAATTAATAAAGAGAAGTTTTGTGATAATTCTCTGTAACTGTTCTTGGGTTAATGCATGTTTGATATAATCTGCAAATATACTGTTTATTTATTGCGTACCCCTGTATGAATGGTTTATGTTGTTAAGTATAACTTAAAGCACGCAAGTAGGCTAAGATAATCAATTAACATTGGAATACCAATAAGGTCTTGGGTAATAACGTAGAGCATGGCGTTTAGCCCCTGGGTAGGGCTACACGTAGGCAGTATATCAGGCTGTGAGGTACAGGAAAGCATGCGAAGCAACCTGCGCGCAGGGTCAAACCGTGGACCACTTGAACTCATCAAACATCTCTAGGGTGCGGAAACCTGGTTCTAGAATCCTCCCATACTACTTCGGTTGAGAACTTAGTCCACGCTCTGTGGACTGTTGCCAAAAGGGCCAGTAGTATTGGGATTTGTTTGGCTAACTTAACTCTAAACCTGGGTTAGGCCCCAATTGTCTAAATTAGTTGGGGTGAATTGTTGGAACTCGATACCCATCCTCAAGAGATGGCCATATCATGTCAAAACCAAGAGACGTCAAATATTTTCCAACCCTTACTTTCCATGAAGCATAATTGGTGCCATGAAATAGTGGGATTCTAAATGAGAAAGAACCATCCTAATTGGAAAATTGGTCCTTTTGAGATCTTCCTTCCAGATGTTAAGGTGCTTTTGAATGAACCTGATATAACTCTAGTTGTTGGATTGAAAAATATACCGAAGGATGATCAATATATGTCATTATTTGTTTTTCAAACATTCAAACACCATAAAGCATCAATATCATAAATTGAACATGGAACACAAGATATATGTAGAAACCCTTACAAGAGAAAACCACAAAACTTCTTTATATGAAAGGTCTTGTAGGCACAAACCTATTTCAAATTTATAACCACCCCTTCTGTTACTTTGTAGGCACTAACCTACAAGAGACACCATCTCACCAATCCCCTCTAATTTGTAGACACCAACCTATAGGAGACACCAAATTGATATATGTGTTGAATCAATTATGTAGTCCTCTTTTCTTTGTAATATGATCTGCTCTTCTCTTAACAACTTTGCAATCTACCTTACACTAGGTCACTTACTTCTTTGAAATCTACTTATCTTTCTCACTAATATGCTTGACAATTAGCCCTTCACAACTTTGTAATCTATTAGCACTAGCCTCTGTCTTGCTCTATTCCTCAAATGAACTATGTCCTACTCTATTATTTAGCTTAGTACTTTATATTTCATTGCACCGGTAGCTTCCTTCACCCAAACAAACACCACTATGTTGTACTAGCCTAATATCTTCAGACTATCAGAGTAGGCACTTCTTTTAGTATAATTTTCAAAAATATGCACTTACAATTGAGCACCTATAGACCAAATTTATTAATTCCAAATACATATGAAGAGATTATATGATTTTAGAGCTCTCAGTTCTCTAAATCTAGTTCAAATACTGTCAATAACATAAACACCAAATTTCACATTACCATGCATTAGTATATATAAACTTCAAGTTAATTTATTTCATGATATCGAGAAGAACCCCAAGTTTCCTTAATAGTACAAATCCCCACAAAATTAAGGTATTTCTAGTATGGTAAATGAAAACACTCTTTGTCTGATGTTTTCGATCTTCTAGTCAATTAACAGACTCAAGAAATTTAGATAATGGTATAATCAAAGTATTCAATACTCTGCACTTAAAACTTCCAATATTTGATATGTTTGGGAGCTCCAATCTCTAGGAATATAATGTGGCATTTTTGCAATAAAGTTCAAATACCATGAACGTGGGTTCAAATATAAAGTTTTAGATTCATATCATTATATTAGGAGGAACCCAAATTTCCTTAACATTAAAAAATCCCACAAAACAGGTTTTTCTTTCAGGTATGAGCAACAATAATAATTATATTGACTACTAGCTAATTCAACATTAGATGATTTCTTAGGCACTAATATATCAAGGATTTCAATAACCACTTCACTTTTGTTTCTCCTACTAGATGATATGTTGAGGAGTCTAAGCCCTAGGTGTTATAACCATGTACCTTTATAACCAGGTGTTGGGACCAAGCACTTGCAAAGGCTTGAGATATCGATGCATTTAATAAGACTTAACCTCTAAAACTCTCTCTATCCAATATGCCAAGGGATATAAAACCATAGGTGCTACAACTTAGCACCTCATGACCATGAGTGGAAACCAAGGGCTACTTGATACCAGATATTTAAGAAAATATATGCATCATCTTAACAAATAGAACAATAAGCTGGTATGTTAAGGGCCTCAAGCAATGGGTGTTACACCTTATCGCATTCTACAACCAAAGGATGTGACTAGAGGCTAAGGATATCATATATCTAAAATTCATCGAATATACACTAAAATAAATAAGAAAGTAAATGCTTGCTACAAAGGAAAAGGCCAGGTGGGATCTAGAAGTAGAACTGTGATATCAGTATATCAGTGTATCAACCAAACCAGAAACAAAATTTTGTGATTACAAAAACAATGAGGCCTGATGTGGAAATTTGCAAATGAAACTTGCTACCAAAGCTTTGGCTACCCATAGAACATATGTTTATTGATATAAAATTTTCAATCCATTAATTAAGGTTGATCGTAAACTGCCATCGATATTCCACTAGACAGTTTGTCACAAGAGATCTAATAATATTATATTAAAACTTTAAAAATTCTACACTATTATAGTTTATTAAACTTTAAGATTTGTCGATTTAACTATAATTAGTGCATGCATGTGAATGGAAATTATGTAGAAAAGTAGAGAATGACAAAATAAGCGCACACACACACACACACACAAGACAAAATATATGCTCTCTAGGAAACCCTTTCGAGAGAAAACCCAATTGGAAGGTGAGGTCACTTCGCTCTCTTTCTCTGTCTGCAAATATGGTTGTAGGTACACAGAAGTAATGCCTATGGCCTGTGGGCTGATATATTGCACAAATCCTCTCTATTTTCTCTACCTCCTATATCTCTTGGCTAACTTTTCTTAGCTATGGAACTAAATGCTCTCGAAAGAATGGAATGCCTCTTCTTCTTAGTGGCCCAGTTATAACACAACCCGATAGCCTACTAGTGGCTAATTTTGACTACATCAACTCTTAACTAGAGTTAAAAAATAGACTCTTCTAGATTATTTTATATCAAAAAAACATGGATAGCCCCCTTTCCATGAATAATGGGGGCTGACACGACATCCTCTCGAACTATAGGTGTGAAAACAGGAAGGTCAATTTCTGAGTGGCATAACGTTTGCATACAAACTCCGATTGATCTGCTTCTTGTGTTGTTGGAAGGGTATATGTGTATAGAATAGTATAAAAAGGTGCCATGCGTAGGTGGAAAATTCCCCCCCCCCCCCCCCAAAAAAAAAACCATCGTTTGATGCCTCAGAACGCTCGCAGAAGGCTTCAGACCTTGTTTTGCCAAACTGGGTCCTGCCAGTAAAAACGGTCCCTTGAGTTGATTCCTCCACTTTTTCCACTCTAAATGCATTGAGATGGATGAAAAAAAATATAATGATCTGATTTGGATCAAAGGTAGGGTAGAAGATATAAACATTTTGTGAGGCAAATCATAGTATAACAAAATTTGATGCTTTTCTCAATAATTTAACTTATAGTTAGTTTCACACCTCGAACCAACTGCTCAATCCTCTTCTCCTCAATCTATCTCTTCTTCTTGCCTACATGGCTCTTGTCATAATAGATCTCATGATTTTGAGCTTTATATTCTTATACATCTTCATCAAACTTCATATTTCGTACTACTCCTTAGATAGGTTGACGTTCTTTTGATTACTGACTCACATCTCCTCCTCAATAACACTCACCCATCCAGTTATATATAGAATTTATCACTTAAGCTACATGAAATTTTCAATGTGGTATCCTAGATTCATGCTTGTTTTAAGGAGCTGACTGGAACGCAACCAGGTCGATGCTAACTTGGGTCTGATATTACTTAGCTCCACGCTTCCACTACATGGGTCCATTATACCTCTTACTGTGGGATTCCTCTCTAACACATTGAACTTTAGAAATCCTATCTAAATTTAACATATATACAAAGGGTCTCATGTAAACACCTTGGGCCTTACCCTAACTTTTCAATTAATGATAAAATAATGGGTATCGTGGGTCTTTTCCTAGCTTTGACATTAATGATAACACAATATTCAATAATATCTCCTTTCTCATTGATGGCAACCTTCAAACAAACTTGGAAAACTACTAAGAAGCTCATTATGTCTACAAATTCCCCCCCTTTGATATCAATGGAAAATGGTTATTCCTTACGAGTGCAATGCTTTCTATGTCTATAATTCTTCCTCTTGGTTTTAACTTCTTCTTCTGTGAAATCAATAGACAAGGGTCTACTCCCCCTATCTACAACTTCTTCTTTGTCTACACTTCTTCTTTGCATACAACTTAACTTCCCATGTTAGCAACTTCTCCTTTTCTTGTAGCTAAGAGTGATATTACTCCCATAGAGCATCTTTTCTTCTCTTTAATTTCTTTGAGGACATATACCGTTATTTGCAGACCTAATTGCATTTGCTACCAATATTCTTGACTTTCTCTTCTTATTTCACATCCTTTAAAATGGAAAGTGAGATCATACCCATAATCAACCATTTGAATTACACTTAATTTTTTTTGCTTTAAACCTTCAATAGTAGAACGTTATGAGTTTTATCCAATCCATTATTAAGGCTAATTATGCCTTTTATAGTTATCCTTCGTGAATCATCATTTCCAAAAGTGCCAATACCTCCTTTGACTTCCTTTAGAGAGAACAATTTTCTCTTATCACAGGTCATATGTCTTGAACATCCACTCTCTATATACCATTGACTTTCTTTTCTTTGAACATATAGAGCTAGACCATATTATTCTTGCTTTTCTTGCTTCCTTTCCTATACCTTTCTTCACTAGTCTCTATGCTTTATAATATCTTCTTCCTTACATTGCTTGGGAGGATTTATTCACTACAAGGAAAAGACCCTCTAGCAGATGTTTGTGTGGAATCCCCTATAAAAATAGCCCAAAAGTCCGTTTATAGTGGAGGTCACTGGCGAAGTTGGGCAGGTGGATGTTTTAGCAGATGTTTTTTAACAACACTTCTATAATACACTAACGCATCGATGCATTGTACAATTATATGCAATGATGATTAATATCATATGGTGCACCATGACAAGGTTAATTTTTTATAGTAATAATAAAAATGTAATGGTATGTTAAGTACATAATGCACATTGGTGCGTATACTACTCAAGAGCATTAGAAAAGGGTTAAATTTAAAAAGAATTGGTCGTAAAATTCATTTTTTCCAGTCTGGTGCTATGCTCTCATGACGCCTTGGTGCGAAACCCATATACGAACTGCTTGATGCATAAACAATATGTCACACCGTTGTGGGGTTTTTAACTTATAAATAGCAATGTGGTTATTATATTATACACACTAATGCCATTAATTGAACTAAAGGCCCCAATACTTAATAGAAAGTGGTGCACCATTGCAGGGTTAATTTTTATACAAATAAAAACAACAGTGTGCTATATATATATATATATATATATATATATATATATATAAGGCGAACCGGTGCATATACTACTCGATAGTACCAGACAAAGGTTAAATTTAAAAAATGTCGACTGTAAAATTCAATTTTACCATTTGCAGTGTTATAGGGCTCTCAAGCATCGGTGCTACTCTTTCCTCTGTGAAGCGCCCTGCCATCGATGCTTCCCTTTCTTTCCATCCTTCTGTTTGTTGCTCACAACATGGCTTTCGAATTTTATCAAACAATGGTCAAATTTATTTTTTCCATTTATGTGGAAGCAATGCCTCGCGACGAGAAAATTCGTAGGTAATGTTCATGTTTCTCTCTAATTTAATATTTCAGTGAAGTATAATTGAAAAGTAGGTAAAATAACCCTTTTTTTTTTTTTTTTTCTTCTGTGGTGTGATTGATAGGCTCAGATCGCACCGATTACGGTGCACCTTTTAAATTTAAAGGGTGCACCAAAAATTGATGTGTTCCATTAACGCACCACAGTTTTGTTGGTGCATTTGCTAAATTGAAATGCACCGGGAAAACTTATCTTTTATGAAAGCGCATCTGTTAAAAGTTACTTCCCGGTGTGTTTATTTTTAACAAATGCACTGCAAGAATAATATTAAAAAATTATTTCTCAGTGCATTCATTAACCTGAACATTCTACTTTAGTGCGTAAAGGTGATGGATACACATTGGTGTGAAATGTTATGTTGATGCACCAACTTGAAAAATAAAAATAACCAATGTGTTTTTATTTATGTCTAGTGCATCCTTGTTTTTTTAGCACACCAAGGATGATTTTTTTTTAATTAAAAGATATATTTCCAAATTTATAAACACATTTTTCATTTAATAATTTTATTTTTATCTTTTATGTATGAGGTTGATGTATTTTATATGTCAATCATGTAGAGACATTAATAGACAGAGGATCAACAACAACAGGAGCAAAGGGTGAACCAATATAATATGGTACGATCATGGGAGGCACGAGAGAGGGAGAAATATTTATACCCTCGTCCTATTATCACAATGACCCAATGCCTATTGAGGAATGTGGGCCTCCTTAAGTACTATGAGGAGGCTACATCCCTAAAGGGGCACTTTGGGTTGTTGGCACAACTGATCTGACAGTGGAATTTCCACCAACAAGCTTTCCCTATAAGTCTTGATAAGTGGTATCATCCCACTAAGGAGAACATTTATTTTATCACTAGCCTATCTAGGAGATGGGGGGATTTCCCCAGTTCCCTGATGTCTCACATGGTGTTGCAGAAACGATTCAACTTTCTACTCCCAAATATATGTTGGGGATCATGTAGTGCATCTAGCAAATTTTCAAGTGTCTAGTGGAAAACTATGGATCGCTTCTTTTGGTGGAATGGAGGTTAGGTGCCTCTCACTATTAGTGAGTACCATTGCACACTATACTAGTGATGGGAAATGTAATAGCTTCCCTCTTTTGTTTTATGTTGATTATTTGGTGTAGAGGCCACAATGCATCAAATGGCATTCCATGTTTTTGCAGCAGTTTTGTATGGTTTTAGATAGATCTCGTGCTATGATACATGGGAGGGAGAAATTCCCTTTTTATTCAAATCTTTTTTATTTATTTTTTGAGAGGTTTATAGAGACGAGGCCTACTTTTGACCATCACCCTCCTAAGCTAGTGACTTAGGTGCAAATGCACATGTGGGGCAAGATGATTCCCAAGAGGGGCCAACTAACGTATCCGAATAGGATTTTGACTGGGGCTACTAACTAGTGAGGATGACCACATGATTGTATTAGTGTCATGACTTTACACGAGGATGGATTGGCGATAGTTTCCAAATATCCTCTTCACATCGAATGAGCCTACAAATGATAGAGGTAATATTAGTGTTTTCTTTAAATTAATATAGTTTCATTCTATTGTCTTAATTAATTAGAATAAAATTTATTCTAGCACATTCTTGAACTTGTTTTATTAAATTGTTTAATGAAATTGTCTAATTATTGTTTTGTACTATATATTATGTATTAACACATTTGTTGGGGACATGACTCCTCCCCCAGGAGATACATATGTAGAGATGGTCAAGGTCGTGATGGGTGAGGCACATCCTCAGATGCAGATGGGCGTGGACATATGACCATGCATGGCTGATGCCAGATTCAAGATGGAGTACTAAGACCGACTCTCTAGACTTTTGGTTGAGGAGGGAGTTCTCACTATGATGAATCAAGACATTAGGGTAGATCCTAGGCTCCTAGATCTCTTGAGGGATTGTCCATGCAATATGATGATTCTTATGCGTCATATATTTAGAGTTACCAAGCTATTAGCAATTAGGAGGGATGGGCATGAAGAAAGCATACACGAGTCTTCACCCAGTACTACCCCTTTGAATGATGATCAAGGTATTGGTAATCCTTCTGGTAGTACTCCACCTCCTCTTCACCTCATGATCAGCCAATAATGCATGTTTATCCTTAGATAATAGGCCAACCACCTTCTCCTCCACCTCATAATTCAATTGTTGACGTAGTTGACCTTCCATTGTCTTCTACTATAGACCAGGTTGCCACTACTATTGTTGTATAAGATATTTTATAGAACTTATTTGAATCTATGCAGTTATTTGACTTGTTTGTATATATATTATATATAGGGTACATATTTTCTATTCACGTTGATGTACTTAATTTATATGTTGGTGTTGATATGTATATTGTTAGGTCATGTTAGATATGCTAATTTAATGTGATTTGCAGATAGATGTGTATGTGATAGAAATTAATTGACATGAGATGTATATTTGAGGATGTGTGTGGTGAAGATGTTAGATTAAAATGATCGTGTTTTGTTACATGTGATCACAATGATGATGCTCGGTTAGATTGTTAGATTTTTGTGCTAGCTAATGATGTTTATATATGCTAGAGGTGTATATAATTAGATGATGTTAGCGAATTTGAATGTGTATTTTAGATGATGTTTATGTTTGTTATATGGTTATCATCATCATGTTTATTTTTATGAAATTATATTTATTATAGATTATGTATTATTGAACTTATATCAAAATTTTATATATGAAATTACATGTAAAATGACTTACTTAAAAAAAAATGCAAAGATATTTTTATAAATTACAAAGTTTAATATGGTTGAAACTATAATTTTAAAATTACCATAAATATTTTTCTATTGCTTAGATAGTTCATACATATTCATTCTAACCTAATTAGTAAAATATTTCAATACTCACAAGGAAAAAATAATTAAAGGTAAAATAATTTAGTTAGTTGTCAATAAATAAGACAAAAATGTGTAACTCATTCAATTTTTAATATAAGATATTATTAATAATAAATGATTGAAAATGCACTTTAAACAATGAAAAATTACACATGGTCTATATATAGAGGTAGAAAACCACTATAGATCCATCTTAATCAATGATATATGAAGCACTAAAAGAGATTAAATCTTTTGACATGTACACCTTTTTGTAGGTTTTGCATTCTAAAAGAGATTTTCGTATAATGAGATTTGATCCCTCCTGCCTCTTGGGAGATCCATTGTTAAGATGGATCTATACTGGTTTATAAAATTCAATCCATTGTTAAATTTAAAAAACCTAAGTCAAAATTTATTATAATTAATTTAGATTTAATATAACTTAAAAAAATTATTTTAATAAAATTTACTTTATCACTAAAGTTATGAGAGTTTCAAGCAATTTAAATTTAATATTTATAGCATCTCTTACCAATTTAAAATAAAAAATCCGCTCTCTAAAGATGAGGAAAAAATGTAAAATAAGGCTTGTGAAGTTACTTGTAGTTGGGGATTTGCTCTATTGGAAGTTCTCCCTTAAAGAGACAAGTGAACTATTTTCTAGTAATAAAGATACAACATTTTGGTGCTATTTTGGTTATTTATATACTATTGTGGTTTAAATTTAACTCTTTTTAATAATAAATATGAGTTAAATAATACATGAATATTACTATATTAGATTTAACTTTATGACAAATAACATATTTGATTATTTCTTAATGAAGAACTCAAGAAATATTTTTTTTCCCACATACTTATCACAAGATAGTCACTTACATGTTTTCACATTTATCCTAGCTAATACATCATGTTTACAATGATAAAGACATGTCTATAACTAATTTACTTATAAATACAAAAAAATAGACATTTATTTTACATAATCTAAATAGAAAAGAAAAATGCATCACCAAGTTTATTAGAAGGTCAAACAAATGGCTCTTAATCACCATCACACTATTTATCATTTAATTCTTAGACATAAAATATTTATTAATTCAAATTTTATGTAGAATTACCATTGAAAAGAAAAGTGAAAAATCTTCCATTTTCCATGAAGAAAAATTTAAAACCCATCATGTGTTGAGAAGTGCAGCTAGAAAGGCTCAATTTAACTTTGCCTTGGTTAAATTGAGAAAAATTGAATTTCCACATCAACAAACAACTTGGAGGCAGGTAAATTGTGTGACATGGCCCTTGTCACTCAGTTAGCATAGAAAATTTGAGATAGAAGGCTTGGAGTTTATTTAAGCATGTGTGATTGCTAAATTTTAGTAATACAATTCAGTTATATCCAGTTGAGTTCAATTAAAATAGTTCTAATAGTTGGAGGAGCTAGTGGAAGGTCAGTTGTGCAGTGGGACAATAGTCTAATGCAGTGATCATCTAGTTAACTAATCAATCAACCTAAAATAACTAGTGCACACAGAGAATTTGAGTTCCTAGTTGTGGTGGAGATTCCAAGGTAGTGTAACAAGCAGTTATAAACTAGTTTGAGTGTATAGGTGTTGCATGGAGGCATATCATCAGACCTTGGGAATTGCTCAATCAATTGGAGGAAATTTCCTAAAAAATAGGGGCTAATTCTCCAAGAATTATGAAAGTAAATAGGGGCTCAAGCAGAGACATAAATTGACTAGGTATAGGTCACAACTTCTCATTGAGCAAAGAGATAGGTTATTCACTTGCAGCTTGAGCTTAGAATGAGATAGAAATTGTAATACATCTCTATTCATCTGCTTAATGCAAAGAGGCTTGAGGGTTTTCTCCCAGTTGGGTTCCCCTAGAAAATATATTGTGCATGTGTGTTATTTCTTATTGCATGTCTGAGATTGTTGTTCTAAATTGTGAATTGAATTCCATAGATCAATAGAGTAGAATTGTGTCTCTATTTAGATTAACATTCCTTGAGCAGTTTCAATTCTATCACCAAATTTCTACATCATGCATCCATAAAAGCCCATTTGTTTCTCTTATGGTCCATAAAAAGAGGTAATCAACATTTTACACATGGACATAATACCTCCTTTTAGTTTCCATAATGTTTCAAGAAGTGCAATTTAAATATACTAAACATGAGTTTATCTCTCTTGTCAAAAATTTAATCTTACATATTAATACACTTTTTTTTCATTGTTAAATCCCTCATAAATTTATCAGTACATGATTTATATTAATTTTGATATAAGCGTGAAGAAAAAACTTGTGAAATGATTAATAAACTAATAAGTATATAACACCTAATTATACATTCCTTCTCTTTAATTTCTTCATCTCAACCATTTTATGTCAAGTAGGGAAGAATTAACTTATTTTATGAAAATCACGGAGTTCTCTTGTGAACCTTTCTAGAATAAAACTTCATTGGTGTTTCCAAATTCCCTATTTTCTCATTTTTAGGATATTCTTCTCATTTTCCTATTTGAGAAGGATTGTCACCTTGAATCCTTATTATCATATATATTGTACACCATGTTTTAAACATTTATATTTATGGATATATGTTGCATAGTGAAAATAAGGGAGGTTATCTTACTATATTGAAAAAAATTGATGATGGTTGTAGAAGGTTTATTATTACACATATATAACACATATATGATTTCACATCTCCATTTTCTATCACGTTGTGAATTATTTTATATTGATACTCACAATCTCATTTGAGAAAGGAGATAATGAGTATATTTAGATTGATATATTAAACGAAAATAGTTATAAATAAACATTCTTAATAGAGTGCTCACCTTTAGGATTCAAAATGGGCTTTTATATTATCTAGAGTAGAGAATATTTGGTATTATAAATATATGTTTGGGGTCACAAAACTACAACAAAAGAGTACAAAATTGATAACTCATGCTTAGAATTACAATATTTTGATCCATCCTGATTTATATCCAAAGCCTATAGAAGTAGTCTACTGTAAATTAGAATTAAATAAATTAAACAAATATAAATTTTAATTTGAAATTATAAATTACACAATTAGAAATACTTAGTTTTAAGTATAAAAATGTTCCCACTAGAAATAAAACATGTAAAAACGTTTTTGAATATTACCAATTATACAAAATGCCAACTAGATGAATAAAAAACAATATAATTAGCAAAATAATAAAACAAAAACATACAACAATAGCATAAATGATGAAATAACACAAGTACATATAGCTCTTCATTTTTATCACCCTCATTATCTTCCTCACTTGGCATGATAACATTGATGTTCTCAAAATATGTTTTGATCTAGGGTCATGTCTTAATACAAACCACCAATCCCTATCCAACACATCTGGGTAAAAAAAACTTGGCTACAATGTTTGGGGAAAACATAAGGCTCCCTAGGTTCATGCCATATCTTTCTAGAGTTGATAGATATCATCCCACAATCGTGATCTTCCTTTACATTATTCTGATCAAAGGTGTCCCACCACTGGCACCTAAAAATAACACATTGGAACAAAGAGAGGTCCACTTCAATGATCACTTGTATCTTTTCGAGGTAGCCTAACATCCCCTGTATTAGGTTTTGATCATGGTGGCTAGCATGAATAGATTGGTCAAAACCAACTTCCACTCCATAGTCTTGTGTCATGCATCCATCATCGACATCCTTCATGCAAAAATGATGTCTATATGCCCACATAGATGGGAAAAAATGCCCCTATAAAAAAGTGAAAAAATCACAGTGTCATGTGTCTAATAACCTGAACATAATTAAAATATATAATATAGATGTTAAAATTCAAAGGTGAATTATGAAGTTAAAAATGTACAAAAATATATTATTACTGAGTTTTTCCACCCAATCACTATGTTTAGCACATCCTCTTAAGCATGTGGGTAATGACAAGATGCACTGTATTTCTCTCTGACTTGATAAATGACCCAACTATTGGGGCATATCATTCTCATATTTTCTCTTAAATGATCAGGATAAGGCATGATTCTATCATTCAACCATCTGAATTATTTCGTATCACTGTCCCATTTCCTCCTCTTCTATTCATACAATGCGACCCAAATTTGTGTCGCTTCCGAATTGTAAACAATGAATTTGTTGATGAAATTAAGCTAACATAAATAATACATATGAGATAAAAATATACATTATGAATTAGTTCAGTGTGAATAGTTACTATGTGGAAATTTGACAAATGATAAGTCACTTACTCTTTATCATATGCCTTTTTCCATTCATTTGGAGAAGCTCCCCTTTTTTTGTCTTCATCCCTTTCATTACCGCAAATGCTTATTCACTACAACTTTTCCAAGTGAAATACTACTAAAAAGAAGCAATCTTAAGTGACCCAACTAAAAATGACTAACATGAATGATTAATTTAGTCTAGGAACACAATTACGACTACCTAAAAAGTACTACAATAATATGAATCAATCGTTTATATTAGTCATTTTAATTATGCCACTTCAACAATCTAAGCATACAAGTGTTATATGATTTAAAGGATGTTATAGATTGGGTGAAAGGTTATACTTAAACAATTCTTTATGATATCAGTGGATGATTAGAGTTATGGAGTTGATTACAATCTTCAATGTTATATCCTTTGATCACATTAATAGGGAATTAAATTCAAAGAATTTGTCAAGTGTGCATGCACATAACATCCTTGTGAATCCTCACCTTTAACAAAAACCTCACTCTTCTAGACATCGTCTAGCAATACTAATGGACAAATACAACAATGTCAACATCCAACAAAAACCCACGTAATGAAGTGGAAACACTAATAATCACACGTAGAATCCTCATTACTTAGTTCCAAATATTAAGTAGCCCATGCAAATTCTCAAACCAACGAAGAAAAACCTAGGCTATGGATTGTTAATGAGGTAATATAAATGAGAAGGGAAAAGAAATTAGAAAATCACAGACTCTAACTTCATTCTCACCCTCCCACTTAGCACCAAGCATGACAATTGCTCCAAAGTATCTACAATACTAATGAGTTGGAGAAAATTTGAGCAATGAAAATAATAATAGTTATAAATACCAAGCGAGATACATCTAATTGTGAACCATAATGTTGATGATTACAACATCAACAATAAAATGTGACAAAATAAACCAACTCCATCCACTTATAGATTACAATAGATAGTGGCCAATGGAGAACCTCCAAAATGTTCATTTCTAGGGAAAATAAGCTAGAGTATTTCATGCCAATCTAGTTCAATTTAAAATACATTTCAATTAAAAGATGAATTCATGCATTGCAATTCTTTCCAATTAATCATTCTTATGGATGAATTTGAAGTTGGTGTATTCTCCATCAATTCGTGATTTGGAATAGCAACATTGGTCATTCACCCTTTAAGAATGATGAAGGAGAATATGACCAAGATCATGAAATAAAATGTCGCCTAGATATCGTTGCCATATCATAATTGATCCTGGAACCCTAACGTTTACAATGGTAGGGATTGAGTGCAAGAACTCAAATTTTTCTAGATCAAGTTGATGAAGATCCACAATGCTGCAATGAAGAGCCACTTCCAAGACTCAAGATACTATGGTGATGCCCCCCGCGAATGATAGTCAAATCCATGTTACTAAATCCCACTATCAAACTTTAGGTCAAGGGATCGAACTCAACAAACCATTGATATATTTAAGTGATATTGGACATTTTTCCATGGATGACAAGTTTTTCAAAGGTTAGTTAAAAGTAACCCTCAAGCAAGAGAAAATTTATGTTTCAATACTTATCAAATTCTACCTTGACCTCTAATGCTCTCACCACTAATGAAACCCATAAAGGAGAATCACAAAATCCTTTTATAGATAGAAACTTTATAGAGCGTAGAATGGAAAAGGATTTAACACACATTTTTCCTAATGAAAACTGACATGGAATATTTGTTGAATCGAACACATATGTTTCTTTATTGTAGATTTGGGCGATGAAAAGTTTAGCAACTACATGGATTTGGTGCAAATTACATCCTTACTCTCTTTTTAAGTCAATAATATACTCCAAAGGTTGGATTGACCATTTTGCAGATTTTAATTATGCTTTAGACGACTTAGTTCTAGTTGATGTTGTCAACCAAGCATGATTTTGGTTTTCAGGTTTTTATGTTGTTCATTATTTTTAAGTTTTGGTTGACGATCACATAGGTGAGGTGGTGTAAACCATGATGTGGAGTGACATATGTTACAGAGTTGATACATTTCTCTACATGGAAAGTTTAATGGAGGAGGACTTCTCCATTTCCTAGACAGAGAGATGATTGGAGCACATGAATCATGTGATGTTAAAACTTAGATGTGGGGGAATTATTTAGTTGGAGTTGAGATGTAAAGGTATATGAGGGTTTCAAAATATTTTACAATGGGATAGACTCTAAAATTACCTTTGCCACTTCATTTAATTTCAGCATCTAATTTTTTTTTCTAGCCTAAATTTTTAACACCCCTCATAAATGAAGGAAATGCCAACCATAAATATGTGTGATTGTGATATTATCCAAGATAAATTTACTTGTTTTACTTGCATATTTATTTTCATTTTTCAGCAAACACATTTCCTAGCTGGGATCATGTTCATCCCATGCACATATTAGGGAACATTGGGGAGATAAATACTCTATGAGGAAATGTCAAATGGTGAGTTTTTTCCCTCTTTTGCATTCTCTCAAGAGAGAAAACAATGTCCTTGTGAATGTAAACTTATTTATGGCTTTTATATTGACTATTTTTCATTTGTATGCATTGCTTTTGGTAATTTTATTACAAGATGAAAGCATAGGAAGGAATATTAAAGTGCTAAAACCTTTATCTTTCAAAGAATGAGATGCAAAAAATTTTCCTTAATGTGGATGAAAAGGCTCTTTAGATTCAAGAAATCCCTTGAATGTTTCTATAGTTTGGCCCTTTTCTTCATCATCAAGGATTTTGTCTCCTCAAATTGTTATGTATTTCAGGGGCTTTCGATGGTGTATTAGAGCTTCTTGTTCGAGCTAGGAGTCTTCTTGAAGCAGTAATGATAATGATTCCATAGGCAAGGAAGAATGACAAAAACATGTGGCCTGATCGTAGATATTTATATGAATATTTCTCAGATTTAATAGAACCATGGGATGGACCAACCCTTGTAGCATGTAAATATTTGTTTCTCTCTTTGAAGGATTAGCATTTTTTTTCATTTTCTTTTATATAAAAAAATTTGAAAGTGTTTGAGACTTATCACATCGACCATTTCCTCACAAAATACATATGTTTCCAACCTTTCTAGAAGAATATATGTATTTTGAGAAACTGTTATTGTGAAAGATGACTTTTAGTCACATGCTATGCCACTAAACATAAGAAATTAAAAAAATGAATTGCCATGGTTATTGTTATCTAAAAAGCATGGACTACAAAGTTGTATTTCATTCAAATGGAAAATTCTTTTTTAGAAAGGATATCTAGATGAAATTACTTGAAATATGACTTGTACTCACATGCTTTGACACTATTAAATAATTAAATTATTTTAACGGTCACATGCTTTTCAAGTTTCTATGACATAGATAATAACCTTGTAAATATTGCTATTATGTTCAAACATTGCAATCACATACGATCACTATCTTGGAGAAACTATAGATCGTAATGGAATTTGTCTTGGATGTTTCTATGTAACCTATAGTGGACGAGTTATCATGGTAAGTGAAGTAGGTGTTGTAGACATTCCACCCGAGGATATTTGTGAAAAGGGAAGGCTTAAAACTGGCATGATGCTACTTCTAGATTTTGAAAAACATGGTATTGTGGATGATGAGGCCTTAAGAAATCATTATTCCATGTCACGACCCTATTCAAAATCGATAAAGAGACAAAAGATAGCCTTAAAAGTTATTGTCTATTATGTTCCAAAAGCAGAAAGAGTGCGTGAATAAGTTATTGGATTAGTAAATATGATTTCTGAAATCTTAATATAACTTGGGTACCTTGGATGTCAACTATAAATTTTCCATAGCTTGTTTATTGTATTGGTTTACAGGTTGACGATTTGGATGATACAATGGAAAACATGGGAATACATGGCTTGTTGTTGCTATTGAAGGCTTATGGGTAAGTGATTTGTATGTAAAGATGCTATCAAATATTTCTGAATGTATGTTTCCATGTTTTGTGCGCCATTTGTTTAAATATGCATTTCATTTTTCAGGTATACAGTTAAGGCTTTTGAAATTGTGTTTCTTCCTATGGAAAAATATGGAACAAAATCTCTTGGTTCAATGAGGAATGATACACCTTTAGTTGTGATGTCAAATAGGCTGAAAATAATATTTGAGTACTTAAAAAGGATGTTTTCTCAAGTGACAAACCCTCCTATTGATCTAATTCATGAAGCAGTTTTCACCTCAATGGAATGCGTGATTGCTCCAGAAGGGGATCTTACACAAAACTAGTGAGAAGTAGCGCCATCGAATTTCTCTTAAAGGTCCTAATCTTTCCATTGAAGAAACAAAAGCAATTAAAAAGATGAATTATTTAGGTTGGTATATCAAAGTGCTTGATATCAATTCCAAAAGAACATGGCTCTAGAGGATTGGAAGAGACCTTGGAGAGGATAAGCTTAGAGGCACGACTTGCAATTTGTGAAGGTTACAAATTACTAGTACTATTAGATAGAGGCAGGTAATATAAATTCTTTTACTTTTTTAACTTGTTTGTTATGGTTATTATAATAGACAAAACATACTTTGATCATTGTTATTTGTTTACAATATTTCCCTTATATAGATAGTGGTTAAATTTCCCTAACCCCAATAAGGATGAAAGTGTGACTAAACAGATCTTGACTTTTGCAGTTACATCATGCAAGAGAGTCCCCATTATCTCTCTATAAGTTGTTGGTGTTGTGCATCACCATCTTATCTCACTAGTAGGGTTTGGAGTATATCTTATATGCCCCTTGTTGTAGCAGCTGCAACACCCTCCAAAATTTTGGCTTGCATCCAAATTTCTAAGCCTTCCTTGGTTTTTCCTTTAGTAGTTGCAAACATTCGACCTCACCCCATGAGCTCTTGTGAAGTCTTTCCACCTTTTTGCTTGTTTGACTAGCAATTGTCTTTCGGCGTGTTGATTTCTTTGCCATGCTTGTGATCTAATTCTAGTGAGTTTGAAAGCATGTCTTTCTATGTTTGGGTTGTCTTTGCTATGTAAACATCTGTCCTACTCACACACAACGCTGTAAGAACTGTCGCACAAGTGTCATCACAGTCATCCAAAGGTCTATCACAAGTGTCAAACTTGTCGCTCTCAACTCCAAAACAGTATCACTAAGGGCATGTTTTTTCTTAATTTCATGGTGGTCTATGTTGTCTTGTCGTCGAGTATGTTAAGTGTATGTTCATAATTTTATTCTGCACAAGTTTGCTTACTTTTGGCACTTAGCCATTTTCTTGAAAATATACTCGGCCAGACAACCCTCTTCCACCAGACCCCAAATGAGATGCACTGCATAGTCTCAACCCTTAGTGAACCTACTCTGCTACTCAGAACTACATAGTGCTTGAGGTTGTCCTCCAGGTCAGCTACACTACATAATCTTGGAGGTGAAAAGCCTATTTGCCTCCCAAAATTGCATATAAAATGCCTCCCTATCCAACTGAACTACGCATTTCTCAAGCATAATCATAAACCCTCCTCCTTGCCCACCAGAAGCCTACACTTCTTTGAGACCTGGGTCTGCACTGTTCTCCAAATTTGTGAAAACATGCCCACTAGGTCATCTGTTGCCTTGCTTTGAACTGTTCCCCAAAGTTTCACAGAGCTACCCAGATGACCCTTGCTGCCTTGCTTTGTCCTACCTCTAAAAATTATGTAGACATGTCTGGCAGTTCCCCTACTGCCTTTCCTGAACTATTCCCAGAAATTGCGCAATCATGTTTAGTAGGTACCTCTACATCCTAGCTCTATCTTCCCTCTGGAAATGACGTAGTAATGACCAACATTCTGATTGCAACCCTTCTTTGCCAACCCCTTGGAAACTGCACAGAACTGACCAACAGTCCCTATACAACCCTGCTCTATCTTCCCTCTTAAAACTACGCAGAGGCTGCCACCCTCAGGGTCCCACCTTGCAGCTGACATTGGTGACTCTCACTACACAATCCTACGTCCCAATGATCACTGCATAGTTTTTCCCGACAGTGCATGTTTTCCTCCTAGAATGCCTCATTCCAGCCTGAGCTATGCTCTACACTATCTCAGTGAGTTTTCTCCCTCCCTGTCACTCGAAACGCGACAACAATGCATCATGCTAGACTAGGAGGTTTTGTATTTGATGTTGTTCCATCATGAGTGGATTGCAGGAACAGGTACACTAGTAAATCATGGTGAGACGAGAAATGGGATGAAGAAGTAGCGCATATGCTAGAAGACTTGCTTCCAACTCAACAGGCATACCAAGCATATCAAGAAACAAGTAAACGGGACACATGCATTGAACCATCAAGCAAGACCAAGACCATCGAAGACCCTGCAAAATTATGCAACGCAGAGGAGATGACAAAGCACACCAAGAATAAATCCATTACTCAACAGCGCAACAACTTAACATGGACACCACAGTCATCCAATACATGTCATCATTGTCATACCAAGTTGTATCATGATCTCTCTCAGCCACATCACCATTATGGGCTATATCCATTGTAACTGAATTCAAGATAAAGTGAAGTCCAATAACACACACATAATTTGAAGAGTCACGTCAGTTGAAAAGTCATGGGAAGTTGAATATTCATGAGGGTAGTCTAAGAGTCACAAGGGTCAAACATCACCCTTGGCTATATATACCCCTCCCATTGTATGAGCAAAGGAATTTTCACCTTGGCTCCTCCCATATAGCCTTGAGAATCTGTATTCTGTTCTTTGAGGAGTGGGGAGTGGCTCCAATGTCCCACTACTAGGACTAGTGATGTATGGTGTACATATGTGCCTTGGGACTTTTTCTTAATTCAGAAGCCTGTTTTAGGCCAGCACATTTTCACACATGTTTTTGTAGATGTTTGTAAGACTACTCTTTAAACATTTGTAATGCATGTTTTCTTAACTTGTACTAAGATAGTTGAACTACTTTGGTTGTTTTAGTACTTACATTGTTCAAGATGTGTTGTCTTGTTTATCACTGTTGTCTCATCCATGTGGACTACTCTACAGGACATTAGACATACCATTCTTTTTTTCCTAGTTATAACGACCATCACCTCCGTGGAGACTACTCTACTGGATGGTGTACTTGTTTTCCCTTGCAATTTGGTTTTAATGACTGCCGCATCCACTGCGGGCTACTCCGTTGGATGGTGGTCAGACCCTTGTTGTTTCATGTGTGTCTCTCCCTAGGTGGTACTACTACCTCTCATCTAGAGGCTTACTTTTACCCTCTCCTTTACATTAAGAGAACCTGGACACAAGTTACATTACGCACTCACCTGGCATACTCACCTTGATTTTTGAACATACAAGCATAACAATCTCATGTGCTAAACAACAAGAGCTAAGGAAAATCTCTAAGATAATGGAAACTGGGCCATCGTATCGAATGTGACTTCTACATCAAATGGTGCGAGGTCTAGTTGGGACTTCATACCCAGGAGATCCCTTGAATGTTGGATGGTTGAGCACTGTCAACACCGATACATAACAATTGAAGCTATATGGAGACTATAGATTGATGGTAAAATCCCACCAAAGAAGAATGAAACCTTACACACTAAAGAAGAGTTGGATAACAAATACATAAAAGAAAGTAAATATGGCATGTTGAAGGTTTTAAGGAAGATGAGAATTTCCACTTTTGGCATCTTATAAAGGTGCTCAATTTTTAGAGGCACTTAGACTTTCATTAGAAGTTGTTAAAAGGTGTTTTTTTGGAACACAAAGTTGGGTGGAAGGGGAACATTTGAGATGCTTTCTCAAGATGCACTTTGTTTGCATAAATTTTCATTTCCCAATAGTCTTTCACCCAAAGGGAGTGCTAATGCACATACTTTTCCCAATCCTGGTGACTATCACTGGCGTAAAGATGGTGACGTAAATCTAAATGACACACTAGACATTACAAAGAATCAATAAGCAGCTCACAAAAAAAGTGTTGTGGTGTATAAGAAATACTCTAAAATAATTCAGGTTTTAAACAAACGCTGCAATTTGCGAGGGATGCCTAAATTTAAGGAAGTACCAAATAGGAATATTCATTTGGAGGAAGTTGAACTTGCTAGTGAGGTTGTGAAGCAATTATGCATAGGTGCTATGAGTTATGGTTCAATTTCACTTTAGGCTCATACAAATCTTGCTATTTCAATGGATAAAATTGGAGGAAAATCTAATATAGGTCTACATCTTCTTCTATCGTTTGGAACAATATTAGGATAAAAAAAAAATCCAACAACTAATAAGAACCAACAATCCCACATGTGTTTTTACTTACAAAAATAAGATACTGAAAGATAACTTAGACTGATTTCTTTCATGCACCATCAATATTAATATTTCTTTCTGTAATTTTTTATGTGCCTCAAGTGAAGGGGGAAAGAATCCATCATAGTTAGGAACACTCCCTGATGTCTCAGTGAATCCCAAAAGAAGTTCAATCAAACAAGTTGCAAGTGGGCGATTTGGTGTTTCTATTATCTACCTTACTAATGCAAATGAAATTTATAATAAGATGGCTTAGGTATGGAGTTTTCTTTTCAAGGAGTCTACAGAAGATAATTTATTGATGACACTGGTGGCATTTGGGAGAGTACATCTTCTAAGCTAGCATAATTATTTTAACTTATTTCCAAGACATGTTGTTAGGATTATTATGTTTTGTGCATGGTAGACTTGTAGGCATGTGTGTGAAGGATCCTTCTTACATTAGACTGTATATTTTCTATTATCATTTATTTTAAATGTTACTCTACAGGGTTAAAATCCTATCTAGTGTGGTGGAATTCCTGACCATTAAGTCATTGGTGATATTTCTTTTACAAGAAATTCAACTATCAGTGTGGGGTTTATTAGCCCTCCTCCACATCATGATATTTATTACATGAAGATCTTACAGAACTTATTTATGATTTTAAGGTAATTATAGAGTAACAACTTAAAGGAAGAAATTTCGTTTTACTTCTTCAAAAGTATGTACACATTGTTTTGTTATGCACTATTTTATTTTTATTCAGATCTTATAGTGGTGAGAGAATGTGACATGCCTTGGTATATCTTAGTAAGGAGATGGACTGGGATTTCCAGTTGAATATTAAAAGTCTTTGTTCCTGAAATTTATATGTAGTTATATCAACTAATCTGTGCAAAATGAATTTCATAATTTTTTCTTAGATATTAGTAGGGACATTTTTTTTGACATGAAATGCATAGGCACAACTTTCATCTAAACTATAGACCATAATTTGATGTGCCTTCTATGGATGGTATGGATTCTGGATTCTGGAGGATTCATTGAGTATTATCTTTCTTCCCAATCCCTCTTTTCTTGAACTGCATACAATTTCCAATGTTTGTTTGCCTGAAATGTAAATCTCCTAAAAGGATCGTCAACCAAAGTTGTTCAAAACCATCTGCCTTCCTCTAAACCAAATGTTGGGGGTTTTCATTTTGTAACGTTTCTTGTTCAAGATATGAAGTTTGCAGTGATAGAAGGTAAGAAAAACGTATTTGACTACTTTGATGGATTTTGCTACAGAATTCTAATCCAAGAGCTAGAATCGGTGTAAAGCTAGTTTCAGAAGTTGGAGTTGGATTGATAGCAAGTGGTGCAGTAAAAGGCCATGCAAATCATGTATTGATTTCAAGACATGATGGTGGTACTAGAGCATCTTACTGGATATGAATAAAAAATGCTAGGATGCCTTAGGAACTTAAGCTACCAGAGACTCATCAGACATTGGTGGCTAATGACTTGCTTGGTCAGACAATTCTACAAATAGATGGTCAATTGAAAATAGGAAGAGATGTTGTCATAGCTACTCTACTTGGTACAAAAGAGTTTGGTTTCAATAAAACACCCCTTATCAGTTTGGGTTACATCATGATGCGCACATGTCACAGAAAGACATTTTTGGTTGGTTTCACTACTTAGGATCTCGTTTTAGGGGAAAATTTTCCAGGAGAACCAGAACATGTCATTAATTTCTTCTTCATGCATGCCAAAGAGGTTCATGAACTTTGTCTGAGATGGGTTTCAAAATTGTAAAGGATATGGTTGGTCATGCAGATATGCTAGAGATGGATAAAGAATTTATAGATAGTCATGAGAAGCTTGAAAATATCAAACTTTCTTTTCTACTTCAGCTTGCAACATAGATTCGAGTAGAAGCTGCTCAATCTTGTGTTCATGCACAAGATCATGGTATGGATATGGTCCTAGACCAAGAGTTGATCAAGATTTCAAAGATATCTCTAGAGAAAGGTGTACCTTCTTAAATGGAGATGCTCATAAGGAATGTCAATAGAGATGTTGGTACAATGCTTAGCCATGAAGTTACAAAAAGATACAATAGGACAAGTTTTTCCATAGACACGATTCATGTAAAACTAATAGGGAATGTTGGTAAGGATTTATCAGAAGGAAATATCATGGTTTACCCTCCTAGAAGAAGGCCGTTTGATCCTAAAGAAAACATTATCATTGGGAATGTTTCTCTATATGGGGAAACAGGTGGGGAAGCATACTTCAATGGTATGGAAGCAAAGAGGTTTTGTTTGAGGAATTCAAGTGAAAAAGCAATGGTTGAAGGAGTACGAGATCATTAATGTGAATACATGATTGGTGGAATGGTGGTCATATTGGGAAACAATATAATGAATTTTATAGTTGGAATGAATGGAGGTATTACTTATGTTCTTAATGTTGATGGAAATTTCATTCAAGATGCAATCTCGAGTTGGTAGACCTTGAAAATGTCAAAGAGGAAGATGATGTCATGACACTGAAGATGATGGTACAACAACACTAGCATCACTCTAACAATCAGTTGGTAAGAGAAGTCTTGGCTGATTTTGAATCTTTCCTCCCAAAGTTTGTGAAAGTATTTCCACGAGACTATAAAAGAGTGTTGCATGAAATGAAGGCTAGGAATACCACAAAGGAAGCAGATGAGGCTAAATTGATGAAGAAATATGATTTTGACGAGCTGAAGAGGATGGAAAAATTTGCTTCAAATCAACATAAAAAAATTGATGTGGTTTACAAGGTATATTTTCGTGTAGTTCAACTCATGTTTTCTTTATTTTTAATTTCAATTGTATAACATGTATATCATCATCAAATATTAACTCCATTATATAAAATCCTTGATTCTTTCAAATTATTTGATAACATCATCAAATATTAAGTTGCATAAATGTTGAGTGTGATGGCCTGGTCATGGGGCTAACATTTCTATCTAATTTGCAGCAAAGTGAACATAAAGTTATGGCACAGAGACCTATAAAAATAGATAATGTAGGTAAGAACCGTGGTTTTTTGATGTATGTTCATGAGAGACTTTCATAAAAATATGCTACAACACAGGTAAATGATTCAAAAGAAGTGGTTGAGGAAAACAAGGCAGGGCCACTACTGGAGACACAATCAGCTAGGTGTATGGATTGTGGAACCCCCATTTTTCATCAGGTTATAGCCCAAACATCATTTATTTTCCCCTAATTATTTATTAAAACAGAAAGTGAAACATGATGTAGTTATACAACTCAAACTTCATATGTTATATTCAATGTTTGAGTTTTTTCCTTTTTGTATAATGCAAAGCTTCTAAATTACATTCCTTGTCCCTCTATCCTTTTAGTTTTGCTAGATTGTACACTTCTCTGTATTCTGAACATGTGAAACTTTTCCCTCCATGCAAGATAATGGTGAATTTCCTCTTGTGAACAAAACACTTGATTGTAATGAATTAGTGCACCAAGGGCATTGGCGAGAAGCATTGGAACAATTGTTGGAAAAAAATAATTTTTGAGAATTCACTAGATGTGTATGCCCTGCCCCTTGTGAATGTGCATGCGTACTAGGAATAATTGAAAATCTAGTATATATTAATAGTATTTAATGTGTCATCATTGATAAAGCTTTCGAATAAGGTTGGATGATTCAATGGTATGATGAGTGGTTGTAAGAGATCACATTGTAGGTTTTCCTATGTTTATTTTGAAAGAATATATTTTGAGTAATTTCTGTATTGGAACAGATAGATCTATGTAGAAATGGGATACTCAGCAGAATTGACCTTAAATTGTGGGCCTTCTGTAACCTCAACTTCTAATGTTTTTAATTCCATCTCCCTCGTGGGCGATCATCTTGAGAAAATGAGAAGGCATGAAGAATATATCAAGGGATTGGAAGAGGAACGAAGAAAAATTGAAGCATTTAAACAAGATCTTCCTTTTTGTATGCAAATTCTCAACGATGGTATATGTGTCTTAATTTTATCCATATTTTGTTTTCTAGTTGAAGCAAAATCCTACTCATTTTTTCCCTTTCATAATGAACTACCTTGTATTTGATGGTTTCCATCCATTGAAGCTCATAAAGATTAGTTGGCTAACTTAAAATGAATTTCTCCCCATGAGGATGTTCAAAATGATCCTAATATGAATGACATACCTATGCTTGAGGATTTCATTGCTATTAAGAAATACTCTCAAGAGGCTAAAAAAAATTCATGTTTCCAAGAAGGTGATATTCCACAATGGTGATAAACCTAATTGGATGATCTCGGCTGATTTACGAAAACCAGATCCTGAAATTGTTGATAGAAAAAAAGGGGTGGGTACTTATGTATTTCTTATGTATTGTGTTTTCTTCACTAATATGTTCTTAAAATATTTAAAAAGGTTATTGTGACTGTGGGTTATTCAATTCATTTTCTACGTTTGTTTGACTTTTGGTACTTTTGGAATTCATTTAGTTAATGATGATCTTTGAGATTGGACTTATTTTCATCTTACAAGGGAGGATATATATGGAAGAATCCTTAAAGAAGAAGGATTCTTAGCATCAAGTACACTCTCTTCCTTCAAATCACAAACTGTTTTCAGATTCAAAACACAGAGCGAGAGGAGCATTCCAACCTTTTTTGAAAGAAATCTAGGTGATCGCTCCCCGACCTGTAAGGTGTACTGTTGAAAGGACATTACCTAATATTGCTTTTGTAATGACCCCTAATAATAATAAATAAAATAATATAATATCAAAATATAAGTAAATAAATAATAAACAAATGATAATGATGGTAAATAAATAGTAAATAAATAAAAAAGATAATAATAGTAAATAAATAATAAATAATAAAAAAAGATAATAATGGTAAATAAATAATAAATAATAAATAATGAATATAATATAATAATAATCAATAAATGAAATATTAAATAATAAACTGGAGTTTTAAATAAATATATATAAAAATAAACTATAAAAATGGTAAAAATAAGTATAGTTAACAAAAAGTAAAAATGAATAAAATAAGAAAGAGTTGAATTAAGAGAAATATTATATTAAGTAAAACTTAAAATAATGAAATAAAAGTTGCATGTTGACACATGAAATGTGTGCATGCCTTTCCATTTTTTAGTCTATTTAATGGACGATGAGGAGGATGAGATTCATCCATTCCTTCATCCATTCTCTTGGGAGAACTTAACGTGTTGTGATACAAAGGATTCCCTGATAGTAGAATGTTTATTAAGGGCTCGGGGGTGGCTAGCTGTAGAAAGGTATGTACAACTAAGCCTAGATTTGGGTGGAGCATTGTCCCCAAAATTTTTGTTGTGGTTAGCAGAATTCAAAGAGCATTCAACTCCAAAAAACAAGTAAGAAATATCATTGATATAGGTAAGTCGTCTCTACTCGTCTTTTTCAAAAAATTTATGTTAAATAGTTGAATAGTTGGGTGTTTATTATTAACCATATAAATTGATGTAATTATTTGTATATTTTGAATCGAGGTTGTTATATCTTTGTCATCTATTGAGCGTGAAGTAGATTCATCATTAGTGGCCAATGAAACAATATGCTTGAATGTCACTACCACCACTACTACCAGAATTAGTATATCCAAAGAAACAAAAGAGGTACATACACTGGTGCATGCAAAGGAAACAATTTGAATTATTGATGGGGTTAACACATATCCCATTACACCTAATACATCTCAAGATAAAACATAGAGAAGGGTAGAAGGTGTTTATCACTTGAACTACATGCAAAGGAAATAGTTGTAGTTATAAATGGGGATAAGACATATCCCACTACACATAATACATCTCAAGATCAAATACAAAGGAAGGGGAGAAGGTGTTGGTCACCTGGATTGCATCAGTGTTTTATAAATGTTGTTCAAAAACTTATTGGTTCACAAGGTGAGGCTTTTCTTATAATGGGATTTTGTTTAGTCTATTTATTTATATCATGTTTTATATATATTTGGGATTAGGATTTAGATAGATGGAGTCTATTACTGAGAGATGTTCATATGATCTTGTCTATGCCTAATTTGACCAGATGATATATGGTGTCTAATACATTTGTTTCCATATTAAAAATGATTTTTTTCTCTTCCCATATAAATAATGATTTTGTTATATTTTGGTGTGTTGTTCAGTGGCCACACCAAAGAAAATTAGATAGTTTATGAAGGTGGATGGGCTTACCAATGATGAGGTCAAAATCCATTTGCAGGTAAACATATTTTCCAAACCCCCAATTTATCTTATCTGTCATTTTGAAAGTATTTTTCATTGAAAATGATATTTTTTGTTGATTTTATATTCTAGATTTGGATAGAAATATCACCTACACACCAAAAGGCCCAGTCCTTCACCACCAAGCTCAAATCCTCAAGCACCTTAGTTGGTGGTTGTTGGGGGAATTTGGGTACCTCCTGAATATGCAACACATGCAGCTGTTGCAACCCAGCAAGGGTAGGGTGGGATTTACAATCCATTACCTACAACTATTTCTTACCCACCTCTAACAAATTACTGTTAGCCCTTCATTCCACAAGGCCATGAGTATTATTGCGAAATGAATCCAACAACTTCAAAGTCACAACTTCACCACTCAGACTCATTTTACTATGACCAACAATAAGAACAAAGATAACAAACATCGTTACAATCTCAAAACTCCCCACAAGGGCCTTTATAGTGTAATGGGAAATCCTTTGGGGCTAAGGGAACCTCTACAGACGCTGACATAGAGGAAAGTATAAGGGAAGATGCAAATTCAGATAGTTCCAGTTGGAAGGCAGAAGACTATGGTGAAACTACATAAGTGATGAACATGGAAAGGTATTTGTTGCTTAGAAAACAACCTCACAAATTATTGGATGAAGATGACGGAGATGCAACAGATAACAAAGATAGAGATCAAAAGGGAAAGTAAGCACTATTTGGGAGATGTGAATTTTTCAAAGGAGTCTCTACTATGAGATAACCTTGACTCTATTACATGTATGGAAATATATTATGGAGGTGGAGAACCAATTCAATTCTCAAATTAGATATTTTCAACATTTTATACTCATTTGAATTCTAGAGACTTCAATCAAACTTGTGGGAAAAGTGGATTGTTTATGAAACTGTAACTATTTTTCTAGTCTAAAACCAAGTTGAGTTCTCACATTTTTTCTCTTCCTCTCCTTAAATGAAACTCCTCTCATGGAATCGTATTTAAAACATATCACTTAAAATTTTGAGCTTGAGCACATATCTGATTAATATTTATTCCAACAATAACATACCTGATTGATGGTGTAGCAACTGATTTGTGTAGTAAATACATATAAAGCAAAGAAGACACCAAGATCAACTAACCTTATTGGAGTCAGAACTGAAATTTGAGAAAGATGTCCTCATTATCAACCACCGATGAATATTTCCTGAGAATTTTAGGCTCATATTCTCTAGGGTAATTATATACACTCGTATTTCTTGTAATTATTGGTGTTTATTGTTTGTTTTATTTTGGTTGTCAAAGCTTGTTTCTAGTTGACTAATGAAATCAAATTTTTAAGGACATTGGATTATATAATAGTCTTTCCATCTAATCTTCTTTGAGTAATTTAACAGTTCTTGTATCTTATAATAGGGTTTTTTACTACAAAGATCTCTTTTGTATAACGTATAAAAACTATAGAATATAAAAATTAATAGGTAAAAATGTGAACCAACTAGTGTCCAAGTTAGAGTTACTTGATTCTCTGTGTATAGGTGAGTTTTTGTGAAAATAATTATTGTGATTATTTGATGTGCATAAGAAGTTAAAAATGTTAATCATGGTAGTGCCAATGCCATACAACATAACAATAAGTTTTCCTAGGATTTCATAGCTTCATAACAAAAATGCCTTTGTTCCTATCAACTTGGAAAAGTTAATTTAATTTTCACAAATGCAGGAACTGCAATTCTGTGTGTTCAAGTAAAATCAACGAAAAATCTCTGGTTAGATGTTTGATTCTCATGTGAATGGTAATCCATATGAAATCAGAGTGCCTTTACCTCTCAAAAACATGCATCAGAGAGAGGATGAGAATAAACATGTCAATTAAGTTATTGTTTTCCGCATTCATTCAGATAGAATTTATGTGATAAAGTTAAAGTTGTTTTTCTAATGAGTGTGAAAATGGGGTCTAAATCCATTACAAAACCAATGGCATTGACATTGCTAATGTTGAGGTATATGGCGTATAAATCCTTTATAGTCTATTTTAATTTATATTATCCAATGTTCATCATATTTCATGTCTTATACTCTACATTGTATCTTCTTTTATTTTCAGAAGAGGAAATTAGTATGATGATCAGAATTAAGAACTAAAAAAAGAGGAGAACACTACACTACTGGAGTGACAAATTCAAAAAGAGAGAGAGAACTGATCTAGTGATACCCTCAAATCCAATATCTCACATGAGACACACACATACGAACTAATGGTCCAGTATTTAGAGTTGGTGAATTCACTTGCAATGCCTTGACAACACAATGATAATGTTTTGAAGTGATGAAACAATAATTCATGTGTAAATTGTAGTCCAACCAATATTAAGTTGGAAACTCATATTGTAATACTTGACATTTCATATAATATAATTTAGGTGGTTGAAATTATTTATAGTTGTGCTTGATATTATTTAGTATTATCATTAATATATGCAACTTTGCGTTTTCAGATTAGATGAACATGCATATTGTATGACATTTTTTATTTAATTTAGTCGCAAAATCATACTAATTTATTTGTGTTGATTAATAATGAACACATAAAATAAAATCTAAAACTACTAAATTAGTAGTTTATATTGGTTGATGATGAAATATATATATATATATATATATATATATATATATATATATATATATATATATATATATATATATATATATATATATATATATATATATATATATAATAACTAAATTAGTTGTTTATAATGATTATTAATTAAAGTAAATGAAATGAATTATAACTACTAAGTTAGTTGTTTATATAATGAATATGAAACTACAAAAAAAAAAAAATGACTATTGTAAATGATAAATTTGTGATTACAAATGATGACTGGATTTTGCATATATATGACTATTAGCAGCTAAATTACAATATCTTATAACACGAAAAAAAAAAAAATTGGTCATATTTCTTTCGTCATTAATTAGTTTTCTTGGGTGATCATGTAGTAATATATTTTGTTGTGTATTTGGTCATTAATTGTGGCAGTTAATCACTAAATTAATGACCAAATGTTTTAATATATATACTACTAGATGATAAAATTGAGGCAACTAATTAATTTCTAAGCTAAATATGACTAAAATTTGGTTGCATTATAAGATACTTTAAATTAGCCACTATTGGTAACCGACTGAAAAATGGTCATTTATATGCAAATTTTAGTAACTAATTAGCCATTTTGTACTAGTGGTAGAATGCTAGCCATATGAATCTCCTTTGTTGTGATCCAATGTACAAATTCAAATAATTTAGATATTGCACATCATAGGTCTTGGGGAAAGTCATGGTTCACACACCCACACACAAGCAAAGGATAATGACATTGTAAAGTAAACACATACAATTATTAATTACATTTTATCCCATTGCATAAAAATAATAACAGATAATAAAATCTTGTTTTTACATACATACTCTTTGTTAGAAATGTAGCAAGAAAATGCTCAATTTTGACTTTTTCCTTAGTCAAATTGAGTAATTCGATTTTCCAAATTAGCGGGATGACTTGGATTTCAGTTAGCTAGAGTGACATGTTCTTGTCTCCCAATTAGATGAGTAAATTCGAGTTTGTAGGCTAAGAGTAGAGTTGTGCATGTATTGATTGCTAATATTTAGTAATCTAGTTCAGTTATTTTTAGTTGAACTCAGTTAACTGAGCTCAAGTAATTAATTGAGTCAGTTGATGGTTAGTTGAGCAGTAGAACTATTGTTAACTCGGTGATCTCTCACTTAAACTGGTCAATTAGCTAAAAATATCCCAAACATGCATGGAATTCGATTTTCCTATCTAGAGTGGACGAAAAGGCACATTGTAATTATCTATTGTATACTAGTTGAGTGTACATGATGAACAGTTAAGTAGGTGAATCATTCCTTGGGAATTATGCAAGAAAATATGAGAAAATTCCTATATTTTAGGAGCTAATTTCCTCCAGAATTACGCAAGGAAATAGGAGCATGTTGGGGTCTTGAATTGGCTAAGTATTGGCCAGAGTAGGACAGTTAGTAGGAGAACATGTTTATAGTGTAGAGTGTTCTTCAAGATTGAAGCAGGACATTGTAATAGTTTCTCATTCTCGTCTGATTAATAAAAAGCAGCAAAGGGATTTTTCCCAGTTAGGTTCCCCTGTAAATCATTGTGTTCTTGTAGTGTTTTAATGGTTTCATGTCATTGCATGTATTTCTAAATTGTGATTTCCATTCTACTGAATAGTAGAGTAAATTTGTAATCTCTTGATTTTAGTTCAATTTCATCAGTAGTAGCAAATTTCTATTAATTTCTACACTCTTAGAAGGTTTAAATCATCATGCGATTTCAACCCCGACAAATGGTCTACCATACTGAATTAACACCATATGAAGACCCATATAAAGAAGGCACCCTCACACCCGTTATAACTTCCTTTGACAAAGAAATATCATATTTCTTTAAAATCCATGGGACATCACCCTCTTTGAAAGACCAAGAGGGACCAACCTCTCCTCTACTTTCTTGTCTTGGCCAATGTTTCTTTTTATTTCTTGAAAAAATAATATCTCTCCTAACATCCAATGTGTCATTTTATTTTGATGATATGTTCCTCCATAAATAAGATGAAGAATTTTTAAATATATGCATGGGATCTAGTAAGTGGGTAATCTTAAGATGCTCCCAATATGGGAGCTCATAAAAGACATATTTCCTTTTCATCCCAATGGGAAATTTCTTAACATAAGTGTCAAAGAATTCTGGATCATCGAACATAGGCTCCCCATTTGAATTGAACATTTTTATAAGCTCCTTCTCCTTCTCTCTCATATGCTCTAATCCATTTAATGGGTATCATTTTTATAGGCCTTTGGGTTCTCTCTGGTTTACCATTGAAAGCGGATGTTACTCTTTTGTAAGGGTGCTCTTCTGGGGGGAATACCCTAGAGCAATCATACAATGGATTTCATAGGGGGTTGGACCACCTAGCCTTCAGAGAAGGTCCACAACATTTGCATCCATGATACCCTTTTGTTACAAGACCTTCGAAATTATTGTATAGTACATAACATGTTAGCCATCATGAAGATCATAAAAGTTGCAAAAAATTAAATTAATATGCGAAATAGTATTGTTACGTATATGAACAAATCAATAAACATGTAATTTACTAGATCAAACTCCTAAGCCTAGAAAATCATGTATGGCGTAAGCACATATGCCATATAATGTAAAACTCCTCTCTGTTGGGATGGGTCTTTATACGTTGTAATACCTTCCCATAATTCCTTTAATTCATCTACCAATGGTTGTAAGTATACATCCATATTCTTCAATTGTCTTCTATCAGGGACTATGAGAGCCAACGTAATACGTTCATTCTTCAGGGAAAACCATGGGGGAATATTGTTATTGATCACTACTACAAACCAAACATAATAGCTAGTGTTTTGGAGGGAATATTGGTTGATTCCATCCATGTCTATGCTACATCATAGATTTTGTACTTTATCCTTGAATTTTTTGGGCCATGTATCTTCTATATGCTTCATGGCAATTGAATTTGTTAGGATTCACATAACTCCCGACTCACTTCTATGTGAGGCATGTCATCCCTACAACATAGCTAACTTTTTGCAACGAAATATTCTTTGAATCCTTGGGATTATAGGCATGTGCCTCAATATATTATGAGGAGGACCGTGTGATTTACCCTTTTTGTTATTTATGGTACCTGTCATGCCCACATTTTGAACATATCTCTTTGTCTACATATTCTCCTCTACATAGACTAAAATCATTAGAACATGCACCATATGATATGTACTCAACACCCAAAATTTTCAACAACTAGTTTGCATCTTCATAGCTACAAGGCAAGACAATATCACTCAAAAGAACCTTATCTTTGAATAAATTGTAGTTGGCAAGAAATATGAATGTACAATATCAATATTTAACGTTCATAAAATCAACCATTTTTAATTTTCATTGTGTAACAAGAATTCTCAAAATATAAGGGACCTTATCATGGTCATTTACCTCAATATTACCAAGAAACATGCATTCAACATGCCAAAATTTTCTTTCAAGTTGTATAGTAACATCGTTGTCCCCATTTGGATAGACTTTGACTAGATTCCAAGTCCAAAGAGAGGGGCGGTGGAAGCAAATTTTAGGCTTTCAAATAAGGTATCAGTGATATGAGCATCAAACCCAGCTCATCATTTTGGAATGCATCTAACAACATTGTCTTAATGGCAGTCGTATCCCATAAGTAATCATCCATACCGACCTCTATTTTATTGCCTCCATTGCCAACTTGTGATGAAGAACTATTGTCATATTCATTCCTAATTGGTGAATCTAGACATAGTGGGAATTGAATAGGTGGTTGATTCAACCATTCTTTGTATGCTTCCTCTAATAGTTTTTCTCTTAATGCAGCCTTCTCTCGATTTGACATTGTATTGGGGTGCTTCGGAAGATGATAGGTGGGTCGCTCATCATCACTAGAATCCTTTTTTCAAAAAATATTGAACATTAGCACATCAATGATATTAGTAAGCACAATGAAATTGGTTTGATGAAATTACATTATACCAAAGAATTATTATTGCCACTGACATAAGATTTCTGTTGGAAGATGCCATGTTCCAATTGAATGGGTGAAGTGGTTGTCCATTTTCATCTACTAATTGCTTGCAGTATGATGCTCTTGATAAGAGCTTCTGATGATTTTGAAATGGTGGAATATTTTATGCATCTCAAATCAATTCTAAATTAGGATCCTGCAAATTTGGATACATTTTGATTCAAATTGACATGGATTAAAAAAAAAACAATTAGATAATGGAAATATAAATAAAATATGAACTTATTGGATATGGAAAGGGAGAACTCCATGAAAGACTTTGAGAAATATGGAATGAGCTAGAATTTGAAGAATTGGCCATTTGATATTATGAGATTTTCTCCCTGGATTTGAGAAAAATCAACAATAAATTTTTTTGTACATACCTAAAATTAATATCAAGAATCATATAGTGAAAATATGAATTTCAATATAGTTCAAACCATTTTTTAA
The DNA here is from genome assembly GCA_031772625.1 of Pinus tabuliformis. Taxonomy (NCBI): domain Eukaryota; kingdom Viridiplantae; phylum Streptophyta; class Pinopsida; order Pinales; family Pinaceae; genus Pinus; species Pinus tabuliformis. The sequence goes on along the minus strand of CM062807.1, from coordinate 192,351,592 downwards.
GAATAAGGTGATTCTAAGCGGAAAATGTATACTATGAACTACTGCAACTTATGTGGATGCATCCTAAAGGATTATTTGAGATAAATATGTTATTTTATGTGAAAATAAAATTTAAAATAACTTTTAAAGCATATTGGCACTCTTGTAAAACTAACTGCACTGATGTGTTTAAATAATAACAACACCGATGCGTTAAAATAATAACCGTACAGGTTTCTGGGATTTCAAAAATAAAATAAGAATTCTATCGTATTAGTGCTCTTGTAAAACCAACCGCATTGACCTTTAAATAATAACCACACCTATGCGTTAAAATAATAAATGCACCAATGCATTTAAATAATAACCGCACTGATGTGTTAAAATAATAACCGCACCTGTTTCTGAGATTTCAAAAATAAAAAATCAATTCTATCATATCAGTGCTCTTGTAAAACCAATTGCACCAATCTGTTTAAATAACAATCACACCGTTGTGTTAAAATAATAACTACACCTATTTTTGGGATTTTGAAAAAAAAATAATAAAAAAATTCCATCATATCGGTGTTATTTTAAAACTAATCACACCTATGTGTTTAAGTAATAACCACACTGGTGCATTAAAATAATGACCACATCTGTTTCTAGAATTTCAAAAATAAAAAAAGGAGTTATATCATATCAATGTGTTAAAAACATTTAACACACCGATACATTATCTTAATCGATGTGCCTTACTTGTAAACGCAACAGTGAATTTTACTATGAAAGATATTCGAAAAAGAGAAAAATGAGGGATATTGATTTTTTGAAATATAATTTCCTAAAGTCTTTTAAATAGTAAGCAGATATTCACTATTTCATTATTTTTCCCAAAGTTTCAAGGGAGAGATATACTAGGAGCATTGTGGAGCAGCAGAATTCTTTGGAACAACAAAATTATTCAGAATATTAGAATTTGAAAGGTATGGTTGTTATGCAGGATTTATGACTGCGGATAGAAATATCTCCCCTAGGTATGGTGGTTAACCTATAACAACAGAATGACAAAAGACCCAATTTTTTCCTTAAAGTAAGTAGATGATGGGAAGAAACCTACTGGGAATTTGTCGTATGTTTCACTCCTTTGGCTTGAATGCTCCAATCCTAGCTCCTGCTGCCAAAATTAGAACTTGTACAAGTAGACAACACAATCCAAGATACTACGAGATCTATCTAGCATCATCTATCTACTTCATTCAATAGATCAACATGGTATTGAAATACATGAAATAGTGACATCACATTTAGGAAAACAAGGAACTCTTTGTATTGATATAAATGGAGTGAGTTACAATGATAAATAGGTGTTGACCTTCTAGAAGAGCTTCTCCAAGTTTTTGACTTGTCCTTCCTTTATCACAAGGTGTACCTCCAATCATCCTAAATGCATGAAAGGATAACTCTCATTGTAACACCCTCCTCCCACATCTACCCAAGTAACCAGCCAACCAGGGTAAACATGTGAAGAGAAGTTACTATGATATTATTTGACCGCCTAAGTCACATTAAGGAAGTGGAACCGATGGAAACACACCATACAGACCTTCAACATCAGCAAAAAGACTCTTAAGAACCATCCCAACCTTTCTGGTAACCAGTCCCTGGGTCCCATTGAGGTTTTAGGACACTTGACCCACAGATTCTCCCATGCTATGGTCCTGACAGTGTCCAAGAGGCTTTGGACGCTCTCATGACAAGGCATGCCAATGTCTAGGGAATATTTTTCTTAGTGTTCTACCAATGTCCCCAGGATTTGAGCCACTTTTTCAAGCCTAGAGCCCAGGTCACTGCCTAGAATTTAATGACACTTTCAGAATAGATAGATAATAGGGAAACAAAGGTGCAAGTGAAAATACTTGAACAAGCCCTTTACTGGACCCATACTAGCCATGACAGGGATTTCGTCAAACATATCACAAATATATAATCTACAGGTATAAATAATAGATCTAAGCATAAGGGTCTCATACTGAACTAAGAATTGCTAAGAAGCATTGATGCCTCAACACATTAGCTGCAGTTTCATTTGTTAGGTCATAGATACATTATCCATCCATTTACAAGTAAAAATATGATGACATCCATACATAGCTACTATCATAAAACAAATACATAACTAGCATAATAGCAACAAAAATACCAAGGAAACCACATCCATGTAATCTACATATAAATCAGTATAATACTCATAGAAATAAAAGGAGAAATAACCTCATATTAATGATGAAAAATCCAAACCTGGGATGGGACTACAATGTTCCACCTGACCGTAGAATGTCTGAGCCAAATCTCTCTTCAGCCATTCGCTCTCGTGCCATGTTCTAATCATGAATGTGGGATCTCATAGAACACATCAACCCTAAACCATCCAGGGCTTCTAGAGGCCAAACACCTCAACTCATCAAATAGTGATTCCACCTCATGGTTGGAAATCACAAAACCATCATGAGATTGGTCTCCACCCAATCGTTCTAGGGCGTTAGAGAATTTGTTCCAACCCAGGCTTCGAAGACTAGTAACTCAACCCACAACTACTACTGGGCTTCCAAAGCATTTGTCCAACCAAGGATTCCAATACTATTAACTCAACCCACCAAGGGCTTCCAAAGCATTTTTCCAACCAAGGCTTCAAGGAATAGTAACTCAACGTGAGCTGTTATGGGGCTTCAAGAGCCTTTGTCCAACTAGGGCTTCCAAGAACTAATAAATCAACCCAAGCTAAAGGAAACATGAGAACCAACCAAAAAAAACAAGTAAATAATTCCACAACACCATGGATATCCAAGAAATGGCAAGGCCAAGAAAATCCATTGTCAATCCAAGAAATCCTCCATGCCAGTGACAAATCATGACTAATAATCCACATGCATATGTCATACATGCCAAAACTAGTGAGGAAAACATACATCCAACTCAGTACCTACAAGAAAAATCCACTGTAGCTATTGATCCTGATGTCCTCTTGCACTTTCATTCTCTTCATTTTCTTTGTTTCTCTAAAACTTCAAGTATGCCACACTCCCCCAAGAGTGATCCAAGAAAACTCTAAGTGTCCAAGAGTATGAGAGAGAGAACAGAGAGAGAACTCCAAAACTGAACTGGCAAAAGTTTGTGAATTGATCCTCATAAGCCTTTTATTAATGAGGCCTCTATTTTCTTTATTTTCCATTATTTTCCTTCATTTTTCTCCTCACATGCAACCTGTTACCTTTCACCTCCATTTTCTCCTAATTTCCATTATTTTCATTAGACATATTAACTGAAATGAACACCCATACTAGGATGTCTTGCCAAACATTAAGCTTGTAATAAGTGTCCCATCAACCGTGGTTATTATTTTTCCTTTATTAACTTTTATTACATGGAATTTTCACTATGGTTATTACAAAACCCTGCCCCTTGGGGGAATACCATCCTCGGTGTCCAAAAACACCTATAACCACAAGACCACTATAAGAAAAACACATTGCCCATGTAGCCTTATAACTTAGCACGTTGCAGTATTTACAATGATCAACCTGCTGAGAAGTGAACCAACATGAAAACATAACATGTATAACATTATAATGACATGAAACCCATATTTCTTATTGGAGATTTATAACATAGCACATGGTGGTATTTAAATCCATATACATATGTACATATACATAAACATCATCAAATATGTACCAAAATGTATAGGAAATACATATACCAAAACGCCATACCAAAACTGCTTTGCCTCAACTGGCAAACAAGGAAGGATACATAGCATCTGATTTTCCATCTCCCATGTAGCTTCATTGAGCCCAAAGTGCTTCCATTGCACTTTGACTTGCTCAATTGCTTGGTTCTGGAGCATAAGCATGTTTCTTTGGAAAATGCACTGTAGTTCCTACGTGAATTCTCCTTCTGGTTCCACCTGCAATATAGACCAGTCAAACACATGATAAACATATTTAACATACTTCTTAAGCAAAGACACATGGAAAACATCATGGAATTTCATTATCGAAAGCAGTGCAAGTCAATAGGCTACTGGCCCAATCCTCTCAATAATATTGAAGGGTCCACAAAATCGCACTACTATCTTCGCACATGATCCAATTTGCAAGGAAATCTTCTTCAGTTTGATGCGTATGTACACCTATTCCCCAACCTCGAACTCCTTGAACAAATTGTTCTGATTTGCATAACTCTTCTTCCTATCCTTTGCTGCTTTCAAATTCTTCTTGATCACGTACATTTCTCGCTCCATGTTTGCCCACATGTTTGGTCAAATCAACACCCTATTAACTGGTTGACTCCAATTGATGGGAGTATTACAACTCCACCCATACAATGCCTCAAATGGACTCATCCTTAGTGACTACTAGTACCCATCGTTGTAAGAGAACTCTACCAGTTGAAGGTACTCTTCCCACTTCCACTTTTGATGCATCACATACATCCTCGACATGTCCTCCAATATCCTATTGACCTTCTCTCTTTGTCCATAGATATGTGGATGATAAGTTGTACTGAAGGCCAACTCTGTGACCAAACCTGCAAATAACTCCTTCCAAAACTTGGAAGTGGACTTCACATCCATGTCTGACACAATCTTTCTTGGAACTCCATGCGGTTTGACCACGTCCCTGATGAAGACCTGTGCCACATCACTCACTGCGAATCTAGACTTCACTAGAATTAAGTGTGCAACCTTTGTCAACCTATCCACAACAACCACTGTGGAATCATACTGTCTCACTTTCCTCGGAAAGTTTGTGATAAAGTCCATGGAAATGACTTCCCATTTCCACTCTAGAATTACAATTGGCTATAGCATTCCACTTGGATGCTTACACTCTACCTTCACACACAAACAATCCAAGCACCTAACAACAAATCCTGCTACATTTCTCTTCAAATTTGGTTAATAATAGAATTTCTTCACTGTGGTCAATTTCATATGATAGCATGGGTGACTTGAATATGGTTTCACATGAAACTCTCTCAAGATCACCTTCTTGAGTAAATTGTTGTCTGACACATATATCCTGCCTCTAAATCTAACCAATCCATCTATTATAAGATGATAGTCCTCATTCTGTGCACCTGGACTTGTACCTATACCTGTACCACTACTTGTACCTATACCTGTACTACCACTTGTACCTATACATGTACCATCAACTGTAAAGGTACCTATACTACCACCTGTACATATACCTATAAATGTACTATGACCTGTACTCTGTTGCATCCTATGCACAATCTCTATATACCTGTCATCCTGCTGATCTTCCTACAAGATCTTATCTTGTAAGTATGTCCCATAGGAACTCATAGCTGCTAAGTGATTTATCTCTATCCGCCTACTAAGATAATTTTCCATCCTGTTCTCTTTATCTTTGATATATATGATCTCAAAATTGAACTCACTGATCATGGCCAACCACTGAGCCTTCCTGCCATTCAGATTCGGTTGGTCAAATAGATACCACAAACCACTGTGATCACTCATCAACACAAACCTACTGCCCAGAAGATAGTGCCTCCACATATTCAATGCATGTATGATCGCTGCCAAATCAAGATAATGTGTTGGATGGTTCTACTCGTGCTCTTTCTATTTTCATGACTCATAACATACCACCTGTCCATCTTGCATAAGGACTCCACCAATTCATCTCTTGCAAGAATATGTACATACTACAAATTCTTTGTCCAGATCTGTAATCCTTAACACTGGTGCATGTGTCAACAATTTCTTAAGTTGCTCAAAACTAGCCACACACTCCTCTATCCATTCAAACTTCTTACCTTTTCTCTACAATAATGTGATAGGATGATAAATCCGCGAGAAGTTCCTGATGAACCTATTGTAATAGCCTGCCAACACCATGAAGGATATCACCTCATCTATGTTTTTAGGACCCACCCACTCCATGATAGCTCTTATATTCTTTGGGTCCACTATTATGCCATCCTTGGAAATCACATGTCCAAAGTAGTGTACCTCAGTCTGAAAGAAATGACACTTGCCGAGGTTAGCATACAACTGATGCTCTCTCAACAACCTCAGGACTGCTACTAAATTCTCAGCATGCTCTTCCTCATTTTCAGAATATACCAATATCTCATCAATGAACACAATAACAAAATTATCCAAATACAGAAACAACACACTATTCATCAAGCACATCAATGTAGTTTGAGCATTAGTCAGACCGAATGGAGCTACAACAAACTCATAATTTCCATACCTGGTCTAGAAAGTTGTCTTGTAGATGTACTCTTCTTTAATGCATACCTGATGATATCCAAATCTCAAATCAATATTTGAGAACACTTCTTCTCCCTTCAACAGATCGAACAAATCATGAATCCTTGGCAATGGATACCTTTTCTTAATGGTCACTTTGTTCAATTTCTTATAGTCAATGCGCAACCTGAGAGTACCATCCTTCTTCATCATACGAAATACTGGTGCGCCCCATGGTGATACACTTGGCCTAATGTATCCCTTGTACAACATTTCCTTCAACTGCAGTTTCGACTCTACCAACTGAGGTGTACTCATCTTGTAAGGTGCCTTTCATGTTGGAGCTACCCCTATAACCAATTCAATAGAAAATTCTACCTCCTTATGAGGTGGAAACTCTGAAATGTCCTTAGGAAATACATCTTGGAACTATTGTAGAATTGGGTACCTTCTCAACACATCTTCATCATCAACCTCCTTACCTTTTTCACTAGAAATGTGCACTGTGAATAACACACACCCTTTCCTAGGACTACTCTTTGCCTGCATAACTGTTACCAGTATAACTGATGTTGCTTTCTTCTTTCCCTGTAAGACTCTTGGTTCCCCATTGTCATCCACACACTCAATAGATTTTTCACAATGGAACTACTGTAGAATTGGGTACCTGCTCAACACATCTACATCCTCAACCTCCTTACCTTTGTCACTAGAAATGTGCAATGTGCATAACACACACCCTTTCTTGTGACTATGATTTGAATGCATAGTTTTTATCATTCTAACTGATGTTGCTTTCTTCTTTCCCTATAAGACTCTTGGTTCCTCATTGTCATCCACACACTTAATAGCTTTTTCATAACAATTGACCTTGATTCTATGAAGGTACAACCAATCCATGCCCAACAACATATTGTATGATCCCAATTGTAATACATTCAAATGTGTTGTGGTAGGCATACCATTCAAATCAAATGCACAAGCTCTTACCCAATGGTGAAATCACTTCTTTGTACCTACAGCCAACTGCACTAACCAAGACTTTGCATGCACTTCCTTATTCAAACCACACTTATCCACCAGGTCAGGACTAACATAACTATAATTAGATCCAGGGTCAATAACAATAGAAACAACTTGATCACAAATCTTACCATCCATCTCAATAATAAATTCCTGATGGTCTACCTGTCTGTTATCCAGTGTTATATAGATATGAGGGATGCTCTGACCAACATCCCCAACAGTCTACATCTCCTATGCACTATATATCGAAGTCCTACTACCCTAATTCTATGGAAAATCACTCCTAAGATGATATTTTCCACAAGTCCAACACTCTATAGGCTTCCATCCTACATCCATATTTTTCTCCTCAAATCAAAATCCATGTCCTTTGTCTGATGCATTGAACTTCTTAGATGGAACTACATTCTCTTTATTACCTGCACCCTAAGGACTTTCTCACTTCTTTTCTAATTTTCCTTGTTCTTTACATTATGTTTCCAGTTCATCTTAGTCTCAAATCTGCACTTTGATTGTTCATAGTAGTGTTTTAGATTTTGGATGGCCTCCTCCAATGATCTAGGCTCATCAAACTCAATCCTGTCTTTGAATGCAATCAACAATCCACTAATGAATCTTTGAATCTTTGCCTTCTCCTCGTTGAGCTAAGGCACATACCTTTGTAGCTCCAAGAACCTGTTAGTGTACTCCTCATCTGTCATCGATCCCATCTTTAACTCATAGAACTCTTTTTCCATGTCATCAAAGTATCTCTATGATAGGTACTTATTCTTGAACAACCTCTCGAAATAACTCCAAGTTAAGTCCTCCTCATGAATGCATCTGACATTCTTCATGTCTTCCCACCAAATGTTTGCTTTATCTTTGAAACTAAATGTAGTTATTCTAGCTTTCATGTTCTCCAAACATTCATTTAACCTAAAGAACTTCCTCATACCAAGCAACCATGTCTCTACATCATGTGATTTATTCATATCTCCATCAAAAGTAGGTGGCTTTTCTTTCTTAAACTTGTCCAAAAAACATCCCCTTTCAATCCTCCTGTAAGGATGATAACGATGATGATCATAGTGCCTATATGAACCAGAACTAGAATAGTGTCCATGTCCATCCCCTCTCCTATCCGGAGTCTCCAACAACCTTCCATCTCTCATTGTGTAATCTCTATCCAACCTCTGACCACCACGAGACCTACTACCATATGCACCATTAGTTTTGTTCTCCTACTCATGGCTTACCTGACATGGTCCCTGTCACTACAAATATGAAAAACTTTGAAGTATCACTACATTTACCTCTACTTATTTCTCCTGTGCTTGTATGATTTTGTCATTGTGTGCCTTACAACTCCCTATTTCTACCTTTAAGCTTCTCAATGTTTTTTCCATATCAAAAGAGTTCCGAACACCGCGTTGTTCATATTATCCATAGGGAGAGTCTTAAGAATTGTAGTCTGCTATCTTGTTATTCATCTTTGATATGTATTCCTACAAGGTATATCATGTTAGCTAAACCAAATCACAACAAACGAACATACCTTAGTATATTTCAGGGAGGATATCTCATATCCAAGGTCAACAAATCAGTGTGATACATGTATAACATAATCATGACATCATATAGAAACATAACATATAAGCATATAACAATGTACCCATCATTATGGATAGAGTCCAGTCATCAATGCATGACCATATCAACTACACATACCATGACTTCATGCATGATAACAAACACTACCTCATTGTACACTTGATCACATGTGAACATTAACATGCATAAGTAATGTATAATCAACCACACACTCATAAAAACACACTTGACAATAACACCATCAACTTTCCATGGTGACATCACTACAACCATGACTAATACCATAAAAATAAAATAAACACATGGTCCTACAACACATGAGACACAAATTCAACTGACATGAATGCATGACCAAAACATAACCCATCCAGTCTGAAGGGTGAACCATGTTCTAATACCACTATGTAACACCCTCCTCCCACATCTACCTAAGTAACTAACCAACTGGGGTAAACATGTGACGAGAAGTTACTATGATATGATTCGACCTCCTAAGTCATGTTAAGGAAGTGGAACCGATGGGAACACACCATACAAACCTTAATATTTAGAAACAAGACTCCTAAGAACCATCCTAACCTTTCTTGAGACTAGTCCCTAGGTCCCGTTGAGGTTTTAGACCACTTGACCCCTAGACGCTCCCATGTTATGGGCTTAACATCATCCAAGATGCTCTGGGCGCTCTCACGATAAGACATGCCAGTGTCCAGGGACTATTTTTCTCAGTGTTGTGCCAGTGTCCCTGGGATTTGAACCACTTTTTTAGGCCGAAAGCCGAGGTCACTTCCCAGAATTGAATGATACCTTCAGAACATAAAGATAACAAGGAAATAATGATTCATGTGCAAATACTTGAACAAGCCCTTGATTGGATCCCTACTAGCCATGACAAGCATTTCATCAAACATATCACAAATATGTAATCTACAGGTGTAAACAACATATCTAACCATAGGGGTCTCATATTCAGTTGAGAATCGCTAAGAAGAATTGATGCCTCAACACATTACCCGCAGTTTCATCCACTAGTTCATAGATACATTGTCCATCCATTTACAAGTAGAAACATGATGATATATATACATAGCTACTGTCATAAAACATGTACACAACCAATATAATAGCAATAAAAATACCAAGGAAATCACAACCATGTAATCCACATATCAACCAGTATAATACTCATATAAATACAAGGAGAAATAACCTCATATTGATGATGAAAAATCCAAACTCAGGATGGGACTACCATGTTCCACCCAACCGTAGAATGTTTGAGCCAAGTATCTCTTCATCCATTCACTCACATTCCATATTCCAAGCATGAATGTGGGATCTCATAGAACACATCAATCCAAAACCATCCAGGGATTCCAAAGGCCAACCACCTCAACCCATAAAACAATGATTCCACCTCAGGGTTGGAAATCACAAAACCATCATCATATTGGTCTCCACCCAAGCCTTCCAGGGCTCCAAAGTGTTTGTTACAACCAAGGCATCCAGGACTAGTAACTCAACCCACAACTATCACTGGACTTCTAGAGCGTTTCTCCAACCAGGGCTTCCAGGACTAGTAACTCAACCCACCAAGAGCTTCCAGAGAATTTTTCCAACCAAGTCTTCCAAGACTAGTAACTCAACCCAAGCTATTATAGGGCTTCCAAAGCGTTTTTCCAACCAAGGCTTCCAGGAACTAATAACTCAACCAAAGCTAAAGAAAACATGAGAACCAACCAAAACAAAACACGGAAAAAAATCCACAACACCATGGCTATCCAAGAAATGGCAAGGCTAGGCAAATCCACTGTCAATCTAGGAAATCCTCCATTCTAGTGACATATCATGTCCAATAATCCACATGCATATGCCATGCATACCAAAACTAGTGAGGAAAAGATACATGCAACTAGGTACCTGCAAGAAAAAGTTGTTGTAGTTGTTGATCCCGATGTCCTCTTGCGCTTTCCTACTCTTAATTTTACTTCTTTCTCCAAAACTCCAAGTATTTCGCACTCCTCCAAGAGTACTCCAAGAAAACTCTAAGTGTCCAAGAGTATGAGAGAGAGAGAATAGAGAGAGAGCTCCAAAACTGAACTGAAAAAAGTCTATGCACTGATCCTTAGAATCCTTTTTGTTAATGAGGTCTCTATTTTCTTCATTTCCCATTATTTTCCTTCATTTTCCTTCTCACATGAAACCTATGATCTTTCACCTCCCTTTTCTCCTAATTTCCATTCTTTTCATAAATAAACGTGCCAAAAATGCCATTTTTCCTTTCCAAAGCCTTAGTCATTGCCTCTTCCAATATCCTTGGCCATATTAACTGAAATGAACACCCACACTAGGATGTCTTACCCAAAATTAAGCTTGGAATAAGTTTCCCATCAACTGTGGTTATTGCTTTTCCTTTATTAACTTTTATTACATGGAATTTTGACCAGGTTGTTACACTCTCAACAACAACATAAGGGTAGAATCACTCTCCAAAATCCAACCCCTTGCATATGGAAGGCTGTAAATATATAAAGGAGTGAGGTAAGTTAGGAGTTCTTATCCTTTTACCAATCTTAGGATTGATATCCACTCTTGACGGTAGGATGATATCTAAGGATAAGGGTTGGAAACTCAAAGGTAGGGTAGGATACGATTCAATTTTTTATCTGAGGTAAATGGTTACAACAGATCTTGGAAGCTTCTTAAATGGGCTTCAAGATTCTCTCTCTTTTTCCCGAATTTCTAGAACCAATGCATGTGCAAAGGGGAGCAACATGTAGGTGATCGATGCATGCCATAGTGGAGCAACCTGTAGGTGAACGTTGTCGAGCAAGAGGCCATGGTGCGTTACCCCTAAAACTGACTTAGATGATGCATTTTAGGGCAAAAACTCTGGGGAATGAGAGAGTCATGCATAAAGCTTTGTGAAATGATGATGTAAAGGGGGAATAGGATGTGAATGATCCCATTAGGAGTTTGATTGATCATATGAGACAAAATAGACTATAACAATGGTGATTCACTCAAAACTCTACATAGTAAAAATTTTTAATTTAACTATTGATTTTACTAATAATTTTTTTTACAATTTCTATTAGATTAAATTAAAACAGGGATTTGCAAGAGAGACATATTGGGATCATTGTGGAGTAGTTTTATACTTTGTAACAACATAACTATTCAGAAGATTAGAATTTGAAAGGTATGGTGATTCCATCAAAACCATAGTAAAAAAATTTAAATTTTACTAATAAAAATTTCTATAATTTCTATTATATTTAATTAAAATTAATAAAAAAAGAAAAACCCTACATAGTAAAAATTGTACTATTGATTTTACTAATAATTTTTTCTTTTAAATCTCTATTCCTGTTTAGATTTAATTAAAAATTAAGGAAAAAATAAAAAAATTCAATACTTACCTTAAATCCTTGCTTCTTCTTGCTTATGTGACTGCAAAATTTCACCTTAGGGTTTAACTCCCTCTACCACTTCACAATTAGGGCTTTCCATTTTAAGCATTTTAGACTTAATGGGTTTGTGTTACTACATACAAGGTGTTTGACATGTAAAGCATGGGGACCAGTTGTTGAATCAGATCCAAACCCTATCGATCTTGTATATTTAAAAAAAAAATGATGTATGTTTATCGATGTGCCATGTTTAATATAATGCATCGATGTGCCTATGAACAATAACACCATTAAGTCAACAAACTTGTGTTTAATTTTTTATGTTTTCATTTTTTACTATGATGGAAGTGCTTTATTGTTACATATCGCACCGTCATAATTTAATGTTATTAAAAAAACTATTTTCCATTTTCAGTGTTCAACAATTAGACACACTGGTGCATTTACTAAACTAAATGCACCAGTGTGTTTATGAACATAAGCGCACCAATTTCTAGACCTCTTTTTGGCTAAAAATTATGTGATTTATTTACAAAATATAATTAATGGCTTATGTATTGAATGGTACAAGTTGTATATTGAAAAAAAAAAATGTTTAAGAAGTGGTCAAGTAGCAAAAATATTTATCCACACAACGATAATACATCCAAAAAAGCAGAAAAGTAAAGTTTTTTGTAAAATATTTAAAAATTAATCGTTTTAACTATATGCAATTTTAACTAATATGTATTGGTTAGTGTGTGTCATTCAAAGCCACAAAATGAGGAAGCTCAATAAGATTCTTTCTGATCTAAGTGCAAAAGAGTGTAAAATCCTGATGGAAAACTTGCAGAAGGATGAATTAGGTTAATGAAAAAATAGTATTCAATATAAGTTTTCTTTTTAATTTTCATTTATAATATACTTAGGAATATTAGATAACATGTTTCAAACAATCTATTAATTCACATATGTTTAATGTTATACAGGGGCCAACAACGAAGGAAAAAAATGTCGTTCTAAGAAAATAAATTTATAGAGCATGTACATGACGATGAATTGGTCCTTAGCTCATCTAGAGTGGTGCTGGAGGTTAATGAAAGGGGGGAATTTTTTTACAAAACTATTAGGGATATAGTGTAACGAATGTATAGATGTACTTTCCACTTACAATATAGAAATCAATCCAATTATTCCAAGAACCAAGCTATACTAAAACTATAGGAAGTGTTTCTAGAGCAATGGTTAATGACACCCGTCAGACTTGTAATAGTAAATACATAAAACAACAAAAACCATTCATTTAAAAAGTAATATTCCTAATTAAAATGATTTTCTAGAATTATATGCATATATTACTACAAAGAATTCATTTATTAATATCAATTTTAATGCAGGAGCATCTGGACCTAGCCAGCAATGTGATGGTTTGTTCACATGTTGTGGCTAAATGAGTTGAATTTCATTGACCTAAGTGGTCAAAAGTCAGTTTTGGTAGAAAGGGTTGGATCTCTAGAAAATGATATGTACTTCATTATTGTAATAGTTAGGAAATTGTCTTATTTTAGACTAAGGGATAAGTTGTTAGCATAGGTGTGTAATAGAGCTTAAAAATAGGGATTTAATTGTTAAATTGATTAAAAATAGAGATCAAGTTGTTAGTATAGTTAGAATAGGATTTGACTCATAAAAGAGAAAAAATGTAATGGAAAAGGATTAGCTGAGATGATTGAGAATTGAGTGAGAGGCGAGAGTTGAGTGATAGATAGGATTTGGAGATTGAGACAGAGGTCTGATAAATTATTGTAATTGAGCCGAGAGGGCCAAGACTCTGTAACTATTATTATATTGAAGAAATTGATTCAGTGTGTGACTGTGTGTTAATTCTGGTGAAGACTCTCGTTTACCTCTATGAATCTGCATTCTGAAACTTAATCGGGTATTTCTCTGTTTTCCCATTTTAATTGTAAATCTCAATGTTTATGTGTTAATCGCGGTCATTTAGTATCAACTGCGGGGTAGGAGAGCATGGAAATTCTTGATCATGGTTGGAGACCCACACTCATTCCTGGTCGTCGATCTCAATTTCAAACTTTTAGGTCACATTCAACGGTGGGGGTTAGGCCTGTTTTTAACCCGTGTGCTAGTTGAAGACCCGCTAGCTGTAGGATTTGATGGCCTCTATTATCCAATGGATATCAGGTCACCAAGTGTTCGGATTTTAATTCCAAAGATGGACCCGAACTTTTATAGATCAAGGATTTATAATCCTTATCGGCTCCATAAGGGCGGTGTTGAAGCCCCGAAAATCGGGTCTACAACAAGGGGGATACCCGCCCGGTCTGGACATTGGTTGGCAGCTCCTTTTCCATTTGGTATAGCTGTTCCGACTGGGGATATGGGACCAGTTTCCCAATTTATGTGTGTGTGTGAGAAAGATGGATATTTCTGTTTCTAACAGTTTCTAAATGGAATACTACTATTCTAATTCTAATCTAATAATAAGGAAATTATATTTTAATAAACAGAAATATGTAAATCTACACTAACCTGGGGTGTAATCTTTCCTTTATGCGATCTAAAATGATTTCAAACAACAACTGGTAATAAAGATCATTCAGCTGCTATGAGAAAAGAATTCAATAAAGATGAACCACTTTGTATAAGAAGTTAGACGAAACAATTGTGAAAAACATATCGCATAATAAGCTATTCATACACTAAGCATAAATAAATAGCTATCACCGTACAAAAGTGCCAAATGATAAATCAGGCATTCATACATCAATATATAATTAACTGAACTAAAAATCACTCTAACACAAGGCAAAGATCATTAAGAGATAGAAATACCATTTATAACTAGTCCTACTCATGAGCTTCAAGTGATAACGATTTATCTCTTCTTGATCAAATATCCACTAAGAGTACAAAAGTGCAACATCAGTAGCAGATATCAAATGCAGACATCAATAAATCCTGTTCCATTCATTCATCAAAACCTCCACAAAGGGTACAGAAGTGCATGTTCTGGGGATAAGTTTTTGATAAATTTCAGGACCCTTCTCTAAATGCATGAGAAGGGTTTAAATACTACTAACTAAATCTTAAAATAAATTATTACAAAAATATAGGATGTGGTTTAAATGACCGTCCTCTTTTCAGGAAAATAAAACAAAATTAAACTAAACTTGAATCTAAAATTAAACTACTTCTGTATTTGGTCCTTCAAATCACACGCATGCAGCATCTGTCTGAGAAGAGTCGGCTGGCCGACTTCTGATTTTAGCTGAGCTGAGAAAACAAAATCAACGAGAGCTGGCACTATATTTTAGACCGAATTGATGATGCACTTAAGAGTCATCCATTGGCTGTGTGGCTTTACCAAGTAAGCCCAGTAATAATCCTAGTTTAACCTGGTTAACCCTTGGATTGCTTGTGCCTTTTCTTGGGCTTTCTGTTTCCAATCTACCTGTCTCATCACTTTCTTGCAATTTTCGGAGCTTGCAGGTGACTGGGCAATTAGCAGTTTGCCTTTTCGAAAAAAAATTCTCAGCGATGCGCGATTAGCACTAGGCGCTAATCGCGCATCGGAAACTACCTCCGTTTCTTGATCCGGATTTCCTTGATGTGTTTTTCGCCTTTTGCACTTTTTCCTTCCAGTGGATATAAAGTTCAAAAGTTGTAAAAATGATAATTCCATGAACTCTTTACCTTGAGTCTTAAACTGTTTGTTTCTGATATCTGCATTGTCCAATATCCACTTTATCATGTCCGTGTATGGGAGAATTTTGGGCCTTGCTGCTATCCGGTGCAAGAATGAGCAAGCTAGTTTTGTAAGGGATGCTTCAGAAGAACCATTTGAGCTCGTGGTAGCAACTACTTCCATTACTCTGGGATTCTCCTATTCGAGCAGATTATACATGCCTTCCCACGTAGCAATTCCCGCGTCTCTGTTACAGGCCGTGTCTGTATACAAAGGCACCATTTCCTTTTCTTCTGAGCTCGGGGCTTTGCTTTTCTTTCCCATTTTACCCTACATATTGCTTTGTATTGGCTTCTGTTCTCCGTTCCTACAATTCACAAGTGAAGAGAAAATGAATGACAAGGAAGGGTGATAAGAAAGTTTTAAATGCCGCAGACACATCAAGTATACCACCTTACGTGAGATGATTTTTTCGATAAGCGTGAACCCATATTCCATTAATAACTGGCAACTAATTCATTTATTAGCATTAAAGCGCATAACCAGGTGTCAGCTTATGGAAAATAATTTTCTTGAATAACGTGCCTGAAAGATATGTGATGGAGCGATTTTGCGATTTGCTTCGCAATATTGCAGATCGCAACATCGCGAAATGATAACATCGCAAAATCGTAACATCGCATTTTGAATGCTCGTTATATCGCATTGTCGCTGTATCGCGAGATCGCAATATCGCAATATCGCAGATCGCAGAAACGTTATATATGATAAACTTTGTTAACTTGTTTTCTACGAAATGTGATTTGCGATCGGCGTCATCGCATATCAGCAAATTAAAATTTTTCAATGTAAATTGTATTTGCTGCATGCGATGCAATATTATCGCGTATCGCAATCTCGTAATTTTGGAGTTCGGCTTGTAAGGTGTTCTTTTTTGTGATGCGATATTCCTAAGGAAAGATTTGCGTCTTACCTTATCATAAAACTTAGATTTTTATGAATTTTCAAGGGGGCTTCCTAAGCTTATGATGGTAATTTTATTTGAAAAAGGAAATTTAAACACTACTTTGATTTTTAAATTTTTTGCTAAGGGTCCCCACTTATTTAGTATTAGGAATTATACTAAATAAGAAGGGGGGTTGTTGTTGGCCACAACAGGCGGTTAAGTGTCGTGCAAGTTCCCCGGCCGATATCATTGTGAACCATTGGATCCAGTGTGCTTTGATCAACGATGGAGGATCAATGGATTGTTTTTTTTTTCAGGGTGAGTGATGACTGTTAGATCTGGAGAGAGGAGATCAACAGCGTAGAGTGAAGCGCTTGTTTACAAAGGAAAAGTTAACGTGGGACCCTCAGTGTAAGGTAAGCCACGTACAAAATCTGCTATAACGCATATGACTAGTTATAAAGTAACCAATAGTCTATTTTTAAGACTACCACCTTGATTTCATCAGTCTCCTACGTCATTTTTGGTATCAGAGCATAGAGATTGAGTAGACTGCACTAAACATGCCGCTAAGGAGAGGAGTTGGCATAGGTCGAGGAAGACCTAAAGAAAATGCAGTTCTGCTAGAGGAGAGCTAGAGTCCACGTACAAGGATGGACATAATGGAGATCGCTCATAGGAGAACACCTAATGAAGGAGTTTCCAGTGCTGCAAAAGAATTTTTTGAGGAAGAAGAAGAAGAGGAGGAAAATGAAACTACAAAAGTTATTAAGATGTTGGCTAAAGTAGGTGGAAAACCAAAGGTGGAAATTCCTGTGTATGAAGGGAGTCTCAACGCATAAGAGCTAATGGATTGGATCAGTTCACTGGACAAATATTTTGACTATGAAGAGGTTGATGACAAAAAGAAGGTGAAATTTGCAGTTACGAGATTGAAGGGTCATGCAACTATTTGGTGGGATGAACTACAAACATCCAGAATAAGAAAATGAAAGTCCAAGATCAAGCAATGGGACAAAATGGTGAGTAAAATGAAAGCTAAATTTATTCCAAAAGATTATCAGTTAAATATTTTCAAATAGTTACAGAATTTAAGGCAAAAAGGAATTCTTGTTAAAGAATATACAGAAGAGTTTTATAGATTGAGTATTAGAGGACATGTAGAGGATGACATGGAGAAGGTAGCCAAATATATCAATGGCTTAAGATATGACATACATGATGATATCAGCTTGCTGAGTCTGAAGACCATTGAAGATGCCTATCAAGCAGGTTTGAACGCAGAAGAGAAGATGTTGAGAAAACAAAATCAGAGGAATAGAGGGAAAATTTCAATAAGAGGTAGAGGAACTACCAGACCAAGGTTTCATCAACATCAGAATGAAGCAGGAAGTTCAAGTAGCAAACCACCACAGAGGGGAGATTTTAATAGAGGAAGATTTGCACCTAGAGGAAGAGGTTGAGGAAGAGATATTTAGTGTTACACATGTGGAGAATGGGGACATGGATCTTGGGACTGTCCTCATAATAAAACAACAAGTCAAAGGAATGTGAATGTGGCCGAGGCAAAGGAAGAACAACCTCAAATTATAGACAAGGAAGAATCCCCTGAAGTAGGAGAATCCCTGTTGTTGAAAAGGGCATTGCTTATGGCAGAGAAAGAGACTGAAGAACCAGATCAGAGGAAGAGTTTATTCAGAACTACATGCAAATACAAAGGTAAATGTTGTAAAGTCATAATTGATAGTGGAAGCATTGATAACCTTGTTTCTACAGAGATGGTGGCCAAGCTAGGATTAGTGAAGACAATACACCCTACTCCTCACAAAGTGTCATGGTTGTAGAAAGGACATCAGATTACTGTGACAGAATAATGCAAGGTAGAGATATAGATACGTATAAATATGTGATATTATGTGATGTAATGCCAATGGATGTATGTCATGTATTATTGGGAAGACCTTGGCAATTTGATCAGAAATCTATTCATGATGGGAGGAAAATACTTATACTCTGGAGAAGGATGGAAATAAACATACACTACTGCCATTGAAGGATGAAGCTGATAAAGGAGCACCTGGAAATAGTGTTATGCTGATGAGTGGAAAGGAGTTGTTGCAAGAGGTTGGAAAAGGTGAAGAAATGCATTTTACTGTCATAGGGAGACCTAAGGTAATTTTGACTTCCACAAACTTAGATGATTTACTTGAAGAAATCAAAACTCTGTTGAATGATTTTGCTGATATTATTGTGGATGATTTGACAAATGCATTGCTACCAATCAGGAGTATTAGTCATCATATTGATCTAATACCAGGAGCAAGTTTTCCAAACAAAGCAGCATACTGATTAACTCAAGAGAATGTAGAAGTTGGAAAACAAGTTCAAGAACTGGGGGATAAGGGACTAATCAGAGAGATTCTTAGTCCATGTGTTGTACCAACAATACTCCGTCCAAAGAAAGGAGGTGAATGGCGTATGTGTACAGATTCCAGAGCCATAAAGAAGATCACTATTAGGTATAGATTTCCATTACCATGCATGGATGATTTGATGGATTGTTTGAGTGGGTCAAAGTATTTTACTAAAATAGATCTAAAGAGTGGATATCATCAATAAGAATTAGAGAAGGAGATGAATGGAAGACTGCATTTAAAACAAACAATGTGTTGTATGAGTTGTTAGTGACGCCTTTTGGAATCACTAATGCACCTAGCACATTAATGAGATTGATGAATGAAGTTTTGAAGGAATATGCAGGCAAGTTTGTCATTGTTTATCTTGATGATATTCTAGTTTTTAGTAAATGTAAAGAAGAACATCTAGAGCATCTTAAATTGGTTTTAAGAACTCTATAGAAAGAGAAACTACTGATAAATCTGAAGAAATGTGGCTTCATGAAAGAAGAATTAATTTACTTGGGATTTGTAGTTTCTAAAGAAGGGTTGAAAATGGATCTAAAGAAAGTCCAAGCAATTTGGAACTGGCCTATTCCAAGAATATATTTGAGGTAAGAAGTTTTCATGGTCTTGCAAGTTTTTATAGGAAATTTATTAGAGGTTTTAGTCAGATTTGTGCACCAATTCTTGAAACAATCAAGGAGACTAATCAGCCATTCAAGTGAATAGAAGCAACATACTAGAATTTTAAGTTGTTGAAGAGGAAAATCATAGAGAAACAATTTTTAGCTTTACCTGATTTTGAAAAAGTATTTCAAGTTGAAACAGATGCTAGTGGAGTTGCAATTGGAGTAGTTTTGAGTCAGGAATAAAGACCAATAGCATACTCCAGTGAGAAATTAAATGAAGCTAAGAAGAAATATTCTTCTTATGATAAAGAATTTTATGCCATTGTACAAGCCTTAAAAAAATGGAGACATTATTTGCTACCAAAAGAGTTTATATTGTATTCTGAAAATCATGCATTACAGTTCATAAACAATCAACCAAAATTGAACCAGAAACATGTCAAGTGGGTAGAGTTTTTGCAGAGCTTTACTTTTGTGATAAAACACACTAATGGTAAGTTGAACAAAGTTGTTGATGCTTTAAGAAGGGTAAATTTCATTGTGCAAGAATTAAAAGTTGGTGTTGTAGGATTTGAAGAAATGGTTGAAATGTGTAAAGATGATGCAGATTTCAAAGATATTTATACAAAAATACAAAATCCAATAGTTCATAACATAAGTCAATGGTTAGATTATCTTATCCAAGGAGTTTTATTGTTTAAAGGCAACAAGTTTTGCATCCCCAAATGTTCTATGAGGGAAAACTTAATAAAGGAGAAACATAGTGGAGGATTATCTGGTCACTTTGGACGAGACAAAACTTTTGCTCAGGTAAATAATTTTTACTATTGTCCAAAGATGTAGACTGATGTTAAGAGATTTGTTGAGAAGTGCAGGATATGTCAACATGCTAAAGGGAGAAGCCAGAATATAGGATTGTACCAGCCATTGCCAATACCAGACCGACCATGGGATGCAGTTAGCATGTATTTTGTTCTAGGGTTACCTAAAACTCAAAGGGGGAATGATTCCATTTATGTTGTGGTAGATATATTTTCCAAAATGGCACATTTCATTGCATGTAAGAAGGCTAGTGATGCAACACATATTTCTAATCTATTTTTTTCAGAAATTGTAAGATTACATGGATTGCCTGTAAGTATTGTGTCTGATAGAGATACAAAGTTTGTAGGGAATTTTTGGAGAACTCTTTTGAAGAAACTAGGTGCTAACCTCAGTTTCAGTTCAGCATACCATCCTCAAACAGATGGATAGACCGAAGTGGTAAACATAAGCTT
Source organism: Pinus tabuliformis (assembly GCA_031772625.1). NCBI lineage: Eukaryota > Viridiplantae > Streptophyta > Pinopsida > Pinales > Pinaceae > Pinus > Pinus tabuliformis. Next base: position 192,330,374 of record CM062807.1, on the reverse strand, counting down.
GGGGAACACATTGAGAAGTTTAGCGTATCAAAATCCTAAGCAGTGGGATTTAGCACTAGCTCAGGCTAAGTTTTCTTATAATGACACTCCAAACCAAAGTAATGGAATGAGTCCATTTCATATTTTTTTTGGGATGAATCCAAGGGGTGTGTATGAGCTCAAAAATTTGGGTAAACAGGAGACAAGAAGTGCAAAATCTGAAGAGTTTGCAGAGCAGATGTAGAGACTACAAGAAGATGCCAAAGATAGATTGCAGGAAAGTAGTAGCAAATACAAACAGAGAGTAGATATGACAAGAAGAGAGAAAGAATTCCAAGTGGAAGATTTAGTGATGGTGTATTTGAGAAAAAAAAGATTTCCTACTAAGACTTACAATAAACTAAAATTGAAAAAGATAGGACCATGTAGAATTGTAAGAAAGTTTTCAACTAATGCTTATGAAATTGAATTGCTAGAAGGGATTGGAATATCACCTATCTTCAATGTTGCAGATTTGTATCCATACAAAGAGACAGAGACAGAGCTACAGGAGGAAACTACAGAAGATGAAGTTCAAACTTTGAACTGGGAAGAACAAATGCCAAAGACAGTTAAGAAAGAGGTGGAAGCTGTTTTGGAGAAAATAGTATCCAAAACAACCAGAGGACAAGTTTATTTTCAATATCTAGTCAAATGGAAAGGACAACCAGTGGAGGCTTCTAGTTGGTTGATGACAACAGAGTTTCAAAGTATGGAGTAAACCCTGAAAGTCTGAGGGATGATTCTTTTCTTCCCTGGGAGTCTGATGCAGGAGCATCTAGACTTAGCCAACAATGTGATGGTTTGTTCACATGTTGTGGCTAAATGAGTTGAATTTCACTGACCTAAATGGTCAAAAGTCAGTTTTGGTAGAGAGGGTTGGATCTCTCAAAAATGATCTATACTTCATTATTGTAATAGTTAGGAAATTGTCTTATTTTAGACTAAGGGATAAGTTGTTAGCATAGGTGTGTAATAGAGCTTAAAGCAGAGATTTGATTGTTAGATTGATTAAAAATAGAGATCGAGTTGTTAGTAAAGTTAGAATAGGATTTGACTCATAAAAGAGAAAAAAATGTAATGGAAAGGGATTAGCTGAGATGATTGAGAATTGAGTGAGAGGCGAGAGTTGAGTGATAGATAGGATTGAGAGATTGAGACAGAGGTTTGATAAATTACTATAATTGACCCGAGAGGGCTAATACTCTATAAATATTATTATATTGAAGAAATTGATTCAGTGTGCGACTGTGTGTTAATTCTGGTGAAGACTCTCGTTTACCTCTGTGAATCTACATTCTGAAACTTACTCAGGTATTTATCTGTTTTCCCATTTTAATTGTAAATATTAGTGTTTATGTGTTAATCATGGTTATTTAGCATCAATTGCGGGGTAGGAGAGTGCAGAAATTCTTGATCATGGTTGGAGACCCACACTCATTCCTGGTCGTCGATCTCAATTTCAAACTTTTAGGTCATAGTCAACGGCGGGCGTTAGGCCTATTTTTAACCCGTGTGCTAGTTGAAGACCCACTAGCTGTAGGATTTGATGGCCTCTGTTATCAAACGGATATTGGGTCACCAAGTGTTTGGATTTTAATTCCAAAGACGGACCCGAACTTTTATATATCAAGGATTTATAATCCTTATCGGCTCCATAAGGGCAGTTAAGCATCGCGCAAGTTCCCCAACCGATATCGTTGCAAACCATTGGATCCAGCGCACTTTGATCAACGATGGAGGATAAATGTATTGTTTTGTTGATCGGGGTGAGTGATGGCCGTTAGATCTGGAGAGAGAAGTGCCTATTTACAAAGGAAAAGTCAATGTGGGACCCTCAATGTAAGGTAAGCCACGTACAGAATCCCCTATAATGCATCTAATTTGCTTATAAAGTAACCAATAGTCTATTTTTAAGACTACCACCTTGATTTCATCAGCCTCCTGGGTCAAATGTTGTTATATTTAGTTTTCATGTATCAATATAAAAATAGTTTATCACTTTTTTAGGAAGATTATGAAAACCCCAAAGGATCGACGAGATAATATCTGAAACATGCGAGCAGGAATTTCCAAAAAAGTGTACAAGGAGATGGTCAAACAAATGGACATAATTGCATCATAGGAGGAGCCATCTTAACAACAATGTGCTTCAAATGTATGTAATCATTGATTTTTTCTATTAGGTACATATAAACAAATAAGTTAGCATTAAATATAATTTTGCAAGTATTTTATTGCAGAAAAGAAAACAAAATGGAACCCATTCAACACATAAAACAAGACAGCAAGGAAGAAAAAGGTTGATATCAAAGTTTGTGAGTAATATTTTAAGTTGTTTTACAACAACCATCCTTGAATGTCTTCAAATAGGTGCTAACATACAAAGAATAACCATCAGAAGAATTGATTGACATTGGGTTAAATATGGGCTGTGAGTATATTTTGGCATATCAAAACTTAATTGTGGAATATGTAAGTATATATGTTATTTGACTTCTCTGAGTTTATAATTAATAGAACAAAAAAATCCTTTATATTAAATCTATGATTTATTATGAGGTATAAAACTTGCAAGAAATAAAGTATGAGTCTACACCAATAGAAGAGTTGTTGAAATAAGACATGATATTTGATTTTTAATGAATGTGTGTAATTCAGGACTCACTTCTTGCTATGGTACGTTGCTTTTCTATTTACATTGATATATATTATTTATTTCAATTTGCATTATTCTCACCAATGTAGATACACTCATTACTTTTATTTTTATGTTTGTAGATGGAACTTGAAGAAGAGAAAACAATTGATGTTATAAACAAAACATTCGAACAAATAACCCAAGCCATGGACGTAGCTCAAGCACTGACAACAGTTCCAACGAAGAATAATGATCTATTTCGATATCAATGAAAACTGTTGTAATTTTTGAAAAAAAATCTGTGAAAATCAAACATTTTGTTCAATGTAATGTAAATAGTGTCCCAATTGAAAGACAAGGGGTTACCAATAACTATCCCATTTTTTATGACACAGAGCCTCTTATTCATATATAATAAAAGACATTTTAATTTATCCTATTGTATTATCCAATGTCGTTGTGAAATGTTACACCAATGATTAAATATATGGATGACTAAATATTATAATGAAGAGACAAAATATGATGATATAATAAATTAATCCAAACAACATATACAAGTGCACTAGTAAAAATTTAATTTATATGAATATTGATATAAGATATATGTCGATTTTTTGATGAATAATGAATTTTAAAAATCACAATAATTGCATTGTCATAATTCAATGTTTCTAAAAAAGAGAAAATGGATACTGGAACATCATATATCAATGCGCACTGCTCCAAATATGATTTTTTCAACAATGATATTTCTAATAATAAGAAAATGGTATCCCATACCAAATCTAGATGCATTTGTAAAATAAATATGCATTGGTGCGTTATATTATGTAAAATCATCGATACGACTAGATTTGTTTGCATGATGCGGTGCCTTTTCTGAAAATTATAGCACCAAGGCATTTAAAAAAAAAATAGCATGAGGGATTTATAGTTTTCAAGCAACGATATTTTTTGCATTTAATGTCCCGATGCATGATATCATAGATTATATGTCCTGATACATTGTAATTCTTTAAGCCTAGATGCTTTCATAGAACCAATGCCCCGGTGCTCCAAAAAATTGTTTCCATCCTTAGTGCATTATTCAAATTAACAACACCAGTTCTTCTATATTAGTAGTGCACTAGTGCTTTTGTACAACTCATAGTCATTGGTGTTATAAATTTAAATCAAAGCACTGAGTCTCAAGATATTTTTTCCTGCCCCGATGTCATTCTTGAAAAGTACGACTAAGGGTTTTCGTTGAATACATAAGAACCTGGGTGGTATAATTTTTAGGAACTGACGTTATTTGCATTCAACTCCCAAGTGCATGGTATCATAGATTTTCTGAGCTAGTGAATTTTTATTATTACAACACCAGTGTTTTTATTTAAATTTACAGCAACGGTGCTTTTATTATGGTAGCACATCGGTGCTATTTTTCCATTAAGCGCACTACTAAAAAAACACAAACTAAAACCTTCAGCCACGAAAATCTTTTTAGTTGATGAAGTTCCGTTATCATCTCCGCCAAAACATTTTATACCACAAATGGATGTTGTAGGGAAGGTTTTTTTGACAATTTTTTGCAAATTTTATAACACTAAAAACCTCTGTTATAACCTCCACTAGAAAGTATTTTCCTTGTAGTGATTGTGCTACTTCTACATTCACATTATTTGTGCGCAAGGTTATTGCACTTGTAACATTCAATATGATCCATTACTAGAGAAAATGAGTTGAACCTTCTAACAACACCTTCATAAGGACTTCTGGATATATTTCCTTCATAGTCATTTATTGAGGTCTTATAAGATCCTATGCCTCTATTTCTCACATAATCATTTCCTTCATAATATTTTCAATCTACTGCCTCATGACCAAAGTTATTACAAGAAAATAAATAACAAAATAAGAGGTTTTGATTCATGGATGAGATAGTATTTCTTGAGGGAATAGTTCTTCTAAAATAATTCTTGTTATATTTGTGATAAAACTCAACTCTCTACTAGTCCTTTTCTTCATCTTTGGTGCTTCTTGTATTGTTGATATGGTCTTTTGAAAATTTATGTCTTTTCTAGTTCTCATCTTCCTTCCAAAACTGATTTCTTCACTAACAGAGTTTCTGAGCACATTGGCAAATCCTTTAGATTCCTTTGATGCCTTCATGCTTGATTCTCCCTTAAAGGTCTAATGTTTTTATTTGAAGCTAGGACCTATATTGATGAGAGGAGATATTTGGTAGCTAAGAATGTTGTCTAATATTTTAGTACTTTTTTCAAACTTTAAGCTTTGATTCAATAAAGCAGCGGCTTACTTTAGTTCCTTCTAAAGGAAACAACCTCTACTTTTAGCTTCTCGAAATTTCTTTCTTTTTCTTTCAGCTGGCTTATTAGAGTTTCTTCTACTCTCTTTTATTCTTCTAGTTGTTTCTTTAGGAGGATGATAGATGCTTCACGATAATGAAAACCTTTATTCTCATATTCCTAGAATAGTTCCTTCTTCTTTTTAAATTCCTTGTTATTCTATTTTTTTATTCTAAGGCACTTACTAGTTCTCCTTCAAGTTCTAAGGTACTCACTTGCCATGAATCTAAATTCTCTTTTTGGTTTTCCTTTTAATTAGCATTATAAGCAAAAAAGACTATGAATATAAATTCTCCTTTTTATCATCATATGAACATCCATCACCTTCCTATGATGAGCTATTATCCTCTTTAGAATATAAACTTTTCTTCTTGAGATATCCTTCCTTTTTGTATTTATGACATTTACTTCTATCTTTTTGCTCTTATTCATTATTACTATCTTATAGCTTTTCATATGGACACTCAGAAACTATATATGCTATTATTCCATAATTAAAACATTTCTATGGAAGCTTACCTTTGTACTTTCCAAAGCCTTTCTTCAACTTTCTCACAAAATAATCTTCTTCTTTATCTATTCCATAGTTGGAGTAATAATGGGCCTTATGTCCTTTTGTATTTTTTTCCTAATTTGAATGCCACTTACTTTAATTCTAACTTCTCTTTTTCGTTTTTGATTTCATATACAGTGAGAATTCCATTGAGTTCGTCCATCTTTAGAGTATCTAGGTTTCCCATTTCTTTAATGTCTTAGAATTTTGCATTAATCTCAAGGGAATATATCTCCACATTTTATGAAAATTACTTATTCTTCAATCTTTTCATCAAGCCCTCTAACAATATTAACAATAGTTTTTATAGGAAGAAAGAAGGATGCAATGTTTTCATCTTCATCCATCTTGAAAGTATCAAATTTATTTTATGAGTTTCAATTTTTCTCTGTTTACCTTTTCATATCCTTCATAGTTTCTTTGAAGCTTGTACCACATGTATTTTTCAGACTTGCATTGCACTAACTTTACAAATTTTGATTCTTCTAGGCCAGACAAAATGACATTCATTGATTTTGTGTTACTTTCGTAGGCAATTTTACCATCTAAATTTGTTGGGGGAACTATTGGATGCTAATTACTATAAGTATGCATACTTATCATTATTTTCTTGAAAGTATAATTTGTTCCATCAAATAGTGGGACTTTATTTGAGAAAGAACCATCCTGGCTAGCCATTGGTCCTTCTTATTTCTTCCTTCCAGATGTTAAGTTTCTTTCAAAGGAATTTGCTCTAATTCTAATTGTTGGAAAAGCAAATATACAAAATAAAGGAGATGGGATAAATATATGACAATTTTTACTTATTTAAACATTCAAACACCATAAAGCATCAATCTCATAAACTGAACATGTAACAAAAGATATGTGTGGAAACCCTTGTAGCAGAAAACCACTAATCTTCTTTATATGAAATATATTGTAGCCACCAGTATATTATTACATCAATTTGTAGGCACCAACCTATAAGAGACACCAATACCCTTAATTTTCAAATTTGTAGGCACCATACCACAAAAGACACCAATTCCCTCTCATTTGTAGGCACCAACTTGAAGGAGACACTGATCCCCTTCTTTTCTTTGTAGGCACCAACCTGCAGAATATACCTATCCCCATTTATTTCTTTGTAGGAATCAACCTACAAGAGACACAATTCCCCTTTGATTCACAGGAACCAGCCTCCAAGAGATGCCAATCCCCATTAAGATCTATTTTGAGTCAATTCTATAGTATTTTTCATTCTACAATTCACTCTTCTATTCTCTTCAAAACTTTGTAATCGATCTTGCACTAGTTCACTTGATTCTGTAAACCCTACTCAACGCTCTCACTAATATGCTTTGCAATTAGCTCTTAGCTCTGTTATCTGCATCAGCCTCTGAATTACTTTACTCGTCAACTAGAAAATATTCTAATCTATTATTTATCTTTGTGGTTTATATTTCATTGCACTAGGTGCTTCCTTCATCCAAACAAACACCACTATGTTTTATCAGCATAATACCTTCACACTATCAGAGTAGGCACTTCATTTAGTCCCAATTTTCAAACATATGCTCTTACATTTGAGTGTTTGCAGACTAGCTCCCTTTACTCTAAATTATACATATGAATAGGCTCTATGCTTTTAGAGCTTTCAATGATTTAAATCCAATTCAAATGCTATCAACCACAAAAGCATCAAATTTCACGTTATTGGGAATTAGGAGAGAAAAACTTTAAATTCTTGATTTATTTCATGATATCGAGAAGAACCTTGAATTTATTTAACACTACATATCCCCACAAAACCAAGGATTTTTAGGTATGGTCAACAACAACACTTTCTCTCTAATGTTGTGAATGTTTTCATCATTTGATAGTCTCGAGACACCAAGAAATTGGTGGAATAAAAGTATTCAATACTCTATGCACTTAGAAATTCCAATAGTTTATATGTTTGGGGATTATAAGCTCTAAGATTATAACATTACACTTTTGTGACTGGGTGTCAGGACCATGCACTTGAGTTCAAACCTAAAATTTTAGCTTCATATGATTATATTAGGAGGAACCTCAAATTTCCTTACACTTCCAAATCTGTAAAACTAATTTTCTTTCAAGTACAAATAACAACAATACTTATGTTAATTGTTAGCTAATTCATTGTTAAATGACATTCTCAAGAACTAGGATATTGAGGATTTCAACAACCATGTCACTTTTGATTTCCTATATAGCCAATATGTTGAGGGTTCAAATCCCTAGGTTCTATAACCAAACACCTTTGTGACCAAGAATTAGGATTGAATGCTTTACTAGGGCTCGAGATCTCATAATATTCAAGAAGACTCCACCTCTAACACTCCTGATAGTTAATATGTTGAGGCTCTAAGCCCTTAGGAGCTACACCTTAGCACCCCAAGACTAGAAACCATGGGCTACTTCATACCAAATATTAGAGAAATCATACGCCACGTCTTAATAAATAGATTAATAAGACGATATGGTGAAGGCCTTAACTAATTGGTGCTACACCTTATCCCCTCCGTGAACAAGGAAAATGATATCAAATATTGAAAATTCATCAGATTTGTACCAAAATAAATGACAAAGAAAATCCTTGCCAAATAGTTGGAGACCAAGTGGAACCAAAAGGAAGAACTGTAACACATCCTTCTAACCCCTTGGGTTATTCTCGAGTAGAGGAAGGTGTTACATAAAATTTAACCCAATATTCAAGGTCTATTATGAAGATGGGATCACAAAAATCCTCTTTTTCCAACCTCCTTAAAACTCAAAAACAAATCCACCATTATGTTCTGATCGTTAAGAGCTTTCTGGTGATATAAAATTTACCTCAATCTGATTCTTAGATCCTAAAAATGTTCGATTAAATATTTAAAAATTAAACAATGCCACATGGAACCCACATGGAAAACAATTAAATCCCTCACATCTTAGTGCCATGGCACAACTAATCAGGCTCAAATAAGCAACTTATATTCATTATAGGGTCCCCTTGCCTTCCGAAATTTAATGAGGGGGAGGGGATCTAGGGGGGGGTCCAAATTTTGTCACTATGAAAATAAACCCCATGCACTTACCCTTTATCTAGTCTATGATGCATGGCCTCCTTTATAAATGGGCAGTTGTGTGGATTGTGACCCCCCCTTCCTTCTCGACAATTAATCGTGGAGGGGTATGCATTCTGTTAGTTGTAGTACAGCATTTAACAGACATATTTATGTTTATCTCTCTTTGTCAGATCATGCCCACCTCTAAAAAGCACCATATTGAACTTGGCACTAGACAGAAGGCATAACAGAAACTTATCTTCCTATGGATGCCAAATTTGATGTTACGACATCTATTTCCTGCAATGTGGCATGACCCGTTGTGCCACCTGGTAACCACGTCATCCAGTGCCACATCACCTATCTCCTTTGATCTTTTCTAATATCATGATGATGTTAGGGTGATGACACAGTGGCATGTGACATCCTCTAATAGTGCCACATGTCATCTGAAAATGGATTGTTTAGCTACTAAACCAGGTTAATTCTACTTGCCACATTTCATGCCACATAGGTGCATCATCAGGATTAAATCCATATCACCCATTCATGTAACTTTTTCAGACCCTCATGGCCTTTTCCACCTCATGTTGGGACGTGGTTTCCATAGGGCCAAGCCCCTTCATGCAAAACCACATTTTCTCATTATATTAATTTTGGTTCCCAATGATCATCTCTATTAACACATGAATTAACATTTAGTGGTGGAATATTTTTCATATCATGCCCCTACACCTTCAATAAATGACACCCATCTCTATTTAGGTCTCACATAGCACTTGGTAAGGGAGGTGCGGGGTGACATGAACTTTCACATTGGATGACAGGGAAATATATGTTCCACACCCTCTATAAACAACACCCATTCCCAAATTGATTCATGCATTTTGTCTGGTGAGGGAGGCGTGGTACGGATTAGTGCTAATTTCAATCATTAATCAGTAAAAAATTTGATTAATGGTTTTAATCTGTGATTACGAGAAAACCTCCATTATTCGTCAACAACTTCTTCCAACACCAAATTTCATAGAGATTTGGGGCATGGACAAGTAAGTAATACAAATACATATACATATACATATACATACATACATACATACATACACACACACACACACACACACACACACACACACACACACACACACACACACACATATATATACACATATACATTTGACTCCTTTTGAGGAATTTTGTCTTAACTTTAATAAGTTAATGGGCATCTTCAAAATAAGTTGAAAACAAAATCTCTATGGGTTTTTTCTTGGTCAACTTCTTATTGAAAGAAGAAAAGGAAAGGCTCTCAGGATAACATTCACTGGAAAACTCATATCCTTTCTAACTCTACAGAGCTAAGGGTGTAGACTATTTACATTATTTTAAAATTAGAGCTCCATAGCTTGAGCAAGATCCTTATGCAACACACAGAACATAAGCCATCATTTTCATAAACAAAATACATTGAAATATTAAGCATGTTAATGAACTTCTCATCTCATAAGCTTTCCAACCATCAAAGTGTTGGTGTTAGCAATTAAATGCATGTCTTCAAGCAACTAGTGGCATTTGCATATAACATCAAGAAATATTCATATCCTCATAAAGCTAGTATTCCAACTTTTTCCAAGAGAGCATACAAAGCATATTTCCCATCAAGGACATGTAGTACTTTTCAATGACCATTCACGAGTTAACATAGAGCCATACATTAACAAATAACAAACCAGTCATTTAATCATTCACATTCAAGTCTACATAAGCCATGTCACTTATATAAATGGATAGAGAAGGTTGGAAACTGAAGGTGGGAATTCAAATCTCCACCCAACCATAGGTCATATGCACTACAATATTTCTATAGTTTTAGATAACCAAATTCAAGGACTCATTCTTTAAACTTAGCTTCTAGTAGCTATTCCTTGGAGAGTTTTCATATTTTCAACTTGATTTCCTAATCCATGTTAGCCACCTTGACTTCTATATTTGTAGGGAATTCATAGCGGAAATATATAACCACTGTCATGGCATCCATTTTGGCTTTGATGATGCATTGGTGTGTTTGAAAGGAAGTATATAGCTTGATAGAAGATGAAGTGGTTATATTGAGCCCATGTTTGTTGCACATAAGGGGTAAATCCTTTACCCGCAATCCTCATAAGGTGAAGCTCAAAATTGATAGAAGGTATAAAGGGACAACTAAAAGGCAGAGGAGCCATTGCATGCAAGACATATGGATAATGAATAGGGGAATGCTTTTAGGAAGGCCTTTTCAAGTTATAAATGAACAAGTGAACCTTCAAAAGGGTTTTGTAATTCCATAGCGATATGGAAATTGGGTAACTTCTAGGCATTAAAATGAAGTTATAAGAAAGCTATAGGAGTTGAGCCTAATAATGGCATAAAATGATTAATTGGGATTATGTTATCAAGATCCAAGGGTAGTTAGGTACATAAGAAACCAGAGACAATGTTAGTGAGGTTTGATTGGGTACAGGGGTAGAGGGTAGGCTATATGCATTAGGTACGAAAATGTAGACTATTAGGTACAACACCGAGCTCTCATCCTAAAGTGCTTTTAGACTTCCAAATTATTCATGACATAGATCAAGTTTTACAGAAACAAAACAATGATACTTAGAAACATAGTGTTGTAAAGTAGAAACCTAAATACTAACCAACACAATTGTAATCAAAACATAGGTACCAAGTTTGGGATCAATTCCAACACCCACATAAGTGCATAAGTCTCCTTCCACTACCACAAACTCTACTTCTTTGGATAAGAAGTTATATTTAAAAAAAAACAAACCTTTATTTTTGCATGATGAGCACATCCTCATCGTCCTACTGAAATCATCCTTGAAATTGTCATTGAATGAATTAATCTTGCAATGAAACCTTCCACTGTTCTTAATCCTCGATGCCTTCTCATAATGCTAACACATGTAGGCATACCAACTAAGGTCCTATAAGGTATGGGAGATTTGTTGGTCCTAGTGCCTAACGCCCTATTTTGATGAATCTAAAATGTGCCTTTATTTAGCTTAAAAAAATAAATTAATAATTTAGTTTTGGGGTTATTCAAAATAAGAATATTTTGAACTTAATACTTTATTTCAAAAAATTAATTATAAAACTAAATAGTAACAACTTGTTATGAAATCATGAAAAGAAAGGAAAATAAAATGCCAAGAATCCATAATAATTTGTGAAATTTGACCCCATAAACTAACCTTATAATGAAGAGAGAGATATAAAAAATAAAAACTATTAACCCTTAGCATGATGACAAGAGCACCTAGATTATGGTTGTTACAAAACTTTGTCAACCATAGGGTTTGCATACCAACCAGTACTAAACAATGGCATACACATTAAAGGTATAGTTAAGGAAGTCATATCCCAACCATGGTAAAGCCATACTCTATTTTTAGTCAACAACATTAATAAAGGAAAAAAATAAAAAAGATAAATTAAAAGATACAAAATTAGGAAAAATAAATTAAATAATAGAACACTTGTATACCAAACTAAATATATAAAGTTTAATAATCATAATAATAATAATAAGGTCACAACCAAGCGAGATGCTAAAGTGGTGTTTTAGAACCTCCTTATTTATGATACAAAGACAATATTTACATTTAATGTTTAGATACATAAAATTTATTACATTATTCACAAGATTTAATGTTTATATGGACAAGAAGTTTTCCATTTTGTATGTTAGTTTTCAAGAGAATAAAGTATAAAAATTAGGATTATTTGTATTATAGAGGTCTTAAATTATGGACTTGGTTCACTCAATTGAATATTGAGCCATGTGCTTTGCACCAATGGTTAACTACATCCTTAACTATGCTCTTAACAATCATCATTTTCTTAATCAACTTTGTTGTATTTCTTACTAGATCCATTTGAAACATTGATTACTAGTTTTTGAGAATGTAAATTTGGTTTATAAATATATTTTCTAATATAAAAGAAAATGATGCTCAATTTTTGTCTCTCTGTATATCCACATAGTATAACTTTTCCTCTTAAGTGTTTTTCTTTAATATATCTATATTTTATTTCAAAACACAAGCATTAATAAACTATATAAAATATTAAAAAAGAAAATTGAAATCAAATCATCCCACTTTTTCCACTTAAATTTAATCTTAAACTATATTAAAATCAAAACTAAGATAAGAGGAAATTTACTAAATTTGATGTTAATTAAAATTACATTAAAAATCAAAACTCCATTTCTATATTAGAAATTTTGCCTATAAAACTTTGCCCCCGAAGATTTTGACTAGTTATAAAATCTAAACCTTCAATAATAATATAACCCATTTAACGCAATCACTATCGCTTACTCTTTCTTCTCTTTTAATGCAACCCATTTAACTTCTTTTTTAAATGACGTTCAGTGATTTAGGAAAAGCAATTTACACTTCACATCAAATAAAAATCCGGCAACTATTTTTTATCCCAAGTTTAGGTTTGCCTTATGGGTAATAATTTTTTTAATATTACTTAATGAATAAATAGAGTATCTATACAAATCATTGTAATAACTTTTAATTTAATATAATATTAAAAATATATATTTGATTTTGTGAAACATTTAATTTAATTTAATATTATTATAAAATTAAGATTTGTGATATTAAATTTTCTAATTTAATACTATAATATTATATAATTATTTAGATTAAAAATATAATTATATTTGATTGTGTTGAGAGATCTTGAGCGACATATACATTTTAACTTAATAAAAAATAAAATGAAATAAAAAATTAACTATAAAATTAAATTACATTTTAAAATTACTTATTTTACAAACTTATGGTATTGAATTTTTCATGGTATTTGTTATAATGATGTTTATTTAGAGGTTTAAGGAAATCCATTATGGAATGCAAGAGTATCAATTTAGATACATATTTAACTTCAAACTTGATATCAACGAGTGCTTTGTAGATCCAGATTTAAGATGAATCTAGGCTGGTTTAGTATTTATTGAGTGTAGAACAATTGGGAAATGGATGCATTTTGTAGATAAACTTCTAGAGTTGAATTGTGTATGTAGCTTGAAATGTTCATCGTTTCGATAGACACTCTACCCATCCTCAAGGACAAAAGAAATTTTTTGAATAATGACATGGACAAAAGAAGTTGTTTGAATAATGATGTGAGAGTGTTGGGGAAAATATACAAAGGAAGGATAATACTAAGGTAAGAAAGAAAAAATCTTGAATTAAGGTCAACATTAGTTATAGGTAATAACAATAATAATAATTTTGTCAAAATAAAACATTAGTATTATTAAATTTTTTTTGAAAACATAGTATAAAGAAGGTAAAGGGGAGAGAGTAAATAATAAAGAAAAAATTAAATTAAGCTAATAACATGAATAAAATGGTTTTTTATATTTTTTTGTAGAGTGAATTGTATTACTTTCAAAAAAATGGGATTTGCAAAATGCTTTCAAATAGTTTTGTCAATCTCTTTCTAGGGAGCTTGACCAAATCTAAAAATGAACTCTTCATAGAGAGGATAGAGATAATTGAGTACTAAAAGATACAAAATTAAACAAACTAATACTGAAACACTGGCCTATGCGGCTTTGCATAATAAATTTTGTAGCAAAAGAGACACGTGATATGAATATAACACAACTAAGTTAAGGGATTTGAGTCCGAGACGACGACTTGGATGGGCTCTTTTGGGTCCTTGGATGTTCTCCCCACTGCATGACGCATGTTGAGAAATTGTTCTTTTCTCTCCAATCTATGATATAAATCCCTCAAGTGCCAATATAAGTGCTCCAGCGAATGGAGATGTTGATTTTTCAAGTGCAATAAATACAAGCACATATTTATGAAATATTGATATTACTTCTAATGATATATATATATATATATATATATATATATATATATATATATATTATTTTAATAGTTTTAGTTTATCATTAAGCAATTACACTTCATAAATTCAACCATAAAACCATAAGGACAATAGAGATCACATAGCATACAGAGAACACATATTTACCCTAGGAAAACCCACTTAAGGGAAAAACCTAGCAACCTTTTTCTTAAAGAAATTCTTCAATTCAACAAGAGACATATAATGCCGTAAGTCATCCATGAGGCCAAACTGACCAACAATGTGTATGGTCAAACCTGGTCAACAACCCTCAAGTCAAGCTTCCTAATCTGCCCTGCAACTCGGCCTGATCGGATCTAACCTAGGCTGAAATTTGGCCTCCCAGAAACTATCCAAAAACTAGAAATTCGGCCTCCCAGTCTGCCCAAAAATTTGGGCTACCCAAAATATGTTGCACAGAAAACTACCCAAAAATAAATGTGCGAGCTAGAGAGAGATATAGATATGCAAGTTAGAGAGAGAGAGAGAGAGAGAGAGAGAGAGAGAGAGAGAGAGAGAGAGAGAGAGAGAGAGAGAGATGATCTTCATCCTTCTTGTCCTTCAGTTGGATTCTCAAAAACTGTATTTCTTGTGAGAGGTTGAATGGTCCTTTGTGGAGCCAAATGTCTTTATATAGTGTTATGCTTGTCCATAGTGGGTGTGTTTCTTCATTGGGCCAACTAAACTATTTTGAAGACAAAAATTCAAAATTCAAATTTTCAAATTTTCTCTTTTAAATATGACATGATGAACACGTCTTACAATAATTCTTTCAAGGGATAAATAAACAAAATGACATGAAGAACATCTTACAAATTATTTATACATTACAAGGGCTAAAATATAAATTATGAAGATCGACCATAGCTACAGAATTCAACACTCCCTCTTAGCTAGGGAGGTATTCATAATCACTAGACATATGTTCTTCTTGTGAAGAAATTTCTTTAAGAAAAGGTTATAAAAAATCATCAATAGTATCAACATCATTCAACTACCATAATTCTGGTCAATAACTTTGACACATGGTAGATTTATCAACATAAACAGACTACTATCATTCTAGTTGGTACCTCTGACACATGATGCATTCTCACCATAATTCTTGTCGATACTCCTGAAACATGGTAAATCAACCATAACTATGGTTGGTACCTCTCACACATGGCACATCATTAGCAGCTACTAGTCACCATAACTCTAGTCTATTAGAAATGTGTTTTCACTTATGGTAAAGGACAACATGGATTGAGAATAGGTAGTGACTTCTAAGCCATTTCTAGTGCAAAATATCACCTCAAACATAGGTGGAACTGACTTAAATGGGAAGAGCTCTGAAATAGATTTCCAGTTGTATGTGGAAGACTCAAGATGGCCTCTTGGATATGAAGATAAGGCCAGTGAAATCTCAAGTACTCCAAAAATTGAAACGCAGAGTTAAAATGGGGAAGAGGACCTTTGGAGCAGTTTATTTTGGTGCATGAACAAACTTGGTGAAATAACTAGAAGAGGTGACCATTTAAACACCAAACAAGTATGAGGACAGATCTTTTGCCATGCGTCCCCACCATCGCATCTGATAAATCTCGATTGGTCAACATGTGTAGGTATTAAAGTGCAGGGGGGTGTCAAAATGGGTGGTTTTCCCATACTGTGAATCTCATGATTGATGACAGAGGTTGATTTCGACACCCTCCCCCTGCTATACCCCAAACAATGCAAAGGGATGTCGGAATGGGTAGTGTTAGAGCACAAACCACAAGTGGTTTTCATGACAGTTGAGTAAGGCTAGGAAATGTGGCATAAGGAGAAGAGGCATCATAGTAAAAGGTAGGGGACCCATAAAAATTATATAAAGGAAAATCAGTGCAAAACCAAGGCTTCGAGACCCTTTCTCTCTCCTCTCTAATAGGAGGTGTGGAACATCTATTTGGTCAAGATGACATCAACACAGATGATGTGGTAGTATGAATCGATGGACACATGGATGTAATTTTTGGGGTTTTCAAGTACCCAAGTGGGTCATTTTTTAGTGAAACATGTCACCACTCAGATGGCACCATGTGGCAGAGATGACATGAGCATGACATCATCCCGTAGGATTGATCCCATAAGGCTTTGAATGATGCATGCATAGGAGTTACGAGTTGAAAAGGAATCGGGTGCATGTGGAAATTGTTAGAGACAACTCAGCCTAGGCTGGCAGTTTATTGGCTCACAATGTAGTAGGTAGACCCACCAGGACATCTCATCCCAATCTCTAGACCCTAGAGGTAAATAGAAGTGCGTAGAGCATAACAATGAGATGATGAGTGTTGGGACACAATGATACTACATAGCAGTAACAAAGACCAATGGGAGAAGTAAAAGGTGGCCCACATGACACATCATCCCTGCGGCATGACCCTGGAAGGAATTAAGGACACAATAAGAGAAGTGTTGGGATAAAAGGTGCCAGGATCCAAGCACCAGTGAGATTCCCCATGCAGTGAGTGATCGAGGGTGCAAAGGAAATTAAGCGCCAAGGGATAAAAAGAAATATGGTATGGATGGGTTAAGCAACATATTTGGTCATTTGGGTAGATATAACATCCACCAAATTTGGAACTAGAGTTAAAACTACAGATAAACTCCGATAAAGTGACAAATTTCCAAAATTAGCATATTTAAACAATTTTTCTCGCGGAAATAGGTGATCAGTGAATGATAACTTGAAGAGAACATCCAAAAGACTCAGATGACCATGAAAAAGCTAGAAATAACATATTCATGAAATAATTAAAGTGAAGTTAACTAAAAAGAAAACAAGCTAAAAATATCAGTCAATTTTCTTTATAAGAATAATCGATTGAGAAATTTTGTAAGAGTATGGATGAATTGTGTTGTGTGTGAATTGGGTTGGTGATGCTGCTAGTTTATTTAATAATGAAATATTTTTGAAGGTGTTGGTCATGGTGGACCAATTATTTTATTTTTTACAAGTATTTGGCATTCATGGTTCTAGTGTGAAAATGGATGGAAGATGAATCATTGATGTTAAGCAAGTTATAGCTTGCAGATCAGGGGTTGTAGCTCCTTCTAATATGTGTTGGTAAACAATTAGGGGTTTTTTGTAGTGGCTACAACCACTCTCCAAAAGTTTTCCTTCGCTTCGTTTTGGAGCCTCCCTCCTTGAAATATTGGCAACCATCTTGCACTGATCAGGTATGTTGTCCCTTAAGAAACCAATTTCCTGGCTGTGTATAAATTGTGCTTAAGACATTAATTTTTATTATGCATGTAACTTATTTGTATAATGTATCCTCATATGAAGGGCCTGAAGGACATGAATTTTAACCCTTAATATGTAGCTGATATGAAAATCTCAGAATGCGATGCGGTGCAGAATACATATGTTGTGTGAAGAACACCTTGAGAAGTTAAAGATAATATGCTATGTTTAACAGGAACTATTATCTGTAACTTAGAAGAAATATAGAGGTAGGAACTTTAAATATAGGAGCACTCTTTTAAGGAATTTTAACTTCATTCACATAAGTAAACAAAGGCCTGTAGCTTCATTAACATATTTAAAGAAAGGAAGAAACATGATGACACATAACAGAGAAATTACAAAATCATACCCAACAATGTGTGGAAAACTTTTGATTCTTTCATTAATCATCAATTTATCAAGAATACAACAACATAGTCTCCAGGTTCTTCAAAATTTGTAAATTTTTCCTATAATTTTGCCTCTATACATCATGGGAAATTTGGTAACTACCAAAACTATCAAACTGCTTAACTACCTCCTAACTGTCTAAAGTAAAAGTCACTATAGAATATTACATTGGAAGGTAAAACACACCTCATTCTTCTCAAGAAAACAAAATAACAAGAAGTAACAAAAATTAGAGTATGATTGGTGATTTATTTGAATCTGTGGCTTGAGTGTGTGGTCCTGTTGATGCATCTTTGATCTTCTCTATCATCCATTCCTTGCACTTTCTCCATAATGGTAGATTTGACTTCGATGCTTCCTCTAACTTATCAAGTGTTATTCTTCAAGATGTGATCCTACCATAAGTAGGCTTGTTAGTAAATAGAGTCTTCACCATCCAAGGAAGCTTAAAATCTTTATTCAAGTAGTTCACAACATTGGCTCCTGTTAATACTGTTGTCTTTTCATGAGTGTTATCAACATTGCTTTTTGCCTCAACCAGAAAAGTCTCATATGTTTTCCATGGCAACAAGTTTCCCTGTAGATCCCAGCAAGAAGGAAGTCTATCCCTAACCCTTTTATCAAACAAGATGTTAAACTTTGAAACTACTTCCTTCATCTCATTTATCTTCTTCTCAGCAGTAATCCTGTAGATGTTTCTGACAATCATTTTATTAAAATCAATTGCACATGATGTTTTGTCTGGCATGTCATGTTCCTTCAATTCCATAGTAGATTTAGAGTTGATGAAATATATCATCCTCTTCGCAAACTTTGATCTATCTAGATCAATTTAGTTATTTTTAATGACCACCTCTTCCATATCCCGAGCTAGTGTTTTTCATCAGATATAATCACCAGAAACTCCCAAATGCCCTTGATAATATCAATGAATTCATCCCATAGGATTTCTCTGGCTTGAATTAAGGACATATTTCCCTTCATTTTCTCCTTTAGCCTTTTGATTTCATCTTCAGCCCTCAGGAGATCTTCCCTGTACTTCTTTGCATTATCTTTCTCCCTTCTTGCTTCTACTTCGCTTAAATTCAGTAACTTGCAAGCTGTTTCCAATTCTCTTTGAGCTTTCTTTACATCATGCTCAACCATTTTAAGCTCTTTTCCCAAATGTAAAACTTGTGTTGCTAGATCATCTGTATTGGCTGGCATTACTATTGTACAAACATGAGTGTCCACCGGTCGTTGCAGCTTGTCCAAAGATTCTTTAAGTAAAGAAACTTCTTCAGTCTTCTGCAACACATCTTGTCGGAGATTTTCCTTTTCATTTTCTACTTCAGTTATCCTTGCAGCTATGGGATGCTCACCTACACGTAGATTCAACTTCTTTTTCAAAGCCCCAATCTATGATTTGGCATATTGCAATAATTTTTGAAGAGCATGTTGGTCATCAGGATTGACACCTATTTTGATGATAATCTTCTTTAGCTCATCCACCCGAGCATTCAAAGCTCTAGAGTTGGCTTTCTCCAACTTTAACTGCTGAATCACCTTACTTAGCATTTTTTCTACCTTGACAGCTGCTGCATTTGTCTTATGTAGATCATTTAAGATTAATTGCCCAGTTTGCATATGCAAATTGATCTTGTCAAGCATTGGACACTTATGAGTGTCAACAGTTAAGTTCACACTCTTGAAATTGCTAGTAGACCTCACTGATATTTCAGTAGGATGAGAAAAAGAAATTTTAAATTGGCTCTTCTCCAAATCCATGGCAGATAGCAATCTAGTTTGTTTAGGAGTTACCTAAGACTTAGCTTGAGCCTCCATATTTAACTTCATCTTTTGATTTCTCTTAGCTATCTGAGAAAATATACTTTGAATTAAAGGAACCTAATCATGAACAGGTTCTCTGGAAGATGGAGAAGCAGGGGCACCTTCTATCTTTCCCAGCTGAATCACCAAACCGAGTTGTGCTAAAGACATTGCATCCTGAAGCTTGGTCCTTTTTGCTACTTTAGATTCTTCCTCTTCTAGATCAATAACTTCCTTTATAATCCTCTTGACCCCTTTTTATGTAATGTTATGGGTTTCAATCTCTATCCCATGAGTGTTTTGCAAACCTCCATTTGCCAATTCCTTTGTTTCAAGTCTACTTTCATGTACAAAGGTTGAATAGCCACCCTCTAGTATTCTTTTTGAAATAATTTGATGACGGCCATAAGCCTACTCAACCACTTATAAAATACACATATCATTCAACAATCTTTCTACCTCTTGGGCAACCTGTCTAGTGTTTACAATGAAGGGTCCCACTGCTTTAGGCAACTTGAAGAAGAAGCCTTTCTACATAGGAACAAAATGAACTTGATCAACATTTAAGCTCTGCCTAATAAATCCAAGGGCAAAAAGCCTCGTTGGCACAAATTTAGGTAACCTGTAAGGCTTGACAGGTGCTCCATAAAGCCTAATCTCTGCATACTCTTCAAAGATGAACCAATCTCCACATCTCACATCCTTACTCAATTGAAGACACTTTTGAGCTTTAGGAAGGAAAGTTGGGGGTAGGCTTGCACTCAAAATTTTATAATCCAATGAAGGAATAAAGAAGTAATCTCAAATAAACCACTATCTCTTGGATCACCCCTTATCAAGTCTGTCCAGAATACCATTGACTGTTTCTTTTTATTGATATCAACAACATTTATACCCAAATATAAAAATGTTCAGCATTTTGGTACAAAATAAATAATTAATGACTGAAGGAAATTTGAAGGAACCAGTGAGAGGCAAAGTCATAAATTGAGTATTGATAGAATCTACCCAAAATGCTGGAATGTCTAGTACTATCTCAGGCTTCATCATTAAGGAGAAAAATCCCAGCACAACTTTATCTACCTGCTTGGAGTCTTCTTTCCCTAGAATCTTGGCAATTACTTGCAACACAGGTCTTATGTCAACTGCAAATATTTCTAAAGAGAAGAGATTACCATCTAGGGAGAATTGACCAGATTTAGGGGCCAAGAAAGAGGCGACATGAGAGAGCTCCTGAGGAGACATGTTATCACAATAAGAAATCAAGGATTCTTCAGTAAAGGTGGTGTAAGTTCCAGACACAAGGTAATTCAAAGCTTGGTGTATTAACTGTGATGTTACTTGAAAAATGTTCTCCCCTGACTGATTCATTACGAAACACATTTTGGGGTACATTGTTGAGGCTAGCCATTGAATAAATTCAGGAAATAAATGAGTTATGGGGACAAAAGCAGCTAGAACACCTAACCTAACCATTGCCATGAATATAGGAGACTTCTTATGGTTCCGAATGATCTCTTGATATAATGAAAGATGTTTAATTATACAGGGTGTATCAAAAATATCTTATTCAACATCCATTAATGGGGTATGGATAACTGATGAGGAACTTACTTGTTTGGCCGTGGTGACTGTTTGTTGGTGACAGTTGCGGGACGGTTGTTGAACCAGATTTGTTGAACTAGCTACAAGGTTGCTTAGTAATAAAACAAAACACTAATACAATGGGTTTTTGCTTGTCTTTTATACACATAATATTCAAACCGGGGGGGGAAGCTGTAATTAATGTAACTAATTAATGGAGTGGCAAATGAGGTGACTAGGTATGGTGAATGAAGTGGACGGTAATGACTGAGGGTGGCAGTTGACGTGGAGGAGATGAGATGGAGTGGATCAATGGGGGTGGTTCATTGTAGGGGTAGGGAGCATACGGAATGTTCATCGGGGTTGAACCCCCGTAGCAATCTCGGGTCGTAGATCTCGATCAAACACCTTGACGTCATGGTCAACTATGGGGGTTGAGCCTGAGTTATAACTCGTGCTCATTGCTCGCCCGCAGAGCACTTACCCACTTCTTGAACCCACACTTACTTAAATCTTGTGATACCGCTCGAATTTTAATATGGGTCGTGGCCCCACCTTACTTTGAATTTGAATGCCATCAAAAATAAATCACTGTTTTCGGACTTTCACATTCTCTTTTGATTTTTTAGAACACAATATTTGTTTGTTTGTTTGTTTGTTTGTTTTGTTTGTTTGTTTGTTTGTTTGTTTGCTTGTTTTTTTTTGTGATAATATTACAAATGAAATTTAAACGACGATGGATGCTACAACATCTGGCTCCACCTAGGGATAGTGCTTTTACCATAGAAGCACTAAGAACCGCATATCAATGCCTTTACCTTGGGCATGGAGTCATATATTGCTTAGCCAATTTTAATTCTATGGAATTTGTACAATGAATTCACTCCAGTATCTACAATGGCAGGATGCTTGTGCTTCAGAATTGGAAATAATGTTTGAGGTACTGCCCATTGACAGGCAGTTGTAAAGTTTCACCATCAAGATTCTCCAGGAAGAATGTATTATTTTCCCTTGCTTCTATGATCCTAAATGGGCCATACCAGAGAGGATCAAACTCTCCATGTTTGCCCTTATCTTCTCTTCTAGTATCCCACCTTAATACTAGGTCTCCAACTTTAAAATCAATTTCTTTGGCTTTTCTGTCAAAAATACCCTCCATCTTTGATTAATACATAATCAAATTATCTCTTACCTTATCCCTACTTTCACTCAACTGCACTACCTTATGCATCCTTCTTATTAGAGCATTGGGCTCTTATTTTTCCTCCTAAATCATTGCAATCATAGGCTTCACAAGCTGACTATGGAACAGAGCTTGAGTTCCATACACTAACTCAAAAGGTGATTTTCTTGTAAACCTTTTTGTAGTCACTCGGACACCCCATAGAGCATACTTTAATTTTGAATCCCAATTTTTCTAGTTCTCTCCAATAGTTTTCTTAAGAATTTTCATCAATGTTTTGTTAGTGGATTCAGCCAATCCATTTCACTATGGATGATAAGTTGTTGAATGAGATAAAATTACATTATACTTCTGACAAAAAGAAACAAACTTAATTGAACTGAACACTTGAGCATTTTTAGTTATGATTTTGACAGGGCATCCAAATCTGATAAAAAATCTTTCCTCTAAAAACTTCATCACCACCTGGTTGTTTTCCTTTTTGGTAGGTATAGCTTCTACCCACTTGGTGAAATAATCAATAGCTGTGAGTACACACTTGTGTTGTCCACTTGAAGGTGGGTTAATTTCTCCAACAAAGTCTAGTCCCCATTGTCTAAATGGTTCTTCTATGGATATTGGGATCAATGGAAAGGGAGCTAACCTCTTCTTCTCAAAAAAAAATTGATACTTCTGACAGCTTCTAACAAACTTATATATATCACCAAATAGGGTGGGCCAATAAAATTCTGCCTGGAGGATTTTGTGTGCAGTAGCTTTCCAACTATAACGTCCACCACATAACTTCTCATGATAATCTTTAATGGTCTCTCTAGATTCATCTTCTGTTAAACATAACAATAAAATTCCCACATGATCCTTCCAATACAATCTGCCCTCTACAATCACATATGGTTGTGGTTTGATTTTTAATGCTCTATATCTTGTTCTATCCAATGATTGGGGAAAAGAGAGAAAACATAAATAATGAACTATGTGCTTGTACCATTCTAAACATAAACATTTATATCGGATCTTCATACTTGGGTTTGATTTTTCTTCGCCTTATTAAATTACTTCCTCATTTACAGGTATTAGCAAGTTGATTCCCAATGCCTAAAAATTTGACTTTATCAACATCTTTGCTAATCCCTACCGTTTCACTAGCTTTGTGGGATTTATGTCCAGGTCATACTCTTGGATCTTAGCTATCCATTTTCCTCTTTTGCCTTCCACATCACTCTGGACTAAGACATCCTTTATTGCATCATTTGGCACATAATCAATGATCTACAACTATGGTACATAAGTCCTGAAGGCCTTTAGGGCTTTTACCAATGCATATACCTGTTTTTCAAGGATATTGTATTTGATTTTAGCATCTCTGAGAATCTTGCTAAAGAAAGCAATTGGCTGCTCTTTTCCTTCAACATTTTTCTGTAACAAAACAACAGCTATTGAATTAAGTGATGCAAATGAAAAAAATTAAAAGGGCTTTGGATAATCAGGGCTAATTAAAACTGGAGCTGCTTGTAATGCTTCTTTGATCCTGCAGAATGACTCTCTAGCTTCCTTGGTCCAATGTACTTCATTTTCCTTCTTCAACATATTGGTAATCTCTCTTACTCCTGGGCAGGTGAATTTTCTACACAACTTTCACCCTTGCTAGATCTATCTTCACTCAATCTCTAGAAACAATGTGCCCCAGTAGTTTGCCTTCTTCTAGAGAAAAAATAGACTTCTTAGGATTCAAAGAAAGCCCAAATTTTCTACATTTCTCAAAAGTCTTTTTAAGATGGTCCAGATGCTCCTCATCTGACTTAGAGAAAATAGTGATGTCATCCAAGTATATCACTACAAACTTATCACCCACAAATGCAATGTCCATAGCCCTTTGAAATGTTGCACCTACATTCATCAACCCAAAAGGCATTCGATCATACATGAAGGTTCCCCAAGGAGTTGTGAATGCAGTCTTTTTTTTATCTTCTTTATCAACAGCCACCTGGTTATACCCAGAGAACCCATCCAGCATTGACATTTTGAATGATCCAGTTACCTTCTGCAACACATGATCCATTTTAGGTAATGGATAGTTATCTTTTAAGGAAGCACTATTTAGATTTCTAAAATCCACACATAATCTTACTTCTCCATTTTTCTTCCTTACAGGTACTAAATTGGCCACCCAATCAGAGTATCAGAGTGGAACTATTATCTTGGTGTCAAGAAGCTTTTTGAATTCTTTCTCAATCAATGGTAAAAGCAAAGGATTGATCTGCCTGAGTTTCTGCTTAAATGTTTTAATCCTTTCTTTCAATGGAAAATTGCGTTGAATAATGCTTACATCATATGTCTTGAGATCCTCATAGGACCAAGCAAAAACATCAGTATACTCCCTAAAAATCTCAATACATCTCTCCTTATAATTAAGTGGAACTCCATTAAATAATTTGACTAACTTGGGCTCCTTTTGAGTTCCAATATTATGATCTTGAATTGGCTCATCTTGTGGAATTTTCTCTGAACTAATAGCTACATCATTGGAGTTAAAAAGTCTTTCAAGAGGGACAAACCCCCTTGGCAGAATATTATCTTTCAATTGAATAAGTTTTTGATTAACTATGGAATTTTTAAAGCCACTTACTTCTGCACCTTTTGTTGTTTCATCTCCATCTTGATCAATATCGATGCCCTGAAATATTCAATCATAGTCAAGAATTCCTTAATCTGTTGATCATCCTCAAAAACCTGCTAGTGTTTTATATTATCTATAAAAGGAGGTCTATGCCTCATTTCAACCTCATATCTTAGCTTTGGATTTATAGGAGGCCTAAAAGTACTGGTAACAACAGCCAAGGAGTCAGGTAATCTATTCCCATCTCTTGTAATGAACTATATGTTGAAAGCCTCAAAGACATTCTCAACTAAATCCCACACTTCATTTCTATATGCCCTGAGCCTGGCGTGTTTTGTTTGACAATGGTTCTTAATTTGCTTTATAATAAGCTCTAATCTCCAAAAACGGAAATTGACTGGACTCCCATTTGTTTTGCTATTGGCAGAGCAATGATCAAGGATTCATATTCTGCCACATTATTAGTTTCTTTGAACTCCAATTTAAAAGAAAATGGGATCATATTACCTCCAAGTGTAATTAAAAGGGAACCAACACCTATTCCTTCTTTAGAATAGGCTCCATCAAAGAAGAACTTCCACACCCCTTCTGTTTGTAGCTCTGTATTTACATAGGCTGAAGTAAGCTACCTCTAGTTATCTTTAGCCAACTCTGCATTGTCATGCAACACGAAGCAAGAAAAGTCATCTTTTTCTTGGCTATACACAGGTGAATTACTTGCTTCATTCTTTGTGATTTTTTTAACAAATCTTGTTTCTCTGTACAACCTTCCTTCTTCTCCACCAAAAATTGGTATGATAGCATAAGTAAAATCCAATTTCAGAACACCACCCAATTTATCCCCCCATGACCTAGATAGAAACATTCCAAACCTAGCAGGGATATCTACTACCATTACATCATTACCAAGGTTCTAGTTGGGATCTAGGCTAATGACACCACCATATCTTTAATGACCTCGAGACACTTGACTTTATTTGAATCAAAAGAATATAGGTCTCTGTAAGGTTTAGTTGTTTCATTACTGATAGTGGCATAAGGTTATGTGAAGCTCCTGAATTAAACATATAATTATGCAAGAGGAAATCATGAATCAATAAAGAAATGTAGAAAGGAGGTGTTGAAGAATCTAGCTCCTCCACATGTGGACCAAAAACCACTACTGGTTTATCTTCTTGCAGATTCACAGTGTCATTTATATTCACATTTTGAGATAGGTTGATAAACTCAACAATCACTCTTTGATAAATTTGTGTTTTGACCAATTCTGTGAGGGGCACCTGAATTCTAATTTTTTTCTAACTCTTTAGTGAGACCAAATACATGGACCTGTTTAGTATTCCTTTCATTTTCATCATCACTTTTCTTCATCGCTAAAATCTCTCGTGGAACAGAAACAATTTTTTCTAAAGGAATTTTATCACTTTTATCTTGAGAAGACTCACCTTGTAGCATTTGAGTTTCGCTATTTGTATTATGTTGTTGCTTTCCTTTATTTAATTGTTTTGTAGGCTGTGGTTCTTGTGAAGTGGCCTTTTGTAGGGGATCTGGAACTTGCTACTCACCTTCATTTTCTTGAATTCTAGATCTTTTTCTTGATCTCAAGTCATACTTATTATGTAATTCTGCCTATATAAAATCAGTAAATTGCTTCTAATATTCATCAATTTCATTCTCATCATAAATGGCATCTGTTTCAGTATATTCTTCTCCCTCGACACCTAGTTCATCTTCATCTCCTGCATACAATGTGGAAATATGATCATCATGATCCTTGGAATGCTCTGGTACTTCATCAAGATCTTCCTCTAAGTAAAGTGGTGCTTGAACCTAATCTTGGTCTTTTCTCTCCTTCTGAAATATTTGCAAATGTTGTCTTCTACATTGAGGATTAAAGTTTCCGTTTTGTTGTACTTGCCTCTGTGAATTCTTTCTCTCCAATTCCAATTTAATCAATTTACTAGTCAAATTTTTAATCACATTACTCATATCCTCTAATGTTTGATTTTGAGAGGATTCCACTTTAGCCTTTACCTTATCTTGAGTACGCTGTGCCTCTCATGCTCTACCTACAGCCACCATATTTTGTTCTATTTCTAAAGCATCAGTTTGGATCTGATCAAGGGTTGTGGATCTTCTCTCCCTCAATGTGCATCCAAAATCTGATTCAAATGCCCCTACAAAAGTTATTTTTGCACCAGTAGGAGGGGGCTTGATCTCCACTGGAATACTGTTGTAAATTTTATTGAACCTTCTTATGAACTCTACAACGCTTTCATCAGTTTTATTTTTAATAGCATTAAACTTTGTAAGTGAATACCCATGGTCTTGTTTCTCTCCCCATATCTGGGTGAATTGGCGCTCCATCTCTTCCCATGTAGGAATAGAGCTACTAGGAAGCCCTTTAAACCACTTTCTTGCTTCACCATCCAAGGATTGCACAAAAAGTCTTGAAACAACATCCAGGTGTTCAACATTGAGATTTTATGCTTCTCTGCTATTTGTTCATCCTCCCCTGAGAAACAAGGAAGAATTTTCAAGTATTATTGAGGCATTGGATTCAACTGCTGTGGCAACTGAATAGGTGCATACCTATTCAACAAGAATGCAAGTCCTGTAATGTTTGATCCTAAACTTACTGAACCTTGAGTACCAGCAAATATAAAAGCCGCCTGAGGAGTAAATGGAGTATGAAAATGTGGCAATGTAGTTATAGCTTCAGGTTGAACAACTATAGTAGATATATCTTTGAATGCTAAGAAAGAAACAGACTCTAAACATTGTTCTTCACAGTTGGGTTCTTGAAATGAAGTGGATGTAAAAGGTAGCTCTTGGGCAATAAAAGATGAATGTTTGGATGAAAGATGTGTTGAACTGCCACCAGGTGCAGACAGTGTAGGACTTGGTGTAAATGGAGTTTTTGGCAATCCAACCCTCTTGGAAACTAGTCTCTCAGGATCTAAAAGGACTTGAGGTTTTTGTTGTGAGGTATCTGACCTCGTATGAGGCCTCTTTGAAGCCAAAGTTATTGTTTTCTGTTTAATACAGCCAAATATTCCCTCCTCACTAAACAACCAGAGGAAAATATTGAAAACCTAGGGAAAAATGTTCTTGATTTCAACCCCGGCAATGACACCAATTAATGTTGTCCCTTAAGAAACCAATTTCCTGGCTGTGTAGAAATTGTGCTTAAGACATTAATTTTTATTATGCATGTCACTTATTTGTATAATGTATCCTCATATGAAGGGCCTGAAGGACCTGACTTTTAACCCTTAATATTTAGCTGATATGAAAATCTCAGAATGCCATGTGATGCTGAATATAAATGTTGTGTGAAGAATGCCTTGAGAAGTTAAAGATAATATGTTGTGTTTAACAGGAACTATTATCTGTAACTTAGAAGAATTATAGAGGTAGGATCTTTAAATATAGGAGAGCTCTTTTAAGGAATTTTAATTTCATTCACATAAGTAAACAAATACTTGTAGCTTCATTACCATATTTAAAGAAAGGAAGAAACATGATGACACATAACAGAGAAATTACAAAATCATACCCAACAATGTGTGGAAAACTTTTGATTTTTTCATTAATCATCAATTTATCAAGAATACAATAGCGTAGTCTCCAGGTTCTTCAAAATTCAAACCTTTTTTCCTATAATTTTGCATCTTTTTATACATCATGGGATAGTTGGTAACTACCAAAACTATCAAACTGCTTAACTACCCCCTAACAATCTAAAGTAAAATTCATTACAAACTATTACATTGGAAGGTAAAAGACACCTCATTCTTCTCAAGAAATCAAAATAACAAGAAGTAACAAAAATTAGAGTATGATTGGTGGTTGCTGCTCACTATTTGAATCCGTGGCTTGAGTATGTGGTCTTGCTAATGCATCTTTGGTCTCCTCTATCATCCATTCCTTGCACTTTCTCCATAATGGTACACTTGACTTTGGTGCTTCCTCTAACTTATCAAGTGCTATTCTGCAAGTTGTGATCCTACCATAAGTAGGCTTGTCAGTAAACAGAGTCTTCACCATCCAGAGAAGCTTAAAATATTAGTTCAAGTAGTTCACAATGGTGGCTCCTTTTAATACTGTTGTCTTTTCATGAGTGTTATCAACTTTTATTTTTTCCTCCACCAGCAAATTCTCATATGTTTTCCACGGTAGCGAGTTTCTATGTAGATCCCAGCAAGAAGGAAGTCCAACCCTAACCCTTTATCAAACAAGATGTTAAACTTTGAAATTGCTTTCTTCATCTCCTTTATCTTCTTCTCAGCAGTAATCCTGTAGATGTTTCTGATAATCATTTTATTAAAATCAATTGCACATGATGTTCTGTCTGGCATGTCATGTTCCCGCAATTCCACATTAGATTTAGAGTTGATGAAATCTATCATCCTCTTTGGAAAATTTGATCTATCTAGATCTTTTTGCTTATTTTTAATGACCACCTCTTCCATATCTCGAACTAGTGTTTTTTCTTCAGATATAATCACCAGAAACTCCCAAATGCCATTGATAACCTCAATGAATTCATCCCATAAGATTTCTCTGGCTTGAATTAAGGACATAATGCCATTCGTTTTCTCCTTTAGCCTTTTGATTTCATCTTCAGCCCTCAGGAGATCTTCCCTGTACTTCTTTGCATTATCTTTCTCCCTTCTTGCTTCTTCTTCACTTAAATTCAGTAGCTTGCAAGATGTTTCCAATTCTCTTTGGGCTTTCTTTACATCATGCTCAGCGATTTTAAGCTTTGTTCCCAACTGTAAAACTTGTGCTGCTGGATAATTTATGTTGGCTGGCATTACTATTGTAGAAACATGAGTGTCCACCTATCGTTGCAGCTTGTGCAAAATTTCATTAAGTAAAGAAACTTCTTCAGTATTCTGCAACACATCCTGTAGGAGCTTTTCCTTTCCATTTTCTACTTCAGCTATCCCTGCAGCTATGGTATGCTCACCTGCAGGTAGATTCAACTTCTTTTTCAAAGCCCCAATCCCTGATTTGGAAGATTGAAATAATTCTTGGACAGTAGGTTGGTCATCAGGATTGACACCTATTTTGATGATAATCTTCTTTAGCTCATCCACCAGAGCATTCAAAGCTCTGGAGTTGGATTTCTCCAACTTTAACTGTTGAATCAACTTACTTAGAATTTTTTCTGCCTTGATAGTTGCTGCATTTGTCTTATGTAGATCATTTACGATCAATTTCCCAGTTTGCATATGCAAATTGATATTGTCAAGCATTGGAAGATTGTGAGTGTCAACAGTTAAGTTCACAGTCTTGAAATTGCTATTAGACCCCACTGATATTTTAGTAGGATGAGAAAAAGAAATTTTAAATTGGCTCTTCTCCAAATCCATGGCAGATAGCAATCTAGTTTGTTCAGGAGTTACCAGAGACTCATCTTGAGCCTCCATATTTAACTTCATCTTCTGATTTCTCTCAGCTATCTGAGCAAACATACTTTGAATTAAAGGAACCTAATAATGAACAGGTTCTCTGGAAGATGGAGAAGTAGGGGCACCTTTTGTCTTTCCTAACTGAATCACCAAATCGGGTTGTGTTGAACACAATGCATCCTAAAGCTTGGTCCTTTTTGCTGCTTCAGATTCTTCCTCTTCCAGATCAATAACTTCCTCTCTAACCCTCTTGACCCCTTTTTCTGTAATGCTAGGGGTTTCAATCTTTGTCCCATGAGTGTTTTGCAAACCTCCATTTTCCAATTTCTCTGTTTCAGGTCTACTTTCATGTACAAAGGCTGAATAGCCATTCTCTAGTATTCTTTTTGAAATAATTTGATGAGGGTCATAATCCCACTCAACCACCTATAAAAGACACATATCATTCAACAAGCTTTCAACCTTGCGCAGCCTGTCTGGTGTTTACAATGAAGGGTCCCACTACTTTAGGCATCTTGAAGAAGAAGCCTTTCTTCATAGGAACAAAATGAACTTGAACAACATTTAATATCTGCCTAATAAATTCAAGGGAAAAATGCCTCATTGGCACAAATTTAGGTAACTTGTAAGGCTTGACAGAGGCTCCATAAAGCCTCATCTCTACATATTCTTCAAAGATGAACCAATCTCCACATCTCACATCCTTACTCAATTGAAGACACTCTTGAGCTTTAGGAAGGAAAGTTGGGGGCGGGCTTCCATTCAAAATCTTATAAGCCACTGGAAGGAATAAAGAAGTAAACTCAAATAAACCACTATCTCCTGGATCACCCCTTATCGAGTCTGTCTAGAATACCATTGAAATTTTCTTTTTATTGATATCAACAACATCTAGCCCCAAATCAGAAAAATGTTCAGCATTCTCATACAGAAATAAATAATTAATGACTGAAGGAAATTTGAAGGAACCAGTGAGAGGCAAATTCATAAATTGAGTATTGGTAGCATCTACCCAGAATGCTCAAATGTCTAGTACTATCTCAGGATTCATCATTAAGGAGAAAAATCCCAGCACAACTTTATCTCCCTGCTTGAAGTCTTCTTTCCGTAGAATCTTGGCAATTACTTGCAACATAGGTCTTATGTCAATTGCAAATATTTCTAAAGAGAAGATATTACTATCTAGGGAGAATTGACCAAATTTAGGGGCCAAGAAAGAGGTGGCATGAGAGAGCTCCTGAGGAGACATGTTATCATAATAAGAAATCAAGGATTCTTCAGTAAAGGTGGTGTAAGTTCTAGACACAGGGTAATTCAAATCTTGGTGTATTAACTGTGAGGTTACATGAAAAACATTTTCCCGTGACTGATTCATTACGAAACACTTCTTGGGGTACATTGCTGAGGCTAGCAATTGAATAAATTCAGGAAATAAATGAGTTATGGAGACAAAAGCAGCTAGAACACCTGACCTAACCATTTCCATGAATATAGGAGACTTCTTATGGTTCAGAATGACCTATTGATACATTGAAAGATTTTTAGTTTCATAGAGGGTATCGGAAATATCTCGTTCAACATCCATTAATGGGGTATGGCTAACTGATGAGGAACTTATTTGTTTGGCCGTGGTGTCTGTTTCCTAATGACAGTTGCTGATGACAATTGTTGGGACGGTTGTTGACTCATATTTACTAAATTGGCTGCAAAGTTTCTTAGTACTAAAATAAAGGACTAATACAACAGGGTTTTGCTTGTCTTTTATACACTTAATATTCAAACGAGGGGGCAAATCCTATAGTTAATGTAACTAATTAATGGAGTGGCAGATGAGGTGATGGGGTACGGTGAATGAGGTGGATGGTAATGAATGAGGGTGGCAGATGACGTGGAGGAGATGAGATGGAGTGGAGCGATGGGGGTGGCCTGCTGCGGGGGTAGGGAGTGTACGGGATGTTCATCGGGGTTGAACCCCCGCAACAATCTTAGGCCGTAGATCTTGGTCAAGCACATTGATGTCATGGTCAACTGCGGGGGTTGAGCCTGAGTTATAACTCATGCTCGTTGCTCCCCCGCAGAGCACTTTACCTGCTTCTCGAACCCACGCTTACTTAAATCTTGTGATACCGCTCGAATTTTAATATGGTTTGGGGCCCCACCTTACTTCGGATTTGAATGCCATAAAAAATAAATCATAGTTTTCAGACTTTCACATTCTCTTTTTTTTTTTAGAACATAATATTTTATTTTATTTTTATTTTTATTTTTCTATGATAATATTACAAATGAAATTTAAACAACAATGGATGCTACATCATTTGGCTCCACTTGGGGATAGTGCTTTTGCCACATAAGCACTAAGAACCGCAGATCAGTGCCTTCACCTCAGGCATGGAGTAATATATTGCTTAGCCAATTTTAATTCTATGGAATTTGTACAATGAATTCACTCTGGTATCTACAATGATAGGATGCTTGTGCTTTAGAATTGGAAATAATGTTTGAGGTACTGCCCATTGACATGCAGCTGTAAAGTTTCACCATCAAGATTCTCTAGGAAGAACGAATTATTTGCCCTTGCTTCTATGATCCTGAATGGGCCATACCAGAGTGAATCAAACTTTCCATGTTTTCCCTTATCTTCTCTTCTAGTATCCCACCTTAATACCAAATCTCCGACTTTAAAATCAATTTCTTTGGCTTTTCTGTCAAAAATACCCTTCATCTTTGATTGATATATAACCAAATTATCTCTTACCTTATCCCTGCTTTCACTCAACTCCACTACCTTATGCATCCTTCTTATTAGATCATCTATCTTTTCTTTTGCCTCTTGAATCATTGCAATCACCGGCTTCACAAGATGACTAGGGAACAGAGCTTGAGATCCATACACTAACTCAAAAGGTGATTTTTCTGTAGACCTTTCTGTAGTCACTTGGACAGCCCATAGAGCAAACTTTAATTTCAAATCTTAGTCTTTTTTATTCTCTACAATAGTTTTCTTAAGAATTTTCATCAATGTTTGTTAGTGGATTCAGCCAATCCATTTCCCTATGGATGATAAGCTATTGAATGAGATAAAATGACATTATACTTCTGACAAAAAGAAACAAACTTAATTGAATTGAACACTTGAGCATTTTCAGTTATGATTTTGATAGGGAATCCAAATCTGTTGAGAATGTTTTCCTCTAAAAGCTTCATCACCACCTGATCATTTGCCTTTTTGGTAGGTATATCTTCTACCCACTTGGTGAAATAATCAGTAGCTGTGAGAACCCACTTGTGATGTCCACTTGAAGGTGGGTTAATTTCTCCAACAAAGTCTAGTCCCCATTGTCTGAATGGTTCTTCTATGAAGATTGGACCAATGGCAAGGGAGCTAACCTCTTCTTCTCAGCAAAAAGCTGACACTTCTGACCACTTCTAACAAACTTTTATATATCACCAAATAGGGGGGGCCAATAAAATCCTGTCTAGAGGATATTGTGTGCAGTAGCTTTCCAACAATAATGTCCACCACATAACTTCTCATGATAATATTTAATGGTCTTTGTAGGTTCATCTTCTGTTAAACATAACAATAAAATTCTCACAGGATCCTTCCAATACAATCTGCCCTCTACAATCACATATGGTTGTGGTTTGATTTTTAATGCTCTATATCTTGTTCTATCCAATGATTGGGGACAAGAGAGAAAACATAAATAATTAACTATGTGCTTGTACCATTCTGAACATAAAAATTTATATCAGATCTTCATACCTGGGTTTGATTTTTCTTCACCTTCTTCAATTACTTCCTCATTTACAGGTATTAGCAAGTTGATTCCCAATGCCCAAAAATTTGACTCGGTCAACATCTTTTCCAATTCCTGCCCTTTCACTAGCTTTGTGGGCTTTATGTCTAGGTCATACTCTTGGATCTTAGCTATCCATTTTCCTCTTTTTCCTTCCACATCACTTTGGACTAAGACATCTTTTACTATAGCATTTGGCACATAAGCAATGATCTGTGACTACAGTACATAAGTCCTGAAGGCCTTTACGGCTTTTACCAATGCATATACCTGTTTTTCAAGGATATTGTATTTGAGTTCAGCATCTCCGAAAATCTTGCTAAAGAAAGCAACTGGCTGCTCTTTTCCTTCATCATTTTTCTGTAACAAAACAACAACTATTGAATTAAGTGATGCAAATGAAAAAATTTGAAAGGGCTTTTGATAACCAGGGCTAATTAAAACTAGAGTTGCTTGTAATGCTTCTTTGATCCTGGAGCATGAGTCTCTGGCTTCCTTCATCCAATGTAATTCATTTTCCTTCTTCAACATATTGGTAATCTCTTTTACAATTTAAGCATAGTTGGACACAAACCTCCTTAGAAAATTTACTTTTCTGAGAAAGTTTTGAATGTCTTTCTTACTCCTGGGCAAGGGTATTTTTTGCACAGCTTGCACCCTTGCTGGATCCATCTTCACTCCATATCTAGAAACAATGTGCCCCAACAGTTTGCCTTCTTCTAGAGAAAAAATAGACTTCTTAGGATTCAAAGAAAGCCAAAATTTTCTACATTTCTCAAAAGTATTTTTAAGATGGTCCAGATGCTCCTCATCTGACTTAGAGAAAGCAATGATGTCATCCAAGTATATCACTACAAACTTATCACCCACAAATGCAATGTCCATAGCCCTCTGAAATGTTGCACTTGCATTCATCAACCCAAAAGGCATTCGAGCATACATGAAGGTTCCCCAAGGAGTTGTGAATGCAGTCTTTTTCTGATCTTCTTTATCAACAACCACCTAGTTATACCCAGAGAACCCATCCAAAATTGACATTCTGAATGATCAAGTTACCTTGTGCAACACATGATCCATTTTAGGTAATCGATAGTTATCTTTTAAGGAAGCCCTATTTAGATTTCTAAAATCCACACATAACCTTATTTCTCCATTTTTCTTCCTTACAGGTACTAAATTGGCCACCCAGTCAACGAAGTGGAACTATTATCTTGGTGTCAAGAAGCTTTTTGACTTCTTTCTCAATCAATGATAAAAGCAAAGGATTGATCTCCCTGAGTTTATGCTTCTTTCAAGGGAATCTTGTGCTGAATAATTCTTACATCATATGTCTTGAGATCCTCATAGGACCAAGCAAAAACATCAGTATACTCCATGAAAAGCTCAATATATATCTCCTCATAATTAAGTGGAACTCCATTAAATAATTTGACTAACTTGGGCTCCTTCTGGGTTCCAATACTATGATCTTGAACTTGCTTATCCTATGGAATTTTTTCTAAACTAACAGCTACGTCATTGGAGTTAAAAAGTATTTCAAGAGGGACAAGCCCCCTTGGCAGAATATTATCTTTCAATTGAATAATTTTTTGATTAACTATGGAATTTTTAAAACCACTTACTTCTACACCTTCAATTGTTTCATCTCCATCTTGATCAATCTCGGTACCCTGAAAATCTTCAATTATAGTCAAGAATTCCTTAATCTATTGATCATCCTCAAAAACATGTCAGTGTTTTATATTATCCAGATCAGAAGGCCTATGCCTCATTTCAACCTCATATCTTAGCTTTGGATTTATAGGAGGCCTAAAAGTACTGGCAGCCATAGCCAAGGAGTCTGCTAATCTGTTCCCATCTCTTGGAATGAACTGTATGTTGAAAGCCTCAAAGAAATTCTCAACTAAATCCCACACTTCATTTCTATATGCCCTGAGCCTAGGGTGTTTTGTTTGAAAATGGTTCTTAATTTTCTTTATAATCAGCTCTGAATCTCCAAAAACGGAAATTGACTGGACTCCCATTTGTTTTGTTGTTTGCAGAGAAATGATCAAGGATTCATATTCTGCCACATTATTAGTTGCTTCAAACTCCAATTTAAAAGAAAATGGGATCATATTACCTCCAGGTGTAATTAAAAGGAAACCAGCACCTGTTCCTTCTTTAGAATAGGCTCCATCAAAGAAGCGCTTCCACACCCCTTCTATTTGCAGCTCTGTATTTACACAGGCTGAAGTGAGATGCCTCTGGTTATCTTTAGCCAACTCTGCATTGTCATGCAACGTGAAGCAAGAACAGTCATCTTTTTCTTGGTTATACACAGGTGAATTACTTGCTCCATTCTTTGTGATTGTTTTAACAAATCTTGTTTCTTTGTACAACCTTCTTTCTTCTCCACCAAAAATTGGTATGATAGCATAAGTAAAATCCAATTTTAGAACACCACCCAATTTAGCCCCCCATGACCTGGATAGCAACATTCCAAACCTAGCAGGGATATCTGCTACCACTACATCCTTTACCAAGCTTCTAGCTGGGATCTGGACTAATGACACCACCATATCTTTAATAACCACGAGACACTTGAATTTATTTAAATCAAAAGAATACAGGTCTCTGTAATGTTTAGTAACTTGTAGGTTTAGTTTTTTCATTACTGATAGTGCATAAGGTTATGTGAAGCTCCTAAATTAAACATACAATTATGCAAGAGGAAATCATGAATCAATAAAGAAATATAGAAAGGAGGTGTTGAAGAATCTACCTCCTCCACATGTGGACCAAAAACCACTACTGGTTTATCTTCTTAGAGATTCATAGTGTCAGTTATATTCACATTCTGAGATAGGTTGATAAACTCAACAATCTCTCTTTGATAAACCGGTGTTTTGACCAACTCTATGAAGGGCACCTGAATTCTTATTTTTTCTAACTCTTTAGTGAGACTAAATACATGGACCTATTTAGTATTCCTTTCATTTTAATATTCACTTTTCTTCATCACTGAAATCTCTTATGGAATGGAAACAATTTTTTCTAAAGGAATTTTATCACTTTTATCTTGAGAAGACTCACCTTGCAGTATTTGAGTTTTGCTATTTGTATTCTGTTATTGCTTTCCTTTATTTAAATGTTTTGCAGGCTGTGGTTCTTGTGGAGTCACCTTTTGTAGGGGAGATGGAACTTGCTGCTCACCTTCATTTTCTTGAATTCTAGATCTTTTTCTTGATCTCTACTCATACTTCTTATGCAATTCTGCCTACATAAAATCAATAAACTGCTTCCAATATTCATCAATTTCATTCTCATCATAAATGGCATCTGTTTCAATATATTCTTCTCCCTCAACACCTATTTCATCTTCATTTCCCACATACAATGTGGAAATATGAGCATCATGATCCTTGGAATGCTCTGGTACTTCATCAGGATCTGCCTCTAAGTAAAGTGGTGCTTGAACCTGATCTTGGTCTTTTCTCTCCTTCTGCAAAATTTGCAAAGGTTGTCTTCTATATTGAGGGTTAAAGTTTTTGTTTTCTTCTAATTTTCTATGATAATTCTTACTCTCCGCTTCCAATTTAACCAATTTACTAGACAATTTTTTAATCACATTATTCATATCCTCTAATGTTTGATTTGGAGAGGATTCCACTTTAGCCTTTCCCTTATCTTGGGTAGGCTGTGCCTCTAGTGCTTTACCTGCAGCCACCAGATTTGCTTCTATTTCTAAAGCATCAGTTTGGATTTGATTAAGGGTTGTGGATCTTCTCTCCCTCAATGTGAATCCAAAATTTGATTCAAATGACCCTGCAAAAGTTATTTTTGCACCAGCAGGAGGGGGCTTGATCTCCACTAGAAGACTGTTGTAAAGTTTTTCGAACCTTCTGATGAACTCAACAACACTTTCATCAGATTTATTTTTAATAGCATTAAAATCTGTAAGTGAATACCCATGGTCTCATTTCTCTCCCCATCTCTGGGTGAACTAGTGCTCCATCTCTTCCCATGTAGGAATAGAGTTATTAGGAAGCCCTTTAAACCACTCTCTTTCTTCACCATCCAAGGATTGCACAAAAAGTCTTAAAACAACATCCAGGTGTTCAACATTGAGATTTTATGCAAAATTACAAAACACTGCTATATGCTTCTCTGTTGTTTGTTCATGCTCCCCTGAGAAACGTGGAAGCATTTTTAAATATTCTTGAGGCATTGGATTCAATTGTTGTGGCAACTAAATAGGTGCATACTTATTCAAAAAGAATGCATTTCTCCTCAACTTACTGAACCTCGAGTACCAACAAATGTAAAACCCATATGAGGAGTAAATGGAGTGTGAAAAGGTGGAAATGTAGTTATAGGTTCAGGTTGAACAACTATAGCAGATATATTTCTGAATACTGAAAAAGAAATAGACTCTAAAGACTGTTCTTGATAGTTGGGTTCTTGAAATGAAGTGGATGTAAAAGGTAGCTCTTGGTCAATAAAAGGTGAATGTTTGGGTGAAAGATGTGTTGAACTACTGCCAGGTGTAAACAGTGTAGGACTTGGTGTAAATGGAGTTTTTGGCCTTCCAACCCTCTTGGAAACTAGTTTCTCAAGGTCTAAAAGGGTTTGAGCTTTTCGCTGTGAGGTATTTGACCTCGCATGAGGCCTCTTTGAAGCTAGAGTTATTGTTTTATGTTCAATATAGCCAAATATTCCATCCTCATTACACAACCAGAGGAAAATATTGAAAACCCAAAGAAAAATGTTCTTGATTTCGTCCCCGGCAATGACGCCAATTAATGTTGTCCCTTAAGAAACCAATTTCCTGGCTGTGTAGAAATTGTGCTTAAGATATTAATTTTTATCATGCATGTCACTTATTTGTATAATGTATCCTCATATGAAGGGCCTGAAGGACCTAACTTTTAACCCTTAATATTTAGTTGATATGGAAATCTCAGAATGCCATGTGATGTTGAATATAAATGATGTGTGAAGAATGCCTTGAGAAGTTAAAGATAACATGTTGTGTTTAACATGAACTATTATCTGTAACTTAGAGGAAATATAGAGGTAGGAACTTTAAATATAGGAGCACTCTTTTAAGGAATTTTAACTTCATTCACATAAGTCAACAAAGACCTGCAACTTCATTACCATATTTAAAGAAAGGAAGAAACATGATGACACATAACAGAGAAATTATAAAATCATACCCAAAAATGTGTGGAAAAATTTTGATTCTTTCATTAATCATCAATTTATCAAGAATAGAACAGCATAGTCTCCAGGTTCTTCAAAATTTGGACCTTTTCCCTATAATTTTGCATCTTTTTATACATCATGGGATAGTTGGTAACTACCAAAACTGTCAAACTGCTTAACTACCTCCTAACTGTCTAAATTAAAAGTCATTACATAATATTACATTGGAAGGTAAAAGAAACCTCATTCTTCTCAAGAAAACAAAATAACAAGAAGTAATAGAAATTAGAGTATGATTGGTGATTGTTGCTCACTGTTTGAATTTGTGGCTTGAGTATGTGGTCATGTTGATGCATCTTTGGTCTGCTCTATCATCCATTCCTTGCACTTTCTCCATAATGGTACATTTGACTTTGGTGCTTCCTCTAACTTATCAAGTGCTATTCTGCAAGCTGGGATCCTACCATAAGTAGGCTTGTTAGTAAACAGAGTCTTCACCATCCAGAGAAGCTTAAAATATTTGTTCAAGTATGTTATGCTCTTAACCTGCAAAGTAATACCCAAACATAGAATTTGCGAAGAAAAGATACCGAGAACACAAAATATGCAAAGAAAATATACCCAGAGCACAGAATAGCAATGATTTTATTATTCAGAGAGAAATGTTCACAGGCCTCTTCGAGGGGGAAACCTCCAATAGAGCAGAGCTCGATTACAAAACAAGACACGATGCTCCTCGCAGGGAGTCTCTATCCTTTATATATGACTTATACATGCAATACCACGGGCCAATATCGTGGGTTTTATTAATACCATCTATCTAATACTACCGCCCATTTACCATCTATCTAATACTTCCGCCCATTTGCAACTAACTATGGTCCCGTCATTAATTGCGGGTTAACCACTTACAAATATTAATATGGGCTTTATTGACTCTTGACTATGACGTGATCCCAAGACATAAATAAGGGGGTTAGGGTGGGACCCTAACATGCCCTCCCCCTTAAGACTAGCCTTGTCCTCAAGGCTGAAGCTGCGGAAACTGCTGAAGAATAGTGGTTGGTTCCCAAGTTGCATCTTTCGGAGAGGTGTCTTTCCATTTGACGAGGACCTCCTTAATCATGCAGCCGCGCAGGTGCTTGTCTCGTGTGTCTAGAACCTGTTCAGGTTGAAGCCAGATTGACCCTTCTTCGTCCAATTCAGGTAGACTGGTTTGAACTCGGCAATTGTTCCCAATCACTTTCTTGAGGCACGATACATGGAAAACTGGGTGGATTTTTGTTGTAGGTGGCAAAGCCAACTTGTAAGCCACCTCTCCAATGCACTGAAGTACTTGCTATGGTCCGTAGAATTTTGGGGAGAGCTTTTGACAACCCTTGTCTTTGAGTGATGTTTGCTTATATGGTTGCAACCTCAAAAAGACCTGATCCCCTTCTTGAAATTGGCGCTCTAAGCGATGTTGGTCAGCCTGTTGCTTCATACGGTTTTGAGCTTGATGAAGATTCTCGCGCAGATGGGCAAGCATGGTTGCGCGGTGTTGTAGGAGTTGATCCACGACTTGTACTTTGGAGCACCCCGTGAGATAAGAAGTAGGGGAAGGCGGAAGTTGTCCATAGACCGCTTCATAGGGAGTCATTTTGGTGGTGGCATGATAGTTGGTGTTATACCACCACTCCGCCAGAGGTAACCACTGTACCCAAAGGTGTTGCTTTTCTGAAGTGAAACACCTAAGGTAGGTTTCTAGACATTTGTTGACGGCTTCGGTTTGACCATCTGTTTGCGAATGATATGAAGTACTGAGTTTGAGTTGAGTGCCTTGTATTCTGAAGAGCTCCTGCCAAAAATTACTGGTGAATATTGGGTCACGGTCGGACACAATAGAAGTGGGCATGCCATGCAATTTGAAGATCTGATCCATGAAAGTTTGAGCAACCAAGGTTGGTGTAAATGGGTGGGGTAGGGCGCAGAAATGAGAATACTTCGACAGTCGGTCCACTACCACCATGATGACTGACTTGTTCCCAGACTTTGGAAGACCTGTAATGAAATCCATGGAGACCTCTGTCCAAATTGACGCCGGAATGGGCAATGGTTGTAATGTGCCTGGTGTGTTGACAGTTTCCCCTTTGTGGCGTTGACAGACATCACATTCTGCTACGAAAGTAAGGATGTCCTGTTTCATGCCAGCCCAAAAAAATGATCTCCTGGTGTGAGCATACGTCTTCTGAAAGCCCGAATGTCCTGCAATGGGAGATGAGTGAAATTCTGCCAAAATGCGACTTTTGAGGGTGGATGTTGGCGATATGACTCTGTCCTTGTAGCGAAGAATATCATTCTGCCACGAGTAGCCCTTGCTTGAATTAGGATCTACCTGTAATTGAGAAATGAGTTGGGAGAGCCCGGGATGTGAAAACCATTCCCTGCGAGCCTCTTCAATCCAGTCGGGAATGGGGAGGGAAATTGCTAGCAGAGTACTTTCCTCCTCAAATTGGCGCGACAATGCATCTGCTACCCTGTTGTCTTTCCCTTTCTTGTAAATGATCTCATAATCATATCCCAGCATTTTGGCTAACCATTTATTTTGTTGTGGGGAAGATAGGCGTTGCTCCAAAAAATATTTAAGACTGTGATGATCTGTGCGGATTTGGAAACGTCGCCCCAACAAGTAAGGTCGCCAGGTCTCGACTGCATGTAAGATGGCCATCATTTCCTTCTCGTAGGTAGATTGGCCCAGATTCTTCCCACTTATTTGTTGGCTGGTGAAGGCCAATGGTCGCCCTTCCTGCATTAAGACTGCTCCAATACCTGTTCCCAAAGCATCACATTCAATGACAAATGATTTGGTGAAGTCTGGTAGTGCTAAGACAAGAGTGGAACACATGGCGGTTTTGAGAGCGGTAAATGCCTGTTGTGCTTCCTCGTTCCAGAAGAAGGAATTTTTCTTTAGGAGTTGCGTTAGGGGCTTCGCTATGTGGCCATAGTTGCGGAAAAATTTACGATAATAGCCTGTGAGACCCAAAAATCCTCTCAAGCTTTTCAAGGTCTTAGGTTGAGGCCATTCTTGCATTGCCTGGATCTTTTTGGGGTCCACCTTGACACCTTCACGCCCCACAATGTGGCCCAAATACTCAACTTCATCCATGCCAAACGAACACTTAGACATCTTGACAAATAATTTATGCGTTCGGAGCAGTTGCAAGAGTAGATCTACATGCTGAAGATGTGCCGCCCAAGTGCCACTATAGATGAGGATGTCATCGAAGAAGACAAGGACAAATTTTCTGAGATATGGTTTGAGGAGGCGATTCATAAGGCTCTAAAAAGTAGAGGGGGCATTACAGAGACCAAATGGCATGACGAGGAACTCATAATGGCCTTCATGAGTTCTGAAAGCTGTCTTTGGAATGTCGACTTCCTTCATGCGAATTTGGTGATAGCCTGAGCGAAGATCCAACTTAGTGAAGAATTGAGCCCCATTGAGTTCGTCCAGCAAATCGTCAACCACTGGGATGGGAAATTTATCTTTGACTGTTAACTTATTGAGGGCCCTGAAGTCGGGACACATCCGCCACTCCCCATCTTTCTTGAGGACCATGACCACTGGGATGAATAAGGACTAATGCTGGGACGAATGACACCTACTTCCAATAATTCCTTGATGATTTTTTCTATTTCATT
This sequence comes from Pinus tabuliformis, assembly GCA_031772625.1. Lineage (NCBI taxonomy): Eukaryota > Viridiplantae > Streptophyta > Pinopsida > Pinales > Pinaceae > Pinus > Pinus tabuliformis. The sequence goes on along the minus strand of CM062807.1, from coordinate 192,286,870 downwards.
CTTTTGGGTGAACGGATATCTGTATGGCCGCACATTTGGGGGTTGGGCCCCTGGAACCAATGTGATGCTATGATCATGTTCCCCTCGCGAGGGTGGAAGCTCATGAGGCTTGTCAAAGACCGTCCGATGTTTATTTAAAATCTGTTGCATCTCAGGATGAATTGGCGGAGACATGGTGTCTACTACCTGGATGGCATTAAATTGAGCTACCACTCCATGATGGCCCTTTTTTAACAATTTTTCCATTCTATGCGAGCTGATGATAGAGGGGGCTCCCGCCTGTAGTCCACGGAGGGTATGTGTGGAGTTGTTCTGCTTAAAACTCATATATAACTCCTGCAAATCCATTGTGATTGGCCCAAGAGTGCGGAGCCATTCCGCGCCTAGGACAATGTCGCAACCCCCCATGTGTATTGCAAACATGTGGGTTTTCAATTGATAATCCCCCATTTGAATTTTGACATTTTCACAGCGACCTTCACATTTCATTGTGCTCCCATCTGCAATCTGGACTTGGAAGTTAGAAACTGCCCGGACGAAACAATGTGTTGCTTCAGCGATCTTTTGATGGATGAAATTATGGGTACTTCCACTATCAATCAAGACTACTACTGGGCGATGTTTAAGAAAACCCCTGATTTTGAGAGTTTGAGGGGAAGAAATTCCTGCCAATGCATTTAATGAAATAATTGGTTCATCAGATACAATTTCCTTTTGGTTATCTTCTTCGATCTCCTCCGGTTCCTCAAGTGGTGGATCTTCCTCGGTGGAGTTGTAGTCAGTGGCATCTATTTGAAAAAACTTGTGCTCTTTGCATTTATGACCCGGGGAATATTTTTCATCACAGTAGTAACAGAGTCCTTACTTCCTTCTTTCGGCCATTTCCGCAGGTGACACCTTTTGAATCTTAAGTGTCTGAGTCGTATTGGGAGCCTGTGAGGGACGACCTTTAGCGGGGAAGTTGGGGCGGCTGGATTGGGCTGTTAATGCACGTTCCACCTTACGGGCTACCTGGCAAGCCTCTGTCCATGTGGGAGGGTGGTGGAGTAGAACCTGAGCGTTGATGGCTTCTTTAAGACCGCTGATAAAGCATTCCATGTAGAACTCATCTGTGAGACCCTTAGTGCGGAAGGCTAAGGCTTCAAAAGCAGTAATATATTCCTCCACTGCACCCGTCTGTCGGAGCTTAGTGAGACGCCCCAAGAAAGAGTCTTCCTGTTCAAAGCGACTGCGAAGAGTTTTGGCAAATTGGGCCCAATCCCGAAACTGTCCATTGCAACGCTGATGCCATTCGTTCCATTGCCATCGTTCATTGTCCAAGTACATGGTGCCCACCATAAGCTTAGTCCCCTCATCTATGATATGATTCAATTGGAAATACTGCTCCATTTGTGCTAGCCATGCAGACGTGTGAGAACTGTCAAATTTATGCATATCCAACTTGGGAGGTCGCTGACTAGGTGGTGGATGGGTGTGCCAGACGTGATGAGAGTGGCTAGACTCACCCTCATGGTATTCATGGCCATTATACGCCTCCTCGTGGGCTGGCTCCTTGCCCTTTGGGAGTGCATCAGCTATCTGGTTACTTATTCCTTTAAGCTCAAGTTTGATAAGCTTCACCGCCGATTGGAGGGAGTGCACATGCTCTTCAATTTTGTCGATCCTTTCATTGGCCATCGCTTGGGTGCGAGTTTCTACCATACACCAACCTGAGGACAAAAATTGGGACCGCCGAAAAAAAATTTACTAAGAAATTGAATGGTACGACCTTGCTCAGCTCGTTGTCCTGATTCTGATGGGATAGGTCACCAATAAGCGCCCCGGAAGATCTCAGACTTTTTTTTTTTTTTGGAAAACTCCTAACGGAGTTTTACTCCTTCCTGATCAATACTGCAGTCGCCAAATCCTCAGAATGTCAATACCGCCAAAAGTCCTGCGAAAATTATATCCAGGGACAGGAACCCTTCACAACTACTCCGATCTGGTGGATCTGAGAGATCTGAATGGTGGAACAACTGCTGCTGCTGATCTGATGGAGCTGTGGGACTAATGTCTGCTGCTGCTGCCCTTGCTGATCTGGAATAGGTGATGTGTGATCCCCCGATAGAAAGGGAACTATGGTCTTGAGGAGTGTCAGGTGCTACAGATCGCAATATACATAAGGGTCTGACAGTAGTACTCGGCCCAATGTTTCAAGGCTCTAACTAAGGAGGATCGACCGTACCCTTAGCCGTACAACCCGACTACCCTATCGTACGGGCGAGTAATCTCTCCGAGTGCTATTCTCGGTGTACTGTAGCCACAAGATGGCCGAAGGTTTATCTATGGCAAGGTTTCAAGGGAGCTAGGGGGCTTCCTATATACCCAGAGGGTACGTGGAAGACAGTCCATGCGCGGTTATGTCTAATGCGCTACTACTCGAAGGGGTACCCACAGGGGTTACAAGGGAGTCCAATAGACGTGACCACCTCTTGTATTTCCTGCGTGCATGCCTCCCCAAATCCGCAGGTTTATGCGCTTAACGACAGATCCCGTGGTTTAAAGACGCCGGAACACGTCTCTAGCCAAAAAAAATTTTGCTAAAATTTGGAGATCCCACCGAGCCCTGGAAAGTGCTCTGATACCACTTGTTATGCTCTTAACCTGCAAAGTAATACCCAAACATAGAATTTGCGAAGAAAAGATACCGAGAACACAAAATATGCGAAGAAAATATACCCAGAGCACAGAATAGCAATGATTTTATTATTCAGAGAGAAATGTTCACAGGCCTCTTCAAGGGGGCAACCTCCAATAGAGCAGAGCTCGATTACAAAACAAGACACGATGCTCCTCGCAGGGAGTCTCTATCCTTTATATATGACTTATACATGCAATACCACGGGCCAATATCGTGGGTTTTATTAATACCATCTATCTAATACTACCGCCCATTTACCATCTATCTAATACTTCCGCCCATTTGCAACTAACTGTGGTCCCGTCATTAATTGCGGGTTAACCACTTACAAATATTAATATGGGCTTTATTGACTCTTGACTATGACGTGATCCCAAGACATAAATAAGGGGGTTAGGGTGGGACCCTAACAAAGTAGTTCACAATGGTGGCTCCTTTTAATACTGTTGTCTTTTCATGAGTGTTATCAACTTTGCTTTTTGCCTCAACCAGCAAAGTATCATATGTTTTCCATGGCAGAAAGTTTCCTTGTAGATCCCAGCGAGAAGGAAGTCCATCCCTAACCCTTTTATCAAACAAGATGTTAAAATTTGAAACTGCTTCCTTCTTCTCCTTTATCTTCTTCTCAGCGGTAATCCTATAGATGTTTTTGACAATCATTTTATTAAAATCAATTGCACATGATGTTCTGTCTGGCATGTCATGTTCCTTCAATTCCGTAGTAGATTTAGGGTTGATGAAATCTATCATCCTCTTTCTAAACTTTGATCTATCAAGATCATTTTGCTTATTTTTAATGACCACCTCTTCCATATCTCAAACTAGTGTTTTTTCTTCAGATATAATCAACAGAAACTCCCAAATGCCCTTGATAGCGTCAATGACTTCATCCCATAGGATTTCTCTAGCTTGAATTAAGGACAGATTGCCCTTTATTTTCTCCTTTAGCCTTTTGATTTCATCTTCAACCCTCAAGAGATCTTCCCTGTACTTCTTTACATTATATTTCTCCCTTCTTGCTTCTTCTTCACTTAAATTCAGTAGCTTGCAAGTTGTTTCTAATTCTCTTTGGGATTTATTAACATCATGCTCAGTGATTTTAAGCTCTATTCCCAACTGTAAAACATGTGCTGCTGGATCATCTGTGTTGGCTGGAATTACTATTGTACAAACATGAGTGTCAACCTGTTGTTGTAGCTTGTCCAAAGATTCTTTAAGTAAAGAAACTTCTTTAGTCTTCTGCAACACATCCTGTAGGAGCTTTTCCTTTTCATTTTCTACTTTAGCTATCCCTGTAGCTATGGGATGCTCACCTGTAGGTAGATTCAACTTCTTTTTCAAAGCCCCAATCTCTAATTTGGAAGATTACAATAATCTCTAAATAGCAGGTTGGTCATTAGGATTGATACCTATTTTGATGATAATCTTCTTTAGCTCATCCACTTGAGCATTCAAAGCTTTGGAGTTGGCTTTCTCCAACTTTAACTACTGAATCACCTTACTTAGCATTTTTTCTACCTTGACAGCTACTGCATTTGTATCATGTAGATCATTTACAATCAATTGCCCAGTTTGCATATGCAAATTCATCTTGTCAAGCATTGGAAGCTTGTGAATGTCAACAGTTAAGTTCACAGTCTTAAAATTGCTAGTAGACCCCACTGATATTTCAGTAGGATGAGAAAAAGCAATTTTAAATTGGCTCTTCTCCAAATCCATGGCAGATAGTAATCTAGTTCATTTAGGAGTTACTTGAGACTCAGCTTGAGCCTCCAGTTTAACTTCATCTTCTGATTTCTCTCAGCTATCTGAGAAAACATACTTTGAATTACAGGAACCTAATCATGAACAAGTTCTCTGGAAGATGGAGAAGCAGGGGCACCTTCTGTCTTTCCTAACTGAATCACCAAATTGGGTTGTGCTTAAGACATTGCATCCTGAATCTTGGTCCATTTTTTTGCTTCAGATTCTTCCTATTCTAGATCAATAACTTCCTCTCTAAACCTCTTGACCCCTTTTTATCTGATGTTAGGGGTTTCAATCTTTGTCCCATGAGTGTTTTGCAAACCTCCATTTGCCAATTTCTTTGTTTTAGGTCTACTTTCATGTACAAAGGCTGAATAGCCATTCTCTAGTATTCTTTTTGAAATAATTTGATGAGTGTCATAAGCCCACTCAACCACTTGTAAAAGACACATATCATTCAACAATCTTTCAACCTCTTGGGCAGCCTGTCTGGTGTTTACAATGAAGGGTTCCACTGCTTTAGGCAACTTGAAGAAGAAGCTTTTTTCATAGGAACAAAATGAACTTGATCAACATTTAAGCTCTTCCTAATAAATTCAAGGGAAAAAAACCTCATTGGCACAAATTTAGGTAACCTGTAAGGCTTAACAAAGGCTCCGTAAAGCCTAATCTCTGCATACTCTTCAAAGATGAACCAATCTCCACATCTCACATCCTTACTCAATTGAAGACACTCTTGAGCTTTAGGAAGGAAAGTTGGGGGCAGGCTTCCATTCAAAATTTTATAAGCCAATGGAAGGAATAAAGAAGTAAACTCAAATAAACCACTATCTCTTGGATCACCCCTTATCAGGTCTGTCCAGAATACCACTGATTGTTTCTTTTTATTGATATCAACAACATTTAGCCCCAAATCAGAAAAATCTTCAGCATTTTGGTACATAAATAAATAAGTAATGATTGAAGGAGATTTGAAGGAACTAGTGAGAGGCAAAGTCATAAATTGAGTATTGATAGCATCTACTCAGAATGCTAGAATGTCAAGTACTATATCAGGCTTCATCATTAAGGAGAAAAATCCCACAACTTTATCTACCTGCTTGGAGTCTTCTTTCCCTAGAACCTTGGCAATTACTTGAAACACATGTCTTATGTCAACTACAAATATTTCTAAAGAGAAGAGATTACCATCTAGCAAGAATTGACCAGATTTAGGGGCCAAGAAATAGATGACATGAGAGATATCTTCAGGAGACATGTTATCATAATAAGAAATCGGGGATTCTTCAGTAAAGGTGGCATAAGTTCTAGGCACAGGGTAATTCAAAGCTTGGTGTATTAACTGTGAGGTTACTTGAAAAACATTCTCCCTTGACTGATTGATTACAAAAAACTTCTTGGGGTACATTGTTGAGGCTAGCCATTGAATAAATTCAAGAAATAAATGAGTTTTGGGGACAAAAGCAGCTAGAACACCTGACCTAACCATTTCCATGAATATAGGAGACTTCTTATGGTTTGGAATGACCTATTGATACAATGAAAGAAGTTTAATTGTACAGAGGGTATCAAAAATATTTCTTTCAACATCTATTAATGGGTTATGGATAATTGATGAGGAACCTATTTGTTTGGTCATGGTGACTGTCTATCGGTGACAGCTACTGATTGTAGTTGTCGGGACAGTTTCTGACTCAGATTTGCTGAACTGGTTGCAAGGTTGCTTAGTACTAAAACAAAAGACTAATACAACAGGGTTTTTCTTGTATTTTATACATATAATATTCAAACGGGGGGGGAACTTGTAATTAATGTAACTAATTAATGGAGTGGCAGATGAGGTGACGGGGTACGGTGAATGAGGTGGACGGTAATGAATGAGGGTGGTGGATGATGTGGAGGAGATGAGATGGAGTGGAGTGATGGGGGTGGCCCGCTGCGGGGGTAGGGAGTGTATGGGATGTTCATCGAGCTTGAACCCCTACAACAATCTCAGGCTGTAGATCTCGTTTAAACACCTTGACGTCATGGTCAACTGTGGGGGTTGTGCCTAAGTTATAACTCGTGCTCATTGCTCCCCCGCAGAGCACTTTACCCACTTCTAGAACCCACGCTTACTTAAATCTTGTGATACCACTCGAATTTTAATATGGGTTAGGGACCCACCTTACTTTGGATTTGAATGCCATCAAAAATAAATCATTGTTTTCAGACTTTCACGTTCTCTTTTGATTTTTTATAACACAATATTTGATTTTTATTTTTATTTTTTTTTATTTTTTTGTGTGATAATATTACAAATGAAATTTAAACGACAATGGATGCTACAACAAGGAACTTGTGTTTAAATTTATTTTATCTTTCTCTTAACAACTTGTGTTCACTTGTTCTGTCGACAAACCACAAGCTGACCCAACAACTTGGTCCACATCCGGTCTTTGTGTTGTCTCAAAAAATACGCAATGCTAGAGGGAAGTCTGTATTTCTTTCAAGAATTGGATAGAATAGCCAAGCAACTACCTTTCACTCAGAATTTGTGTAGAGCAAGCAGCCAACCTTGCTCTGGAAAACTGCGCAGAGTAGGCCAGGAGGCCTGCTCCCAGAAATTGCGTAGATCAGAAAGCCCAACCTTACTCTGGAAAACTGTGTAGACGATCCCGACAGTTAATTAAGCCTCAAAACTGCACTGACCCAACAAGAAGCCAAACTTATTCTGGGAAATTGAGTAGAACTTAATGGACACCTGGGGCCACGCAACCCAGAAATAATGAAAAAACTTCCCTTTAGTGGTTGTCCGTTGAATGTGCCAGTTGGTTGCCCGGTTCCTTCCATAACAATGCAATTATTCCTTTCATGCATGACATCTTTTCCCAAAAAATCACAAAGAAAAAAGTGAAAAATCATCCCTAGATTTTAGGGATCTATTTTTAGCATTGGCAGTTACATGAAAAGTCGACTTTAGAAACTTCCCTCCAAGTGTCGCTTTTTCTTAGATTTGTGGCATGCATGTTATAAACCTAAATCTAAAAAATATATTTAATGGATTCCCTAGATCTCATTCTTCACATTTGATCTTGGAGTTGTGGCATTCCTGAGGCATCTAGGAACCTTCAGAACAGTCGACATAACTTTTCGGGGTAAGTTTTCCTTTTCATGTATTATGTCGTCTTTTCTGTCGCTTTTGATTTCTTGGCTTGTGTGAGTGTTTTTTTCCATGTTTTCTTAAACGACCGCTAGTGTTTCAATGTATTTTATCTTGTATAAGTGTTGTTTCAAGTTTTCTATTGCATTTCCTTAGTGTCGTATGCATGACCCTGTTCCTACACTAACAGTTGTCGTTGTGGTGACTCTCTTCATGAGCTTCATTGTGTTTATGTTTGACTGATTTCTTCACTTGCTTGGATTACATTCATATCCATTCACTTAGATATGCACTATCATTGCACACTCATTCAGTCCTTCTCATTTTCAAGTTTCCCTTGGGCAAATCTGGGTTTCCTCGGCCCAGATCTTGCTTCTCCTGGAATGCACTACGCATTCCTAGAAGCCAAGGCTCTGCCTTGCCTACAAGAATTACACAGAGGTTTCCTGACATTGGTTCCCAGCTATGCTCTGCGCAATTTTGGGAGAAAGTGCCTAGTCCTTCCCACTGGGACTGCACAATGTGCAGTTCTAGCTAGCAACTCAATTAGATTGAACTACAAATTGCACATTTCTAGTCCACATTCAACCTCTCTGGAATGCGCTCTACACATTTCCATTCAGCAACAGGCCTCACTAGTAGCTGGGACTATGGAATGCACAGTTCCATCTGGCAAACTCCCAGCCTCTTAGAGTCAATGCTACATAATCTTGCTTAGCAGTCACTCAGTTTACTACATGATTGATTCTTGGGTTTATTTACGTTTTTTAGCTAACTTTGGCTTGTTGTGAGCATCTTCGCTGTCTCCAAGTACAACAGGTGTTGAGCACCTTCTCAAAAATACAAGTAACATGGCCTCCAAGAGAGATGAATCAAAGGACACAGTTAAAGAAGTACTGGAGATGTGGTTGAATAGGTGTCTATGAGCTTGCCCATTTATGTAGACACACATCTATTCATTGAGAAAGACATTAAGATCACATGGCAAGAAATCAACATTATATTCGTAGGCAATTTTGTGGAGAATCTAGGGGACCGTCATGTCTATGTCAACATTCATAAGTCATTATTGTACAAGGTTGCATGCAGGTATCCCACCTTCCCGTGCGTAGACATGATCCACTGGATTGTATCACACACTAATCCTGTGACGATGATACAAAGCAGTGTCATTGGAGTAGATCTTTCTACCTTAAGGGCAAAAGATTATCAGTAGATGTATCATTTGCCACAGTCGATGAAGATGATGGATGCACTGTTGTACACTCCCAATAGTAGCATGAACATAAGATACATCTTGAAGTGTTGGGTAAGGGAGCCATCAAAGTTCAGGACAACACCCAACTAGATATACAAGACAAAGACACTCACGAAGGCTCACCAACTCTTGGTCATACTTGCATGTTGACTGTATGGCCAAGAGAGTACGAAGACATTCTTGCGAAGTTGGGTGGTTCTATTGGATTAGATGGCAAGTGAAGGAATTCCTTTCAACTAGTCCAACATATTGGCTCTTCAACGGAAAGTGCATGTAGCGAATGTCCAGACTCCACCTAAGGATCAACAAGCAAACTATTCATGTCCGCCTACCTTCTTGATGCAATATGTGCCCGTCAATAGTTTCCTAGCATGAGTTGGGCATGGAAACCTTCAAAAAATGTTGTAAAGATATATTTCAAGTTTCTCTCAGAGTGTAGCTACCAAGGAGTCATGGCTAGACTATCTAACCACTTCATTGCCCCTCTATACATGATGATCTTTGAACAAGATCTACCTTGCATGTCCCAGGCAACAATAGAGGCATTGTTGAACGTTGCAGATTGGTACACCTCACCGGATGACACCTTCATCAGGATGCACATCATGGAGAAGGCTCCAAATTTGTTGCCAAATTTTTCCATGGACAAGCTGGTCATGCAGGATGTTGCATACCACATCTCGATAGGGTTATCAGCTGGACTGCACAGGAAGAAGAAGGCACCATGGATTATGCTTTCTTTGTGGATTGTGTTGTATGCAATCCAGAGTTTTAAAGAAGTTGATGTCGAGGTCAAGGAATTCAAGAAGTTTAAGTTCGGCACCAAGAGTTTCAATCTGTACGATCCGAATGGCTTATACAAGGGCCACTGTATGAGAGTGTATTATCCTTGGATCCACGAGGCATGCCATTGGCTAGAGGAAGACCCCTAGAGATATTTATATAACTCCTCGAAGCTCAATGAACCAATAAACATGGCAGTAGAGTGGCTAGCAACACTCAAGGCGACAACAACACAGGGAGTAGTAATAACAAGTAGCAAACCTGTGCAAGACAAAGGCAAGAGGAAGATTGCTGAAACACGGAAGAAAAGAAAAGCTACAATGTAAGGAAGATCCACTTGTTGAGAGAGTAGCTTTGGAGGTAGAAGCAAAAAGGTGACAGTGTGACTGGAGACGAGCGCAAAAAATGAGAGCTAAGAAAATATTGGAAGAAGTAGAGAGAAAGTTGCAGGAGGCAGACTAGAGAGTCAAAGATGAACAGGAGCTACACATAAGAGAGAAGGAAGCGTAGTAGGAACAAGAATGAGAACAGGAGGAATTGCAAGGCTCACAGAAAACAAAAACTGTTGGCAATACAGGTTGAAGACTCAGATCCACCAGCAGTAGATGATGAACAGGGTGAGCAGTTGTAGGAAAAAGAACTTGCTCAGTAGGATGAACCGATGGATGAATAGATGGACATGGAGGTGGAACAATCGGAACAGGATCAGGACATTGACCTCATGCAAAAAATCAACCGAGGTCACCCCACAGGCTTCACCAGCTCCAATAGCATAGAAAGTCCCAAGTAAACAAGGGGATACCATTCTCCTTGAAGATGATCCAAGAACAGATGTGTACAACATAGCCTTTGATGAGTCACAACATAGAGTTGTATAGGCACACATAGTGCACATCTCGGATGAGAATGAATCACTTGCGCACTTTGAAGAACGGGTGATTTTTTCGAATGTGTGAAGACATCCAGGTTCCTTGGCCAATGCTACAAAGGCTTATGTCGAAGCCACGAGCTCAAGTGTGAACTTCTTGATAGCAAAAAATGAGTGCATGGCTAAGGAATTGCAAGCCGCTAGGAAGAGGGAGGAACATTCAACAGGACTTGCCGAAGCAGAGATGAAGAAAGTGATATTTACTGAAGTGTTAGCTCTTGAGACAATCATGTGGAGGCTGTATGACAAGTTCATCACCATGCACAAGGTAGTTTTCCATCTACATGGTCATGAGTAGTGCTGCATCAAGATAACACATGCACTCATAAACATACATGCATCTGTTGATCATGTACAAACATGGAAAATGAGGTACAAGGGAGCCCCGCTTCACTTTCACAAGATGAGGAAGCCAGAGGTAGATTTGGACAAAGCACACATTTGGAGTCTGATATAGAACTATGAGGAACTCTCGCCACTCATCACTAATGTTGATGATTCCTACACATGGTTGTTTAAGGGTTTGGATGTTGTGGTGAGAAAGTATGACACCTCGTCAATTGGAACACTCACTCAAGCCAAAGAGAAGAACCAAGTTTGACTAGAGCTCGACATGAAGTTTGATTAGTTGATGCACATGGACACCATCGTAGATTTGTAGATCAACGCAGAGAACATGTAGAGATATGTCGTCGGTCCGGCCGTGCTTAAGACTAAGATGCACATGTTGCAGGACGAGTTGAACAAAGATTCCAAATTATTATACCCGGAAGCAATGGAGGCAAGAGTTCATTTTCATAAAGACATCATCAAACAGTACATGGACACCATTGCACACTACCAAGATTAGCATCAGTTCGTCACCTAAGATCACCAAGTGGATGTTGCCAAGTTAGTATTCCCACAACTGTCTAAGTCTTAGTGTTGTCTTGTCTAGCTGAATCTAGCCTATTTTTTCCTACATGGGTATATTTGGAAAATATACTATTATTGTAAATATGTTTTAAAGTGAAACTCCAAGTGTCATTAGTGGAATGAAAATAGTCATATGTAATGTAAAGAGTTATATGTAATGAATTTTAAGAGTCATGAAGGTAGTCTAAGAGTCACACAGGGGAATGTCAAGGGTCACCCCACCCTTTTTTATAAATAGAACGTCATAAATCATAGAACAATATTTTGGATAGGTATTTCTTAGGGAAGGTGTGGAGAGTATTATGACGAGCCTTGGCTTCTCCATAGTGTAGAGCGAATACATCTCTTTGGAGGAGTAGATGGTGTTGACTGTAATGTTCCACTATTGGGGCTAGTGGCTGTCAATGGAGTATGTATGGATGGAACTTTCACTTTATATAATATAATAGAGCCAACACATCTTCATGCATATGTTGTTATTGTAGTTTAACTATTCTGGTTACTTTAACAATGTATGACGTTTAACTTATGCATTTTTGTATGGACTATTTTGTATACGATTGTATGAATCTTGTTGAAGTTGTTTTGTTGGTTTAACCCATCACTTTAGATTGTCGACTATTTTTCTTTCCAACTTGTGATGTACTATTATAGGCTTCTAAGGAGCACACTTCCTTTTTCCCCTCGTGTGTTAGAACCCCCATGCATCTCACTTGAATCATTACAAGGTCACGCACTTGCTTCTGACAAAGATATCGCATTTACCTCTGCGTGATATCACAATCAAGGCATAGATTTACTACCCACTAATGGGACTCCTACTCCAAATGGTCTGAGGTCTAGTTGGGACTTCTTACCAAGGAGATCCTTTAACATGTTGGTGGGTCTAGCACCATCAACAGGGTTGTATCTCCTTTCCGTTGTAGCTGATAAATTAGGAAATAGTTACCTCCTACTGGTTGTATCCAGAGAATTTTGTAACAACAAGTTGTAGCTTTCCTTGTGAAGGAATTGGATATTGTTTTTGAAGAATCTATGTGTACTATTTTTGCTAATTACATTGATTCTTGTCATGCTCATTTAAGTAATTGCTGAAGCATTTCTTGGTGTCCTAATATCATTAAAAGTGAAAGAAATTTTTTTAAATTCTTACAATATTGATTCACCCCCCTCCTCTCAATATCGTCTTGGTTTCTAACAATTAGTATTAGAGCCTGTTGAAAATAACAACAAGAAATGTTAAAAATAGAATCCAGAAATTCCAATTTAATTTGTCCTTGAATTAAATTGAGAATTAAATTGTAATTATTTTCTCATAGCAACTTGTAAATAGTTAATTAAGTTTAATTAACTTAATTATCTTAGTAATTTCAAGTTGGAATTCTTTCGGTAGTCATGTATATGTTCTCCCTAAATTTCAGGGGTCCTGTATGAGTTTAAATTGAGTTTTAATTAGATTAACCCAGTTTACTGAGTTATGGTGAGTTAAATTAGTTCTAATTGTTTGAGGAACTAATAGAGAGTTAATAGTTAGTTGGTGCACTAGTGCATCCACAAGTGTCACTCTAGTTAACTGAAGATTCCCTCATCAGAAACTCATGCATGTCGATTCTGAGAAAGACCTAGTTGAGACTAGAGTGCAGGGACAATGTACTATTAGTTGTATTATTTACTGGAGTGTAAATATCATGCATGCATCAGAGATTGATCCTATGTTTGGATTGCGCAGTTTTGGAAGCATGAATTCCCTTTAAATATGGGTTATTCATCCTAGGAATTATGTAAGAGATTAGGGGCTTGGAGAGCTGCTGAATAGGCTAAGGATTTGACTTGAGCTAGCTTGTGAACTGAGAGAGTTGAGCATACTTGTGTGGAATTTTTCTAGTGAGAACAAGCTTTGTATCTTCACTCATATTTCTGATATACACAATACAGATAGTGGGTTTTTGAGCAGTGACTTCCCCCATACACATTTTGTGTTTTGTGTCATTGATTTATCTTCTTCTTGTTCATATTGTTTTTATCAATCTATTGGCTTCCGTTGCTTGAAAGTAGAAGTAGATTCTCTTCCTATGCTTTAGTACATTGCATGAGCTTGTCAATCTACAGGATTTTCTAGATGGTATCAGAGTTGATTACAGTATACTAGAGGGTATTCTGAATTTTTTGAGTTCAGGGTTACAGGTGAAATTCAAATTTGCAATACATCCTTCAGGATTGGTGGATGACGTTCTACGATTTGCGGCTCGACTATGCCTTGGATGGAAGCTCGAATTACATAGCCTAAAAGGACAAGATGGAGGTGGTGTTGGAGGATAATCGCTTGAAGTAATTCATTGATCAATACATTCCTAAGCCACCAACATTGGAGACAAAATATCTAGCCGAATGGAAGAAGTGTGTGGCAAGGGCGAGGCAGATAATGCTTGAGGGAGTTCAAGACCACATTGTCTCAAGTCTTCATGGGAAGGAGACTCCATATGCTACGTGAAAAGAATTTATAAACCTTTTCCATAACAATAGTGACCATAGGAAGTTGGCACTGAAATATAAACTTCAAAAAATCAAGAGGGAGGTGGGTGACTCAATTCCAAATTACTTGACCAAGTTCACTCATTGTCTAGATGAGCTTGGAAGTGTTGGAATCATTGTTGCCGAGGATGATATGGTGAGCCTAGCTCTTCTACAACTTCCCAAGAGTTGGCATATATAGTTATCAAGACTCTATCTATGGGAGGGAGAAGTTACCAGATTGGGAATGATTGTGGTCAGATTTGGTACAAGGGAGTGTTGGGTTGTGTTATATTCTTTCCACAACTAGCCCCAGTGGTTCAACCATGGGGTGAGAGTGGGGGCGAAGCCCCCCCTTCATTGCACCTGGTGCAGTGGGGGGGTTAGAGGGGGGGTAGCAGCCCCCCTTTCGGAGGGGGTTTGAGGGGGGCAATAGCCACCCTCTATGGGGTCCAGGGTAGCAGCCTGGGGAATATTTTTTTTGGACACTATATTAGGTGGGCGAACCTATCTATGGTTTTGTGCATGGATTTCGCACATGGTTTTCGTCACGATGGTTTTCGGTCCATGGTATTTTGTAGATCCAGTAAAGGGAACTATGGTTATGTTCTAATCTAATATTAATGGATTGGGGTTTACGGATGCTTCAACATGTATATATATGTATTCTAACATTGAAAGGAACACAATGAAAAAATAATCTGGTAGTCCTAGTTTTGGGATACAAGGGAAAATCTCTGGGTATATTTGTTTTATGTGTTATTCTTTCGTCATTATTTATTTTCTATTTTTTAGAATTCTTATGCAGGTAATTTGTGTATGGGTTTAAAACTTACAAGGAGTTTTGACGGAACACTAGAGATGGGACCTCTTCCAAGGAAGTGGAAGAGGATTTTTCCTTAACGAGTAAGGGAAAGAAGGCTAAGGGAAAGAAGTCCGAAGGCGAGGTGGGTGGCAAGAAGATGGAATTGTTAAAAGTCAAATGTTTTCACTATCACGAGCATGGGCATTATGCCATAAATTTCCCAGAGAAGAAAGCAAGCAAGAAGGAGTCAGCAGTATCTGTAGTGGGTGAAGCTCTAGCTTCACAATTCAAACTTGATTTCACTCTCATTGCATGCATGGCCAACACTTTCATGGGAATTGTGTGGTATCTTGATAGTGGTGCCTCGTTCCATATGATGGGGAACAAGTATCTCTTTAGTGATTTTGAGGAGAAATACCTCAAGTAGAGCATAGAGTTGGGAGATGACAAGAGGTATAGAGCTACTATGATTGATATGGTTACACTTTAGAGGGATTCTAGCTCCCATCTTAGATTCATAGATGTGATGTATGTTTTAGGACTAAAGAATAATCTTGTTTCAGTCGCGGTATTGGAAGACCGTGGTTGTAATGTGATTTTTAGTAAGGGAAAAGTTTTCCTTAGACACATCGCCATGAGATAGGTGAAACAGATCAGTGCACAGGTCAAGAACCTGTATGATCTTGAGGTACAAGATGCATGAAAAGCCTTCAGAGGTAAGGAAAATGTTAGATACTTGGTGGTTGAGAGGGAGAGTAAATTACCTCTCAACATGCAGTCCCAAAAGAAGCCTCAGAAGCAACTTCAGGAAATTGTGGAGCAACCACAATTAGAGAAGTTGAGAGGAGACTGAGTGGAGAGATCCACTAAAGAAGAGAAGAAACAGTCTTAGAAGCAATCTTAGACAATTGTGGAGTAGCCACAATTGAAGAAGCAGAGAGGAGACCAAGTGAAGGCATCCACTCATGGAGAGACCTCCAGTAGGGGGAAAGTTCGAGCCAAGTGGGTAGACAGAGCACATGCAACCATACCTCCAGGTGTGAGGTGGGGCAATGTGAAGTGATAGTCCCAAGAGGACTGAAATTGGGCAAGGTCCATTGAAAGGTGTTGTCTCATGGATCATACCATGCTACGGGAACCCAAAGTACATAGTAGTAGGATAGATCAATGGTGGTTTATGCAATCAGAGATCAAAGTGACAGAGGCTAGAGTAGGAAGATACTAAAGAGCGCACAAAAGGGTTGAAAATAGTGCAAGAAGGTAGAATTAGCAGAAGAACAAAGTTTTCAGTCTACAAAGGCAGTAGTAGTCAGAGACTTTGATGATAGATGCATCATAATATTTCAGGTTAGATGTTTTTTTCTGGAGTTGTTGTAGAAACAACACTAGAGAAAAGTGTTGCATGCAAAACATTCCAAAGGTTCAATATTAGGATCAAGTTGAATTCCTTTATTGTTGAGAGGGAGTGTTGAAAATAGCAACAAGAAATATTAAAAGAGAATCCAAAAATTCCAATTCAATTTGTCCTTGAATTAAATTAAGAATTAGATTGTAATTCTTTTCTCATAGAAACTTGTAAATAGTTAATTAAGTTTAATTAACTTAATTAGTTTAGGAATTTCAATTTGGAAGTATTTTTGTAGTCATGTATATGTTCTCCCAAAAATTTAGGGGTCCAGTATGAGTTTAAATTGAGTTGTAATTAGATTAAATCAGTTTATTGAGTTATGGTGAGTTAAATTAGTTCTAATTGTTTGAGGAACTAATAGAGAGTTAACAGTCAGTTGGTGCACTAGTGCATCCAGAAGTGTCACTTTAGTTAACTGAATATTCCCTCATCAGAAAATCATGCATTTTGACTATGAGAAAGATCCAGTTGAGACTAGAGTGCAGGGACAATGTACTATCAGTTGTATTATTTACTGGAGTGTAAATATCATGCATGCATCATATATTGATCCTATGTTTGGATTGCACAGCTTTGGAAGCATACGAGCTACTCATCCTAGGAATTATGCAAGAGATTAGGGGCTTGGAGAGTTGCTGAATAGGGTAAAGGTTTGGATTGAGCTAGCTTGTGAGCTGAGAGAGTTGCGCATACATGTGCAGAATTTTTCTAGTGAGAACAAGCTTTGTATCTTCACTCATATTTCTGATATATGCAATACAAATAACGTGGTTTTGAGCAGTGGATTTCCCCAGATACATCTTGTGTTATGTGCCATTGATTTATCTTCTTATTGTTCATATTTTTTTCATCAATCTATTGGCTTCTGCTGGTTGAATGTAGAAGTATATTCTTGTCCCATGCTTTATTACATTGCATGAGCTTGTGAATCTACATGATTTTCTACAGAGCCAACTTACTTCATATCAATTTAATATATGGAAGAAATATCGAGGACCATTGCAAACTAGGAAGGAGGGTTTACGAATAGGGCACCTATGTTGAATGGAACAAACTATGTGTTTTGGAAAGTAAGGATGAAAACCTACATTCAAATCCTTGGAGCTAATATATGGAATGTTGTGGTAGGAGAGTATCGAAAGTCTCTACTAGTGATTACAAAAGATTAGAAGGTGGTGTTCACATGCAATGCTAAAACCATGAATGCCTTACTTGCTGGGAACACATTTTCCAAATCTATTTGAGAAAACACGAGTAGCTGCTATGAAGGTGACAACAAGGTAAAGAGAGCTAAAATTCAAGGTTTTAGGATGAAATTCGATTCTTTGGAGATGCATGATAATGAATATATTGCAATGTACTTCTTAAGATTTGATGAGGTTGTGAACACCATAAGAGGTATTGATGAGAATTTAGATGAATCGATAGAAGTTCAAAAAGCATTGAGATATGTTCCTGAGAGATTCAATCCCAAGTTTTCATCCATTAAAGAAATGGCCAATATTAACACTCTCACTCAAGATAAATTACTTGGCATCCTTACTACCTATGAGATGAGAATATCAAATGGAAATCTTGCAACAAAAGAATCAACCTTCAAAGTAGATAAGAAGCCTAAGGAAGAAAGTGATGATTCATGTTGTGAATCAAATGAAGATGAATCCAAGTTCATAAGGAATCTTGAGAGAGACTCTAGAAAATATAAAGTTAAGTTACCTTTTAAGTGTTTCAATTGTGGCAAAGTTGGCCACTATGCTTCAAAGTTTCCTTAAAAGAAGAAGAAAGACTATGATCCTAGATAAAAATTCAGGAAAGTACGAAAAGATAGAAAGAAGGCTAAGAAGAGGAGTATCTATATCCAAGAAGCCAACTCCTCTAAAAGTGAAGTCAGCCAATCCACATATGAGGACAAGGATGATGAAATTACAAAATAATTCATGCTTATGGCTAAAGACAATCTGCAAGTTGAAGCCATTAATTCTGATGAAGAAGATGCTGAAGTGGATCTAGAAGGAGAGCTGGTAAGTTCACTTGAAGAAATTGAAAGGCTGAGAAAGAAAGATAAAACCGAGAGAGAGTTCTTGTTCAAAGAAAAGGCTAAAATTGTTGAATGATTTCTCCTACAAACTGAAGAAGGTAAGAAGATTTAAGAATCTTTAAATCAACAAGTGAGTGAGAAAAATCAAGCTTGTGTAAGACTAGAGACATTCTGATGAGAAAAAAAATAGAAAAGGAAAAAACCCAACTGAGCTTTAATCAGAAATTTAGAAAAGGGATTGATAATTTAAATGATCTTTTGGAAGCACAGTGAGTTTCCAAAGATCAAAGAGGTCAAGGATTTGGAGCTGAATCTAGCACAACAATAGAAATAAATGGTAATAAGTCAATCACTTATGTAGCTACATAAAAAAAGGGACTATGCAACAACAAAAAGAAAGTACGCATCCCAATAACCAATCAAGGAATGATTAGCAACAACATATTAAAGGGAAACAAATTGTACAACAAAAGAACAACATTGGAAAGGGAAATCGAAACACACAAAAATTAGCCAAGCCAATTAATAGAAGATAATTTTCTAAGTATGTCGATATTTTTCTAGGTTATTGTTTTACCTACACCAATAATGGACATAATGTAGAAAATTGCAAAGTGAATTTATCCTACAGGTAGCTCAAAGCAAGAAGAAGAAATGAAAAAATTAGACAAAGGAAAAGCTAACGCAAGTACAACAATTCTTTTTCTCCCTTGAAAAATTTGATTCAATGTTTTAAATGTCAAAATTTCTAACATAGAGCAGCTGATTACAGACTTAAGGATAAGAGGCTTGAACTAGTCATTGAGCAAAATTAATCAAAAGCCCAAGGTCTAGAAAGAAAACGAAAATACATAACAATGTGATATTGTTTTGTATGCTTCGAAGGAAGGTAGTCATTAGTATGTGGACAGTGGTTGTTCCGGGCACATGTTAGGAGACAGAAGCAAGTTCTTGACATGGAAACCAGTTGAAAAGAGTATTTAACTTTTGGAAACAATGCACCTTGTAAGATTGTTGGTAAAGGAGATGTTAGTCTGTCAAATGGAAGAGGTAAAACTAAGAATGTATTTTATTTTGATGGGCTAAAGAAAAATATTCTTTGTGTAACTCAGATGTGTGATCGAGGCTATGATGTGATTTTTAAGGCTAAAAATTGTTAAATAAAGTATGCAATAACAAGTGAAATAGTGATTGAAGTTGTGAGAAAAAAATAATATTTATGTCTTGAAAGAGAAAACAAAGAGATATTTCTTATCAAATATTGATGAGAGTTTGTTGTGGCATAGGAGACTTGGACATCTAAATTTTGAATAGATAGTCAAATTGAGCAAGAAGAATGTTGTCAAGGATTTACCCAAGCTATCGAAACCAAAGAATAGAATTTGAAAATCTTGTCTATTGGGTAAGCAAACTCGAGCACCATTCAATTTTGAGAGATCATCATCAAATCCATTTTAGCTAGTACACATGGACTTTTGTGGACCATGAAGAACAGAGTCACCCACAGGTAAATTATATTTCATGCTTGTAATTGATGATTTTAGCAAGATTATGTGGGTTTCCTTCCTTAGAGATAAATCTGAAGATTTTGAGAAATTCAAAGATTTTAAATCTATGGCTAAAATTGAAATTGATTGTAAAATAAAGAGCATAATATGTGATAATGGAGGTGAATTTACTACAAAATAGTTTGATGACTATTGCAAGAACCATGACATCAAGAGTCAGTTCACAATAGTAGAGACTCCACAACGGAATGGTGTAGCATAGAGAGAAAATATATCTGTACAACAGTTAGCCAAAGCTATGATGGATGAAAGGAAAGTTCAGTAGAGATTTTGGGATGAAGCCATTCACACAATAATGGTGACACTCAACAAATATCATCTCAGTTAAAACAATCACAAAACTGCCTATGATCTTTGGTATAGCGGACCTGCAATAGTCAAGCATTTTCGAGTTTTCGGTAGAAAGTGTTACATCAAGAGGAATGATGACAATCTTGGTAAGTTCGATGCAAGGGATGATGAAGGTATTTTTCTTGGATATTATCAAAGAAGCAAAGGCTATAGATGTTATAATAAGAATACCAAGAGGATTATTGATTGTATTGATGTCAAAGTGGATGAATATGTTGAACCTGAAGTCAAACCACTAGTAAATACCAATTCTAATGAACCATTCAAAAATTATGAGGAGGAGCATGAGATGCTTTCAAAAGAAGATAATGAAGAGCCCTCCAATCCTCAAGACAAGCATCCTTCAAGGTATGTGAAAAAATACCATCCAACTGACTAGATTGTTGGTGATTTGAAAATAAGTGTTTAGATAAGAAGGAAGTTTCTCAATCCCCCTATGCAAGCACATGTAGTTTTGTTGTACATTGAGGAACCAAAGGATGTTGCACAAGATAGTCAAGATGAAAATTGGTTAAAACCTATGCATCAATAGTTGGACCAAATCAAGAAAAATCAGACATGGGAACATGTTCCTAGAATAGAAAACAAGAATGTCATTGGAACTAAGTGGTTCTTCAGGAATAAGTTGAATGATCATGGTGAAGTGGTGAGAAATAAGGCTAGATTGGTATGCAAAGGTTATGCTCAAATTGAAGTTCTATATTTTGATAAAACTTTTTCTCATGTTGCATACTTAAATGCATAAACATAACAAAGAATAATATAACATGTATTCTTTCTCATAATTTAGTAAAAAACATGGATGCCGATATATATAACAACAAATAATGAACACAAAAAGATACTCAATACCTCAACAAAAAATATTCTTTATTAATAAGTATATTCAATACATACACTTATCTGACCTGCACACCCAATTGCAAGTGGTCTATGCACTCAGCTGCAGACTCTTTAAGGCATCTACGCACTCAGATATGGAGCCTTCCCCAAAACATAGACTCAAGACATAAATTATGATCAATCTGTGAATTCTATTTATGCTTCTCTTATTTTTGACAAAGTATTACATCTTCTTTATATATATTTCCTTACTACAAGACCATGGTCCACATACCATGGATCCGAAGAAATAATGGATTAATACCTGATACTTGTTACAAAGTAAGGGACTTTGGCCCACCCCATAGCCCCTAAACGCTGCAGAATGAATAGAACTTCACCAGGTTTGCTCGCTCTGCTCCTCAAAATGGAGAGTCTTTGACCAAAACTTGGACCAAGTTTGGTTGTGCCCAACAAGCACCTAACACTCACCCGTGACTCATCTCGAGTCACTCAGCTGCAGTTCCCTTGATTTTTGCTGCAATTCCATTGTATACTACATTATACTGATGGACTTTCTCTGCCATTTGTTTCTCCTCTCGGTACACCTCTTCCAGTAATGCTTCTGTGGTTGGTCCAACAATGTTTTGCAGTATTTATGACCCCCTTTTCTTCAATTCTTTGATGATTTCATCCATTTCTTGAGAAATTTTAAGGGTGTCATTCTACCATGGCTGAGTCCTCTCTTGCAAAATTTTCTCCTTCCTCTGAAGATCATCTATCTGCTTTTGGAGGTTCTTTCCTTCGGTAATACTGGTGAACCTCTGTAAGATTGGTAGGGTCTTTATAGTTGCCAAGATTGCATCGCGCTATTTATGCTTCACCTGTAAGTCCTCCTCAATATTTTGGATGTTTGGGTCGTCCTGCAATGAGGTCCAAATCTGCATCGTATCATCTAATAATTTCCCGCAGTCTGCCACTATGTCAGAGATGCCTTTCAATGCATCTTTTGAGTATTTCTACCTCTACTCCCACATTTTTGGTGGCATGGTTAGCTACAGCCTTATTTTCAGCTCTGATATCTGCACTTCATACTCAAATTTCATCTTTTCCAGTGTATTCTTTGATTCCTTGATCGTGGGCCAGCTTCACGACCTTCTTTGTTGGTGGTTCCTCCTCACTGACCTCTACGTCTGGGACTATGTTGCAAGTATCTTCGATGGATTTTTCCAACTACTGTCATCGCTACCATGCATCGTCTCTTTCCTTAGCCACCTGCTCCAGCTCCTTTTTCAGTGCAACTTTCTCCTTTTCCACCTACTTTGTCAACGCCGAGGTTCACTTTTTCCACTTCTACAACTCAGTTGTTAAAATTTGATGGAATTCAGGCAGTACCTAGATGGGAAAGGCAGCAATATTCATGTTGATGGTATTCCATGATTTGGCTCATTCTTTGTCCTCTGGTGTATCGAGCTATAGTTCCCCAGCTGGCACCTACAAAATTCTAACACCGAATTTTGTCTCTACTTTTCTCTCTACCTTGAGTGGCTGAGTTATTTGTTCTAGTTGTTTTTCTGTTTACGAAAACGCCTTCATCTCTATGATTCCCAGTTGTACCTCATCCAAGATCACTCTATAGCAATTATCAATTCTTTCCCAGGTCTCTGTTGTGATCTCCTAGAACATCTCTCCCATCTCGTTGATGTCCCCATCAGTGAGGACAAATGGTACTGTGCCCTTGGACTTATTTTGTTTCCTCTTTTTCCTCTTGCTTGCTGTAGATGTTGGTACTCTCCTTTCGACAATAAAAGGTGACTCCTATAATACTCCTGCATCACTGAGGGGTTTGTCATGCTCCTACTATGTTTCCTCTATTTCTATCTCTACATCTGTTCCACTTGTACCCGCATCCTACGGGGTGCCTTTTTCTGTTCCAACTGCTCCACTGGGTGGAGTCATCCATTCTTCCGGACAAACCTACACTACTACGAGAAAATCATCTTTGGTTACTATGTATGGAAATGGTTGCCATGTCCTAGTCAATTCCATTATTAACTTCACATAGGCTCTGTGGAATTCTGATTTGAAGTCCGCAATGTGACAATACTACTTATATAAACTAGGTGACAACCTTAGATTTTGATTCACCACCATCTGTAGATCAATTGACATCACCACAAAGAAAAACCTATTCTCTATTGTGCGCGTCATGTCCTTAGTAAACCAGAGGGAGGCATACCTCACTTCTTCAAAAATACCCACTTCAACAAATGGAAACTATGAGTCTTCTGGTTCTTTCCAAGCAACTGGTGCAATGAGGATTATCAGCCAAGCGTAGTGGAACATCTTTCCCTCTTCTTGTGACTCCCTGCAATATATCAAAATTCCTTGCACAGATATGCGGCCTAGTTAAATTGGACCACTGCACTGTACTACGTAGCCAAAGATAATACATCTGTGGGGACCTAATTTATCGCGCACTTCCTCATTATATTACCTACCAAGATGTGCACAATGAAGCGCACTCCTTGGTCATCAAATGAATTGATATCATATCCACGTGATTTATTCACTAGTCTGAATTGTTCCTTCATCATTTGTGCCATCTCCTTGTCCTTATTTTTTCCCAAAAAATCTTTTTTGGGGTATTTTCCCTCGTGAGGCAACACTGTGATTCTTTTGATTAACATCTCATCGATCAAGATCCTCATCCCTAGCCAGATACATCAATCATGTACTAGTGAGAGGAGTTTTGACACACAGGATGTAATGGATTTGATTCTACCAAAGTGTGGCACATTCATCATGTTCAAGAGGCCCACTCTATGCAATCCTACAACCCACTGGTGCGTCTCCAGCCTCCTTACTCCACTGTCTAGGTACTGAACCTACTTCAGATATCTACTTGATTCAAACTATGAGTATTTTATCTGATTGTTAACATCCCAGTCTTCCATTTTCAAATGTGGGATCTTCCCCAATGCTTCGCCTTCAAACAACGCTTCCTCTAGCAACAATGGAGTGAACGTGGAAAACTTTCATCCTTTGGATCCTTAACCAACTTGGCACTTGGTTTTCATGGTGGCATGTAAGGTGGGAGCACAATAGGAACATGTTCATCCCCTGTCTACATCTTGTGAAATTCAACCTCCTCTTCAGTATCATTAATCTGTTGAGTCATATTCTGCTGCATTGACTTCTTTCCTTTCTCCAAAGGCTTCTTCCCCTTATCTTCTTTATTCTTCGTGCACACTTCCTTTTGTGTTTTCTTCCTCAAGGATATTCTTAGTTCTTCCCCAAAGACCTCACCTGGTCTCATCTCCTGCTTCTTCTCTGGTTGTGGTTCTGTGGGTACCTACTTTCTCGGTGACCTCACATGCCTTGGGCTCATGGGTACAACCACTGCTTGTTCGTCCATAATACCCACTAATCCTCTTTCTGCAAATATTCTAACAAGTTCTTCAAATATCTTCTCAAACATTCAATATCTCTTTCTCACTTAAATGAAAATTTTGAATTCTCCAAGAAACAAAGTGTGAAATGTGGCACGAGATATGATTTTTATAACAAATTTGAATTCCCAGCCCCAAGATTGGTTCAAGATGTTCTCATTTAATGAAGGTATGGTGTTAGATACAACCACTGGTGCTTATTAAATTCTCTTCTCCCGTGCCCCTTAACAAAAATTTCCTTTTAAAAATACATTTTCCCTTCCAATGGTCATATTTACGACCAAAATCGATGAACCTTCCCTCATGGTGCAGTCACCTTTTATTTGACGTGGTTCCTTTGGACTTCGTCATATTCTTGAGTATTGCACAATCATCTTCCTTCGACAAAGTCCCTTTCTGCAGAGTAGTTTATAGTCCCACACCCACCTTCAATTATAGGTGGCACTAAGACTTTCCTCCCTTCTTTTTTCAATACGAAGCTCCAAGGGCAGAGTCGTCCCTATATATCTTCAATATGCTACCATTCACTCATCCCAGAATCAGCTAACCATTCTGTTGTGTGTGGAGCATGATTGTTCAGAGGTCTTTGTTTCAGCCAGATGTATACCCCAGGAAGTTTGTACACCCCTCCACGCGGGGGGGTGCGGGGGGGACTTGTCCCCCCCGCAGGGGTCCGGGGGGCCGATCCCCCCGGCTGGGCGGTCTGGGGGCCAACGGTCCCCCGGCGGGGGCTCGGGGGCAGCGCCCCCGAAGCTAAAAACAAATGTAAAATTGCCTTATAAAAGTATAGTAATTTCTAGTCAATCTGGGCCGTTCATTAGGCGGGTGATCTAACGGTAGAAATTATGTTTAGTTTAGGGTTTTTTGCCCTAGAAGGTAACCCCTCTTTTTGTATGAGGGTATTGTATTTGAGGCTGTGAAATATATGTGTATTCTGTGAGCGAGAAACAGATAGGTGAGACTGTGAGAAAAGACAGAGGATATTACAGCGGATTTGTTGTAGGTTGTGTCTCTTCATTTTGCTGGATAATAGAAAGGAAGGACTGGCTGTTCGGGGTGGACGTAGCCCAAACTGGGTGAACCACGTATATCTGTGTCTCTCTTGTTTTGTGCATTTTCTGTGTTTATATTTCTGCAATATTTTATGTGTTCCATTTCTCCGTAATATATAATTTTCTAACAACTGGTATCAGAGCCGAAGGTCTATTTGGCTGATAAACTCGCAGGAAAGAAGGGTTCCTGGTTCGAGTGGGAGCAATGGCGGAAGATGGTAAGTTTAGGGTCGAGAAATTTAATGGCCAAAACTTCTCGGTGTTATAGACATTTTTGTGCCTTACAGCTCTAAGCATGAAATGTCCATAAACCCAGGGATCCTAAGTCCCTAAAAGTGTTGTTCCGGCCCCTAAAGGAACAAGGTCAACAAATTACAGCTTCTCCCAGAAGTTCTCCACCAGAAATTGCTCAGAATCAGTCAAATCAGGATCATTTCAGCTGCTCCACTAGCTAGCTGCGTTGCATAGCACCCAAGTACACTAGCTAGGTGCATTGCAATTCACCTAAATGCACTACCAGGGTGCGTTGAGCGGGAAATGACAAATGGCAGTGCCATTCCGCGAGGTGGAAAGACAATGGAAGCTTCTAGAATATTCTCCAATGACACTTGCCTCACTGAGTTCGACCAAGGATGAGTAAGAGGCTCTCAGTCTCCAAGTGGAAGCAAGAACTGACAGAGAGAAGCCACTAGTCAAATCATAAGCTGACTCATCCTCTTTGCATACATCTATATATGGATCCCTCATCCCAGAGATCCAGAGGCGGGAATTTTGTACATTGCAGAGAATTGTTGTTGGTTTTGAGATAGATATCAAAGTATTGGGTGATTTATGCTTTGTTGGAGGTGAAGAGGGGATTCTATGCTGGGACGTTGATGCTGGATGAGGAATCATCGGTTGTAACTCCTCCTGGATCTTCTTGTTATATCAATAAAACTATTTGAGTTTCTCCTACATGCTTGTGTATCATTGATGTTTGTTACATTTGTATGTTTAGCTTAAATATGATCCTAAGCTATTTATGAATATAAATCCATGTCTTTGTGTAGTTTTCTTCTTCTGTGATCTTACAGGAACTTGGTGAAGTTGGGAAAGTAAGGGAGCAGGTAGCTGGAAGCTGTCAAAGAGGAGAGAGATTGGATCAAAGGACTAGCGCAAGACACAGGTTGGTTCATCCTAATCCTCTTCGTTTATAGTTCATAAAGAAGAATACGAAAATAGTTTTCTCTGTTTGTTTCTAAGGTCACTGTCACACCTTAGTGGGATAGGGTCGTTCTGAGTAGACACTTTTCCCGTTAACAAAATGGCGACTCCGCAGGGGATCGTGTCTAATTAGTTTGTTTGTGTTTCTCTTGTTGTTTGTTTCATAAACTTAGAAGTAGCAATCGAACTGCATTTGCCATTAACAAATGCAAAGTAGACATCTGCTACTTCAATCCATTCACTGGATCTGTTTATGATCTGAACAGCTGATTCACAAATGATC
Organism: Pinus tabuliformis; assembly: GCA_031772625.1. Lineage (NCBI taxonomy): Eukaryota > Viridiplantae > Streptophyta > Pinopsida > Pinales > Pinaceae > Pinus > Pinus tabuliformis. The sequence continues at coordinate 192,259,925 of CM062807.1, read as the reverse complement.
TGATTGCCCTTTGTGATAGCTCTTAGACCTCCTTTAAATCTACCCTCTGATTGTGCATTACTGATTGCTTTTACTCGGCCAAAAACCATAGATTAAACTGCAAACCGTGACCCAGAACTCGGATAGAATTCTCGTTTCTGCCCTAGCGCAGGCTCTGTGAAGATATTCTGCATTTCAACGCAGTTCCCGAGAGGACTACCTGCGCTGTAATCCAGTTTCTCTATGTAACAGGTGCACTGATCAGCCTAGCCTTGTGCAGCTGAGGTTCTTTGCTTTATTTTTTCAGTTTTGTCTCTGATTTTTGCAGCCTGTGATCAGTGTATGTATCTGTTTAAAAACCCCTTTTCTTTGCCTTAGTTCGGCCTCCTTTGTACAAAAAGACTATAGATGTTTTTGTGTGTTTGTTACATCATTTACAGTTTTCCATTGAAAAAGTAGAATAGTCATACTGTCGTCCTTTGATTTAGATCTGTCGTAAGTGTCGATTTTGATCTTAGGAGAAAGTTTATTTGCTGTTGACAGTCGATTATGCTTTTACTTTTGCCTTTGGTTTGAATTTGTGACTTTCTAGTGTCGAAACGAGTATTTATTTCAAAATCATAAAGTGTCGTAATCATCTCTACCTTTTGATTTCGAAAAGAAGCTTGTTTGTGTTTGTCACTTGAAAGCAAATTCAGATTTGTACATCAACTTTCTTTTTAGGCATCAATATTAAGAAAGTGAAAAACAAATACATGCACATGTGCATTTGCATATTGACAGTCTGTTTGGCTTGATTTAGGAAAAGTGCATTTACAGTGTGCTCTTTGCTCTTTGAGAAAAGATTGTGTCTTTCTTTTCCCCTTGTAGCTAGGATTTTCATTGCTGAAAAGAGATAAAAGTTTGCTTATCATCTTTAGATTGCATTTTAGGAATTACATCTACATCTCGTGGTGAACCCAAAAGGCAAACTTCATAAGAAAGATCAACTTAAAATAAATTGAATGAATCTAACAACGCTTTGGAACTTAACGCACAACATTTAGAGGTCTAGGCTAGAGACGTATTCCGGCGTCGTAAAACCTATTGTAACTATATTATAAGAATAATAGTAATTTAATACTATTTATTATATCTAAATAATAATAAATTTAGGTTATTTGAAGATTTAATTTATTAATGACCTTTATATTTAGTTTACCATATTTATTAATGACCAATATTTCTAGTTTACCTTTGGACCCTTTGATTTAAACAGTTATTATTAAATTAATACACACTTACCTATTGTAACTAAATTCTAGGAATAATAGTAATTTAATACTATTTAATTATATTTAAATAATTTGGGGATAATATTAAATATAGGTTATTTAATAAATATGATGACATAATGACCATTATATTCATTACTCAATTAACTAATAATAATTAATTATATGCTTCTATTAATAGAAATCAAGGGTTTGACTTTGATCCTCAGGTCAAAATTAGCCGTTGGAGTCTCTGCACACTCTATTTAATCAAGCTTAGCCTGATCAGTTCTTCAACTTGTCCTGACGATGAACCACACTGGTTGGTTCGAAACGCGTCGACAAAAGATTGATTATGTGATTTTGCCGAAGATATCTAGACAGTCGTAAAACCTGGTAACTGTTGTCCTCACTGATGGTTGGGTGATTCCTCCACTTTGAGACGATAAGTGCTAGTACGGACTTGTGCTCCCACGTACCATCGAGTATATATTGGGAGACCCCTATAGGCTTAAAACCTTTTATCCATAGGAATCCGTGTCAGCCACCCTACTGATCGCAATGCACCAAACACAGCATTCAGGAAGATTGACTGCCGTACCGTAAAAAGTATTCTGCAGTTTTGCGATTGGTTTGGTACTACCTCTACCTAGATCTCTAGATCAGTCCCTTTCATTTCTTTTCAGACTCCTTAACAGAAAAGGTCCATCTGAGCACTTGTCACTTCAGGCTCATTAAAAATCGAAGGAGACTAGAGTCATCTTTTGTTTTTTCTCGACTCTTAAAACTTGAAAAAACAAGTTGTGTCAAAGCGTCTAAAAATTTATTTTAAACGAAATATTCATACCCTTTTCCTACATTGATCTTAGGTTGAGAAAATGGAGTCTACCAACCAAGGAATTCCCCTTGGTGGAAATCCTAGTCCCTTCTCCTCTTGGGGAGATGTTGGTGCACCCCATATGGCCACATTGTCGCTTCCAAGACTGACAATTGGCTTGCCAGTATGGCTCTTCTCAACCAATGTCGTTCAGAACACCACCATTCCTGAACAATTGAATCAGCAATTAGACGAGTCCAGAGTTGCCCACCAACCTTCTACTTCCTCTAATTCTTCCTCTCCTCCTTCCTCTTCGCTTGATGGGGCTGGCAAAGCCAAAAGTCAAGTTCCTCGGGAGAAGAAGGAGAAGAAGAAGAAAGAAAAGAAGAAGAAGGAGCCAAAGGCGAATGGGGGAAAACGAGTGTCGTCTAACAAAAATCCACACACTACACCGACCAGGCCTAAATCGCCATGTGTCATTTGCAAAGGAGACCACTTTCACAGAGATTGTCCTTGCGTCCCTCGGATACTAAGGGACTGGTCTCCTCATTTGCACAATCCAGTGTCATCAACCTCTGATGATCATGTTGAAAGCACACCATCAACTAGCGAAAGTGAAGCCCCAGGAAAAAAAGGGAAATCTATATTTCCTTGCAAACTGTGCGAAGGAAATCATGCTGTCCACCGTTGTCCCTTCTTAGACGAAGCGAAAATAGTTTTGGATGATCGTCCGGTGTCACCGTTACGACTCCCTCCTGGATATAAAAAACTCTTGCCGAGTCTGTCGCTAGTTGAGAATCCAGTTGGCCCGCTCAAGTGGTCGGCTGAAGCGCCTATCATTGAAGACAAACCATCTGAATCCATACTAGACGAAAGTCAAAAGGTCGAGGTGGCAGTTGACCCGGTCTTGCCTTCAGAGGTTTTATCTTCGGATGATACAGTCACTGAAGAGAACAAGGACGACACCATCCGAATTCTCTTCATCAACACAGACTCTGACGAACATGGGGGCAATCTACCCATTCCCTTACCGCAGGAGGGAAGTTCGTCAGAGCCATACCCGGTCGTCTACTCGGTCCCACCTCCAAGCAACCTAGTTGTCTCCTTCGACTGGAATCAACTAGGCAGACCCCGTTTACCAGCAAGTGTACCATTCCAAATTATCGTTCAAATATATAGAATGGTCATGGCTGGTACCATCATAGATGAGGGGGCTTCTGTGAGTATCCTTTCCTCTATTGCTTGGAAAGCACTTGGTTCGCCATCGCTGTTGCCTGAGATGAGAAATATGACAGGCTTTGATAAAGGAACCAGTCGACCTTTAGGGATCCTTCCCGATGTTCCCATAACATTGAGAGGGAAGACAGTTCACATGAACGTAATGGTAGTTCAAGGACCCTTGGATTATAACCTACTCCTTGGACGAGACTATATTTATTGCATGGGAGCCATCGTCTCCTCACTCTTTAGAGTAATGTGTTTTCCGCACGAAGGAAGAGTGGTCAAGCTCGTGGACCAGCTTTCATTTCCCGGATCACGCATAGCAAATAGTCATATACCATCCCTAAATGGTCTCTTCACACAAGAAATGTCTCAATCCCCAGTCCGTCCTCCCGATGAGCGCGAGTAATTCGGAGGGATATGACTGAAACCCAAGGGGCATGCGTCCTGGTCTGCTTCGGCAGGAAAACTTCGGGTATAGGGTAGGTTTCCGCGGGAGAATATGACTAGTCTGTACCCCGTCCGTCGGTGGAAGAGGGGTTATTCTAGAATAAGATTCTCTTGTCAAAGTTATGTGAGTTGGCGGACATCGTCACTCACCTTTGTTTATCTTGGTAGACATCGCCGAAGAAGTGTTTTGTTTGCACCGCGAATAGAACAATCTTTGGGTAACCTGTAAGAGGTAGGCCTTTCCTGATAGAACAAATGTTTTGTCTGCAAATTGAGGGGTAACTTTGAAACCATATTTTATACCTGGGGGCATGCAAACCTTTTGGAGTGCAAGCGAGGGGCGGCTATTTATTTTTTAAATTTTTAGGACCTCTAACCCTTTAAACTCGTAGGATTAGTCGTCACCTAACTTGCATAAAGAAAGGATGTGGGGCAAAACTCTAAAAATTGCCAATTTTATATGAGACATTCTTATCATATGACTGGATTAAACGAGTAGTTTTAGCACATAGTTCAAGCTCGTTAAAAAATAAACATAAGACATGAGCAAATGTTTCCACCCGCGTTTAAGCTTGTTAAAAAATGAACTATTCCCCGGTAAATAACCACCGTGAATGTAGCATATCAGCCATTAAAGCCTTGGTCGTGTTTGCACCGTCACCTCCACTTTTCCATTGGCCGATCATTCACCTCCATTTGATGGTTTACCCATTTTGAGGAACAGCTGCGAAGAGTGATTTCACTAGCCATCCTTGTGACACTGCCGTGATTGGAAAATTCCAAACCTTACCTGGAATCAGCTGCTACCCATTTTATCACTCGTTCCTCAAAAGACGAGTCTTCTTTAAGCTCTTTTCAACTGACTCGTAAAATATGAAAAGATTGCCGAGTTTTGGCCTTCCAGCTCGTTAAAGCGACCGGAAGTGTTATCCCTCCTCTAGATTTTAATCTTTTTGGACCTGAGGGATTATTGCACAAAAAGATCGAGCGCTTGTTTTGTTCGGCTCGTTAAAGCTATCGAAAATTCATCCCTTCTGTATTGTTTTATACTTTTTCGGACTTGAGGGATTAGATGACGAAAAAGGAATTTTGGAGTTACCTTTACGTACCTTTTCAGACTCTCTAAAAATGAAAAGGACTGAGTTATCTTTGTCGTTAAACTCGTTAAAAAGATTAATAGCGACAAACTTATCTTTAGACGAGAACGAGTTTCACTATCGCTAGGCTCCTTAAAACATAGCGATGGGTTTGCCCGAAGGGAAAATTATAGAACAAGCATATGTTATCCTCCTCAAGCTTGACAAAAATAAAGAGGTACTGGTCAACAATGACTAGGGAAAAATTGGGAAGAAAACTCAAAGAATCTTTATTGGTAGCGAGTCGCTCTTGAACATGACACTTCCACTCCGTGCCTGAGTCAGGTTGGGTTGTTTCATTCACCGGACACATCACCATGGTCACGCCATACCATCCACATTTGGGGTAAATGCTACCAATCCATCACATAAGTGTCGCCGACATGTTCAAGAGAATTCATCCAGAGAAGTCCCCTGTGTCCCATCCAGTACCATACATTATACTTCATTCTTTCATGACCGCCATCCTGAACCATATATCATCAGATCGTTTTCACCTCCATCAAAATCATTTGCTCCGTTCCATGTCATTGATGTGGGATTCATTAAGGCCCTCCTTTGACGGATTGCTTCTTGTCGACATCATCTCATTATCCAAGAATTTGATCTAGGAACAACCCCTTCAGTACTTTGAAGCTTGCATGCCTCAATGGCAAGTTTCTCACTTCCGGCGACAGGTATACATCAATGACCTTCGACCAAAAGATTTTGCGTGGTGTTCGACGCCAAGTCCTTTATTCACACCACGTGAATTGTACTGCAGTACCTTGAGGGTCATCATCATTATCGGTGATTCCTCTCGCGCTTGTTAACAGTTTACATCATTGACTGGTAATCAAGCGATGTCTTTCCATGTTCGACTTCAAAACATTTCTCACATGGATCGACTTGTACTTCGAGTGAAGATCGGACGAGATTGAAGACCCCGGATCTAGTTTCATCCATCCGAGCTGCGATATATATTCAGGAAAATAAAGACATTGAAATGTACGGCATTGCAGCACAGATAATCATCCTACCAAAAGGATGATGGCTCTATCAGAATCATCAGTGTACCATCAGACGATTGTCTGTCCTATGTACATGAAAATGAATTTATAAAGTTGAGCATGGGAATGCCCGCCTCAGCTAGATCATGAAAACAGTATGAAGATAATGTATTGTATTGTATCTTATTACAGGTCTCCTCCCAGCATTGAAAGAACTTTGGATCCTCCTAATAAAGCATTTCACCCGATAAACGGCCTCATACTTTAGGGGGCAACTGTTATAGACATTTTTGTGCCTTACAGCTCTAAGCATGAAATGTCCATAAACCCAGGGATCCTAAGTCCCTAAAAGTGTTGTTCCAGCCCCTAAAGGAACAATGCCAACAAATTACAGCTTCTCCCAGAAGTTCTCCACCAGAAATTGCTAAGAATCAGTCAAATCAGGATCATTTCAGCTGCTCTACTAGCTAGCTACGTTGCATAGCACCCAAGTACACTAGCTAGGTGCGTTGCAACGCACCTAAATGCACTACCAGGGTGCGTTGAGCGGGAAATGACAAATGGCAGTGCCATTCCGCGAGGTGGAAAGACAATGGAAGCTTCCAGAATCTTCTCCAATGAAACTTGCCTCACTGAGTTCGACCAAGGATGAGTAAGAGGCTCTCAGTCTCTAAGTGGAAGCAAGAACTGACAAAGAGAAGCCACTAGTCAAATCATAAGCTGACTCATCCTCTTTGCATACATCTATATATGGATCCCTCATCCCAGAGATCCAGAGGCGGGAATTTTGTACATTGCAGAGAATTGATGTTGGTTTTGAGATAGATATCAGAGTATTGGGTGATTTATGCTTTGTTGGAGGTGAAAAGGGGATTCTATGCTGGGAGGTTGATGCTGGATCAGGAATCATCGGTTGTAACTCCTCCTAGATCTTCTTGTTATATCAATAAAACTATTTGAGTTTCTCCTACATGCTTGTGTATCATTGATATTTGTTACATTTGTATGTTTAGCTTAAATCTGATCCTAAGCTATTTATGAATATAAATCCATGTCTTTGTGTAGTTTTCTTCTTCTGTGATCTTACAGGAACTTGGTGAAGCTGGGCAAGTAAGGGAGCAGGTAGCTGGAAGCTGTCAAAGAGGAGAGAGATTGGATCAAAGGACTAGCGCAAGACACGGGTTGGTTCATCCTAATCCTCTTCGTTTATAGTTCATAAAGAAGAATACGAAAATAGTTTTCTCTGTTTGTTTCTAAGGTCACTGTCACACCTTAGTGGGATAGGGTCGTTCTGAGTAGACACTTTTCTCGTTAACACTCGCTGTGGAAGATGCAGATGGAAGATTATCTGTATCAGAAAGATCTATACCTACCATTGGGCGGAAAAACAAAGATGTCGATGGGTATGAAAGATGAAGAATGGAACCTTCTCGATAGAAAGGCACTCGGAACAATACGGTTGTGCCTTGCTGCGTCAGTCGCCTTCAACATTTCGAAGGAAACCACGACAGAGGGTTTGATGCAGACATTGTCAAAACTATATGAAAAACCCTCGGCCTCAAACAAGGTATTTCTTATGAAATGGTTATTTAATATGAATATGTCGGAAGGTGGATCTGTTGCAAACCATTTAAATGATTTTAATACAGTTACAAGTCAGTTAAGTTCTGTAGGGGTAAAATTTGATGATGAAGTTAGAGCTCTGTTATTCTTGTGCTCACTACCAGAAAGTTGGAATGGTTTGGTAATGGCCATTAGTAACTCCGTTTCTAGATCTAGTACTTTAAAGTTTGATGATGTTGTGGGTGCTATCCTTAACGAGGAAATGCGACGGAAAAGCTCCGGTGAGACATCAGGAAATGCTTTGAGTGCAGAGTCTAGAGGAAGAAAAATGGAAAGAGGAAAGAGCTCAGGATATCGCAGTAAATCAAGGAAAGGCAGATCTAAGTCCAGATCGGGGATAGTGTGCTGAAATTTGGAAAGAAAGGACACCTAAAGAAATACTGTAGATCTCGGAAGGGAAAAGAAGGAGATGCACAACAAGAAAACAATCATGAAGCAAATGTGACGGGTGAGGTGTTACAAGATGCTTTGATTCTTTCTTTCGAAAATATTACTGATTCCTGGGTGGTAGATTCAGGGGCTTCATTCCATGCCACACCTGATAAGAAATACTTTCATGACTATGTTCAAGGAGATTTTGGACAAGTTCGTCTGGGTGATGATAAACCCTGTAAAATCGTTGGAATGGGTAAGGTTCTTGTAAAACAGCAAAATGGAAACCAATGGCTATTGAAGGAGGTAAGGCATGTTCCAGATCTAAAGAAAAATCTGATTTCAACAGGGCAGTTAGGCGGTGAAGGTTTTGTGACAACTTTCACAGATAAAGCTTGGAAGGTCACCAAAGGAGCCCTAAAAATAGCAAAAGGCGAAAAGGTTGGTACATTGTATTTATGCAATGGTATTTCTAACTCTATTAATGCTTTAACTTACAAAGGAGCAGATGCAACATTATGGCATCATAGGCTCGGACACATGAGTGAAAAGGGGATGAAGATTCTTCACTCAAGGAATTTGTTGCCGGGTTTGAAGAATGTTGATTTGGATTTCTGTGAGAATTGCATTTATGGAAAACATAAGAGAGTCAGATTTCTCAGAGTTGGGAAAGAAAAGAAGAGCGGAAAATTAGAGCTTGTGCATACAGATGTATGGGGACCTGCTCAGGTATCATCTCTCGGTGGCTCTCATTATTATGTTACTTTTATTGATGATGCAACTAGAAAAACTTGGATTTATTGTATTAAGAATAAATCTGATGTATTTGATACTTTCGAGAAATGGAAAGCTTTGGTTGAGATTGAGACAGGAAAGAAATTGAAGTGTCTTAGATCAGAAAATGGAGGTGAATATTGCAGCAAAGAGTTTGATAGGTACTATTCAGAGCATGGAATTCGCAGAGAGAAGACAGTTCCAAGAACACCACAAGAAAATGGTGTTTCAGAAAGGATGAACAGAACAATCATGGAGCGTGCAAGGTGCATGAGATTGCATGCAGGATTGCCTTTACAGTTTTGGGCAGATGTTGTAGATACTACTGTTTATCTAATAAACAGAGGGCCTTCAAGTTCCTTGGATGGTGGTGTTCCGGAGGAAGCATGGACAGGTAAAAAGGTAAACTACTCTTTTTTAAAGCCTTTTGGTTGTGAGGCCTTTGTCCATATTGATAAAGAAAATAGAACAAAGCTTGAGGCAAAGTCAAAGAAATGTACCTTTATTGGATATGGTGTTAATGATTTTGGTTATCGCTTATATGATTACAAAAATCATAAAATCATTAGGAGCAGAGATGTAATATTCAATGAAAAGTTCTTGTATAAGAATCAGTTGCAGGAAAAGAAACAGGAAAAAGAAAACAAGGAATACGTAGTTTTTGATGAAAGCACTGAAAAGGTAAAGGTGCCTGAAAATAATAATAATCAACAACAGCAACCACCACAACAGCAACAGGCATCCCAAACACCTGAAAGTGGTGTTAGAAGATCTACCAGGATAAGTAGACCCCCTGAACGATACTCTCCTTCATTATATTATTTATTGTTGACTGATTCCAGTGAACCCGAATGTTATGAAGAAGCAATGCAGGTTGAAAGCAGGAAGAAGTGGGAGGTAGCCATGGAAGAAGAGATGGACTCCTTAATGCATAACCAGACTTGGGATTTAGTCAGGTTGCCTGCAGGAAAAACTACATTGAAGAATAAATGGGTTTACAGGCTGAAGGAAGAAGATGGAGGAAAACAGAGGTACAAAGCTAGACTTGTGGTGAAGGGGTTTGCACAGAAGAAAGGTATTGATTTTGATGAAATATATTCTCCTTTGTTAAAATGACTTCAATCAGAACCATTTTAAGTCTTGTAGCAGCTGAAGATTTGCATCTTGAGCAGTTAGATGTAAAGACAACCTTTCTCCATGGGGATTTGGAGGAAGAGATATATATGCAACAACCACAAGGATATGAGGTGAAGGGAAGGAGAAACTAGTGTATAGGTTGAAGAAGAGTTTGTATGGCTTAAAACAGGTTCCAAGGCAGTGGTATCTAAAATTTGACAAGTTTATGTCTGAACAAGGTTATACTAGATGTCACTCTGATCATTGTGTTTATCTGAAAAAGCAAAATGATGGCAGCTATGTTATATTGTTATTGTATGTGGATGACATGCTTGTTGCAGGATCTAACATGCAAGAAATAAATGTACTCAAAAGAAAATTGGCAAATTCATTTGCAATGAAGGATTTGGGAGCTGCAAAACAAATCCTTGGTATGAGAATAACTAGAGACAGGAAAAATCGTAAATTAACATTGTCTCAGAATAAGTACATACAAAAGGTGTTGAAAAGATTTAACATGCACAATGCAAAACCAGTTAGTACACCTTTTGCTAGCCATTTCAAACTTAGCAAGGAAATGTGCCCAAAGACCCAAGAAGACATGGATTATATGTCTAAAGTTCCATATGCATCAGCAGTTGGAAGCTTAATGTATGCAATGGTCTGCACAAGGCCTGATATTTCACATGCAGTGGGAGTTGTAAGCAGGTACATGAACAATCCAGGAAAGGAACATTGGATGGCAGTGAAATGAATTCTCAGATATTTGAAAGGTACCACAAATCAAGCATTATGCTTTGGTGGTTCAAACATCTCCCTATAAGGATATGTTGATGCAGATATGGCAGGTGACAGAGATAACACGAGGAGCACTATAGGATATGTATTTACTGTTGGAGGAACAGCTGTCAGTTGGGTTTCAAAAATCCAAAGTGTTGTTGCACTTTCAACAACAGAAGCAGAGTATGTTGCTGCTACAGAGGCTAGTAAAGAAATGATTTGGTTACAAAGGTTTATGGATGAATTGGGTAAGGAGCATGATATGGGCACGTTATACAGTGATAGCCAAAGTGCCATTCATCTTGCAAAGAACTAAACATTTCATTCTAGGACTAAACACATACAGCTCAAGTACCATTTCATACGATCAGTGTTGGAAGATGGAGAGTTGAAGCTGGAAAAGATACACACTAGCCAGAATCCTACAGATATGCTAACAAAAGTTGTAACCAGGGCAAAACTGAGAATATGCTCATTTTCAATTGGTCTTCAAGGATGACGATGAAGATGAGAAACAACCAGGTCCAAAGAGGAGTCATTGTCCAGCAAATGAAGCAGCGGTGGAGTTTCTACAATCATTCTCCAAGTGGGAGATTGTTGTGTGTGGAGCATGATTGTTCAGAGGTCTTTGTTTCAGCTGGATGTATACCCCAGGAAGTTTGTACACCCCTCCACACGGGGGGGGTGCGGGGGGGACTTGTCCCCCTCGCGGGGGTCCGGGGGGGCCGATCCCCCCCGACTGGGGGTTCGGGGGCCAGCGGTCCCCCGGCGAGGGCTCGGGGGCAGCGCCCCTGAAGCTAAAAACAAATGTAAAATTGCCTTATAAAAGTATAGTAATTTCTAGTCAATCTGGGCCGTTCATTAGACGGATGATCTGACGGTAGAAGTTATGTTTAGTTTAGGGTTTTTTGCCCTAGAAGGTAACCCCTCTTTTTGTATGAGGGTATTGTATTTGAGGCTGTGAAATATATGTGTATTCTGTGAGCGAGAAACAGAGAGGTGAGACTGTGAGAAAAAACAAAGGATATTACAACGGATTTGCTGTAGGTTGTGTCTCTTCATTTTGTTAGATAATAGAAAGGAAGGACTGGCTGTTCGGGGTGGACGTAGCCCAAACTAGGTGAACCACGTATATCTGTGTCTCTCTCGTTTTGTGCATTTTCTGTGTTTATATTTCTGCAATATTTTATGTGTTCCATTGCTCCGTAATATATAATTTTCTAACACATTCAACTTCACGAGGTGAACTGCACTACCATCACAAATGTTTTTGATGACATATGTTCCTAACCAGTGTATTTTAAATTTTCCTAGGAACTTTGTGAATTTGCTATCATATAATAATACAAGATCTCCTTCCCAGAATGTCTTCTTCTTGATATGCCTGTCATGCCAACATTTCTCTCTTTCTTTATGTACTTGCTGATGGAATGTTGCTATGAACCTATATTCTTCTAGAGCTAGTATCTACTACATCCTTTCCTTCATAATGTCACGGTCTCCCATATCTGTGACAACTGCAATTCTCAAACTTGGCACAATGTATTCCATAGGCATAACTTCCTCTTGTCCATATAGCAACCTAAACGGTGTCTTCCCTATCAATTTCTTGCATGTTGTTCTATATGCCTACAACACCATTGGAATCCTTAAATCCCAATCATATCTATTCGCATTGCATACCTTGGTCAATGCATTTCCCAAAATTTTATTGAAAGGTTCCATTGTTCCATTTTCTTGAGGGTGATAAGGAGTGTTTTTTTAGTGGTAAACCTGAAATTCCTCAATTAGTGCTTCAATAGTCATGTTCAAGAAATGTATCCCTTGGTCACTAATCAGAAGTTTTAGAAAGACAAATCTGGACATTATATATTCAAATATGAACTTTGCGGCAAGTTTTGTGTTGCAATCCTTCACTGGTTGTGCCTCAGCCCATCTTATCAAATAATTAGTTGTAGTGATTATATACCTTGCACCAGTCTTCTTTCTTGGGAGACTGATAGGTCCAACAAAATCAATATCCCATTTTTCAAAAGTCTACAAAGTTACTTATGGTACTAGCAACATATTGTCTCTTCTAGATGGCCTTCCTGTTCTTCGACATACATCACATGCTTGAAAAAATTCTTTTGCATCCTTATGTATAGTGGGCCACCATAGCCTAACTCTCAATATTTTTTATGTAATGGCTTTTCCTACATAATTCCCACCTACAATTCCCCCATGAGATTCTGTTAGAATACTCTGTCTTTTGTGTTCAGGGATGTATCTATGCAGCACTTCATCCAATCCCATCTTGTACAAGTGTCCAACAATTAACGAGAAATCAACTGCTTGAACCACCAAATCCTTGTTTTGCTTCATATTGTACTCCGTGGATTCCATTCTTGTGGCCAAAATCCAAATAATATCCGCGAAGTGATCATCTACGACTCTGATTGTGAATATATGTCCATCGAGCCAATTGTCTTCAATATTTATGGGTTCTTCTCCTGTCTCTATTCTTGAGATGATCAGGCTTGACATTTAATTTCCTTGGCTTCACTATAACCTCAAAGTAATACTCCTAGAATAATAACAATCATCGAAAGATCTTTCCTCCTAAATCATGCTTATTCACCAAATATTTTAGCGCAGATTGATCAGTGAACATTTTGAAATGTGCTCCCAACAAGTAGTGCCTGAACTTCTGTAATGCATATACCATATCTAATACCTCTCTTTCTATTGTGTTGTAGTTCTTTTCTACCTTGACAATTTTTTGTTTGCAAATGCCATGGTATGATCAATTTCTCCTGCTCCTAGCTGCACTAGCACTACACCTAATGCTATGCAAGATTCATCAACATGTACATGGAACTCCTTATTCTAGTCTGGAAAAACTATAATAGGCATGGTTACCATTTACTCCTTTAGTACATTCGGGCTCTTTTTGGAACTCTTCGCTCCATTGAAAAGTAACGACTTTCTTCAACAATATCTCCATTGGCACAGTTATCTACGCATACCCCTTTATAAACTTTTTGTAATAGCTAGTGTGTCCCAGTTTCGTGTGCATTTGTCTCACTGTTTTTGGTGCTAGAAGGTTCACAATAACTGCGGTCTTCACGGGATCCACCATTAATCCTTGTTTATAGGCTACATTTCCCAATAGTATACCAACTGGTGCATAAAAGGTACACTTCTTCAAGTTCAATGATATCCAGTACTGCCTACATGTATCCAACATCAACCTTAAGTTTGCCACATGCTTCCTTAATAGCCCAAAGACTAGCCAATCGTCGAGGTAAACTTCCAAAAACTTGTGTATATATTCTTTAAAGGCTATAACTACAACCCTAGAGAAGATAGCAGGCACATTATTTAATCTAGAAGGCATCACCATGTACTGGTAAGAGCCCCACTCTGTAGCAAAAGGCATTTTATGTCTATCTTCTGGCACAATTATGATCTGATGGTGTCTTGAAAAGCCATCTGTGAAAGAATAGGCCTTGTTTCCTCCTACATTGTCCAATACTTCATCTATAAATGGTGTAGAGAAGGGGTCATGCATTCATGCATCATTCAATTTCCTTAAGTGAACACAAATTTGGATTTCCCCTTTTGCTTTATTTTCCTGAACCACCATGGGACTTACCCATTCAGACTCTTCGATAGGTTCAATTATCCCAGTTGCTAAAATTTTGTCTAATTCTTCTTTCACCTTCTCCTTGTATTTTGGATTCAGTCTATAAGGTCTCTGCTTGACAGGCTTTGCATCAGGCTTCAGAGGAATCCTCATAACTCCCAAATCCCCTACTATTCCCTTCATATTTGAAAACTTAGTGGGGAATAACTCCCGATATTCATGTAAGGTATCTGTTATATTGATGATTGTGTCTTCATCCTAGTAATCTCCTATTGTTGTGTACTTTGGTTCAGCCTCTGGCCTTATATTCACCTTCTTCGTCTTTAATGGCTTCATTATATCAAGCATCGCTATCTCAGGTCCATTTACTTCATGATGACCTTCTGATTCTTTGATTTCAGTATTGTGAGGATCTTCATCCTCTTCCACAGTGATATTATATCATTCCATTACATTATGTATCTACACAACACAATCAGGTTGCGAGATGACTGGGACTTTGTTCTAAAAAATATTCTTCTTAACTATATTCAGAGCTGCATCTATATGTGGACATTCATCTCCAAATATAAATGTCATTATAAATCCATCAACCATGTCTATCCAACTAGCAATACCATGTCAAAGATCTGTTTCCACATACCAATTATGAGGAATTGTCTCTAGGGTATGGATGAAACCATGCATCCATTCTTCTCGTGGAATTTCTTCCCAATCTACCTTGCAATGTTTTATGTGGTCTCTAGGATCATTCTAGCCATCATACTTTTCTACAAGCTCTATTTTTACTTGATCAAATCTTACCCACATCAATCTTCTACATTGTTTCCAGTCTCCTATATTCTTCTTATGATTACCCCACCATCTAACCGAAGTAGCCCTTAGTGCTTGATCTAGAGCTAACAATCTCTAACATTCAGGTACGTAGCTTTCATAATCTATAAAGAAAGTATTTATATTACCCAAACCATCATACAAAGGTAAATCACATACCTCATATGTCATACAACACACTTCTTTAGTGATCCTTGCACATCATCTTATAGACACTTCACGCAACCTATTTTTCTAGTTCTCTAATTCCTCTTCTGAATCTCAAGTGCAGGAACTATCGTTCTCCTAAGTTAGTTTTCCATCTGTAGTAGCATTAATCCATTCTTCTTATTTTATTGTTATTTGATTGATGTTGTCAATGCCATTCGCGTTGTACTCTTCTTTGACAAGTTCAGTATACCTCGCTCCCTCTAATGGTTGTAACGAAACAATAACTCTCGTATTGTTGCTCTCAAATATCATTTGCCTCTTCTTCAAGTTAATTATAACCATGTTAGAAAATTCAAAATCTAATCCAAGCAATGTGGAATAGGGATTGCTATCATCCACAATCTCAGTCACTTCAAAGCCAGTGGTAGTGTGCACTCCATCAATGTCTACTGTGATACCTAACAATCTTCATAGAGGGACAATCTTTTGTTGATTTTTCCATCTTCTGCTAGATAGTTGACTGTTTTATCTTTAGTTTACCCATCAATTACCAAGTTTTCTTCGGCAAGACATTGGCATCAGATCCTAGATCTAAGATAACGTAATCCATGTCATATTCTCCAATCTGCATTGTAAGCCTCGTTTCTTTTCCAATTCTCTTCTTGTGTTTATGTATATCATTCATTACGTGCATCTGACTCTGCAGTACCTCTTTAGAATCACAAGAGTCTATCAATTCCTGCAATCCCTCCACAGCCTTCTGGTTTCTCAATAACTTCATGCAAGTCTGTAGAAAAGACTTCAAAATATATGAATCCACATCTTGTGTTGCAACTGTTACTATCTCACAATTATCCTTCTGAGCTAGCTGTGTTGTAGAGGTTGAGGCCCCATAATCCATAAAGCTTCTCCTTGCCTCCATGAAAACCTTTTTTCCCTTTTGAATATCAAAGGCATGATCCTTTTCAATATTGTTCCTTATCCATGTAGCTTCAACTTCCTTTTTCCCATTAGCTTTATCATTTCTAGTCGCAGCTCCACTTCTTGCTACAATAATCATGCACGGTTCATCTTACCTAGGCTCAACGGTCATCATTTGAATATTTGTTGTAGGTTGCTAGTTTCTTTTCTCCTACATCTTCACAATAAGGATTAGGCATTCTTCTATAACATGATCAAAAGACTTACATTAGCTGCAGGTTGTTGTAGGGTTCTGAGAGTCTCTTGTGAATTGTCCTGCCTAGCCACAGTTATAACAGATAATCTAGCCACATCCTCGACCAGCTCCTCATCCTCATCGTCGTCCTCATCCTTGAAATCCTCCTTGACCAGCGTGCTGGCCTGGCTCCTCGTGTGTATGTCATTCAATTGCAATTTATAAGTATCAGCAATGCGCTCCATCATCAAGTCAGAAATTCGAAATTTTTTCTCATCATGGCCTACTGATCTACAAAATTTGTAAAATAGTTGCTTTGAGGTCTACACATACTTCTGTAATAGGTATAAATCTTCAAAGCAACGTTGGCCTCTCATTCTACAAATCTTGCACCACAAATCCGGGTCTACTGGATTAGGTGCTCCACTTGCCAAATAATCTCTTAACATAGGGCACTGATCCTTATAATGACCCTCTGCTTTGCATTTTGTACACCATACTTTTGATCAAGTTTCTTTACCTTTCTTGAGATCTTGCAATTCCAAGGTCAAATTGGCTAGCTGATTTTGTATTTGTTGTACTCCTGCATGAGTATCTCCAATCGGTGAAGCTTCCCACTTCATCACAATCTCCAATTCTTAAGCTTGAGTCACAATCTTCTGTTGTGTCAAGGGTAACCTAATATGTGGCAATAGCGTGACTATGAACCATATCATATGCTATTTTGGGGGTATATTAAAAATTACTTGACCCATCAACACCTTGAATCATTGATCCAACTCCCATACAGATTCGGTCAATGTCTGCTTGATTTATTTTAGCTCCGTGATGCACTGTGATTCTGATTTCGGCTTCTTGAATTCTGATACCAGTGCTTTATTAATTTCATCCAATGAAGAAGTTAGATTAGTCATAGATTATTTCATATACCATGTTAGTGCTTTTTCTTGTAGAGATGTGACAATATGTGCCTTCTTTACATCATCACTAGTGATATGTCTTGTTGTCCATATTGCATCAGCGACAAACCAGAACTAGTCAGGATCCTCTGATCCAAGTCCTTTGAAGATAGGCAGCTTATTTTCATTGGCCATTTTCCTTTTTGGGGGACTAGGTGGAGGGGGAGGGGCTGGGGGTGTAGGGGAATTATGGGGAGAGGGATGGGGTGTAAGGGATGTGGATGGATGGGGAATCCAAAAGGTGCCTTGATTTTTCTCAATTCCTAACTTTGACGCACCTTCAGGATGGGAGGGGCAATGTCGTGGGGTTATAGGGTTAATTCTTTCTTCTTCACTCTCAGATCCTATAAGGGGCTATATTCAATCTCAATAAAATTCTTCGGATCTGTTCTATATTGTTTTTCACTTTATGTAGACCCTGGTTTAGGCTTATTTCCTCTTCATCCAAAAATTAATTTGATTGCATTCGTAAAATCCCCTTTTCACACAATAACATCTTAATTCAGAGATTAAAAAATCTTAAGAACTTACCTTGCGGTCCTTTAAAAAATATTCATTCAGCTTCGCTATAGGAAACAATTTCATCTATCATAAACTAAGTGATAAATCCTCCCAAAATGCTATCGATCGAGAAATAAACTTCTCTTGAGATACTATTATTGATGTTCTTGAGTCACCATATCAATTCAGGATTCCACTCCTTAGGTTTGTCATTCTTGAAACAATTCTTATGCTTGGTAAACTTAGATACCCACCCATATAGTTCAATGTGGAACAAACCAAAGAAGATTTCGTATTTCTCCTTGAAGATATACTTCTACAACTAGTCTTTAGCTGATAATCGAGGGTTTCTGTTCTCATTTTATGCAAATTCTCTTTCTTTTTGTTCAACCCACTCCTAGATTCTTTTTTCGACAGACGCCAAAACATATCCCTTACATAGATTCCTATCCCGACAATGGAACCATTTATTGGTTTAAGGGTCTTGACTTAGGTTCAGAGTGTGTTGTGCACCAACAAAACCCTCAACCATTGGCCCTTTTGTCAACAACCTACAAGTACATCGCAGTCTCACCCGAAGTGGTTATGAGAGGTTACAGAACTAGGTTTCTGTAGCCAAAGGGATATCCTATTTGTGGCACTAGTGTGTTTTCTTATGTCTTATATCTATCTACAACTTCGCATACATGAATAACTTTGCGCTAATGATTACAGATTGGTACTTAATGCATAAACATAATAAAGAAAAATATAACATGTATTATTTCAAATAATTCAATAAAAAGCATGCATGTCGATATATATAACAACAAATAATGGAAAAAAAGATACTCAATACTTCACCAAAACTTCTTATTTATTAATTTGGATCTTAAATACATACACTTCTCTGACCTGTACACCCAATTACAGGTGGTCTGCGCACTCAACTATAGACTCTTCAAGGCCTCTGCATACTCAGATGTGGAGCTTTTGCCAAAACACAGACTCAAGGAAGAAATTCTGATCAATCTATGCTTCTCTTTTTTTTGACAAAGTATTACATCTTCTTTATTGATCCAGGTTCGGGTGTGATGAAGGACCCTTCCAAGACCTTTTACTTTCATGATGTGTTAAATTTCATTTTTAAAAGAACATTAATTAATATATCTACATGCTATAAAGAAGAGGAACATGTCAATCATCAGAAACATAAAAAACATAAGCCATTGATAAGGGAGTTCGTCTAGGAGGGACTACGTCTCCGGGCCCCAGTGTCAAGATGGTGTAGTCCGCTGCATTAAGTGTTGTCAATAGTGAAGATGTGCACAAGAGATGATGTCGCGATCATACAAGGAAAATGCCCTCATGCAGGAGTGGCTCTAAGAGATGTTCCACTACAAGAACTCTTAGTCAAAAGACTCCTATTAGTATGACACAAAACTCATGCATGATGAGCATCCCGCCAACATGGCATAAAAGGGATCTCAGTGCAAAAAAATACATGATGACAATAAGAGTATCCCAGCAACATACAACAAAGGGATCTCAAAACATAACATGATGAATCATAACAGCAAGTACATCACATAGATGATTTCGCATCACATCAAGCAAGGAATCATGAGAACATGTAATAAACAAGATCCTGCATCAAAATCAATCAAGGATCTATGCAACACAATGCATAAAGAATAAGTACATGAACACATCATATACCTCACAACCAAGGGCCATCTAAAGAAGCGGATGTCAAACTGCTGAAGCTGCTCAGACTATCGATCTCATGATATCAATCGCATGATTGCTCGCACATGGATGTTGACACCTGCATTCCACTTTGAAAAATGGTTGAAGAATAGAATGAGAGAATGAGAAATCTGAAAAAACCATTAGATTTGTGGCATCGAATAGTGCAAAATCGACTGTCCAAAATCTGAATTCTGAAAAGTTGAGAATCTAGGCTCAAGGAATCTTTTAGATTCCCCCTAGATTCCTCAAAGATTCTGCTCCATGGGTGGATTGGAAATCTGCAAATCCAAAGGTGAATCTGACCTCGCCATTGAAATCCCTACAGAAAACCATTAAAAACGAGTATAAACTTGACTATATTTCGACATGGAGAGAAATTACCTCCTTAGGAAAATTTCAAGGCTCATGGTTCCTGTTAGCCTTGGAAGCATTTGGCCCAAAAAATGGATCCAAAACACTACTGAAGGCTTTGAAATTCACCTAAGGATCATTTAAAATTCCCAACAGTTACATGCCAAGAGCCCTTGGAAGGGCAGACAATCACTATCGGGGGGCAAAAACCAAAGGAAAACAGTGAAAAACCATGAATCATAGGCTTAAGCATAGCAATGCACAGCAGCCATTAGATCTGGCCGATCAATGGCCCAAATCTAAGTGGAAAATTGTAAATTGGAAAGCAGAGAGGACTTCAGGCTAGATGGAAGGTCGCAATCGGCAAAGGAAACTAGAAGGTATCGGCGCAGACCAGGTGGAACTTGTGATGGCGATCAGTGATTCAACATGGACCGTCGATCAAGCACGCAGATTGATGACCCACATCGCATCGTGATATCATAGTCGGGAAAATAAAGAGCGTTAGCACATGGGCCCTAGGCATAAGCGATAAGTGATTGCAATCAGATCACATCGCTATATCACGGCAGAGCAGCACCAAGGGGCGGAGCCTTTACACATCCATATGGGCGACCCAATAAGCTAGACCAAATGGCATTATAAGTATGAAATACATAATTTTTCAAGTTCGCGAGAAATCTAGTTTTAATGCATTTTCAATGTTTTTCGTTATCTAACGGAAGACATAGGGAGCCAAGGATTTGCAATATGTGATAAGACCAAGACCCAAAAGGGTTCGGGAAGGGAAATGCATAATATTTCAAGTCTACGGGAAGGCTGTTTTTAATGTAGTTTTGTGTATATTCGGTATATAATGAAATACAAAGGGAAGCTTGGCAGTGCCGATTGCGATGAGTCCCAGACCCAAAAGGGTTTAGGAATGAAATCTATAAAATTTTAAGTCCAGAGAAAGCCATATTTTAATGTATTTCCCGTGTTTTTAAGTATTTCACAATACAAAGGGAAAAACAGGGCCAGGCCACTTGCGATAGCCAACAACAACCCAAAGGGAAGACCCAATAGAGATATATGCCATGTTTAAGGACTTTTGAAGTCCGAAAGGAACATATATTGGCGAGATTTTATAGTATTGCAGTGTTTTCTCTGTAAAATAGAAAATGCTCATTATTAATCATTTTAAAGGGAAAACAAAGGCCCGAATAGCCATTTCAAGATAGAGATAGAAAGCTGGAAAGGGAATAAAAAGTGTCACAGTGCAACACAACTATTATCACTCAAGTTGTTCCCCAAAAGCTGTGGGAAAAGGGAATACGACCGAGGTAACCACTAACCAGTCTTTTAGATGCAGATTCTAGCCAATCTGCAACCAGAGAGGGTTCTCTCTTTATAATTTAGCTTTGTTTTGCTGTTTGTTAGGATAGTTATGAAGCACAAGTATTTGTTTGATTTTTTGGATGGTGATATTTCAATAGAACAGGGGTGCAAAGTACGAGAAGTTCAGACCATTGGGTTAATGGAGTCAATGAAAATAAAGCTATGGGTATGGTTTCTTTGACAGAAGGAGGGACTAAGAGCAAGATAATTAACCATGGAACAATTTTCAAGCTGGAATAAGGTGAAATGGAATCAGGGGATGAAAGGAAATTAAGAATCTTTCATTGTGCTAACAAAGGGAAAGTGGGTAAATATTACCAAGGAGCAGTTAAGAATTCCTTAATAATATTTAGGGTGTAAGAACCAAGGAGACAGGAGCAATTAAGAATTCCTGCCTATGCTAGTCCTGAAGAAGACATAAAAAATGACAAGAATTGAACACAGAGTACAGTTAAGTAAATTTTGAGCTATTCTTTTTTCCTGCAATTTAGAGTATGATATGTAAATGATATATAAAACATAGAAACATTAAAACATGAGTTAGAAAAGACTTATTGATCCATGAAATAATTCAAGAATTCTGCAACATGGGCTTCTGCCATCAATTCCATAACCAGAGAGTTCATCAGCAAAGCATTCCAGCAATCTTTATTCAGAAGAGTTTTCAAATTTACAGCACAGTTCTAGACCAACCACTAATACTTAGATTGGGGAGGTATTTGTACAAAATGTTTACAAAATATCTTAAAAGAGATAATATCTTGCAATCACTGTTTTCACCTACTCTACAGAAGGAGTAAATGCTCTTGGGAACAGAGAGAAATGAATGCAGAAGTAAGGAAATGCTATGTTGGCCATTTTGTTGGTGAGATGCATTGGTTGTTTGCCCAGTAAGTCGGCTGATGGATATTTTAGTGAAAATCTGTGCTGCTAGTGTTGCTTTCTCGGGTGCTTTTTCCTGCGCTTTGATTGACTGCCCAACACGATTTTTACCTGCTCTTTTCTTCACTTTATGGCATCTATTATGTTCTGAAAAAATAGACAAAACTTTGAAATCCTCTTACAGAATTTCCAGCATACTCTACCACCATTCATTGTCTGGTAATTGGTGCCTGTGCATTTTAATTAGAGTTTCATTTGCATCTATGTACCTGAAAAAAGTGGGCTGGACTGTAAAAAGATGCCTCACTTCATGTTCAATAAAAAACAAATTCTCCAAATTGTCATATAGGCTCTGTCCAGATGGGAGTGCCTTCTCTCCTGTAGAACTTGATGATGTTGTAGCTTGGCTATCCACATATGTATTTAATTTGTGTACATAGGCTGCATGTGACATTAGTCTGTAGTCATCAGTTAACAAACTGGGCAGACCCTTTTCCTCCAAAGTTGTAAACTTCTGTGTGAAAGCCTTTATTTCCATTTGCATTTCCTGGCACTTCCTTTCTAGATTTTGTATGAAATTCCTCATGGTCAAAACCCTTTTAATTATTAAAATAGTGCTTGTCCTGTCCCTGATATCCAGTTTTGCCAGATCTTCTTTGGTGTGGGTGTTCAGGAAATGTATTAGCCTATTGGCCTATTCGGGCATGTTTCCCAATGAATCCCTGGCCTTTTGAATTTCTTCTTGAGCTGCTGCCACCAAATCAATCTGCTCATGAATTATCTGTATTGATTTCCACATATCAGTGATGGATTGGCCAATGTTGGCCCACAAAATGCTCCTAATTTCTGCCAGAGGTTTGTCTAATAAGAGGTCCTTTTCCAATGCCTTTACTTTGTTTTCTAAGGCTTTCACCTCCCTTATTGTTTCTGCTACAGTCATCTTGGATTTATCATAACTTACTTCCAATTTTTCCAATTTCTCTTTAGCACCTTTTAACTCTGACACTTGGAGTCTTAGATCCTCCATGGCCTTTATCAGTTCTTCAGTAGTCATGGTAGTGCTGCTGCCTGTTGCCATTGTTGTTGAAGTGCTTGGCGCTGTTGATGCCGGGACAGTGGGAGGGACTGCTGTTGTGACTGTAGAAGGAGCAGCTGTAACTAACAATGTAAACTTTGAAACGGGAACTGATACTTTACCCGTTTTGTAGAGATAGCAAAAAAGTGACCCGATTTTGAAAAGGGGTGATGCAGAATACACATGTTTTGTAGAGATAGAAAAAGTGACCTGATTTTGAAAAGGGGTGATGCAGAACACACATGTTTTTTTTAGAGCATAGTTTTTGGCACTTTAATTTTTTTTAATTTTTTTTATGTACATTGTGTTTTAGAATGGTAGTGATTTTCATGCTGATTTTAAAAAGTGGTTATTTTACATCAGACCCTTTTTTTAAAAGACCTATTTTTTTACTTTAACTTTTCTAATGTATGTAATGTAGATAATTATTTTGTAAATTTAATAATTTTGGAAGTGGTCTTCTTCTTCATATTTTCTTGTTTTTGTTTTTATTTTTATTTTTTTTGGTAGTGAGGTTTTTATTGATTTGCATATTTAAAAAAGAAGGTCAATATTTTGCATTTTCCATATTTTACATATTTATACATCGTTAATTAAATTTTCAATCCAAATGAAATAATTGTCTCTCAAAAACAAATATAAAATTATATATAAAAAAAAGACAAAAATAAAAAATAAAAAAGTGTTAAAAAAAATTATCTTATAAACCATAAAACACTTTGGAAAAAAAAAAAAAACAAAATTACATATATATATATATATATATATATATAAGTCGATAAAAATTGAGAAATTAAAAAAAAAAAAACATTAGCAAAAACTAGGAATAAAATTTTAAAAACAAACTAGCATAAAAAAAAAATAGAAAATTAACCAAAAAATAAATTAAAAAAACTAATAAAAAAAATATTAAAAAAAAAGGGTTAAAAAAACTATCTCACAAAAAAAAACATTAGCAAAACTCGAAAAAAAATTAAAAAATTTAAAAAAAAAAACTAGTTTAGAAAAAAAAATAGAAAATTAACGAAAAAAATTGAAAAAATAGTAAAATTAATATTAAAAAAACAAAAATAAATTCAAATTATAAAAAAAAAAAAAACAAAAAAATACGTAATTTTTATTAAAAAAAAAAGTAATTATTTTTTATTAAACATACATATTTTATTTAAAATATATATTTTAGGAACTTCACACCCCTCCGTCGATAATGCCTCTTCTCGTTGTTGCCGCTGTTTATGTCACCGAGTTGCAGAAGCTAATCCCTTGCAATCGAGCCAGTTCATGGATTCTGGCAATCCTGATGCGGGCTCTAATCCTCTTCCTGCGTTTGGAACCGTGGTTTTCTCCTTTAACAGCTCCCAGGCCAATTCGTGTATTAATGCCCATGTCTCTGTCCTTTTTCTAGAAGAACCGGTGGAGGAGGTCGGGGAGCAGCCCCGCCCACAGCTTCATCAGGCTGAGAGCTCCAGGGCTGCTGAGGGAATGCCAGAAGACCGCCCAAAGCCAGACATCGACCCTCCTGCGACTCAGGAAGCGCCTTCGTCAGAGAAAGCCAAGGTCGATTGGGGCCCCCCCCGGAAGGTATGTGCTGGATATATGAAGAGGAGCCGGACGATTAGTCGTCCGCTCGCTCAGTCTCTTCCTTTCATACGATGCTCTGGTTTTGCTATGAAACGTCATGTAAGCCGCTATGGCAGCCGGTATGTTTTGAACGTCTCTGTTTTGTATGCGAATTCTAATGTTTAGTGTGTCTCCACGCCCCTGCGAGGGAGTTTGATGAAGATTCTCCTTTTCTCTTCCACGCCCCTGAATGGAATGACTACTTCTACTCTCACTGCTCCTCAAAGGTTTAAAGCCCCTGCGTGGGCATTCTATCTCTGTGGTAGCGCCCCTGCGTGGGTGTCTGGTCTCAAGGATGCTGCCCCTGCGCGGGGGATTTGTTTTCATGTTAAGGCCCCTGCGTGGGTAATCAATCTAGTGGTGTGGACCCTGTATGGGTGGATTTTTTAGCACTGTAAGTCCAGAGTGCCATCCCCAGCCTCTGGCATATGACTTCATGGTTGTAATTGTTTTTCTTTTAATGTAAATAATAGCATAGCATAGTATTAACGAAAAAAAAAAAATAATAATAATAATCACATTTCTTTTTTATTTAAAAAAATTTAATAAAATTAATTTTCTTTTTTAAACCATTCTTTTTTTATTAAAAAAAATTATAACTTTTTTTTTAAACATTTTTTTTGTTTTTTATTTAAAAATATAAATAATAAAAAAAAAAAATGATTTTTAAAAAAAAATTATATATTTTTTTATTTAAATATTAAAAATTTATTAAAAAAAATTAAAAATTTAAAAATTAACATTTTTTTAATTATTAAAAAAAAAATTTATGGGCCGCCGGTGGTGGCGTGGCACGGGCGGCCGGTGGGCGGCCCGTTGATTCCCAGAATCGACGGGCCGCCCACAGGCCGCCCGTGGTGGCACGGCGGTGGGCGGAGGGGCTGGAATCGACGGGCTTCCTTCTTATGCAGGACGGACAAGACGATGTGGTGAAAAACAGCTTTAAATCCGGGTACCATCGCTCCACGGACGAAACAATCTGGTGAAAAGCCGCTTTGAATCCAGGTACCATTCTCCACTTGGGGAACGATCGATGGAGAGGTTCGTCTCTCTAGGCCTATTGCACAGATAAGTGTGAAAAAAACAACCACCAGCCAATTTGCACAGAAGGATCCACCAGTCTGCAGATCATTCTACCCTACGGCGATAGGGAAATCGACATAGGTGACCAAATAACCTCTACTGAATCGCAACGCCTTCCTCCTTGGTTTGATCAGTATCACAATGTTCATGATCTAGAGCTACAGGAAATCTTCAGAAACCCCAAATTAGTAGCATGTGTAAGTTTAATCAACATGCAGTTCCGCGATAATAATTTACTTCGTGAAACAGAAATTCATATCTTACTAACTATTTCATAAAACCGTAATCAGATGATCACGGATCCTGACGCTCCTGGAGGAGAGTATCTACAGTGGTATTTTATAACTCTCGCCTCAACTCAGAACAATTTTCCGATAAAATGCCATGCGAATCCATTAACTAATTTCATACTAACTCTATTAATGGCCACGTTGTGCAGGTTAACTCTTGCTTTCGTTTCCACTGAGAGTGATGCAGGTATCATCGTTGCTTTTCTCTCTTTGAGCTTCAAATTTATCAGTAATCGAATATGCTCCACCAGTCTATGTTTTCTATGACAAATTGAAATTAAAAATGATTTCAGTTCGCTTATAAATAATAAAAAAATCGAATTTTTTAAGTAACGTTAGCAATGATCTCATGGTTATTTAAAAATTAATTTAAATGTTTGAAGTGAAATTATGGGTAATTTGGAGTTATGTATGATTTCAATTTCGCCACTTGGCAACGATGCCACTTCAAAATCTAAGAGTTTTATAGCTTAATTCATTAAAAACTTCAAAATCCTAATAGGGGACTAGGTCTTGAAATTGTTGTTATGCTCGTTATAAATATTTCTTATGATTTCTAAAAAACTGTAACGCAATGCAAATTTTCTCAAACTAAAAATTGTGTAAAATCCTCTCGGTATTAAAGGGGCCATACCTTTAGATGGAAAAAGTTTTATGTGCAGTCCCTCCGCCTACCGCCGCGCCACCACGGGCGGCCCGTAAATTTTTTTTTTAATTATTAAAAAATGTTAATTTTTAAATTTTTTTTAATAATTTTTTAATATTTAAATAAAAATATATATATAATTTTTTTTTAAATCATTTTTTTATTATTTATATTTTTAAATAAAAAACAAAAAAATGTTTAAAAAAGAGTTATAATTTTTTTTAATAAAAAAAGAATTGTTTAAAAAAGAAAATTAATTTTATTAATTTTTTTTTAAATAAAAAAAGAAATGTAATTTTTTTTTTTTAAATTTAAGTTTTATTTATTTATTTATTTATTTAAATATAAAACGTAGATTTAATAATTTGTATTTTTAGGAAAAAAATAAAAATAAAAATAAAAATTGTTTTAAAAAAATTATAATTTTTTTTAAATAATAAAAAAAGTTGTTTAAAAAAAAAATTAATTTTAATATATATATCTATATATATATATTTATTTATTTAAATAAAATAGGTATCTTTAATAAAAAATAATTAATTTTTTTTTTAATAAAAATTAGGTATTTTTTTGTTTTTTTTTATAATTTGAATTTAATTTTGTTTTTTTTAATATTAATTTTAGTAGTTTTTCAATTTTTTTTTGTTAATTTTCTATGTTTTTTTTTAAAACTAGTTTTTTTTTTTTTTTTTTTTTTTTTTTTTTTTTTTTTTTTTTTCTCAGTTTTGCTAATATTTTTTTTTTTTAATTTCTCTATTTTTACTCACTTAGTTTATATATATATATATATATATATATATATATATATATATATATATATATATATATATATATATATATATATATATTTTTTTTTTTGTTTTCCAAATTTTTTTATGGTTTGTTAGATAATATTTTTTAACATTTTTTATTTTTAATTTTTATCTTTTATATATATTTTTATATTTGTTTTTTAAGTAATCAACATTTTAATCTTAATTTTAGTAATTTTTATTTTTTTTTTGTTAATTTTCTATTTTTGTAGATCTAGTTGGTTTTTAATTTTAATTTTTAGTTTTTCCTTAATTTTTTTTTTATTTTTTTTTTTCTATTTTCACCTACTTAATTTTTTTTGTTTTTTTTAAATGTTTTTTTTTTTCTTTTCCATTTTTTTTTGGGTAATTTTTTTTATGTTTTACAAGATAAATGATTTTTCTTTTTTCTCTCCATTTTTTTAAATATTTTTTTTACTATTTAATTGTTATATATATATATATATATATATATATATTTAGTTTTTTAATTCTTACCATTAATTTTGTTTTTTTTACATTTTTATGATTGACTTTTTTTTTTCTTTTTTTATTTTTATTTTATATTTTCTTTTTAGTATATATTTTAATCTATGTTTTGTTATTTTTTTTTTTGTGTTTTTTCATTGTTTTAATTTTTATTTATTTTTATGTTTTCATTATTTTTTAAAATTTAATGTTTTTCGGGTTCATGATAAAATATTTTACACCATTATTTCTAAATGTTGAAATTTTACTGTTGAAAAAAAAAATGTTCTCCCAGCATCAACATTTTTCGTTTTGAGGGTGTTTTTTGGATATTTTTTGCTCAAAAAAATTGTTTTCACCGCCATTTTTAAAACATGTTGAAAATTTACCCAAGAAAAAAAAAAAAGTGTTATTCCAGCATCAACACTTTTCATTTTTAGCACTGCTTTTGATATTTTTTCGAGGTTTTTTTGCCAGAGTTCCCGTTTTGAGTTTATAGTTCCCGTTTCATAGTTTACATTGTTAACTATTGGAGCTGTTTGAGATGGCTGAGAGGCCAACTCTCCCTCTTTTCCTTGTAGTGCTTCCTCCACTGCCTTCTCTGTTTCTACCAATCTCTCATTCATTTTCATCAGTAGTTCCATTGCATCTTCCTGTGATTTTTGTTCAACAATCTCTGTAGTTTTTGGATGCATGGTAATGGGCAGCTTGAGCTGCTTCCTAAGAGCTACAATGCTTTCTTCTTTCTTTCTTATTAATGCTTGGATGCCTTTGGGATCCTTGGGATCATGTCCCAGCTCTATGATAATCTCTTCCAAGGATTTAATTCTGTTATCCTTAGCCAAAGAGGAAGCCTTTTCCAACTCCAATTGGGCAGAATTATTATTTAAAGAATTCTGCAATTTGTGGGCCAGCAATGCCTTATTTGCCAATGTGGAGTATACCATTTCTCTTGTTTGCTTATGTAGTTCATTTTGGTCCATTGGTTGGATATCCTTGGCTAGTACTTCTAGAGTAGTCCTGATGTAATCAACAGCTAACTGTGGCTGCAGCATTTTGGGCTTGAAGTAACTCAGGATCATCTTTCCTTCTTGGATGTCATACGCTG
This sequence comes from Pinus tabuliformis, assembly GCA_031772625.1. Taxonomy (NCBI): domain Eukaryota; kingdom Viridiplantae; phylum Streptophyta; class Pinopsida; order Pinales; family Pinaceae; genus Pinus; species Pinus tabuliformis. Next base: position 192,230,765 of record CM062807.1, on the reverse strand, counting down.
ACATTAACCTTTGTTGATTTGTGGGTGCCATATTCAATAAGTGATTGTAAAGTTGAATCCTTATTGGATCATTCTTTGTTTTTATTTCAGTGAATGTTCTCTTAATGTATGAGCCTTGCATACTTTGCTGCCTGGCAGAAGAAAATTCTACACTATGTTGTCTTCCAATCTCCTGTCTGTGTGAACTGGCTGATGTTTTTGTGACTGGAGATGTATCGTAGCTGACTGCTCTTTCTTCCCTTGGACTGTCTGTGATCTCTTGAATGAATTCCTCCTCTGATAGGGGGTTCAATCTCTGCCTTTTCTCCCCTGGTTGCTCTTCAGGACCGTTGATCGGTGTGTCTTCTTGCCTGTCCCTTTTCTTGCCTCTCTCCTCATTTAGAGGAGTTTGTAGTATAGGGATTTCTGGGGCCTTTGTTTGTGCTGGGGGGAACTACCCTTGGCCTTGTTCTTTTGATGTAGCTGGATGGTCTGTCATTATATCTTGCTCTAAACTTATTACCTCTTTGCCCTTTGCTGACCCTGTGCTGGCTTTTTGTGTGGGCTGTTGAGAAGTCCCGACAAAAGATGTATCACCTCCTGTGTACTGAGGCAGCTTGAAGGATACCTGTCCAAAAGAGTCCAGGTCAAGCGTTTTTTCAAGCCCTTTCATGGCTTTTTCCAATTTCTCTTCCTCAGTTATCTCTTCAACTAATGTGCCTTCTACCCATTCTTGTTTGTTAGCATATTGTTGAATTTCAGGGATTTTGTGGTGAACATATGCTGTAAGCTTGTTTTTAACTTTTCTATAACTTATGAAATGTTCAGGGTCATATGGTGCACAATAAAAGATTTGTTTCAGCATAAGTTGCTCCCTTAAAATCTTATCAGCCTCCTCCCAGGCTTCCCTTTTATTGAAGATAAAAGGGCCCAATTGATTTCTTATCTTGAGCTATGCCTTTTTCCTAGCACCATAGAAATTAGTCAAATGTGAACTAGTGAATTGCCTGAAGTATTCCAGGGCAAACAATCTCATAGGTACATACTTTGGCAGCTTGTAGGGGCATAATTCACAGCCATAAATCCTGATCTCAGTGTGATTCTGGTAAAAATACTAGTCACCTATATTGTAGTCTTTTGAGAGATGCAAAATTTTCTGCATTTTAGCAGAGAGCCTAGCAGGAGGAGTTGTAATCAATAAAGAAGTGGCTGGATATATGAACAGGTCAATGAACTCACAATATGTATAAGGGAAGTTATGGAATTCATGGAATACTGAGGTCCAGAATATGATAGACCTCCTTTCTCCTTTGAGATCCAACTTTCTAAGGGGAACTTGAAAACTATCAGGTTAATTGTACAGCAGCAAGTGATATATGTATGATGTGTATTTGAACACTCTTTCTCTGTCCAGGCTCATGAATTGCTCATGGATTTTATTAGCTATGAAGGTGGCATAATCATATTGGACAGCAGGGGGTTGTCCTGGAGTAAATATGGACATCAGAACCAAGATAGTCTCATCAATATGCTCACTGGTTTTAAATCCCAAGATATAGGAAATCATGTCAGTAATGAATATTCCAGCTTCATTGAACCAGACCTGATTAAAAGGAGGTGGCCACCTGGGCTGGCTATCTGGTCTCATGAATAATTGAGCTTTTCTGGTTATTTCTGAACTGGGCAGTTTGGCACCTTGGTCAAGCAAGAATTCCATAGTGAGAGGAGCCATAGGCTGAGTTGGCTTAAAGTGCAGCATCTCATTTATAGATTGAGGGGTAATATAGAAGAGGACAGTCCCAGATGGAGCCATAACTGCTCTTTGTGTGGGGTCATAATTGGCACAGCATAAATGGATGATATCAGGGAGCACATTTACTGAAGGGAGGTAGTAGATGGGCATGTTGGACTCCCAAATTCCAAAGACATCAGTATTGCTTCGGTAGCTATTCCTAATTTCACAAAAAGCTTGAAGGTGAGGCTTGTCACCAATCATATCCTTAATTTGGAAATCTCTGTCAGCAAGGGGCATCCATTCCAATTCTTTGTGTGGTGCATTCAAGGGGGCAACATTCAGGGCCACTGGAGCCTCCATTATACAGTCTTTGGTGATTTTTGAATTTGAATTGTGGGTTTTATGCAGCAGCAGCAGGTAAAATAGTAGTTTTGGGTCCTTTCTGCAGAAATTGCAGGCGGAAACAAGCTTAAATTCAGCTTAATGGGCGAATTTGCAGAGGGAAACAGAGTTCACGGGATTTCTTTGGAAAAAATGGGTAAAACAGTGGCTATGATGCAGAGGTTTGAAGGCAGCAACGTGATTTCAATTCGAATTTGGGTGCTCCGGGCAATTTTTAGAGAGAAAACATAGAAAAACAGGGTTTGGGAGAAGAATTTGGGTAAATACCTGTTTTATGGATGCCCTGTGCAAAATGCAGGTGGTAGACTGAGCTGAGGGGCCACGCTGTGGAGTCAATTTCTCTGGGTGGTGGACTGTGCAGTGGAAATGTTGTTGTGAACATAAAAAACCATGCAGAGGTTGCGCAGAAGAAAGGAAGAAAAATTACCAAAAAACGATATTTTATGCATTTTTAACAAAAAATTGATTTTGGCGGGTTTTTGGCGTGCTTGGTCAGGTGACGTTAGCATGACGTAATCTTTGTCGCATAGCGGGGGTATGGAAGCTGACTTGGCGGTGACATCGCGGACACAACGGATGATATAGTGATGAGGTGGCAGCTAACATGGGTGCTGACGTGGGTGACGATGTCATTGGCGGGAAGCGGGGCGGTATGTGGTATTATCGCACTGCTTATTGGACAACGACGGTTTTGGGTGGAGCAGATGCAATAAAGCGAGGTGGCGACACGTGTTTTTTGTACAACGGCGAAACCGCCAATTTCCTGGAGGCTATCGTTCAGTCATCGGAGGGGTTCCGATATCGACATGGATCGTCCGATAGGAAAGCCCGGATTGGATGGTTGACGGATGGGTGGAGTTGGCGGAGGCATATGGTGTGGTGGCCCACGTTAATTTTTTAACACTTTGTAATGTTTTTGCAGGGTTTGCAATATATTTAGACTTTAGGTTTGGGTGGGTATGACTATTTATTCAACCGGATGTTAAATAAAACCAAGTGTTATATGAGCGCACGGGGAAGGGTTGTCCACAAGATTTTGGATAAACCTTGGACCCCCTGAAACGTTAACATATGGCTTTAATCAAGCCTGAGGCGGAGTATTAAAACTTTGGAGTTTTGTGTATTTTATATATAATAGGGGCGGAGAAAACTTTACATAGGAGTTATATAATAGAGTTAGGCTATTAATATGAGAAATGTTTTCAAACAAAGCACTAAGCAAAAGGTGAAACTTAGGCTTAGGGAATAAAGGGATCCAAGTCATGAACTTTTAGAGACTTAGCATAAATGGAAGAAAAGGATTTTTACACAAGAAATGTGGCTTAGTTCTCTTAAGTAAAACCAGGATTTCACTTAGTCTTTTTCATGAAATGAAGGGAACTAGGAACACTGAGCAGATCTCAATGTCCTTGAGGGGAAATTAGTAAATGTTCTTGGAGAAATGAGAGGGGAAATTAGTCATGCTTCAACTGCTTTGCAGTCACCTTTCCATGGTACTAATGATATCCATGAGATGCAGTATCTTGAAAAGATAAAATTGTTTACAGGCCTGCTTCTACAACATCAAAACTGCCTACCCAGCCTAATACACCTAACATTTTTTCTTCTTTCTTGATTGGGTGCATTTGAACTAGCAAACTCTTTACTCTCTTCTTTTCTTTTAGCTGCCCTCCTATCTAAGTATGTCCTTATTTCTTCCAGGGGCTTCGATTTCACTGTTGAGCACCCTTGCTTCTCTACCTAACTACTGATCTGCCAAGCTTCAACTGTTTGAACAAACCTTATTCTCTAGTTCTGAAACAAGAAATTTAAACATGGAGAGGCCAAGATTGAGCTGTTGGGCCATCCATCAAGTGTGACAGAAGTCTCTGATCGCATATTTTGGAATTCTTTGCAAAAAATAGGATAGTAGTGGCATTTTGATCAACACACTTTCCTGGTCTTTTCTTTGGGGTTCATTTTCTTTATTTTTTGACCAATTCATTCTTTTTGCCCTTTGATTTTTCTTTTAGGACATACCCTCTTTTCATTTTTTACATTTTTTATTTTTTGAAAATATGGAACCTTTGCAGCATGGAAAGGATGAACATATTTGGCATTTTAAAAGTCAATCATGAAATATGACACCTATTGGTATAGGAACCTAATAGTGGCTCCACTTGGGGATGGCTTTTCCAGGTGAAAAGCCAAGAACAGCAGGTCAGATGGCCTTATGTTCAACTCTGGCTGCAACCTGAAATTTCCCTTTACTGTAAATAAACAAATTGTATCTCTGTAACATATATACATCTCTCACAAGCTGGTTTGAACAATTACAGCTCTGTCTTTGATAGTTTGTCTGAATATTGTCATCATATTTATAGCTCCCAAGTCTTCTTCCTCAAGTCTTCTGATAAACTGAAAAGGTACTTCAAAAGGTGGCACAATTCCTTGCTTTTTTCTCAAAACTTGCTGCATCTTATTCCCTATCTTATTGTTGTAATAAACTGCAAAAAATAGACATTACTATGTACAAAATACAGTCCTGATATATCAACAAAGTGGATCAAAATAATGCTTGAGCATCCGACCATTGACTGGCCCATCTCCTGCTTTTGTACCATCCAGGTTTCTCAAAAAGTAGGTGTTGTTTCCTTGTACAGCCTGAATAGCAAAAGGTCCTTTCCATAGGAAGTCAAACTTGCCATGTTTTCCTTTATCTTCCCTTCTGGAATCCCACTTCAGTACTTTGTCTCCTATGAAAAAATCCTCTGCCTTTGTTCTCTTGTCAAATATCTTCTTAAGTTTTTCTTGGAGAATTTGAGATCTTTGATACACTTCTTCTCTAGTCTACTGTAAATGAATTGTTTGATTGATTCTTCTCTGAATATCATTGGGTTCTTCCTGTATTTTTTGCAGCAATTTTATCACAAGGATTCCCAAAGATGAAGGGAATACTGCCTCCATGCCATAAACCAACTCATAGGGGCTTGTTCCAATGGATCTTTTTGTAGTTAACCTGTTTGCCCAAAGTGCATTGACGAGCTTTTTGTGCCAATTCTTCTTGTTTTCCTCCAATACTTTCTTTATGATATTGATCAAGCTTTTATTGGATGACTCAGCTAGACCATTACCCTGAGGATAATAGGCTGTGGAGTGGCCTAAGGTAATATGGTATTTGTGGCAAAAATTGATCATTCTTTTGGATTTAAAGGCAGCAACATTGTCAGTTATGATCTTTTCCGAATAGCCAAATCTAGATAGGATATTGGTTTCTAGGAATTGCATGATGATTAAGTCATTGGCTTGCCTACAAGGGATGGCTTCTATCCACTTGGTGAAGTAGTCTGTGGCAATTAAAATCCATTTATGCTGGCCAGAAGAGGGAGGGTGAATTTCTCCAATGAAATCTAAACCCCATTGTTGAAATGGTCTTTCAGTGGAAATGGGTTTTAGGGGTAAAGGTAACAACTTTCTCTTGCCTTCAAAGATTTGACATTTATGGAAAGAAACTACAAATTTATTTATATCAGCAAACAGGGAAGGCCAATAAAAACTAGCTCTTAGGATCTTATCAGCATTTGACTTCCAATACAAATGTCCACCACAGTCCCCTGCATGAAATTCTTTAAGCACTTTGTCAGTTTCATCCTTTGTTAAGCAATTCAACAAAATGCCTTCATGATTTTTCCAAAATAAAACATTGTCTACAATACAAAACTTTGAAGCTTTCATTTTCAAGAACCTCTTTTTAGTTCTGGATAACCCTGGAGGAGCCTGCAGGTTTAACAAAACATAGGCTATATCAGCATACCAAGGTGATTGTAAAAAGGCTTGATTGATCTGTGGAGTCGCCATCTCCTGTTCGTTATCCAGTTCATTGATGTCAAGGGCTTGAAAATTGGTTTCAGTCATCAATTTAGCTAATCCTTGTCCTTTTATCAGCTTTGTTGGTTTGATTTCAATGTCATATTCCAAAATGTTAGCCATCCATTTGCCTCTCTTGCCTTCAAGTCCCTCTTGAGTTAGGATATCCTTGACCACATCATTTGGGACATAAGCTCATGAGAGTACAAGATATAAATTCTGAAATCCTTGATAGCTTTTACAAGGGCATAAGCCTATTTCTCCATGATTTGATATTTTAAAGGTGCATCTCTAAGTGCTTTGCTAAAAAAAGAAATGGGCTTCTCACATCCTTGATCATCTTTTTGTAACAGGACAGTAGCAATAGTATGTTCTGATGCAAAGGAAAAGATTATAAAATCTCTATCAAACTTTGGGCTTGTGAGGACCGGTGTTTTGGTTAAAGCTATTTTGATTTGCTCAAAGGCTTGTTTAGCTTCTATTGTCCACTTTAATTTGGAATCTTTCTTCAGCATGTTATTCAAAAATCTTATTAGTTCAGCCAAGTTGGGTATGAATCTTCTTAGAAAATTGATCTTTCCTAGAAAAGCTTGCAATTCTTTGATATTTCTTGGGTGAGGAACTTGGAGAATAGCTTGTATTCTGTTTGGGTCAATTCTGATGCCATCTTTTGAGATTATGTGACCTAGGAGTTTACCTTCTTCTAGGCCAAACAATGATTTCTTTGGGTTCAATGATATGCCATATTTTCTGCAAATTAGAAACACCTGCCTGAGATGTTCTAAATGTTCTTGATCTAATTTGGAAAAAGCAGTGAGATCATCAAGATATATGACTAAAAAATCATGGATTTCTTTTGAAAAGGCTATGTCCATGGCTCATTGAAACGTTGCTCCTACATTTTTAAGTCCAAAAGACATTTTTACATACTTGAAAGTTCCCTACGGTGTTGTAAAGGCAGTTTTATCTTGATCATCCGGGTGAACTAGGATCTGATTAAAGCCTGAGAATCCATTTAACAATGAAATCCTAGAAGCTCCCACTACTCTTTGTAAAATTTGATCCATCTTGGGTAAGGGGTAGTGATCTTTGAGAGAAACTTTATTCAGATTTCTTAAGTCAACACACAGTCTTATCTCTCCCGTTTTCTTCCTAGTAGGCACTAGATTTTAGATCCATTCTGAGAACCTGATAGGTGCAATTATTCCAGCTTGGTACATTCTTTTGACTTCTTTTCAATAAGGGGGAGGAGGATAGGATTCACCCTTCTAAGCTTTTGTTTAAATGGTTTTTGATTTTCTTTTAAGGGTATTGTATGCTGGATCATAGAAGTATCATAGGACTTGAGGTCTTCATAGCTCCATGCAAAAACATCTTGAAATTCTTTAAACAGTTCGATGTATTTCATTTTTTCATCGAGAGGCAAGGCTTTGGAAAATTTTACCATCTTTTGATCTTCTGCAGTTCCTATATTACAGTCCTCAATTTCTGTGTTTAATGGCTGCATTTTTGGCTTTCTTGGAATATCATTTGAGTCAAAAATATCTTCCAGAGGAGTCAAGCCTGTAGGTAAAAAATTATCTTTTAAATCAATTACTTCAGACTCTCCTTGAACAATCTCATCAAAGTCCATTTGCTTCAGCTCTTGTAAATTTTTGCTGGTAAAGATTGTTGGATGCAAAATCTGATTTGTTGTTTCAGCTGATATATTAGTTTCTATTTTGTCTATTTGTTGTTCTTCACAAATGGTGCTTGTGTCTATGTTTGTGCTTGAAAATTCCTCTTTCAAAGTTAGGAAATTGTTGATTTGTGTGTCATTGTCAAATACCTGCCAATTTTTAACATTGTCTGGAACAGCAGGTCTGTGTTTAATCTCAGCAGTAAAATGATGGTTAGGCTCAAATGGCAGCTTACAAGTGCTGGCAAATGTTGCCAAACTGTGAGCATGTAAATTGTGGTTTCTTGGAATTTTGGTAAGCTGTGATTCTAGAAAGGTATTAAGTATTTCAATGGCTGCCCCTCTATAAGCCCTTAGCCTGAGATCATTTGTAACAAAGTTTCCCTTCATCTGTTGAATAATCAGATCAGAGTCTCCCAAAATTGAAATCCTAGCTGCCCCTAGACTTTTAATCAATTTGAGACCTAGCAAAAGGGCCTCATATTCAGCCATGTTATTTGTACATCTAAAATTCAGCCTATATGCATGTCCTTCAGCATGATCATTTTGCATATTGTGTACCCAAATCCCTGCCCCTGCTCCTAATTTATTCACTGACCCATCAAATTCCAGATACCATAGGATTTCTTGATTACAACTAGCATTAGGAGTTTTGAAAACTTGCTCAGTGGGCAGATCTGGATTTTGTAACTCATATGGTTTGCCTTGTGTGTGTGTTACATCAATCACTTCAACAATTTCTAGATCTTGAGCAGTAGATTCTTCATTTATGTTTCTTGCTTGTGCTGATTCTAGAAGCTTGTCATCAGTTTTGGGACACATTTTAGCATTGTATAAGATGAAAGAATCCATATCAGAATGTATGGAATAAATGGGGAAATTTTGGGGTTTCTCTTGACTGCTGACCACATATTTCATCAATGTTTCCCGATACAATCTCTTTGGCTGGCAAAAGACTGAGATGGTAGCATAAGACATGTCTAACTACAATGTCCTTGGAGCTTTGCACCCCAAGATCTGGACAAAAGCATTCCATACTTTGGTGGGATATCAGCTACCACTACACCCATTAGAATTGTCTTGGCAGGGTATTGTACTAGAGATACACACAAATCTTTGATTAGGCCTAGACACCTGACTTGGCTAGAATCAAATGAAAACAAGTCTTTATATGGCCTTGTGATATCTAGGTCCAATCTTTCCATCACAGATTTAGGCATCAGATTATGGGAAGCTCCCAAATCAAACATTGCATTATGTAGTACTTTGTCATGAATGTTTAAGCTTACATAGAATGGAAGGAATCCTCCATCTACTGTTTTACCATTTACTTCAGGGCCAAAAGTCAATTCTGGTTGGTCATCTAAGACATTCACTGCGTCTCTATTCTCTGATATTTGAAGTGACCTGCTGATTTGTTGTCTATAAGCCTCATGTTTAGACAATTCGGACAATAAAATGGCTATTTTAACTTGCCTATTTCGGTTTCCAGGTTGAAGGGTTTTTCCACTTGAATTTTTGCATTTCGGGTAACAAGATTTTCCATCTCTATTGTGTTTTCAATGGTTTTTTCTCTATCAGGAGTGTTGTTATGAGCTGCATCTGCTTTAAAGTTACTTTCAGGAGAGCTGCTTGCATTTGATTTTGGAGGAAAGGAGGTGGATGGCTGATTATTTAATGGTTGTAAATCTGATATATCCTCAACCGTGGGCTCTTTTAGGTTGATCTCTTATCTACCAGGGAGTTCTGTAGGAGAAGTTTTATCCTTTGATTTTTTAGGCTGCTTGGTATCTTTCTGTTTGTTGGGTTCAGGGACATCTATTGTTCTACTTCTCAATTTGTATTTTTTATGAACCTCATAGACAAATGCATCATACCCCTCTCTGAAATCAAATGATTCTCCAGATTTGGTTTGAAATTGGTTGAAAGTATGAGCCTCTTGGTCCTCTTGGGTTAAAAAGATTCACTGTTCACTGTTTAGACCCATTAGGTTGATTTGAGTACCCTCTGTTGGCTCACTAGAGGTTGAAGCTTTAGCATAGTTTTCTTGGAATGGAGGTCTGATGTTCTAGTCAGGACTAGCCTTCCCGGTATTAGGATTTTGATTTTTCCTAAAGTTCGGATTTCTTGTAGTGTTACTTGGTTGACCTTCCCAAGAAGATTTCCTTTCAATGGTTTCTAATCTATCACCCAATCTATCCATTCCTTTGATGATTGCATCTATTTTTTGCTCAAATGTAGAAGGCTCTTCTTTGAAGGGAGTCCTTCTTTCAGCTCTAGCCCGAGCTCTTTTAGAGATCAGATTGGCCTCTACACTAACAGTGATGCTCTACATGTCTTCTAGGCTCGGAGGAGCTCTTTCCCTTAGTTGATATGCCATGTCAGAATCAAATCCATCAGGGAATTTGATCAAGGCTAAGTCAGGTGGAGGTTTAAGGTTTTGAGGAATAGCATTGTACACATTATTGAATCTGGCATAGTAGTCTTGGAGAGTTTCTTGTGGGCCTCTTTTCAAGCTTTCACATTCAGATAGGATATGTAATGGGTCCTTTTTCTTTTCCCATCTGTTCAAAAAGGTTTGATAAAGGGCATCTGGATCAACAATTATGTTTACAGCGAGTGCCCTAAACCAGGTCCTTACATCACCTGTTAAGCTTTGGACAAAAATTCTCATTCTAACATCATTATCATCAATTTCATAGTTCTCAAAATAGTCCATCATTTTCTTAGTATGTTGTTGAACTGTGTAGGTGCTAGTACCATCAAAATAGGTGATTTTGCTTTGGTAATCTTGAGGCATAGCGCCTGGATTTGCAGGCAATTGCAGGGGAGCATATCGATTTGCCATATTTGCAGGTATAAATGGGACAGTTGGAAGCATAGGGATAACAGCTGAGACAACTGGAGTGGATGGAGGAGTAGAAAAGATGCTTTGAAGTGATGATGGTGAACTAGAAGAAGCTACAGCAACAGTAGAAAGGACTGCAGTTTTTCCGAGGGTAAGCTCAGATTGGGTAAGATAATGCTGAAGCGTATCAAATTTTAAATCAACAGAATTTTCTAGACTTTCTTGTCTTCTAAGGTTCTTGGAGATTAAGTTAGGATTTTCCAAAATAGCTGGAGGATTGGGATATGGATTTGATCTAGTGTAACGGGTTTTCTTCTTTGGAGCCAGATTCTAAATCTGTTTTTGGTATTTTCTGGAAGTATTTGAAGAAGACTACTTTTGACAATATCTTTCTGGGAAAATATGAATTGTGAGAGTCTTGAATTTTCCTGAAGATTCCTAAAAAAGAGAAACTGATCGAAATTTTGAGACAGCTATTTAAAGCCTAAAACTAGACAGGAGATAGACTGAAGCAACTTTTATTTACTCCTGTAATTGCATAGCAAAAATAGTTTCAAAGGCTACCTGGCTAACTTCAGGCTCCATCTGTAGCTTTAGAAAATAGACAACATTAACAAACACAGTCATTCAGTTCCCCAGTGGAGTCGCCAATAATGTTATCACTTAGGTTGTTCCCCAAAAGATGTGAGAAAAGGGAATACGGCCGAGGAAACCACTAACCAGTCTTTTAGATGCAGATTCTAGCCAATGTACAGCCAAAGAGGGCTCTCTCTTTATAATTTAGCTTGGTTTCGCTATTTCTTAGGCTAGTTATGAAGCACAAGTATTTGTTTGATTTTTTGGATGGTGATATTTCAATAGAACAGGGGTGCAAAGTATGAGAAGTTTAGACCATTGGGTTAATGGAGTCAATGAAAATAAAGTTATGGGTATGGTTTCTTTGACAGAAGGAGGGACTACAGAGCAAGATAATTAACCATGGAACAATTTTCAAGCTGGAATAAGGTGAAATGGAGTCAGGGGATGAAAGGAAATTAAGAATCTTTCATCGTGATAACAGAGGGAAAGTGGGTAAATATTACCAAGGAGCAGTTAAGAATTCCTTAATTATATTCAGGGTGTAAGAACCAAGGAGACAGGAGCAGTTAATAATTCCTTCCTATGCTAGTCCTGAAGAAGACATAAAAAATGATAGGAATTGAACACAGAGTACAATTAAGTAAATTCTGAGCTATTATTTTTTCCTGCAATTTAGAGTATGATATGTAAATGATATATAAAACATAGAAACAGTAAAACATGAGTTAGAAAAGACTTATTGATCCATGAAATAATTCAAGAATTCTGCAACATGGGCTTCTGCCATCAATTCCATAACCAGAGAGTTCATCAGCAAAGCATTCCAACAATCTTTATTCAGAAGAGTTCTCAAATTTACAACACAGTTCCAGAATGATATTCACCAACCCCTAATACTTAGATTGGGGAGGTATTTGTACAAAATGTTTACAAAATATCTCAAAAGAGATAATATCTTGCAATAACTATTTTCACCTACTCTACAGAAGGAGTAAATGCTCTTGGGAATAGAGAGAAATGAATGCAGAAGTAAGAAAATGTTGTGTTGGCCGTTTTGTTGGTGAGATGCATTGATTGTTTGCCCAGTAAGTCGGCCGATGGATATTTTAGTGAAAACCCGTGCTGCTAGCATTGCTTTCTAGGGTGCTTTTTCCTGCACTTTGATTGACTACCCAGCGCGATTTTTACCTGCTCTTTTCTTCACTTTATGGCATCTGTTATGTTTGACATCTGCTTACAGAATTTCCAGCATACTCTGCCACCATTCATCATCTGGTAATTTGTGCCTATGCATTTTAATTATAATTTCATTTACTTCTGTGCACCTGAAAAAAGTGAGCTGCACTGTGAAAAGATGCCTCACTTCATGTTCAATAAAAAACAAATTCTCCAAATTGTCATATAGGCTCTGTCCATATGGGAGTGCCTTCTCTCCTGTAGAACTTGATGATGCTGTAGCTTGGCTATCCACATATGTATTTAATTTGTGTACATAGGCTGCATCTGACATTAGTCTGTAGTCATCAATTAACAAATTGGGCATACCCTTTTCCTCCAAAGTTGTAAACTTCTATGTGAAAGCCTTCATTTCCATTTGCATTTCCTGGCACTTCCTTCCTAGATTTTGTATGAAATTCCTCATGGTCAGAACCCTTTTAATTATTAAAATAGTGCTTTTCCTGTCCCTGATATCTAGTTTTTCCAGATCTTCTTTGGTGTGGGTGTTCAGGAAATGTATTAGCCTATTGGCTTGTTCGAGCATGTTTCCCAATGAATCCCTGGCCTTTTGAATTTCTTCTTGAGATGTTGCCACCAAATCAATCTCCTCATGAATTATCTATATTGATTTCCACATATCAGTGATGGATTGGCCAATGTTGGCCCACAAAATGCTCCTAATTTATGCCAGAGGTTTGTCTAATAAGAGGTCATTTTCCAATGCCTTTACTTTGTTTTCCAATGCTTTCACCTCCCTTGTTTTTTCTGCTACAGTCATCTTGGATTTATCATAACTTACTTCCAATTTTGCCAATTGCTCTTTGGCACCTTTTAACTCTGACACCTGGAGTCTTAGATCCTCCATGGCCTTTATCAGTTCTTCAGTAGTCATGGTAGTGCTGTTGCCTGCTGCTGTTGTTGTTGAAGTGCTTGGTGCTGTTGATGCCGGGACAGTGGGAGGGACTGTTGTTGTGACTGTAGAAGGAGCAGCTGTAACTATTGGAGTTGTTTGAGATGGATAAGAGGCCAACTCTCCCTATTTTCCTTGTAGTGCTTCCTCCAATGCCTTCTCTGTTTCTGCCAATCTCTCATTCATTTTCATCAATAGTTCCATTGCATCTTCTTGTGATTTTTGTTCGACAACCTTAGTAGTTTTGCGATGCATGGTAATGGGCAGCTTGAGCTACTTCCTAAGAGCTGCAATGTCTTCTTCTTTCTTTCTTATTAATGCTTGGATACCTTTGGGATCCTTGGGATCATGTCCCAGCTCTATGATAATCTCTTCTAAGGATTTAATTCTGTTATCCTTAGCCAAAGAAGAAGCCTTTTCCAATTCCAATTGGGCAAAAATATTATTTAAAGAATTCTGCAATTTGTGGGCCAACAATGCCTTATTTGCCAATGTGGAGTATACCATTTCTCCTGTTTGCTTATGTAGTTCAATCTGGTCCATTAGCTAGATATCCTTGGCTAGTACTTCTAGATTGGTCCTGATGTAATCAAAATCTCATTGTGGCTGCAACATTTTGGGCTTGAAGTGACTCAGGATCATCTTTCCTTCTTGGATGTCATACACTGGCATTAACCTTTGTTGATTTGTGGGTGCCATCTTCAATAAGTGATTGTAAAGTTGAATCCTTATTGGCTCATTCTTTGCTTTTATTTCAGTGAATGTTCTCTTAATGTCTGATCCTTGCTTACTTTGCTACTTGGCAGAAGAGAATTCTACACTATGTTGTCTTCCAATCTCCTGTTTGTGTGAACTAGCTGATGTTTCTGTGACTGGAGATGTATCTTGGCTGATTTCTCTTTCTTCCCTTGGACTGTCTGTGATATCTTGAATGAATTCCTCCTCTGATAGGGGGTTCAATCTTTGCCTTTTCTCCCCTGGTTTCTCTTTAGGACTGCTGATCGGTGTGTCTTCTTGCCTGTCCCTTTTCTTGCCTCTCTCCTCATTTAGAGGAGTTTGTAGTATAGGGATTTCTGGGGCCTTTGTTTGTGCTGAGGGGACCTGCCCTTGGCCTTGTTCTTTTGATGTAGCTGGCTGGTCTGTCATTATATCTTGCTCTGAACCTATTACCTCCTTGCCCTTTGTTGACCCTGTGCTGGCTTTTTGTGTGGGCTGCTGAGAAGTCCCGGCAAAAGATGTATCACCTCCTGTGTGCTGAGGCAGCTTGAAGGATACCTATCCAAAAGAGTCCAGGTCAAGCGTTTTTTCAAGCTCTTTCATGGATTTTTCCAATTTCTCTTCCTCAGTTATCTCTTCAACTAATGTGCCTTCTACCCATTCTTGTTGGTTAGCGTATTGTTGAAATTCAGGGATTTTTTGGTGAACAAATGATGTAAGCTTGTTTTTCACTTTTCTATAACTTATGAAATGTTCAAGGTCATATGGTGCCCAATAAAAGCTTTGTTTCAGCGTAATTTGCTCCCTTAAAATCTTATCAGCCTCCTCCCAGGCTTCCCTTTTATTGAAGATAAAAGGGCCCAATTGATTTCTTATCTTGAGTTGTGCCTTTTTCCTAGCACTATAGAAATGAGTCAAATCTGAACTAGTAAATTGCCTGAAGTATTCCAGGGAAAATAGTCTCATAGGTACATACTTTGGCAGCTTGTAGGGGCATAATTCGCAGCCATAAATACTAATCTCTTTGTGATTCTGGTAAAAATACCAGTCACCTATACTGTAGTCTTTTGAGAGATGCAAAATTTTCTGCATTTCAGCAGAGAGTCCAGCAGGAGGAGCTGTAATCAATAAAGAAGTGGCTGGATATATGAACAGGTCAATGAACTCACAATATGTATAAGGGGAGTTATGGACTTCATGGAATATTGAGGTCCAAAATATGACAGACCTCCTTTCTCCTTTGAGATCCAACTTTCTAAGGGGAACTACAAAATTATCAGGTTAATTGTACAGCAGCAAGTGATATATGTATGATGTGTATTTGAACACTCTTTCTCTGTCCAGGCTCATGAATTTTTCATGGATTTTATTAGCTATGAAGGTGGCATAATCATATTGGACAACAGGGGCCTGTCCTGGAGTAAATATGGACATCAGAACCAAGACAGTTTCATCAATATGCTCACTAGTTTTAAATCCCAAGATATAGGAAATCATGTCAGTAATGAATATTCCAGCTTCATTGAACCAGACCTGATTAAAAGGAGGTGACTGCCTGGGCTAGCTATCTGGTCTCATGAATAATTGATCTATTCTGGTTATCTCTGAACTGGGCAGTTTGGCACCTTGGTCAAGCAAGAATTCCATAGTGAGAGGAGCCAGAGGCTGAGTTGGCTTAAAGTGCAGCATCTCATTTATAGATTGAGGGGTAATATAGAAGAGGACAGTCCTAGATGGAGCCATAACTGCTCTTTGTGTGGGGTCATAATTGGCACAGCATAAATGGATGATATCAGGGAGCACATTTACTGAAGGGAGGTAGTAGATGGGCATGTTGGACTCCCAAATTCCAAAGACATCAGTATTGCTTCGGTAGCTATTCCTAATTTCACAAAAAGCTTGAAGGTGAGGCTTGTCACCAATCATATCCTTAATTTGGAAATCTCTGTCAGCAAGGGGCATCCATTCCAATTCTTTGTGTGGTGCATTCAAGGGGGCAGCATTCAGGGCCACTAGAGCCTCCATTATATACAGTCTTTGGTGATTTTTGAACTTGAATTGTGGGTTTTATGGAGTAGTCGCAGGTAAAATAGTAGTTTTGGGTCCTTTCTGCGGAAATTGCAGGCGGAAACAAGCTTAAATTCAGCTTAATGGGCGAATTTGCAGAGGGGAATAGAGTTCACTGGATTTCTTTTGGAAAAAATGGGTAAAATAGTGGCTATGATGCAAAGGTTTGAAGGAAACAACGTGATTTCAATTCGAATTTGGGTGCTCCAGGAAATTTTTAGAGAGAAAACATAGAAAAACAGGGTTTGGGAGAAGAATTTGGGTAAATACCTGTTTTATGGACGCCCTGTGCAAAATGTAGGTGGCAGACCGAGTTGAGGGCCCGCGCTGGGGAGTCAATTTCTTTGGATGGTAGACTATGCAGTGTAAATGTTGTTTTGAACGTAAAAAACCATGCAGAGGTTGCGCAGAAGAAAGGAAGAAAAATGACCAAAAAACGATAGTTTACGCATTTTTAACAAAAATTTGATTTTGGCAGGTTTTTGGCGCGCTTGGTCAGGTGACGTCAGCATGACGTAATCTTTGTTGCGTAGCGGGGGTACGAAAGCTTACTTGGTGGTGATGTGGCAGACACAGCGGACGATACAGTGATGAGGTGGCAACCGACATGGGTGCTGACGTGGGTGACGACGTCAGCGGCGGGAAGCGGGGCGGTATGTGGTATTATCACACCACTTATTGGACAATGGCAGTTTCGGGTGGAGCGGACGCGATAAAGCGAGGTGGTGACACGTGTTTTTTGTACGACGGTGAAACCACCAATTTCCCGGAGGCTATCATTCAGTCATCGGAGGGGTTCCGATATCGACATGGATCATCCGATGGGAAAGCCCGGAGCGGACGGTTGACGGATGGGTGGAGTTGGCGGAGACGTATGGTGTGGTGGCCCACATTAATTTTTTAACGGTTTGTAATGTTTTTGCGGGGTTTGCAATATATTTAGACTTTAGGTTTGGGCAGGTATGGCTATTTATTCAACCGGATGTTAAATAAAACCCAGTGTTATATGCGCGCGCGGGGAAGGGTTGTCCACAAGGTTTCGGATAAACCTTGGACCCCCTAAAATGTTAACATATGGCTTTAATCAAGCCCGGGGTGGAGTATTAAAACTTTGGGGTTTTGTGTATTTTATATATAATAGGGGCGGGGAAAACTTTACATAGGAGTTATATAATAGAGTTAGGATGTTAATATGAGAAATGTTTTCAAACAAAGCACTAAGAAAAAGGTGAAACTTAGGCTTAGGGATTAAAGGGATCCAAGTCATGAACTTTTATAGACTTAGCATAAATGGAAGAAAAAGATTTTTACACAAGAAATGTGGCTTAGTTCTCTCAAGTAAAACCAGGATTTCACTTAGTCTTTTTCATGAAATGAAGGGAACTAGGAACACTAAGCAGATCTCAATGTACTGGAAGGGAAATTAGTAAATGTTCTTGGAGAAATGAGAGGGGAAATTAGTCATGCTTCAACTACTTTGCAGTCACCTTGCCATGGTACTAATGATATCCATGAGATGCAGTATCTTGAAAAGACAAAATTGTTTACAAGCCTGCTTCTGCAACATCAAAACTGCCTACCCAACCTAATACACCTAACATTTTTTTCTTCTTTTTTGATTGGGTGCAATTGAACTAGCAAACCCTTTACCCTCTTCTTTTCTTTTAGCTGCTCTCCTATCTAAGTCTATCATTATTTCTTCTATGCGCTCAGATTTCACTGTTGAGCATCCTTACTTCTCTACCTAACTACTGATCTGCCAAGCTTCAACTGTTTGAATAGACCTTATTCTCTAGTTCTGAAACAAGAAATTTAAACATGGAGAGGCCAAGATTGAGCTGTTGGGCCATCCATCAAGTGTGACAGAAGTCTTTGATCGCATATTTTGGACTTCTTTTCAAAAAATAGGATAGTAGTGGCATTTTGACCAGCACACTTTCCTGGTCTTTTCTTTGGGGTTCATTTTCTTTGTTTTTTGACCAATTCATTCTTTTTGCCCTTTGATTTTTCTTTTATGGCATACCCTCTTTTCATTTTTTTAATTTTTGATTTTTTGAAAATATGGAACCTTTGCAGCATGGAAAGGATAAACATATTTGGCATTTTAACAATCAATCATGAAATATGACACCTATTGGTATAGGAACCTAACAATAACCACAAAAAAAATGATCATGGAGCATCAACGGCCCAACACAGCTCATCAAAACAAACATCATGGAGTATCTCTGGCACAAGAGAGCTCCCTGCCAGAGCTGCAAAATACTAGAATGAGGTTATTCTGCTGTGAGAAGAAGGAACCTCCGAGCCATGCTTGCCGAGTCAAGGCATCAAAGTTGTTGAGGAGACACAGGGATATATTAAGACCTCTCGAGCCTCAGAAGGTTCGAGAGCATTGTAAAGAGCTATAAATATCTACAAGAAAAATGTAATAGAGGTTCAACTTCTGGAGATTATTGCTACTCTGTTCCTTCAAGATTCTCATCTTCATTCTAGAAATATAAGTTTCTTTTGTTGTTACATGTTCAATTCCATTTTCTTTGTTGTTCTATCCTTGCACATGAATAGGTTATTCATGTTTTCTACTATGTCTAATGCCAGATGACTGTCATCTTATCTTTGCATTGATAAACTAGATTTGCAAATTTAATTTGCTTCGTGTAGCTAGCCATTCATATATGTTTATGTATGCATCTGCTAGTATAGTCACTATTCTCCATCTATCCATTGAATCTATAAACTATTGAGCATTAATAGTCTAAAGCCTTGTATTGTTGAGTGTGTTCATGCATGTCTTGAGTGAGAATAGAGTTGAAATGGTTATCTAGTTTGATCCAAACAATCATTCATTCCAATAGTTCAAAGAACAAGATTGAATATTATATGTTACCAGGCATCTCCAAGCTGCAACCTAGGAGATTTTCCTGGAGTGATAACATAATTGGCTCCATTGTTGGGGAGAGGAAACTTAAGCCCAGCTTCCCTGGGAGACGACACAGATCCAGCTTTGATGATAGACAAAGTTTGGGCATGTGTTTTGGTTGTAATCATCTATCTGGCGACTCTATTGAAGGACGAAACTCTTGGTGACTCCACTTCATAGTTCTGGCTCAGTTTGTGGGGCATACTCGGAGAAATCCTAAAAAGCTACAAGTTGATCCAGTATCTGATCCTGAAATATCATCAGAGAAAGGAAGGGATTGAAAAAAGGAGCATCAAGTTCAGGTAAACCTAAACAATCTTCTATGTCTCTTCAAGAAAATCCTGCAATAGAACAAATACATGTTGATAGTATAGCATCTAATACTAGCAGTGAAGAAAAGCTCTCAGAGATCCATAAAGCTCCTTATTCTTTAGGTTCTCCTCTTGTTGTAAGCCCAAAGGAAACCTCACCTCCTATCCATCATACTCCTTTATTCTTGTCGGTCACTCCTTAGCCCTCTATCATTCAGATTGTCAGTTCTCTTATAGCCACCACAGCTATGGCAGGACCACAAGCACCCACCAAAATGGAAAGAATCATAGATGCTAGGTATGGACCTATAATACTACCCACTCCTTTGAATGCCATGCCTACTAGAGAATATTAGAAATATAGGCCTAAGTTCACTGGGATTGAAGGTGTTACAGCTAAGGAACATCTTGAGTCATTCTATAGCTATGCTGATAACCTAGACATTAGTGAAGATGATGTCTAGATGAGAGTCTTTATCCAAAGCCTAGATGGAGAGGCTAGAAAATAGTTCAGAGAACTGACCCCAAGATCTATAGCATATATTGAGGCTTTAGATGATGCATTCCTAAAGCATTGGGGGGATAAGAAGGATCTCCTCTATTACCACACTGAGTTTGGGAACTTAAAGAGGGAAAATGGTGAATTGCTATCTGATTTTAATAAGAGGTTTAACTACATGTACAGTAAGATACCAGCTGAAGTAAAACCCACCATACCTCTACTAAACTCACCTATGCCAGTGCTTTTGATTCTCACTTCTGTCTACTATTCAGGGAGAGGCGATGTGCTACTTTGGCTAATTTGCAGGATGTAGCCTTGGAAGTGGAATCAAACATCATGGCCGCAGAGAAGCTCAAGGGAAATGTTGATAGAAGAAGACAGAGGGGCGAGTCTTCATCATCTTCAGATCCCAAGATAGATAAAATGACTAAGATGATAGATTCATTAGCCTCTGAAATCTCCAAATTAAAAGTTGAACAACACCCTCAGAAAGGAAGAGTTCCTAATACCTTTTCTCCTAGAAATCCAAATCCATATAGAAGAACTAATGAGCAGTTGCATATTTTGCAAAGAAGCAAAGATGCCAATGAAGACCAAAGGGTGAAGACCCCTTTCCAGAATGTAGTCATGGAAGAAGAGCAATTTGAAGAAGGCGATGAGATCCATTGTCTGGAAGACAAAGGCAATGCCTCCTTTTTGACCTCAGCTGCCTATGAAAAGTCATTATTCAATGACCAGATTAACCAAGAATGGGATGGTGAAGCTCTTCTACAAACTGAAGATTAGCAAAGATATAATCTAAGGTCGAAGATGAATAATGCCAAGGAAACCCCTATTCAAAGAGCTATTGTCCCTGCAATACAGCAAGCTAATAAGCAGAAGTGACCAACAGTTGATCCTATCATCCTCAAAGCTCCAGCTCATGAGGTAAGAGGTCTTGACAAGTCTCCTTCTCCTTTCAATTTTCAATCAGAAATTCAGAAGCTAAGAATACCTATGCCTCTGATTGAACTAGTGAAGAATGAGTCCTTCAAAAGATCCATCCTCGAGGCCCTTGAGCCTAAAGCCATCCAAGCCTCCACTAACTATGTAAATCTGTAAGATGACAAGCCAGCTATTATTCTCAGCCTAATGATTGAAAATTGTGAAGACAACTCCCCATCATTCTATGTCTCTCTGACTATTCATGATAAAATCCTTCACAACTACCTTCTAGACATTGGAGCCAGCCATAATCTAATGCCCAAGGCTGTCATGGATGAGTTGGGTCTTGACATTACCAAGCCTTATCATGACCTGTTTTCTTTTGACTCTAGAAAAGTGAAATGCCTGGGATTAATCAAGGACCTAGCCATCACTTTGTCTTAGCTGCCCATGAAGAGCATGATGATGGATATAGTGGTAGAAAATGTACCCCCCAAGTTTGGCGTGTTATTTTCCAGAGGTTGGATCAAGAGATTAGGTGGATCATTAAAAAATGATCTATCCTATGCTACTGTCCCAGTTTTCAAAGGTGAGAGTAAGAGATTATATAGAGAAGCTCAGTTGGCTATCAACGATGAAAGGAATCCCACTAATCATCCCATCTATGATGTTGACACTGATTTTGGAGCATGTATTCTTCATATTGAAAAATCCTAGTTGGTATCCACACAGCTTAAAAAACCATTTCGCCAGATCGTTGAGGAAGAAGGCCCAAAGATTTGGGACATGTTCTTTGATGGAGCTTGCTCTAAGGAAGCTACAGGGGCAGGTGTAGTCCTTGTGTCCCCCACACAGGAATACATTTATTTGTCTTTCAAATTAACCTTTTAGGTCACAAACAACATAGCAGAGTATGAAGCTTTGATTTTGGGCTTAAGCGCTGCTAAAGAAATGGGCATCAAAGGCCTGAAAGTGTTTGGAGATGAAAACCTCATCATTCAACAGGTCAATAAAACTTTCCAAGCAAAGCATCCAAGACTGAAAGCATACAGAGATGAGGTATGGATGCTCAAGGATTATTTTAATAATTTCAACATTTCTTACATTCTGAGAATGAAGAACTAGCTTGTTGACTCCCTTGTTGTGTCCGCTAGCACGTTTATTCCTCCTTTGCCTCCTAAATTGACGTATGAAGTTCAGGTTAAATATAGACCGTCTCTACCTGAAAATGTCAAATACTGGAAAGTGTTTGAAGATGACGATGAAATTAACAGGTTTTTATAAGTCGTTGAGGAATTTTCTGAAGCGCACATCGACCAAAAAAATGAAACCATGGAAGAACGCAGCCAGTCCAAGCTAAAAAATGAGATCGGCTGAGAAAGCATTGTCCAACTGCCTAGTAACCATATACCAAAGGGATTGGTGCCTCCAGAGAAGTTATTTGATCATAACGATGTGCCTTATAAGCATTCCAAAAGAGAAAATGAGTCTGTTGTTCATAAACACAATATAAGGAGCGCAACCCATCTGAAATACATAAATCTATCCACTCATTTGTCCTCTGCCCAAAATTCCGAGTATTACACCCTCATGAAGAAATTCATTGATATTTTTGCCTAGGAATACAACGATCTTAAAACCTATGACGCAGACATCATTCAGCATAAGATTCCACTAGAAAATAACACCATCCCTTTTAAGCAAAAATTAAGACCTATCAGCCCTCTTTTATTGCCTTTGATTGAGAAAGAAATCAAGAAGTTGTTGGATGCCAAAATCATAGTTCCTTTAAGGTATTCAACGTTTATAGATAACCTTGTGGTAGTAAGAAAGAAAAATGGAGAAATCAGGCTTTGTGTTGACTTCAGAAATTTGAACAAGTGCTCTAAAAAAGATAACTACCCCCTACCTAAGATGGAACACTTGTTGCAAAGAGTTTCAGGGGCTAGAGTCATGTCTTTCTTAGATGGATTTTCAGGGTACAACCAGATTGCTGTACATCCAAAAGATCGGGAAAAGACCGCCTTGACTACTCCTTGGGGCACTTTCATGTACTCCAATATGCCTTTCGGACTAATGAATGTTAGGGCTACTTTTCAGAGGGCCATGGACATAGCCTTCATGGGAGAGAAGGACAAGTTTGTCCTTATTTATCTTGATGACATAACAGTGTTCTCCAACAGTAACAAAGACCATTTGCAGCATTTGAAGAAGGTCTTCATAAAATGTAGACAGTTTGGAATTTCGGTGAACCCAAAGAAGTCACAGTTTTCTCTAGAAGAAGGCAAACTTCTGGGACATATTGTTTCTGCTGAAGGTGTGAAGATTGATCTAACAAGGGTTCAAGCCATTCAAACATTGCCCATCCCAAGGTAAAAAAGGGATATTCAATCCTTCCTGGGTAAGATTAACTTTGTAAGGAGATTCATTCCAAACTTTGCAGAGTTAATAAAGCACATCACTTCCATGCTGAAGAAAGGATCAGAAATAAAATGGACAGATGCTTCAAGAAGCTCTTTTGAAGCCATCAAGAACACTATCATGGAAGCTCCCACTCTAATTAGCCCATATTACACTAAGGAGTTTTTTATCTTCTCTTTTGCCTCTTATGATACACTTGCAGCAGTTCTGTTGCAGAAAAATGATGAAGGCGTAAAACACCCCATGGCCTTTTTCAGCAAAACTCTAAGGGATGTTGAACTGAGGTATGACCTTATTAAAAAATAGTCTTATAACAATGTAAACTTTGAAACGGGAACTATAAACTCAAAACGAGAACTCTGCCCAAAAAACCCCAAAAAAACATGAAAAACAGTGCTAAAAACAAAAAGTGTGTATACTAGAACGATGTTTTTTTTTAGGGTCAATTTTGAACATGTTTTAAAAATGGCAATGAGAACAAATTTTTTGTGCAAAAATTGTGAAAAAACTAGCCTGAAAATGAAAAGTGCTAATAATGGAACGATGGATTTTATTTTTAGGGTAATTTTCAACATTTTAAAAAAATGCCAGTAAAACTAAATTTTTATGTGCAAAAAACACCTTCAAAACAAAAAGTGTTGATGCTCGAATAACACTTTTTTTTGGGTAAAATTTCAACATTTTGAAATAATGGTGTAAAAAGTTTTGTTATGACTCCGAGAAACATTAAAATTTCAAAAAAATAATGAAAACATAAAATTAGAAATAAAAACAATGAAAAAAAAAAAAAAAAAAGTTAAAAAAAAATACCAAAATGTAAATAAAAATATATATTAAAAACAAAACATTAAAAAAAAAAAAAAAATCAATCATAAAAACGTAAAAAAAAAAACAAAATTAACCTATAAAATATAAGAATTAAAAAATTAAAATTTTTTAAAGAAATAAATAATACGAAAAACATATTTTCAAAAAAATAACATTTTTTTTCAGTGTGGTAAACCATAAAAAAAAATTGGAAAAAAAAAAAAAAAAACTATAATATTAAGTAAAAATAAGAAATTAAAAAAAAAACATTAAGAAAAACTAAAAAAATAAAATAAAATTAAAAACAAACTAGATTAAAAAAATAGAAAAATAACATGAAGCTTCTTTTCAACTTCATGTGTATCTTCTAATTCTGATGGATCTTGCGCAGTACGAATTAGTGCCTGAGCTTGGAACACTTCAAAATTTTGATTACTCTGGCAATAATCTCACACCATCGACTATAGATGCATTTTAACGCTTTCTTCCTCTGGAGAAATTATTGCGAACGCGTGGACTCCAGATCTACGGTTCCAGAAATTCTTCTAACGTGGGCACTAAGAATGCATGGGCTCCAGATCTGCGGTTTCTTCCATCTCCGCATGAGTAGATCTGTGGCTCCAGATCTGCAGCTCTTGCTACTTTGTACAATTTAGTTATTGGACAGATCTGCATTTATATGCAAGATCACCGTAGATTTGGTTAGATATGCATGTGAAGAACCCAAATCTGTGAGCTATTAGCTATTGGAGGTGTTTTCTATTGTTTCTTCCATCTTCGCATGAGCAGATCTGCGGCTCTTGTTGTTGTATACAATTTAGTTATTGGACAGATTTGTAGTATATGTCAGATCACCGTAGATTTAATTAGCTCCTGTGGCCTTCTCTTCGACAATCTTTTGTACTCAACAGGAGAGCATTCTCGAGATGGCTCCTAGCTTCGCGAAAATAGTTGCTGGCTCAGTTTTGTCCACCTCTGGGGCCAAGCTCCAGCCCATATCGTCAGTGAAGCCCCAACTCCCACTGTTCAGGTGGTCCAAGCCTCACTCGATGAGTCTTTGAAGTTCTCTGAAAGTGCTCTAATCTGTCGATTCAATGGTTTTTGGTCGCGGCTGACAACTCTACACACTTGGATCTCGGAGGTATGGAAGCCTCTAATCCCTTATGCAATTAATATCTACCTCTGTGCTAAGGGTTTCTTTATAGTAGATTTTGAAAACCTTGAAAGCAGACAATGTATTCTAGATTTCAGCCCTTGGTTTTGGGAAAAATCAGGCCTATTCATGAGGCCATGGAACCCATCATTCGATCCCTCAACAATAGTCATAACCTCAGCACCAGTTTGGGTGAGATTGCCAAACCTACCCTTACATCTCTGGAATTTCTCTTCACTAAAAGCCATTGGAAATGCAATTGGAAAATTTTACTATAGGTGCTCAGAAACAGAGGAATATGCCAGAACCACCTATGCACGCATTTTTGTGGAAATGGACTTCAGTGCCAGATTCCTAGTTGAAATACACCTAACAAGTAAAGACTATGTGTCGAACCAGAAACTCGATTATGAAAGTGTCATCTTCAGGTGTCGATCCTACTTTGAGACAGGGCACCTAGCCAAAAATTGCCCAAAAACCTCCCAGAAAAATTCTGCTAGAAAAAATCACCACAGATCTACATGGTGGGAAGGAGCACAAAAACAACACTACACTGTCATCAAATAGGAATACTCTCGAGAAAACTCTGAATCACAAGAAATTGGGTAATAAAGAAACAACTCTCAAGACAAGCAGGGGGAAAGCCCTGCCCAACAACAAAAGGGTGAACTTGACAACCCCTCAAGCATCAACAATTATGAGGACTCAAATACCGCACAAAATAAATCTTCATTTAATAGCAAAGCAGATCTCCTAGACCAGACTTCTTCTCCAACAATATTAAAAAATATGAACACAGTAGATCATGAAGCTAAGACACCAATGTCTCAAGAACCAGAAGAGATGAAGGAGATGCAAGATAAAGAAAGTTGGAAGACCGTAGAGAAAAAAAGAAAGCTATAACACCAATCTTGCCAAGAAAGATGAGGAGCCAGACAATTAGAAACTAAGAAAATTATAGGTCCGATAGACAAATTTGTTCTCAGTGGACGTTAACTACCATCATCATCATCATCAACAAAAATAATGAAAAAAATTAGAAAACTACAAAAATTAAGATTAAAAACATTTTCAGAAAACCCTAAAAAACAAAAATATGTTGAAATTAAAAATAAAATAAAAACCCAAAAAACAATTAAAATTTAAAAAAAATACATATTTTCAAATTAAATATCATTTTCAAAAAAACATTAAAATTAAAAAAAAACTAAATATATTTTTGATATTTTTTAAAATAAAATTTAAAATATTTAAAATATATATAAAAAAAAAAACATTTAAAATATATATATATATATATATATATATATATAATAAACATATTTAACAAAATTTATTTTTTATTAAAAAAAAACAATTTTATTGGCCACCGCCCCCACGGGTAGCCAGGCAGTGGCTATTCGATTTCGAGAATCGAATAGCCACTTCCCGACCATCCCCACGGGTGGTTGGGCGGTAGCTATCTGATTCTCGGAATCTGATAGCCACCACTCAGCTGCCTGTGGGGGTGGTCGAGTGGTGGTTATCTGATTTTTAGAATCAGATAGCCATCGCTCAGTTGCCTGTGGGGGCGGTCGAGCGGTGACTATCCAATTCTTAGAATCGAATATCCACCTCAAGGGCGGTCTGGGGGTGGTTATCTGATTCCGAGAATCAGATAGCCACCGCCTGATCGTCGGTGGGGGTGGTTATCTGATTCTCGGAATCGAATAGCCATTGCTTGACTGCCCATGGGGGTGGCTATCTGATTCTCGGAATTGAATAGCCATTTCCCAGATGCCCGTGGGGGTGGCTATCCAATTCTCAGAATCGAATAGCCATCGATCGATTGCCCATGGGGGTGGCTATCCGATTCTCGGAATCAGATAGCCACCGCCCAGCCACCCGTGGGGGTGGCTGAGCGGTGGCTATCTGATTCTTAGAATCAGATGGCCACCACTCAGTCGCTCGTGGGGGTGGCCAGGCGGTGGCTATCCGATTCCGAGAATCGGATAGCCACCCCCATGGCAGTCGGGTAGTGGTTATTCGATTCTGATTACGAGAACTGATACTGTTATGCGTTCAATATTTGTAATATGTGATTTTCGCATTAATTTTTAAGTTAATCATTATTTTTTGAAAAAAAATGATTATTATTATTTTTTTGACATGAAATTCATATAAAATAAAAAATAAAAAAATAAAAAAAATAAAAAACTATTATTTAACCATTTTTAGTTAAAATTTTTGTATAAAAATTGTGATTTTGACATGTCAATTCTAGCAAAAAATTATCAAAACGTGTAGTTTTTTAGTTATATTTATGTTAAAAATGGTTATTTTTATGTCCATTGTTAAAAAATATTGTTTTTTAGAAACAATTATTTCATGTGGATTGAAAAATTAATTAAGAATGTATAAATATGTAGAATATCGAAAATTCAAAATATTGACCTTGTAATTTAAAAATGAAAAACAATAAAAACCTCACTACAAAAAAAATTAAAATTAAAATAAAAACAAGAAAATATGAAGAAAACGACCACTTCAAAAATTATAAATTTACAAAATAATTATTTACATTTCATACATTAGAAAATTTAAAGTAAAAAAATAGATCTTTTAAAAAAAGGGTTTGATGCAGAATTACCACTTTTTTAAATCAGCATGAAAATCACTACCATTCTAAAACGCAATGTACATAAAAGAAATTAAATTGCCAAAAACTATGCTCTAAAAAAACATGTGTGTTCTGCATCACCCCTTTTCAAAATGAGGTCACTTTTTTGCTATCTCTACGAAACAGGTAACAGTATCAGTTCTCGTTTCAAAGTTTACATTGTTTTATGCTCTCATAAAATCTTTAAATGCATTTAGAATTTATATACTGCATTCCAAAGTGGTTGCATATGTACCTTCAGCCTCAGTAAAAGATGTCTTAACTCAACGAGATATTGATGGAAAGAAAGTTAAATGGATTGCCAAATTCATAGAGTTTAACATAGAGGTGAAGCCCACTAAGCTTGTCAAAGGCCAGGGCTTGGCTAAATTCATGGATGAAGAAAATTGCAGCTTGTTAGACATAAATTGCATGGGTCTAAATTCAAATGATGAGCAGACAGAGGGAGTAGGAGAAGAGTAAAAGCAGAATCAATCTTTGGCTGAAAATCTAGCCACCTGTGAATGGTATTCCAGCATAGTTCATTTTTTGCAAAAACTAGAAGTCCCTCTAGGGCTTAGCTCAAGTCAAGCCCGGGCCATTAAACTCATATCAACCAAATTATTCATTAATAAAAATTGGCTTTATTGGAAAGACCCATCAGGAATCTTCTTGAGATGTATTGATAAAGAACAATTTGCAGAAGTCATACACCAGTTTCATTCTAGCATCTGTGGAGGGCATCATTATTGGAAAACCACAACTCATAAAATCCTGAGGGCTGGGTATTATTGGCCTACTCTGTTCTCTGATGTGTTTTCTTTTGTGAAATCTTGTGACAAGTGTCAGAGGTTTGTAGGAAGACAACAGCAAAAGTCTCTGCCCCTAAAGCTAGTACATGTCAATGATCCCTTCCAGAAGTGGGGTTTTGACTTTATAGGTGAGATCAACCCACATTCCAGTGGCCAACACAAATGGATCTTAGTAGCCATTGATTATTGCACCAAGTGGATTGAGGCTATACCCACTAAGAAATCCAATCATGAAGTTGTCATAAAGCTCTTGAATGAGAATATTTTCACTAGATTTGGTTGCCCAACCAAACTAGACACTGATAATGCAGCAACTTTCATGGCAAAAGAATTGGTGGACATGACTGAATTTGTGGACATTAAAGTGGTGCATTCTACCTCATATTATCCTCAAGGCAACGACCTCGTTGAATCATCTAACAAGATTCTGGTAAGTGTAATAAAAAACTGTTAGAGGACAACAAAAAGAGCTGGGATTCCAAGTTGAAGTTTGCACTATGGGCTGACAGAGTTACCATCAAAAAGTCCATAGGGAATTCTCCATTTAAGTTGGTTTATGGCGCTGATGTTGTTGTCCCTATCCAGTTGATCCTCCCTATGGCTAAATTATTGCAAGGAGAACAAGATGAAGAGAATGACATGGCAAGAAGAATGAACAACATGGTTGAACTATAGTAGATCAGAGAGCAGCTAGTTGAGAAGTCAAAGGCTCATCAGATGAAAATCAAAGAAACCTTTGACAGAAAGGAAAAGTGGACAATTTACAAGTTGGTGACTGGGTGCTTAAATGGGATGCATTTAAGGAAAAGAAAGGTAATCATGGCAAGTTTTACTCCCTATGGATAGGTCCATTTGTCATTGCTCAAATTCAGCAGAACAATACATTCATTCTGCATAGTTTGGAAGGAGGAGATAATTTTGGTAGCCCAGTCAATGGGCGGTTCTTGAAACTATATTTCATTTAAGGCTTTAAAGCCTTGTTATTGTAAATATGTTTTTTCCAGTTTTTATTTTCATTACAAAATAGACTCCATGCCCAATGGAACACTAGGAGGAAGATTTGATTTTGTTTTTATAGGAAAGGCATTAATTTGTGATTCTTGAAACCTCACAGGGAGGATTTCATCCCCAGAAGGAGCCAGTGTTAGCCTTGGAAGCATTTGGCCCAAAAAAGGAGCCAAAACACTACTGAAGGCTTCGAAATTCACTTAAGGGTCATTTAAAAATCTAGTCGCATGCTAAGAGCCCTTGGAAGGGCGGAAAATCACTATCGGGAGGAAAAAACCAAAGGAAAACAAAGAAAAACCATGAATCACAGGCTTGAGCATAGCAATGCATAGCAGCCGTTATATCTGGCCGAACAATGGCCCAGATCTAAGCGGCAAATCACAAATCGGCAAGCAGAGACGACTTCAGGCTAGGCAGAAGGCACCGCCGATCAGTGATCTATGACGATTGGATCGGCGGGTCACAATCGATGAAGGAAACAAGAAGGTATCAGCGTAGACCAGGTGGAACTTGTGATGGCGATCGATGATTCAACATGGACCATCAATCAAGCACGCAGATCGATGGCCCACATCGCATCACGATATCGCAGTCAGAAAAAACAAAGAGCACCAGCACATGGGCCCTGGGCATAAGCGATAAGCGATTGCGATCAGATCGCATCGCTATATCGCAACAGAGCAACACCAAGGGGCAGAGCCTTTACACATCCATATGGGCGACCCGATAAGCCAGACCCGATGGCATTATAAATATGAAATACATAATATTTCAAGTCTGTGAGAAGTCCAGTTTTAATGCATTTTCAATGCTTTTTGTTATTTAGCGAAAGACACAGGGAGCCAAGGATTTGCGATATGTGATAAGATTCGGGAAGGGAAATGCATATATTTCAAGTCCGCGGGAAGGCCGTTTTTAATGTATTTTCATTTATTTTCGTTATATAATGAAATACAAAGGGAAGCTTGGCAGTGCTGATTGTGATGAGTCCCAGACCCTAAAGGGTTCGAAAATGAAATCTATAAAATTTGAAGTCCATAAGAAGCCATATTTTAGTGTATTTCTCATGTTTTTAAGTATTTCACAATACAAAGGGAAACACAGGGCTAGGCCACTTGCAATAGGCGAAAATGACCCAAAGGGTAGACCTGATAGATATATATGTCATGTTTAAGGACTTTTGAAGTCCGAAAGGAACAGATATTGGCGGGATTTTACAATATTGCAGTGTTTTTTGTGTAAAACAGAAAACGATCATTATTAAACATGTTAAAGGGAAAAAAAGGCTTGAATAGCCATTTCAAGACAGAGACAGAAAGCTGGAAAGAGAATAAAAAGGGCCACAATGCAACACATCCACAATAAGAAATGATCATGGAGCATCAATAGCCTAGTGCAGCTCATCAAAACAAACATCATGGAGTATCTTTGGCACGAGAGAGCTCCCTGCCAGCACTAAAAAATACCATAATGAGGTTATTCTGCTGTGAGAAGAAGGAACCTCTGAGCCATGCTTGCCGAGTCAGGGCATCAAAGTTGTTGAAGAGACATAAGGATAGATTAAGACCTTTCGAGCCTAAGAAGGCTTGAGAGCATTGTAAAGTGCTATAAATATCTGAAAGCAAAATGTAATAGAGGTTCAACTTCTAGAGATTATTACTACTCTATTCCTTCAAGCTTCTCATCTTCATTCTAACAATATAAGCTTCTTTTGTTGTTACATGTTTAATTCCAGTTTCTCTGTTGTTCTATGTTTGCACATGAATAGGATATTCATGTTTTCTGTTGTGTCTAATGCCAGATAACTGTCATCTCATCTTTGTATTGATAAACTAGACTTGAAAATTTCATTTGCTTCCTGTCGCTGGCCATTCATATATGTTTATGTATGCATCTGCTGGTACTGTCAATATTCTCCATCTATCCATTGAATCTATAAACTATTGAGCATTAGTAGTCTAAAGCCTTGTATTGTTGAGGGTGTTCATGCATGTCTTGAGTGAGAATAGAGTTGAAATGGTTATCTGGCTTGATCCAAACCATCATTCATTCCAATAGTTCAAAGAACAAGATTGAAAATTATATGTTACCAGGCATCTCCGAGCTGCAACCTAGGAGAGTTTCCTAGAGAGATAATAGTTATGCTCCCTATTTTTGCAGCAATCATGGTTCCACCCTCATACTGAAAATGGCCGAAAAATGTACAAATCTAATGGAGAAACGGACAGTGCCACTGCATTCGTGGCGACCAAAGGTGTTGAATCCAGATAAAATTTGTCAAATTGTGACAAAGTGAAAATTCAGCCTTCCTGCAAAATTCATGGGTCCACCTGCATAAAAAAATAATTAAAAATTACTGCCTCGAAATGCATACCCGCTCCTAGTTCCTCCATCTACCTGTGCACTGAAGAAATCCGGTTTATATAAAAAATTTGGGCGGATTAATCAATGTTAACCGGTTAGTGTAGTTGGTTAAGATCTGGTTTAACAGGGAGGAGTTCGGGTGGTCAAACCTCGCCTCCTCCTTTTTTACACAAAATTTTGTTTTTTATAAAAAAAATTGGGTGGCTGGGCCAGCCTTGGCCAGCCCACCCCCGTACCCTCCTTCATTTTTTCACTTTGTGTTAATGGAGTGTGATGAGGTGTACATTCTATATTAAGGTTTTTGGTTATGATTGATGAGGCCACCCAGTGGGCCGGCCCACGTGGCCGGGCGGGTTCAACTCCGGCTGGCCTCACCAATTTTGATACGTATAGCATAGTTGGGGGTGGTGGGGTTGGTGGCCCCCACCCCCTTTTTTTATTATATTTTTGTTCTTAATAACAAAATATCCATTTTTACAAAATTCAAATTTTTAGTCGTAGGAGTGATTTTAACAACCCCACAATTTCAGCCGGAATTTGGCCGAAGTTGGCCAGAATACGATGGCCAGAAAAAGTCCAAATTGTGGCCCTTAAGCTTGCCCAGTCATAAAAAATTCAACCCAACGTTGACTGCTTCTAACTTTCGCATACGGACTCGATTTGATGAATCATTCACACTACCGCGATCAGGACAATGAGATCTACAATCTGGTCCTTGTTCGAAAGCATTCTGATCACTTTGATTTTTTATTTTTCCTGAGTTCTCCTTGTCCTGTGTGTGTCTCTAGAGCCACCTGGATCAATCCTTCCCACTGAGGAGCTTTTGGTCCTCCAAAAGCATGAAAAATAATCTGCAACTTCTTTATACCATATCTGCATCACAGGCGTCCTGAAAAGGTCTTGCTTCCATTTCCTTCACCTTTGTTCTTCGGAGCCTTAAGTGATGAGATGACACCTGCAACCTATAGTACATTATTTGCAAATTACATGTTTATCTTAACTGATAACTAACAACCCAAGTCTCTCACACTTGCCACGAGTTTATAACACATACTCGGTGGTCAAGTTTACATCAAGATGGATGCAAGACCTCAGCTACGACAACAAGGCCAACCTATCATTATTGCTTCAACAAGTGATGAAAACACATCATCACTACAACACATGATTTACAAAAATAAGACCAAACACTATTGTTTTGACAAGTGATGGAAACATAACATCACTTTCACAGTTTAACATGCAACACCAAATAAGACCAGACATCATTATTGCTAAACAAGTGATGGAAAACACATCATCACTTTTATATTTTAAAATGCGACAAATGATTTACAAAATCATGACCATGAAATGACGACATTTCTAGAAACCATTTTTCACTTATCAATGTGAATGGGTCTCCTCCTGGTGACAGTTTTGCTTGTCAAACAACTGTTTCACCTAGTTCACGCACTGACGCTTTGTCTTTAAGGTACTGCTCTGGATAGGGCCTCCCACAAGTGGCTCTTTGATGGCTATTTTTGTCGCAATGACTGCAATACATCTTCTTCCTCCAAATTTGTTTAACCTGTTTCTTTACATGCTGTTGAGAGGCTATTTCACGCCTTATCCTTTTGTGTGCTACCATTCTTTTCCAGCACTTAGAAAATGTATGGTTATGTAATCCACAAAAGGTACATGTTTTTCGATGCCATGTTCTTCATTCATCATTAACAACATGATCATAACTGAAATGAACATTTGAATGTTGAGAGTGGTTATACCTTTCCTTTCCATCTATAGCATAAGTATGGCGGTGAGGGCTTGCCTCAGCTCTTTCCCTATAATGGAAATTTCCATGGGATGATGGGGATGTTTTCCCATCATTCTCTTTCCTTGACCATTTTGATGATGTCTTGGACAAATCTGACACCTTCGAGCATTCTCCTTTGGTGTATCTCGAGCCTGCAAATTAAAATCTTTGCACAACCTCCAATGGTTGAGTTATGCATTGGTTATTAACACCAAGTTCTTTTTCCTCCTTATGCCTCATCCTGGTAAGGAGCCTCATGTTTGTCCCTGTAATTGGGATCTCCAAATATCCAACAGAAAGCATACTATGTGAAGACAAAACTAAAAGGAAATCAACGTCTTTTACCTCCTTTTTCGATTTGAAAAGAACTGATGAGGGTTTCTCATCATCCGTTGTTGGTGGTTCGCTAACTATCATGGCATATTCCATAACTTCTTTTTTGACATACCCAAGTCCTCTTCGACACGGTAATTCCTCTACTTTGATGGGGTTGACAATGCCTTGGGCATTAAAGCACAAGCCTTTTCCTTCATACCCCATTTTATTCAACATTTTGGATCCAATTCCCGTGATATGATTTTCAAAAATAGCGAAATCATCATTAGGAAACATACATGAAGATGGACAACTACTTTTTACCTCACATGGGTCTCGCTGCAACTTTTCCAAGGCCTCGTCCTTTGCTTGTAGCTGTCGTAGCAAACTATGTTTCTCTTCTTTCTCTTCATGTAGATGCATCTTCAATTCAACGTTATCTATTTGAAGATTTTGGTTGTTGTGCTTTAGTTCTTCCAGGGCCTCTTCCGTGGCTCGCAACTAAAGCTGCAACCACTCCTTTTCCTCTGTCCCTTTCTGTAGATCTTCATACATGATTTCCACTCTTTTGGAAATGTTGAGCATGGTCTCGTACATCGCTATTTCATCCTCTGTCGCTACACGATCCATTTTTCACGTTGCAATTCACATCAACGTAAAGACCGCTCTGATACCACTTGATCCAGGTCCGGGTGTGATGAAGGACCCTTCCAAGACCTTTTACTTTCATGATGTGTTAAATTGCATTTTTAAAAGAACATTAATGAATACTTCTACATTTTGTAAAGAAGAGGAACATGTCAATCATCAGCAACATAAAAAACATAAGTTGTTGATAACGAAGTTCGTCCAGGAGGGACTACGTCTCTGGGCCCTAGTGTCAAGATGGTGTAGGCTACTGCATTAAGTGCTATCAATATTGATGATGTACGCAAGAGATGATGTCGCGATCATACAAGGAAAATGCTCTCACGTAGGAGTGGCTCTAAGAGATGTTACACTATAGGAACTCTCAGTCAAAAGACTATGATTAGTATGACACAAAACTCATGCATGATGAGCATCCCGCCAACATGGCATAAAAGGGATCTCAATGCAAAAACATGCATGATGACAACAAGTGTATCCCAACAACATTCAACAAAGGGATCTCAGAACACAATATGACAAATCATGATAGTAAGTACATCAGATAGATGATTCTGCATCACATCAAGAAAGAAAGCATGAGAACATGTAATAAACAAGATCCTACATCAACATCAATCAAGGATCTATGCAGCACAATGCATAAAGAAGAAGTACATGAACACATTATATACCTCACAACCAAGGGCCATCTGAAGAAGTGGATGTCAAACTACTAAAGCTACTCGGACCATCGATCTCACGACATAAATCGCATGATTGCTCACACATGGATGTTGACACCTGCATTCCACTTTGAAAAATGGATGAAGAATAGAATTAGAGAATGAAAAATCTGAAAGCACCATCAGATTTGTGGCGTCGAATAGTGCAAAACCGACTGTCCAAAATCTGAATTCTGAAAAGTTGAGAATCTAGGTTCATCGAATCTTTTAGATTCCCCTAGATTCCTCAAATATCCTGCTCCATGGATGGAATGGAAATCTGCAACTCCAAAGGCGAATCTGATCTTTCCATTGTGATCCCTGCGGAAAATCATGAAAAATGAATATAAACTTGACTATATTCCAACATGGAGAAAAATTACCTCCTCAAGAAAATTTCAAGGCTCATGGTTTCGCTCCTTGTTTTTGCAGCAATCATGGTTGCACCCTCATACTGAAAATGTCCGAAAAATGTAGAACTCTGATGGAGAAATGAAAAACTCCATTGCATTCATGGCGACGAGAGGTGTTGAATCCATATAAAATTTGTCAAATTCTGACAAAGTGAAAATTCAGCCCTCTTGCAAAATTCATGGTTCCACCTGCATAAAAAAATAATTAAAAATTATTTCCTCGAAATGCGTGCCCACTCATGGTTCCTTCATTTTCTTGTGCACTGAAGAAATCCGGTTTATATAAAAAGGGTGAATTAATCAATGTTAACCAGTTAGTGTAGTTGGTTAAGATCTGGTTTAATAGGCAGGAGGTCGAGTGGTCAAACCCTGCCTCCTCCTTTTTTACATAAAATTTTGTTTTTCTATAAAAAAATTCAGGTGGTTGGGCCCACCTTGGGTGGCCCACCCCAGTAACCTCCTCCATTGTTTTGCTTTGTGTTAATGGAGTGTGATGAGGTGTACGTTCTGTATTAAGGTTTTTGGTTATGATTCATGAGGCTGCCCGGTGGGCTGGCCCACATGGCCGGGCGGGTTCAACTCCTGCCAGCCTCACCAATTTTGATATGTATGGCATAGTTGGGGTGGTGGGGTTGGTGGCCCCCACCCCACTTTTTCTTTTATTATTTTTTTTTTCAATAACAAAATAGCCATTTTTACAAAATTTGAAGTTTTAGCCATAGGAGTGATTTTAACGACCCCACAATTTCACTCGAAATCTGGCTGGAGTTGGCAAGAATCCGGTGGCCAAAAATATTCCAAATTGTGGCCTCCTTAAGCCTACCTAATCATAAAAAAGTCAACTAAACTTTGACTGCTTCTAACTTTCGCAAACAGACTCGGTTTGACAAACCATTTGCATCGCAGCGATCAGGACGACAAGGTCTACGATCTAATCCTTGTTCGAAAGAATTATCATCACTTTGATTTTTGAGCTTTCCTGAGTCCTCCTTGTCCTGTGTGTGTCTCTAGAGCCACCTGGATCAATCCTCCCCACTGAGGAGCTTTTGGTTCTCCAAAAGCATGAAAAATAATCTACAAATTCTCTATACCATGTCTACATCATAGGCGTCCTGAAAAGGTCTCACTTCCATTTCTTTCACCTTTGTTCTTCAGAGCCTTAAGCAATGAGACGACACCTGCAACCTATAGTACATTATTTTCAAGTTACATGTCAATCTTAACTGACCAACTAACAACCCAAGCATCCCACACTTGCCACAAGTTTATAACACATATTCGCTGGTCAAGTTTACATCAAGATGGACGCAAGACCTCAGCTATGACAACAAGGCCAACCTATCATTATTCCTTCAACAAGTGATTAAAATGCATCATCACTGCAACACATGATTTAAAAAAATAAGAACAAACACTATTGTTTTGACAAGTGATGGAAACATAACATCACTTTCACTGTTTAACATGTGACACCAAATAAGACCAGACATCATTGTTGTTCAACAAGTGATGGAAAACACATCATCACTTTTACATTTTAAAATGCAAGAAATGATTTACAAAAGCATGACCATGAAATGACAACATTTCTAGAAACCATTTTTCACTTATCAATGTGAATGGGTCTCCTCCTTGTGGCAACTTTTCTTGTCTAACAACTACTTCACCTGGTTCAAGCACCGATGCTTTGTCTTTAAGGTGCTGCTTTGGATGGAGCCTCCAACAAGTGGCTCTTTGATGTCCATTTCTGTCACAATGATTGCAATACATCTTCTTCCTCTAGATTTGTTTAACTTGTTTCTTTACATGCTTTTGAGAGGGTCTTTCATGCCTCATCCTTTTGTGTGCTGCCATTCTTTTCCAACACTTAGAAAATGTATGGTTTTGTAATCCACAAAAGGTACATGTTTTTTGATGCCATGTTCTTCGTTCATCATTAACAACATGATCATAACCAAAATGAACATTTGAATGTTGAGAGTGGTTATACCTTTCCTTGCTGTCTCTGGCATAAGTATGGCGATAAGAGCTTGCCTTGGTTCTTTCCCTGCAATGGAAACTGTGATGGGATGTTGGGGATGTTTTCCCATCATTCTCTTTCCTTGATCATTTCTACGATGTCTCAGACAAATCTGACACCTTCGAGCATTCTCCTTTGGTGTATCTCGAACCTGCAAATTGATATCTCTACACAACCTCCAATGGTTGAGTTATGCATTGGTTATTAACACCAAGTTCTTTTTCCTTCTCGTGTCTCGTCCTGGTAAGGAGCCTCATGTTTGTCACTGTAATTGGGATCTCCAAATCTCCAATAGAAAGCATACTATGTGAAGACGAAACTGAAAGGAAATCAACATCTTTTACCTCCTCTTTTGATTTGGAAAGAACTGATGAGGGTTTCTCATCATCCATTGTTGGTGGTTTGCTAACTGTCGTGGCGCATTCCCCAACTTCCTTTCTGACATACCTAAGTCCTGTTCGACATGGTAATTCCTCTACTTTGATGGGGTTGACAATGCCTTGGGCATTAATGCCCAAGATTTTTCCTTCATACCACATTTTCTTCAACAGTTTGGAGCAAATTCCTGTGGTATGATTTTCAAAAACAACGAAATCATCATCAAGAAACATACATAAAGATGGATAACTACTTTTTACCTCACATGGGTCTTGATGCAGCTATTCCAAGGCCTAGTACTTTGCTTGTAGTTGTCGTAGCAAACTATGTTTGTCCTCTTTCTCTTCATGTAGATGCATCTTCAATTCAGCATTCTCTGTTTGAATATTTTGGTTGTTGTGCTTCAGTTCTTCCAGGGCCTCTTCCATGGCTCACAACTCAAGCTGCAATTGCTCCTTTTCCTCTGTCTCTTCCTGTAGAGTTTCATACATGATTTCCACTCTTCTAGAAATGTTGAGCATGGTCTCGTACATCGCTCTTTCATCCTCTGTCGCTGCACGTTCCATTATTCACGCTGCAATTCAAATCAACGCAAAGACCGCTCTGATACCACTTGATCTAGGTCCAGGTGTGATGAAGGACCCTTCCAAGACCTTTTACTTTCGTGATGTGTTAAATTTCCTTTTTAAAAGAACTTTAATGAATACATTTGCATGCTGTAAAGAAGAGGAACATGTCAATCATCAGCAACATAAAAAACATACGCCATTGATAACGGAGTTTGTCCAAGAGGGACTACGTCTTCGGGCCGCGGTGTCAAGATGGTGTAGGCTGTTGCATTAAGTGTTGTCGATAGTGATGATGTACACAAGAGATGATGTTCCGATCATACAAGGAAAATTCCCTGACGCAGGAGTGGCTCTAAGAGATGTTCCAGTATAGGAACTCTCAGTCAAAAGACTCCTATCAGTATGACACAAAACTCATGCATGATGAGCATCTCGCCAACATGGTATAAAAGAGATCTCAATGCAAAAACATGCATGATGAAACCAAGAGTATCCCAGCAACATACAACAAAGGGATCTCAAAACATAACATGATGAATCATGACAGTGAGTACATCACATAGATGATTCCGCATCACATCAAGCAAGGACTCATGAGAACATGTAATAAACAAGATCCTGCATCAACATCAATCAAGGATCTATGCAGCATACTGCATAAAGAACAAGTACATGAACACATCATATACCTCACAACCAAGGGCCATCTGAAGAAGCGGATGTCAAATTTCTGAAGCCGCTCGGACCGTCGATCTCATGACATCAATCGCATGACTGCTTACCCCTGCATGTTGACACCTGCATTCCACTTTGAAAAATGGATGAAGAATAGAATTAGAGAATGAGAAATCTGAATGAACCATCAGATTTGTGGCGTCAAATAGTGCAATATTGACAGTCCAAAATTTGAATTTTGAAAAGGTGAGAATCTGGGCTCAAGGAATATTTTAGATTCACCCTAGATTCCTCAAAGATTATTCTCCATGGGTGGACTGTAAATCTACATGTCCAAAGGTGAATCTAACCTCACCATTGCAATCCCTATGGAAAACTGTGAAAAACGAGTATAAACTTGACTATATTCTGACATGGAGAAAAATTACCTCCTCGGGAAAATTTCAAGGCTCATGGTTTCACTCCCTATTTTTGCAGCAATCATGGTTCCACCCTCATATTGAAAATGTCTGAAAAATGCAGAACTATGATGGAGAAACGGACATCGCTATTGCGTTCGTGGCGATGAGAGGTGTTAAATCCATATAAAATTTGTCAAATTTTGACAAAGTGAAAATTCAGCGCTCCTGCAAAATTCATGGTTCTACCTATATAAAAAAATAATTAAAATTACCGCCTCAAAATGTGTGCCCAATCCTCATTCCTCCATCTGCCTGTGCACTGAAGAAATTTGGTTTATATAAAAAATTTGGGCGGATTAATCAATGTTAATTGGTTAGTGTAGTTGGTTAAGATCAGGTTTAATAGGGAGGAGGTTGGGCGATCAAACCCCACCTCCTTTTTTACACAAAATTTTGTTTTTTTATTAAAAGCTTCAGGTGGCTGGGACCGCCTTGGGCGGCCCACCCCCATACCCTCCCTCGCTATTTCGCTTTGTGTTAATGGAGTGTGATGAGGTGTACGCTCCATATTAAGGTTTTTGGTTATGATTCATGAGGCTGCCCGGTGGGCCAACCCACGTGGTCGGGCAGGTTCAGCTCCCACCGACCTCACCAATTTTGATACGTATGGCATAGTTGGGGGTGGTGGGGTGGGTGGCCCCCACCTCCCTTTTTATTATTATTTTTTTGTTTTCAATAACAAAATATCCATTTTTACAAAATTCGAATTTTTAGCCGTAGGAGTGATTTTAACGACCCCACAATTTCGCCTGGAATCTGGTCGGAATTCGGTGGTCGGAAAAAGTCCAAAATGTGCCCTCCTTAAGCCTGCCCAATCATCAAAAAGTCAACCCAACTTTTACTGCTTCTAACTTTCACATACAGACTCATTTTTATGAATCGTACGCACTGCCGCAATCAGGAAGACGAGGTCTACGATATAGTCCTTGTTCGAAAGAATTCTGATCACTTTGATTTTTGAGATTTCCTAAGTCCTCCTTGTCCTGTGTGTGTCCTTGGAGCCACCTGGATTCTTTATATAACTTTCCTTACTACAAGACCATGGTCCACATACCATGGATAAAAAAAAACAATGGACTAATACCTGATACCCATTACAAAATAAGGGACTTTGATCGACCCCAAAGCCCCTAAACACTATGCGATGAATACAACTTCACCAACTCCATGTGCTCTACTCCTCAAAATGTGGAGTCTTTGGCCAAAACTTGTACCAAGTTGGGTTGCGTACAACAATCCATCTTCTACTAGCCAAGAGGATTCTCAGATATCTCAGAGCCATAATGGATTATGGACTCTGGTACCCAAGAGTTAAATATTTTTCTCTCTATTTATATTAATGTTGATTAGGTATGTGACTTAGATGATCCAAAGAGCACTAGTGGTGGTGCTTTCTTTCTTAGAGAATGTCTAGTTTCATGGTTGAGCAAGAAGCAAACTTCAATCTCTTTATCTACAACTGAAGTAGAATATATTGTAGTAACTTCTTATTGCACTCAACTATTGTGGATGAGGCATAATTGGAAAAATGTACTAGTGTTTTATGATAAACCTATTCCCATTATTGTGACAATACAAGTGCCATCAAAATGTCAAAGAGTCATGTTTTTCACTCAAAATACAAAGCATATTGCAATCAAGTACCATTTCTTGAGAGAGAAATTTTCCCATTAGATTGTGAATCCGAGTATGTTCATACAAAAAAATAGGTTGCTGATGTTTTCATCAAAATGCTCCCACAAGATCAATTTAATTATTTGAGGCAGAGACTAGGAGTTGTTCCTCTCACATCCCTCCACTAGAACTTCCTTCAAGAGGAAGAAAGACAACTAACAATATTCAACATATCAATATGAAGCTATCAAGTCCATAAGATCAACAAGGTTAGGGAAGATTGTTGATAGAAGAAGTAAAATTTCATGTGGAGTCCATTAGTGTCTTTTCCATTGATGTCAAAGGGGGATAAATCATAGTGATAAAACACAAGAAAGAAGTGTCTCAACCCACAAAAATAAAAAGGAGGGGAAGTATTAAAGAATTCATGGTTCTCAAATAAAAGGTAGAAGAACTTCACAACAATAGTACAACACAAAAGAAGTGCATTTTAGGAGGAAAAACATCCAAAGGAGAGTTATGAGCACAAACATATTTGGTTTGTCTTCATGATGATGTTTTTTTTAATCATGGTGTTGGCATCAATTACAAAGGGGGAGAATGTTAGAAATGTGTTGTTATTGATGGAAAAAACTACAAGGAAAATACCTTCCAGCAAAGGTTATAAAAAAGGTTTTTAGTGTTTTAAAATTGAAAAAAATTGTCAAAAAATCCCTCTGATACAACATCCATTTGTGGCAGCAGATGTTTTAACAGAGCTGATAATGAAACTTCATCACAACTAAAAGAATATGGGAAGTTGAAGGTTTTAGTGGATGTTTTCTTAGTGGTGTGCTTACTGGCAACATTGCATCAGTGTGCTACTAAAAGCACAGGTGCTGTAAATTTAAATAAAATCACTGAGATTGGAAACAAACATTTGGAGCTTCGGTGCATTAAATTTATAAACGAATCAGTGCTTTAATAATAAAAAAGCACTGGCTCATACAATATATGATACCATGCATTTAGGTGTTGAATGCAAACAACACTGTTGCCTGAAAAGTATATGGACTTGGTGCTTATGTATTCCAAAAAATGTCCTTGGAAGTATTTTTGAGGAAGGGCATCGAGATAGGGAAAAACATCTTATAGCCCTAGTGCTTTTATCTTCTCCAATGCACTGGTGCTGATGAGTATTATAAACAACACTGGTGCTTATGTGTTTGAAAAATCCACACTGTTGTACTTTTTACAAAAGGCACTAGGGCAAGTGAAAAAATCTTGTAGTACCAGTGCTTTTACGTAATCTAATGCATCGGTGCATTAAAGGTAACGATGTACCGATGCATTAAAGGAAAACCACACCGATGCGTAAAATGTATATCTTCCTGTTGCGCGTTTATTTTACAAATGCATCGAGATAACATTTTTTATTATTGTAAACATTATTGTTGAAAAACTCGTACTCAGAGCAGTGCACATTAATATACAGTGTCACAGTATCCATTTTCTCTTTTTTAGAAACATCGACCTGTGACAATGCAATTATTGTGATTTTTTAGATTTGTTATTCATTGAAAAATCAACATATATCTTGTAACAATATTCATATAAATTAAATTTTGATTAGTGCATTTGTATATGATGTTTGAATTGATTTGTTATATCATTAGATTTCACATCTC
This sequence comes from Pinus tabuliformis, assembly GCA_031772625.1. Taxonomy (NCBI): domain Eukaryota; kingdom Viridiplantae; phylum Streptophyta; class Pinopsida; order Pinales; family Pinaceae; genus Pinus; species Pinus tabuliformis. The sequence goes on along the minus strand of CM062807.1, from coordinate 192,187,664 downwards.
TTCATTATAATATTTAATCATCCATATATTTAATCAGTGGTGTAACATTTAAAAATGACATTGGACAACACAACATAATAAATTAAAATGTATTTTATTATATATGAATAAGAGACCATTTGTCATACAAAATGGGATAATTAATGGTAACCCCTTGTCTTTGAATTGGGAAATTTTGTCCACTACATTAAATGAAGTGTTTGATTTTCACAGACAATTATTTCAAAAAATATATCAACTTGCAGTGATACCCAAATATATCATCATTCTTTGCTAGAACTATTGTCAATGCTCGAGCTAATTCTGTGACTTAGGTTATTTGGATGAATGTTTTTGGATTAAATCGATTACTTTTGTCTTCTTCAAGTTCCATCTATGAACAGAAAAATAAAGTGTAATGAGTGTATCTACATTGGTGAGAATAATGAAAATTGAAATAAATAATATACATCAATATAAATCGAAAAACAATGTGCCATAGAAAGAAGTGAGCCCTGAATTATACACATTTTTTCAAAACTAAATCTCATGGATTGTTTCAACAACTCTTCTATCAGCATGGTTCCATACTTTGTTTCCTACAAGTTTTATACCCCATAATAAATCATAGATTTAATATAAAGGGTTTTTTTATTATATTAATTATAAACTCAGATAAGTAAACCAAAATAGATACTTACAAATTCCATAATTAAATTTTTATATGCCAACATATACTCACAACCCATATTTAACCCAATGTCAATCAATTATTTTGATGGCTCTTCTTTGTATGTTAGCACCTATTTGAAGAAACTCAAGGATGCTTGCTGTAAAACAACTTAAAATATACAAAAATGAAATCTTAAATTGCTATAGGGAAATATTAACAATTTTTCACAAACTTTGATATCAACCCTTTTCTTCCTTGTAGTCCTAATTTATGTGTTTCTTGAGTTCCATTTTGTTTTATTTTCTGCAAGAAAATACTTGAAAATTAATATTTAATGTTAAATTATTTGTTTATATGTACCTAATAGAAAAAATCAATGATTACATACATTTGAAGCACATTGTCGTTGAGATATCTCCTCCTATGATGCAATTATGTCCATTTCTTTGACCATCTCCTTGCATGCTTTTTTGGGAATTCCTCCTGGCATGTTTCAAATATCAGCTCGTTGATTCTTTTGGATTTTCATAATCTTCCTAAAAAAGTAATAAACTATTTTTATATTGATATATGAAAACTACATATAACAAAATTGATATTAATAAATGAATTATTTGTAGTAATATATACATCTAATTATAGAAAAGCATTTCAATTAAGACTAATACTTTCTGAATGAGTCTTTTTGTTATTGTATGATTTTTCTATTGTAAGTCTGACAGGCCTCATTGACCATTGCTCTGGAAATGATTTGTGTAGTTTAAATATAACTAGGTTCTTAAAATCATTGGATTGATTTCTGTATTGTAAGTGGAAAGTATGTATATAAATTCATTCCACTATATCCCTCTTATTTTTGTAAAAGTCCCCTCCCTTTCATTAACCTACAACACCACTCGAGATGAGCTAAGGACCAATTCATCGTCATTTACATGTTCTATGATTTTTTTTCTTATAACAAAATTATTTTCCTTCATTGTTGGTCCCTATAGAACATTAAACATATGTCAATTAATGGAGTGTTTGAAACATGTTATCTAATAATATTAAGTATATTATTAATGAAAATTCATACAAAAAAAACCCATATTGAATAGTATATTTTTATTCATCTAATTCATCCTTCTGCAATTTTTCTATCAATATTTTACACTCTTCTGCACTGAGATAAGAAAGAACCTTGTCGAGCTTCCTCGTTTTTTGTCTCTACATGAAAAACACTAACGCACACATATTAGTTAAACTTACATATAGTTTGAACATATTAATTTTGTAAAGAATTTACAAAGAACACGCCTTTTCTGTTTTTTTGAACGTGCTATCACTGTGTCGATCAATATTTTTGTTATTTGAAAACTTCTCAGGCATTTTTGTACCAATATTACATGTACCATTCAATACAAAAACTATTAAATATATTTTATCAATAAATCACTTAATTTTAGCCAAAAAGAGGTATGGTAGCCAGTGTGGTTATGTGCATAAACGCATCGGTGTGTTTAATTTAGTAAACACACTAGGGCATTTAATTGTTTATCACTGACAACAAAAAGTATTTCTTTTAAATAACTTTAAATTTTGACGATGTGATATGTAATGATAAAATTACCATCATCACAGTAAAAAATGAAAACATAAAAAATTAAACACAAGTTTTTTGTACTTAATGATGTTATTTGGCAGAGGCACATTGTTCATTGTATTACACAGGGAACATCGATAAATAGAAGTTGTTTTTTAAAAAATCAGACATGGATGATAGGGTTTGGATCTGATTGAATAAGTGATTCCCCTTATTTACATGTCAAATGCCTTATATATAGTAGCACAAACCCATTAAATCTAAAATTCCTAAAATGAAAAGCCATAATTATGAAGTGGTAGAGTGAGTTAAGCCCTAAGGTGACATTTTGCAGTCACATAAGCAAGAAGTAACAAGGGTTTAAGGTAAGTGTTGATTAATTTTTATTTTTTTTTCTTTTCTGAATTTTAATTAAATCTAAATAGGAACAAAGATTTAATTTTTTATTACTAAAATCAATAGTAGAAGTTTTACTATGTAGGGTTTTCATTTTTCTCTGAATTTTAATTAAATCTAAAAGAAATTGTAAAAAAGATATTATTGAAATCAACAGTCATTTTTTTTTTACTATGCAGGGTTTTGAGTGAATTATCATACCATTCAAATTCCAATCTTTTGAATAGTTTTGTTGTTTCAAAGTATTCTTCTGCTCCACAATGCTCCCAATATGTCTCTCTTGAAAATCTCTCCCTTGAATTTTTTAGAAAAATAATGAAATAGTGAATAACTTCTTACTATTTATAAGACTTTATGAAACTAGATTTCAAAAAATAAATTACTGCTCATTTTTCTATTTGAAAAAAATAAAATAAATTTTTTTCTCCTTGATTTTTTCAAACATCAGTGCATTTCATTGTAAAAAGCACTAGTGTGTTTAATAGTAACACACAGTGATTAAGATAACTTGTCAGTGCGCTAAATTTTTTTAATGCACCGATATGGTAGAATTCCTTTTTTATTTTCAAAATCTCAGAAGCTGGTGCATTTATTATTTTAACGCATCGATGTAGTTAGTTTTAGAAGAGCACTGATATGATTTAAAAGTAATCTGAATTTTTATTTTCACATAAAATAGCATATTCATCTCAAATTTGTAGAAATTCTCACTGTAGATCACCTAATAATGCAATGTAACTAAAGAAAAATACGTGATCTACTTCTACTATCAAACTTGCGAAAGATTAATCGATTTTGAGCAAGATCAAATAGAACACATATAACAGAGAAGAAGAAATCATACACCTGAAACATAGAAGAATACTCTGGGGAAAGCCTCAACTAAAAAACCCCGCTATCTATATTATCATACAAGGGGAAATATCTCTGGATTACACAAAGCTTTAGCTCACAAGCTTCCAGCTCTCAGTACAGTCCCTCACTATTGCTCATAGATAGAATAGACAACACATATGCCTTCCTTCAGTCCTCCAAGCCTCCTATTTCCTTGCGCAGTTTCTCCTAGGTCCTCAAGCTACCACCTGTGTGTAAATCACCTCACACACTGCTCGAACCTCTAAAATAACTATGCAATCCTGAAGGAGATAATTCCTTCTACATGGATGAGTTTGCGCAATCCTGAAGGAGATAATTCCTTATACATGGATGAGTTTCCTTTATAGGAAAACTCCTCCAACTCATAGTACATTGTTCCTTCCTTTAATCTCAATTGGGTCTTTCTCTGAACTAACATGCATGAGTTATTTATGAGAGAATATTTAGTTATCTGGAGAACACTAGTTGCATGCATGTATGCATTAACTGACTGAACTCACAATTAGTTCCTCCAAATGTTTGGAACTAATTTAATTGGACTTAACTCAGTTAACTGAGCTAACTAATTACAACTCAAATACAAATCATCCTTATCTCCTTAATTAAGGGATAACTTCCTCAATCAAAGGGATAACAGTTGCATGTCTTCACATAGACTTCATGTTTGATTTTCTCCAGCAAATTAGCTCAAGATGAATTAATTAATTATTTTTCAAACAACTGTTGAGACCAAATTCAAATTTTGATTCTCAATTTTAATTCAGAGACTAATTAAAATTGGAATCTATCCCGAAATGCTATTTATATCAATGCTATTTTTAGCATTTCTATTTTTTGTTATTTCCAACAAAGTTGGAGTATATCCTGAAATGCTATTTATAGCAATGTTATTTTTAGCATTTCTTGTTGCTATTTTCAACACTCCCTCTCAACAAGAAAGGCATTCAACTCGAACCCAATCCTGAACCTTTGGAATGTTCTGCATGCAACACTTCTCACTAGTGTTGTTGCTCCAACAACCCTGAAACAAGAAATATCCAACCTGAATTAGAATGATGCCTCTGTCATCAAAGTCTCTAACTGTTATTGCCTCTATCAACTGAAAACTCTACACCTCTATGCCTTTCAATATCTGACTTCTCTAACCTCTGTCAGTTTGATCTTTGACTGCATCAATCACACTGATTCCTCCTATTGCATCTGTGTTGTTGCTGGTCCTATCTCCTAGCACTGCATCCGCACTACATCTCCTCTCATCATGTTGCATCATGCTACCCATTGTTGCACTACAACTTAGTTACTGAGAAGTAAGTAACTGATCTCCCAATTTACCTCCCTATTGGGCTAGAAACACCCTTTGATGCTAAAGCTTCCTCTGTTTCTCCATCTGCATCTATCTCTACCCACTCAGCCAGTCCTGCTACTCCTTGTCAGGGCTCCCGTAGCAACGTATAATCAAAGAGGTTGGGTACCTCAAGGATTCTGCCCCTATTTCAGCCTTCTTGGGACTATCACTTCACATCGCCCCACCTCACACCTGGAGGTATGGCTGCATGTGATCCCTCTGCCCACTTGGCTTGAAATTCCCCCCTACTAGAGGTCTCTGCATGAGTGGATGCCTCCATTCGGTCTCCTCTCAGCTTCTCCAATTGTGGCTACTCCACAACCTCTTGAAGCTGCTTCACCAATTGTGGCTCCTCCACAATTGTCTGAGACTTCTTCTAGCACTGCATGTTGAGAGGTAATTTACTCTCCCTCTCAACCACCAAGTATCTAACCTTTTCCTTGCTCCTCAAGGCTTTGCATGCATCTTGTACCTCAAGTGCATACAAGTTCTTGGCTAGCACACCAATCTATTTCATCTTTCCCACTGTCACAAAATTTTCTAGAAAAAGAGCCGAATTTAAATCAGCGATATCTCCCTCATCCGAACTCCGATTTAGCCAATTTATTTTTTGAATTTGGGTATTTTTCCACAAGGAATCCAGATCTTCTATTCTTTTCTGAAAATTTTGCACAAAAATTTTTGTGTCTACTCTGAAAACTCGCAGCCCAATTTTTTTTTTTTTTTTTTTTTACTTTGAATTCTCTTCTTCATATACTATTCACTGCTTTGATTACCTTTGCTCCAATACCATGTAGAAATTTCACCGTAGATCAACCTGGCTCTGATACCATGTAGAAATTTCATCGTAGATCAACCTAGCTCTGATACCATGTAGAAATTCTCATTGTAGATCATCTGATAATGCAATGTAACTAAAGCAAAATACTTGATCTACTTCTATTATCAAACTTGCGGAAGCTTAATCGATTTTGAGCAAGATCAAACAAAACACATATAATAGAGAAGAAGAAATCATACACATGAAACACAGAAAAATACTTTGGGGAAAACCTCAACTAAAAAACCCTGCTATCGGTATTATCATACAAGTGAAAATATCTTCGGATTACACAAAGCTTTAGCTCACAAGCTATCCAACTCTCAGTACAATCCCTCACTATTGCTCATAGACAGAATAGACAACACATATGCCTTCCTTCAATCCTCCAAGCCTCCTATTTCCTTGTGTAGTTTCTCCTGGGTCCTCAAGCTGCCACCTGTGTGTAAATCACCTCACACACTACTCTGACCTCTAAAATAACTGCACAATATTGAAGGAAATAATTCCTTCTTCATGGATGAGTTTCCTTTATAGGAAAATTCCTCTAACTGATAGTACAATGTTCCTTCCTTTAATCTCAACTAGATCTTTCTCTAAACTGACATGCATGAGTTATTTATGAGAGAATATTCAGTTATCTGGAGAACACTAGTTGCATGCATGCATGCATTAACTAACTGAACTCACAATTAGTTCCTCCAACTGTTTGGAACTAATTTAACTGGACTTAACTCAGTTAACTGAGCTAGCTAATTACAACTCAAATAAAACTCATCCTTATTTCCTTAATTAAGGGATAACTTCCTCAATCAAAGGGATAACTGTTGCATGTCTTCACATAGACTTCATGTTTGATTTTCTCCAACTAATTAGCTCAAGATGAATTAATTAATTATTTTTCAAACAGTTGCTAAGACCAAATTCGAATTTTAATTCTCAATTTTAATTCAGGGACTAATTAAAATTGGAATCTATCCCGAAATTCTATTTATAGCAATGCTATTTTTAGCATTTCTATTTTTTTCTATTTCCAACAGAGTTGGAGTATATCCTGAAATGCTATTTATAGCAATGTTATTTTTAGCATTTCTTGTTGTTATTTTCAACAAAATTATCCTTTAGGATGCATCCACATGAGTTACACTAGTTTATAGTATACATTTTCCACTTAAAGTCACTTTTATTCTTGCAAAATGGTTGAAAACTATATTGAAATTCATATTGTGGTTATATGGTTCTCAAAATTAATTTTAGGTATCTACACAAAAATTTATTGCTGATTTTCTCACATGTAGGGAGAAAATCTCACAATATCAAATAGCCAATTCTTCAAATTCCAGCTCGTTCCATATTGCTCAAAGTTATTTGTAGAGTTCTCCCTTTCCATCTCCAGTAAGTTCAAATTTTATTTATATTTTAATTATCTAATTGATTTTTTTTTATCCATGTCAATTTGAATAAAAATGTATCCAAATTTGTAAGATCCTGATTCAAAATCAAGTTTAGATGATGAAAATATTCCACTAGTTCAAAAACGTCGAGAGCTCTTATCAGGAGCAGCATACCTCAAGTAGTTGGTAAATGAAAATGGATAACCAATTTACCCCGTGAATTTTAATGTGTCATCTTCCAACCACAAGCCTAGGTCGACAATGGTAATAATTGTTTGGTATAATATAATTTCAACAAACCAATTGCATTTTTCTTACTAATACCATTGATGTACTAATGTTCAATATTTTTTACAATTAGGATTCTAGTGATAACGAGTGATAACTACCATTCTGGTGCAACCCACTATAATGTCAAATCGAGATAAGGATGCATTAAGATACAAACTTGGAGAGGAAGCATACCAAGAATGGTTGAATCAAACACCTATTCAATTCCCAGTATGTCGATATTCACCAATTAGGAATGACTATAGCAATAGTAGTTCTTCATCACAAGTTGGCAATGGAGGCAATCAAATAAAGGTTGGTAGGGATGATTACTTATGGGATATGACTTCCATGGAGAAAATTTTGTTAGATGCATTCTAGAATGATGAGCTAGGGGATGATGCTTATATCATTAGTACCTTTTTCAAAAGCCTGAAATATGCTTCCCCTCTCTTTGGACCTGGTGACCAGTTAAATTATACGCAGTTGGGGACAATGATGTTACTGTACAACTTGAAGTAAATTTTGGCATGTTGAATGCATGTTTATCGCCAATATTGAGGTAATTGACCATGATCAAGTCCCTTATATTTTGAGAAATCGTGTCACACAATCAACATTAAAAATGCTCGATTTTATAAATGTTAAATATTGACATTTACATTTATATTTCCCACCAACTGCAGGTTATTCAAAGATAAGGTTATTCCAACTGATAATGTCTTGCCCAATAGCTGTGAAGCGGAAAAGTAGTTGCTGAAAATGTTGGAGATTGAGTACATATCATATCATGCATGTCCGAATAATTATATTCTATATAGAGGAGAATATGAAAACACAAATAAATGTCTAAAATGTGGGCATGATAGGTACCATAAAAAAGGGGGTAAATAACATGGTCCTCCTCATAAGGTACTAAGTCACATGCCTATAATCCCAAGGATTCAAAGGCTCTTTTGTTGAAAATAATTAGCTATGTTGCACGGATGACATGCCTCACACAGAAGTGAGTTGGGAGTTATGTGAATGCCAACAGATTCAATAGCCATGAAGCATATACATGAAACTTGTCCCAAAAAAATTCAAGGATGAAGTAGGAAGTCTACAACTCAACATAGCCATGGATGGAGTTAACCCATATTCCACCCAAAACACCAACTATTATGTTTTCCCTGTAGTAGTGATCAATAACAATACCCCCCCCATGGTTTTCCATGAAGAATGAACATCTTATGTTGGCTCTCATAGTCCCTCGTAGATGAAAAATGACAATATGGATTTCTACTTACAACCATTAGTAGATGAATTGAAGGAATTATGGGAAGGGATACATGTATATGATGTATCAAGACCCATCACAACGGAGAGGATTTTTATGTTGTATGGATTACTTGCTTACACCAAACATGATTATCCATGCTTAGGAGTTTGCTTTGTTAAATTACATTTTTATTGATTTTTTTTATATATGTAACAATATTGTTTAGAATATTAATTTAATTCACTGCAATTGTTATGATCTTCATAATCGTTAATTTTCCCTGCATACAATAGTTTTGCAGGTCTTGTAACAAAAGGGTATCATAGATGTAAATGTTTTGGACCTTCTTTGAAGGCTAGGTGGTCCAACCACCTATGAAATCCAATGTATGACTGCTCCAAGGTATTCCTCCTAGAAGAATTCCATTACAAAAGAGAAACGTCCACTTTCAATGGTAAACCAGATAGGACCCAAATGATTGCAATATTGAAAGAAACTAAATGGCTAAGAGCATATGAGAGGGAGAAGGAGAAGGATATTACAAAAATGTTTGATTCAAATGGGGAGCCTATGTTCAATGATCCAGAATTCTTCGAGACCTATGTTGATAAATTTCCCATTGGGATGAAAAAGAAATATGTCTTTTATGAGCTCCCATATTGGGAGAATCTTAAGATTTCCCACTTAGCAGTACCATGAATATATTTAAAAATGTTTCATCTTCTTTATGGAGGCACATATCATTGAAAGAAAATGACACATTGGTTGTTCAGAGAGATCTTATTTCTTCAAAAACTAAAAAGAAACAATGTCCAAGAAAAGAAAGTAGAGGAGAGCCTAGTCCCTCTTGTTCTTTCAAAGAAGGTGATGTCCCATGAAGTTTAAAGAAAGATGGTCTTTTTTTGGAAAAGGAAGCTATAATGGGTGTGAGGGTTCCTTATTTATATGAGTATTCACTACAATGCTACTTCAATATGGAATACCATTTGTCAAGGTTGAAATCACATGACCATTTGAACCTTATAAGATTACGTATGTCAAAAAATTGATTTTATTGTTTGTTATTATTTTTATTTCATGGGATAAAATATAATTAATTTTTATATGTGTTTACTTTGCAGTGTCATTATCCTTTTCTCGTGTGTGGGTGTGTGTGTTATCGGGAAAACTAGTGTCCATTTAGAGTTGCTAGTCCCACTAAGATGGGTAGCTATCTTAGAAACAAACAAACCAAAGTTACTTGAATTTTCATTTATGAGAGATAGATTGGAGAGAAGCAGAGAGCACCAACCTCAGTCTTTCGCTAGTGTCCTTTCTTGTTTCCTCTCTCCCTTGATAAAACTTTCACCACTCCTTCCTCACTTGTCTCGCTTCAAAGAACACCTGTAGAGTTAAAGAAACAAACTACCATCAAAGCATAGAGATCTATAACCATAGACAATGTAGGATCATATGTATATTAACCATACAAATGCATATATAAATACAAGATTCAGAGATATACAAGTATATGGAGGAAAACTCAAATAGCTTTATTGATAGAAGTAGTAGAAGAGAGGATTACAACCAAGTTGTCTGATCCAGCATCATCCTCCCAGCATGAAAGCCCTCTTCACCTCATAAAAAGCAGGATCACCCAACAATACAATTTCTCAAAGAGAAACCAACATCACTTCCTTACAAATTACAAAATTCTAGCCTCTGGATCTCTAGGATGAGGGATCCATATATAGATGTTTGCAGGAGAGTGAGTCAGCTTTTGGGATTTCTATTAGTGTCATTTCATTGATAGTTCTTGGTTCCACTTGGAGATTTCATGATCTCTTACTCATCCCTGGGCGAATTCAGAGTGGCAAGTGTCATATGAGTAGTTTCTAGAAGATTCTCTAGGTTTCCACCCAGAAAACTGCCTCTGCCATTTGTCTGCTCTCACTCATCACACCCTACAGAAGGGCTTTTCAGTATGCATCACACCCTCTGTGTGTATTAGGTGAGATGCATCGCACCCTCAGCATGGAGCAATCTGTATGGTCCAGTTTTGACCTGTTCTGAGCAATTTTTCAGGGAGAACTTCTGAGAAATGATGTAATCAGTTGACCTTGATCTTTTAGGATATGAAACAACACTTTTAGGGGTTTAAGAGCCCTTGTTTTATTGACATATGTGATTGGGTTTGCAGTGCCCAAATATGTCTATAACAGTTGCCCCCTAAAGCATGAGGTCGTAAATATTTTGATGTCGGGTGAATTGCTTTATCATGAGGATCTGAGGTTTTTCGAATTGGAAGGTGACCCGTAATAAGATACAATACAATACATTATCTTCATAATATTTGCATGATCTAGCTAATGCGGGCATTCCCATACTTAGTTTTGTAAATTCATTTTCATGTATACAAAACAGACAATCGTCTGTGTGGCAGACTGATGATTCTGGTAGATCCATCATCTCTTAGCTTGGATGATTATCTTTGCAGCTATGATGTACATTTGATGTCTTTATTTTCCTAAATATATCGCAGCCCGGATGGATGAAACTAGATCCGGGGTCTTCAAACTCATTCAATCTTCAACCGAAGTACGAGTCGATCCATGTGAAAAGATTTTTTGATGTTGAACATGGAAAGACATCACCTGATTACCAGCTAATGATGTAAGATGTTAACAGGTGTGAGAGGAATCACCAATAATGATGATGACCCTTAAGGTACTGCAGTACAATTCACGTGGTGTGAATATATGATTCGATGTCGAAAACCACACAAAATCTTTCGGTCGAAGGCTATTGATGTAAACATGTCACCGGAAGTGAGAAACTTGCCATTGAGGCATGCAAGCTTCAAAGTACTGAAAGGGTTGTTCCTCAGTCAACTTCTTAGATAATGAGCTGATGTCGACAAGAAGTGACCCACCGTAGGAGGGCATTAATGAATCCCACATCTACGACATGCAATGGAGCAAATGATTTTGTGGAGGTGAAAATGATTTGATGATACAAGGTTCAAGGTGGCGGTCATGAAAGAATGGAGTGTTAAGGTATTGTAGCAGATGAGATGTTAGCTAGGTTGGTGAATTCTTTGAGTGACTTCTTTTGAAAATATTGGTGACACTAGAATGAATTGGTAGTGTTAACCCCAAAATGGATGGTATAGAGAACCAATGGTGATATGACCAGTGAACGGAATAACCCAACCCGACTTAATCATGGTGATGGAGGGAAAGTGTCATGTTCAAGAGTGACCTACTACCAATGAAATTATTCAAGATTTCTCCCTTTTTCCCTAGTCATCACTGACCAGTACCTCTTTATTTTTGTCAAGCTTGAGGAGGATAACATATGATTGTTCTATAATTTGCCCTTCGGGCAAACCTGTTACTATGTTTTAGCGATCCTAGTGACAATGAAACTCATTCTTGTCTACATGAACAAGTTTTTCACTATTGCTTTAATGAGTTTAACAACAAAGATAACTCGGTCCTTTTCAATTTTAGAGAGTCTGAAAAGAGATGGAAAGGAAACTCCAATAGTCCTTTTTCGTAATATAATCCCTTAAGTCCGAAAAAGTATAAAATAATATGAAAGGGATGAATTTTCGATAGTTTTAACGAGCCGAACAAGACAAACGCTCGATATTTTTGTGTAATGATCCCTCAGGTCCAAAAAGATTAAAATATAGAGGAGGGATGGCACTTCCAATCACTTTAACAAGCTAGAGAGGCCAATTGCTCAGCAATATTTTCATATTTTACGAGTCTAAAAAGAGCTTAAAGGAGACTCGTTTTTGAGGAATGAGTGATGTTTTTGGATAGCAACTGGTTCCAGGTAAGGTTTGGAACTTTTCAATCACGGCAGTGTAAAGAAGGTGGCTAATAGAATCACTCGTTGCAGCGCTCCTCAAAAGGGTAAACAATCAAATGGTGGCGTATGATCGGCTAAAAAAGAATGGAGGTGATGGTAAGAACATGACCAAGGTTCAAAAGCTGATAGCTATGCAATCGCAAAGGTTATTTACCAAAGGTGGGTTCATTTTTTAATGAGCTTGAACTTTGGGGGAACATATGCTCATTGCTAGGTTTATTCTTTAACGAGCTTGAACTTCGCGTAAACCTGCTCGTGCCAGTCATATAATAAGGATGTCTATCATCAGTAGGTTCATTTTTTAGGGAGCTTTCCCCATGCGCAACTTTGCTTCGGAGCCTTTTGTATGCAAGCTAGGAATGACCAACTACTATCCTAGGGGTTAAAGAACTATTGAGGTTAGGTAGGATAGTTTCTCGGTGGGAAACAATCTCCTTTACTTTGTCGGTGCCATTTGGCCCTTGCAAAGGTGAATGGTTGATCAGACCAATCACCTAACTTAAGCAATTTAAGTTAGTAAAAACTACGGGGTTAGAGTTATGCTGGTCAATTTTCACTTGCGTAAAAAAGGTTTGCATGCCCCCAAGTATAAAGAAGAGTAAAGTTTCCAGGTTACCATATGGAAGTTCTTACATTAGCAAGATTGTTCCCTCCGCGTAGCAAACAAAACACTTCCTTAGCTTTGTCCATCGAAATGGACAAAGGTGAATGTTGTCAGTTCCAATCACATAACCTTTGACGAGGAAATGATATTTCCAGACTGATCCCATTTTCCTAAATGGACAGGTGTGTCAGATTGGTCATTTATCTATGAGGAAACACATCTTATACCCGAGGTTTTCCTGCTGAAGCAGACCAGGGCACATGCCCCCTGGGTTTTAGTCACATTCACTGAATCACTCGCACTCATCAGGTGTATGGACTGGAGGTTGATGAGACATTACTTGTGAAAAAAGACCATTTAGGGATGGCATTTGACTAGTAGCTATGTTTGAACTAGGGAATGAAAGCTGGTCTACGAGTTGGACCATTCTTCCTTCATACGGAAAACACATCACTCAAAAGAGTGAGGAAACAATAGCTCCCATGCTGTAAATGTAGTCACGCCTAGGGAGTAGATTATAATCTAGAGGCCCTTGGACTACCATCACATTTAGATGAATGGTTTTCCTTCTCAAAGTTATAGGAAAATTTGGAAGGATCCCTAATGGTCGACTAGTTCCTTTTTTGAAGCCTGACAGATTTTGAATCTCAGGTAGAAGCGATGGTAAGCCAAGCGCTTTCCAAGCAGTTGAGGAAAGGATACTCACAAAAGCCCCTTCATCTATGATAGTACCAGCCATGATCATTCTGTAAGCTTGTACTATGATTCAAAATGGTACATTAGATGGTAGACGGGGTCTCCCTAGTAGATTCCAATCGAAGGAAATGACTAGATTGCTTGGAGGAGGGACCAAGTAAACGGCCAGATGAATCTCTGACGAACTTCCATCCTACGGTAAAGGAACGGGTAGATTTCCCCCATGTTCATCAGATTCTGTGTTAACAAAAAGAATTTGAACGGTTTCGTTCTCATCCTCTTTAGTGACTGTATCATCTGAAGGTGGACTTTTTGAAGATATGACTGGGTCGACTGCCGTCTCGACCTATTGACTTTGGTACAGTGTAGACTCAGAGGGTTTATCTTCAACGAAAGATGCTTCGACCAACAACAGAGGTGTGTCAGGCAGATTTTCAACTAGCGATGGACTTGGCAAGAGTTTCTTGTATCCAGGGGGAAGTCTCTGCGGTGAAGCAGGACGGTTATCCAAGACTCTTTTAGCTTCGTCCAGGAAAGGAAAACGGTGGAGGGCATGATCGCCTTCACACAATCTACAAGGAAATTTAGATCTTCCTTTCTTTCCATTAACTTCGTTTTCATTAGTTGATGGTGTGCTCTCAACATGATCGTCAGAGGTTGAAGACACCGGATTGTGCAAATGGGGAGACCAGTCCCTTAAGATCCATGGGATGCAGGGACAATCTTGATGATAGTGGTCTCCTTTGCAAATGACACATGGAGATTTAGGTTTGGACAGTGTAGTGTGTGGATTTTCACCAGACGATGCATGGTTGCCCCCTTTCACTGTTGGCTTCTTCTTCTTCTTCTCCTTCCCTTTCTTCTTCTTTTCAGTTACTTGGTTTTTAGCATTACTAGCTTCACCAAGTGAAGAGGAAGAAGGAGAGGGAGAAACAAATGAAGTAGAAGGTGGGGGGGCGACTTCAGTATCATCTGGTTGCTAATTTGATTTTTGAGGAGTTACGGTGTTTTGATTGACAGAGGTCGAGAAAAGCCATACTGGCAAGCCAATTGTGAGTCCTGGAAGGGACAATGTTGCCATGTGTGGAGCACCAACATCTCCCCAAGAAGAGAAAGGACTAGGATTTCCACCAAGGGGAAATCCTTGATTGATGGACTCCATTTTCTCAACCTAAGACCAATGAGGGAAAAATAATGTTATTTCCATTAAAATAAATTTTATGACACTTTGACACAACTTGCTTTTTCAATTTTTAAGAGTCCAGAAAAAGCTAAAGATGACTCTAGTTGCCTTCGATTTTTAATGAGCATGAAGTGACAAGTGCTTAGATGGACCTTTTGTTTTAAGGAGTCTGAAAAGGAATGAAAGTGACTACTCTGGAAATCTAGATAGAGGGATTACCAAACCAATCACAAAACTACAGAATACTTTTTAAGGTATGACAATCAATCTTCCCGAATGTTGTGTTCAGTGCATTGGGATCGATAGGGCGACAAACACGACTTCCTAAGGATAAAGGATATTGTTATCAGGAAAACTAGTGTCCATTCAGAGCTGCTAGTCCCACTAAGATGGGTAGCTATCTTAGAAACAAACAAACTAAAGTTACTTGTGTTTTCTTTTATGAGAGATAGATGAGAGATAAGCAAAGAGTACCAACCTCAGTCTTTCGCTAGTCTCCTTGCTTGTTTCCTCCCCCCTTTGATAGAAATTTCGACACTCCTTTCTCATTTGTCCCACTTCAAAGAACACCTGTAGAGTCAAAGCAACAAAATACCATTAAAGCATAGAGATCTATAACCATAAACAATGTAGGATCAGATGTACATTAACCATATAAATGCATATACAAATACAAGATTCAGAGATATACAAACATATGGAGGAAAACTCAAATAGCTTTATTGATAGAAGTAGTAGAATAGAGGATTACAACCAAGCTATTTGATCCAGCATCATCCTCCCAACATGAAAGCCCTCTTCACCTCATACAAAGCCAGATCACCTAACAATGTCTTCAAAGAGAAACCAACAACACTTCCTTGCAAATTACAAAATTCTAGCCTCTGAATCTCTAGGATGAGGGATCCATATATAGATGTTTGTAGGAGAGTGAGTCAGCTTCTAGGATTTTGATTAGTGTCATTTCACTGATAGTTCTTGGTTCCACTTGGAGATTTCATGATCTCTTACTCATCCCTAGGCGAATTCAGAGAGGCAAGTGTCATATGAGTAGTTTCTAGAAGATTCTTTGAGTTTCCACCTAGCAAACTGCTTCTGCCATTTGTCTACTCTCACTCATCGCACCCTAAAGAAGGGATTTTCAGTATGCATTGCACCCCCCATGTGAAATAGGTGAGATGCATCTCACCCTGAGCATGGAGCAGTCTGTATGGTCCAGTTTTGACCAGTTCTGAGCAGTTTTTCAAGGAGAACTTCTGGGAAATGATGTAATTAGCTGACCTTGTTCCTTTAGTGTATGAAACAACACTTTTAGTGGTTTAGAAGCCCTTGGTTTATGGACATATGTGATTGGGGTTGTAGTGCCCAAATATGTCTATAACAGTTTCCCATTAAAGCATGAGGTCGTAAATCTTCTGATGTCGGGTGAAATGCTTTATAATGAGGATCTGAGGTTTTTCAAACTGGAAGGTAACATGTAATAAGATACAATACAATACATTATATTCATAATATTTTCATGATCTAGCTGAGACGTGCATTCCCATGCTCAGCTTTATAAATTAATTTTCATGTACATAAGACAGACAATCGTTTGTGTGGTAGACTGATGATTCTGGTAGAGCCATCATCCGTTAGTTTGGATGATTATCTACGCAACTGTGATGTACTTTTGATGTCTTTATTTTCCTGAATATATCATAGCCCGAATGGATGAAACTAGATCTGAGGTCTTCAAACTCGTTTAATCTTTGCCCGAAGTACAAGTCGATCCATGTGAAAAGATGTTCTGATGTCGAACATGGAAAGACATCGCCTGATTACCAGCCAATGATGTAATCTGTTAACAAGCGCGAGAGGAATCACCAATATTGATGATGACCCTCAAGGTATTGCAGTACAATTCACGTGGTGTGAATACATGAGTTGATGTCGAACATCATGCAAAATCTTTCGGTCGAAGGCCATTGATGTAAACCTATTGCCAGAAGTGAGAAACTTGCCATTGAGGCATGCAAGCTTTAATGTACTGAAAAGGATTGTTCCTAAGTCAACTTCTTGGATAATGAGCTGATGTCGACAAGAAGTGACCCGTCATAGGAGGGCCTTAATGAATCCCACATCTATGACACGGAATGGAGTAAATGATTTTGTGGAGGTGAACACAATCTGATGATACAAGGTTCAGGGTGGCGGTCATGAAAAATGGAGTGAAGGTATTGCAGCAGATGAAGCATTAGCTAGGTTGGTGAATTCTCTAAGTGACTTCTCTTAAACATATCAGCAAAACTAAAATGGATTGGTAGCGTTAACCCCAAAATGGATGGTACAACGGACCAATGGTGATATGACTGGTGAACGGAATAACCCAACCCGACTCAATCATGGTGATAGAGTGAAAGTGTCATGTTCAAGAGTGACCTGCTACCAATGAAGTTATTCAAGTTTTCTTCCCTTTTTCCCCAGTCATTGTTGACCAGTACCTCTTTATTTTTTTCAAGCTTGAGGAGGATAACATATGCTTGTTCTATAATTTTCCCTTCAGGCAAACCTGTCGCTATGTTTTGACGAGCCTAGCGACAGTGAAACTCACTCTTGCCTGCATGGGCAAGTTTGTCGCTATTGTTTTAATGAGTTTAACGACAAATATAACTTGGTCCTTTTCAATTTTAGAGAGTCTAAAAGGAGACGTAAAGGCAACTCCAATAGTCCTTTTTCTTAATATAATCCCTTAAGTCCAAAAAATTATAAAATAATACGAAAGGGATGACTTTTCGATAGTTTTAACGAGCCCAACAAGACAAGCGCTCGATCTTTTTGTGTAATGATCCCTTAGGTCCAAAAAGATTAAAATCTAGAGGAGGGATGGAACTTCCGATCACTTTAACAAGCTGGAGAGGCCAATTGCTTGGCAATCTTTTCATATTTTATGAGTCAGATGAAAAGAGCTTAAAGGAGACTCGTTTTTTGAGGAACGAGTGATGTTTTTGGATAGCAATTGGTTCCAGGTAAGGTTGGAACTTTTTCAATCACGGCAGTGTAAAGAAGGTGGCTAATGGAATCACTCATCGCAAGTGTTCCTCAAAAGGGTAAACAATCAAATGGAGGCGTATGATCGGCTAAAATAGAGTGGAGGTGATGGTAAGAACACGACCAAGGTTCAAAAGCTGATAATTATGCGATCGTAATGGTTATTTACCGAAGGTGGGTTCATTTTTTAATGATCTTGAAATCTGGGGGAACATTTGCTCATTGCTAGGTTTATTTTTTAACGAGCTTGAACTTCACGTAAAATTGCTCATTTTTTCTTTTATGTAAGCTAGGAATGACCAAACTATAAAGCTAAAAAGCTAAAAACTCTAAAAATATAAAAAGTGAAATTGGTCGTTTTTGCTTGTATAAAAAGGTTTGCATGCCCCCAGCATAAAAAAAAGTCTTCAGTAACCATATGGAAACTTACTATGGTTAAGCAGGATGATTTTCTGTCAATACTTAGACAAAACACTTCCTGCACTTTGTCCGCCAAATAGACAAAGGTGAAAGGTCACTTGGACCGATCACATAACTTACAGGGAAACTTATCTCTACAACTAGGTTTGTCTGCAAAATAGACAAGGGTGCATGCCCCCTAAAGCTTCGTTACATTGACCAGACCACTCACGGTAATTAGGTGAATGGAATGAAGGTTCCTTTACGAGATCAAGAGAAAGACTCGACTTGGAACTTTTCCAGCCTTGTTTCATTTTTTAACGAGCTTGACACAAGACAAGGAATTCTGCTCAGATCCTTGGTTTCATTTTTTAACGAGGTTGACTCCAGTCAACAAAATATCCTCTGGCGACCTTTGATCACAACTCATATGGGGTCATGAAGGAAAGATCTGGTTCCGATGACCCCAGTACATAATGTACAACACCACTGAATTGATCGTTAGATGATGTAGGTATGGTAGGGCTTGGGGGCAATACCTTGCGATGATCCACACTATCAAAATGGTCATAGTTCTTCTTAATCTTTGATGATGTAGAAGATATCATATGACAGGTTTACATTGTGACCACTTCCGCTAGATTCTTTGGAGGTGAGAGGGTAAAAGTACCCATTAAGGAAGGGTATTTTAGGAGACCTACTCTGATATTTTGAAGTGATTGAGAGCTTCCATGGATCAAAGGAATGCTTCCGGTAACTTGAGAACTGTTGGGGAGGAAGTTGAGTTGGTCAATGATTATGATTCCACCTTGAAAGGGGAATGCAATCTTTCTAAAATATGTTGACACAACAGTAGCCATAGCATAAATCTAGGGCTTGCCCAGTAGGATGTTGTAGTCAAGGTTTCCATCAATGACCTCGACTTCAATTTCTACTGTCTTGCCCCCCAATTCGACTTGCAATTTACTTAATATTCCATACGACGTGTATGTTCTTCCATCAAACGTTTTTAATGTCGTTGATGATCGTGACAAGGGTGGAGAGCCTAAAGTTTTCGAGCAACTCATTGACATAATACAGGTAGATGCCCCCTCATCAATGATTGTTCGATGAACAGTTTTGTTGAGGGCTTTTACCTATATGAGGAAAGGGAGCTAGGTTGGTAACTGAGGTCCATATCATTTATGATTAAAGGCCACTAGATTGGAATATGTTGAATCAATCCCACCTATCGCTGATAACAAAGCCTATTTTTGGGAGGGGCAATTCCGAGTACTTCAAGTGTCGACATAGCGGATGGTGATTGGGCCAGATCCTCCACTACATTATAATTCTGTGCTGCTCAAGCACGAGGATTAAACGTCGACTTATGTACTACTCCCTTAGGTAGTTTTATTGTTAATTCAGGAATGATTGGTGGAACAACTTCTGGCGAAGTTGTTGTCGAACTGCTGGGTTGATCTGTAGCTTTGTCGTTCGACAATTGTCGATTTCCATAATCCTTGTTCCTTGTAGATATCAAAGAATCATTTTTCTATTTCGAGATGGATAGCACTTGGTATGGGGAAGCATGATCGATAGAAACCAGGTTTATTTTTGGGCTCGGAAACGGATTAGTCAACACTACTGGGGTATTTGAAGTTTTAAAAAATTTCATAACCTTAGCTTTATGTGGACAATCTTTTGTGAAATGCTCATCGTCGCATATGTAACATGGATAACAAGGTTTCTTTTGCCCAATAGGGTTTCCAGAAGATTTTATAGGAGTCGAATCTTCATGTTTCTTCTTTTTTTTTTCCCTTTCTTCTTGCCCCCTAGTTGCTTCGGTTCTTCGCCTTTGTCGGTCGACACGGAATTAACCTCCGAGGCAGGAAGTTTGGAAACTACAAGGGCTTTACCAGATGGGTCCTTTTTGGTTTGCGTACTTGAGGTGCCAATCATGTCGTCACAGGCATGAGAGTCCCTATTCAATTTAGGAGGAGGAGGAATGGAAAACTCTGGTCTAGGAGCATCAGGAATTTTGTCATAGAGCATGCCAGACTGAGTATAGATCAAGTCTAGATATTGTGCACGAGCAATGACTTTCTCTTCAGTGATAACTCCCCCCTTAGCCACATCTTCTGTAATAGAAGGTAATAATGACTTAATAAACCATTCAGTTAGCAGCTGATCAGGAACATATGTTTTTACCATTCGATGACGACCTTGCCACTCATGAATATGATCAGATATGTGAGTGGCTGTCATCTGCTTAAAATTGGTAAGAAGCTTCGTTCTTATTTCGTACCTTATTGGTAACTGAAAATGGATTTAAAAAGTTGTGGCAAGGGTGCTGAAGTTATTGAATGAAGCTCTAGGCAATTTGATGTACCATTTTGTTGTCGGACCAATTAACATTCACTAAAAAAGGCGAATCCTAATCGAATCATCATTGAGAGTGTTGGACGAACACCACAGATGAAAGGTCATCACATGATTCGACGGATCTTCACCCGGATTTCCATTGAATTTAGGAATATCATACGGAAGTTTATGAAGAATCGCCGGCCACCAAGGGGCATAAGCAATTGGATCATTTGTTAGCTAATTCAGATATGGTAATTCTAAAGTCGCAACAAAAGGCAACATTCAAGTTTGGCGAAGTATACCGAGGATAAGATGGGTTTGCCTAAGCAGTGGGTCTTTGCATACCAGCATAATGTATTTGATGCTGATAATTTTGATAAGGTTGATGGGCATAACCATTATGATATGATTGATGGTGACCGTTTTGAATATATGACTGCCCATTACCCTCAAAGCTTTGTTGCTCAGGTCCTCGGCAAGCTTGCTAGAATTGCGGTTGTTGATATTGCACCAGCCATGGTTGTGAAGCCATTTGCTGCTGTCCAATACTAGATGTTTGAACAAGATGAGGGATGATAGTGCCCATTTGAGCCTGAGTTGCTTTAGTTAAGGAGCCACCAATCGGTGATTGTGGTTGTGTCGTGGAGACAAGAGGTTGTTGTATTACGACGTGAGAGACTTGGGGTCGACATACAACAGGTAGCGCTTGTACTTGCGACACTGTCACAATAGCCGGTGTAGTGGGAATATTTGACACAGGTAGATTTGGTTGCAATGAATATACAACTCTTGGCTATTGAGGCAGTGTTGGCACTCAACCACTGGATGCAATTCCAGCTTGACCTGAATTTTGTTGTGAACTCTCATATGGTTGTTCTCCTGGAGGGAACAATGAAAAGGCATATTGCCCCCCATATGGTGACAATCCAGTGTTCAAAGGGAAAATTGGTCTTTGTAGACTGGACTACCCAAATTGATACTGTTGTGAAGGATCAATTTGTCGAGACGCAACATAAGAAATTCCAGATATTATTCCGGACAAAAAAATGGGAACAGACCATACTATCAAAATAGTCCTTGGGTGGACTCCATCTAGTGGTTGAGAGCTAGTTGGGACAGATGGTATACCAGCGAACATTTTTCGAGTAATGGAAAGAGGTTTTTCTACTGCTGTATCAGATGACACAGTCCTAGATGTCGATTGTTGTTCAGGCATATTGAGTCTATCCGAAAGACTTCCTAGTGATTCTACAGGAACTTGCAATGAAGGGTGATTAACTTTAGGATTAGAAGGATATAGGTGGATCTCAGTTCCAAAATGTGATGGGGTACTTGATGGAAGATCCTCCACAATCTCTTCTATTGCAATCTGTCCAGGTGGAAGAGGCAGACCGTTAGGTCCGTAAAATGTTTCTGGTGCTGAAGAAGGTACACACTCTGTAGCGATAGATGTTGGAGGGGTGACACCTTTCGAATCAGTCCTAGATGGAGCCGGTTCAGGAATAGATGTGTTTATCGTTACAATAGGATCAGTTCTAGTGTCCTCTTATAACCGTGGAACTTCTTCTCTAGAGGCAGGGATACCATAAATAGTTGGAGTAACTGGAGTCTCTGAGGATTTTGAAACACAAGTTTCAAACAAACCAGGAGACTTTGACCCAGTTAAACGAGATCGCTTGGCCCAAAATGGTTTCGTTTCTGGAGTCAAAGATGATTGACTCGTTAGTCTCCGCGAATGACGGGGTTTTGATTTAATTTCTTCCACGATTGCAGATTACTTGATCAACTCAAAATAAAAAGGGAAAAATGTTATTCCGAATTAAATGAATTTTATGACACTTTGACACAACTTACTTTTTCAATTTTTAAGAGTCGAGAAAAAGCTAAAGATGACTCTAGTCACCTTTGATTTTTAATGAGCCTAAAGTGACAAGTGCTCAGATGGACCTTTTCTTTTAAGGAGTCTGAAAAGGAATGAAAATGACTACTCTAGAAATCTAGACAAAGGGATTACCAAACCAATCGCAAAACTGCAAAATACTTTTTACGGTACGGCAATCAATCTTCCCGAATGTTGTGTTCAGTGCATTGCAATCGATAGGGTGGCAGACATGGCTTCCTAAGGATAAAGGATGTAGCCTATTGTGGTCTCCCAATATATACTCAACAGTGCGTGGGAGCACAAGTCTGTACTGGCACTTGTCATCTCAAAGAGGAGGAATCACCCAACCTACGATGAAAGTGATAGTTACCAGGCTTTACGACGCCGGAATACGTCTCTAGCCTAGACTTCTAAATGTTGTGCGTTAGGTTCCAAAGCGTTTTTATGTTCATTGAGGTTTATTTTATAGTTGATCTTTCTTAAGAAGTTTGCCTTTAAGGTTCACCACGTGATGTAGATATACAATTCCTAAATATACAATCTAAGATGATAAATAGTCGTTTACTTTCTTTTTGCAATGAAAATCCTAGCTACTAAGGAAAGAGAAATTAAATTCTTTCAACATAGAGCAGAGAGCACACACTAGATGCACTTTTCCTAAATCAATTTCAACATGCAGTCTAAATGCAAATGCACATGCATGTATTGTTTTTTAGTTTCCTTAATGTGAGAATGACAAAAGAAAACTAAGTATAGATCTGAACTATCTTCTTTGAAAGCGACAGTACTAACAATTTTTCTTCAAAAAACAAAAGGAAGGCTAAGACGACACTTTGCGATTTCGAATTTAAAATTTCTTTCGACACTTGAAATGCTATTAATTCAAATCAAATACGCTGGCAAAAGTGTAATCGACTATCTAAAAGAGGAATTCTTTGTGACACTATTTTTCTTGACTGAAAATGGCACTTGCGACACTTTCAAATCAAAAGACGACAGTTCGATTAAGCTACTATTTGCAAAGGAGAACTGTAAATGATGAAAAATACATAAAAAAAAAAACATTCACAATTCCTTCTGATGGAGGCTGAAATAATGCAATGGAAGATGGTTTCAATAGTGATGTACTGATCATAGACAACAAAACTTTTGAATAAAGCTAAAGACAGTGAAGAAAAAACCAAAATCTGGAGGCAGAAATAGTCCTTATCAATCATCACACCTGTAACACAGGGAAACAGGGATGCATCTCACCTACAACACATGGGAGGTGTGATGCATCCAGATTGCCAAGAAGAAACAGTGTGATGGTCGAGGGATGAGACTGAGCTTGGTTTTCACTCACAGTTTGCAGCTAAGTTCAGGGATTTAGGATGAGCTAATGATTGTCAGTAAACACAAAGTATAGGGGCAGATCCAATGAGGTTATTTGAGCTACCACCAGGGCACTTAGGATGTTTGCAAGCTAGATGTTCAGTTCATAAACCAACCCGAAGATTGATTGAAGCATTGTTGATCTACTTTGCAGTTGCATAGCAAAAGCAGTTCGAACGCTAGCTGGCTTAACTTCAGGCTCCGTTTGTGGTTTATAAAGAAAACAACAGTAACAAAACAAACAAACTATTCTCTCACTAGTGGAGTCGCCATTTTGTTATCGGGAAAACTAGTGTCCATTCAGAGCTACTAGTCCCACTAAGATGGGTAGCTATCTTAGAAACAAGAAAACTAAAGTTACTTGTGTTTTCCTTTATGAAAGATAGATGAGAGAGAAGCAGAGAGTACCAACCTCAGTCTTTTGCTAGTCTCCTTTCTCATTTCCTCCCCCCTTTGATAGAGCTTTCACCACTCCTTTCTCACTTGTCCCGCTTCAAAGAACACTTATAGAGTCAAAGCAGCAAATACCATCAAAGCATAGAGATCTATAACCATAAACAATGTAGGATTAGACATACATTAACCATATAAATGCATATACAAATACAAGATTCAGAGATTACACACATATGAAGGAAAACTCAAATAGATTTATTGATAGTAGTAGAAGAGAGGATTACAACCAATCTGTTTGATCCAGCATCATCCTCCCAGCATGAAATCCCTCTTCACCTCATACAAAGCAAGATCACCTAACAATGTCTTCAAAGAGAAACCAACAACACTTCCTTTCAAATTACAAAATTCCAGCCTCCAGATCTCTAGGATGAGGGATCCATATATAGATGTTTGTAGGAGAGTGAGTTAGCTTCTGGGATTTTGATTAGTGTCATTTCACTGATAGTTCTTGGTTCCACTTGGAGATTTCATGATCTCTTACTCATCCCTAGGTGAATTTAGAGAGGCAAGTGTCATATGAGTAGTTTCTAGAAGATTCTTTGAGTTTCCACCTAGAAAACTACTTCTGCCATTTATCTGCTCTCACTCATCGCACCCTACAGAAGGGATTTTTAGTATGCATCACACCCCCTATGTGTAATAGGTGAGATGCATCGCACCCTCAGCATGGAGTAGTCTATATGGTCCAGTTTTGACCAGTTCTAAGCATTTTTTCAGGGAGAACTTCTGGGAAATGATGTAATCATATGACCCTGTTCCCTTAGGGTATGAAACAAAACTTTTAGGGGTTTAGAAACCCTTGGTTTATTGACATATGTGATTGGAGTTGCAGTGCCCAAATATGTCTATAACAGATATCAGCCTATTGTGGTCTCCCAATATATACTCGGCGATACGTGCGAGCACAAGTCCGTACTGGTACTTTTCATATCAAAGAGGAGGAATCACCCAACCTACAATGAAAGTGATAGTTACCAGGATTTATGACGCTAGAATACGTCTCTAGCCTAGACTTTTAGATGTTGTGCGTTAGGTTCCAAATCATTTTTATGTTTATTGAGGTTTATTTTACAATTGATCTTTCTTAGGAAGTTTGCCTTTAAGGTTCACCATGTGATGTAGATATACAATTCCTAAATATGCAATCTAAGATGATAAACAGTCATTTACTTTGTTTTGGCAATTAAAATCCTAGCTACTAAGGAAAGAGAAATAAATTTCTTTCAACATAGAGCAGAGAGCACACACTAGATGCACTTTTCCAAAATCAATTTCCGCATGTAGTCTAAATGCAAATGCACATGCATGTATTTGTTTTTTCATTTTTCTTAATGTGAGAATGAAAAAAAGAAAAATAAGTACAGATCTGAACTATTTTCTTTCAAAGCAACAGTACTAAAAATTTTCTCTTTTCGAAACGAAAGGAAGACTAAGATGACACTTTGCGATTTTGAATTTAAAACTGCTTTCAACACTTGAAATACTAATAATTTCAAAATCAAGTACAATGGAAAAAGTGTAATCAACTATCTAAAAGAGGAAGACTAGACGACACTCTTTTTCTTGACTGAAAACGACAGTTGTGACACTTTCAAATCAAAAGACGACAGTTCGATTAAGCTACTATTTGCAAAGGAGAACTGTAAATGATGAAAAATACATAAAAAACATTCACAATTATTTATCAATGGAGGTTGGATAATGCAAAGGAAGAAGGTTTCAACAATGATATACTGATCATAGAC
This sequence comes from Pinus tabuliformis, assembly GCA_031772625.1. Taxonomy (NCBI): domain Eukaryota; kingdom Viridiplantae; phylum Streptophyta; class Pinopsida; order Pinales; family Pinaceae; genus Pinus; species Pinus tabuliformis. The sequence goes on along the minus strand of CM062807.1, from coordinate 192,161,492 downwards.
AACAAAAATACTAAATAACACTGAAGACAATGAAGAAAAAACCAAAATCTGGAGGCAGAAACAGTCTTACTCAATCATCGCACCTGTAACACGGGGAAACAGGGATGCATCTCACCTGCAACACACAGGAGGTGCAATGCATCTAGTTTGCCAATGAGAGACAGTATGATGCTCCAGGGATGAGACTGAGCTTAGTTTTCACTCATAGTTTGTAGCTAATCTCAAGGGTTTATGTTGAGCTTTTAATAGGCAGTAAAAACAAAGTATAGGGGCTGATCTAATGAGACTATTTGAGCTAGCACCAGGGCACTTAGGATGTTTGCAAGTAAGATGTTCAGTTCATAAACCACTTGGATATTCACTGAAGCAGCGTTGATCTACTTTTCAGTTGCATAGCAAAAGAAGTTCGAAGGCTAGCTGGCTTAACTTCAGGCTCCGTCTGTAGTTTATAAAGCAAACAATAGTAAGAAAACAAACAAACTATTCACTCCCCAGTGGATTCGGCATTTTTTTATCAGGAAAACTAGTGTCCACTCAGAGCTGCTAGTCCCACTAAGACGGATAGCTATCTTAGAAACAAACAAACCAAAGTTACTTGTATTTTCCTTTATGAGAGATAACTAAGAGAGAAGCAAAGCACCAACCTCAGTCTTTCACTAGTCTTCTTGCTTGTTTCCTCTCTCCCTTGATAGAACTTTCACCACTCCTTCCCCACTTGTCCCACTTCAAAGAACACCTGTAGAGTCAAAGCAGCAAAATACCATCAAAGCATAGAGATCTATAACCATAAATAATGTAGGATCAAATGTACATTAACCATACAAATGCATATATAAATACAATATTTAGACATATGCGAGTATATGGAGGAAAATCAAATAGCTTTATTGATAGAAGTAGTAGAAGAGAGGATTACAACCAAGTTTTCTGATCCAGCATAATCCTCCCAACATGAAAGCCTTCTTTACCTCATAAAAAGCAAGATCACCCAACAATACAATGTCTCAAAGAGAAACCAACAACACTTCCTTACAAATTACAAAATTCCAACCTGTGGATCCTTAGGATGAGGGATCCATATATAGATGTTTGTAGGAGAGTGAGCCAACTTTTGGGATTTTGATTAGTGTCATTTCACTGATAGTTCTTGGTTCCACTTGGAGATTTCATGATCTCTTACTCATCCCTGGGCGAATTCAGAGAGGCAAGTGTCATATGAGCAGTTTCTAGAAGATTCTCTGGGTTTCCACCTAGTAAACTGCCTCTGCCATTTGTCTGATCTAGCTCATCACACCCTACAGAAGGGCTTTTCAGTATGCATCACACCCTCTATGTGTAGTAGGTGAGATGCATCGCACCCTCAAGATGGAGCAGTCTGTATGGTCCAGTTTTAACTAGTTCTGAGCAGTGTTTTAGGGTGAACTTCTGGGAAATGATGTAATCAGTTGACCTTGATCTTTTAGGGTATGAAACAACACTTTTATGGGTTTGAGAGCCCTTGCTTTATTGACATATGTGATTGGGGTTGTAGTGCCCAAATATGTTTATAACAGTGAACCATGACTTCCACCAAGACCTACGATGTGTAATATCTCAATTATTGGCATTTGTACATTGGATCACATAAAAGGATATTCATATGGATAGAATTCCACAATGGCGTCAAAATATAATTGATATTGTTTGTATGTTTGAGAAGGAATTGACGACGAGTTTCATGGACTTTCAAGTTCATCTTATAATTCACCTAGTAGATGAGGTTGAATTAGTTGGGGTGGTTTCTTATCATTGAATGTTCTTCTTAGAGAGCTACATGAAGAAATTGAAAGGTTTTGTTTAACTAAGGAAAAAACCTGAGGGATCTATGGCAGAGGAGTACATATCATATGAGTCTTTCTATTATGCCAGTGAGTACATCAAGAAGATTGAAAACACACTAGGTGCGGTGATTTGGGATGACAAAAGGGATGAAGACAAAAGAGAAGGGGGTCTTCTTGAAATTAATGGAAAGAAGTGCATGATAAAGAGTAAGTGACTTATCATTTTTCAAATTTCTACACAACAACTATTCACATTGAACTTCATAATGTTTATTTTGATCTCATACATACTATATATGTCAATTTGATTTCATCGACGAATTTAGAAATTGAAGCCATCAACAGATTCATTCTTTACAATTCAGAAGTGACAAAACTATGGGTTGCATTATATGAACATAACAAGAGGAAATGGGATAATGACATGAAATAATTTAGACGGGTGAATGGTAGAAGCGTGCCTTATCTTGATCATTTAAAAGAAAATATACCAATGATATGCCCCAACAATTGCATTGCTAACCAAGTCAGAGAGAAATATGATGCATCTGGTTGTTACCCGCATGCTAAAGAGGATGCACTAAACATAGGATTGGGTGAACAAAATCAGCAATGATCCCTTTTTGTACATTTTTAACTTCATAATTCACCTTTGAATTGGAGCATCCATATTTTATATTTTAATTATGCCTAGGTTATTAGACACATGTCACTATAATTTTGTCACTTTTTTATAGGTGCATTTTCTCCCATCTATATGGGCATATGGACATCATTTTCACATGGAGAATGTCGATGATGGATGCATGGCATAAGACTATGGAGTGGAAGTTGAGTTCGACAAATCTATTCATGCTAGCCACCATGATTGAAACCTAATACAAATGACGTTTGATTACGTCGGAAAGATACAAGAGATCATTGAAGTGGACTTATCTTCATTTCAATGCGTTAATTTTATGTGCAAGTGGTGGGAAACCTTTGATCGTAAGATTGTAAAGGAAGATCAAGATAGTGGGTTGATATCTATCAACTCTAGAAAGATGTGGCATGAAGCTAGGGAGCCTTATCTTTTCCCCAAACACTACAACCAGGTGTTTTTTTACCCATATGTGTTGGATAGGGATTGGTGGTTCGTATTAAGACACAACCCTCGACAAAAACATATTTTTGAGAACAATAGTTTTATCATGGCAAGCGAGGAAGATGATCACAATGAAGAGTGATATGTACTTGTGTTATTTAAACATTTATACTATTTTTGTATGTTTTTGTTTTCTATATTTCACTAATTATATTGGTTTTAATTCATCTTCTTCACATTTTATATAATTTGTAAGATTCACAAATGTATTTACACATTTATATCTCAGGTGGAAAAATTTTTACACTTAAAACTAAGTGTTTCCAACTGTGTAATTTATAAATAAAAAATTTAACTTATTTGTTTATTTCTAAGTTTAATTTGGATTTTGTGGTAATTTGGTTTTTAACTTATCTGTTTGTTAATTTACATACTTTTATCATTTCTTTTGGAAATATTTAAATTATGCCCCCAATGTTGACTAAAACCATAATTGATGAAGTAATTTAAAAAGTTGACAGCAATCAACTTACGAAATAATGACAAAAACAACAAATATGGGAATATTTGCATCCATAAATTTTAGGGCCAATAGAATGCTTATGATTGGAGATCATAATTTTTTTTATAATAACAATTTTTAGGGTAGAAGAGTCTATTCAAAAAGATAAATAATACAATGGAAAATAACATTTATTCATATGTAAAAAAATTTTGAAAAAGAATTTAGTTAGAATGAATATGTATGGACTATATATACAATAGAAATATATTTGTGGTAATTTTACAATTATAGTTTCAACCATATTAAACTTTGTAGTTTATAAAAATATCTTTACATTTTTTATTTAAAGTAATTCTTGTTCCATGTAATTTCATATACAAAATTTTGATATAAGTTCACCAATATATAATCTATAATAAATATATATAATTTCATAAAAATAAACATCATCATAATAATCATCTAACAAACATAAACAAAATTTAAAATACACATTCAAATTCACTAACATAATCTAATTATATACACCTCTAGCACATATAAGTGTCATTAGTTAGGACACAAATCTAATATTTGAACAAAGCATCATCATCATAATCACATCTAACAATATTACATGCTAATACATCACATACTAATTATATTGTTTTTTATTCCTCTTGTTGAGATTTTATATAATTGGAAAGATATTAAATTTAAATTTAAATTGGTAAAAGTTGCTATTAATATCAAATTTATATTGCTTGAAACTCTGACAACTTTAGTTATAAATTAAATTTTATTAAAATAGAATTTTTAAAGTTATATTAAATCTAAATTAATTATAAAAAATTGTGTCTTAAGTTTTTTAAATTTAACAATAGATTGAATTTTGTAAATAAACTTAAAAGATTATTTTTATATTTTTTAAATAAATATTGTTGATTATAGTTTTTTAATTGAATTTTCTTATTTACTAATATAAACATTAGAATTAAAAAATAATTATAATTATAATTTAAAATTTAAAAATACATATTAATTTAAAAATTATATTTTAAATAATAATTATAATTAATAAATGTATATATATTTAATGATGCTTCATTCATAATTATTATTAATAAATAAATTTTAATTTATTAAATTTATAAAATCAAATTAATTGTGATGTTATTTTTATAATCCAATATTTTATGAACAATTTTTTTTAATTATAGTTGATTTTATAGACCAATGAGTTATATATTTTAATTTTATTATAAATATTTTGAAATTTTTATTTAATGATTACATGTTGCAATATACGTTTTGAAAATAACTGAAAAAAATAATTAGATATTGTCTAACTCTTGTATTATAAGTATAAATCACAATTTCATGATTTCTACGCTTTACTATTACTAGAAAGGTAGTTTTGTTTAGAGGTTTGTACAATTTAATTGTGTGTAAAATTGATTTTGTTTTGTAGTGACTATTTTTTAGAGATGTTTTCTAAACGTTTTTTATTTTTTTATTTTTTTTCTTGCAACCCTTGTTTGAGTAAGAATTTACTTAGAACGAATATGTATGAATAATATATGCAATAGAACAATATTTATAGTAATTTTACAATTATAGTTTCAACCATATTAAACTTTGTAATTTATAAAAATATCTTTGCATTTTTTTATTTAAAGTAAGTCGTTTTTCGTGTAATTTCATATATAAAATTTTTATATAAGTTCGACAATACATAATCTATAATAAACATCCTTTCATAGAAATAAACATCAAGATGATAACTATCTCAAAAATTGTTGTACTACGAAACAACCCCCCCCCATTTATAAAGAACAATAGCTAAGGTTAGAGTTATAAATGGAGACACTTTTAAATTTTTAGGCTTAGGATAATAATACCTAACTCTAAGAAAATACCTAACAAAACCTTGCAAAACGAACTAAGGATGAAATCCACATCGTAAATCGCATTTTTTCGCGTGAATATCTTAAAACATCTTCAAAAAATTGTTATCTGCGATTAAATCTCCCACTACGATAACCCGATAAATAGCACCTTGTCATTTTGCAAGATCACATTTCACACTTCGCAAACTTCAAAAGAAACTCAGCTATGCCATTAGAATATCCGTTAGCGATTTGCGAAATGCGATATTGCGATATCCGCAATTGCATTTTGCTTGATTTATCTGGTAGTGCTATGTTGTATCCCTTTAAAGATTGTGATGTGTGATTAAGAGTGGTAAAACGTGTGAAATAATTATGTTTTAAATACAAAAATGAACGAATCGATAGGTTAATAAATATTTAGCGGCCCGAGGAAGGATAATCATTTTCCATGTTATGGGTAGTAAACATCGAGTATCTCATTAAACCTTTCTCACAATCCAAATTCATTTCAGAGAAGCTTTCAGTCTTAATTACCTGATACCGTCTGCGCTGACATATCTTGTCTATGTCAGGCAAGCTACACAAGACATGTCACTAAGAAAGGTGATGCAGAAACAGAGCAAGCAGACCATTGTTGAATCCGAGTTTACAGAGATGGCTCCTATCTTCGTTGATACAGTTTGTGACATTGTCGAAGGTGCAACAACCTGGGAGGTTATATACAATAGATTTGAGGACGAATGTCCTAAAATCATTGTCATGAGTGCAACAACTAACTCAACAAGGCCTTCACGACTTCAGTGCATAGATGCTTCCTGTTCTTTCCTTCATAGGATAGGAGCAAGAGCTAAAATCCTCCCATACACGGATATGATCAAGTGGGTGATTGAAAACCTTATCATTGAAGATAGGCAATTCAAGAATTCAAGAATGGAGCTCATAGGGTCATTCAGAGTAGAGGACTTGAAGAAAATGTACCACATACCTAACCTGCAGGATATCTACGATAGCACATTTGCGGCTAACTTCACAAAGAAGAAACCTGACCCCTTCAAGATGATTTAGGGTTGGAGAGTGTTGGAAAACAAATTAAAATATGACAAATCGGGTATGTATGCTATAGCCTCTTTGGAAAACCCCTACAATTATGCAGCAATTATTTTATGTAGATTATATGGGTTACCCAATAATACTAAGTTTTCCATAGAATGGATTCCTCTGATTGATGCCTGTGTTAATTCCCACATCATGAATTGGCCTTCCATCCTATCTAATAACCTAGCCACCAACATTACCAAATATCGACAAAAGAAAGCCTCCTCTTCAGATAAACTCCCTCCATTCTATTTTAGTGCCTACATTATGGATGCTATCTATTTTTGCACGACATTTCCAACCATGGGTTGGAAATGGACCTTACAGGACCCCTACCTAAATCCATCCTAGTCGTAAACAAATATGGGAATCGCATTACATACCTCACTTCTATAATATATTTCATGATGTTGTGTTGCCCCTACATCAAATAATTTTCAATAAGAAAGCCCCCAAGTTTTCCTAAGAAGCCGCAGTAGACTTGTCTACTGTCGGCAAATATTTCATTGAAGAATGGTTCACCTACATTAGCATTTTTGGTAGCACAATTGATCCACATGTCCTTCCTTTATATGTTTCTAATAAATTATTAGCAAGAGATATTGCCTACCAGACCGTGGGAAAGGGCCTAACTAAAGTTCTCAAAGACAACAAGAAGTCATTATGGCCCTCTTTCCCTATCAAATGTGATTCTTTTGTTTTAGCAAATTTTGTTCATGCTACTAAAGAGTGAGGACATATAGAATCCCTCAGGCTTCATACATTGCCTAAGAGGCAATTTGATCCAAACAAAGTGGCATATAATGTCACTATTGGAGTAAAGGTCAAGCCATACAACCATGAGGATAATTATTTTTAAGACTTGTTACAGTCGGTTGTATCCTTCGAACAAGCATTTGAATGGGAAAAGGTGAATCTAAAACCTGAAGATTTTCAAAGCTATTAGGAATTAAGAAATGAGAGGCTCCAAGTGATCCAAATGCATTTATTAAAGCCCGAGGGTAAGCCTACACCAAGTGTCACTGTTGATAGTGAAGGTCCTAGTTCTAGAGTAGAATCTCAGGTAAACACTAAGAAGACACTAAACACAGGGAAACCCCAAGATGTAGATAACACAACTGAGTCCAAGAGCAAGTCAACTGAGAAACAAGTAATGAGAACCCCAACTACAGAGATTAGTTCAGAGGTCAAAAGTAGTAGTTTCGAGTAGGAGTGGGATCAGTTTAATTAGAAATTGCAAGGCACTCCCAAAGCGACAAATCCAAGAAACAATGGAATGTAAAACTCCTCTGCATGTTCATAAGGATAAAAAACCAAAGTCTATTGATGAATAGTCCAAGCTTATGGAGGAACAAGTGACAACATTTCAACATACTGAAATTATCCCTACTCTGCCCACATCAGAAATTGTTTTGAAAGTAACTGAAATACCTCCACTTGATCTGTTTTATAGCCCTCTCCAAAAGGCTGTAGTAAGAAGGAAGAGAAAAAGGAAACTGGTAGACACACCTGAATTCCCACCTGGAAACGAGCCAATGGACGTTTTTTGGAAGGACATTCCTTTAAATTCGGTCGAGAATTTCACTAGACTATCACAGTTCACATGAGCATATTCATTAGCCACTATGGAAAAGGCTACCGAAGTCTCTACTTTGTTAAGGGAAAAAGAGGAGAGGATTTCACAACTCAAATAGTAGCTCAAAGCAGAGAAATCAAACGTAAATGGACAAGTAGCTGAGTAGCTCGCATAATTGAAACAAGACATGGAGGTCCTAAAAATAAGCCATGAAGCTGATATATCAGCTAAAAACATGCAACTCCAAGAAATGCAGCAAGCCATGGAAAGATACAAGGATGTCCCCACTACTGAGGAGTTTATTAAAGAGGCATTGGAATTAAATTCCCTTCTGATGAAACAACATGAGTGTTTCTACCAAAATATGTCACACAGTACTCCCTATCTGACTACTAGCGACTAGCTGACAGATAAGGAAATCGACCAGAGAACGGATTTTAACGATTTAAACACCAGAATATTTGAGTTCATCGAATGGTAGGAAACAGAAGACGGAAGGAAAGCCAATGTACCTGAGATTGAGGAAACTCATAAAGACATTCTCTTCATGGATTGGGATGCGAGAATCAGACAAGCCGAGCTAGTAGTTGCAAGGGTAGCCATGGTATCAAAGAATATCATTAAGGCAGTGAATCACATCCTGTTTGCCACCAATCTCATTAAAGAAGGAAATCTGAAAGAAATGCCCGATTTAAATGATCTGTATAAAAGTTGGCAAGAAAAGGTTGGGACTCAAATAGAGGCAATTAAAAAATTGGCCAGGACCAACTGGGAGTCGTATTGGTAGTATCTTGTTAAGCTAGATTATGAATCTCAATTGTTCCCTTCATACGACTCAATGGATGTTGCCACCTCTCACCGATGCAATTTTCACAGGACAGCCTAGGACACATTTCGAGGCACCTCCTCAAATTCAATCGATGACTGATATATGCAATTTAAAGGATAAACTGAAAGACAACAAGTCATCCTCTTAGTTCTATTCATTTAGCCTCTATTTATTTTTGGAGTTAGTTACCTAGTTAGGAGGAAGATTGTTTGAAACCTCATAAAATTTTGTATAATCTATTTTTGCACATTACTTAGAATAATATTTATACCCTTCTCATGCATTTAGAGAAGGGTCCAGAATTTTATCAAAAACATTTGCAAAGAATGCACTATTGTATTCTTGGGAGACAATTTGATTTGAAGAAAGAGGTTGGTCTATGTCATTTGTCAAATGATCAGGACTTCACACATATGGTACTATTATCTTGTATGATTGATTTTGTTTACATTTAATTAGTAGCAAAACTTTACTTTCATGAATTGTATGTGAGATTTATTGTTTTTGTTAAGCTTTAATTGCACTTTTGTATGAAGCCTAGCTGAAATTGTGATTTTCATAAATAACTCATCATATATGCGATATATTTTATAAATTTCTTTGACTAACTATTTAGTCAGAGGAATTATCTTTATATGTTATCATCTCTGTTTAGTTTTATTCAATATTTATTATCACAGGTTAAACAGATATCTTTGTAGATTGCGAACTGTTGGGGCAAAGTGATTGCCTACCATTTAATTTGTCAACCCGGGGGTTTTTTAGATTTGTGAAGCATGCGTACACTGTATGTGCTAGAAATTGTCTTTCAGTTTAGATCAATCTAACTACAAAATAACGAAAACCAATTCATCTAATCTATGAAATCAAATAATGAAAATGAAATTCAACTAACCTATGAAATCAAAAACAACTAATGTATACTTAGTTACTCCATCACTCAATTATGAAGTGTTACTTTCTTGAGATGATGTGTAAGCAATTATTTATACTTTAACTTCTAAAGTCCTAGAAAAGCAAGTAAAGTGTGCAGAAAATAACTCAATAATTGCATGTATTAAATATTCAACCATTCAATCTTGAAATATGATTAAATCAATTTCTTAAAATGATCTTTAGGAACATCAGTTAATGCAATTAAATGAGGATCTTAAAAGAAAATATAAAAGCATGAAAAAGTAAAGCTCAATGATTGCATAGGTTGAACATTCAATCACTCAATTTGAAGTCACCTTCTTAGCCTGATCTTTTATTCAATTATACAATGAATTGATAGTTTGATCTAAGAAAGTAAGTAACAGAACATGAAAGGAAACTAAATAACCATGAGCTCTTGCCTCAAACTTAATCCAATTGGAAAATACATAAATCTTTCCTATTGAAATGTTTTTAGAAAAGCAAAGATTACATAGTCATTCTAGAACTAATACTAAGAAAGAAAATAAACTTTAATCTGTAAAAGCAATTAAATCTCCCACATTTTTGGTAGCTGATCTAAAAATGTGATAGATGGTAAATCAAGATGCTCCATATGTAAGCAAAACCAAGTCAAAATGAAGGAACATTCATGAGTAAGGTTCCACAAGCTAATTCTCTATTCAAAGCTTGAGCATAACTCCAATTTTACACGTGAAAATGATAGGAGAAAACTTCCCCTATTTATAGAAAAAGATGAGAAGTTATCTCATTAATGAGAGTCCATGAATCTCTCTCCATATATCTAGAGTTACAATCAAAATAGAAAATGATAAGACACATGTCTTCTTAGAGTTTCAATACAAATAGGAAATGAGACACATATCCTCATGATCCAATGATCTTCTCCACTCAAATTTGAATTTGGTTTTGGGAGGCCACATAAGGGTCTTTTAGAAGCTTCCTTTTGACCTACACATGTCAACAATCTCATCCCACTTGTTAGGTATAAGCATATGCACATTATTTTCTATTTTTTAACCATAAATTCACTTAAAAATGCTAAGAATTAATAAAGTTTGGAAAAACATAAATGTGACCCAATAATGATAATGGTAAAGTAGATGTAATGAACTGGAGGTAAATGTAATGAAATAGAGGTAGAGTGAAGGTGACAATATGGAAATATAAGTGAAAATGTAATGGAAGTGAATGATAATTTCAAGGCTCAACATACCCCCCAACTGAAGCTATTGCATGTCCTCATACAATTTATTACATTAATTCTTTTCTATCCTTAAGCTTTGGCTTAACTTTGCATGATATCATTTGATAACTTCCTACTTCTGCAAAATCTTTTAGTTGAATTGCAACATGGTTGGTTCTTGTGCTACAACCATATTTTGTCGTTGCATTCATTTTTGATCTTTGAACTTTGTGTAATGATAATTTTATTATTGTTGCAAAGTATGGCTTTATTGGATTGCATCATAGTTGGTTCTTGTGTGACAACAATGATTGTGTTTGTATCCAATTATCTTTTTAGTACTTTTGACAAGCCTTTGTATGCTCATAACAATAATGTAATAGTTAATATCCTTTGAAAGTATGTGGGATTTTGAATGTGATATGAATATGGCAAAATATGAATATGAATGTATCCCCCCAATTGATGATATTGGCAATTTTATGAGATGAGGAAGAGAAATGTTTTTTCATGGAGAAAAGAGTCAAGTTGACATTTTATTTTCTTTTATTAAAACTTGTTGAATCTATTGCGGAATAGTGTTGATTTCGCTGCTACCATTTGATTCCACAACTATTATTTGATTATGCAGCTGTCATTTGATTCTGTAGTTGTTGTCTAATTCCATAGCTGTTATCTGATTCTGTAGCTGCTATCTGATTCTATAGCTACTGTCTAATTCCGTAGCTGTCATCTGGTTTTGTAGCTGCATATCTTCTACATTTGCTCAAAAAATGCTGAAAATGATAGTCTTCATGTCTTCAAAACTCATTGGCACAATTCCTGCTATGTGAATAAATGTTCTGATGTTAAACATAGCAAGAAATTGTTGACTTATTGGACATTAATGGATGCCACTAGTCAACACGAGAACTCTCACCATTGATGACAATGAGAGTCAAGATGCCCGAACACATCTTGCTAAATACGAATAATTTTGTTGTTGTCAAGTACCTAGAAGATCCGATGAACAAGGGACATTGATGTATTACCATTGTTCATTGGCATGCGGACTTACCATTAAGGCATGCAAGCCTCAAGGTGTTTTTGCAAGAGTTTTAGACTCAAAGGACTATTGACTCAATAGCATTGAAGCAGGGTTTATTTGCTAAATGAAAAAGGATAGGAAAGGAAAAATGAAAATGTAAAATGACAATGGAAAATAATAATGACAATGGGAAATAAGCATGTAAGTGAGCTTCTTGCTTTTATTTGTGGATCAAGCGGAAAGTGTATGTCAATAAAGGAAAATGAACAACTGATTTTTGCTGGGAAAAATGACTGTGGCTTGCTTTGAATTTCTTGGTTGGATTTATAATTCAAAAGGGAGGAAAGGTAATAGTTTTGGTGGATATGGACATGGACTTGTTCTTATGTTTCTCATGGAATTGGTCCTTTGAAGACCAATTGTGCGCACAATTAGTTTTCTTCAATCATCATTTGATCATCCCAAACCTACAAAAAAACTTGACATAAAGGACATAAGCGTGTTCAGAAAGAAATGGCCAGATTGCTTTCTAATTCTTATGCAAAATGTAAATTTCAAATAAAACAGATTAAGGAAAATCAAAAGTGTTATATTCAATCCAATTCATGATACTGATAACTATCCATTTTTAAGAAATAACCATGAAAATTAAATTAACTCCCTGTTGTCAGATGACTTCATGCACTATGCTCAGGAAAACAATTGGCATCACAAAGATTTTCTGTGCTCTGCAAGTTAAAACTTTATAGAAAAATACACAACAACAATATTAATGCCAAATGTTCATAAATCATCTAAATAATTTTCCAATTGTTTTGCAAGCCATTATTGAATCGTCATTTGTGCTGCAAAAATAACATGTTGTCAAAAATATTTGAAGCGGTAAAAATATGAAAAAGCACTTGTATAAAATATATATATATATATATATTTCAATCAAATTTTGCAAGTATTCTTCGCTTTATAAATTGCTTCAATAAATTGATTGCATATGTATTAATCATAACAATTTTTTTTTTATATATATTATAATTTTTTTAATCTTTTTTTTCACAAATAAAATGATTTTTTTCATTCAATTTTTGGAAATTATTGTTGTTCATTTCATTACTTCAGAAGTAGGGACCTTTCTCATTATAGCAGCTGGCGTTCTTGGCCTTGGATAAAACTGTGAAATGTGAACATGTAGAAACTTGTATTCTTTAATCAGATTAATAGTGGTCTCGAAATTATCTTCCTTTGTTTTTCCTAGAAATCCAATATCACATCAACCGCTATCTGCATGTCTGGCACAAGTTGTATTAATGTATCAACCAAAAATATGAATTCACTGATTGTGTATTCATGCTTCATAGCATTCAAAATAGAATCACTCCTTGACTACACTGACACATGACGAAATGAGTATACACATGGGTGCAACATTAAGTTAGAAATTTCTTCCAAGTGTTCAAAGATGTAAGGAGGGTAAATGTATTGAAATCTTTGCAAAGGAGCAAGAGTTATTGTTTGATTAGAAGTCTTAGTGAATTAAATTTGTTATTGCCAGCAAAACCTTGTGCATAAAAAAAAAATCCGTTTTCCTCACACATTCACCAAACAAGGTCCCAAAGAACCACGATTTTGTCCCGAATGGTTAGGAATCCGAGCAAACGGTTTCTGGGTTATTAAATTCATCCCATTCCAGAAAAAATTCATGTCCCAGTTTTTCAGATTTGCCATGGTTTGCTCAGAAAATTTGTTCTAAAATCGGGTATCAATACAGTTTACGCTTTCTGGGAATTACGTTTTCTGCAAAAATCAATTTCGGATTTCTCCTAAACGGTTGCAAAATCTAGAAAATCACTCACAACTTACCTAATTTCCCCTATTATAGAGAAAACCCATGTCTCATTTTTTTTAGATTCGGCCTGGTTTGCTCATAATTTGCATTTTAAAATCGTGTGTTTATGCTCCTGCATTTTTTAGAAATGTTCCTGTGATTTGTGATTTGCAGGTTTTGAATGTTGGGCTTGTGGCTACGTGGATTTCTTCCAGCAAAGGAAAAGGGAAGATATAACTATATCAATAATCCTATAAACAATTATGGGGGACTCGAAATCTAGAATGAGATAAAAGATGGGACAACGCTTTGAAGAAATCTAACCGCATCATTTTTGTAATCCCGCAGAAAACACTTGCATTACAGAGGTAAGGATTTTTGCACATGGATTTGCAAGTCTTACAGTAGCTAAATAATTTTTATGTTATACTAACAAAACAATTTCTTCTTCTGATCCTCCAGGTCACACAAAGTGTAGAAGGAGAGCATACTTGAGAGATTTATTTTGTTAGCATAGTGAAGATTTTATTAATCGATTCCTCTGTAAATTTTGCAAAAATAGAATGAAAAGGCTTGATCTCATACCTTAAATTATTTTTTGTGATCCTCGCTTGCGCTCCTTGTTCTCAACCATTTGTTTTATTGCAAAATTTTCCTACCAAGGGTTAGTGGATGGGTGGTTCTTATTGCACCATAAAACATCAAATTTATCCTAAAAACTATAAAAAATTAATTTTACTTTTTCCTATCTATCTAAAATCTATATTTCTTTTAAGCACATTCATGCTTCCAATGAAGCCATTTAAAGATTAGAATTTTTGAAATACTCATATCCAAAATTGAAAAATGTACCTGATTGTTTGTAAGGATATGCAAAATCGACTTGACCTTTTGATTTGCCGCAAGGATCTCTTGAAGAATTGATGAATTTTGTGGCGTAACCGCTTTTTGATACCATTCCTCAATGTAGTCCTCGCGCTGCATTCTAGACCCTTTGTCCATAAATGGTTAGTAAAAACAAAAACAAATAAAATACACTCTAAATTGAACGCTAGTTCCTATGTACACTTCCCTGGCAACAACGCCAAAATGTTGGGGCAAAGTGATTGCCTATCATTTAATTTGTCAACCAGGGGGTTTCATAGACTTGTGAAGCATGTGTGCACTGTATGTGCTAGAAATTGTCTTTCATTTTAGATCAATCTAACTACAAAATAACAAAAACCAATTCATCTAATCTATGAAATCAAATAATGAAAATGAAACTCAACTAACCTGTGAAATCAAAAACAACTAATGTATACTTAGTTACTCCAACATTCAATTATGAAGTGTTACCTTCTTGAGATTATGTGTAAGAAACTATTTATACTTAAACTTCTAATGTCCTAGAAAAGCAAGTAAAGTGTGCAGAAAATAACTCAGTAATTGCATGTATTAAATATTCAACTATTCAATCTTGAAATATGATTAAATCAATTTCTTAAAATGATCTTTAGGAATATCAGTTAATGAAATTAAATGAGGATCTTAAAAGCAAATATAAAAGCATGAAAAAGTAAAGCTCAATGATTGCATAGGTTGATCATTCAATCACCCAATTTGAGGTCACCTTCTTGGCCTAATCTTTTATTCAATTATACAATGAATTGATAGTTTGATCTAAGAAAGTAAATAACAGAACATGAAAGGAAACTAAATAACTATGAGCTCTTGCCTCAAACTTAATCCAATTGGAAAATACATAAATCTTTCCTATTGAAATGCTTTTAGAAAAGCAAAGATTACACAGTCATTTTAAAACTAATACTAAGAAAGCAAATGAACTTTAATCTACAAAAGCAATTAAATCTCACACATTTTAGGTAGCTGATATGAAAGTGTGAGAGATTGTAAATCAAGATGCTCCATATGTAAGCAAAACCAAGTCAAAATGAAGGAACATTCATGAGTAAGGTGCCACAATCTAATTCTCTATTCAAAGCTTGAACATAACTCCAATTTTACACATGAAAATGATAGGAGAAAGCTTCCCCTATTTATACAAAAAGATGAGAAACTATCTCATTAATGAGATTCCATGAATCTCTCCCCTTATCTCTAGAGTTACAATCAAAATAGGAAATTATAAGAGACATGTTTTCTTAGAGTTTCAATACAAATAGGAAATGAGACACATATCCTCATGATCCCTTGATCTTCTCCACTCAAATTCGAATTTGGTTTTGGGAGGCCACATAAGGGTCTTTTAGAAGCTTCCTTTTGACCTACATAAGTCAATAATCTCATCTCACTTGTTAGGTATAAGCATATGCACATTATTTTCTAATTTTTAACCATAAATTCACTTAAAAATGCTAAGAATTAATAAAGTTTGGAAAAACATAAATGTGACCCAATAATGATAATGGTAAAGTAAATGTAATAAAATAGAGGTTGAGTGAAGGTGACAATATGGAAATATAAGTGAAAATGTAATGGAAGTGAATGACAATTTCAAGGCCCAACACATACCACACAGGAATACCTGCATTTATATTAGAATAAGTTAGTTAGATAATTGCATCATAGAGTAGGTCATTTAGATTATCATTATTCTATTGCAAACACTCATGAACCACCCACTCTCATCTTAAAACCCACACTGGAAAATTGGTCCCATTATCCCCAGTCGGAGCCACCACTTTAAACAGAAAACGAATTTTCTTAAGGTTCAAACCGGGTGGTTATCCCCCATGTTTTGGTAGAAGAATTCTGAAGCCACAACATTTTGGTGCTAGAAGGAGGGCATTCAATTTTGAATGACATATAAACCTAAAGATCATTCGAAAAGTATTCATAAGAGTCAAAACCCCTCCACCATTTCCACACCTTTAAATATCATTCAGAATCTCCAGGTCAGAAGTCTGAAGTTGTAGAAACATCTCCCTCGTCTCTTGACATATTAAGGCAACCACCCTCTCCAGATTACACTCCCGAGTCTCCTGAAGTTCGTTCTTTGATACAGAAATTGGAACAGATATCCATTTCTGTCAAGAAGCCAGAGAGACCGAAGTTTCTGAAGAAAGTGTTACCTCCTTATTACAACAAACTTGTGTATTGACTAGATTGCAAAGTGAAAGACTTGGGGTCACCCTTTTCGAGTTCCCCATCCCTCCACAATGTAGGAAAGTTACTTCATCAAGATATGAATCAGATACCAAAGAGATCACATCACCTTTGCATCCATTCACTTCCCCACCCACTTCTAGTCAATCCATGACTTCTCAACTATCCACTTCTCCAATTAGTACTACCATTAGTAGTACTAACCTAGTAGTAAGTTATTCACCATCTATACCTGCTTCTAGACTGACCTTCCCATCTTCTCAATTCCCAACTCAAGTTATGGCTAATCAACCTTGGTCAAATCCTAGTGTTGTCCTAGTTGCAAATCCAAATGCACTCCCAACAAACCCAGAAAAATGGTTGCCTAAGTACAATCTTGATGATGCTATCTCGGCTGAAGAACATCTGAATAATTTTATGTTAGCCATGAATCTCAATGGGATTGCACATGAAGATGTTGTAATCAAATTGTTTCCTTATACTTTCCAAGGATCTGCTGGGTCTTGGTATTTTTCCCTTCCAACGGGTTCAATTAGAGTCTGGGACTTTTTAGGAAGTATTTCTTGCAAGATTTTGTGATGATAGGACCATAGCATCCTTGATCAATGACCTTTCTAATTTGAAAGCTAATCCAGATGAAAATATCAAAGGTTTCAACCCCAATAAGTTGCTACAAGAAATGGTCACTAATGGTGAAAGTGTAGCAAAGGAAACTCATGATGAGAACAAAAGAAATGTTAATCATGATTCCATAGACTCTAATGTTGGATCAAAGACCCACCATATTCCAAAAATCGATATGAGCAAGTTTGATCATGGTGTTCATGTGTGTGGCTTTATCAACCATGGCCTCTGTAGTTGATAGTGGTGGCACTATCAACCATGGCCTCTTTCCAAAGTTTTCCATCCTCTAAATCTACTGCTTCCTTCACAGTTTTGGGATCATCGTCAGTAATAGATAAAGAAAAGTTTGAACAGAAAGCAGATGGACTATACCTTTTTGGCTTCCTTCTTTCTCGAACTGATCTTCTCACACTCGGAGTTTGGGGCTCTTCATCTTCTAATTCCTCCTCTACTGTAGAGTCTAATTCTTCCTCCTTAAGCTCAAACTCTATCTTCTCAGGTTCCTTTGATTGGATTTCATGTTTAATAACATCTTTTACCTCTCTAAACACCACATCTTGGTTGTACACAACCTTCCTTATTATAGGGTTCCAAAGCTTATAACCCTTTAAACCATCCTTATACCTAATAAAGATGCACTTTTCAGATTTACTATCCAACTTGGTTCGTTTCTCCTTTGGAACATGTACATATGCATCACATCTAAATACCCTCAGATGTGAAAGAGAGGGTTTCTTACCAATCCATACCTCTTGTGGAGTCTTATCCTCCAAGAGGACAGGGATCGAATTTCTACTTAACATTTGTTTGTTATTTATTTACTTATTTATATCATTGTTTAAAATGAATTGTATTGAAGGATATGAAGTATAGTGCACTATCAACCATGGCCTCTGATCTAGATAGTGGTTGATAGTGGTTGATAGTGCCATGGTTGATAAAGCCTCTGATCATGGTTGATAGTGCCTCTGTAGTTGATAGTGCCACCACAGATTATTTCTTACTCATCCAACTGACTGCACCTCCAAATAGGTTAAACACATACCCAGTTCTAGATCTTCTCTGATCTAGATCTCCAGCCCAGTCTGCATCAACAAAGCCACGAATATCCAACATTCTGTCCAATCCTGATCTTCCTTGGTAGCAAAAACCATAATCACTAGTGCCACGCAAATACTTGAAACCCGCTTCACTGTTGTCCAGTGCTCCTTCCCTGGTTTTGACATAAACCTGCTCAATACTCCCACTGCATGTGCAATATCTGGTCTAGTACAGACCATTGCATACATCAGGCTACCGACTGCACTTGGATATGGAACACGAGACATGTCCTCTTCCTCTTCTTGTGTCTTGGGACATCGTTCAGCAGATAACCTCACACCTACAGGAATAGGAACCTTCACCGGTTTATTATCCTGCATAATAAACCTCTGTAGTATTGTCTTGACATACTTCCTCTGGTTTAACCAGAGCTTCCTCTTTGCCCGATCTCTTTTAATTTCCATGCCCAAAATATAGTTTGCAGCACCAAGATCTTTCATGTCGAATTTGGAGGAAAATTAGGTCTTCAAATCCTGGATAATTTCTTTGTCATTTCCAACCAACAATGTATCATCCACATACATGACCAGATAAATAACCCGGTCACCAATTAATTTAAAATACACAGTGATCTGCTTTGCTTCTGGTGAAGCCAAGTCCCCATATAAATGTATCAAATTTCTAATACCACATCCTTGGTGATTGTTTTAACCCATACAAAGACTTCTTTAACTTGCATACCAGTTCTTTCTTACCCTTCACCACAAAGCCTTCAAGTTGCTTCATGTATATTTCCTCTTCCAGATCCCCATGAAAAAACGTTGTCTTCACATCCATCTGTTCTACCTCAAAATCAAAAACAGCAGCAACAGATAAAAGTAATCTAATAGAAGTTACCTTGGCAACAGGAGAAAAATATCACCAAGAGCAATTCCCGGCACCTAGGAATAACCTTTTGCTACCAACCGAGATTTGTATTTCTCCACCTTTCCTTCTCCATTTGTCTTCTTCTTGAACACCCATTTGTTGCCAATGGGTTTCCTTCCAGCTGGCAACTCCACCAGATCCCAAGCCTCATTTTTGTGCAAAGATGCCATTTTATCAACCATGGCCTCTTTCCAGAGTTTTCCATCCTCTGAATAACCCACTTGTCATATAACTATTGTATCGGAGGAAATCTCCAGATCGATGTTGGCATTATGATTCAAGTGTTGTCCTTGATGGCAACTCACTCAGAGGTTGGTACAGGTGCTCAGAGGTTGGTACAGGTGATGGCAACTTAATCAGAGGACAGATCTTAGTACAGCAGGCCAAGAAAGTTCATACACGCAGGTTCATTAAGCCCAAGTCGCGTATACACGCTAGTTCACTATATACCAAGTTGCGTGTACGCAGGTTCGCTATATACCAAGCAGGGTATACACGCAGTTTCATGAACGGAAAAGAGCGTACATGTCGGAAAGCTTACTTTTGGTCCGTGGTAGTTAGTCCTTGGAATTTGTGCCTATGGTTTTGGACCATGGAGTCTCGACAGACGTGTTGATCCCTAGTATTGAGTTGATGGTATTGTATTACTATGGTTTTGGACCGTGGTATTGTGAAGGGCCTAAGCCTATATAAGGAGAAGATCATTAGGCCAGAATGTGTGCAAGAGTGTGTGAGTGATGAAGATCTGAGGAAGTGTAAGATCCAAGTGCTGGTTATGGGTTGGTGATCTGAACCAAGGTTTCACTCATGTGGAGGATGACGAATGATGGAACGAGATCTCAAGGCTTGGAATGATTATCTTCATATGGTATGACTGTGGATAGATCAGATCTATTGACGCATGTTTATTGTTATGATCTGGGTATGTTTTGATGTCTGATATAGCTGCGGAGTTATAAGTTAGAATTTGCAGATCTGTACGCGGGTTGGTTTTGGTAAAAGAGCGTATACACGCAGGTTGGGTTCATCCAAGTAGCGTATACAATGTGAAGTATGATATTTGAAGATGGAGCTGGATCTGGTTGTTGTTATGTTGTCTGGTTGTTGTTAACAGGGTTACAGTGATTCAGAATTGGGTGTTTCAGTGATTGATGATGCAGGTTGTACTATAATGGTGATTGTTTCATGGATCCAGTATGAAAATGTATGAAACGTGGTCCCGGGAAGATCGTAGGCCGGAACCTACGTGCTGGTAAACATATCAGCCAGTACAAGAGCCAGGGGGTTGTAGCTCCCTTCCAGGAGCAGCTGGAAAACGAGTGAAGGTTGTAGCCTTCTGTAGGGTTGGCACCTACGTACTAGTAAATGGATCGGCTAGTACAAGAGCTATGAGGGTTGTAGCCCTCTGCAGGTTGTAGCCTGCGTGCTGGTAAAGGACTGCACCAGTACATTGTAAAAGAAGTTTCTTATTAAAGAAGAAAGAGACGAATTGCAGCAGGTGGTTTTCACCCACATTGGGTTTCCACCTTATATCATGGTGTTCATGTGTGTGGCTTTTGTGTGATGATCTGTTCTGTTATACTGCACCTGTTTCCTGTTAATATGGTTAATAATGTTCTGATGCATTTACTGAAGATAAGCTAACTGAATCATAAGATTTCTGGATATACGCTAGTTGCTTTAGACACAGTAGCGTGTACACGCGGGTTCACTTAACTGAAGTAGCGTATATATTTCTGAGTATGAAATTTGTAAAGGTTTTGCTGATCTGATAATACTGATTCACCCCCCCCCCCCCCCCCCCCTCTCAGTATTATTTCCAACAATCGAATGATCCGATTATGTCAATAGAATCCCGAAAAAAGGATATGTATGGCGCAGAAAATAGATCCACTTGGTTTTAGACTTGGTGTAACTCAAAATGAGCGCCTTGCTATGACCAATCTAATTTGGTTGCATAATGGAATATATAACGTTGTATGCTAACTGAGATAGTGTACATCTCACACTCCATCATCATCAATAATAAATAAAGAAAAATTTGAACAGAAAGCAGATGGACTATACCTTTCTAGCTGCCTTCTTTCTCGAACTGGTCTTCTCACATCCGAAGTTTGTGGCTCTTCATCTTCTGACTCCTCCTCTACTGTAGAGTCTGATTCTTCCTCCTTAAGCTCAAACTCTATCTTCTCAGGTTCCTTTCGTTGGAATTCATGTTTAATAACATCTTTTACCTCTCTGAACACCACATCTCGGTTGTACACAACCTTCCTTGTGACTGGGTTCCAAAGCTTATAACCCTTTAAACCATCCTTATACCCAATAAAGATACAATTTTTAGATTTACTATCAAACTTGGTTCATTTTTCCTTTGGAACATGTACATATGCATCACATCCAAATACCCTCACATGTGAAAGAGAGGGTTTCTTACCAGTCCATACCTCTTGTGGAATCTTATCCTCCAACGTTGATGAAGGTGACCTATTGACCAGGTAACATGCAGTATCCACTGCCTCTGCCCATAATTCTTGTCCTAACCCGACACCACTGAGCATTCTTCTTGCCCTTTCCATCAACATCTTATTCATTCTTTATGCAACTCCATTTTGTTGAGGTGTATATGGAGTAATCTTCTATCATGCTATACCACACTTCTTATAGAATTCTTCAAATTCCTTGCTGCAAAACTCTCCACCATTATCTGTCATCGGCACCTTTATCTTCTTCTCTGTTTGATTTTCCACGAGAGCCTTATATTCTTTAAACCTGTCAAAGGCTTCAAATTTCTTCTTAAGGAAATATATCCATGTATTCCTTGAGAATTCATCTATAAATTATACATAGTACACAGAATTACCCAGTGATGGAACCTTCACAGGTCCAAACACATCACTGTGTACAAGTTCTAATATCTGTTTCGCCCTCTTACTACGAGAGGGGAAACTCACCCGAATCTGCTTCCCATATACACAATTTTCACAGAAATCAGAATCCGGAGAGCTATTACTCATACCTTCTACCATACCTTTACCATGAAGTATTCGAAGGCCTTTCTCTCCAATATGTCCAAGCCTTTGATGCCACAACATGGTCTTCTCTCCAGAGACCACTAGAGTTTCTGCTCCACTTTCAAGAACCACAAAACTGTTGCACCCATCAATAATAATGCTACCTTGCAGCTTGTACAGAGTTCCATTTCAAACTCCCCGCATCAATACCAGTGCTTCCCAAACCATTTTGCAGGTATCCTTCTCGAACACTGTTTTTACACCTGCATCATCCAACTTGCTTACAGAAATCAGATTTCTGGCCAATGCAGGAATATGCAGAACACCCAGAAGTGTTTTAACCCTTCCACCTTGCAACTTCAACTTTACTTTTCCGCGACCAATGATTCTAACCTTCCTATCATCCCCTAAGAAGACATCACCACCATCGTATTTCTCATACTCGCAGAACCACTCTCTATGGGGAGTGAAGTGAAAGGATGCACCTGAGTCAATTAACCATGCCTCGTGATCTACATGTGTACTTGAAGAAGCCAAGTACACATCCCCACCTTCATCTGAGGTGGTTTTCGCCTCTGCAAAAGGAGCATCATCAGATCCCTTTCCTTTATCAGGAGCTTTAGATTTACAGTCCCTTTTGTAGTGCCCTTCCTTTCTGCATTTCTAGCACACCACCTTTACAGGTTTTCCTGGAGATTTAGATCTCCCACTCGATGACTTATTTTTGTTTCTGTTATGGGACCGTCCTCGTACAGAAAAGGCATCACCATTCTGGCTCTCCATATTTTTCCGTCTCATCTCCTCCGTCAGCAAGGATGAGACTATTTCATCAAACTGCAAGGCAGTTGCATTGCTACCTATTGCAATAACCAAACTATCCCACGAATCTGGTAGAGAACACAACAAACTGATGCACTTATCTTCATCTGAAATTTTAATATCAACAGATGCTAACTAACTTACCACAGTATTAAATGCGTTTAGATGCTCTGTCACCGAGTCTCCATCTTTCATCCTCAGGTTATACAGCTTTTTCCGCAAGAACAGTTTATTCACCAGAGACTTAGATTGGTACAAAGTCCCTAACTTGTCCCACAAGGCCTTCGCCATAGCTTCCCCTGATACATTCAGTGATAATGAATCTGAGACACACAATTGTATTGTGATCTTTGCCTTCCAATCCAACTTCTTCCATTCTTCATCGGACACTCCCGTTGGTTTAGTACCCGGATCTACCGCGATCCACTGATCTTTATCCACCAAAAGATCCTCCATCTTGAGTTTCCACAACTCAAAACTCTGACCATTAAATTTCTCGATCTCTATCTTTCCACTGCTCACCATCTTCTTTCACCACCAGAATCGATCTCACAGATCTCCCATTGAATAGGGTCTACCACAGGCCCAAGCGAAACCCCTCAACAACAAAGGCGTCCCCTTGAAGCCAAAACTGCTCTAATACCAAATGTAGGTTTTAACCCCGTATAGAAATTACCTGCATACGAATTCTAAAACACAAAAAATAAGCAATGCAAGAGCATAACACATAAAACACATATACACAGAGATTTTCCCCTAGATCCCAAAACCGGGACTACTAGCTTGATTTTTCATTATGTTCCTCTCAATGTTATAATACATATTTATACATGCAGAAACATCCAATACCATGGACCGAAAATCATCGCGTCCAATACCATGGACCGAAAACCATCACGTCCAAAAACATGTGCGAAAATCATGCACAAAACCATAGGTGGGTCCGCCCATCCTAACAGAGGGTCAAAAACCAAAATTTTCTGGGGCGCTGCCCCAGACCCCTTAAAGTGGGGTTACGAGTACACCCCCCCCCCCCCCCCCCCCCCGGCCGCTACACAATCGGCGCAATGAAGGGGGGCTCCGCTCCCCCTCTAACCCCCCAATTAACTACGTGGGCTAGTCATGGAAAGAATATAACACAACCCAACACACCAATCACTTATGGACACCTTGGCATCCTTCCCTGACAAGGATGTGGATGTTATTCCAATATTAAATTGGATTTATTTTACTAAGCTTGAGATTCAATGACATCATCTTCTTTTTCATGCTTTTAAAGTAATATAAATATTACCATATTATTAAGTAATTGAAATTGTATGTGATTTATTAAGTATTGGAAATTGTATCTTACTTTTTAAAAACTGAAATAAGAATTATGTTGGATTTTTCCTTTTAATATATATATATTCCCTTGTAATATTTTGCATGTAAAGCTATGGTATTGATGAAAGATTCTTAGAGTACATAAAGATATTAATTTTAGTTGTTTGGGGTAAATATGAAAACTAATTGGGAAGTAAGATAAATGGATTTGAAATTAGAAAGATTATTCAAGTTATAATACTGGAGATTTAAGAAGAAAGTATTATAGTGGGGTCAACAATATATGAGCCAAAAGAATTTCCATCACGACTAAAAATCTCTGACAATGATGTCAGTAAGTAAGTTATTGAGAAGAGGAAATGGAAATGAATCCCCATGTTGTGATCATTTAATGGTTTCATAATGGTATCAAATATTTCTAAAATGGCATAATTTTATATTTAAAATATAGGGTATTGTTGCAAAGAAAGATTCTTCAAATGAATGGATCAAATGTTAATATCTAAACTTTATGTTACATGGAATGAATGTTTTTGGATATGATGAGTTCTTCATTTTTGGAAGACTTATAATTTATGTGAGGATTAATGTTTTTAGTTTTCATGTATTATGAAAGGCCAAAAGCATGATACAAAGTCTATATAGAGTATTGTTAACATATAGAAATAATATGGATCTATTTTCAATGTTTGTATGAAACATGGATGGGTTTTATGTGTGAAGTCATATTTTATGATTTAAAATTAGCATTTAATATTATAGTTGGATTTGAGACAACTTAGTTATAACTTCAAGCATTTCTCAAGAATTTATATGATTTAATTGAAAACTTACATGTATTAATTAGATATATATATGGTGTAATGATGAATATATATACAAATTAATTGTAAAAGAGAAGAAGAAAAAATCACCTATTTTGGGTAACTTAAGTTATAGACCTAGTTGGGTAGTCGAGGGATCTTACAGTAAAGCATAAAACACTTTATTTAATTCTGAATTTTGTATTTCTATAGAAATTTGATCGCATATATTTGTCTCCTTGACCTCTTCTCCATTAGTTACAATAACCTTTACATCCTTGGTAGGATACACAAAAATGATTTAAATTCTTAATGAAGTTGATTTCTACATAGTTATGACTACTTCCAAAAATCAACTAGTATCATTACCTCCTATTTTCTATAATTCCTCTAAGTTTCAAGGTTATGGTTTATAACTTTTTTTTATCATCGTTACTAGTGAAACTCTAGGGTTGCATCTTCTTCTTTTGTCTTAAACATTATGAATGTTCATTACTTGATGTGGAATGCACTTTACATAATTCAGGTTTTGTTTTTTCTTTTTGAGTAATAGTTTCTTCTTGAGGCACTCTTCCTTCATTCATCTTTTATTGGGACCAAGAGATTGAGGTTGATGATATTTTTGACATGGATTTATCACTATCACATTCTAATTTCAACCCATAGGTGACTTTATTTTCTAAGTATAATATTTCCATTTCCTTTCCATTCCATTTATAATTTTGCAATGATGTAGTGATTTGTCTTCTTCCTAACTTTTTTCTTCAAATCTAATCTTTAACTCATCCTCTTTTTCTACCCTTATATAATTTTTTTACTATCTTCTTTCTTGCATCTATGTCTTGGATCCCATTTCTTTATATATTTCATGCATTTAACTCCTTTTGTCTTTAAGCTTCCAAACTTTGTTTACTTACCTCTCATTGATGTATGAAAGATATCTTGATTTTTTGGTGTGTGGTTTGGGAGGATGTTTGACTTGAATAAACATTGTGATATTTTTGGTATGACTTAGTTTCACTTCCTTCATTTTCACCTTATGTAAAAAAAAATCATGCTTTTTTTGGCATGCATCTCCAGTGTGAGGCTTTAACACAAAGAAATCAATCTATAATTGATATCATAATAAATCAAGCACTCTTGTCATAAATGTATCTTGATCATGAATGTATTGGTCAACATCTCGTTTTGGTTGTAATATAATAAGCTTTTTCCAAAAATATGTTTGCTAATGAAGAAATATTAACTTTGTTTGTAAATTTGAAGTATTTTAAAGCCCATGGTCAGTGCTTGTGCATAGGGTTTGGTCACATGCAGCACAAGGCTAGCCCAATTAACTTGAAAAGTTTTGGATCGCAGTCATCCTACCTGTGAAGGGTTCGACTCAACTGCTGCGTCACAGCCAAGAAGGTTTCACTAATTATGGAGACAATGATCTAGACCTCAAACACCAGGGATGGATATCATAGCTCTGATCCAAGTTTTAACTAAAATATGTGCAAGAATGCATTTTTTGAGAAAAAAATGTAACAGCTTGCCCTCTAATCCTCAAGATCAGAGGGTTTGAACTTATCATTCATCCACGGAAAATGTATTGAACCCTGCAAAAAACTAAGCTCATGGTTATGTCGTCATAGTTAAGACCTCTACAAACAAGAATTGTATTAACTCCTTATCAATATCAGTAAAACTTTGTTATGGATTAGGCATAAGTGTGTAGTTGTTGTAATATCTCATGTTGGTTAATGGAAACTTCGTTTTGATTGTTATTGTATTTCATTATATCTTGCTTATGTGTGGTTTTTGAGGAGATCTCGTTGGTTTAGTTCATATTAGGTATTTACTTGTAACATAATATATTTCGACAGTGTTAATATTTGTTATATTTTTCTTAAGTAATCATATTTGTTATATTTTTCTTAAGCCATTTTGTGGTATTAGCATACATATTTTGTGATTCAATATTAGCATACATATCCTGTATTCCAATATCTTATGGTTTAGTATTGGATAATTGGTTTGGGTATGAAAACTTTGGTGACTTTGGATCGAATGGTATAAACCCTCACTAAAAATTGTGGTTTTTGCAAAATTGTTCTTTAAGGCTCATTGTAGAAGGAACAAGGCACTCTACCCATCCTCTTTCTTCATGTTATGTGTCATTTCTCTTCCTTTGTTTCAAGATTCAATGCTATACTTTCTGATCATTTTCATAGAGCATTTGTATAATTAATTGGCAGCATATTGGAGGTCATGAATTAACATGGTTTTTGCATTAGTGATTAGCATAAATTACTCCATAATCACATACCTTTGTATTAATCTTATTCTTACAATGTTATTTTTCCTTAACTTGAACGATTGAACTTTTATTTACCAACAAATTTGATTGTTGCATGGAACTTTGGATCATTGTATATGATATAGGGTTAAGGGTGAATTGGACTTCTTTTATAAGTTGTTGAAGTGTAGAGGACTTGAATGTTTGAAGCATTATTCCATTACAATAACTCCTTGCAAACACAATAATCTTTATACAATGGTTTCTTGCATGAACAACCAAATCACACAGATACATGAGAACTATTTTCATAAACGTATTAGTGCACAGTAAATTATTGCGCACATGATGAAATACATTAATGCCCAGTGATTCATTGCATACACAGTACCTTTCATAATGGTACGTTGAATGCACATTAAGATACATATGCAGTGAGTTATATCAATCCATAGTGATCTATGTTGACATGTATAGTGTAGGAACACTTTGAATGCATATGAGTGACAATTAGTATTTGGTTTTCTTGTTGGAGTTTTTCCTCCTTGCACAGTTAGGTTATTGCACCTTCCACTAGTGGAACCCACAGTATACTCTAGTTTTTCTTACTTTCTGAACAAACAAGGTTATGATTTGATTGCATTTCTATTTGAACAAGTTTGTGTGCATATGGATAGTTTAATAGAGGTTTTGTTTACACTACTAAAGAACCTTGTCTTCTTAGAGGAACCAATCAATCACAATATAACAACACCTAACCAGTGTCAAGAAATTCACAGTGAGGTTGGTCAAAGGAAAATTTTGAGTTGGAATGAGAATGTTGTTGAATGTGTAGGTAGCTAGAGAACCCTAGAATAGGCACCCTTAAACAGAGACAGTGTCTCTAAGTGCAATAGTGTTGATCCCTCTTAAATGTGCTCATTGCTCGCATATTCACCTACTGTCACTACTTGTTTCTTCTTTACAGGATCATCTCCTACGTCTGATGAATTTATACAGGCTTTGAGTAGTCATGTAAGTAGTCAAATAAGACCAGTGGCAAATTGAGTCTAAGAAACTAGTCTTGAAGGTAAAGCAAATTAAAAATGCTTGATAAAGACTTTATGATCCCTAAGTAAGGAGAATATTGAAATTGACGCAAACCAATCCCAGTGTAAGGGAGGCCACTAAGTAAAATAAGATGAAGGGAAATGATGAATGATGATTCTTGGATGAACTCACAAATAACCCTACCCAAGTCACTCTCTTAAAACCATAAAAGAAAAGAGACTTGCTAAAAGACCTAGGGTTGAAACTAGTGTTTCAAACCTAGGGCTAGCCAAATCTCTCAAACTAGCCAAAAAATCTCAATCCTTTTCAAGGGAATTATTGGCTAGGGAAGGAAAATTTTAGGGTTAATTTTCTTGGGCAAAATGAGACATCAATGCTAAGGTATGAGGCTTCATATACATGTTTTCCCAACCCTCTTTTTCCTTCTAATGATTTTATTTTTAGTGTGGCACAACAATGGATTTTGACATTTCTTTCTGTCTTGCATAAACCTCTTCAAGGGCTCCTTGCCCAAATTGCTCAAGGGTCAATCAAGAATTCAATGGCTTACCAATCCAAGGTGACACCAATCCCAAAGCTTGGGATGTGAGGAGTTTTTTAATGAGTGTAAAGTGATAAGTATGGTGCAGAGATGGGCATGCTTTCACCATTCCAAGTATTCCCAGTCAAGATCATCTTAAGAGAAAGATAACCTTGACATATGTCAGACTTGCTAGAATCAAGTGATAACCACCAAGGTGAGGAACAGGGAACGAACCTCCAGAATTTTGTAATGGTCATGTTCAAGTGGATTAATGAGGGCTTCAGAAACCATATTTTCTCCTTGGGAAGCATCTTATCCATGAAGTATAGTAGCCCAAGGAATCTTTCTCCAAATCCTCTTTCAAGCATGTTTATTGAGAAAACAACTCATTGGTGATTAAGTTAAAACAGCTATAGAATCACAAGGAGTCTTTCTATCCTAACAAGGCATCAAGGGAGGGGTCTTTCTCCTCCCATATAGGAATATGCAAATCTCAAAATACATAGTTTTCTAGCATAATTTAAAATAGAAAAAGAGACTTACATAGAAATCATTTGCCTGCAACTAAATAAGGATGATTTCTTTTCCACGGGTACATAGTATCAACCATGCCTAACTCTTTCTACAGAAAATTCTCGTTTCCATAACACGTTTTTATCTTTAAGAATTACTTGATTTTTATTTAATTATTAAACTCATCTTAATCAATGGTATTTGAATCTCTTTAGTCACCAAATTTCTCATTTTCATAACCAATTAATATCGCCAAAGCTTAACTTATTTTATAGCTAATTTTTTCGACTTGATAGGTATTTGGATTCCTAAGACCAACATTCTCATTTTCCTAAGACAAACAATTGTGCATTCACACACTGTACGCTAAATCCCCAAGCAATAAAATATCAAGTACTAAAATCTATTTAAAAGGGAGGATCATATGTGCACATTGGCATATGTTACAAGGTATCAATCCACTCACTACTTTTATCATTCAATGCGTTGTAAGTACAACCAAACAGGTATCTGTCAAATATATTTTCATCGAGCAAGGGAATTTCAGGTAGAGTGGAGGAAAGTCAGAGATCTAGCGCGTCTAACAGACAAAGATCATCAACTAGAGGTGAGAAGATTAGAAGAAAATTCCATAGACACATGGAAGTTTTTCTTGTTGAAGGGGGGTCATGTTTTTAATATGTTGAGAGCATAAATGACATCGAGGTTCCCTTGAGGTAAAATAATCTAGTGAAACGATGAGTACCCAAGGACTTTCCTCAAGTAAACATTGATTTTTGTCTCAACGAGAGGATATATCTCATCGTTCCATCATCGCTACATGGCTTGGAGCTATTTTCCATAAACGGCATCAAGGTTTTTATGGAAAATTCACTGTATTGATGGAGTATGTCATACCTTGTTACAATTACAGAGATTGGATGTAGTTGGTATGATATACGTGAGGCATGCGTATATACGAATTGGCTGCAAATTATATACAGCTAAGAGACAACGATAAAAATAAAGGAGCATCTATATATTGACAGAAGGCCAAAAGCATCAGGGACTATTATAGGGTTTATAAACGATACACACTCCGGGACAACAAATAAGCAACCCAATTGCATATTTGAGGGAAGTGAAGGAAATTGGGTATTCGTATGTAAAAAAATGCTTATGAACAGTAATATGACAGTGCATTGTTGGCAACACCATTGTCCCAGGGTGACAAGGGGAAGGAACCAATGTTAAAACAGTCCACAGATCATCCTAAGGAAGAGATTATGGATGAAGAAATCTATTCCTCCAGAGACCCTATGCAAACAATAAAGAATGTTCTGAGAAGATCAAACAATGAGCTCGCTTCTTTTATTGATATTATGCCGAAGGCATAGCCGACAAACGAAAGAATTAAAACCTTGATGCAAAAGATTCATCGTGACTATTGCATAAGCATGAAGATATTAATTATCTAATTTATTTATTTACGATTTTAATTTTTATACTCTTAAAATTCCTTCAAAAAAAAAACTATTTTTTATGAAAGTTTTTGGATGAGTTTGATCCTTAGCATATGCCTATGGAAGTTGATGTTGGTACCAACGTCATTCCTACACCAGCATCATACTAGAACCCATTTTCAATCTTTGTCTATGACACACAAGACAATTGGACCAGTACACCCCCCAGGGTCAACATCAATTTACACCACATGCCAAAGTGTGCATAAGACGCTAACAGCGATATTGCACATTTTGAAAAATGCTTTCCTAGATCTACCTTTGTCATTAGCATGGTATCACTACCGGTTTTTTTTTGGTATACAATGAGCACATTCCTGTGAAAATAGAAAAGGTTCCAAGTATGTACGAAGTTTTTAAATTATTATGTACAATCTAATTGAAATTTATGCATAATGAGTGATTATTTGAAACTAATCATAATATAATTTTGCAGGAAATGATACATTTTATAAAAAGTTGAATGACCTAAATTTGGATATCTTTGTGCCCACCATATGCGTAGGGTGGAATTCCAAAGTTCCAAGTTAAAATATGGGCTCGATAGCAAGTTGGTTGGCTTATTCGGTGATTGTTCCTTTAGCAAGTTTGGAGTCACCTCAAAGCAAGTAAATATTCAAATTATATGTGGGACCAATATAGGGTTCATATTGAAAAAATCCCTAAGTATGAGTGTCCTTCAATGATTCCAAAGAGGGAGTGGAAGACCCTCCTGGTTGATGCAAAGTAGAAGCGACACTGGAAACAAGGAAAGACACCACTCGGCTCATGGAGGTATGTGACACTTCTAATAATGAAATTATGATGCTTCATCATCATTGCAACATCTAATTACATACTTGAAACTTTCCAATATAGGCTCCCAAATACATCCAAAGCCACAAGATCCATAATCCAAAAACATTGGAAACACAAAATTGCCCTGAGTGGTTACTCCCAACTGGCTGCACAAATTGTAAACATAAAAAATCAATTGCATCCAAATAATAATTTAACAATTTTATTTAATTGCATCGATGAACTAGAATTCATGTTTTTATGCAACATTGCAGGTGTTGGATTTCAACAAATATCGAACAAAAGAAGACCTTGAGCTTGCTTACAAGCACAGTTATCAAGTCATGGTTGAACATAGAAGAAGCTTGGGACAAACACAATATTTTGGTTCTCCCATTGACACACAGGTAAATAAAGTCATGTATAATATATCCATTACAAATAAATCTTTGAACTTATGTTGATTACATCGATACCCTTGGCTTGCAATCCTTCAATTGGCAGAAATCTACAAAATTGGAACAAGGGATTTGGTGGATTTGATTATCATGCCATGGAATCGATAAAATTTCATGACAAGTATGCATAAAATTATTTATTCAATTTATTTGACTAATCCTTGAGTTGATTCGCTACATATTTACTTGGACAATCTTGAGGTTTGACCATGCTTCTTTGCACCTTGTTTTTCTGTGGAACAATTTTATTACCTAACCATCTTCAAGGATTCTAGAATCAGCTTGGTTGTTTCTGAGTTGGATTTGTGCAACCATATGGATCATCAAATCCACTACAAGTATGAGATAGTTGCTATAGGAACATTCCTATAGCAACAAGCTATTAAATTAATTTTCGGACTTGTTTGTAAATCAAATGTGAAAAATAGATGAAATATAGAGCTTACCCTGGAATTCATTTTCATATGCACATCTTGTAGGAAATGAGGATATCATGGAAAAAGGATAATAATGGGAAACAAAATAATTCTTTAAAGTTCAAAAGTGTGATTGAGAATGAAAAA
Organism: Pinus tabuliformis; assembly: GCA_031772625.1. NCBI lineage: Eukaryota > Viridiplantae > Streptophyta > Pinopsida > Pinales > Pinaceae > Pinus > Pinus tabuliformis. Next base: position 192,128,415 of record CM062807.1, on the reverse strand, counting down.
AAGGTAACAAAACCAAGAACCCAACATCTCCCCCACGCAAAAAGTAAAACTGCCTCCCAAAAATAATATGTTTTCTTCGAAATTGTGGCTAACCCTAATCTCCAATATTTGTTGCAACGTTGATCAAGATATCTAGACTAAATGTTGAAGCTATGTGCAACACTCCCCCCACTATCCCTCCTGACTAGGGGTAGAAAGAGACAGTTATTCAAATGACCCAACCTCCATATCCAATTATGGAAATAGGATTTAAATTTTTTGATTTGTTTTAACTCACTCGAAACTCAAAATAGATAACATTGTTGCATCTGTTTCATCAAGACTCTCAACCCAACCTTAGACAAGCTATAGCCACATTTACTTGTAATTGTCACCGCCAAACTAGATTACAGTGCTTGAAGTGGAGTGCTTTAAAGAGGAAACTTAACCAATATTGATAATTGAAACAAGAACTCACAAGGTCACTCTGCCTTCATCCACCAATTACACAAGCTTCCACTCAATCTTTCCAAACTTTTTAAACGTGATTAACTTCCATGCCAAGACACCATAGTACAGAGAGCTCAACTCACTTTCAAAAGAAGAGAGTCGACATCAAGGGGAGATTCATCAGTGGATAAATCGCTGATGAGTAAGAGATCTCCTCTCCATGTACTTCATCATTGAGTCAACCACCAAAGCTTCAACCCCAAGGCAACTACTGTTAGTTCATCAACTCTCACAAATACTCAAGTTTCTCTTCCCAATCTAGTAGGTTCATCAATCCACGAGCTTCCAATGGGTTCTTTAGCCTTCAGGAAAGCCACTACTCTTTATAATATTTCACCCAGCAAACCTCTTAAAGTTTTCTCAGTTGGTTCATCTTTTTCCAAAGCTTGATCTTTGTGATTTTGATCAATGCTCTCCATGACACCTCCAACCCTTGGAGGAATTCTTTATAATGCTCAACATTTTGTATTCTTCTATTGCGCAAGCACTCCACTAATTCTCTCCTCCTAACTTGCTTTCATGACGCATCAACAAACTAATTAATTTTCGAGGCCCCTATTGTGGACTTTTCTCAAACCATTTTCTTGCATACTTGATTAACACTTCCTTTTCATTTTGAAGTTGTTCATTTCCCTTCGCATCCTGACTACCGAAGATTTTTAACATTTCATTCTTATTTTTAACATATGTATCCAATAATTATATTGCTTGTAGTTTTTCCTTCCACTTTTTGATATTTCTTTCCATTCATTTGCAGCGTTCATGCAAGTGGTACAAGTATGAGATTTGGTACAATTTATTTTTCAATAAGTTCAATAATTAACTTTCAATTTCACAGAACATAGATAGATTAAGAGTGAATTTAGTCCTTAGTTTATTTGAAAATTTTCAAAAATTTCACTCTTAATCATTAATGTTCCACTGTTCACTTGTTTGATATATCTAGTACTTTTTTACATGTTGATTTTTCTAGTCATGCTCGTTGTTTGATATATCTAGTATTTTTTTACATGTTCATTTTTCTAGTCATGCTCGTTGTTTGATATATCCAGTACTTTTTTACATGTTGATTTTTCTAGTCATGCTAGTTGTAAACTTGCATTTATAAGACAAACTTACATTGAAAAAAACTCTTCTTTTTTTGAATTATGGTGTTTTTATTCTTGGCATGACAGATCATTACAAAAACTTTGAGGTCTAAAATGAGTTTCATAAGAAATATTATAAAATAATAGCAAAAATAATAAAATAAAATAAAATTACATCATCAAATTTTTGGAAGGAACAAAAAAATAAAAATCAATTTGTATTTTGAATTTCTCCCTACGGTTTTACCCCAATTTCGAGCAAAAGCACTCGTTAGATGCATAATTTAATTCATCATTTAAAGAATACTCATGTAGCAAGCATATTTTAGATATTCCCTGCTGCATGAAAATGACGAATACATGAAAAACATGATTAAAACAAACAAATCTTATAATTAAGTAAATAAATAAATTACAAAAATGTTAAAAAAAAAAAAAAAAAAAAAAAAAAATCATCTAAAGAATACTCATATAGCAATCATATTTGAGATATTCCCTGCTGCATGAAAATGACAAATACATGAAAAACATGATTAGAACAAACAAATCTTATAAATAAGTGAATAAATAAATTACAAAAATGTAAAAAAGAAAAAATAAGTCCACCGGCTTTGGTATAAACATATACTTCAATACAATTCATTTTAAACAATGATATAAATAAGTAAATAAATAACAAACAAATGTTAAGTAGAAATTCGATCCCTGTCCTCTTTTCATAAAAGAATTTTAAATAAACATAAATATTAATAATTGATTATTTTTATTTTTATATTGCAATTTATATCCTCTTTGCCCTCCCTAATAAAATCATATCCAATCTTTTAATATAATAATATTTAAATATTATTGTTGAATATCATTCATTTTTAATAATAACCATATTAGACTTATTTTTAATTATATATTTACAAAATAATAATAAATTTATTCAATTAATTTTTTAACTGCTAATTTATAAGAGCTATTTCCTACCGGCTAACTCTGGAACAGATGCATCCTTGCTAACATTTTGACTGACTGATTTTTTCACATTTGTCCTCATGATGAACCACATTAGATGGTTCGAAACACCAACAAAAACTTGTGATGTAATTAATCCAAAAAAAATTATCAAAAACAAACAAATCTTATAAATAAGTAAATAAATAAATTACAAAAATGTATAAATAAGCAAATAAATAAATTACATAAATGTAAAACAAAATAAGTCCACCAGCTTCTGCTATAAATGTATACTCGATACAATTAAATTTAAACAATGACAAACGACATCAATAAACATGTCAAACATATTAGTTGTTCCGTTGGCCCTTCTCATGGCCACATAGAAATTGACTTGCACTCAAGTAATGTCTCACACTATGACCAACACACCTGTCATGTACTCGATTACACTGACCAACACATCAGTCTTGTACTCGATGTCACTAATGCTTCTTAATAAGCACGAACAAACTAGCTCCTCACACTAGACACATCGTAGACACTAGACACAAACAGATTCTATTTTCATACGTTGATTTATCTAATCAAGCAACATCACAAAACATTCGGAAAAATTACATTCTACAACATACGACCACCCGAAACACGACATACTCTTTCCGTCTGCAATAATGCAGACAAAAGAATTGACATTATTTCCACGCCAAAACCGTGTTATATATTCAACCCAGAATTATTGCAGCATAATTCTTATAACACAGTTTTGGCGTGGAAATAATGTCAAGTCTTTTCTCGGCATTATGGAAGACGGAAAGAGTATATTGTGTTGCGGGTGTATGTATGTTGTAGAATGTAATTTTTCCGAATGTTGTGATGTTGCTATATATATATAACATTTTACCTTAACATACACATTATTTTGCCACCTGTGTATATAAAGCCATAACGTTTTTACCTTAACATACACATTATTTTACCACCACCTGAACCTTTCACATCTCATAGACATAATGCTTTACCTTAACATTCACCCATTATTTCATTATTTTACCACCTGTGTATATAAAAACATAACGTTTTTACCTTAACATACACAATATTTATCCACTTGAACCTTTCACATCTCATATTTATCCACCTGAACCTTTCACATCTCATAGACATAATGTTTTACCTTAACATACACAATATTTATCCACCTGAACCTTTCACATCTCATAGACATAATGTTTTACCTTAATATACACAATATTTATCCACCTGAACCTTTCACATCTCGAACCCTCGTAATCCTCGTAACAGCCAACTAGTTAAAAAATGCAGCGTATCCAACTAAATCAAACCACCTAAAACTTCAAAGCAAACCACCGAAATAAAGACCAACACTTCATTACAATGACCAATACAATGACTGCCACAACCTCGTATGGTCAAATATCACACTAATTCTAAAACTACCTACTCCCAAACGCTAAATGTCTTTAATTGAATGCATAAATCTATTGCATACACAACAGTATTCAATATATAGTAATACACCCTACAAATATCAAATGTGATTTTCTAGCCCAGACTCCTTTAACCCCATTGTGGATAGCAATCATATTATATGTTTCATAATTTGGCCATTTATCCCCACTAAAGCTGTACACTACTCTATCACTAATATTGAAGTCAAGATCCTGTTTAATGTCTTTGTACCTTCATACGTTTATAGACTCGAACAACCTCTTTCCTTGGGTTTGCACTTAAGAAACCTCGGAGTGTAGTTTCTTGCATTAGGTTGCATTGTTTTTCACTAGCAAATTTCCTTGCACTTGCTGATGACCATCTAACAGTTCCAAATAGTAGAACACACTATCCTTTCAGCTGATGGAACCGGATATACATATATAGCCTGTAGCCTGCACTATTTCCTAAAGTTCATAAAATAGTAAGCCTTCTTAAAGAAGTATCATATTAACAGCTTAAAAGACTTGTGCTCGCTAGATACCAAATTTTCCAATCACAGTATTATGCACGTTGTCAGAAAAAACGTCACAAAATGCCATTCGATTGAATTCACTGGAGATATCCATTTGTACTTTGACCAGATGATCTAAAAATAATGTGTCACTTTGCTCCTCTAGAGGTTCGTAATTCGAACAAATATAGAATGACTGATTGCACCTGAGTTATACCAAATAATACACCTTCATAGATAGTCATTCGACAACAGTAAAATTGAAAATTAGAGCAAAATGCTGGAACAAGAACTTTTTATAGCATGTTTATCAAGAATATTTCTGACGTAAAATGCACGATATTTTATGAAGAGACTTCTAATCTTCACAAAATATGGCTGAAGAAAATTTCATGAAACGGATCATAAAGGCACTAAATTCTCTGATATCCAAATCCTTTTGCGAATAAATCCAAAATAAGATATCAATGACCAACTTTTGTATCATTCCCTGTAACAATAGATGCCTAGAAGCGTTCAGACATTGGTAGCTGCTGGCATTAAAACGCTTGTCCCCCCACTCTTTCGTTAAAAGCCCAACTGTATTGAACAAACTAAATCCCACTACAAAAGAACAGAAATAGGGAAATTTTAATTAAAAATATACACAAGGTAGCTAAGGATGCCCAAGTTCAGGCAAGTAAAGAATTTATCTCCCACCAAAATCAACAAGTGGCAAAGCTAATCTCGATTGTATATCCAGACTAACTTCACTGGTTCATACATGCTCCTTGAAAGTAGCAACCCCGTCAGAAAAAAATAAATCCGTAGATTTGTGTTGTTGTCATTACGCAATACCACAAGAGACTTTGGCAATTGATCTTTAATTTTGTGAAAACTAATCTAAAGATGCATCTCCACCAATAGACATTTCAGCCCAAAATATTTTATTTACGACCAGCTCATCTGCTGTCGGGAAATTTTGCCTCGTAGGTATAAGACGGCTGCAAAAGAAATAGGCAAACAAGCAAAGCAATCACATGGATGGAAATAAATCATAAAACAAATTAACTACTCAAAAAATACCAGAAAAATTTATAATAAAAAAAACAATACCATGAATGTTGCTGTAATCATTTTTCCAGCAAACCATCTACCATGAAGAGCACGCTGTGCACCAATTGCAGATGTTGCACCATCAAAACGCAGGTAGACATGCCCAGCACTATGCCTGCATGAAGAAAACAGAATAAATTATTAAGTGAGATGAAAGAACACCAAAAATGTTGATATAAATTGAAAGAGCATATAAGCATTTCCTAGTGGGTTTCTACCAAGTTTCAAAAGTCGGAATTAGACTCAGAATCAGTAAATAACTTTTTACGAACAAACCAGTTCCATACTGAACTGGCTGGTTAGCTACGGAACCAGTAACGAAGCCAGTTCAAGGTCTGTAACATCCTAATTTAGGGTCAAACGAACCTGTTCCAGTTTGGCTGCTCTTAAAACACTTGTCCCTACAAGTTCTTTAAGATAGATATACACAGTATGAGGAGATACTACTTTAACTGGCCAATTCCAAGAAATAGGCAAAAACAGACGAATTCATATAAATAGAAAAAATATATTGCACTCCAGGTGGGTTCCTGCAAGTTGTTTAGCATGGACAGAGATGTATATGAGGCAAAACTAGCTTAGTCAGCTAGTTCGAAGAAATTAACGCGGGAGATGAATCATATTAATTTAGCATTCCTAGTGGAATACTACAAGTACTTTACCCTGAACAGAAGATGTATATGTGGCAATACTAGTTTAGCTGACTAATTGCATGAAACTACGCAGGATAACTGTATCATAACAGTACAGGCTTCGACATCTTATGTCACAATTGAGAAAACTACATGGGAATTCATGGTATAGCCTCTACATCTGACATCACAAGTGGGTATGCAAAAATTAATGAGCAAAACATAACAAAATCCCGGCAGCTGAATGAAGTGAGAATACAGCTGACAAACACTCAATTGTTGCAATACATAGAGAATCTTACAAGGCAAACTAGGATAAACCAATCAATGAAATATCCGTATGTGAAAAACAAAAAGAACTCACTACACGATCAGAAATAAGATCCTGACTTCCAAAAACTGAATCAAATAGTCTAGTACTAAAACTAATTTAACAAATAGAAATGACTATTGAATGAGCAATTATTCATAAAGGTATACAACAAACAAGCAGTGAAAGATAAACACTCGAACAAATCAATTCTCCAATAAATGTTCAACTTACTTGTCCACAAAAATGTGCTTCACTGCACCAAATTTGGAGCATTCATCTTGCACGTCCTCTTTAATATCCAAATCAAAATCAGGTTCAGTCTGCAATTTAAGAAATTGTTTCTTAGAAGAAAAGCCTGGGCGACTAAAGGAAAGAAGCAAAGAAAAACAAAACTCCAGGTAAAGATATCTCAGCTAAACAGAATGAGTTTGCACAAACCTCATTATTTGGATCAAACATATTTTTAAGCAACAAACAGTCACTCGGAACTCCAATAGGATCCACAACTGGGGCAGCAACTGCAGGCACAGCTACTGCAGAGCCATGTACCCCCATATAGCCAGGCATAGTAGTTGGTCCAAGAGAAGGCACAAGAGGTGCTACCACGGAAGACATACCAGGAACAGTAGGCCCTGGGAGGCTCAAGGATGGATTAGCTAGGGGCACAGGCGCCACTGATCCAGCAACACTGCAATAAATCACGAAAAAAGAAACATGTCAAAATAATATCCCAATAAAATTTCTTAATAACTAAAAACGAAGATGCAAAGCACACTGTAAAACTAACGATGTACTAAAATGTACTAGGCAATAAACTCAGCTTATCTACTTTGTATCTAACATTAGTGATTGCACCAGTGCTGAGTGAAGATAAATGTTGTAGGGTATATACATGGGAAAAGAAACACTGGGCAAATTTGACGAATATTCTGAAAAATCACTTTATCCCTAATCAAAGGGGCATTATGTAATGCCATTTAATAATCCCACCGACACTTGCATGCAATTTTGAGAAAGCTTGATATTTCAGATACCAAAAACTTGAAATTTCACATATGCCGAAAGCTTAAAATTTCATATATGCCCATGAGTAGTTGATCAATCCAAAAAAACTTCCTGCCACTAGAACTCTCCAACCATAATGAGGTGCAACATCATCTCATATTGGGCAGATACACTAAACCATCCTAAAGTGAATTTGACAAATATTCTGCATAAATCACTTTATCCCCCAGCCATTATAGGAATTGTTATTTCACATAAATAAGAAGGGAATACAATACAAGGCATCTAATATGAAGATCTATCTGAATATAACAAAATTTAGTAATCTGAGCGTTATATCATGTAATAGGACGGCCATGTAATGCCATTTAATCCAACTAACACTGATATGCGGCTTTGAGGAAGCTTGAAATTTCACAGATGCCCCCAAGCCCACGACTAAATTCCCAACCATAATAAGGTGTAATGTCATTTAATCTTATTGACACTAGCATGTGGATGTGAGAAAGTTTGAAATTTCACAGATACTAAACAAAAATTGAATTGAAATACAATTACTAAAACTCAACAACTAAGTACATTCCACACAACAGAAATTATGGATTTGCCTTTATGGCACATAACATGAGTAGTCAATTCTGTTTTACTATAGCAAAAAATTTACTCTAGACTCCTCATCAAATACTGTCAGTTATATGTGCCTAACACACATGTTATAAGATATATATATGTGTGTATATATATATAAAAGCTTATCCCCCAGCCATTATAGGAATTGTTATTTCACATAAATAAGAAGGGAATAAAATATAAGGCATCTAATATGAAGATCTATCTGAATATAACAAAATTTAGTAATCTGAGCGTTATATCATGTAATAGGACAGCCATGTAATGCCATTTAATCCAACTAACACTGATATGCGGCTTTGAGGAAGCTTGAAATTTCACAGATGCCCCCAAGCCCACGACTAAATTCCCAACCATAATAAGGTGTAATGTCATTTAATCTTATTGACACTAGCATGTGGATGTGAATTGAAATACAATTACTAAAACTCAACAACTAGGTACATTCCACACAACAGAAATTATGGATTTTCCTTTATGGCACATAACATGAGTAGTCAACTCTGTTTTACTATAGCAAAAAATTTACTCTAGACTCCTCATCAAATACTGTCAGTTATATGTGCCTAACACACATGTTACAAGATATATATATGTGTGTGTGTATATATATAAAAGCTTAGACTGTGTGTGTGTGTGTGTCTATCTATATAAGCTTAGAGTATATATACACTCTAAGCTTAAAATCTATATTACGCTAACATATGTCATAAACTGGAGTGCAAGAGCACAATGATCCAGCCATGTCATTATAAGTACACGCACAAATAATATTTAGAATTAATCAATAAAATGATCAAAAAATGTATAAACCAGCATACCTTGTAGCTATACCACTCCTGTCCAATTTTTGCATGAGAATAGCTCTAGAACGAGCATTAAGTGACTGCAACCACAAGAGACTGCAATCAGTTCACTAATATCAATATGAAACTCACCTCAAAGCAAACCAAAGACATTTTCAATTTTACATTTGTTAAATAGCCAATTTCACAAACACTAAGAAGTAAGCACGGAAAATATTTAACAAAAAACACTCTTGTTTTCCAATTTGACTTATAATAATAAAGAATGTATCCACCCATTTTAGGGTGTTCAAACTTCAAACTCCTGGAGTGGTTGAGCCTTCATCCAATCTTGAGACATACTTCTCTATGGTTTCATGCCTGTCATCTAATGCCATCTCTGGTGTCAGGAGATATGTTAGTGATGGAAAGGTGGTGCTACAAGGTTTCTCAGATTCAATAAAAGGCACCTCAGAGTTGTTTCAGTTTATAATCAAGTGTGATTCCCTCATTGAGTAGGGAGCAAACTTCTAATGCACTCAGTTCAGCAAAGGCAGAATATATGGCAACCAGTTCTAGTTGTGAAGCCATCAGGATTCTCAAGTTACCAGATGAGCTAACAGAGCAAGCTTTGGATGCTAATGTGATTTACTCTGACAACCAGAGTTGTATCAGACTGAAAAAAACAAGTATTTCATGATCAATCCAAGCATATTGAGATTGAGTTCCCCTACATCAGAAGGGATCTCTAGTTCTACAATACATTCGAATGGAACAATGAATCACTGCTACCTTAACTATGCCACTTGCAAAAGGGAAATTCAAGATGTTCAAACTTCTGAGAACAACTTGGTGTAGTGGAGAACAATTTCCTCAGTAAGGAGCGTTAGTGAAACTTCCTTGGACAAAGGGACAGGTCACATGCATCAAGCCCCCACCACAGATAGTATTCTACAGCCAAGTATACCTCTATCAAATGGATGTATAGACGAGCATTTTCTAATGGGTTGGTTGAGAACGTATACATAAACCATCCAAGAGGCTTTAAGGTGCATGGGCACGAAACCCATGTTTGAAAGTTCAAGGAGGTATTACAAGATGGACAAGCACCTTTCAGTTTTAGCTCTCAGTAAAACAAACACAGATTTTAATCTTTACTATTTGGTTGATCATTCTAATCTGTTTATTCTAGTCTTGTATGTAGACAATCTTATACTTGCAAGAAATTTGAAGAAACTCACAGAACAGCACAAAGGTAAAGTTGGCAAGAGTGCCATGAAGGACATGGACTTGATGCACTACATATTTGATCGAGAGGTGTGGCAAATTCTAGGTAAAAGTTCCCTCATTCAGGATAAATACATAGGTGAGATTCTAAAGAGATTTCGCATGGTGGACTGCAAGCCCATAACTACTTTGAGTCAATATCTGGTTCATTGGGTTGTCACAAAACATGTTCTCCAATACTTGAAGGGGAATTTTGGACTGAGATATGTTGGTGAAGAGGTGGCATTAGAAGGTTCTCCAGACTCAAGAAGGGCAATTCCAAGTGTTGTTTCAGTTTACAATCAAGTATGATTCCCTTGTTCAGTAGAAAACAAACTTCTATAGCACTCAGTTCAGAAAAGGCAGAATATATGGCAAACACTTCTAGTTGTGAAGCCATCTGGATTCTCAAGTCACTAGCTGAGCTAACAGAATCTACTTTGAATGCTATTGTGATTTACTATGACACTCAGAGTAGTACCAAACTCTCTGAAAAATCAGTGTTTCATGATCTATGTTACCAGATCCACCATTTCCAGCAGCTGGGTCCACGGATTCCCAGATCAGATACAGATCCGGATCCAGCTCCCCACTGGGATCCGCCCTGTAAACATTTGTAATTCTGCGTAATGTCAGGAGTGCACACTCGTGTCTCACTCCTGCTGCTTTTAAAAGTTAGAGAACAATTTCTCCTCTATTTTAAAAGGGCTCTAGGAATTGTGGGATCTGAGTCAATACATTTGTCTCTGGCTGGTAATAAAGTCACCATGTCTTTGGCATCATTGGCTGAACATTATCAAAACAATAGATCTGGAGGGAGGGAAAAAAATGAAAAATTAGTTGTCAGCGGCACTCACATGCTTATTACTTGGGCTTCCAACCCAAAGCAGCAAACTCTAATAAGATGGCCGCTATCCCTAATTGTACAACCCGCTAATTTTGACCTGGTTGTTACATGGTCAACCCAATTGGGAACATTATTAAAAGAAAAACAAAAAAATGTCACTCTACATTGGACAAGTACCTGTACAAGGTGGTGTTACCATAGGGTCTCCTTTAGTCGAGAGTAACATTAATTACAAGTATTATACACACACAGAGACAGGATTCAAAAGGGTGCTGTGGTTTCAAAAAAACATTCCAATAGAACAGTGATCCACTGATATCATGACTATGTCACTTGCAAATGGGAAATTCAAGATGTTCTGAGAGCAACTTGGTGTGGTATAGAACACTTTCCTCAATAAGAGGTAGCAGAGGGGCAGTGCACATGCATCGCCTGACAACTACAAACAGTTTTCCACAGCAACAGATCTGGGTGAATCATTCTTGAGTTCTATAAGGAAGAGTGGCAGATAACATTAGATAAGGCACATGCCACCATCAACTAATCTGAGGGACAGCGCACATGCATCACCTGACAACTACAAACAGTTTTCCACAGCAACAGATCTGGGTGAATCATTCTTGATTTCTATAAGGAAGAGTGGCAGATAGCACTAGATAAGGCACATATCACCATCAACTAATCTTAGAGACGTGCCACCAGTTACAGATATACTAGAATCAAAATAAAAATCAGTTTGGTTTTAATTTTTAATAAGTTATATTTTTGAGCTGTCACATGCAAACCTATTTTTGTAAACCCTTGTATGTGCTGCCCAGATCTGTAAGAGAGAGAGCAGGGGTAAGGATTCATTTCCTCAGACTTGAATCTAGTAAGGAGCAGTTAGAGTATTTTTCCCGTGGCAAATTTTTTCATGTTAAGAATTAACAAAAGCAGTGACAGGTTTTGACAGTTGTACATTGAATTCTGTTCATAGTTTTCTACAGCATGAGTTCACAGATTCTACCATTTACTAACAGAGCTGTGTAGGTTCTTAGTTCTGTTGCTTTTAGTTTCCTGTAAGAATACCCTTCTCAGATCTTTAAAAGAGAGAGCAGAGATAATGTAGAATTTCCACGAAATTCTGATCTGCTAATATGAACAATCTGAAAACAATTTTCTTTTCATATAATCACAGAATTTCTCTACTAAAAGCAGTGGAATAGGAACAGAAATAATTGCACAAATTCACACAATAAAACACAACAATTTTCTAGGGAACCCAACCGAGAAAACCCTCGCTCGCTTCAGAATTTTATTGAAGAAGAATAAGCTACATACCTCTTACAACCAGCTTGTCTCAATCAGAAAATACAATATTCTGTCTACCTTAAACTAGGCTTGAAACACCTGCTAGAATGCTGATCTGCTTCTCGAAAACTGTGCAAACCCAAGCGCCTAAATCTATGTGCATTCCTTAGCAAATAGGCTCCTATTTCTTAGCACATTCCCAGCTCCTAATAATAGCAATTTCTCCTATTTTTCAGCACACTTCTTAAGGCTGCCTTCCTTCTCCAATTCGCACAAGAGAAAACTTCTTGGCTCATTCCTCCACAAGCTCAAAAGCTCACACAAAAATTGTGAGCACCAGTTGTGCCTTCGATCTTGCTTAAAAGCACTTCCATTTGGCTATTGTTAGTAAGTTCTATGTTTAGGAAATCGAACTGTTGCTTTTCTAGTTAACAAAAGTCAACACAAGTTGTTAACTAGTCCCTCCTAAGATTTAGGAGGCTAACTCCACTTGTTCTTTCAGTGCCCAAATTAACTCACACGGGAGAATAGATAACTCAGTCCTCCACAATTTCAAATAGTCAAACTGCTTCTTGAACTCGTCCACATCTCTGGAACTCGTACATGGCTAAGAAGATCACAAAATCTGATTCCTTGAATTAAGGCAAAAATCAAGGAATCCATTCCTCGCTACTTGACAACACTCGCTCTTAGATGGTGATATCGGATCTTGATATGCTTTGAGCGATCATGAAACACTAGGTTCTCAAATATCTTAATGCAACTCTGATTATCACAATGATAGGCTCCATCCTCTGTCTGAAAAGTCCCACGAGCAACTTCCTCATCCAAATAGCCTCACAAGTTGCTTGACTAGGAACCACGTATTCGACCTCTGTTGAACTAAGTGCAACTAATCTTTGCTTCATGCTATACCAAGAACCACCTGTTGACCCAATGCCGAAGATGCCACCCAAAGTACTCTTCCTGTCTGTCGAGCTCCCTACCCAATCTGCATCTATGAAGCCCTCAAGCCTCACTCCAACCTATTTGTACCACAATCCACAATCCGTTGTGCCTCTGAGATATATCAACACATGCTTTGCAACAACGCAATGCACTCTAGTAGGTTCCACCATGAACTTACTTGATTGACTGCAAAACAAATATCAGCTTGTGTAATATCAGGTTGTGTGTTGACCATATACATCAACGACCCAATGAGTTGTTTGCATATTGTAGGATCCACTCGCTCTCCTCTGCTAGCATCCACCTTCCTCCATTTTGTGACTAGAGGCGTGCCCATGGGCCTGTAATCTTACATATGAAATCTCTGAAGAACCTATGTAGGGTACTTCCCCTGTCCCACAAAGATCTCACCATCACCCTGCCAAACCCCCAAGCCAAGGAAATAGTGCATAAGTCCCATATCTTTCATCTCAAACTCCCTTGCAAGGTCCTCCTTGCAATCCTGGATCAAGCTCTCATCTCCAGCATAAGGTCGTCAACATAGAGAACTAGAATGAGCAGAAGCAATCCAACCATGATGTAGTATAGGTTAACATCTGCCTCACTCATGGTGAAGCCCAATCCTCAAAGGCAATTGTCAATCTGAGTGGACCATGCTCTCAAAGCTTGCTTGGGCCAATAAAGAGATCTCTTCAACCTACACATGTGTGTCTCTGTCGAATCCCTTTGGTTGCTCCATATAGATCTCTTCCTCAACAGCTCCATTGAGAAAGGATGTCTTCACGTCTATCCGGTGGATCTTCAACCCCATCCTGCAAGAGAAAAAATTTCCTCCTCCTTCTCAACCTTGAAACCCATGCCACTGTTGCAATAAGTCTCAACTAGTTGTTGCAAGAAGTCTCAACTAGTTTGAGCCTCAACTCCTCCTAGATGAAGTCACTCCATAGACATTCCCAATCCAACAACTTATCTCGTCCAATAATGCTTTGAACAAAAGTATGTCAATCTTTGGTAAACCCATTCAAAGCCACACGAACTAGCTCTGTGTCCATGGGTTGCCCTCCAACAGCTGCTAGCTCATCACGAACTTCTTGAATTCTAGTGAGAAAGGTTGTTACACACTCACCCTTTTGCATCTTGATTGTCCTCACCTTATCTTCGAGTACCATCTTCCAGTTCTCTATAGAATTCTGGTAGAGCTTGATTAAGGCATCCCACAAGTCCTTAGCTGTATTTTTACCTACAACGTGAGGGACTAGGATCATCTTCTTGGTCTTGGTCATCTCTGCCTTTGGAAGAGCCTCAACTCGTCTGGATCTAAAGGTTCTGCATCACCTTTCTCAGCAAATCCTTCAGCCCAAACTCGTCCAGCAGGAACAACATTCGGACCTTCCAAACACCAAAATTTGAAGGCCATCCAGTCTATCCTGCTCTCGCAATCCTAATCCTATGTGAGTTGTCATCTTGAAGACTATGTGCTGATAAATTCATGTTCACAGCTCTGATACCATGTAGAATTTCCACGAAATTCTGATTTCCTAGCGCATTCCCAGCCTCGTAAGAAATATGAATTTTTCCTATTTTTCAGCACACTTCACAAGGCTGTCTTCCTTCTCCAGTTTGCACAAGAGAAAACTTCTTGGCTCGTTCCTCCACAAGCTCACACAAATTGTGATTACAAGTTGTTCCTTCGATCTCCTTATAAGCACTTCGATTTGGCTATTGTTAGTAAGTTCTATGTTTAGGGAGTCAAACTGGAGCTTTTCTAGTTAACAAAAGACAACACAAGTTGTTAACTAGACCCTCCTAAAATTTAGGAGGCTAACCCCACTTAATCTTTCAGTTCCCAAACTAACTCAGACTAGAGAACAGATAACTCAGTCCTCCACAATTTCACACTAGTCAAACTGGTTCTTGAACTCAACCACATCACTAGAACTTGTACATGTCTAAGATCACAAAATTTGATTCCTTGAATTAAGGCACAAATCAAGGAATCCATTCCTTCACTAAATTTCAACAGATAAGGATTCATTTACTCATTCTTGAGTTCAGTGGGGAGCAGTTTTAAATGCATTTTTCCTGTGGCAGTTTTTTTCATGTTCAGAAATAATAAAAGCAGTGACTTTGACAGTTGTACAATAAATTCTGTTCATTGTTATCTACATGTGTTTATATAATATAGCATTTACTAACAGAGCAGTTTTGATCAGTTCAGTTGTTTTTAGGTAGGTTCCCGGAGGAATTGTAGTACAGTGCAGAATCTGTTTACCAAGACCAAAAATGAGGATGGATTGGACACAATCTCAACACAGTGCCAATAGTATTCAGCATAGGTGTCTGAGCTGGCTATTCAACAATGCACACCACAGTTCAACAAAAAACAAAATGCCTAGTGTCGGTAATAAAAATGTGTCAGTAATAGCACCCTTTTAAAAGGCAAAAATTATTCCAAAATTTCAATGGAGTACTAGTAGGCCACTGAAAATATTTTTCACACTGATCACTTGTGAGCATGATTTCCATGCCATGGCAATGAAAGTTGATTCAGCATGAGCTTGAAGCTGATTGCACTGTTTTCAGTGGATCATTGATTTTGATGATATGTAGTAGTAATTTGTTGTAGCGTGTTATATTCCTCTAAAGGCCCTTTATGGTCTCGATGTTTATGTATTTTGGTTAAAACTTAAAACGTTTATGTATTTTGGTTAAAATGTGTATACTTCTTGCTGTTATTTTACAATTAGTATTTCCACCCTTACATACCATATTGGCATATAATCAAGAATAGTTTGAATATTTACTATGGTTTTGATTTTCATTGACGTAGATAAAAATATTATTTTTAAATTAAAATTTTATGTATTTTTAAATGATTTTTTTCTCAGTTGCAGTCTGGTTCAAAATCTTCATTTTTCTGGTTCCCTTCTGGTTTAAGATTTCGGTAACAGTATGAACTTACTATGCCACCTCCATCATCATCATCAAAATCAGCAGCATTAGCCCCAAACTCCTGCATTCCAACTTGATCAGACACTGCTGACACCTGTATACAAGAACCCAAAGCATAAATAAAGTGATAATCTAAATATGAGGAAAACAATGCTTCACCAAAATCTTCGCTGAAAGGTTGCTCAAACCTTTATGATTCGACCAGCAATTTCCAGCTGTCCATTTAGATTCTGTGCAGCTCGAGCATCTTCAAGTTTTGTAAACTACAATCACAAGACAATTTTAGCTAGCTTATTTTAGTTACTACACGAGAAAAAAGCACATCAAAACACGCTTATTAAGTTAAAATAGCACTGACCTGAACAAATCCAAAACCCTTGCACTGGCCAGTCTCTGGATCAGTAGGCAATTGAACAAGCTCAACAGCACCAAATGGCTCGAAAACCTGTAAATACCATGATCCACCAAAGAGAAACAGATCAACAAGTAAGAATTTAAGGCATTTTTTGCTTTACCAATTTCATTCACTCTGAAGTTACATTGAATTAAGAATTAAATTTGTGTACCTGCCGAAGCTGATCTTCAGTTATGTTGAAATGGAGATTACCAACGTATAATCTTCTGGCTCCACCAGAATAGGGCCCAATAAAACCACCAGCAGCTCCAACAGCTCCAGCAACATTTGATTGAACTAGGTTTTTTTCAGCCTCTGACGGTTTCACCATTACAGGCTGACCAAGCAACAACTGACCAGATAATGCTATTGCCATTGGAACAGACATGGCATCATAAAACTCAATATACCTACAAATGAAATGTTTAGATTCAAAAACCAATCCAAATCCAATATTAATCCAATTCCCTAATTTATAATCAATATCACAGCATTTCTTAAATGTCAATTTACCACTTTGGAATTGAAATCTAATGTAGTAATTTTAACTTAAGCAAACCAGTGATGAATTTAATCAGAAAATTACATACCCAACACCTTTTGACCGCCTGGAATTACGGTCCATTATGAGCCTCACATCACGTACCTGTAGGAATTGCAAGTCAGTACATTTAGAAACAAATTTATTGATTTCCTAACATTTTGGAAGCTAAAACTTACAACAATGGGGACTCCAGCACAACATGGCTAACCAACAGGACAGATGACAAGGCCATCAACATGATGGGCCAGCCAATTTATTCAGGCCATCCACTTTTTATAAAGGCCATGAATTCACACTCACCACATGCAAAGAATGCTGAAGCCATAAAAATAGATAATACTACGCTTCACTGAAGGCAGATGGGTGCATTTACTGCAATAAGAAGCAAATAAATCTCAATGATTGGTGTTTAGATTTGTTTGTATTGCATGCATCTACTGTACAAACTATTGGTAAAAGGAGGCCGGTGTATGGTCAAACCATGGGTAGTTTGTAAGTAATTATCAATCAAACCTTTTCCAATCATCTAAGGAGACACATCACATTTTCACCTACCAACATACACGCACTTGGGAACATGCCAGTAAATGTCATCTGATACAGAAATCACAAAACTACATATACTCACCTTTCCAGCTCTTGAGAAAAACTCGTATACATCTCTTTCATCCGCCTTCAAGCATATCTGTGAGGAAAATAACCGAGAATGATATGATAACAGCCCAAACAGACCAGAGAGAGAAATTCGCCATCTCACTAAAAGAACTAAGATACATTGCACAAACCGGAATACCAATACCATTATGGTGAAGTCAGGCATAGTAAAGAAATGGAACCAGACCTGATAAGCAAACACTGTCCTCTGATCCCGCTCTGGATCAGCTTCCGGTTCTGCAGCTTCCTCCTTTCTTTCCTTAAAACGCCTGCATAATATGGAATATTTTCAGATATTCTAGCATTGCATGTAAGAAAATCAATTGAAGAAGAACCTTGTTATTTGCACAAGGTAGGTAGACCACCAGTGAACTTATCATGTCATTACATCATTAGCGTCTGAAGAATTAAATCAGTATAAGACATTAAATTGTCAAGTGTATTTTCTGCCATCCACAAAATGATTTCGAATAATGTTAGTACGTTCTAATCATTTGAAAAATTCTTATGATTTAATTGTGCTTACCAATAGCTATCATTTATTGCCATTTCAACAACTTATTCAAAGAGAGTGAGAACTGTGTAAAGGCAAAAAGCCAACAGCTGTTAACCCTTAAGCTTCTAAATATGACAATCAAAATCTCTTGGTTATTTAAAAAATTTGATAGCTTTTGTAATAACTACAAAACTAACAAACAACAAATCATACCAAGCAAAAGACAAGACAGACAATGCATCATGCTCTAAACACGACCTGACAGAAATGCAATTGTTTTGAAAGTTGAAACACAGTGAAAGCTACACTGCCTATTGGCACAACAGCCACAATGAATGCTATCCATAGCTTCTAAATATTTTAGATAGTGTCTTCAAAATCGACAAGCAAGAGACGAGGCACAGGCCCAATGGATACTAACCCTTAGCTTCTAACTATGACAATCTAATCTCCTAGTTATTTTAAATACTTTGGTAATAACTAAAAAACTGATAAAAATTTAAATCACAAAAGATGCATCATGCTTGTGAGATGACCTGACAGAAATGCGCTAGCTATGTATAGAAGTAACACAACCTCATTACAAATATGCTCACAATGTTACCAGACAGAAATGCAACACGAATGGAACAAAAACACACCAAAAAGACACCAGCAGGACATGTGAGGGACCATATTAAGCAAAACTGACACTTGAAGCATCTGATTAACTCTACACTTTTCAAAAACCCATGCATGAAATAAACAATTACAGCCAAGAAGACAAATATAGATGATCCAGAATCAACACCAACAAAATAGGATTGACTAAACATTGCAGATAAAGAGATGCTTTATTGGGAATCTTTGCAGCTTGCAATGGCCTAAATTGTTCGGGTAATAACCATACAATTCGCAACAAAGATTAAATCAATACAAGCATGGGAGAAGGGAAAAAAATGCATCATGCTCGCAGCATCACCAGGCAAAAATGTACTTGCTATGAATTGAAGCAATACAAACCTGATAACAAGGATGCTCACAACATGACCACACAGAAATGCAGTGATTGAAAGAAAACACACCAAAAGATGCCAGTAAGACACATAAAAAACCATATCACGCAAAAGGAGAAAAGCATTAGATTAATTACGCAGTTTTCAACAAGGCCTGCACAAAATAAACAAGGAAATAAAACCAAGAAGAGGATGTACAGAACTAGATGACCAGGAATTAACTCCATCGAAATAGGATTGAATAAACACTGGAAAAAACAGCTAGGTTTTATTGGGAATATTTGCAACTCACTATGGCTTATTTAACGAATTGACCATTTTCAAACATCATCAAAACATTTAGCCGGTCAAAAGACAAAATGTCCTAAACATGGTGGCAACAGACTAGACTTACATATAAGTGGCAACATCAATAAAATAGGATTGACTAAGCATCGTGGAAAACAGATCTGGGATTTAAAGGGACTCTTTGCAACTTGCACTAGCCTATTCAATCAATTGACCATTTTCAAACATCAAGTGAACATTTAGCTGGTCAAAAGGCAAAATATCCTAAACATGGCAGTGATGGACTAGTCCGACATATATATGGCATTATAAAACTTCTTGCTCAATTGAGTTAGCAACAGTAGACTCTTCTCCAAGGTCGTGCCTGTAATTGTAAGTCACTTGAACACCCACTGCCTTCACAAGCATCAAAAGATGGATGTGGTTCTGTGAATCAAAGCCCAAGAAGCCCCCAACCAGCATGTCTGCAACAGAATAAGTTCAATTAAACAAATTTGTACTGTGTTCCACAGTATAATTCAAATCACAATATGTCATCACCACATCACCCCACTTATAATCCAACCTGACCAACTCGAAATGTCATACTGATTGGTCCTATAACAGATTTCAGAAATGGCCGGCAAAAATTTTCAAGACCCATCATGACCTGAGTTTGTGGGCCTGGCTCAGTTGCCAGAGACTGCTCATCTGACGATTGCTCTAGCATATATCTGCGCGTTTCCAGAACCTAAAATTCAATATTCAAACTTTCATAAAAATAGACCAAATAAAATAACAAACAAATAACATATAATAAGTCTGCCTTATATTTATTTGCAAGAACATATAAAATAACATACAGTAAGACTGCCTTAAACTTCCTTAGTGACATTGTTATTAGCATTAAGAATGAATAACTTGTAATTTCATGTAGATTTAAGCATTGATTCTTTAAAAAATAATGGCAAATCTAAAATCCAACAAGAGAGAAGAAATCTATAACAATTTTAACATGTTGAAGTCCTAGTTGATTAATAAGCTATGGGCACGGGAAACCTAATAGCCAAATTAACATTCTGATGTTGTTAAATCCTATTTTACACCCTCAACTAAGCACAAGAATCGGTGGGTGCATCACCATGGTAGATCGTAATATGATTATCCACGATGATTAAGTTCGCTAAGGAATCGGAACAACCACCCCAAAGTTGTATTCCAAAGTCATGTTAGTGAAACTAGCCCAAAAAAGCATTCGCAAACTTGGAAGTATTCGCTGCTTAAAATCTTCATAATACCAAATAAAAGATAACAAAAAAAATCATTAGCAAATTAGAACGCTGACACCGGGACTAAATCCTCCCTTGCTTGATGCTAAGCCCCACTGCTGTCCTCGGTAGATATCGAGTAACGTCCCAAACTTCCATCCACTGTCTAGCTTTTGTACACACTTAGGTGGAGCACTTAAAGGGTGGATGATAAGAAGAATATCCAAATAGCTAGGTCAAGTAATTTCTATGCTTTACACAACAAAACATTATTCGGGACTATTAATCTGGATCATCAAAAAAGGACAAAAAATCGACTTTTATCCACACACAAAAAATAGATTGAAAGAAAAAAAATGGGAAAAAAGAGTACCGAGAGTCTTTCTCGCTGAGCTCCCTTTCTCTCTCTTTTTCCCTCAATCGGTCCCTGCTTTTCTCTCGTTCGCCCCGTTCTTTCTCTCGTTCAGTACGATGACGTTCAGCACTACGGCGTCGCTCAGAACGGCTTCTGCTTCGACGGGACCTCTCCTTCTCACTCTCCTTCTCGCTTTCACAATAACGATCCCTGATTTTGTCTCGTTCTCTTTCCAGCTTTTCCCGATCTTTATCCCTCCCATTTCTTTCAACCCGCTCCCTGTCGTAATCTCTTTCTACGTCACGAGAGCCTCTTTCATGGCGCTCTCTGCTACTTCTGTACCTGTCTTTTTCAACCCTGTCCAAATCCCTGGATCTGTACTCCGGGGAAGACCTATGGTGTGAAGATCCTCTTCTGGACCTATCATGTTCACCCCTGTCACGCGAAGCCCTTACTCGTTGCCCTCCTCTTTCACTTCTCTCTCTCGTTTCTTCGTCGGACTTTGCCCTTTTGGACCGGTGATCATAACCATGACCATCCTCATCGCTCCTGCGTTTGGAGCTGCTTTTACTTCGATCTTTTTCATCCAACGTATCTCCAGCCTTGCCATTATCTTCATATGCAGTGATTGCTTCTGGATTTTCCACGGTCTTCTCCAAATAATCGTACTCGTCAAAATCCATCGTAACTCAGTGGCTGCCAAACTAAAACAAAAGCTACTTGCACTTGCTTCAACCTGTATATGCACAAGACAATAAGGAGCTCAGGCATGCGAAAGAAAGAAACAAGCTAAGAAATAGCACAATGTCTGCAGGAAAAAAAAAAGTGTTCGGACAACCCAGTATCAATGCAAACACAGCTCACGAAGAATAAACATTCCAAATCCCTGTAAACACAAGAAAGAAATGAACAACCTTTAATCACTTTGACTCTCTCTTTTTCTTACTACTACTTCAAGAAAAATATTAAGCGTGTACACACAATCCACAGGCATGAAATTGACAGCTTCAAGAGAAAGCATACCGCAGACAGAGACGCAAATACCAATTTCAAAAATAAAAGCGACACAACTATAAACTGAAAAATATATTCCACACGAACTGCTAAAGCATTAATGCCCCCAAACTGTTCTCCAGAGCTGACTTAAAACTGAAAGAAAGCCCTTTTCCTAGCAAATATGAAAAGGCCTTCTGTTGTAAATACAATTCAGTGCATTACAAAACCTACCAAACGACCTCTAAAAATACCGATATCAAAACATTCGAGAATAATAACGCGCAGGCTTTAAAACCCTACCGAAACACACGAAAACCTTCTCTCTCTTTTTGCCGTGAAAAATGAATATAAAAAGATTTTGAGTCTCTGCAGAAATTAATGCAAACAAAAAAAGAAATTTCATTAAAAAATAGGGTTTACAAATAAAACCCTTTGAGAAACCCCACAATTTTAAATTAAAAAAAAAAATATATATATATACAAAAACTACTTACACTTTATCGGTTTCGAACCGGAAACGCGTAACAAAAATGCTCAGACCCTAAAAGTTCATTGTGGAGGTTCTTGTATTGCTGAAAAGCGCTACACAGAAGATCGATCTGCGAATGATGAAAGACGACGAGGTGGCGAGGGATCCAGCAGCCACGAACGGCACACCTGCCCGATCGATCACTGTATTCAGATCTCCTTGCCCTTATCTGCCTCTGCACTAATCCCCTCCATTAAAATTCTAAAACCATCGACGAAATCCCTTCCGACCCTTTTCAGCAGCAGAGCACATAACCAGCGCAGAATGTCCGCAAAAACCGCATTCCACCGCCAGTAGCAGGTAAATCCCGTGCGATTAATATGACCTCCGCACGCCCTCATGCAACTTTTGTACGGTGGCCGGGGAATTGAACCGGATGACCTCGTTGAGCCAGTGGTAGGGTTAGCGACCGACTGCCTCGGTTTTAAGGCGGTTAGGGAGTCTAAGGGATGCTCTTAGAGCCGCTTTGACCATGATTAGACATACCGGTTGATTACGTTATTGGGCTTTGGAATGACTAGTTAAACTGCATTGAAAAGCATTTATACAAATTGAGGAGGACGCTTTGAGAATGCCATATGTCGTAACACCATATTACATGGTAAAAAGGGTTAGCATTATTGCTATGTGTGGGTGCCTTTCAAGGTGGCTTGATCTTCATATGGAATTTTTAAATATTCATATATTAATATATAATTTGAGTGGGTTTAATGGTTAAGAGTATGTGTTTCATCTTAAGAGGTTACAGGTTCAAATTAGAGAGGTAGAATATGTATGTTTTCATAGATTTAGTAGTCAAATCGTTTGCGTGGAGGTGGGTCCCTTGTCCCACAAACAAGGGGGTCTCATACACCAATTTGGTGTCTGGCTTGGTCGTGACCTTACAATTGGTTAATAATAATTAATTAATGATAATGTATAATTTAATGTTGTTGGGAGGATTGGTGTTTTAAGAACATTTTTGTTTTTTCATTAGCAAGAGTGTTTGGAGGCTTTTCATGCGAACTGTAGCAGTATCTTGCTATTTATAAGGAATCTAAGATACATACAAAAATATGGCTCTGTCATATGAACGAAACCGCAAAGGATCTAGCTATAACAGTGGTTTATATTTACATGACACAAAACTGATATGAGAGCTCTTGAGAAACTATCAAAAGAACTAACTCATCATTCATACATTGATGGTCCAGAAAAGATGACCCATAGATGCTTCCAGCCATAATCTAAAAATTGTCCAAGACGTAAAACAGAGATAAAGACATTATTTTTACAGCATTGATACATAGAATCAACATATGATTCATTCAAAAAGTTATAACTAGTTGTAGATACAAACAACAAAAAGAAAATGATCATAACCGACCGAAGGCTCAAAAAAGTTGATAAAGACCATAAAAGAGGCATTCTCCTCTCATCAATTCTTCAAGGTTGATTGATTTAGTCTGTGCATGGAGTCCTTTCTTTAAGGGATCGTCAGCGTACTTGTTGAACTCCCTATAGATATGAAAGAAGGATAAGTATTGGAACCCTTGTAATAACTTCTTTATCTTTGACTTCCAATAACATAAATTTAAAACTTGTAGATCAAATTTCCAACATAGCCAGTTAACAATACATTTAAAGTCTTTGTAGGTTTTAACCCTGTACATAAATTACTTGCATACAAATTCTAAAAACAGAAAATAAACAATGGCGATAACATAAAACATAAAACAAATATACATAGAGTTCCCTTGGATCTCAAAACCGGGACTACCAGATTGATTTTTCATTATGTTCTTTTCAATGTTACAATACATATATATACATGTCAAAGCATTCATAAACCTCAATCCATTAACCCTAGATTAGAACATAACCGTAGTTCTCTTGGACAAATCTACAAAATACCATGGGCAGAGAAACCATCATGCCCAAAACCATATGCAAGACCCATGCACAAAACCATAGGTAGGTCCGCTCACCTAATATAGGGTCCAAAAAAAATTATCCACGCATTGCCCTAGACCTCGTACAAGGGGGCTACCGCCCCCCTTAAAACCCCTGACAGGGGGGGCTACGCTCCCCCTGTGATCCCCCCGCGTGTGTGACTAGTCGTGGAAAGAATATAACACACACCCAACATTCTCCCATTTGTTATTTTCTTTTCCACATGGGGGGTCACATGAGAGTTTAGTCATTGGTCCAACCCTGTAATGCCCATTGTTTCTCTACACCAAGAGAACTTCTCAATGCTCACAGACTTCGTCAATGCATCTGCAGCATTCTTCAAAGTTTCCACCTTTACCAACAACACCTTTTTGACCTCAACCATATCCCTCACAAACTGATATTGAACATCAATGTGCTTTGTCTTTGAATGATAAGCAAGGTTCTTTGCCAAGAAAATTACACTTTGTCTGTCACATTCTATCCTTATAACTCATTGTACTAACCCCATACTTGAACACAATCTCTGCAACCAAACTGCTTCCTTGCTTGCACGAGTAGTTGCCATGTATTTTGCCTTTGTAATTGAAAGTGCCACTACAAACTATCTCTTGCTTATCCAACTGGCTACACCTCCAAATAGGTTAAACACATAAGCACTTGTAGATCTTCTTCGATCCAGATCTCCAGCCCAATCTGCATTAACAAAGCCACGAATATCCAAACTTTGTCCAATCTCAGTCTTCCTTGGTAGCACAGACCATAATCACTGGTGCCACGCAAATACCTAAAAACCCGCTTCACAGTTGTCCAATGCTCCTTCCCCCGTTTTGACATAAACCTGCTCAATACTCCCACTGCATGTGCAATGTCCAGTCTAGTACATACCATTGCATACTTCAGGTTGTCGACTGCACTTGCATATGGAACACAGGACATGTCTTCTTCCTCTTCTTGTGTCTTGGGACATTGTTCAACAGATAACTTTACTCCTACATGAATAGGAACATTCACCGGTTTACTACCTTGCATATTAAACCTCTGCAGTATTGACTCGACATCCTTCCTCTTGTTTAACCAAAGCTTCCACTTTGCCTGATCTCATTTAATTTCCATGCCCAAAATATAGTTTGCAGCACCAAGATCCTTCATGTCGAATTTGGAGGAAAATTGGATCTTCAAATCCTGGATAATTTCTTTGTCATTTCCAATAAGCAACATATCATCCACACACAAGACTAGATAAATAACACAGACACCAATTAATTTAAAATACACACAATGATCCGCTTTGTTGATGGTGAAGCTAAGTCCCCGTATATATGTATCAAATTTGTGATACCACGTCTTTAGTGACAGTTTTAACCCATATAGAGACTTTTTTTAACCTTTATACTAGTTCTTGCTTTCCCTTCATTGCAAAGCCTTCAGGTTGCTTCATGTAGATCTCTTCTTCCAAATCCCAGTGAAGAAATGTTGTCTTCACATCCATATGTGTTACACTAAAAAATGTCACCATGACTATTGACAGTTAGTTTGGCTCAATCAACAGTCATGCTACCCTCTTAGGCAAGTCTTATGCCTCTGCTCTCCATGTCAAACTCCAAAAAGAGAGAAAGTCTTGTATAAATGTATTTATCTCTGGGGATGCAGGTTCTCTCAAACTTACCTGCGGGGACGCTCTCTATGTTCACAAAAACTGCGTCTTTGGACGCTCTGTATGTAAAGGGACAGGTGCGTCCCCCTGTAAAAGTTAGAATGCGCAAGTTTCATCTTTAAAAAGTTACTTGTGGTTATTTCTAGAGCATTCTAGAAGGTTGTTCGACGTGTATTGGGCGCCTCCAGATGGTTCATGCACTCCTATCAAAGAGGAACTTATCCCATCAATAAGGGAGCTATCCCACCCAAAGAGGGGATTATCCCATTGATGGTGGACCTGATTAACCTCCTCTTGAGCACTATAAATAAAGGCATTGGGCCAGAAGGAGGAGAGGTTAGAGCTATACATTTTCTAAGGGTAAATGCTGCAGGAATTAGGACTCCCATTTCGAAGCTTGTGAGGAGAGATTGCCATCTTTACTTGTTCTATTTGGAAGTGGGTGTGCTTTGTCAAAGTAAAGGAGAACTCTTGAAGGACCCTGGGAAGGACTTGCACAACACCAAGGCTCAGGTTGTATTTTTTCTTTTGTTACCTATTAATGCAAATGAGTCCATTCTTCTCAATAACTTGTTGGTTATGAGTTATTTCATGTGCTCCTTGGTCTACATGTTGAATATGCTTTGTTTTATGTTATAATCAGGTGCTATTTAATTGTTTGACTGTTGGTGATTGCAGGTTTTGGAGAAAAAGGAGGAGCTCATCCGGATCAACAAAGCTTGGACTTCTACAACAGTGTTTGGACAAAGGTAAGAACAAAACACTTGATATCTCATATTATAATGCATGTTTAGAGAAGGATAGATCTTGTTTGTCTTGTTTGTCACTAGAGAGTCTTAGGCTCCTAGGGAGGTTGGTTGTGTCCGCACAATCGACTCTTTCCGCCTGACAAATTGGCGACTCCACTGGGGAATCCATGAATGAAAAAGATTTTTCCTTTGAATGAACTTTGCTCTGAGAAAATTGATTTCTTTTTCTGGTTTTTAACTGTGTGAATTTGTGTTTGGGTGGATTAGCTTAGCAGTAAAATAGATTTAGTTTTTCTTGAGTTTTACAGTCGGACGCACCCTCTTAGTATTGCACAGTGCGTCCCTGGACGCACTGTTGCTGTGCGCACAGAGCAGGCACGCACCTGTTCTAACGGGTCGCCTGCGTCCTCTACCAAAATTTGAGAAAATCCCATTTTTTATATTTTTTCCTCTTAAATTTTGCTTTTTTATAGATTTTGCTGCCCAGATCCATTAGTATCCTGTCAAAGATCCTTCACCTGAATTGGTTTTCGTAGCATTAAGTGTTTTAGTGGATTTCATTGAAATTTAAGCCTAGGGTTTGATTTTTGAGTAGATCCTGTAGTGACTTTAATGGTGGAAGTTGTCAAGCCTTAGATCTCTCTGGTTTGGTCAACCTTCTTAAGAGTCGGATCTGTCGTAAGTCTACCCGTGTGAGCAACCAACCTGTTGAGTTGTCTCTTTGGTCAAATTTCAAAGTGCTTGTTGATTAAGTCTTGATTTCCATTTTACAAAAAGAACAAAAAGATTTGAGTTTTGTTTTGATCAGCTCTTGATTCTGCAATAGCTGGTCCTTGATTTGATTTTGGTCAAGTAAAACAACCTAGAAACATCTTTGTAGGTTTTGGCCTCGTTAAGATTGCTTAGAGTAAATTTACCTTTTAGTTTGCTTGTGAGTGAATTTTCGTAGATTTTAATAGTTGTTAAAATTGATTTTTGTTGAGTTAGATTTATTTGCTTTATTAAAGAAAAATACAAAAACATCTTCTTTAAAAGTCTTGTTTCAAGTAGCTTTTTGTTTTTGAAAGAGAAAAAGAGTTTTTCGTGCACGTAAAGAGTGGTCATGTTTGTATGCTTGGAAAGATTAAGAGCTTTATTTCTTTGATTTTCATTGCAAAAGAGAGTTGTTTTTTATAAATTTGCATTCTCTAAACTTTCTTAGCTAAGAATTTCATTGAAAAAGAGAAAGTAGAATAAATCATCATAGGTGCATTTTTGTAGTGGTTTGAGTCGAGTCTACACACCACTGGTTTCATCTGCGCCACCTTTTGAGTTAAAGAAAAACCATAAAATTCACGCTTAAAGTAAAATTTACATAGTAATTTTTCTTTTACTAGGGCTCTGAAGCACCAACTTAGCTTAGGCTAGTGTCTTGGAGTAGGTGAGTACTTAACTCTCCAAGACAGTAAAACCAAACAAGTAGCTGATATTGAGTTAGAATCAAATCCAATTGTTACATTTACACTCTGGGAAAGCTCCTCTTAAAGGAGAAGCATGATCTCGTGTCCGAACCAGTGAGGGGATCAATCCTCCCTCGTTGGGAACGACGCCAGACAGTACGTATTACAAACGGTAAACCTCGGATTAACCATTGTCGAGGAGACAGGGGTCACTTATCGGTAAACCTTGGATTATTGTCAAGGAGCCGGTAAGGGGATTGAGCTTGTTACTCTGCCCTTGCGTGCTGTCAGAGTTTAGACTGTTCCCCCAGGTGTACTTGTGGCCGTTGGTAACCTTAGTGACCATAATCTCTAGGATTCTACCCAAGGTGACGGTGGAGGGAAGATCCCACTGTACCTGGAGCAGACGTCGGTTATACTCACTTGGATTTTCCGGGGGGTTCGCTTCACTTCGAGACGGTTAAAGTGGAGGAACTTGTGCCGGTCTATTCATTAAGCAGGTTGTCGGGGTAACTGTTCCACCCTCCACTTCTATACTGAATTCGACGATGTTGGGTTTCATCTCCAACTAGTGTTTTCGGTCCGGAAGGCTACTGTTTGTGTGTGGTTTGACGCCCTAGATTCTTTAGGCGTGTGCATCAAAATTTGTTTGGTTCTTTAGCGGCTTTAGGTGGTTTGATTTGAAATTTTTACTTTGTTTTCGTGTGTAGTAGTTAAAAGTCTTTAGCTGTGGCGGAATTACCGAGACAGTCCCGTAGACTTCGGGGCAAGTCTCCTGAGATTGTTACCGGAATAGATTTGTTAAGAAAACTCCGTAAATCGCGGGGTGAATCTCCTGAAGACATTCCGGGTCAGTACGAAGGGTTAAAGGTCCTTGTAACTCCTCCTAGTGACAGTAGAGTAGGTTCACCTGAAGAAGGAGAATCTTCCTTGGTAGTCCATCCAGATTACCAAAGTTTAGAGACAGGTTATAATCCCGAAGCTGTTTCAGTTTTTGAACTTGTTGGTAGTTTTTCGTCTGCTAGTGATACAGGCGAAGAACCAGAAATATCTGAACCTGTTACTCCAACTTCTAGTGTTCCAGATTCACCGAGAATAGAAAGAATTATCACCGAAAATCTACCTTCTGGTTTGATTGCTATAGAAGAACTTGCTCCAGAAGAGGATATAGGTGTCTCTCACCTTGAAGGTCAACTTACTATTGATCTAAGGGAGCGTGAATCCATCTTTTACAGTCCTCCTAGAAGTACTTCTTGGTACCTTGCGTTAACCAATTTTTTAGACAACTCAGTAGGTTTTTCTACACCTCGTACTCCTTTTCCACCTGGAGGTATTTATACTCCTGTCAATATGTTTGGTCAGTCGTCCGTGTTTACTCAAAGTCCTGAATCTTTTTTACACGGCGGTCCTTCTGTTCCCACTGGGTATCAGTCACTTTCTGGTACCTTTGCGGGGGCATCTCCTCAACCCGTTGACCATGGGTTATTTGCTGGAAACAGTGGTAATATACCATTGGGTGTAGGAGACATTTACATGATGTCAGGTTCAGTTCCCGTTTCCCAACCTCAAGGTGGCCAATTACCGCCTGGGGGGCAACCGCAGTTAACGCCTGGGGGGCAACCTCAAGGTACACAAATCGTGTCTGGGGGGCAACCTCAAAGTCAGTATGTACCTATGGTGCAATACGTGCCTCAAGGTCAACCTCAGCCTCAATATGTACCCCAAGGTCAACCTCAGTATCAATATCAACCTCAAGGATGGCAACCCCAAGGATGGCAACCTCAAGGGTATCAACCCCAAGGTTATCAACCTCAAGGGTACCAACCTCAAGGTCAAGGTCAACCCCAGTATCAGTATTTACCTCAAGGTTATCAACCTCAAGGTCAATACTCGAGTCAAGGTTATCAACCGCCTCAAGGTCAGTCATATGTTCCAAGTATTGGAACTGCACCCTACAATTATCAATCCTACCCTCAATCTGGTTATGGATCTCAGTATCCTCAACCTGTTACGGGTCAATACCCTGGAATGTTAGTGTGGGATCCATCACAGGGTCAACAGGTGTTGCAGCCAAGTGTACAGATGGTTCCTCAAGCTGGACAACCCGTAGTTTCTGGTCCAACCCAGCAACCGCAACCTGTCCAGCCAAATGTTCAAACTTCTGTAACTTCGGTAGTTACTCAGCCGTCAATTGCACCTAGTACTCCATCCCAAACGACTGCTGCAACTACCACTACATCTACCATACTTACGTCTGGAGTATCGACGGCTCCAGTTTCTACTGTCCCTGTTACCACACCACAGACATCTTTACCGTTGTCTGGATCTACGATTCAAACCACGGTCCAGATGCCTGTAGGTCAGCCTGGTATAAGTACGGTTGTTACTACTCAACCTCAATTTGTTCAACCTCCGTACCAGGGACAGTACCAACATGGGCAAGCTGTCCAACAACCGGTTTACCAGTATCAACCGTATCCTGGGTACACTTATCAACAACCTCAACAACCCCAGTACGGTCCGGTTAATCCTGGTTTTCCAGGAGGATATAATATCCCAAATGCGACCCCTGTTCCTAGTTATCCTGGATATCCTCCTCCTGGGGCTGGTATTGTGACCCAGAGTTTTAGAGATCCTAACCGGCAGTTACCGTTTATCGCAACTTTGGATTTACCAGACTTGACGCGCCTAACGAACGATCCAATTCAATATCTTAAGTTCTGGCCGCCAATGCCAAATAAGTTGCCCAGTGATATACCCAAGTTCGAAGGTAAGTCTGGAGAGGATCCGTCCAATCACGTGATGACTTACCACCTCTGGTGTGCTTCAAATTCTATCTCAGATGATTCGATCCGCTTACGTCTTTTCCAGCGTACACTCATTGGTCTCGCGGCCAAGTGGTACATTGAGTTACCACGGGCCTCTTTTTACAACTTTAGCCAGTTAGCTACCTCGTTCTTAACTCACTTTCAGTTGCCGGTCAGATACGATAACGGCACGGAGTTATTAACTTCACTAAAACAATCGACGTCCACGTATATTTCTGATCACATTCATGAGTGGAGACGTCGAAGGAGATTAGTGAAAGTTTTTATCCCGGACCAAATCTTAGCTGAATGGTTTGTCAAATCATTATTACCGAAGATTACTGAAGATGTAGCTAAGGCCGGAGTAGTTACTGAGGAGCAAGTCATTGCTCAGGCACAATACCTTGACTTAGTTTACACTCAGTCGGGTACGTTACACGAGAAGATTCCGGATCTTCCAAAGTCGAATCAAATCGCTGCTGCTCCTTCGGGATCTCATGCCGCTGATGGTATGATTGGTATCGTGACTACGAAGAGCAAGAAGAAGTCTTCCAAGGCTTCAACTACTCCAATTATCACTTTGCCTGATTCTCCGACAGGAGAGTCTTCTCCTGAACTTACCGCCGACATTCACGCTATAGAGTCATCTACGGCCAAATCAAAAAACGGTGGGAAGAAGAAAGGAAAGAAGAAGGCTAAAGCAGACAAGGCTCCAAAGGAGAAAACTGAAAAGTCGGAAACCAATGACGAAAAGCGCAAACCTCGATATCCTTGTCTTATTTGTGAAGAGGATCATTTTACGAGAGATTGCCCTCATCGGGCCGAGGTTGTGAAAATATTCAAAGGTTCTCCCACTCCTGTTGTGTTAAAAAATCCATTTCCGAAGCAGGAGAATAAGATGATAGGTTCTTCTTCGAATGCCAGTGAAGAACCCATTTTGATGATGTCTCATGTGAGGATTGCGACTCGATCGCAAGATTATGGTAGTAAGGCTCCTGTTGATGGTAAGGAAGCAGAATCTTCTCATTCTAACCCATCAACCTCAGCTCCCGGTTCCGATCCACTACAGATCGAAAAACCTAACCCGGACTTAGTAATTAAACCGCCCGCCAAGGGTGTACTTCGAAGGTCTGCTTTCAATCCACATGCGAGAGCTGCCCAGAATTACAACATTGTTGAGGACTTAGCTGTTTCACCCTCAGCAATGTCGGCGTTAGAAGTGCTGCAATCATGCCCAGCACAACGAAAATTACTTTTGTCGGCTATCAGAGCTGTTGATGTTCAGGATCCGAACCTGATAATCTTTGATCTAGAAAATAGTACGCCGCGTCTCCCCCATCAAATGGCTTTCCAAATTCCAGTGGTAGTCAAAAACAGGCCTATTCATCGGACTGTGATTGATGAGGGAGCTTCTACGTGTATTATGTCGATTCAATGTTGGAGATCGCTTGGT
Source organism: Pinus tabuliformis (assembly GCA_031772625.1). Lineage (NCBI taxonomy): Eukaryota > Viridiplantae > Streptophyta > Pinopsida > Pinales > Pinaceae > Pinus > Pinus tabuliformis. The sequence continues at coordinate 192,095,629 of CM062807.1, read as the reverse complement.
TCTCCTTCGTTGAACCAATCCCCCACCATCCTTAAGGCCTTTGATGGCCGTGGGTTCCGTCCGTTTGGTATTCTACAAGAATTGCCTATAGGGGTAGAAGGTAAAACCGTTAGTCTGGATGTGGAAGTGGTTGATGTCCCTCTAGACTACAACCTTCTTTTGGGTCGAAGTTGGTCATATGCTATGACAACGGTCGTTTCATCGGTCTTCAGAGTAATTAAGTTTCCATATAACGGTAAGATCGTGACTATTGATTAGCTGACATACTTTTCATCCAACCCAGCCTCTTCAGAGAGTATCCAGCATGTCGGTAAGACGACAATCCCTTATAGGGACGTTGGTGTAGGTTTAGTTAAGGATTCCGGTTTACTGGGAACCTTTCCTCTCCCTCCACTCAACGTAGACCCTTCATTTGCAACAATTCATATGATTACATCAGAAAACATTATTTATGACGATCCTTGGATTGTCCCATCTGACTCTGAGATAGACTCATTCGGTGATGCTATGCCTTTGAGTCCATATGAAATTGCTTATGAAGCCGTCATGTCTTTTACCGACTCGCATTCAACCGAAATCGACCAAATGAATGTGGTCAGTGAAGAATCACTTTTCACCTCAACCTTAGAACGGATAGCGTTTCCCGAAGTCGTGTCATCTGACGAACAACTTCGCGAAATCCTAAGTGTAGATGATCTACCATGGGAGGATCTCCATCACAGATCTTCGTTTTTACCTAAGGATGATGTATTTGAAAATGATTTTTCATCTATCTTTACCGCTGAATATGTCAAAGACGCTCAGGATCCAACGAAACATTCTGATTCAGAGTTGAATTTAGGGAATATTTCTCGTACTATTCCCATTGATATTTCAGTGAAGCCCGGAATCGAGGAAAACATTCATATAGGTGCCGCTTGTACAGAACATGAAATCCAAACTTACAAGGCCCTATTCCAAGAATTCCGCGACGTGTTTGCCTGGTCTTACGAGGAAATGCCGGGAATTGATCCTGCCATTGTTGTTCATGAAATAAAAACCTACCCGGATGCTAAACCCGTCCGGCAACGGTTGCGTCAGATTCACCCTCGAAAAGCGGCTGCGATTAAAGCAGAAGTCGAAAAGCTGTTGAAAGCAGGTTTCATTTATCCGATCCCGTTAACGGATTGGGTATCGAATATTGTTCCGGTCAATAAGAAATAAGGAACAATAAGAATCTGTATCGACTATAGGGATATCAATCGAGCTTGTCCAAAAGACAACTATCTTACGCCTTATATCGATCAAATTATTGATGATTGTGCCGGAAGTGAAATGTTTTCCTTTATGGATGGCTTTTCGGGCTATAATCAAATCAATATTCTACCTGCCGACCAACCAAAAACGGCATTCATTTGTCCATGGGGGACATTTGCTTATTGCAAGTTACCTTTTGGGCTTAAGAATGCCGGGGCCACTTTTCAACGGGCGATGTCTTATGCATTTCACGACATCAAGCACATTGTGCAACCGTATCTCGATGATTTGCCTGCTCATTCTTTACATCGAGCTGATCACCTTGTCCACCTACGAGCAATCTTTATGAGGTGTAGGCATTATCGAATTCGGTTGAATCCCCACAAGTGTGTTTTCTGTATCGAAACAGGTCGATTGCTGGGGTTTGTTGTTTCAAAAACTGGCATTCGCGTCGATCCCTCGAAGGTTGAAGCTATCATCAAATTGCCTCCTCCTTCGAGTTTGCGCCAACTCCAAAGTTTGCAAGGGAAAGCGAACTTTTTACGCCGATTCATCCCAAACTACGCCGAGGTCACTAAAGGTTTTACACGGTTGTTGAAACAGAACGCACAATTCTTTTGGGATGAGATTGCTCAACAATCTTTTGATGCACTTAAACACGCGTTGACCCATGCACCGTTGTTGCATCCTCCCAACTACAACCAGGACTACTTTTTATACCTCGCAGCTTCGCATTCCACCATTGGAATGGTGTTAGTTCAAGAAGATGAGTTCGGAGCGGAACATGTGATATATTATCTTAGTAGGACCTTAAATCCCACTGAGTTAAAATATTCGCATGTGGAGAAATTGGCCCTGGCAGCCGTTCAAGCTGTCCAGCGTTTCCGTCACTACATTCTTCTCCGTAAAACTACAGTTATTTCGGATTGCAACCCTATGATTTATATTTTGACAAAACAACTGCTAGGGGGCAAGTACTCTAAATGGATCATTATCCTGCAAGAGTTCGACTTGGAGTTCGAGAAGTCCAAGTCTAAGAAATCCTTAGTTTTTGCGGAATTGATGTGTGATTTCCCGAGTACTGACACAGAGACTGTGGCAGAGGAGTCCATTGCGGACGAATCTTTGTTTCTTATCAGTACTTTAGATCCGTGGTACGGGGATATAATCATCTATCTCCAAACCCAAACCTTTCGGCCTGAAGCTTCCAAGGAAGAACGTCGAAAAATTCGGTTTCAATCCCAGCAATTCAAAATTATTGGAGATACACTTTATCGCCGGGGGGCAGACTTAGTTTTTCGACGTTGTTTAACTCACGAAGAGGCTGAGAGGGTTTTGAATGATTGTCACTCTGGAGCATGTGGTGGTCATATGTCTGGGTATGCCACAGCTCAGAAGGTGTTGCGCGCTGGCTATTTCTGGCCGTCTATGTTTAAAGATTGTATCATTGCCGTCAGAAAATGCCACAACTGTCAAGTGTTTGATCGCAAGATGCGCACTCCACCTGCTCCTCTCCACCCTATAATTGCCGTTGGTCCATTCGCCAAATGGGGTATCGACTTTATTACTTGTAACCCTCACTCGGCCGGGGGGCATGCGTATATCATCCTTGCGGTTGATTATTTTACTAAGTGGGCCGAGGCGATGCCTACATTCGACGCAAGCGGCAAAACAACTGCAGTTTTCGTATTCAATCATATCATAACTAGGTTTGGTGTCCCACAAGCAATCATTACTAACCATGGGAGCCATTTTCGAAACATCATGATGACTGAGCTTACAAGCCAGCTTGGTTTGCGCCACGATAGCTCTACTCCTTATTATCCGCAAGCCAACGGTTTGGTTGAGTCTATCAACAAAGTTCTAGTTATCATGATCCGACGAACCATTGGTGTTCATCGGTCGAATTGGCACAACATGTTATTTTCAGCGCTATGGGCATACCGAACCTCAGTGAAAAATTCAACAGGGTTCACTCCTTTCCAGCTAGTGTATGGCTTGGAAGCCGTGTTACCCATTGAATGCGAAATCCCATCACTTCAAATGGCTGTCGAATTACTTCCAGCTACTTCCGAAGAGGAGAAACGTTTATTGTACTTGGCTAAATTAGATGAGACTCGACGTGACGCTACATTGGCAATCGAGACTCACGCGAAACGAATGAAAGCTCAGTATGATAGAAATGTAACACCTCGAAGTTTTTCGGAAGGAGACCTAGTGCTATTATATGATCAAGCTAACGATAAGCTAGGTGCTGGAAAATTCGTTCCTATGTGGCATGGACCCTACATTGTAAAGCGAAAGCTAGCAAAAGGGGCTTATGAGCTGGTTGATTTTGATGGGGACTCTTTGGGTAAACCCAGAAATGGACTTTACCTAAAGAGGTATTATGCTTAAATGGTGGGTATGGAGAAATTTTTAGATAGGTTAGATTTTCTTTCTAGCTAGCATGTTTGTTAGTTTAGTCAGTGTGCTTAGCTTAGAGAGTGTGTTTTTCGTCGTTATTCTGGCTTATCTTGGTTTTACTCTTGATATTGCAGATGTCGACGCCTCTCCAAACATACATTGGATTTGCTGATGGTGCTTGTCGTAGTACACGGAATATCTCTTCCGCAGCTTGGGTTATCTATTCGCCCTCTGACGAGTTAGTTTCTATGCATGGGGTAAGCCTCGGTCAAACAACGAACAACATTGCAGAATACAGTGCAGTGGTTGAATTATTATCCGAATCTATTTCATTTGGAATTTGACGTTTGATAGTGAGGTTAGATTCTGAACTTGTTGTATTACAGCTTAATAGAGTTTATGCCATTAGAAATCCTGTGTTATTAAGGTTGTTTTTGAGAGTGCGTCTCTTGGAACGTGAATTTGATTACATTGAATATCAGCATATTCCAAGGTCTTTAAATACATTAGCGGATGCAATTGCTTCTCGAATGTTGGACAGACTTTTACAATAATCATGCAAGTAAATTTAAAAACATTTCATCACATATGTTAAACAAGATAAGCCGGTAATAGTGATATATATATAGATAGGAGTGTGTCAAAAAATATACATCGTCTTCGATCATAGGTTGAAAAACACCTTATGATCGGCAAAAATGATAGGTACAAAAAGCCAAAAATGTCATATGTGTCTACAAAAGTGACTAGTCAATCACTGGTGGTGCTCTCTATACGACACCTTTTATCGCAACTTTGGATTTACCAGACTTGACGCGCCTAACGAACGATCCAATTCAATATCTTAAGTTCTGGCCGCCAATGCCAAATAAGTTGCCCAGTGATATACCCAAGTTCGAAGGTAAGTCTGGAGAGGATCCATCCAATCACGTGATGACTTACCACCTCTGGTGTGCTTCAAATTCTATCTCAGATGATTCGATCCGCTTACGTCTTTTCCAGCGTACACTCATTGGTCTCGCGGCCAAGTGGTACATTGAGTTACCACGGGCCTCTTTTTACAACTTTAGCCAGTTAGCTACCTCGTTCTTAACTCACTTTCAGTTGCCGGTCAGATACGATAACGGCACGGAGTTATTAACTTCACTAAAACAATCGACGTCCACGTATATTTCTGATCACATTCATGAGTGGAGACGTCGAAGGAGATTAGTGAAAGTTTTTATCCCGGACCAAATCTTAGCTGAATGGTTTGTCAAATCATTATTACCGAAGATTACTGAAGATGTAGCTAAGGCCGGAGTAGTTACTGAGGAGCAAGTCATTGCTCAGGCACAATACCTTGACTTAGTTTACACTCAGTCGGGTACGTTACACGAGAAGATTCCGGATCTTCCAAAGTCGAATCAAATCGCTGCTGCTCCTTCGGGATCTCATGCCGCTGATGGTATGATTGGTATCGTGACTACGAAGAGCAAGAAGAAGTCTTCCAAGGCTTCAACTACTCCAATTATCACTTTGCCTGATTCTCCGACAGGAGAGTCTTCTCCTGAACTTACCGCCGACATTCACGCTATAGAGTCATCTACGGCCAAATCAAAAAACGGTGGGAAGAAGAAAGGAAAGAAGAAGGCTAAAGCAGACAAGGCTCCAAAGGAGAAAACTGAAAAGTCGGAAACCAATGACGAAAAGCGCAAACCTCGATATCCTTGTCTTATTTGTGAAGAGGATCATTTTACGAGAGATTGCCCTCATCGGGCCGAGGTTGTGAAAATATTCAAAGGTTCTCCCACTCCTGTTGTGTTAAAAAATCCATTTCCGAAGCAGGAGAATAAGATGATAGGTTCTTCTTCGAATGCCAGTGAAGAACCCATTTTGATGATGTCTCATGTGAGGATTGCGACTCGATCGCAAGATTATGGTAGTAAGGCTCCTGTTGATGGTAAGGAAGCAGAATCTTCTCATTCTAACCCATCAACCTCAGCTCCCGGTTCCGATCCACTACAGATCGAAAAACCTAACCCGGACTTAGTAATTAAACCGCCCGCCAAGGGTGTACTTCGAAGGTCTGCTTTCAATCCACATGCGAGAGCTGCCCAGAATTACAACATTGTTGAGGACTTAGCTGTTTCACCCTCAGCAATGTCGGCGTTAGAAGTGCTGCAATCATGCCCAGCACAACGAAAATTACTTTTGTCGGCTATCAGAGCTGTTGATGTTCAGGATCCGAACCTGATAATCTTTGATCTAGAAAATAGTACGCCGCGTCTCCCCCATCAAATGGCTTTCCAAATTCCAGTGGTAGTCAAAAACAGGCCTATTCATCGGACTGTGATTGATGAGGGAGCTTCTACGTGTATTATGTCGATTCAATGTTGGAGATCGCTTGGTTCTCCTTCGTTGAACCAATCCCCCACCATCCTTAAGGCCTTTGATGGCCGTGGGTTCCGTCCGTTTGGTATTCTACAAGAATTGCCTATAGGGGTAGAAGGTAAAACCGTTAGTCTGGATGTGGAAGTGGTTGATGTCCCTCTAGACTACAACCTTCTTTTGGGTCGAAGTTGGTCATATGCTATGACAACGGTCGTTTCATCGGTCTTCAGAGTAATTAAGTTTCCATATAACGGTAAGATCGTGACTATTGATTAGCTGACATACTTTTCATCCAACCCAGCCTCTTCAGAGAGTATCCAGCATGTCGGTAAGACGACAATCCCTTATAGGGACGTTGGTGTAGGTTTAGTTAAGGATTCCGGTTTACTGGGAACCTTTCCTCTCCCTCCACTCAACGTAGACCCTTCATTTGCAACAATTCATATGATTACATCAGAAAACATTATTTATGACGATCCTTGGATTGTCCCATCTGACTCTGAGATAGACTCATTCGGTGATGCTATGCCTTTGAGTCCATATGAAATTGCTTATGAAGCCGTCATGTCTTTTACCGACTCGCATTCAACCGAAATCGACCAAATGAATGTGGTCAGTGAAGAATCACTTTTCACCTCAACCTTAGAACGGATAGCGTTTCCCGAAGTCGTGTCATCTGACGAACAACTTCGCGAAATCCTAAGTGTAGATGATCTACCATGGGAGGATCTCCATCACAGATCTTCGTTTTTACCTAAGGATGATGTATTTGAAAATGATTTTTCATCTATCTTTACCGCTGAATATGTCAAAGACGCTCAGGATCCAACGAAACATTCTGATTCAGAGTTGAATTTAGGGAATATTTCTCGTACTATTCCCATTGATATTTCAGTGAAGCCCGGAATCGAGGAAAACATTCATATAGGTGCCGCTTGTACAGAACATGAAATCCAAACTTACAAGGCCCTATTCCAAGAATTCCGCGACGTGTTTGCCTGGTCTTACGAGGAAATGCCGGGAATTGATCCTGCCATTGTTGTTCATGAAATAAAAACCTACCCGGATGCTAAACCCGTCCGGCAACGGTTGCGTCAGATTCACCCTCGAAAAGCGGCTGCGATTAAAGCAGAAGTCGAAAAGCTGTTGAAAGCAGGTTTCATTTATCCGATCCCGTTAACGGATTGGGTATCGAATATTGTTCCGGTCAATAAGAAATAAGGAACAATAAGAATCTGTATCGACTATAGGGATATCAATCGAGCTTGTCCAAAAGACAACTATCTTACGCCTTATATCGATCAAATTATTGATGATTGTGCCGGAAGTGAAATGTTTTCCTTTATGGATGGCTTTTCGGGCTATAATCAAATCAATATTCTACCTGCCGACCAACCAAAAACGGCATTCATTTGTCCATGGGGGACATTTGCTTATTGCAAGTTACCTTTTGGGCTTAAGAATGCCGGGGCCACTTTTCAACGGGCGATGTCTTATGCATTTCACGACATCAAGCACATTGTGCAACCGTATCTCGATGATTTGCCTGCTCATTCTTTACATCGAGCTGATCACCTTGTCCACCTACGAGCAATCTTTATGAGGTGTAGGCATTATCGAATTCGGTTGAATCCCCACAAGTGTGTTTTCTGTATCGAAACAGGTCGATTGCTGGGGTTTGTTGTTTCAAAAACAGGCATTCGCGTCGATCCCTCGAAGGTTGAAGCTATCATCAAATTGCCTCCTCCTTCGAGTTTGCGCCAACTCCAAAGTTTGCAAGGGAAAGCGAACTTTTTACGCCGATTCATCCCAAACTACGCCGAGGTCACTAAAGGTTTTACACGGTTGTTGAAACAGAACGCACAATTCTTTTGGGACGAGATTGCTCAACAATCTTTTGATGCACTTAAACACGCGTTGACCCATGCACCGTTGTTGCATCCTCCCAACTACAACCAGGACTACTTTTTATACCTCGCAGCTTCGCATTCCACCATTGGAATGGTGTTAGTTCAAGAAGATGAGTTCGGAGCGGAACATGTGATATATTATCTTAGTAGGACCTTAAATCCCACTGAGTTAAAATATTCGCATGTGGAGAAATTGGCCCTGGCAGCCGTTCAAGCTGTCCAGCGTTTCCGTCACTACATTCTTCTCCGTAAAACTACAGTTATTTCGGATTGCAACCCTATGATTTATATTTTGACAAAACAACTGCTAGGGGGCAAGTACTCTAAATGGATCATTATCCTGCAAGAGTTCGACTTGGAGTTCGAGAAGTCCAAGTCTAAGAAATCCTTAGTTTTTGCGGAATTGATGTGTGATTTCCCGAGTACTGACACAGAGACTGTGGCAGAGGAGTCCATTGCGGACGAATCTTTGTTTCTTATCAGTACTTTAGATCCGTGGTACGGGGATATAATCATCTATCTCCAAACCCAAACCTTTCGGCCTGAAGCTTCCAAGGAAGAACGTCGAAAAATTCGGTTTCAATCCCAGCAATTCAAAATTATTGGAGATACACTTTATCGCCGGGGGGCAGACTTAGTTTTTCGACGTTGTTTAACTCACGAAGAGGCTGAGAGGGTTTTGAATGATTGTCACTCTGGAGCATGTGGTGGTCATATGTCTGGGTATGCCACAGCTCAGAAGGTGTTGCGCGCTGGCTATTTCTGGCCGTCTATGTTTAAAGATTGTATCATTGCCGTCAGAAAATGCCACAACTGTCAAGTGTTTGATCGCAAGATGCGCACTCCACCTGCTCCTCTCCACCCTATAATTGCCGTTGGTCCATTCGCCAAATGGGGTATCGACTTTATTACTTGTAACCCTCACTCGGCCGGGGGGCATGCGTATATCATCCTTGCGGTTGATTATTTTACTAAGTGGGCCGAGGCGATGCCTACATTCGACGCAAGCGGCAAAACAACTGCAGTTTTCGTATTCAATCATATCATAACTAGGTTTGGTGTCCCACAAGCAATCATTACTAACCATGGGAGCCATTTTCGAAACATCATGATGACTGAGCTTACAAGCCAGCTTGGTTTGCGCCACGATAGCTCTACTCCTTATTATCCGCAAGCCAACGGTTTGGTTGAGTCTATCAACAAAGTTCTAGTTATCATGATCCGACGAACCATTGGTGTTCATCGGTCGAATTGGCACAACATGTTATTTTCAGCGCTATGGGCATACCGAACCTCAGTGAAAAATTCAACAGGGTTCACTCCTTTCCAGCTAGTGTATGGCTTGGAAGCCGTGTTACCCATTGAATGCGAAATCCCATCACTTCAAATGGCTGTCGAATTACTTCCAGCTACTTCCGAAGAGGAGAAACGTTTATTGTACTTGGCTAAATTAGATGAGACTCGACGTGACGCTACATTGGCAATCGAGACTCACGCGAAACGAATGAAAGCTCAGTATGATAGAAATGTAACACCTCGAAGTTTTTCGGAAGGAGACCTAGTGCTATTATATGATCAAGCTAACGATAAGCTAGGTGCTGGAAAATTCGTTCCTATGTGGCATGGACCCTACATTGTAAAGCGAAAGCTAGCAAAAGGGGCTTATGAGCTGGTTGATTTTGATGGGGACTCTTTGGGTAAACCCAGAAATGGACTTTACCTAAAGAGGTATTATGCTTAAATGGTGGGTATGGAGAAATTTTTAGATAGGTTAGATTTTCTTTCTAGCTAGCATGTTTGTTAGTTTAGTCAGTGTGCTTAGCTTAGAGAGTGTGTTTTTCGTCGTTATTCTGGCTTATCTTGGTTTTACTCTTGATATTGCAGATGTCGACGCCTCTCCAAACATACATTGGATTTGCTGATGGTGCTTGTCGTAGTACACGGAATATCTCTTCCGCAGCTTGGGTTATCTATTCGCCCTCTGACGAGTTAGTTTCTATGCATGGGGTAAGCCTCGGTCAAACAACGAACAACATTGCAGAATACAGTGCAGTGGTTGAATTATTATCCGAATCTATTTCATTTGGAATTTGACGTTTGATAGTGAGGTTAGATTCTGAACTTGTTGTATTACAGCTTAATAGAGTTTATGCCATTAGAAATCCTGTGTTATTAAGGTTGTTTTTGAGAGTGCGTCTCTTGGAACGTGAATTTGATTACATTGAATATCAGCATATTCCAAGGTCTTTAAATACATTAGCGGATGCAATTGCTTCTCGAATGTTGGACAGACTTTTACAATAATCATGCAAGTAAATTTAAAAACATTTCATCACATATGTTAAACAAGATAAGCCGGTAATAGTGATATATATATAGATAGGAGTGTGTCAAAAAATATACATCGTCTTCGATCATAGGTTGAAAAACACCTTATGATCGGCAAAAATGATAGGTACAAAAAGCCAAAAATGTCATATGTGTCTACAAAAGTGACTAGTCAATCACTGGTGGTGCTCTCTATACGACACCACTGCACGGGCTACCTTACGCAAAAATCTCCTAAACGGTCCAGGGACTGCGACTACAAAGCGCTGTAGCCTGATAAGAATGTCATCCATAGTAGTCTCAGGCATATCTGCCGTCAGACGCTCTAGATCATGCTCCAACTCAGCTAGTACTTCTGCGGCCGCGTCCTGTGGGGCCGGTACCGGTGCAACTGGATGTCTCCTCTCAAAAGGCCGGAGGTTGGCTGGGCGCTGTGGACCAACATCTGCATTTTGAAAATTTTACTGTCAGTTTTGAGACGATATATATAAAAAACAAAAAAAAATACATAATTTGAAAACTTGTGAAAAATAAAGTACCTCTGTCATCCCATTGTTCTCCCTGTGGAAGAACCATGTCCGAATCATGTCGAAAGTCTACTCTGGCGTACGGAAAGTCCTGGATCGAAAAAACCTGGTCCTCTAACCAGTGAAAATAGCTATCTGTGAATCGAACAACTGTCGCGCCCTCGTCAGGATGCCGGGCCATCACCGTAACCCATCGTACCAGCTTTGGCTCCCGAGGACCCAAGATATCAACAGTGAGTTGCTGAGGGATCAGCATCGGAACTCTCTCTAAGGCAAAGCTCACGACTAAAGGCCCATATCCAAAAGTTTTCAGTCGTCCGTTCTTTGCCTTAGTCAGTTGGCTCTTCATATTAGCCGACACAGCATCACACCAGTTGAAAATGGTGCCTTGGTAACAGTCAATTGCCATCCGCATTTGGGACCCAGAAGCAATGTGCAAGGCGGCCGCGCCGCAAATCCTGGTAACCGTGAAAGCAATCACTTTGAGTTCACGCAGAGAGATGTGTTTGATCTCCACGCCTTTCGAATGGTGTGCCCCAGGTGTGCACCACTCTTCCCGGAGACTATCAAGGGATTGGCCACCCGGCCTAGTCCCGGCTAGATTGAGTTGTTCACCTCTGTTTGGCAAGCCAGTAAGAAAGTATACATCCGAGGGCTCTATCTCGAGCTGGTGCCCTCCTATGTAAAAGCATTGCTCTTGAACGTTCCATCTCTCAACCAGCCATTCTAAAAATCTTACCTGAGCCCTCATGCCCGGTATGGCCCAGTATTTGTATAACCCGCATGCTTTTAGGGCATCCAGGGAAGGTTGGTGTTCTATTGCAGCTTCATCATCCTCTACATGCTCTCTTTCTCTCCAATCTAACATGGTTAATGCCCTGCACACCAGAAATAGTCATTAGAAATTGATTTGGGAATTTTTAGATAGTTATTTGAGGGGGTTGGGGTTTTGAAATGCGCGTTTCACGGAAGACGCACCCCGCCTTTACAGCACAGGGCGCCCGGACGCGGCTGGCCTGAAGGCGGGCTGCGTCTTCCGACCGTTTTCCTGTATAGGAAAAAGTCGGGGGACGCGGGTCACCCGAAGGGCACCCGCGTCCGCCGAGAGGCGCATTCCAAAACCAAAACCCCCCCAAAAAATGAAACTAAAACCTAAAAATTAATTCTAAACGGATAGAAATGCAGAGTAGGATGTGTAAAATACCTGGATAAGACGGCGTTCGATTCCGACGGTCGGATTTTCCGCGGCAACCACGGAAAGTTTCTTGTCAAAAGCTCCTTTTTCAACCTCAACAGTCAAACGGTAAAAATGACATGGTAAAAGGTCTTTTTATAGGTTTTTTGGATGAATTTGTTCATTTTTCACCATGAAAAGATGTTTTTCGATGTATTTTTGCCTATCTTAAACATGTATGAGTAATGTGTTGTTTTTGTGCAGGACAAAGGGATTTAGAGGGAAAATTGTCATTTTTCACGAACCAAAATATCAGAGTCATCTTTTAAGTCCTTTTCTGACTCCTAAAATATGAAAAGATTGCCGAGCGTTTCTTTTACACTCGTTAAAACGGAATTAAAAGACGGTCCCCTTATAGCTCTTTTCTGACCGTAAAATCAGGAAAAGATTGCCGGGTTTTTGTCGTTTCAAACTCGATACGGAAATAAAACGACGTGTCCTTGATCGCTTTTTACTTTTCAGGTCAGTGGCACTAATTATGAAAGTACTCCTTGGTCGCAAGATCAAGCGGTTCCCCCAGGTATTATTTTATACTTTTTCGGGCTTGAGGGACACAAATCTACGAAAAAGTTCAACTTGGAGTCTTCTTAAGTTTTTCAGACTCTCTAAAATTGAAAAACACCGAGTTTCTCCTATACTGGGCTCGTTAAACATTTCACAGTAAAGGACCTGTTCAATTACAAACAGGAACGAACCACTCCTTCCTAGGGTTCGAATCAAAACTAGGTTGGACTCATCCGAAGGATGAGCTTATAATCAAGCATATGTTATCCTCCTCAAGCTTGTTAAAAATAAAGAGGTACTTGCCAGAAATGGTGGGGGAAAAGAGAGAAGAATGAACCTGTTTGTTACCTTTTGTCTCAAAAGAAACTTTATTACCACTCTTGAATACGACACTTTTCATTCACCTGGGTTGGGAAATATTTTACCTCACAGTTGATCAAACCACTTTGAAAGTCTTTAACCGGGTTCGGGGATTAATTTTGAGTTATTCGTCACCAAGCCATCTGTCGTGTCGTTATGTGTTCAAGAGGTCTGCAAGCAAAACTTTCATCTGCAAAATACTTGTCATCCATTTGACCATCCCTGAGTCAGTCCTTATAGCAACATTTCTTCAACTTAAACAATGATTTCGTCTTGCGGGCTTGCCTGCAACGGGTCGCTTTCTATCGACATCAGCACATTATCTAGAGAGATGACTTAGAAATCGTCAGTACCTTGAAGTCTGCATGCATCAATGGCAGGTTTCTCGCCTTTGACGTCAGTTTACATCATTGACTTTCGATCGAAGGATTCCGTGAAATGTTCGACATCAACTCATTCATTCACATCTCATGGATTGTACTGGGTACTTTGAGAACCATTGACATTACTGGTGGTCTCTCTCACGCTTGTTAACAGTTTACATCATCGACTGGTAATCAAGTGGTTTCTACCATGTTCGACATCAACTCATTTATTCACATGGCTAGAATCGTACCAATTCGGGAAGTAGAAATGAAGACCCTGGATCTAGTTTCCACCATCCAGGCTGCGAGGAGTTTTGTATTCATTATCTAAGTAGACTAATCATAAACAGATGGCTGCGTCCATACTGTGTCTACAAAAGTATATGATTGTAATGTACTGCAAGATCATTCCTGTATCAGAGTAGTTAGTCTGTTAGTTAAAGTTTTTATCTGAGTATGGGAATGCCTACCTCAGTGATGATATAATCTTATACATGTATTTTGTGTTGAAAATTGCAGGTTCTGACTAGGCTCTCCGCGGGATAATCCTTGAAATGATAAAGCACTTCACCCTTCCTAGATTTTACAAACCCTAATCTATTCCAGGCTTCGCACTTTAGGGGCAATCTGTTACACTAAAAAATGTCACCATGACTATTGACAGTTAGTTTGGCTCAATCAACAGTCATGCTACCCTCTTAGGCAAGTCTTATGCCTCTGCTCTCCATGTCAAACTCCAAAAAGAGAGAAAGTCTTGTATAAATGTATTTATCTCTGGGGACGCAGGTTCTCTCAAACTTACCTGCGGGGACGCTCTCTATGTTCACAAAAACTGCGTCTTTGGACGCTCTGTATGTAAAGGGACAGGTGCGTCCCCCTGTAAAAGTTAGAATGCGCAAGTTTCATCTTTAAAAAGTTACTTGTGGTTATTTCTAGAGCATTCTAGAAGGTTGTTCGACGTGTATTGGGCGCCTCCAGATGGTTCATGCACTCCTATCAAAGAGGAACTTATCCCATCAATAAGGGAGCTATCCCACCCAAAGAGGGGATTATCCCATTGATGGTGGACCTGATTAACCTCCTCTTGAGCACTATAAATAAAGGCATTGGGCCAGAAGGAGGAGAGGTTAGAGCTATACATTTTCTAAGGGTAAATGCTGCAGGAATTAGGACTCCCATTTAGAAGCTTGTGAGGAGAGATTGCCATCTTTACTTGTTCTATTTGGAAGTGGGTGTGCTTTGTCAAAGTAAAGGAGAACTCTTGAAGGACCCTGGGAAGGACTTGCACAACACCAAGGCTCAGGTTGTATTTGTTCTTTTGTTACCTATTAATGCAAATGAGTCCATTCTTCTCAATAACTTGTTGTTTATGAGTTATTTCATGTGCTCCTTGGTCTACATGTTGAATATGCTTTGTTTTATGTTATAATCAGGTGCTATTTAATTGTTTGACTGTTGGTGATTGCAGGTTTTGGAGAAAAGGAGGAGCTCATCCGGATCAACAAAGCTTGGACTTCTACAACAGCGTTTGGACAAAGGTAAGAACAAAACACTTGATATCTCATATTATAATGCATATTTAGAGAAGGATAGATCTTGTTTGTCTTGTTTGTCACTAGAGAGTCTTAGGCTCCTAGGGAGGTTGGTTGTGTCCGCACAATCGACTCTTTCCGCCTGACAATATGTTCTACCTCAAAATCAAAAGCAACAACAACAAATAACAGTAATTTAATAGAAGCTACCTTGGCAACAGGAGAAAAAAATATCACCAAAATCAATTATCGACAACTGGGAATAACCTTTTGCTACCAACCGAGCTTTGTATTTCTCCACCTTTCCTTCTGCATTCATCTTCTTCTTAATCACCCATTTGCTTCCAATGGGTTTCCTTCCAGCCGGCAACTCCACCAGATCCGGAGCCTCATTTTTCCCAAAGATGTCATTTCATCAACCATGGTCTCTTTCCGAAGTTTTCCATCCTCTGAATCTAATACCTCCCTGACAGTTTTGGGATCTTCATCAGTAATAGATAAAGCAAAATTTGAAGAGAAGGCAAATGGACTATACCTTTATGGCTACCTTCTTTCTCGAACCGATCTTCTCACAGCTGGAGTTTGTGGCTCTTCATTTTCTGATTCATGTTCTGTTATAAAGTCTGATTATTCCTCCATTAGCTCAAACTCTATCTTATGAGGTTCATTTGGTAGGACTTCATGTTTGATAACATCTTTCACCTCTTCAAATTCCACATCTCGGTTGTACACGACCTTCCTTGTTTTTGGGTTCCAAAGCTTATAACCTTTTAAACCATCCTTATACCCAATAAATATTCATATTTCAGATTTATTATCCAACTTGGTTCTTTTCTCATTCGGAACATGTACATATGCATCACAACCAAATACCCTCGGATGTGAAAAGGAGGGTTTCTTATCATTCCATGCCTCATGTGGAGTCTTATCCTCCAATGCTGATGAAGGTGATATATTAATCAGGTAACATGCAGTCTCCACCGCCTCTACCCAGAATTCATGTCCTAACCCGACACCACTAAGCATGCTTCTTGTCCATCAATGTCCTATTCGTTCTTTCTGCAACTCCATTTTCCTGAGGTGTGTATGGAGTAGACTTCTGTCATGTTATACCACACTTCTTACAGAACTCTTCAAATTCGTTTTTGCAAAACTCTCCACCATTATCTGTCCTCAACACCTTTATCTTCTTCTATGTTTGGTTTTCCACTGGAGCCTTAAATTCTTTAAACCTGTCAAATACTTCAGATTTCTTCCTAAGGAAATATCTTCATGTATTCCTTGAGAAGTCATCTATAAATGATACATAGTACACAGACTTACCCAATGATGGAACCGACACAGGTCCAAACACATCACCGTGCACAAACTCTAATATATGTTTCGCCCTCTTAGCACAAGAGGGGAAACTCACTCGATTTCCCTTCACATATACACAATGTTCACATAATTCGAAATCTAGAGAGAAATTAGACATACCTTCGACCATACCATTACCATGAAGTATTCGAAGGCCCTTCTCTCCAATATGTCCAAGCCTCTGATGCCATAACATGTTCTTTTCTCCAGATACCACTAGATTTTCTGCTCCACTTTCAGGAACCACAGAGTTGTTGCACCCATCAATAATAGTGCTGCCCAAAAGCTTGTATAGAGTTCCAATCCGAACTCCCTGCATCAATACTAGTGCTCCCCGAACCATCTTGCAGGTATCTTTCTCGAACACTGTTTTACACATGCATCATCCATCTTGCTTACATAAATCATATTTCTGGCCAATGAAGGAATATGCAGAACACCCAGAAGTTTTCTAATCCTTTCACCTTGCAACTTTAGCTTGACTTTTCCACGTCTGACTATTCTAGCCTTCTTGTCATCCCCTAAAAAAACATCACCACCATCATATTTCTCATACTCACAGAACCAATCCTTATGGGGAGTGAAGGGAAAGGATGCCTTTGAGTCAATCAACCATGCCTCATGATCTACATATTTACTTGAAGAATAAGCCAAGCACACATCCCCACCTTCATATGAGGTGGTTTTCACCTCTATAGAAGGAGCATCATTGGATCCATTTCCTTTCTCATGAGCTTTAGATCTACAGTCCTTTTTGAAGTGCCCTTCCTTTCCGCATTTCCAGCATACCTTTACAGGTTTTCCTGGAGATTTAGATCTCCCACTCAAGGACTTATTTGTATTCTGTTTTGGAACCGTCCTTGTACAGACAGGGCATCTCCATTATGGCTCTCCATATTTTTTCATCTTATCTCCTCCGACAACAAGGATGAGACTATTTCATCAAACTTCAAGGTAGTTGTATTGCTTCCTATTGCAACAACTAGACTATCCCACGAATCTAGTAGATAATACAGGAAACCGATGCACTTATCTTCATCTGAAATTTAGTATCAATAGATAACAACTAGCTTACCATACTATTAAAGGCGTTCGTATGCTCTGTCACTGAGTCTCCATCCTTTATCCTCATGTTATATAGGTTTTGCCACAGGAACAATTTGTTCACCAGAGACTTAAACTGGTACAAATTCCCTAACTTGACCCACAAATCCTTTGTCATAGCTTTCCCTAATACATTCAACAATACTAAATTTGAGATGCACAACTATATTGTTCTCTTTACCTTCTGATCCAACTTCGCCCAACCTTCTGCTGACATTGTCGTTGGTTTAATATTTGGATCTACTGCGATCCACTAATCTTTATCCACTAGCAAATCCTCCATCTTGATCTTCCACAACTCAAAACTCTGCCCATTAAATTTTTTCATCTCTATCTTTCCACTACTCGCCTTCTTCTTTCACTGCAAGAATCGATCTCGTAGATCTCCCATTGAACAGGGTCTACCACAGGCCCAAGCAAAAACCCTTAGCAGCAAAGGTGTCCCCTTCAAGCCGAAATAGCTTTGATACCAAATGTAGGTTTTAACCCTGTACATAAATTACTTGCATACGCATTCTAAAAACAGAGAATAAACAATGGCGAGAACATAAAACATAAAACAAATATTCATAGAGATTTTCCCTTATATCCCAAAATCGGGACTACCAAATTGATTTTTCATTATGTTTCTTTCAATGTTACAATACATATATATACATGCCGAAGCATTCATAAACCCTAATCCATTAACCTTGGATTAGAACATAATCGTAGTTCCCTTGATCGGATCCACAAAATACCATGGGCAGAAAACCATTATGCCCAAAACCATGTGCAAAACACATTCACAAAACCATAGGTAGGTCCGCCCACTTAATATAGGGTCCAAAAAAATTCCTGACACATTGTCCCCGACCCCGTATAGGGGGGTTACCGCCCCCCTGAAAACCCCTGACAGGGGGGGGGGGGGGGGGGGGTTGCGCCCCCCTTGTGACCCCCCACGCATGCAACTAGTCGTGGAAAGAATATAACACACACCCAACATTCTCCCACTTGTTCTTTTCTTTTCCACATAGGGGGTCACAAGAGAGCTTAAACATTGGTTCAACCCTGCAACGCCCATTATTTCTCTACATCAAGAAAACTTCTCAATGCTCACAAACTTCTTCAATGCATCTGCAACATTCTTCAAAGTGTCCACCTTTACCAGCAACACATTTATGTCCTCAACCATATCCCTCACAAAGTGATACTGAATATCAATATGTTTTGTCTTTGAATGATAAGTAGGGTTCTTTGCCAAGAAAATTCATTTTTCCTGTCACATTCTATCCTTATAGCTCGTTGTACTAACCCCATACTTTAACACAATCTCTTCAACCAAATTTCTTCCTTGCTTGCATGAGTGGTTGCCATGTATTCTACCTATGTAGTTGAAAGTGCCACCACAGACTGTCTCTTGCTCATCCAATTGACTGCACCTCCAAATAGGTTAAACACATACCCACTTGTAGGTCTTCTTTGATATAGATTTCCAACCCAATATGCATCAACAAAGCCACGAATGTCCAAAAATTTGTCCAATCCTGGTCTTCCTTTGTAGCACAAACCACAATCGCTGGTGCCACATAAATACCTGAAAACCCGCTTCACTGTTGTCTAATGCTACTACCCTAGTTTTGACATAAACCTGCTAAATACTCCCACTACATGTGCAATGTCTAGTCTAGTGCAAACCATTGCATACATCAAGCTATCGATTACACTTGTGTATGGAACACGGGACATGTCAACTTCCTCTTCTTGTGTCTTGGGACACTGTTCAACAGATAACTTTACTCCTACAGGAATAGGGACTTTCATTGATTTACTATCTTGTATATTAAACCTCTGCAATATTGTCTCAACATACTTCCTTTTGTTTAACCAAAGCTTCCTCTTTGCCAGATCTCGTTTAATTTCCATGCCCAAAATATAGTTTGCATCACCAAGATCCTTCATGTCGAATTTGGAGGACAATTGGGTCTTCAAAACTTGGATAATTTCTTTGTCATTTCCAATCAGCAACATATCATCCACATACAAGACCAGATAAATAACACGGCCACCAATTAATTTAAAATACACATAATGATTCGCTTTGCTTCTGGTGAGGCCAAGTCCCCGTATATATGTATCAAATTTCTGATACCACATCCTTATGAATGTTTTAACCCATACAAAGACTTTTTTAACCTGCATATTAGTTCTTTCTTTCCCTTCACCACAAAGTCTTCAGGTTGCTTCATGTGGATCTCTTCTTCCAGATCCCCGTGAAGAAATGTTGTCTTCACATCTATATGTTGTTCTACCTTAAAATCAGAAGCAACCTCAACAGATAATAGTATTTTAATAGAATTTGCCTTGGCAACAAGAGAAAAAATATCACCAAAATCAATTCCCAACACTAGGGAATAACCTTTTGCTACCAATCGAGCTTTGTACTTCTCCACCTTGCCTTCTGCATTCATCTTCTTCTTAAACACCCATTTGTTTCTAAAGGGTTTCCTTGCAACCGATAACTCCACCAATCCCATGCCTCATTTTTTCCCAAAGATGTCATTTCATCAACCCTAACCTCTTTCCAGAATTTTCCATCCTCTGAATCTACTACCTCCCTTACAGTTATAGGATCATCATCAGTAATAGATAAAGCAACATTTGAACAGAAAGCAGATGGACTATACCTTTCTGGTTGCCTTCTTTCTCGAACTGATCTTCTCACAACTGGAGTTTGTGGCTCTTCATCTTCTAATTCTTGTTCTGCTATAGAGTCTGATTCTTCCTCCTTTAGCTCAAACTCTATCTTCTCAGGTTCCTTTGATAGGACTTCATGTTTAATAACATCTTTCACCTCTCTAAATATGCACCTTTCAGATTTATTATCCACCTTGGTTCTTTTCTCCTTTCAAACATGTACATATGCATCATAGCGAAATACCCTCAGATATGAAAGAGAGGGTTTCTTACTAGTCCATACCTCATGTAAAGTCTTATGCTCCAACTTTGATGAAGGTGATCTATTAACCAAGTAACATGCAGTATCCACTGCCTCTTCCCATAATTTCGTCCTAACCCGACACCATTGAGCATGCTTCTTGCCTTTTCCATCAACGTCATGTTCATTCTTTCTACAACTCCAATTTGTTGAGGTGTATATGGAGTAGTCTTTTGTCTTGATATACCACACTTCTTACAGAACTCTTCAAATTCCTTCTTGTAGAACTCTCCACCATTATCTGTCCTCAACACCATTATCTTCTTCTTTGTCTAGTTTTCCACCAGAGCCTTAAATTCTTTTAACCTATCAAAGACTTCAAATTTCTTCCTGAGGAAATATATGCATATATTCCTTGAGAATTCATTTATAAATGATACATAGTACACAAACTTACACAGTGATGGAATTGACATAGGTCTGAACACATCACTGTGCACAAGCTCTAATATCCTTTTCACCCTCTTAGCACCAGAGGGGAAACTCAACCAATTTTGCTTCCCATATACACAATGTTCACCAAAATCAAAATCCAGAGAGCAATTAGACATACCTTCTACCAAAACATTACCTTGAAGTATTTGAAGACTCTTCTCTCCAATATGTCCAAGCATTTGATGTCATAGCATGGTATTTTCTCCAAAGACCACTAGATTTTCTGCTCCACTTTCAGGAACCATAGAACTGTTGCACACATCAATAACAGTGCTACCCAGAAACTTGTACAGAGTTCCAATCAGAACTCCCCGCATTTATACCAATGCTCCCCGAACCATCTTGCAAGTATCTTTCTCGAACACTATTTTACACCTGCATCATCCATCTTGCTTATAGAAATCAGATTTCTGGCCAATGTAGGAATATGCAAAACACCCGGAAGTGTTCTAATCCTTTCACCTCACAACTTCAGCTTGACTTTTCCGTGTCCAATGATTCTATCCTTCTTGTCACCCCCTAAAAAGAAATCACCACCATCATATTTATCATACTCGCAGAACCACTCCTTATGGGGAGTGAAGTGATAGGATGCACCTGAGTCAATCAACCATGCCTCATGATCTACATGCGTACTTGAAGAAGAAGACAAACACACATCTCCACCTTAATGTGAGGTGGTTTTCACCTCTGTAGAAGGAGCATCATTAGATCCCTTTCCTTTCTCAAGAGCTTTAGATCTATAGCCATTTTTGAAGTTCCCTTCCTTTCCACATTTCCAGCATACCTTTACAAGTTTTCTTGGAGATTTAGATCTCTCACTCGAGGACTTATTTTTATTTATGTTTTGGGATTGTCCTCGTACAGGCAAGGCATCTCCATTATGGCTCTCCATATTTTTTCGTCTCATCTCCTTCGACAACAAGGATGAGACTATTTCACCAAACTTCAAGGTAGTTGTATTGCTACCTGTTGCAACAACCAGACTATCCCACGAATCTAGTAGAGAATACAACAAACTGATGCACTTATTTTCATCTGAATTTTTTATATCAATGGATAACAAATGGCTTACCACAATATTAAAGGTATTCAGATGCTCTGTCACTGAGTCTCCATCCTTCATCCTCAGGTGATACAACTTTTTCCGCAAGAACAATTTGTTCACCACAGACTTAGATTGGTACCAATTCCTTAACTTGACCCACAAATCGTTCACCATATCTTCCCCTAATACATTCAACAATACTGAATCTGAGATGCACAACTATATTATGCTCTTTGCCTTATGATCCAACTTTGCCCAATGTTTTGCTGACATTGTCGTAGGTTAGTTCCCGAATCTATTGTGATCCACTAATCTTTATCCACTAGCAGGTCCTCCATCTTGAGCTTCCACAACTCAAAACTTTGTCCATTAAATTTCTTGATCTCTATCTTTCCACTGTTCACCATCTTCTTTCACCACAAGAATCGATCCTACAAATCTCCCACTAAATAGGGTCTACCACAAGCCCGAGCAAAACCCCTCAGCAGCAAAGGCGTCCCCTTGAAGCCAAAACAACTCTGATACCAAATGTAGGTTTTAATCCTGTAGAGAAATTATCTGAATACAATTTAAAAAATAGAAAATAAACAATCGTGAGAACATAAAACATAAGACATATATATAAATAGAGACTTTCCCTTGGATCCCAAAACTAGGACTACGAGATTGTTTTTTCATTATGTTCATTTCAATGTTACAATACATATATATACATGTCGAAGCATTCAAAAACCCAAATCCATTAACCTTGGATTATAACATAACCGTAATTCCCTTGATCGAATCTACAAAATACCATGGGAAGAAAACCATCATGCCCAAAACCATGTGCAAAGCCCATGCACAAAACCATAGGTAGGTCTGACCACCTAATATAGGGTCAAAAAAAAATCTCTGTGTGCTACCCCGAACCCCGTATAGGAGGGCTACCGCCCCCGTGAAACCCCTAATGGGGGGGTTGCACCCCCCTTGTGACCCCCTTGCGTGTGCGACTAGTTATGGAAATAATATAACACACACCCAACATTCTCCCACTTGTTGTTTTTTGTCACATAGGGGGTCACATGAGAGCTTAGTCATTGGTCCAACCCTACAATGCCCATTGTTTCTCTACACCAAGAAAATTTCTCAGTGCTCACAGACTTCATCAATGCATCTACATCATTCTTCAAAGTGTCGACCTTTACCAGCAATACCTTTTTGTCCTCAACCATATCCCTCACAAAGTGATACTGAACATCAATGTGTTTTGTCTTTGAATGATAAGCATGGTTCTTTATCAAGAAAATTGCACTTTGTCTGTCACATTCTTCATTATAGCTCGTTGTACTAACCCCATACTTGAACACAATCTATGCAACCAAACTTCTTCCTTGCTTGCATGAGTGGTTGCCATGTATTCTATATATGTAGTTGAAAGTGCCACTACAAACTGTCTCTTGCTCATCCAACTGACTGCACCTCCAAATAGGTTAAACACATACCTACTTGTAGATCTTCTTTGATCCAGATCTCATGCCCAATCTGCATCAATAAAGTGATGAATATCCAAAACTTTGTCCAATCTTGGTCTTCCTTGGTAGAACAAACCATAATCACTAGTGCCATGCAAATACCTGAAAACCTGCTTCACTATTGTGAATGATCCTTCCTTGGTTTTGAAATAAACAATGCTCAATACTCCCACTGCATGTGCAATGTCTAGTCTACTGCATACCATTGCATACATCAGGCTACTAACTGCACTTGCATATGGAACACAGGACATGTCCTCTTCCTCTTCATGTGTCTTGGGACACTGTTCAACATATAAATTTAATCCTACAGGAATAGGAACCTTCACCATTTTACTATCATGTATATTAAACCTCTGCAGTATTGTCTCAACATACTTCCTCTGGTTTAACCAAATCTTCCTCTTTGCCCGATCTCGTTTAATTTCCATGCCTAAAATATAGTTTGCAACACCAAGATCCTTCATGTCAAATTTGGAGGACAATTGGGTCTTCAAATCCTGGATAATTTCTTTGTCATTTCCAATCAGCAACATATCATCCACATACAAGACTAGATAAATAACATTGTCACCAATTAATTTAAAATACACATAGTGATCTGCTTTGCTTTTGGTGAAGCCAAGTCCCCATGTATATGTATCAAATTTCTAATACCACATCTTTGGCAATTGTTTTAACCCATACAAAGACTTTTTTAACCTGCATACCAGTTCTTTCTTTCCCTTCACCACAAAACCTTCAAGTTGCTTCATGTAGATCTCTTCTTTCAGATCCCCGTGAAGAAATGTTGTTTTCACATCCACCTGTTCTACCTCAAAATCAAAAGTGGCAGCAACAAATAACAGTAATCTAATAGAAGCTACCTTGAAATTTTTTGAGTGAGATTAGGTAGAATCCAATTTTATTGCTCTGCATGTGGGAAAATTTCATGTTTCAGTGTTATTCTTCTGTTGAAAATGATTCATGTCACCATGCCCTTTTCACTTTCTTCAGCAATATATTCATGCCGCGGTACCTCAAACTAAATTGTTACATTTTCCGCCTACCTTGCCTCACGGAATAATCTGTGCCTTTGTATTAAATTCTCTGTTCTTTGCTGAGTGCGGTCCCATAACATCCCAGAAGCTCGGTCATTCATAAAAATTGTTTCTTGTATCCATATTCGCTTATTAGCCTAAGATTAATATTGCATTGTAAGTCATCTCAGACCGTTTTCAATTATCCATTCACTGAGCGTGACTCGGAGAGAGCCCTCTCCTGCTCTGGTAGGGCTAGCTACCAGACTGAGCATGGTTTGTGGTTACCCTAATTTTTGCCTTCCTTCAGCCTAAGGCAGATTTAGGTGACAACATAGTGGCGACTCAACTGGGGAACAAGTTGAAATCAAATCCCCTTGTTTCATAATAATTCTAAGATTCCGGATGATGAGCTTAGGATTGGAAAGGCTGAGTAAGTTGGTGGTGTCCTGTGATTTTTCTCAATAGCACGCTGGCTTCAAGACAATATAATAGAGCCAATCCAGACCTCGATCCTCCTCATATTTACGAAAACCCCAATTTGATCCCAAGACTCCTTCGTCAAGAAAGCACCATAACTCTCGTGTTCAAATCCCATTCATGTCCCGACATTTTTGAGTATCTTGAAGAGCTTGAGTTTGACGAACGGTTTGAGATATCATTGTTTGAGTCTAAATCTGAAAGGGCTATTGATTATACTGTCCCCAATCCGCAATTTCTTGTAGGCCTCGAAATAGAAAGAGGGAATAGGTTAATTGATAATTATAATGCAACACAGCCCCAAACCCCAATTGCAAGCCCCTTGCAAACTGTGCACACTCCTCCAACACCTCCAAGGCCAAATCCACCGAGAATGATGGCTGCCCATTTTGCACCCCTTGTTCTACCCCAAGTTCTAGATGATATGCCAACGGATTATCAAAGTAAAATCTCGTTTTTTGATGGTACTCCTAATAGCATTACTACTCAGCAACATGTAGACAAAATGACAGACTTCTATGAACTTCATGAGATTGATGTAGAGAACGTGGTAATGAGGCTCTTTGTACAGACATTTGCAGGTGATGTGAGGAAATGGTTCAGAGGTTTGCCGGCAGCAAGTATCACTACCTTGGCTGAACTACAAAGACAATTTTTGAACTAGTGGGAAGTGAAAAAGAATCCCCTTCAAATTCTGGCCGAATATGAACAAATCAAACGGAACGCTGGTGAGTCGGTCCAAGACTATTGTGTTAGATTTAATGCAGTCTATAACGAAATTCCAGATCATCTAAAGCCACCTGTGGGACTAGCAATGATGAAATTTCCAGATGGTTTTGATGCTGACATGGCGTGCCAATTACGAGAGAGAGAGAACCGGCCATAATGGAAGACATGCAGAAATTTGCGGTCAGCGTTGAAGCAAATCTGCTGTCCAAAAGAGCTAGAGTGAAAGCAGAGAAGAAAACCACTGTGAAAGAAGAATCTTCTTCAATGGATCAACTTCTCAAAAAGGTAGAGCAGATGCTTGAAAGGGTAAAACTTGACAAGCCAGAGCCACAAGTTAGGAATCCTAACTTTTGTGGCCAGCCGCAGCCACAATATAGAATAAGACAGAGAGATCAGCGAACTCAAGAGCACATAGCACAATAGCCGGTACAACCACCTTTGCAGCAGAATTTTGTGCATGGACCAGAGTCAGATGAGGACGGGAATGTAATAGGCGAAGAAAACCACCTCTTTACCCCAGATGAGCTACCTACTTACATTACCGAAGAGGAAGAATGTGCAGTGAATTCAGCTGCCCACCAAGACACTAATTTTATTCTAGATAGCGACAATGTGTTGGAAGAAGAATCAAAAGAATATCAAAGGGGATATATGAATGCTTTGTCCGCACAATAGCAACGATATTCACTTAGAATCAGAGATGTGCCGGCCAAACCAATTCAGAAAAAGAAGGAGGTTGAAACAACAAAAAATGATTCATCAGCTACATAAAGAAAATGAAAGGAGGCGGTTGGTTCGGAGAGCAACAAATCAAAATCAGCAAAACAATCAGAGCAGCAAGCTACATTAAAGGAAAAGGAAAGGAAAGAGATCCCAGTCAAAGAGGTAGAAAAGACTCCCGCTTTTAGCTTAGAGAATGAGATTTCTAAGTTAAAGGTATCCATCCCCTTGAATGAAATAATGAAGAACAATAGTTATGGAGGACAGATTTCTAAAATGTTGAATTTGGACCCAATGTCCGACATGGTAAATGTAGAAGATGATCAGCCTGAAATGATTTTTGACCAGCATCGAATGGTGAGTCTCCTGATAGCGATGTGCCACCCTTCTATATCAATTTACGATTGCATGATTTTTTGTTACACAATGCCATGTTCGATTCCGGAGCTTCTCACAATCTCATGCCCAAGGCTATCATGGATAAGCTTGGTCTGGACATCACCCGGCAATATCATGATCTCTATTCATTCGATTCCAGCAGAGTAAGATGTATAGGACTCATCAAAGACTTGGTTGTGAGTTTGGATCAACTTCCTATGAAAAATGTTTTGATGGATGTGGTGGTAGCAGATATTCCTCCAAGGTTTGGCATGCTTCTTTCCAGGTCTTGGGTAGCGAAATTGAAAGGGACACTACAACTGGATTTCTCCTATGCAACAATCCCGGTGTTTGGACAGATCAGGAAGTTATATCGGGAACAGAAAATGAAATATATGATCACTATCAAGGAGAAACCTATAAATCATCCTATTAACTATGTACATACAGATTTATAGTCTTTTTTTTTGTTTTCAGATAGTTTAAATGATATAGATAGTCAGATAGTAGAAGCAGATGACATTCAGGAAATAACAAAAGATTTCAGAGAAATTTTGAAGAAAGAAATACAAGAGAAGCAGGAAAATGTTGGGCAATCAGCTGAAAGTAATGGACAACAAGTAGACAAGGCACGACAAACATATTTCCAGCACTTACAAGAGGCAAAAGAAGGCTTGTGGACCATGGATTTCGATGGAGCAATAGGAAATGATGGCGCTGGAATTGGAATTTGGGTACGCAGTCCTTTCTCCGTCCCAAACAAAGTGCTTAGTAGCGCGAGGTTTTCTCTTACAAGCTGGCCTTTGATTGTTCAAACGATGAAGCTGAGTATGAAGCTCTGATTGCTGGCCTGAAGATTCTTAGAAAGCTGAATGCAAAAAGGATTTCGGTATATGGCGACTCCGAATTGGTAATAAAACAGGTCAGAGGTGAGTATCAAGCAAAACATCCTAGGATGTGGGCCTATCGTAATGCAGTTTTAGACATCTTGAAGATATTTTTAGAATACACCTTGACATGTGGGCCTCGTATACAAAATAATGTTGTTGATGCTCTTTCCAAGGCAGCAAGCAGTTTGAATATCCCCATGAACTCCAGCAATAAATTGGAAATCCATGTCAAGCATCGTCCAACCATTCCAGACAATCAACGATATTGGCAAGTGTTTCAAGATGACGAGGAGATTAAGGATTTTCTGCTAAACAAAGGCAATTTCAAAGAAACCTCAATTGATGTAGAAAACAATGAGGGCAAAGGGAAAGGTACAGATGAAGTGTAGATCAATGAAATGGACGTATTGCAGCTGAAGAATAACATCATTCCTAAAGACTTGATACCGCTAGAGGAACTTTTTGATCAGGATGATGTAGCCCGCAAGCCAACAGCGAAGGGTGTAGAAGAAGTCAACATCGGTACAATTGCAAATCCAAAGTTGGTAAAATTGTCCAAAGCATTACCGCCAAAGATCAAGGACAAATACATCAGTTTGATGGCTTCATTTGCAGATGTGTTTGCTTGGGACTATTCTAATTTAAAGACCTATGATACAAATATTATTCAGTACATAATACCCATCAAGCCCAATCAAAAACCATTTAGACAGAAGCTGAGCAGGATAAACCCAAAGTTGCTACCATCTATCGAAAAGGAGGTAAACAGGTTGTACAAGTTAGGTATCATTGTGCCCATCAGATTTTCAGATTGGATATCTGACTTAGTGCCTGTACGCAAGAAGACCGGTGAGATCCGCCTATGCATTGATTTCAGAAATCTAAATAAAGTCTCATTGAAGGACAATTATCCACTGCCCAAGATGGACCATATACTTCAACGAGTAGTGGGGCATCTCGTATGTCACTGCTTGATGGTTATTCCGGAAATAACCAGATTTCTGTCCATGAAGATGATAGAGACAAGACATCATTTACCACTACATGGGGAACCTTTCACTACGCCAAAATGCCCTTCGGTTTAAAGAATGAAGGTGCCACATTTCAACGGGCAATGGACTTGGCTTTTGCAAATGAGAAGGATGTGTTTTTGGTGGTGTACCTGGATGATTTGACGGTATTTTCCAAATCTGATGAAGAGCACATGCATCACCTAAAAATTGTCTTTCAAAAGTGCAAGAAATATGGTCTATCGCTGAATCCTAAGAAGAGCTTGTTCGCCATGGAGGAAGGCAAATTACTTGGGCACATAATTTCAAAGGATGGCATTCGTATAGACCCAGCACGTGTGCAAGCAATTCAGCGAATCGATCTGCCTAGGAACAAAAAAGAGATGTAATCGTTTAATGGTAAGATGAATTTTCTGCGTCGCTTTGTGCCTAATCTTGTAGAACACTTAAGGGAAATGACCAACATGCTTAAGAAGGATAGCCAGGTGAAATGGACAGAGGAGGCTGTAAAATCTTTCAACTTGGTCAAATTGGCCCTTTCTTCAGCTCCAGTTCTAGTCAGCCCGGACTACACTCAGGATTTCATATTGTTTTCATTTGCTTCTGAGCACACTATGGCAGCGATATTATTGCAGAAGAGAGATGATCATGAAAGACCCATTGCATTCTTCAGCATGGCTATAAGGGATGTAGCTTTAAAGTACAACATCATTGAGAAGCAAGCCTTGGCTTTGGTGAAGGCATTGAAGGATTTCTGGGTATATATCCTACATTCTCACATTCTGTCCTATGTTCCTAATACTGCTGTAAAGGATGTTTTAGTGCAGATCGATCCGGAAGGGAGAAGAGGCAAATGGATTGCAGCCTTGTTGGAATCTGATGTGGAAATAAAGCCCACAAAGCTGGTCAAAGGACAGGGGTTGGCGAAGCTAATGGTCGAATCAAACTTGCATGCCTTGGACATAAATGTGATCGCTCACATGTCCGTTGAGAATGAGGAAATATCATCCATTCAGGTATCCGAAATGTTTGCTTTGTCCCTATGGTATTTAGATATAATATATGTGCTGAAAAATCTGTCACCACCGCCCGGCATGACTAGAAACAAAGCGAGAACACTCAAATTGAAGGCTGCCAAGTTTTGTATTTTGAATTCTGCACTGTATTGGAAAGATCCCGGTGGCATTTTGTTAAATTTTTTGGTGGAAGAGGAGGCAAAGAAAGTCATGGAGGATTTCCACGGAGGAGAGTGTGGTGGTCACCTTTTTTGGAAGTCAACAGCGAACAAAATTTTGAGAGCAGGGTACTACTGGCCTACTTTGTTTGCTGATGTGTATAAGATGGTCAAGCACTGTCATAAATGTCAGATTTTCGAAGGAAAATAGAAATTACAGCCTTTGCCACTTAAGCCTATTGAGGTGAGCGCTCCCTTCCAGCAGTGGGGGTTGGATTTCATTGGGGAAATTCATCCCGCCTCTTCTGGACAGCATAGATGGATCCTTACAGCGACAGACTATTTCACAAAATGGATTGAGGCAGCTCCTACCAGACAAGCTACAGACACAGTAATCATTTCATTTCTCGAAAATAACATCTTGTCTCACTTTGGTTGTCCAAACAAATTAATCACCGATAATGCAACAGCTTTCAAATCGAAAAGGATGGTAGAATTTTGTCATAAATATCACATAATTTTGGGTCATTCAACTGCCTATCATCCGCAAGGCAATGGATTGGCGGAATCTTCGAATAAATCATTGGTCAACATCATCAAGAAGCTGCTGGAAATAAATAAAAAGAGCTGGAATAAGAGGTTGGTCCATGCGCTTTGGGCAGATCGGATCAGTCAGAAAAAGTCCATTGGTATGTCACCGTTTGAGCTTGTTTATGGAGTTGACACAGTATTCCCCGCCTCTCTTGTTGCCCCGGTGGTCAGACTTCTTCAGGAGGCCGACAGTGAAGAAGATCCCATGCAGAGAAGGTTGAATCAAATGATCCACTTGCAGCAAACAAGAGAAGAAGTTTTCAAGAACACATCCAAATTGCAGGAGAAAATAAAGAAAATCTATGACAGAAAAGCAAAAGCAGATAAATTTCAGTTGGATGATGTGGTGCTGAAGTGGGATGCAAGGAATGAAGAGAAAGGCAAGCACGGAAAGTTCAAAAATCTTTGGAAAGGTCCTTTCAAGATTGCAGCATATAGGGGTCAGAATGCCTTTCTTCTGAAGGAAATGAACGGGGAAGATTGTCCTGGAGGGCCGATCAATGGTTGGCTGCTCAAGTGGTACCACTACTGATTTAGTAACACTGCTTCCACTGTCATTGTAAATACCATTTTTATTTCAGTTTGGTTTCAGTCTGTAAAGTTAGTTTTTGAGTTATTTTAATGTCAAGTTTGAGTCAATTTCTTGGTCATTTCAGTTTCATAAATAAGTCAGAGTCCTGTGCTGTTTATCGAAATGATGACTCGATATCCCAATGGACAAAAGGCACTGTCTAGCTCCTCCAGAGATCTGCTGTTCTTGGCACCTCCAAGGAGCTACCATCCCCATTGGAGCCAATGTTAGAGTCTGTCTGGTCAGCGCTCCGTCAGAGATCAAAACTCTTTGTGCATTTCAATTTTAGGTGTCCCGCTCCATTCACTCAGCTGCATTTCACTAGGGGCATGCCATGATTTGACGAAGAAATTCATGCTAATCATTTCCCCTCATGTCTGGCTCTTGTTGGCTCAGGTCTTTTGCCAATAATCACCAAAGTCCATGACAGTCAAGGTCTGGTCCTTTACAGGACAAAGTCATTTTCTATGTTTGGGTCTAGGAATTCATCAATTTGGTCTTTGAAACATGTCCAGTAAAGCCATGCAGGCCAGAGGGAGGCCCTTACATAGCTATGGTTCAGAGAGCTTCATCGTCACGTGGATAGACTTCGACTCTTCTTCAAAACTCTGTTTTGAAGAAAAGTCAAACAAGGTCATTTATGACAAAATTTTCCAAAAAATCGCTAGTTGACTTTTCAAATGCAGTCATGGTTTCCGTGGCCAAATGCTCTGTCATACAGTCCCTGCAAAGATGTGCCGAAAATTTCATCATTTGAGCCAAAATGTCAAAGGGAAAGTGAAAATCAGTGTGTTTTAAAGTTAGTGAAAAAGTGCAAAACACAACATTAGAAAAATGGGTTTTCAAGGAAGCAAAAATTAAACCCATCTCTTCCAAGGCTATATATCCATTTTTACTCAAATCAAAAGTATTGTGCTATTACAAGACTTGGAGAAGACATTGCAAAGGTGTGAGTGTGAGATTGGAGCGTTTGAGTGAGTGGGAGCAGGTTTTAGAGGGCGCGGCGCACATACCCAGGAGTGCGGCGCACACGCAGCCAGCCCGTAGTTGAAATTTTACACAGGCGCGGCGCATACCCAGTCGCGCGGTGCACTGGGAATTGCGCACGGTGCACACAGACCAGGGGTCGAGAAACATTACCAAACCACTCCAAATTTTGGTGAAGGCTATCAAATCGAGAGGTAAGCCTTACGACATCACCTGTTCATCAAATTTTATCAAGGATATGGTGTTTGTGGAGATGTTTGATTGTCACCAAAAAGCATAAGGTCAACCATAAGAAATCACCAAGAAAATGATGGCTAGGGTTGCTAAAATGTGTTGTTAGTGCCAAGGTTTCTCTCCACTCACCTTTTCCCCCTCACCTATCACTTTTCCCATCTCCCCTTGATCATTTTCCCTAAAACCCCGCCCTAAATCACTACCAAACCCTCTCCCTATTCCTCCACTATTTGGTCAACTCAAAATCACCATATGACCAGCTCATTGTGCAAGCAAGGCAGTGTAAGAAAGGTGCAAGGTCGAAGGGTTGAAAAGTGAAGCAATTTGGAGCAATTTAGGGTAATCTCAGAGCGCGCGGCGCACACACGAAGGAGCGCGGTGCACTCATTGGGCACGGTGCACTCAGAGCCCGTCCACTGTGTAAATCCGCCACTGGCACGGCGCACTCAGCGCGTGGCGCACTGGGCATTGCGCGCGGCGCACTGGGATATAAAGCCCAGAAACCAAATAATTTGCCTAAAAATTTTGTGGATGCTCATCAAATTTGAAAGGTAGGCAACCTACCTCCACTCTTGCATCAAAATTGAAATGAACAGCATGGTTTTAAGATTATAAATCAAATGCAAAATTTTTTTATAAAGCCAACAAAAGAAGACACAAAGAACACATGATCCTAGGGTTTGTGCTACAGTGACAGTGTTGCCAAGGTGATTCCTACCCTACCTGCATTTCTCATTCCCCTATGCTATTGTCCCTATAATCGCTACCCTAAACCCTACCAAAAAATCATACTCCCTTTCCCCCCTTCCTATTGCTCAAAAAACCCAAACCCACCTTGCAGACAACACAAACCCTACCCCATCAACACTATACCCAAACTGCTCCCAAATCCCTGACAAATCTCTCCCTTTAACCCCTATTCCCATTTCATCATTCCCCTCCTAATACTCCCTATTTTATTGTCCCCTTGGTGGCAGATTGTCAGAGCAACTACCAGCTTCATTGGAATCAAAGGGCAGCATAAAAATCAGGGTACAAACAGTAGTAATGGAATCCAAAGTTTCATCAGAATATGAGGAGGAGACCCACAGTGATACAACTTCAAGAGAAAGGGCCCACAGGAGACATCACCGGAGTGGCAGACATCTTAGAGATGAGTCAAACACCTTCATCGAGTTGTAGGCATGCCCTCTTGCTATGTATTGTTTCCAGCACTTAGCATGTTTTGAATTTTGTCAGAGGGTGGCAAATATCAGAGTTCATCATGAGTTTGCCCATCTTTTTGCACTTCACCTACATGGAGGACAGTCTATCTTGGCTGGGGTCACTTTCACATTGACACTCGAAGCCATATCAGTGGCAACAAGCATACCAAACATTGGAGAGCAGTGGCATAAGAAGAAGAAGGTAGAGAGGCATCATTATGAGCCTTACATCAAAGACAACTGTTTGAGCCACCTCACGAGAGTTTTTCCATTCATATTTTTGAAAGATGAGTATGCCCCGCTCATGAAATTGATCATGAAGTACTTGAGTTGCGAGGGGAGGTTTTCTCGCCTTTATGCCTATCACATCAGGCTGCTCATGCACTTTACCAGGGTGCGGATGAT
This sequence comes from Pinus tabuliformis, assembly GCA_031772625.1. NCBI lineage: Eukaryota > Viridiplantae > Streptophyta > Pinopsida > Pinales > Pinaceae > Pinus > Pinus tabuliformis. Next base: position 192,062,024 of record CM062807.1, on the reverse strand, counting down.
GAACCTCCCATTTTTCATCTGCGGGAACATAGAGAGGATGAGAAATTTCATGCAACACAAGACCCCTCGACAACAGCTCAATAGTGTATATCACTTTGCCCTTACCCGGATTTTGGTGGACCATCAATTGGGATTGTAGGGTTTCTTGGGAGGACTTCATCTCCCGTGACTTCTTCAGCACTCCGCAGGTGGTTTCAGAGGTAGAGCATGAGATAGGGGGCCCATCTCATCAGTATGAGCGACATGAGACTGCTACTATGCCAGTATACATCACCTATCAGAGAGGCAATAGACCCTGATTTGCAGTAGCAAAGTGAGTGTTATCTCCACCCTGGGTGGAAGGGGCCTCGCTTCCAACATCAGCATCACAGGAGCAGGGTAAGGGTAAGAAGCCAGTGCAGGAGGAAGGGCCATCAGGTGAGCGAGAGACCGAGTTTGTTCTCCTCCAGGTTGATGAGACAGATGCATAATCAACAAATGCGGAGCTTACAAAGATCATCCAGGAGCAGCAGTCAATGATTGAGTCCTTATCCCTTGATTTGGAGAGGGCCAAATGGAACATGAAGTAACTGGAGCAGAGAAACAAACAGCTTGAGGACCAACAGATGATCATGGAGCTGCAAAACATTCGTGAGCATCGCGAAGCTACTCAAAGAAGAAGGGTTGCGCTCACATCTTTGGAGCAAGCAATCAATGAGGATCGGGAGGCCAACCTTGAGAGGGTCAACATGCATTTGGAGAGGCTGCTGGACAAAGCCGACCATGACCTTGCTCTACTGAGACATATGGCTTTCCGTTACAGGGTGCGAAACATGAGTGCACAGGCCCAGATAAGGAACTTGAAGGCAAAATTGAGGAAAGCAACAAGAAGAGCAAAAAGGGAAAAAGAGCAAGATCGGCTTCAAATCTTGGATGAGGCTTCCTTGGCCTATCATAACACCCCATAGAGATCCTCCAGCCCAAGTTTCAAAAAATTTGGGGAAATTTTGGTCACTTGGTAATTTTTTGGGTAAAAAACAGGGATTTTCTCCCTGTGCGTCGCGCCACTGGCACGCTGCTAAAATTCTAGAGCTCCAAATGAGGAATGGCTTTCATATTTGGATTCAACATGGAAAATTACAACTACTGTTGTCCGGGCAAGAGATTTGGGCAAGATCTGGGTCTCCTAAAGGTCAAAAAACACCAAAAAATGGCCTCTTTGCCACTTTTTTTGACACACAGAAAGCAGTTTTGGGAGAATGGAGATTTGGAGGGGCAAATGAGCACCAAATTTGAAAATTCTAGTTGGGTTAGGAAGTAGACAGGACAGGATTTCCAGCAAGCCCACTTGGGCACATTTTGGACACTAGAAAGTGCCCCAAAATAGGCCCCAAAGTAGCACGACGCATCGAAAAAATGGCGTGACACACAGAGGAAAAATTTGCCAATTTGCTTCCGTTTCGCGAAATTTCGGTTCGCGACTTCTCCAAGTGGGCCCGCTCATCTACACTTCAGTTTTTTGGCACCAAAGGTGGCATTTAAAGAGTTTTTTTCTCTAGATTGGCTTCTATCCAAGTGGCGAAGGAAGGAAAACGGTCACCCCAAGCCAAATGTCATGTTTGTAGCGCTGCACCTGTAGCTGATGGTTGGCTCTCCATCTCCATTTTGTAATGATTCGAGTAACTCCCCAACCCTTGGGCATTCTATCTGTTCCTCACACATTCTATATATTGTATGCAAGTTATTTGCAAAGGGTTGGTTGGCTTGTAACTTCTGGGAGACTCTGGGAAAGAAACTTTGTTTCTTCACTGTGTATTTTTGACAGAGAATTAATGAAAGGCAGCGGCTCTGTTTCATGAGATTCTTGTGGTTGTGAGTGTAGAAAATGTGTCTCTTATGTTTTCATATGTATTTCGTTATGTTTCATAATTCAATTCATACTCATTTCCAGTGAAATTTTCTGAGTGAGATTAGGTAGAATCCAATTTTATTGCTCTGCCTGTGGGAAAATTTCATGTTTCAGTGTTATTCTTCTGTTGAAAAGGATTCATGTCACCATGCCCTTTTCACTTTCTTCAGCAATCTATTCATGCCGCGGTACCTCAAACTAAATTGTTACGTTTTCCACCTACCTTGCCTCACGGAATAATCTGTGCCTTTGTATTAAATTCTCTGTTCTTTGTTGAGCGTCGGTCCCATAACATCCCAAAAGCTCGGTCATTCATAAAAATTGTTTCTTGTATCCATATTCACTTACTAGCCTAAGATCAATATTGCATTGTAAGTCATCTCAGACCGTTTTCGATTATCCATTCACTGAGCGTGACTCGGAGAGAGCCCTCTCCTGCTCTGGTAGGGCTAGCTACCAGACTGAGCATGGTTTGTGGTTACCCTAATTTTTTCCTTCCTTCAGCCTAAGGCAGATTTAGGTGCTAACATAGTGGTGACACAATTGGGGAACAAGTTGAAATCAAATCCCCTTGTTTCATAATAATTCTAAGCTTCCAGATGATGAGCTTAGGATTGGAAAGGCTAAGTAAGTTGGTGGTGTCCTATGATTTTTCTCAATAGCACGCTGGCTTCGAGACGATATACCAGAGCCAATCCAGACTCAGATCCTCCTCATATTTACGAAAACCCCAATTTGATCCCAAGACTCCTTCGTCAAGAAAGCACCATAACTCCCGTGTTCAAATCCCATTCATGTCCCGACATTTTTGAGTATCTTGAAGAGCTTGAGTTTGACGAACGGTTTGAGATATCATTGTTTGAGTCTAAATCTGAAAGGGCTGTTGATTATACTGTCCCCAATCCGCAATTTCTTGTAGACCTCGAAACAGAAAGAGCTAATAGGTTAATTGATAATTACATTGCAACACAGCCCCAAACTCCAATTGCAAGCCCCTTGCAAACTGTGCACACTCCTCCAACACCTCCAAGGCCAAATCCACCGAGAATGATGGCTGCCCGTTTTGCACCCCTTGTTCTACCCCAAGTTCTAGATGATATGCCAACAGATTATCAAAGTAAAATCCCATTTTTTGATGGCACTCCTAACAACATTACTGCTCAGCAACATGTAGACAAAATGGCAGACTTCTATGAACTTCATGAGATTGATGCAGAGAACGTGGCAATGAGGCTCTTTGTACAGACATTTGCAGGTGATGTGAGGAAATGGTTCAGAGGTTTTCCGGCAGCAAGTATCACTACCTTGGCTGAACTACAAAGACAATTTTTGAACCGGTGGGAAGTGAAAAAGAATCCCCTTCAAATTCTGGTCGAATATGAACAAATCAAACAGAACACTGGTGAGTCGGTCCAAGACTATTGTGTTAGATTTAATGCAATCTATAACGAAATTCGAGATCATCTAAAGCCACCTGTGGGACTAGCAATGATGAAGTTTCCAGATGGTTTTGATGCTGACATGGTGTACCAATTAAGAGAGAGAGAACCGGCCACAATGGAAGACATGCAGAAAATTGCGGTCAGCATTGAAGCAAATCTGCTGTCCAAAAGAGCTAGAGCGAAAGTAGAGAAGAAAACCACTGTGAAAGAAGAATCTTCTTCAATGGATCAACTTCTCAAAAAGGTAGAGCAGATGCTTGAAAGGGTAAAACTTGACAAGCCAGAGCCACAAGTTAGGAATCCTAACTTTTTTGGCCAGCAGCAGCCACAATATAGAATAAGACAGAGAGATCAGCGAACTCAAGAGCAGACAACACAACAACCGATACAAACACCTTTGCAGCAGAATTTTGTGCATGGACCAGAGTCAGATGAGGACGGGAATGTAATAGGCAAAGAAAACCACCTCTTTACCCCAGATGAGCTGCCTACTTACATTACCGAAGAGGAAGAATGTGCAGTGAATTCAGCTGCCCACAAAGACACTGATTTTATTCTAGCTAGCGACACTGTGTTGGAAGAAGAATCAGAAGAATATCAAAGGGGATATATGAATGCTTTATCCGCACAAGAGCAACGACATTCACTTAGAAACAGAGGTTGTCCGGCCAAACCAATTCAGAAAAAGAAGGAGGTTGAAACAACAACAAAAGATTCATCGGCTACACAAAGAAAAGGAAAGGAGGCGGTTGGTCCCGAGAGTAGCAAATTAAAATCAGCAGAACAATCATAGCAGCAAGCTACATCAAAGGAAAAGGAAAGGAAAGAGATCCCAATCAAAGAGGTAGAAAAGACTCCCACTTTTAGCTTAGAGAATGAGATTTCTAAGTTAAAAGGTATCCATCCCCTTGACTGAAATAATGAAGAACAACAGTTATAGAGGACAGATTTCTAAAATGCTGAATTTGGTCCCAATGTCCGACATGGTAAATGTAGAAGATGATCAGCCTGAAATGATTTTTGGACCAGCATCGAATGGTGAGTCTCCTGATAGCGATGTGCCACCCTTCTATATCAGTTTACGATTGCATGATTATGTGTTACACAATGCCATGTTCGATTCCGGAGCTTCTCACAATCTCATTCCCAAGGCTATCATGGATAAGCTTGGTCTGGACATCACCCGGCAATATCATGATCTCTATTCATTCGATTCCAGCAGAGTAAGATGTATAGGACTCATCAAAGACTTGGTTGTGAGTTTGGATCAACTTCCTATGAAAAATGTTTTGATGGATGTGGTGGTAGCAGATATTCCTCCAAGGTTTGGCATGCTTCTTTCCAGGTCTTAGGTAGCGAAATTGAAAGGGACACTACAGCTGGATTTCTCCTATGCAACAATCTCGGTGTTTGGACAAATAAGGAAGTTATATCAGGAACAAAAAATGAAATATATGATCACCAGCAAGGAGAAACCTATAAATCATCCTATTAACTATGTACATACATATTTAGAGTCTTTTGTTTTGTTTTCAGATAGTTTAAATGATATAGATAGTCAGATAGTAGAAGCAGATGACATTCCGGAAATAACAGAAAATTTCAGAGAAATTTTGAAGAAAGAAAGACAAGAGAAGCAGGAAAATGTTGGGCAATCAGCTGAAAGTAATGGACAGCAAGCAGACAAGGCACGACAAACAGATTTCCAGCACTTACAAGAGGAGGAAGAAGGCTTGTGGACCATGGATTTCGTTGGAGCAGTAGGAAATGATGGCGCTGGAATTGGAATTTGGGTACGCAGTCCTTTCTCCGTCCCAAACCAAGTGCCTAGCAGCGCGAGGGTTTTCTCTTACAAGCTGGCATTTGAGTGTTCAAACGATGAAGCTGAGTATGAAGCTCTGAATGCTGGCCTGAAGATTCTTAGAAAGCTGAATGCAAAAAGGATTTTGGTATATGGCGACTCCGAATTGGTAATAAAACAGGTCAGAGGTGAGTATCAAGCAAAACATCCTAGGATGCGGGCCTATCGTAATGCAGTTTTAGACATCTTGAAGATATTTTCATAATACACCTTGACATGTGTGCCTCGTATACAAAATAGTATTGCTGATGCTCTTGCCAAGGCAACAAGCAGTTTGAAGATCCCCATGAACTCCAACAATAAATTGGAAATCCATGTCAAGCATCGTCCAACCATTCCAGACAATCAACGATATTGGCAAGTGTTTCAAGATGATGAGGAGATTAAGGATTTTCTGCTAAACAAAGGCAAGTTCAAAGAAACCTCAATTGATGTAGAAAACAATGAGGGCAAAGGGAATGGTACAGATGAAGTGCAGATCAATGAAATGGACGTATTGCAGCTGAAGAATAACATCATTCCTAAAGGCTTGATACCTCTAGAGGAACTTTTTGATCAGGATGATGTAGCCCGCAAGCCAACATTGCAGCCAACAGAGAAGGGTGTAGAAGAAGTCAACATCGGTACAGCTGCCAATCCAAAGTTGGTAAAATTGTCCAAAGCATTACCGCCAAAGATCAAGGACAAATACATCAGTTTGATGGCTTCATTTGCAGATGTGTTTGCTTGGGACTATTATGATTTAAAGACCTATGATACGAATATTATTCAGCACACAATACCCATCAAGCCCAATCAAAAACCATTTAGACAGAAGCTTAGAAGGATAAATCCAAAGTTGCTACCATCTATCGAAAAGGAGGTAAATAGGTTGTACAAGTCAGGTATCATTGTGCCCATCAGATTTTCAGATTGGATATCTAACTTAGTGCCTGTACGCAAGAAGACCGGTGAGATCCGCCTATGCATTGATTTCAGAAATCTAAATAAAGTCTCATTGAAGGACAACTATCCATTGCCCAAGATGGACCATATACTTTAGCGAGTAGTGGGGGCATCTCGTATGTCACTGCTTGATGGTTATTCCGGATATAACCAAATTAATGTCCATGAAGATGATAGAGACAAGACAACATTTACCACTCCATGGGGAACCTTTCACTACGCCAAAATGCCCTTCGGTTTAAAGAATGCAGGTGCCACATTTCAGCGGGCAATCGACTTGGCTTTTGCAAATGAGAAGGATGTGTTTTTGGTGGTGTACCTAGATGATTTGATGATATTTTCCAAATTTGATGAAGAGCACATGCATCACCTAAAAATTGTCTTTCAAAAGTGCAGGAAATATGGTCTATCGCTGAATCCTAAGAAGAGCTTGTTCGCCATGGAGGAAGGAAAATTACTTGGGCAAATCATTTCAAAGGATGGCATTCGTATAGACCTAGCACATGTGCAAGCAATTCAGCGAATCGATCTGCCTAGGAACAAAAAAGAGATACAATCATCCAATGGTAAGATGAATTTTCTGCGTCGCTTTGTGCCTAATCTTGCAGAACACTTAAGAGAAATGACCAACATGCTTAAGAAGGACAACCAGGTGAAATGGACAGAGGAGGCTTTAAAATCTTTCAACTTGGTCAAATTGGCCCTTTCTTCAGCTCCAGTTCTAGTCAGCCCGGACTACACTCAGGATTTCATATTGTTTTCATTTGCTTCTGAGCACACTATGGCAGCGGTATTATTGCAGAAGAGAATGAAACGCATTGCATTCTTCAGCAGGGCTATAAGGGATGCAACTTTAAAGTACAACATCATTGAGAAGCAAGCCCTGGCTTTGGTGAAGGCATTGAAGGATTTCTGGGTATATATCCTACATTCTCACATTCTGGCCTATGTTCCTAATACTGCTGTAAAGGATGTTTTAGTGCAGACCGATCCGGAAGGGAGAAGAGGCAAATGGATTGCAGCCTTGCTGGAATATGATGTGGAAATAAAGCCCACAAAGTTGGTCAAAGGACAGGGGTTGGCGAAGCTAATGGCCGAATCAAACTTGCATGCCTTGGACATAAATCTGATCGCTGCCATGTTCGATGAGAATGAGGAAATATCATCCATTCAGGTATCCAAAATGTTTGCTTTGTCCCCATGGTATTCAGATATAATATATGTGCTGAAAAATCTATCACCACCGCCTAGCATGACTAGAAACAAAGCGAGAACACTCAAATTGAAGGCTGCCAAGTTTTGTATTTTGAATTCTGCACTGTATTGGAAAGATCCCGGTGGCATTTTGTTAAATTTTTTGGTGGAAGAGGAGGCAAAGAAAGTCATGGAGGATTTCAACGGAGGAGAGTGTGGTGGTCACCTTTTTTGGAAGTCAACAACGAACAAATTTTGAGAGCAGGGTACTACTGGCCTACTTTGTTTGCTGATGTGTATAAGATGGTTAAGGGCTGTCATAAATGTCAGATTTTCGAAGGAAAATAGAAATTACAGCCTTTGCCACTTAAGCCTATTGAGGTGAGCGCTCCCTTCTAGCAGTGGGGGTTGGATTTCATTGGGGAAATTCATCTCGCCTCTTCCGGACAGCATAGATGGATCCTTACAGCGACAGACTATTTCACAAAATGGATTGAGGCAGCTCCTACCAAACAAGCTACAAACACGGTAATCATTTCATTTCTCGAAAATAACATCTTGTCTCGCTTTGGTTGTCCAAAAAAATTAATCACCGATAATGCGGTAGCTTTCAAATCGAAAAGGATGGTAGAATTTTGTCATAAATATCACATAATTTTGGGTCATTCAACTGCCTATCATCCGCAAGGCAATGGATTGGTGGAATCTTCGAATAAATCATTGGTCAACATCATCAAGAAGCTGCTGGAAATAAATAAAAAGAGCTGGAATAAGAGGTTGGTCCATGCGCTTTGGGCAAATCGGATCAGTCAGAAAAAGTCCATTGGTATGTCATCGTTTGAGCTTGTTTATGGAGTTGACACAGTATTCCCCGCCTCTCTTGCTGCCCCGGTGGTCAGACTTCTTCAGGAGGCCGGCAGTGAAGAAGATCCCATGCAGAGAAGGTTGAATCAAATGATCCACTTGCAGCAAACAAGAGAAGAAGTTTTCAAGAACACATCCAAATTGCAGGAGAAAATAAAGAAAATCTATGACAGAAAAGAAAAAGCAGATAAATTTCAGTTGGATGATGTGGTGCTGAAGTGGGATGCAAGGAATGAAGAGAAAGGCAAGCATGGAAAGTTTGAAAATCTTTGGAAAGGTCCTTTCAAGATTGCAGCATATAGGGGTCAGAATGCCTTTCTTCTGAAGGAAATGAATGGGGAAGATTGTCCTGGAGGGCCGATCAATGGTCGGCTACTCAAGCGGTACCACTGCTGATTTAGTAACACTGCTTCCACTGTCATTGTAAATACCATTTTTATTTTAGTTTGGTTTCAGTCTGTAAAGTTAGTTTTTGAGTTATTTCAATGTCAAGTTTGAGTCAATTTCTTGGTCATTTCAGTTTCATAAATAAGTCAGAGTCCTGTGCTGTTTATCGAAATGATGACTCCATAGCCCAATGGACAAAAGGCACTGTCTAGCTCCTCCAGAGATCTGCTGTTCTTGGCACCTCCAAGGAGCTACCATCCCCCATTGGAGCCAATGTTAGAGTCGGTCTGGTCAGCCCTCCGTCAGAGATCAAAACTCTTTGTGCATTTCAATTTCAGGTGTCCCGCTCCATTCAATCAGCTGCATTTCGCTAGGGGTATGCGATGATCTGACGAAGAAAGTCATGCTAATCATTTCCCCTCATGTCTGGCTCCTGCTGGCTCAGGTCTTTTGCCAATAATCACCAAAGTCCATGACAGTCAAGGTCTGGTCCTTTACAGGACAAAGTCATTTTCTATGTTTGGGTCTAGGAATTCATCAATTTGGTATTTGAAACATGTCCAGTAAAGCCATGCAGGCTAGAGGGAGGCCCTTACACAACTATGGTTTAGAGTGCTTCATCGTCACGTGAATAGACTTCGACTCTTCTTCAAAACTCTGTTTTGAAGAAAAGTCAAACAAGGTCATTTATGACAAAATTTTCCAAAAAATCGCCAGTTGAATTTTCAGATGCAGTCATGGTTTCCGTGGCCAAATGCTCTGTCATACAGTCCCTGCAAAGATGTGCCGAAAATTTCATCATTTGAGCCAAAATGTCAAAGGGAAAGTGAAAATCAGTGTGTTTTAAAGTCAGTGAAAAAGTGCAAAACACAACATTAGAAAAATGGGTTTTCAAGGAAGCAAAAATTAAACCCATCTCTTCCAAGGCTATATATACATGTTTTTACCCAAATCAAAGGCATTGTGCTATTACAAGACTTGGAGAAGACATTGCAAAGGTGTGAGTGTGATATTGGAGCGTTTGAGTGAATGGGAGCAGGTTTTAGAGGGCGCGACGCACATACCCAGGAGTGCGGCACACACGCAGCCAGCCTGCAGTTGAAAGTTTACACAGGCGCGGCGCATACCCAACGCGCGACGCACTGGGAATTGCGCATGGTGCACACAGACCAGGGGCCAATAAACATTTCCAAACCACTCCAAATTTTGGTGAAGGCTATCAAATCGAGAGGTAAGCCTTACGACATCACATGTTCATCAAATTTTATCAATGATATGGTGTTTGTGGAGATGTTTGAATGTCACCAAAATGCATAAGGTCAACCATAATAAATCACCAAGAAAATGATGGCTAGGGTTGCTAAAATGTGTTGTTAGTGCCAAGGTTTCACTCCACTCACCTTTTCCCCCTCACCTATCATTTTTCCCATCTCCCCTTGATCATTTTTCCTAAAACCCCACCCTAAATCACTACCAAACCCTCTCCCTATTCCTCCACTATTTTGTCAACTCAAAATCACAATAAGACCAGCTCATTGTCCAAGCAAGGTGGTGTAAGAAAGGTGCAAGGTTGAAGGGTTGAAAAGTGAAGCAATTTGGAGCAATTTAGGGTAATCTCAGAGCGTGCGGTGCACACACGAAGGAGCGCGGTGCACTCATTGGGCGCGACGCACTCAGAGCGTGCGGCGCACTGGGCATTGCGCACGGTGCACAGGGATATAATGCCCAGAAACCAAATAATTTTCCTAAAAATTTTGTGGATGGTCATCAAATTTGAAAGGTAGGCAACCTACCTCCACTCTTGCATCAAACTTGAAAGGAATAGCATGGTTTTAGGATTATAAATTAAATGCAAAATTTTTTATAAAGCCAACAAAAGAAGACACAAAGAAAACATGATCCTAGGGTTTGTGCTACAGTGACAGTGTTGCCAAGGTGATTCCTACCCTACCCCCATTTCTCATTCCCCTATGCTATTGTCCCTATAATCGCTACCCTAAACCCTACCAAAAAATCATACTCCCTTTCCCCCCTTCATATTGCTCAAAAAACCCAAACCCACCTTGCAGACAACACAAACCCTACCCCATCAACACTATACCAAAACTACTCCCAAATCCCTGACAAATCTCTCCCTTTAACCCCTATTCCCATTTCATCATTCCCCTCCTAATACTCCCTGTTTTATTGTCCCCTTGGTGGCATATTGTCAGAGCAACTACCAGCTTCATTGGAATCAAAGGGCAGCATAAAACTCAGGGTACAAACAACAGTAATGGCATCCGAAGTTTCATCAGAATATGAGGAGGAGACCCATAGTGATACAGCTTCAGGAGAAAGGGCCCACAGGAGACATCACCGGAGTGGCAGACATCTTAGAGATGAGCCAAACACCCTCACTAAGTTGCAAGCATGCCCTCTTGCTATGTCTTATTTCCAGCACTTAGCATGTTTTGAATTTTGTCAGAGGGTGGCAAATATTAGAGTTCATCATGAGTTGGCCCGTATTTTTGCACTTCACCTACATGGAGGATAGTCTATCTTGGCTGGGGTCACTTTCACATTGACACCCGAAACCATATTAGTGGCAACAGGCATACCAAACATTGGAGAGCAGTGGCATAAGAAGAAGAAGGTAGAGAGGCATCATTATGAGCCTTACATCAAAGACAATTGTTTGAGCCACCTCACGAGAGTTTTTCCATTCAGATTTTTGAAAGATGAGTATGCCCCGCTCATGAAATTGATCATGAAGTACTTGAGTTGCGAGAAGAGGTTTTCTCGCCTTTATGCATATCACATCAGGCTACTCATGCACTTTACTAGGGTGCGGATGATGAACCTCCCATTTTTCATCTACGGGAACATAGAGAGGATGAGAAATTTCATGTAGCACAAGACCCCTCGATAGCAGCTCAACAGTGTATATCACTTTGCCCTTATCCATATTTTGGTGGACCATCAGTTGGGATTGCAGGGTATTGCTTGGGAGGACTTCATCTCCCGTGACTTCTTCAACACTCCACAGGTGGTTTCATAGGCAGAGCATGAGATAGGGGGCCCATCTCATCAGTATGAGCGACATGAGACTGCTACTATGCCAGTATAGATCACCTATCAGAGAGGCAGTAGACCCTTATTTGTAGCAGCAAAGCGAGTGTTATCTCCTCCTGGGGTGGAAGGGGCCTCGCTTCCGACATCAGCATCACAGGAGCAGGGTAAGGGTAAGAAGCCAGTGCAGGAGGAAGGGCCATTAGGTGAGCGAGAGACCGAGTTTGTTCTCCTCCAGGATGATGAGACAGATGCAGAACCAACAAGTGCGGAGCTTACAGAGATCATCCAGGAGTAGAAGTCAATGATTGAGTCCTTATCCCTTGACTTGGAGAGGGCCAAATGGAACATGAAGTACCTGAAGCAGAGAAACAAACAGCTTGAGGACTAAGAGATGATCATGGAGCTGCAAAACATTCGTGAGCATCGCCAAGCTACTCAAAGAAGAAGGGTTGCGCTCACATCTTTGGAGCAAGCAATCAATGAGGATTGGGAGGCCAAACTTGAGAGGGTCAACATACATTTGGAGAGGCTGCTGGACAAATCCAACCATGACCTTGCTCTACTGAGACATATGGCTCTCCGTTACAGGGTGCGAAACATGAGTGCACAGGCTCAGATAAGGAACTTGAAGGCAAAATTGAGGAAAGCAACAAGAAGAGCAAAAAGGGAAAAAGAGCAAGATCGGCTTCGAATCTTGACTGAGGCTTCCTTGGCCTATCATAACACACCATAGAGATCCTCCAGCCCAAAATTCAAAAAATTTGGGGAAATTTTGGTCACTTGGTAATTTTTTGGGTAAAAAACAGGGATTTTCTCCCTGTGCCCCGTGCCACTGGCGCAACGCTAAAATTATAGAGCTCCAAATGAGGAATGGCTTGTAGATTTGGATTCAACATGGAAAATTACGACTACTAGTGTCCAGGCAAGAGATTTTGGCAAGATCTGGGTCTCCTAAAGGTCAAAAAACACCCAAAAATGGCCTCTCTGCCACTTTTTTTGACACACAAAAAGCAGTCTTGGGAGAATGGATATTTGGAGGGGAAAATGAGCACCAAATTTGAAAATTCCAGTTGGGTTAAGAAGTAGACAGGACAGGATTTCCAGCAAGCCCACTTGGGCACATTTTGGTCACCTGCAAGTGCCCCAAAACAGGCCCCAAATTAGCGCGACGCACTGAAAAAATGGCGCGGCGCACAGAGGAAAAAATTGCCAATTTGCTTCCGTTTTGCAAAATTTCGGTTCGCGACTTCTCCAGGTGGGCCCGCTCATCTACACTTTGGTTTTTTGGCACCAAAGGCAGCATTTAAAGAGTTTTTTATCCAGATTGGCATCTATCCAAGTGGCGAAGGAAGGCAAACGGTCACCCCAAGCCAAATGTCATGATTGTAGCGCTGCACCTGTAGCTGATGGTTGGCTCTCCATCTCCATTTTGTAATGATTCGAGTAACTCCCCAACCCTTAGGCGTTCTATCTCTTCCTCACACATTCTATATATTATATGCAAGTTATTTGCAAAGGGTTGGTTGGCTTGTAACTTCTGGGAGACTATGGGAAAGAAACTTTGTTTCTTCACTGTGTATTTTTGACAAAGAATTAATGAAAGGTAGCGGCTCTGTTTCATGAGATTCTTGTGGTTGTGAGTGTAGAAAATGTGTCTCTTATGTTTTCATATGTATTTAGTTATGTTTCATAATTCAATTCATACTCATTTCCAGTGAAATTTTCTGAGTGAGATTAGGTAGAATCCAATTTTATTGCTCTGCTTGTGGGAAAATTTCATGTTTCAGTGTTATTCTTCTATTGAAAAGGATTCATGTCACCATGCCCTTTTCACTTTCTTCAGCAATCTATTCATGCCGCGGTACCTCAAACTAAATTGTTACATTTTCCGCCTACCTTGCCTCACGGAGTAATCTGTGCCTTTGTATTAATTTCTTTGTTCTTTGTTGAGCGTCGGTCCCATAACATCCTAGAAGCTCTGTCATTCATAAAAAATGTTTCTTGTATCCATATTCACTTACTAGCCTAAGATCAATATTGCATTGTAAGTCATCTCATACCGTTTTCGATTATCCATTCACTGAGTGTTACTCGAAGAGAGCCCTCTCCTGCTCTAGTAGGGCTAGCTACCAGACTGAGCGTGGTTTGTGGTTACCCTAATTTTTGCCTTCCTTCAGCCTAAGGCAGATTTAGGTGCTAACAGATAGAATATGGATTCTCAGTCGTATAAGTATGGCTTCCCTAAGACAATCCCACAAATATCAAGTGGTACAACATCAAGCTCTACCTCATCTATAAAATTAACAGTGATGACAAAATTGAGTTTACATTTTCTTGTCACTTGCAATTTGGCATCATCACATACCCAACCTAAAGTGGAAGGTGTTTCATGAGGCGTAGTCTCTAAATTAAGTTTCTTGACAATTGCTTCAGAGATAAGATTGACTTGAGATCCACTATCAAATAATGTATCAACCTTTATATGTTTTATAATGACCCTGATATGATAAAGCTCACTTCTTTCTTTATCATTTTTAGATTCAATAGGCTTACTAGAAGAACTAGTACTTGCATTAGAAGCTATATCTTTCATTCTCATGGTTTTGATTTTGGTTTCATCACCTAAATCAGATACTAGATCTTATTGAGGTTTAGTAGCAGTTTTTTGTTTCCCCTTGTTATTAAACTTCTTTGGTCTCAATTATAGATGTAATTTCCAATCATGGTCTTCATTGTGGCCATCTTTTGAATAATGTTTACGAGTAAGTTTTTCACCCTCTTTCTTAACAATAACATTCTTCTTTCCTTTGCCTTTAAATTTCCCCTTTCCTTTGTCTCCAACTTTAAATGGTTTTCTTGCTGGACCGGTGAGGAACATTCTTTCCTCTTGATTTTTAATGAGTTGCTTGAACACATACTTCATCTAGACTGGTGGGATTAAACATGAGTATAATATGTCTCAAACTATAATCCATCTATATACTTAAGGAGAGTGTTTTGTGAGGTCAAATAAGCACCCAAAATTAAATCTATTCTTCTAAATTCTCGTGTGTAACATTGGACACTCTGACCTTTATCTTGTCTACAATTTTGGCAATACATAATTTCTTTTTGCATGTAAGCTAATGGCTAAAATTGCCTTCTTAATGCAACTATACAATCATTCTTAGAAGAGATAATTTTACCACTTTTCTTCAAATCTTCACGAGTTCTAGCCTCCCACCATATGAGGGATGAATCTTCCAAGTGAAGAGAAGCAAGTTGGATCTTTGTGACATCATCATCAATATTTTGAATCGTGTAATAGACTTTAATTTGACAAACCCAATTATCCAACTTTTCAACATTTACTTCCCCATTATACATTGGAAATTCAAACTTGCCATTAAGCTTAATCAAAGGAGACTTAGCATGTCCTCTTGGAGATGTAGGAGGAGTAGGTCTATGGGATGAAGGAGGTGGAGAATGAGGTGTAGATGGAGGTGGAGGGGGAGGAGGTGAAGGCTCATTGCCATTACCACCATTAATTTTTGGTTGATTAGAACTTTCACCTTGAAACCTTGTTGTTCTCTCATTGTACAACACTTTCACCATCTCAATCATATAAAAGGAATCCTTACTAAAAGCTCTCTCATCCTCAGACATCAACTCTTGTCCTTGTCCTTCTTCATGTGCCACGACTTATGGAGTTTGTGCCCCCCTTGAACCAATTTGAGGGTTAGGTTCTTCAAGTGATCCTTCTCCTCTTCCCAATTTAGAACTTATAAGCATTAAAAAACCTTGCAAATATTGCAAAACCTTCATAAAAACCATGCTCTGATACCAAACCGATCCAAAATTAAAAAGATGATGGTTTCATGAAATAATTTTCAAGCTAGTTTATGTCTTTTAGGCAATAGATCGTGATTACAAAATCACACAAACTACAACATAATAGAACAAATTGATGACAGAGTTCACCCCTCCTTGGTTACATCTCCGGGTCTAGCTTCCAATGATGTTCTTTTTTATTATATGCTCAAATGCTCAATTACTTCAACATACAAGTCTTGATTTGAAAAAATAACACTGTCGTTGCGTCTAGAATGCCCAAAAGCACGTTTGTAGGCTCTTCTTGTGTTAAAAAAGGAAGAAAAATGCCCAAGATATGCCTCCTTCAAACTACTTGTAAATAGCTCTACAAACTAGTTTAATCTACAAACTTGGGCAACAAAATCGTTCTGTGGTGTAATGGTTTTCTGCTTAGTTAGAAACCCAGAGGTCTTGGGTTCAATCTAAAAAACTCAGTGAAAGTTATTGTTTTGACGTGTTTTTTTAAATATTAAACATTTTTTTTTATAAGGCCAAAGCCCTCTCCTTATGCCATGTTGTTGGTCGTTTGGGGCCACATGTGACTAAGGGGTGCGGGCAATAAGCCACACACCCACCCTAGCCCCTCTCCCAGTCTCATGACACTCATATAACCTAGTCGTTGTGCCTTGGGAACGAGCAGGGTGCCACGCGCCTGCCCCCATATATGCGATCAGTGGTTCTGTGGTCATGCTAAAAACTAAGGGTCGGCCCGATCGAGCGCGCTCTTCCCCCCAAGCACACCATCATTAAACCTTAAATATGACATCGTAGCCCTGATTTCATAAGAACCACCTGTGGCCTAATGGTTAGGTGGTCCATTGGTTTCTTGGAGGTCATGGGGTTGAACCCCACAGAGGCTTGTTGGTCGGTCAACCAATTTTTTGCCCCATCCGGAGTGCCACGTGGCGCCCTGAGATTGGGCCATGTGTCACTCTGTGATTTTCCCATTCCTCAAACCCATCAACCAATAATAGTGCATTAAGTTTTGTCACAATACTAGCCTAAATGGAAGATTCTGATTGACTCCCATATTGCTTATTCAGTAGATGATGTCGGCATGATGTCATCATATGGATTTCCATGTGGCATCCACACACTGCACAGTCAACCCTGCAAGTTGATTTTTTAGTTGTTTGCCAAAAACTTAGAACGAAATAACTTCCTAATATGGTGTCATATTAAGGCGATTAAAGTGTTGTTCGAATCTAAACAACGAGATCTATAATTTGACATTGGTTTCAAGAGATGTTAAGCACTTTCGTTTTTCATCATTTTTTTGATCCCCTGGATCGACAAATTCAATTGGAATATCTTGCAGGTAACATGTTACATGTGTCATTTCCTTATTGGGATGTGAATGTATGGTACATGCATTTGCTTATTTGGTTCAATTGTTGTCAATAGTATGGGTTTTTCTTGGGTTGACAGTGGTTTCAGCCTTTCCTTGCCATTTCCTAGATACATTGTTTGTTGGGATTCATTCTTGGTTGAGCTTTGGATTACCAAAAAATTTTGGAACCACATGAGGTGGTCTTAGGAAAATCCCAAGGGTTGGGGGAGGATATAGTTTTATCTGAGAAGCCCTCTACAGGTGGGTGGAGACAAGAAAATTCCTGAAGGTATGGTGAAGGAATTCTGAGGTATCCAAGCTTGGTTTGTTTTTGTGATCTCGACACTGATTTAGGTGAGATCATGGTAGCCTGAGGGCGGATGTGGTTTAACCTCTGGATTCCATGTTTGGTTATGTCTTGGTTTATCCCATGAGATCCGCATTCATGTTTTTAATATGGCACGGGGGTGATTGGTTGAAAGAAAGATTTGGTTCAACCTAATTTATGGTCGAGTTGTACATGGAAGTTCGTGACATGGTTTGATTTTTCATAAGTTAATAAGAGTTATTTTGCTATTGTGATCTATGAGCACTTGTACTTGTTATTATGTGGATTTTATGGCTGATTTGTCATGGTTTCTATTTTGGTTATAAACATGGTTCTATGATGTGCTCAAGCTATGGCTTTTGGTCATGATTTGATAATTTATTAAATGGTTGATGAATGCATGGGCTACCAAGTGTTGTGGCAGCTAGATTGAGAGGGCATTGAGCCTTCTTGGTGATTCTATGATGAAGTTTAGAAGTCTATGACCAGACATGGATTCATGACATGTAGCTTATATGTTTACCATATGTTTGACAAAATGTCTATCATGTACTAGGATTGTTCTGGTCAAGATCTTGTTCAAGTTTTGAATGGTTGGCCTTGTTGTAACAACCCTGGTTAAAAATCCATGTAAAATATATAAGACCATGGCCACGGGGCACGTATTTCAAGCTGAATGGTGGGAAAATGTAACATCCTTGGTGAAAATTCCATGTAAAAATATATAAATACCACGGATTATGGGATACATATTCCAAGTTGAATGGTGGGCACGACATCCTAGGGGGTGTTCATTTGGTTGTTTATGGGTAAGGAAATTGGCAAAGGCAATGACTAAGGCATTAAAGAGGAAAAAAGGTATTTTGGCACATTTATTTATGAAAATAATTGAAATTTGGATAAAAGGAAGGTGAAAGGTCACAAGTTGCATGTGAGGAGGAAATTGAAGGAAAATAATGGAAAATGAAGAAAATAGAGGCCTCATTAATAAAAAAGCTTATGAGGATCAGTGGGCAAGACTTGGTCAGTTGAGTTTTGGAGCGCTCTCTCTCACTCTTGGACACTTAGATTTTTTTGGAGCACTTTGGCATTGGAGCAAGAAAGGGAAAGACGGTAAGAGGAAGCAAAGATCAAGCAGGGAAAGGCAGGATCAAGGAACTACAACAAGCTTCATTGCAGGTATCGACTTGCATGTGTATTTTTCTTGCTAGATTTGACATGCATGGTATTTCATGTGTTTCTTTTCTACCATGCCATAGGTTTTTCCAGGTGTGACAGTATTTTCAGCCTAGCCTTGCTTTTTCCTGATAACTTTGATGAGATGGGCTCTTCATTTAGTTTATGTGGGATGGCCAGATTGGATTCGAAGTTGAGTGGGGTGGATCTATGAATTTACAAACACATGGTGTAGTGATCCCTGAATCGAACTGAGGATGCATGAAGCCACTGGCCTAGTAACCCTTGAACCAGATTGTGGGTTGTGATTAAGCAAGATTGTGTGCCTCGGTGGGCCTAGGAATCCTTTCCGGTGAATGGCGAGATATACAGTAAAGCCAAGAGGTGGATTTTCTCTCCATGATGGAATGCATGGTAAAGCCTAGAGAATATGTCTCGGTGTAGGACCTAGTGATCCCTGGATAAGCCTGCAGATGCACAGTAAAGCCTGAGAGACTAGGAGGCACTCAAATTCATCACAGTGTAGGCAGAGAGCTCTGGTGGCATCCACATTGATTAGTGTTTTTGATGTGTTCTATGTGTCCCACAGTCATGCTTGGAATATGGCATGGGGGTGATTGGCTGCAGAGAGACTTGGTTCAACCAATCTATGGTCGGGTGGAACGTGGTAGTCCAATCACCGATTGGTTCATTGCATTGATTAATGAGAAATTCATTCCATTGATTTTCATGTGTAAATTTACTAGTGTATATATGGATTTTGATGGCTGATATGTTTATTGTATTTTTGTTCCTATTATGCTGGTTATATGCACATTTTATGACAATAACTATGTTTGGATCTCAGCATGTTTTTACTTGTATTTGAATGTAAAATGTGTTTATGACCTAATACATGATAAGGCAACAAATGACATGAGGAAACAATGGTTCATGGTGATTCTCAGATAAGTATGAGATCCCTACACTTAATTTTTCTATTTACACATGTAGGTTACATATTGATGATATGTTTGACGAAATACCTGTTATGGCTAGTAGGGGTCTGGTTAAGATCTTGATCAACTATTTACTTTTACAACATTGTTTCCCTATACTTTACTTGATTATGAGCTTTCATTCCATTCTGGGTAGTGGCCAGGGCTCTAGACCTGAAAAAGTGGCTTAAATCCCTTGGTCGCTAGCACAAAAATGGCAATTTTAGTCTGCAGTCACTAGAAGGTGGGTCTGTGAGAGCGACTTTGGGTTTCTGGTCGCTCCCTTTCCCATAGTATGAGAGCTACTATGGCCTTAGAGGTCCAGAACAATAGTGGGACCTAGGGACAGGTTGTTTGGGTGGCTGACCTGTCTCTAGAGGATTCTGTTGATGATGTTGGATGGCCGTGTGTGATGTTTCGTCGATTCCACTTCCTTAAGGTTACCTAGGAGGTTGAATATGATCATAATAGCCTCTTGTCTCATGTTTACACCGATTGGCATGGTTAATTGGGTGGATTTGGGAGGAGGGTGTTACAGAGTGGCATCAAAGCATGGTTCAACTCTCGGATTAGATGGGAAGTGTGTGTTGGTCATGCATCCATGTCAGTTTCATGTGTGTCTCTTACACTTTCATTTCATGTGATTGTTGCATTTGCTTGATGAATGATTATGGTTGTAGTAATGTTGCCATGGAGAATTTGATGTTGATTTTGTGAAATGCATTTGTCATGAGTATGTGACTAGTAGCATATGGTTATATGTCGCCTACTTACATCCTTGTATGTTAGGCTACATTCTTGAATATTTTGATTACATGTATCAGTATTGTAGGTTGATTACAAGAATTGATCGCTTATGCTCGACTACATGCATTTATGTGTATGTGTAGTTGGTTAGGAATTGTTTATGCATATTGATGGTTGCATGTGGTAATGTGTACAACGGAGTAATGGTCATTTTCATGCATGAGGTCATGGTTTGTGTAGTTGATATGGTCATGCATTGATGACTGGACTCTAGCTAGAATGGTGTGTATATGGTTTTGTACTCATGTGTGATATGTATATATGTAGTTGTTATGCATGTATGGTCTTGGTTATAGTTATGCATGAATAGCAGGTCAAATATTCCTTGTGAAGTCATTGTATGCAATTTAGGTCATCATGATGCTATTGGTTGTTATGATGCTAATGTGTTGGCCGAGATAGAACACGAAATGTAGACTATCAAAGTGAGGTTAGAGCATTAGACTTTGGGGTAAGAGCAGATCGTCATATAGGTATTTTATGTTTGGCATGCAGGTATGTAAGTCAAGGATTGGTATATGAATTATGTTTATATACATTAGGTTTATGTACATGTATTTTGATGTTATGGTTACATTTATTACAAATGTTAGTTGATTAGTGTAGTTATATGCACATGTGTCAGATAGTCAAGGATGGTAGTAACCTGTGGTTGTATGCATTGCTATTTTTGTTTTATGTTAGATAACTTGATGATCATGTTATATGTTGTTGATGAGTACGCTATAGGTTAACTTGTTGTTATATGATACTTAAATTGATGATGAAGGTTATTTCATTGAGATCTTGATGTTGTAATTTGGATTGGTCATATGTGTGATGGTTATGTTCATTGCACTGAATATCTTGATGTTATATGTATTGTGTTAACCTAGGTTGACCTATGTAGATGGTTATGGTTGCGATATTCAGGTATGAGCCTTCATATTTGTGATATGGTGTCGTACTAATCTAGATTGACCATACATATGTGATTGTTATGCATGAATGACAAATGCTAATGAGCTTATGATGTGAACATGCTAGTTAGTTACTGTTATGGATATCATGATTTATGTTTGAGTTGATATGTTGTGAAGTTGTATCGTGCTAACCTAGATTGAATGTGCATACAAGATAACCTTCCTTGAAATACACTAAGGTATGAGTTTGCTTATGTAGTAAACTGGGTGCTTCATTGTTGATTATGTTGTCTATTTGGTGTTTGATTATTTGGTGCCTATTATGTTGCCTAGTTGAATTATCTGACATGGTATATTTAGAGTTTGTTGAATGATTGATTTATTGCATGATATGAGTATGAGTCTATAGGATGGCATGAATAATTGATCTTGTATTAAGATAATTATGCTAAAACTTATGTGTTGAGATAATTGATATGTACTTGAGTGTAGTAGGTGATAGTTGTAGCATTATGTCTAATGACTATGAGTTGATTATGGATTATGACATGATTGTTAGTCCTGCTAAATGTTGATTTCAAGTTGATATATATGATTGTCTTGATATTTGGAACATGTGGTTGACATGTGTGATCAGTTGCAGGAAACACGCTTTGTATTAGCGTGACAAGGTAATAATTGATGTGGTTATATAACTAACAGTTGGGTGACGTGACAATACATAGTAAGACTCAGTTGCAACAAGGTAAAGATAAAAGAAAGGAATTGGGTAAGAATTCCTTTGGCTATGTTTGGAAACCCTAATTCCAAAAGAACAGGTGCTTTGCATACATGGAGTCTTCATAACCTTGATTTTGTTTGAAATTATGTGGATATGTGTTAGATTCATGAAAATGTACATGACAATTATATTAGCTAGTCTTCAGTTACAGGTGGATCCGTCAAAGGCTTGGAATCCCTTGAGAGATGGCGTGGGTGTGTTCAGTTGCAAGCAATGTGCTTGGCACAATAAGATAAGGTAACTAATGTATTGTTATGTTTATTTATACACTGACAATTATGTGTTTATGGAAATATGAAGCAGAGGAATGCATGGCAAAGAGAGGTTGCCATTAAATCTTGAAGAAGGCTCTAATTGAGTTTCCTTGGAAACCATGGGGATTGAGTCATGGTGTCTGTTGTTAGTCTTGTTTTTTTTTTTTTTTTTTTTTTTTTTTTTTTTTTTTTTTTTTTTTTTTTATATTTGCTTGCGCTTGATTCACAACTTTATTTATGTCTAGAGTATGGCTATACCACTTTCTTTGTGGAGTCGTGTTGTTATCAGTTTTCATGGTTTTCTTGTTTTTGTTTGCATTCTTGCCTTTTATGTTTTGAGTCTAGGGAATTGGTTGGAAGAGAGGAAAAGTTGATGGAGCTCAGGGAGATCTGTATCCTACCCAATAGGTAATATAAGACACAGATGAAGCTCGGTGTATGGGAATGCGCAACAGAAGGTAAGACTATGACAGTCGATTGGACTGGTTGGGTCCATTGTGGTAAATGGACAATGACAGAACGTTCATGGGAAAGGTAATAAAAAAAAGTTAAGGTAAATAGATATGAGGTGTCAGATGCCTTGGTTATGTTGGGACTATTGTTCTCAATATTGCATGTGTTGCATGAATAAAGGAAGTTCTCTTAACCTTGACCTTATAATATCTGGCAATTTTGTTGTGATCATGATTATGTCGATGTTTATATATGTATACATGTAGGCGTGTATGTATGTGTACATGTATCTATGTCACTATATGATAGGGTCATCAAGAATAATTCTTGTGGAGGAATGATTGCTTATGATGGCAAATGACATGAAGAGGTTCCTGGTCTATGAGGAATCAAGTGGGAAGAGTAGTCATGACAAACATATGAGGTCAATATCATGTGAATATGCATTTATATTATATGCTTGTATTATGCCTATGCTTATGTTATGGACATGTTATATCGAGGGTTACATCAACAAAGTGAAGGTAGTGTGGTCTGCGGCATGCTGGGACAAGCGTGGATAAGGCACTGGAAGCAAGGTTTCTTATTAAAGAGTCAGTGTGATTTTGGATGTGTGGTACAACTGTTGTGCATATGTCATATAGGTTGTACTTGTTACACCTGTGATGTTATGTGCATGTGGTGTGGTGCATATTTAGTGTGTGTACATGTTGATGATGTAATGTTATGTACATGGTGTAGTACATATAATGTGGTATGAATGTTGCATATTCAGTGCTGGGTATAGATGGTGCTATGTACATGTTGGATATGTGGTATTGTGTACATATTATATTGTGTGCATGATGGATATGTGGTGTTGTGTGCATATGGTGTTGTGACAATGTTGGATATGTAGTGCTGTGTATAGATGATGCTATGTACATGTTGGAAATGTAGTGCTATGCTCAAGTGGTGTTGCGTGTATGTTGTGCATGTGGTGCTATGTACATATGATGTGGTGTGCATGATTGTACAAGTGGTGTTGTGTACATGTTGTACAAGTGGCATTGTGTGGAGGTGGTGATCTGTACATTTCTTGCATGTGATACTGTGTACATGTGGTGTCACATACATGTCGTGCGTGTGGTACTATGTACATGTGGTATTGTGTACACGTTGTACAATGGTGCAGTATACATATGGCGTTGTGTACACGTCGTGCATATGGCGCCCTGTACATGTGATGTTGTGCACATGTTGTGTAGGTGGTGCGATGTACAAGTGGTACTATGTACATGTTGTACATATGGTACTGGTGCAAAAGTGGTATTGTGTGAATTTCATACATGTTGTATTGAGGGCGTGTGGTACTATGTATGTCCATTATGTAGGTGCATGCATTGCATGATGTTGTATGGCGTGTGTGGTTGTATGTGTGTGATGCACACTATGTTTACGTGCACCTAGTGGAGGAGAAGGCACTGGGTGTGGCAACTGATCTAGTGTGTGTACAAAAGAACAACAGTAGAAGCTAAGGATTGATGAAAGGATAAGTATCAACATTGTATTTCAGTTTTACTATGCATATGACTAATGATTCTGGTTTATGATGATTACATGTGATCTATGATTTTGGTTTATGATGGTTACATGTGATTTATGATTTTGTTCGTTATGTTTTGAGCTAACTTGATGTGACATTTTTATACATGTTGATTTGGTCAAATATGTTAGTTTGACTTGTTGTGATAGGAAGCGAACAAGATTGCAAATGTACCTTATTGACAAGCTACCAATGAGGTACTATTTGAAGTTATTTCAAATTATTTTGAATCTAATGGAATTTATGTGCTTGGTACAATAATTCATGAACATGCCTAGTTGGGTAGTTGAAATCGACTGCAAGAATTGGAAGCAGTAGTAAAAGAAACTGGAACATGCAGCAGTATGCTGGTAGAGTACTTCAGGAGCAGGGCCATTATGGGACATTGGTACCCAATAATGTCCATTGATTGCCATGAGGATGCTATGGCCGATATGATGGTTTTGAGGTAGGGGCATGCCTTGGTTTTTGTATCTTCTGGTGCGAGAAAGCCTTTCCAAGGGATGGACTACCTGGGATGGGGGTGCCAGCGGAACTTGGAAGGTGAGTGACTACACGAAAGGGGGTTACCGTATTCCCCCGACTGTGTAGTAGAGAAGGGAAGGCCGAGGATATATTTGGTTTGTTCATGAGCATTTCCAGATGGAATCATATGCACATTGGGAGTGCACCCTAAACAATGAGCCGTAACCATTCACTGAGAGGAAAAGTGGTGCTGGATTATAACACTAGACATTGGATGCAGATTTGACTTTGTAGTGGATTTTGGACTTCCTAAGAAGGAGGTGAATCCTGGTATTACTTTGAGGGTGGAGGTGGGCTCCTTTAGATTCCACTGTTGCAGATCTGTACATCATATCTTTTTATTTGTTGGTTGGACAAATGTGCATATGTGTGTATTATTGTAAATGCTGTATAGAGATGGATTTATAAAGCTCCATAGACAATACAATTATTTGTTGGTTAAAGCAAATGTGTATGTGTATATGGATTGTGAATACCGTAATGAGTTGTGTTATAAAGCTCCAGTAAATGTTATGATTGTCATGTTTGAATAGTTGTCATTGGAAATATTGCAACGAGTTGTGTTAAAAAGCCTCATGGGCAGTATGATTTGTTTTCAACAATCTTGTTACTTATAGGTGTCATTGTACATTGAGGACGGTGTTCCCCTGTGGGCATTGTAAATACTGCAATGAGTTGTGTTATAAATCTCCATGGGAAGTATGATTTGTTTTCAACAGTCTCGTTACTTATAGGTGTCATTGAACATTGAGGATGGTGTTGCCCCAAGGGGGAGGGTTCTGTAACAACCCTCGTGAAAATTCCATGTAAGAATATATAAATACCATGGATGATGGGATACATATTCCAAGTTGAATGGTGGGCAGGACATCCTAGGGGATGTTCATTTGGTTGTTTATGGCTAAGGCATTAAAGAGGCGAAAATTTGGCACACTTATATATGAAAATAATGGAAATTAGGAGAAAAGGAAGGTGAAAGGTCACATGTTGCATGTGAGGAGGAAATTGAAGGAAAATAATGGAAAATGAAGAAAATAGAGGCCTCATTAATAAAAAGGTTTCTGAGGATCAGTGGGCAAGACTTGGTCAGTTGAGTTTTGGAGCTCTCTCTCATTATTCTCTCTCTCTCTCTCTCACTCTTGGACACTTATATTTTTCTTGGAGCACTTTGGCATTGGAGCAAGAAATGGAAAGAAGGCAAGAGGAAGTAAACATCAAGTAGGGAAAGGTAGGATCAAGCAGCTAGAACATGCTTCATTGCAGGTATCAACTTGCATATGTATTTTCCTTGCTAGGTTTAACATGCATGGGATTACATGTGTTTCTTTTCTACCATGGCATGGGTTTTTCTAGGTGTGATTGTATTTTTAGCCTAGCCTTGCCATTTCTTGATAGCTTTGATGAGATGGGTTCTCTCATTCGGTTTATGTGGGATGGTTGGATTGGATTCGAAGCTGAGTGGGGTGGATCTCCGAATTGGAAAACACATGGTGTAGTGGTCCCTAAACCAGGTGGAGGACGCAAGAAGCCACTAACCTAGTAACCCCTGAACTAGACTATGGGTTGCGGTAAATCTAGATTGTGTGCCTTAGTGGGCCTAGGAATCCTTGTCGGTGAATGGTGGGATATACGGTAAATCCAAGAGGTGGATTTTCTCTCTTTTGGGCCTAGTGATTCAGTTATGGAATGCACAATAAATCCTGGAGAGTATGTAGGGCCCAGTGATCCCTGGATCGGACTGTGGATGCACGGTAAAGCCCGAGAGACTAGGAGGCACTCTAATTCCTTATTGTGTAGGTGGAGAAATTCGGTGGCATCCACATTGATTGGTGTTTTTGATGTGTTCTATGAGTCCCACATTCATGCTTGGAATATGGCACGGGGGTGATTGGCTGAAGAGAGACTTGGCTTAGCCAATCTATGGTCAGTTGGAATGTGGTAGTCCCATCATCGGTTGGTTCATTGCATTGATTAATGAGAAATTCATTCCATTGATTTTCATGTGTAATTTACTAGTGTATATATGGGTTTTGATGGCTTATATGTTTATCGTATTTCTTTTCCTATTATGCTAGTTATATGCACATTTTATGACATAAGCTATGTTTGGCTCTCAGCATGTTTTTAGTTGTATTTGAATGGATAATGTATCTATGACATAATACATGATAAGGCAACAAATGACACAAGGAAACAATGGTTCATGGCAATTCTCAAATAAGTATGAGATGCCCACACTTAATTATGCTATTTACACCTGTAGGTTACATGTTGATGACATGTTTGACGAAATTCTTGTCATGGCTAGTAGGGGTATGGTTAAGGTCTTGATAAACTATTTACTTTTGTAGCATTGTTTCCCTGTACTTGATTATGAGCTTTCATTCCATTCTGGGTAGTGGACAGGGCTCTGGGCTTGAAAAAGTGGCTTAAATCCCATGGTCGCTAGCATGCAAATGGTAACTTTAGTCCACAGTCGTTGGAAGGCAGGTCTGTGAGAGCGACTTTGGGTTTCTAGTCACTCCCTTTCCCATAGCATGAGAGTGACTATGGCCTCAGAGGTCCAGAACAATAGTGGGACCCAGGGACAGGGTGTTTGGGTGGTTGACCTGTCTCCAGAGGGTTCTGTTGATGATGTTGGATGGCTATGTGTGTTGTTCTATCGATTCCACTTCCTTAAGGCTACCTAGGAGGTCGAATTTGATCATAGTAGCCTCTTGTTTCATGTTTACCCCGGTTGGCATGGTTAATTGGGTGGATTTGGCAGGAGGGTGTTACAGAGTGGTATCAAAGCATGGTTCAACTCTCGGATTGGATGGGTAGTGTGTGTTGGTCATGCATGAATGTCAGTTGCATGTGTGTCTCTTACACTTTCATTTCATGTGCTTGTTGCATTTGCTTGATGATTGATTATGGTTGTAGTAATGTTGCCATGGAGAATTTGATGTTGATATTGTGGAATGCATTTGTCATGAGTATGTGACTAGTAGCATATGGTTATATGTTGCTTACATGTTGATTTTATGTCTCCTACTTACATCCTTGTATGTTGGGTTACATTCTTGAATATTTTGATTACATGTATCAGTCTTGTAGGTTGATTACAAGAATTCATCGCTTATGCTCGACTACATGCGTTTATGCGTATGAATTGCTTATGCATATTGATGGTTGCATGTGGCAATGTGTACAATGGACTAATGGTTGTTGTCATGCATGAAGTAATGGTTTGTGTAGTTGATATGGTCATGCATTGATGACTGGATTGTAGCTAGAATGGCATGTATATGGTTTTGTACTCATGTGTTATATGTAGTTTTTATGCATGTATGGTTTTGGTTATAGTTATGCATGAATAGTAGGTCAAATATGCCTTGTGAAGTCATTATATGCAATTTAGGTCATCATGATGTTATTGGGTGTTATGATGCTAATGTGTTGGCTGAGATAGAACATGAGATGAAAACTATCAAAGTGAGGTTGCAACATTAGACTTTGGCGTAAGAGAAAATCATCATATAGGTATCGTATGTTTGGAATGCAAGTATGTAAGTCAAGGATTGGAATATGCATTAGGTTTATATACTTCATGTTTATGTACATGTATTTTGATGTTATGGTTACATTTATGACAAATGTTACTTGATTAATGTAGTTATATGCACATGTGTCAGATTGTCAAGGATGGTAGTAACCCGTGGCTGTATGCATTGCTATTTTTGTTTTATGTTAGTGTTGTAGTGGCTACAACCACCCTCCAAAATTTTGCCTTAGCTTCGTTTTGGAGCCTCCCTACCAACCTTTCACAACACCATGTCTTGCTTCGTCAAGTACACAAGCTTCAGTGATTTTCTTGTAGAATGACAGCCTGTTGATCAAAGCTTGTTGCATTCCCCTCACAGGCTGTTTCTCCAGACTTGGTCCAGTTGCAGGATGAGTATCTCCCTCAAGAAATTGAGCAATTTTGGAGGGCAACCAGCCTTCCCTCCAGAAATTGCGCAATTATGTTTGGTAGCTTGCTGGGCTCCAGAATTGTGCAAATCTGCCAGTCAAGCCTCACCCAGAAAATTGTGCAATTCCTCCTAGTAGGGCTGCTCAGCACAAGAATTGCGCAATCCTGGGCAACAATCAATTGCTCTGCCCAGGAATTGCACAAATCTCCTAGGCAGCCAACCCAACTGCCTCCCAGAAATGTGCATTTTTTCCTAGCAGTTGAGTAAGCTCTTGCATGTGCAGATGGGTTGACCAGTTCCACCTGGGACCAAAGAAACTTGACTTGCATGCATGGGCTACTTTTTCCCAGAATAGAAAAAGCAACATGAAAAAATCATTCCTTGATTCAGGGAGCTATTTTTAGCAGCTGGCGGTTACATGCAAATATCATTTTAGAATCTTTCCTCCAAGTGTCACTTTTTCCTACATTTGAGGCATGTGTGTCATGAGCTTAAAACTTATTTATTTGATGCTTCAGATCTCATTTCTTCACATCGATCTTAGAGCTCTGACATCCCACAAAACATCTAGGACTCTTCGACACATCCAACTCAACTATTCACGAGTAAGTGGTCTCAACTTGTCTTTTGCAGCATTTCTGTCGCTTTTTGTGATTTCGATTGTGTGAGTGTTGTTTGCTTGATTTCGTTGAACTCTTGATGTCGTTTACATGCATACTATCTTGTACTAGCACCGTTTCAGTTTTTGTTAGCATTTCATTGATGTTGCATGCATGAAACTGTTTTGCACGAACGATCCCCGATTCGACGACTCGCTTCACCCACATGCATGATGTTCCGTTTTCTGAATATTTCATTGATTGTTTGCATGCACAATCATTTGCTTCTGCTTACACTCAGTATCACCATTCTTTCACTTTCACATTTGCTTTCAGTTTCCTGTCGGAGGGTTTGGGTAGCCTTGGCCCGGACTCTGCCTCACCAAGACAACATTGCGCAATCCTGAGAGGGAAGGCTCTGTCTTCCTCTCAGGAAATGGGCATTTCTTCCCAAGAGCTATCCTCCAGTATTGAATTGCGCAATCCTGAGGGACAATGACTGCTGGCATAGAAAATTACGTAATGCAGTCACTGATCCTACAACCATTTCTAGCTGAAATTGCGCATTGTGCAATTCCAGCAGTCAGCAGTCAGCCTGGATTGTGCATAGCACAATTATAACAACCATTCATGCCTCCCAGACAGCCCATACTGCCTTTTGCACAAGTTTGGTAGCGAGTCTCTCAGCCTCCCAGAAGAAATTGCGTAATCCTTGCCAGTTAATCCCCAGGTATGTGTTATGTCGTTCCCGAATTTGCTTTGGTTTTCGCTGACAGATTTCTTGCCATGCATGTCGCTTTGTCTCTAGATCTAGCAGGTGTTCGTCTACCTCTTAACAGTTCAGGATCAATGGCCTCCAAGAGAGCATGATCAAAGGACACTGACGGAAGTGCAACTGGAGCAACAGTTGAGCGAGTGTCTGCAAGTCTACTGATCTATGAAGATACCAAGCTGATTCTAGACAAGGACATCAAGATGAAATGGCAAGAGGTCAATGATTCATTTGCAGGAACATTTATGGAAGACCTCGAAGACTGCCAGGTATATGTGAACTTCCACAAGTCCAGCTTGTACCGGATTGCATGCAGATACCCCACGCTCCCATGCACGGACATGATAAATTGGATCGTCTCGCACACTGATCCCGAGACGATGACTTTGAGCAGTGTCAGTGGGACGAATATTGCAACCTTTAGGGCATAGGACTATGATGAGATGTATCAGATTTTGGAGTTCGTGATCATCATGGAGACTCCCTTCAGCTTACCCAACAGCAATGCCAACTCCAGAGACATTTTGAAGAACTGGGTAAAGGAGTCGGCTAGATTCAGGATGACACCCAACCAGATCTACAAGATGAAGATACTGCAGAAGGTGTATCAATACTTGGTCATCTTTGCATGTCAACTGTATGGCCAAGAAAGCACGAAAACCTTCCCACAGAGCTGGGTGATCGCGCTGGACCAACTGGCCAGAGAGGGAAAAGCATGTAACTGGTCTGGAATGTTGGCTCATTAGCTGAAGGAATAGGTAACAAGGGCTTGATAGCCACCCAAAGGTATGCAAGAAAAAACCCACATGTTCGCCTACATTTTGGATGCAATCTGTGCCCGGCAGGAGTTCCCGGGCTTGAAGTGGGCATGGTCACCGGCAGAGACTGCTGTGAACACTTATTGTAAGATGTTGTTCGAATGCAGCTTCAGAGGAGTTATCACATGACTGTCTGATCATTTTTTCACCTCGGTTTACAAAATGATATTCGAACAAGATCCACCCTACATGCCGAAAGCAACAAGGTGGCAATGATAGACATAGCTGATTCGTATGCCTCAACATCTGGCACCTTCATACGGATGTACAACATGGACAAGCCTCCACATGTTCTACCGAAGTTTTCCTTGGACATGCTCATCATGTAGGAAGTAGCATATCACATCTTGGAAGGATTGACAGCTAGACTGCACCAGAAGAAGAAGGAACCTTGGCCCACTCTTTCATTGCGGATCGGGTTATACGAGATTCAAAGTTTCAAGCAAGTGGGTGTTGAAGAAGAAAAGATGAAGAAGTATCCATTCGAACTTCGGAGTTACAATCCATATGACCCACATTGTCTTGTGAAAGATCATTGCATGAGAGTACAGTTCAACTGGATCCACGGGGCATGTCATTGGGCAAAGGAGGACCCATGGAGATATTTTTACAACTCCTCCAGACTCAATGAACTGGTCGACTTCGCTATGGAATGGTTAGCGAAGCAACATGAAGCAGCATCCCGGAGAGCACCAGAAGCAACAGAGGTGAACATACCAGTGTGCGACAAGGGCAAGAGGAAGATTGTCGATCACATGGAGGAAGAGAAAAGCTGTAAGTTTTGAGAAGATCCACTTGTGGAGAAAGTAGCTATGGCCATAGAGGCAAAGAGGCAACAACATGACAAGCGAAACACACAAAGGCAGAGAGAGAAACAAAGAATGGAGGAAACAAAGAAGGAGTTGCATGAGTTGAAGGAGCAACTCCGAAAGGAACATGAGCTGCGCAAACAAGAGAAGGAAGCACAACATCAACAGGTAAAACAGGGGGTGCATATGTGCAGATGGATGAAACAACACCCATACAGGTAATGGACTCATCAGAATAATTGGCATCGGGTAAACAGGGTGAACCATCACAGGAGTAGGACTTCACTTAGGAGATAGAGCGAGCGCTTGAATAGATGGATACAGATATGGAGCAGCAGGAGTTAGAGCAGGACATCGACCTCATGCCTCACCACCAAGAGGTCAACCCACCAGCTTCATCGCATCTAGAAGATGAGCAAGTCCCAAGCGACCAAGGAGACATTGAGATCCTTGGAGATCAGCCGAAAGGAGAGATGCACAACATCTCATTTGACGAGTCTCAACATAGAGTTGTGCAATCTTGTAGAGTGTCAACTCTAGAAGATCATACATCTCTTGCAAAGTATGAGTAACAAGTGATCATGTTTGACGTGCACAAACATCCAATAACCTTGGCCGATGCTACCAGAGCATACGCTGAAGCCACTAGCTCAAGTGTTCGCTTTCTGATAGATGAGAATGAGCGAATGGCTAAGGAGCTATAGACGACCAAGCATGGAGGAGAGTTGGTGACAACATCTGCCCAAGCAGAACTGAAGAAGGCAATACTAAATGAAGCATTGTCCCTTGAAATAGTTATGCGGGCGTTGTATTCCAAGTTTGGTATCGTGCATAAGGTAGTCGTCCATCTCAACAGATGGCAACAATGATGTGTTATAAGAGCATGTATCTTGTCAAACGTGCATGTTGCTGTTGATTACATGCAAATGTGGACGATGAGATACAAGGGAGCCCCGCTTCACTTGCCTAAGATGAAGAAGCCTAGAGCGATCGAGCTAAAGGCACACATCCAAAGTCAGATTTGGAACTATGAAGAGCTCCTGCAGTTCATCACTAGTCTACAGGATTCCCATGCACGTGTATTCAAGAGTATGGATGTTGTGGTGTGCGCACATGCAATCCCATCTATTGGGACTCTCACCCAGGTGAAGACAAAGGCACAGGTCTGACTAGAGCTTGACTCATACTTTGATGAGTTGATGTGCATAACCACCAGCCCAGACTTGCCAATTAGTGCAGACACCTTGCACAAGTATGTTGCTAGTATAGCCGCGTTGAAGACAATGATGCACATGATTTCAGACGAGTTGGAAAAATGAGCTCGATCAGTGTACCTGGATTCTATGGAGGCAAGAGTCAAGTTCCAGAAATACGTCACCTTGGAGTACACAGACACCATCACGGACTACCGATCTTGGCATTAGTTCGCTACTGTTGATCATCATAGAGGATGTTGAAGAGTTAGACTTCCCACGGTTGTCCGAGTCATAGTGATGCCTTGCATGGCTTGCTCAAGCCATTTGGTCTCACATGACTACATGTGCATTGTAATGTAATGTATTGTCAAGTGTAAGTTCAAGTGTCAATAGTTGAATGTAATAGTCATAGAGTAGATGAAGAGTCATGGGGTAGATGAACTATCACAAAGGGGAATATCAAGGGTCACCCCACCCTTTGCTATAAATTGTCCCTCATAACTCATTGTAAAGGATTTTGGTTAGCCAAGCTTCCAATAGGACTATCTTAGAGAGAGCTTGGACAATATTGTAATGAGCCTTGGCTTCTCCATTGCGCAAAGCTAGTATATCTTTTTGGAGGAGTAGGCGGTTGTGGCTGTAACGTTCCGCTGTCGAACAAATGGTTAGACATAGATGTATTATATGGCTGGAACTTACACTTCTTAATATAATAGAGCCAACACATTTCATGCATATGTTGTATTGTATTTCAACTATCTATTTACTCTAAATGATATATGTATCTGTTTGCTTAGGCATGCATGTATAGCTATTTCTGTGTATGTATGTATGAATCTTTTTGAAATGTTTTGTTGGTTTAACCATCACTTTGGATTTCCAGCAAGCTTGCCTTCCATGTTGTGATGCATCTTTGCTCATGTGTTCCCTTCTTAACTTCATGCTATCACAAGTTTCCAAGGGGCTCACTCATCTCAACCCCGGTGTGTTAGAACCTCTCATGCACCTTCCTTGGATTACTGCATATGTCACACCCTTGCTACCAATAGAGACATCTTACTTGCCTCTGTGTGAAACCGCGGTCAAGGCATTATCGTACGACCCACTGCTGGGACTCCCACACCAAATAGTCTGAGGTCTAATTGGGACTTCTTACTGAGGAGATCCCCTAACATGTTGGCGGGTCCAGCATCGTCAAAATTTTTGGTGCTAGAAGGAGGGCCAGATAAGAAGCTACATCCTCTCATATGATTTTGAACATTTTCATATCCATCATGGAGTCTTGCACCCTTCTTCCTCCACGATGTTTTTCGCATGTCGAATATGTTACCATGACGAGGGAGTTTTTCGATCTCTTGTCAACATAAACGTATGATGGTGAAGGCGAAATGGCCTGGCTTGAGTTCTTACATGACTTTCTTTCCATGCTTCATGAGGAAGATGGATGTTCTGATGAACAGGCCAGTTTGCTACTTGCATACACACTTCGCGAATCTCCACATCGATGGTTGTGCAGCCTGTTGGTTGACAGCGTGCACTCACTTGAGCACTTCTGTGATCTCATTGAAGACACTTTATATCATTTTGATCCATAAAATCTTGACCAAAAAATGTTACAACAACAGAAGGCTCTGCATGAATCGCCTATGGATTTTTGGCAGCGCTTCCGTGATTTGCAGTTTCAAGCTTCGAAGAGCCAGATGAAATTTTTCTGTCTTTGGGACCGATTTGAGTATTGTCTTAAGAAATCTACTCATCCCAAGAGAAGTTTGAATTCAAGCCTCGCTCATTATTCTTCAGTGATGGAGCTGTGCAATCATAGACGGATACAGTTACTGTCACAAGTAACTATCCGCCGCCCCCTCATCAAACAACTCCACCATTGCAGAGTGATGCGGGAGATGATGCTCACACATCTGTTCAGCTGTCACATCATCCCAACATCACTCTGCTTAATTTTCACGCAGATTTAGTTGTGAGTCCATCGAGTTGTCATATGCATTTTTTTCCACAACCTCCGTCTTCATACTCGGCTAATCCTCTTGTTGGGATGGGTTCCCTTGGGTCAGTTTTGGGGAAAAACCCAAGTTTTAATGTAAAAAGATGTAAAGTCTCTACAAATTGTGGTGGTGGAGAACATAGTTAGTTAAAGAATAAAAAAGGGTTTTACTCTTCTTTTATGAAAGTTGAGTCAACTTTTGAGGATATACCCATGGTCCGCGAACCATGGGATTTTATAAATAGGTGTGTCTTAGGGATGGCTAAGGAAAGTAAGTGAAGTTGTCAATGGGTACAAGCGAGGAAGTATAGCATAGAAGTAGAAGGCTTAGAGGAGGGAAAGGATCTGTAGCTGAGTGCACAGACCCCTGCAACTGAGTGCACAGGGACGTCTTGAGTCTGTAAGCTTAACTGAATATCAATAAAGAAGATTGTTGTAGAAATTCCTATGTTTTATCTATTAACTTTTGTTATGTATGAATGCGCTTTATGCTGTGATGAATAATGGGTTTATGAAATAGTGATGTATTGATGCGCGACTTTACTTGAAAAACATTGTTATTTGAATGCAATTAATGTTAAATGATTACATGAAGATTTTAATTCTTTATGTGAAAGTTATCAACACTTAAGTAGATCTGAGCAAATAATGGTCTAAAGGGTAATCTAAAGTACCCGTAAGTAGCTAATTGACCTGGTCAAGGTCTGGAAAAGCCAATCATAGAACTTCGCGGAGGTCTAGAGGCCGATTGGAGGAAGTTACAGCACTAGGCTACAGGAGCATAGAGGTCTACGCGAAGGAAGATCTAGGTCACCAAAAGGACATCACACTGATCTCTGGGTGCGAAAACTTGGTTCCAGCATCCCCCCATACTGCTTCGGGTGAGACTTCAGTCCGCACTCCGCAGATTGATGTCGAAAGGGCCAGTAGTGTAGGGATTTTTTTGGTGCAGCTAACTCTAAACCTAGGTCAGGACCCCTAAGCCAACAAATGGTTCCGTTGTCGGGACCGGGATCTACATAAAGAGATGTGCAATGTCACATCATTGAATCGGACCAAGAAAGAAATTGAGAAGTGGTTGGATAGGAAGATCCACGAATTCACGGCTCAAGAAAACATAAATCCGTGCTTAAAAAAAGAATAGTGGTTGGACAAATATTTATACACAGAAAACAAGAAATCTTCTTCTACACCTTCCCGGTCGAACTATACGAGCGGATTTCTAAATTAGCAAATGACCAAGGAAGGTGGAGGCTTGATGGTCTGATAGTGTGGACCTCGGAGCTCGTGCGGAGGTTGGAAGATTCTGAAGATAAGATCACGCGCGTAGTTGATCATTGGCTTGATCGAATCAACGAAGGATTTGTTACAGAGTGCAGTTGATACCTCAGTCAGTTACAGTGAAGTAGAGAAACACTTTTTCAAAGGACGCGAGATAAGTATTTATGATCTTTGAATACTTGGATTAAGATGCATTTGTGTGAAAAATGGGTTGTGCCACTACCTTGATGTTTGGAGCTACGCAAAGTGGAAAATTCTTTAGGGATAGAGGGAGAACATGCCCTGAATATAGCCCGCTGATTGAACCTCATTTGAGTGATGACGAGTGAGTAGCACAGGCTTCACCGCAGAGCGATGTACAATTGATAAGGCAGGGTTTTCCACGAATACCTCATCCATCCACACCACCTCCACCTTCACCTCCACAACATACACCTTCGCCCACACTGCCACCACCACCGGTCAACATGTCGAATACCATGAAGTTTCCAATTTTCAAGGGCTTAGGAAGTGAGGATCTTGATAATTTTTGGTTTGTTGCAAAGGCTGTGTGGACATCACAACAAATTGTGGATGATAATATAAAAAAAGTGTAGTTGGTTACTGCTCTGCAGGATCACGCGCTAACATGGTATGCTAAGTATTGCATAGATAATTTGTTGGTGTCATTGGGAGATACTTATACCACTTTGAACAAGGAATACAGTAAGCCTAAATCTAAATCGCAGTCGGTAATTGGATTTAAGGAAATCATGATGAGGCCCGCTGAAATGACATGGGAGCTAGATCAAACACTAAAGTGCGAGATCCATGAAGCTAATAAGAATCTCACAAATAGCCATCACGACGATTGGTTTATAAGTATACTCCTGCCCCACTTAAGGATTGCGTTATCACAACAAAAGATAGGAACTCAGGTGGAAGCCCTGTAAAGCATAATGATATTACATGAGTCACCTATCCAGGATGCTTCTTTGGGAGTTCAACAGATTCATGCAGACCTGAAGAACCTCTGCTTGGAGTTGCAGAGCTTGAAGAAGGAAAAAGCGGCTTGAACGGAGGTGCGCGAAGAAGTTTGGTGTCTCAAGTGTAAAAACTAGGGGCATGATAAATATCACTGCCCTGTCTTCGCGAATTACATCACAAAAGCGGGGCCTATGCCCCTAAGGCAGGACGATCCAACAGGACCAAGTGCGGAGCCCGTGCTATGGTGCGCTATTTGCCAAGTAGCTGGAAAACATGTAACAAACAATTGCCATTTGCTGCAAATGTTTGTACAGACACCACAACAATTATTCTACGATTTCTACAAATTGGTGGGCCACGATGAGCGCCACTGTCGGAGCTATGAATTAATGATGGAGAGAACACCTACGTATCGAATGCAAGTAGAAACTTGGCCTCTAGATCAGGGCACTCGGGGAATGTGCAGAGGATATCAGGGGTGCGGACGAGGTTGAGGAGGAGTAGGACTTGGTAGGGGTTGGGGGCATGTCATCTATTACAATTGCGGAACCCCAGGACACTACATGCGGGAGTGTGCGAATCAAACACATCCATCATGTCAATACTGCACTCAGTTTGACCACACCATCGAAGAATGTCCTGTGCTGATGGCCAAGATGTAGGAAAAGAAGGTACAACCTCAACATCCTACCCAGAACTTATAGATGATGAGGGCCGAGCCTCGCGAAGAGGACCTGAATGTGAATATCGTGCTGTGAAGTGGGATCGCGACTGGTGACGATAAGGGAAAACAACCTGAAGAAGGTGGATGGGTCTGCAAGGCTCCAGAAAAGGAGGTTGGGTTTCATTTGGAGCATGCGAAGGAAACATTCATGGAAGCAAAGAAAAGCTTCACTTAAGCCTTGTGGTGCCGGGAAATTCTAAGTGTGGACACAAACAATTCCTCTAGGCCGAGAGAGAGGGTCTAGCCACAAACAAACAATCTATGGAAGATCTCCTTAGGATAGAATCAAATAAGAGGGCCTACCTCTTAGTACGTTATTTCGCTTGGTGACGATCTTGCTTCCTCACTCCAGCTATCTTATGTTTCCTTCCTTTGAACACCTGAAACAAGTCAACAACATCAAACAACAAGCGTGATAACATACAAATTGCATTCAACCTACTTAATAGGTCAAGAAACATTAAGCCATAAATATGTGAGATTACTTTTCATGTAGGAAATCAATCGATATTTGCATCTATATTAGTTCAAGAAGAGATTACAATCGATGTCTTGACGTTGTTGTTCTCCTTCGACATATCCGGGTTCCCACACCCTTTTGCTAACATCTCATGGATAGCCTCAACAATGGTAGTCTCAAGGCTCTTTCCTTTAGTCTTCACACCAAACCAAACTCACAATTCTCCCTTAAACACAAGCTAGAAAGCTACAAACTATGGGTAGCTTGCTGATTACTCCAAAATCAAAACTCCAACCATAACTTAATTAGGACTAAAAGCTAACTTGTGCTTGGGAAAAAGAGAGGTTTATATAGCTTGGATGGAGGGGAGATGGTTCCTCTTCTCATGGGAGAAGGTCTTATCACTTGGATTAGTTCCATCCTAATAGGGTACAGGAGCCCAAACCAACCTGCTCGACTCCATCCAACCTAACCATTTACCAGACTTCCATTACAAAGCTTCTAGAGCTGGAAGCTTCGGCTCCATATTTAAAAGTTTTTCCAAAAGAGGATCGACATGATTGAGAAAGGGCTCAGTCAATTCGATCAGAACTAGGGATAGTTGTAATCCTTGCATATCGGCGCGAGGAGGATACGGGTCATTAGCGCCGGTCTTGTAAACTAGGATAAATAGAAGATTTTTGGGAAATGATGTAAAAGGGAATTGTTCTGCTCATAAAGAGTGATACAATGGGAGTTTCTTCATCATAGGAAAGCATGTTGGGTACACTGTAGAGGTCCTCTAGGATCATGGACAGGGAGTACATGGACAATGACAAAATGCTGTGTAACAGATGCCCCCTAAAGCGTGAAGTCCGAGTTAAAGTTAGGGGTGAAATTATTTACAAGTGGAAGCGGGGAACTATAGTCCGTCATCAAAAAAACCTGCAAGAAAGAATATATACATATACATCACTGGAAACTCTGAATAATAATACATGAATCGTGGTATGGATGTAGCCATCCAGAGAATGATCATGTAAATGGATCCAAGGCATGGGCGCAACCACCTAGTAGAAAGGCTCATAACGAAACCAAGTTATGGTTGCAACCATCCATATGAAAGAGACATGTATATTAACATGACTATGTCACATTGCCTTGCAACCTGGACTTGTGTAATCTTAGCCCAGGGTCTTGTACTCCAAATGACCCGATCAAAGTACAAATCTTAACATGCAAATGAATGTGTTGAAGTCGAACATGCTAGGAAGTCGCTTGATTACCCATCAATGATGTGAACCGTTAACAAGCGTGAGAGAAACCTCCAATAATGACAATGGTTCTCAAGGTACTGGTAACATAGTTCATGGAATGTGAATAAAGGAACTGATGTCAAACACCCATGAAATCACCCGATCGAAATCCAATGATGTGAACTTGTCATCGAGTACAGAGAACTTGCCATTAGGGCATCCAAGCTCTAAGGTACTAGAAGGGAGTCTCTAGGCCAACTTCCTAGATAATGAGTTGAAGTTGATAGGAAGCGACCATGTCAAAGGAGGGCCATGATGTATCCCACATTATCGACACGAGACAAAGGGATGCAAATGATTTCAAATGATATAGAGGATCAAGAGTAAGTGTAACTATAGGGGGACAAACTCTTGAACATATCGACAACACGATTCCAGAGTTTGGCAGCTTTTGGATCCATAGGATCGGTGGTCATGATGACGTGACAGAGATCAAATGGAAGGAAAAAATGAATGGCCCAACCCAAGAAGGTCATTGATGAGAGGAGGATATCCCAACCTGACACGAAACAGAAAGTGTCATGTTCAAGAGTGAGCTGTCGACACAACTGATAAAATTTCCAATTTCCCCCCACCATTTTTGGAAGGTACCCCAATTATTTTTGGTCGCAAGCTTGAAGGGGATAGCATGTGTTCACATTGTAAGTTCATCCTTCAAACGAATCCTACCTAGTAATTTTAACGAGCCCCAAGAAGGAGAAGCTCACGTTCGTCATGGCGACGGATCCAATGTTGTTTGATGTTTTAACAAGTCCGACAAAGGGGTAACTCGATATCTTTTTCATGTTTAGAGAGTTTGAAAAAGACACAGAAAAGAAAAATCTGTTGGGTTGTGTTATATTCTTTCCACAACTAGCCCATGTAGTTAACTGGGGGGTTAGAAGGGGGGTGAAGCCCCCCCTTCGTTGTGCCGATTGTGTAGCTGGGGGAGTCACAGGGGGTTTGAGGGGTGCAGATAACCCCATGTTAGGTTGGGCAGACGTACCTATGGTTTTGTGCATGATTTTTTGCACATGGTTTTGGATGTTATAGTTTACAGTCCATGGTATTGGATGCTTCGACATGTATGAATATGCATTGTAACATTGAAAGGAACATAATGAAAAATCAAGCTGGTAGTCCCGGTTTTGGGATCCAGGGGAAAATCTCTATGTATATTTGTTTTATGTGTTATGCTCTCACATTGTTTATTTTCTGTGTTTTAGAATTCGTATGCAGGTAATTTCTGTATGGGGTTAAAACCTACATTTGGTATCGGAGCTATTTTGGCTTCAAGGGGATGCCTTTGTTGCTGAGGGGTTTCGCTCGGGCTTGTGGTAGACCTTGTTCAGTGGGAGATCTGGGGGATCGATTATGGTGGTGAAAGAAGATGGTGAGCAGTGGAAATATAGAGATCGAGAAATTTAATGGTCAGAGTTTTGAGTTATGGAAACTCAATATGGAGGATCTGTTGGTGGATAAAGATCAATGGATTGCGGTAGATCCAGGTATTAAACCAATGGGAGTGGCCGATGAAGAATGGAAGAAGTTGGATCAGAAGGCAAAGAGCATAATACGATTTTGTTTCTCAGGTTCAATATTGTTGAATGTATCAGGGGAAGCTACGACGAAGGCTTTGTGGGACAAGTTAGGGACTTTATACCAATCTAAGTCTCTGGTGAATAAACTGTTCCTACAGAAAAAGCTGTATAACCTGAGGATGAAAGATGGTGGCTCGGTGACAGAGCATCTGAACACATTTAATACTGTGGTAAGTCAGTTATCATCTGTTGATATTTAAATTTCAGATGAAGATAAGTGCATCAGTTTGTTGTGTTCTATACTAGATTCGTGGGATAGTTTGGTTATTGCAATAGGTAACAATGCAACCGCCTTGTAGGTTGATGAAATAGTCTCATCCTTGCTGACGGAGGAAATGAGACGAAAACATATGGAGAGCCAGAATGGTGATTCCTTGTTTGTACGAGGATGGCCCCAAAACAGAAACAAAAATAAGTCATCGAGTGGGAGGTCTAAAATCTAGAGGGAGATCTAAATCTCCAGGAAAACCTGTAAAGATGGCGTGCTGGAAATGCGGAAAGGAAGGGCACTACAAAAGGGACTGTAAATCTAAAGCTCCTGATAAAGGAAAGGGATCTGATGATGCTCCTTCTGCAGAGGCGAAAACCACCTCAGATGAAGGTGGGGATGTGTACTTGGCTTCTTCAAGTGTACATGTAGATCACGAGGCATGGTTTATTGACTCAGGTGCATCCTTTCACTTCAATCCCCATAGAGAGTGGTTCTGCGAGAACGAGAAATATGATGGTGGTGATGTCTTCTTGGGGGATGACAGGAAGGCTAGAATCATTGGTCGCGAAAAAGTAAAGTTGAAGTTGCAAGGTGGAAGCGTTAGAACACTTC
This sequence comes from Pinus tabuliformis, assembly GCA_031772625.1. Classification (NCBI taxonomy): domain Eukaryota; kingdom Viridiplantae; phylum Streptophyta; class Pinopsida; order Pinales; family Pinaceae; genus Pinus; species Pinus tabuliformis. The sequence goes on along the minus strand of CM062807.1, from coordinate 192,020,144 downwards.
CGGGTGTTCTGCATATTCCTGCATTAGCCAGAAATCTGATTTCTGTAAGAAAGCTGGATGATGTAGGTGTAAGAACATGTAGAAATTTGAATAATATAACACTTATTCATAGAGATTATCTTGATTATACACTATTTGCGAAATGCATTCATAATACATAACCTCCTCTACCATTGATCATCAATTTGCGGAATTAAAAAATAATCACATTGAAACATCAATCACACATATCAACACAGTATGTAATGGGGAAAGCATACAATTGAAAGCCCAGAACTATTTGTATATTAGAATGATAGAGAACATGTAACAATACATAGTACAATACTCCTCACAAGTACTCAATACTATCTCCACATGCTACACACAAAACTAGCTCAAATCTGAACAGGTCACAGGTTCAAATCTCCTCCACTGTTTTCCTGCCTCTACTGCGCAATCCAAGTTGAGAATAAATCTGATCCAAGTTCGAATTCCCTTGGCTTGTACTGCGCAATCCTCATTGGCAATCTCAATCAATGATTGTGCAAATCTCATGCACAACTGATAGTAGTCTCACCCTTTCACCCACCTCTAACACTTGTCTCCACTGAACTGTCCATGCACTGAGTTAATTGATGTATTTTTTAGTTGATTTATGAGTTAATAATTAGTGAATTAATTAATAATTAATTCACATCACTCATCACTAGTGTATTTGGCAGTTAGACTAAATACAACTAGTTCAGCTAAGTCAAACTGAACACAACTCCATTAGCTCCTCAATCAACTCCACCAAACTTAACCACTTGAGTTGTAATTGAAGTCCATCATGCAATAGCTCAACTAACCCATAGGAAAAGCGTATTTCCTTCTGGCAGTTTCATGTGCCATATCCGTAGCTCGAACTGAAGTGCTGCAAGAGGATAAGATAATGTTTATAGTCCAAATATTATTAAGAGCTAATAATATTCGACTGTTCTATTTTTAGACTGGCAGTCTAAAAATAGACTCCGCCCATATGTCTAAAAATATAAGTCCATATATTTTTACCAACGTGGCCAATCATCCATAAATAGCATCCTGCAACTCATAGACCATGATCCATATGTCTAAACATAGACATAGTCTAAAAATAGACTTTGCGCCAAAAATAGCCTGCGGGCCCACTTAGTGAAGGTGAATTCTTTTCACTAAGCTCCATCATATTGTTGCATTTTCAACACTCCCTCTCAACAAGATATGGATTATCTACAACCCCTATACTGCCTTTGTGGTATTCGAATTTTCTCCTAGTGAGCGCCTTCGTCAAGATATCAGCATCCTAATCCTCAGTGGGAATATATGAAAGTAACATGATTCTGCTGCACACAATCTCTGATATGATGGTACCTAATGTCGATGTGCTTGGATCTATCATGAAATACTGGATTAGCCGAGAGTTTAATGCAACTCTGGTTATCACAGTAAATCACAGTAGGCTCCAAGTGTGACCCGAACAACCCGACCAGGATCTTCCTCATCCATATAGCCTCGCATGTAGCCAAACTTGCTGCCATATACTCGGCCTCTGTTGAACTGAGTGCCAAGGATCTTTGCTTCCTACTGTACCAAGAAACTGCTGTCGACCTAATACTAAAGATCCCTCCAGATGTGCTCTTTCTATCCGTTGGGCTCCCTGCCCAATTTGCATCCGTGAAGCCACATAGCTTCACCTCATCCTCCTGTCTGTACCACAATCGATATCCCGATGTGCCTCTGAGATAACGCAATACATGCTTGCCTGCCTTCCAGAAGAGCTTGGTTGGCTTAACCATAGCTTGTAAAAGTTGGTTAACAGCATAGCATATATCGGGTCGTGTATTGACCAGATACATAAGCGACCCCACCAATTGTTGATAAACAGTGGCATCCACTACCTCCGCTGATGTAGCATCCTCCTTCCTCCAACCTCTAGGAAGAGGAGTATCAACAGGCTTGCAACCATGCATGTTGAACTTCTCTAGTATCTCCTAGGCATACTTACCCTGAGAAACAAATAGTCCATCACTGCGCTGCCAAATTTCCAATCCCAGGAAATAATGAAGGAGGCCCAAGTCCTTCATCTCAAACTCTCTAGCAAGATCCTCCTTGCATGAAAGTATCAACAGCTCATCTCCCGTCAAAATCAAATCATCTACATAAAGTACAATGATCAGCAACTTACCCTCCACCACAATTTGGTATAGGTTAGGATCCGCCTCACTCTTGGAGAATCCAAGTCCGGTGAAATAACTGTCTATCCGTACCAAGCACGAGGTGCTTGTTTCAACCCATACATCGCTCTCTTGAGCCTGCACACATGCAACTCACTGCTGAAGATCTAGAAACCTTTGGGCTGCTTTATGTACACCTCCTCCTCAATGACTCTGTTGAGGAACACAGTCTTCACATCCATTTGATGGATGTGCCACCCCATCTACGTTGAGAGAGCAAGAATCGTCCGTATGGAAGAATACCTTGCGACAGGTGCAAAGGTCTCCTCATAATCGATCCCCTCTATCTGTGAGAAGCCTCAGGTAACAAATCTTGCCTTGTACTTCTCCACACTCCCGTCAGCTACCTACTTCACTTTGTAGATCCATCTCGAACCCACCATTGATTTCCCCTTCGGTCTTGGGACAATCTCCCATGTTTCTGACAATTGAATCATACTCTTCCACCATGGCATCTACCCGTGCGAGATCCTCCACAACTTCCTCGAAAGAGGATGGCTCAGTCACGACACATTTGCTCATAAGAGCCATGTATCCAGTGTACCGATCAGGTGACTGTCTCTGTCTGCATTGTGCTGTAGGTGGTCCTACAACCTTCTCTGCATCTTGAGCCAGTCGCTAAGCTTCTATAGTGCGCTTTCGCCCTCTGATGGTTGGCGCTGCATGAGTGGTCTCTTCCACTCCATGAACTTCATCTTGTGGCTAATCCACATCTTGAAGCTCATCCTTAGGAACTAATAACTCCTCATCTGCATGCAAGTGTGGCTCCCTCTCAAGCAAACACTTCATGGCTTTCTCCTCCTGAAATTTGATATCCCGTCACACAACAGTCTTGCGACTGTCTGGAAAATACACATGATAGTTGTAGGGCATATAAGTATACCCCACAAATATCCCAACCTCTGCAGTCGGCTCCAACTTCTTCCTGGCATCCTTCGTCACATGCATGTAAACAGGAGAACCAAAAATCCTCAAATGGGAAATATCAGGCCTCTTACCAGAATAAGCCTCCTCGGGTGTAGTCATGCCAAGTATCTTGTGAGGACAACGGTTCTGCACATATACTGCAGTATTGCATGCCTCTGCCCACAAGTGAAGGGGTAGGCCCTGATCATGCAACATCGCCCATGCAACACCCATGATCGTTCTATTCTTCCGCTCAGCAACCCCGTTCTGCTGTGGGTTATGGGGAGCTATGAGCTCTCTTCGAATCCCTTCTGCGCTGCAAAAGTCCTTGAACTTGCCAAAGATGAATTCACCACCATTGTCGCTCCTAAGAGCCTTCACCTTCTTCCTCAATTCCTTCTCGACCAGTGCTTTGAACTCACAAAACTTTGAGTATGTCTCGCTCTTCTTCCACATGAAGAAGATCCAACACTTTCGAGAGAAATCATCAACAAAGATCACATAGTACTTGTGCTTTGCTGTCAAAGCTACTGAGAAAGGTCCACACACGTTTGTGTGAATTCTCTCAAGGATCGTCATGGCGCGACTATCCTTCTCGTGAAAGGTGGCTTTCACAAATTTTCCCAACGTACACCCCTTGCACTGATCTGACTGCGCAAGAGTGCCTTTAGGAAGCCCAGTAGAAATCTGCTGCAATATCTTCAAGGATCCATGGTGAAGGTGGCCCAATCTCCAGTGCCACAACTCGCCATCATCTCGGCTAACCAATCCTTCTGCCTTGCATGCCATTGCTGCGCAGCCATCTACATGCAATTGATAAAGTTTCTTGATTAAAACCCCTATCTTCCGGGTTTCTCCAGTTGTCTTACTGCGCAGGAAAGCCTTTCCCTCGCTGAAGACAACATCATATCCCTTGTCTTCTAACATCGCCACAGAGATAAGATTCTTCTTCAATCCTGGAACATGCATCACTTCCTTATATATGAAGGGTTTACCAGACTCCATCTCAAAGGAAATGGTACCGATACCAGTCGCACTGTATCTACCATCATCGCCCATCTTGATGTGCACTCCAAGATCTTTCTCATCCAAATCAGAAAACAAATCTCGATCTCCTGTCATGTGAAAAGGCGCACCACTGTCCAAAAACCATACCGATCCCATCACACTTGATACGAAGCATGCGATCAACGAAAAATCCAGCTCAAACTGTGAGGTTAAGGCCTCTCCCGTTGCAGATCCAGTAGCTTGCTTATTTTTCTTCTTCTGCAAACAATTTGTGGCATAATGTCCGTGCTGGTGACAGTGAAAGCACTTCACCTTAGACATATCCTGCTTCTTTCCTTTCACACCGAAATGAGAAGCGTTCTTGTTCTTCCCCTTCTTTGCTTTGGCAGCCAAAGCACAATTTTCTTCATCAGATGTCTTTGATGAAGATCCGTCCCTGGTATTCCGCCTGATTTCCTCTTGCACAAGATCAGACCAAAGTCTCTCCCATCCTGGAAATTTCTCTCGGCCACTGACAGAGTCCTGATAGGAATGCCAACTCTTCGGAAGACTAAGGAGAGCCAAGCTCATCAAGTCCTCATCATCGACAATCACCCCCACACTTCCCAGCTCATCCCGACATTGGGTGAACTTCGTGAGATACTTGGGCATATTGTCTCCTTCCTCACACTTAATGTTTCTGAGTTTATCCTTGAGTGCCAACTTCCTCTGGTCGCTCTTTCTTTGGAATAAATCAGTCAACACTTTCCACATCAAGTATGGAGAAGCCTTTCCATGCAGGTTGGATATAATGTGATCCTTCACGCCCTCCAACAGAATCCTTCGACACTTTGCTGTCTTCTTTTGCCAAGCCTCAACGTGAGAAACATCAGTAGGCTTTGGGACCTCAGCCTCTATGAACTCCTTCAACCCATTGTCATCTAACACCACCTCCATCCAGTATTTAAATGCAATATAATTTGAGCTACCTTCAAGAGCATACTCCAATCGCAATCCGTTGAGAGACATTTCAACTTCGACACCAAGAAAACACTGCTGCAAATTCGAATTCCACCAGCTCAAAAATCAACCGCTTCTGATCCAAAATTCGTGAGAACAAAGTATTTCTTGTACAGAGTTTGACTTTATGGGCATTTACCAGATATCTCACCTTCCAAAAGAAGGATGAATCTAGAGGCTACCTGGCCTGATTACAGACTCTGCCTGAACAAATAAAATGTGATCACTTTTTGAATAATAGATCTGATGATCAACTTTGCTCTGATACCATGTAGAAATTTGAATAATATAACACTTATTCACAGAGATTATCTTGATTATACACTATTTGTGGAATGCATGCATAATACATAACCTCCTCTACCATTGATCATCAATTTGCGGAATTAAAAAACAATCGCATGCGCACATTGAAACATTAATCACACATATCAACACAGTATGTAATGGGGAAAGCATATAGCTGAAAACCCCGAAATATCTGTATATTATAATTATAGAGAACATGTAACAATACATAGTACAATACTCCTCACAAGTACTCAGTACTATCTCCACATGCTACACACAAAACTAGCTCAGATCTGAATAGGTCACGGGTTCAAATCTCCTCCACTGTTTGCTTGCCTCTACTGCGCAATCCAAGTTGAGAATAGATTTGATCCAAGTTCAAACTCCCTTGGCCTGTACTACGCAATCCTCATTGGCAATCTCAATCAATGATTGTGCAAATCTCATGCACAACTATAGTCACAACTGATAGTATTCTCACCCTTTCACCCACCTTTAACACTTGTCTCCACTGAACTGTCCATGCACTGAGTTAACTGATGTATTCTTTAGTTGATTTATGAGTTAATAATTAGTGAATTAATTAATAATTAATTCACATCACTCATCACTAATGTATTTGGCAGTTAGACTAAATACAACTAGTTCAACTAAGTCAAACTGAACACAATTCCATCAACTCCTCAATCAACTCCACCAAACTCAATCACTTGAGTTCTAACTGAAGTCCATCATGCAATAGCTCAACTAACCCATATGAAAAGCGTATTTCCTTATGGAAGTTGCATGTGCCACATCCGTAGCTCGAACTGAAGTGCTGCAAGAGGATAAGATAATGTTTATAGTCCAAATATTATTAAGAGCTAATAATATTCAACTGTTCTATTTTTAGACTGGCAGTCTAAAAATAGACTCCGCCCATATGTCTAAAAATAGAAGTCCATCTATTTTTACCAACATGACCAATCATCCATAAATAGCATCCTGCAACTCATAGACCATGATCCATATGTCTAAAAATAGACATAGTCTAAAAATAGACTTTGCGCCAAAAATAGCCTGCGGGCCCACTTAGTGAAGGCGACTTCTTTTCACTAAGCTCCATCATCTTGTTGCATTTTCAACAAAACAGTGTTCGAGAAGGATACCTACAAGATGGTTTGGGGGGCACTGGTATTGATGCGGGGAGTTCGAATTGGAACTCTGTACAAGCTGCAAGGTAGCAATATTGTTGATGGGTGCAATAGTTTTGTGGTTCCTGAAAGTGGAGCAGAAAATCTAGTGGTCTCTGGAGAGAAGACCATGCTGTGGCATCAAAGGCTTGGACATATTGGAGAGAAGGGCCTTCGAATGCTTCATGGTAAATGTATGAGTAATATCTCTCTGGATTTTGATTTTTGTGAAAATTGTGTATATGGGAAGCAGAATCAGGTGAGTTTCCCTTCTGGTGGTAGGAGGGTGAAACAGATATTAGAGCTTGTGCACAGTGATATGTTTGGACCTGTGAAGGTTCCATCACTGGGTAAGTCTGTGTACTATGTATACTTTATATATGACTTCTCAAGGAATACATGGATATATTTCCTTAAGAAGAAATCTGAAGTCTTTGAATTGTTTAAAGAATTTAAGGCTTTGGTGGAAAACCAGATAGAGAAGAAGATAAAGGCGCCGAGGACAGATAACGGTGGAGAGTTTTTCAGTAAGGAATTTGAAGAATTCTATAAGAAGTGTGGTATAGCACGACATAAGACTACTCCATACACATCTGAGCAAAATGGAGTTGCAGAAAGAATGAACAAGACGTTGATGGAAAGGGCAAGAAGCATGCTCAGTGGTGCTGGGTTAGGACAAGAATTCTGGGCAGAGGTAGTGGAGACAACATGTTACCTGGTCAACATATCACCTTCATCAGCGTTGGAGGATACGACTCCACAAGAGGTATGGATTGGTAAGAAACCCTCTCTTTCATATCTGAGGGTATTTGGATGTGATGCATATGTACATGTTCCAAAGGAGAAACAAACCAAGTTGGATAGTAAATATGAAAAGTGCATCTTTATTGGGTACAAGGATGGTTTAAAGGGTTATAAGCTTTGGAACCCAGTAACAAAGAAGGTTTTGTACAACCGAGATGTGGTGTTCAAAGAGGTAAAAGATGTTATTAAACATGAAGTCCAACCAAAGGAACCTGAGAAGATAGAGTTTGAGCTAAAGGAGGAAGAATCAGACTCTACAACAGAGGAGGAATTAGAAGATGAAGAGCCACAAAATCTGGGTGTGAGAAGATCAGTTCGAGAAAGAAGGTAGCCAGAAAGGTATAGTCCATTTGTTTTCTGTTCAAATTTTTTTTTATCTATTACTGATGATGATCCCATAACTGTGAAGGAAGCAGTAGATTCAGAGGAGGGAAAACTCTGGAAAGAGGCCATGGTTAATGAAATGGCATCTTTACACAAAAATGAGGCTTGGGATCTGCTGGAGTTGCCGGCTGGAAGGAAACCCATTGGCAACAAATGGGTGTTCAAGAAGAAGGCAAATGCAGAAGGAAAGGTGGAGAAATACAAAGCTCGGTTGGTAGCAAAAGGTTATTCCCAGGTGTCGGGAATTGATTTTGGTGATATTTTTTCACCTGTTGCCAAGGTAACTTCTATTAGATTACTTTTATCTGTTGTTGTTTCTTTTGATTTTGAGGTAGAATAGATGGATGTGAAGACAACATTTCTTTACGGGGATCTGGAAGAGGAGATCTACATGAAGCAACCTGAAGGCTTTGCGGTGAAGGGTAAGAAAGAACTGGTATGCAAGTTAAAGAAGTCTCTGTATGGGTTAAAACAGTCACCAAGGATGTGGTATCAAAAATTTGATACATTTATACGGGGACTTGGCTTCACCAGAAGCAAAGTAGATCACTGTGTGTATTTTAAATTAATTGGTGACCGTGTTCTTTATTTGGTCTTGTACGTGGATGATATGTTGCTGGTTGGAAATGACAAAGAAATTATCCAGGATTTGAAGACCCATTTGTCTTCCAAATTTGACATGAAAGATCTTGGTGCTGCAAACTATATTTTGGGCATGGAAATTAAAAGAGATCGGACAAATATGAAGCTCTGGTTAAACCAAAGGAAGTATGTCGAGACAATATTGCAGAGGTCTAATATGAAGGATAGTAAACCAGTGAAGGTTCCTATTCCTGTAGGTGTAAAGTTATTTGCTGAATAGTGTCCCAAGACACAAGAAGATGAAGAGGACATGTCCCGTGTTCCATATGAAAGTGCAGTTGGTAGCCTAATGTATGTGGTGGTCTGTACTAGACCAGACATTGCACATGCATTGGGAGTATTGAGCAGTTTATGTCAAAACCAGGGAACGAGCACTGGACAATAGTGAAGCGAGTTTTCAGGTATTTGCATGGCACTAGTGATTATGGTTTGTGCTACTAAGGAAGACCAGGATTGGACAGAGTGTTGGATATTCGTGGCTTTGTTGATGCAGAATGGGCTAGAGATGTCGATCATAGAATATCTACAAGTGGGTGTGTGTTTAACCTATTTGGAGGTGCAGTCAGTTGGATGAGTAAGAAACAATCTATAGTGGCACTATCAACTACAAAGGCAGAATACATGGCAACCACTCATGCAAGCAAGGAATCAATTTAGTTGCAGAGATTATGTTCAAGTATGGGGTTAGTACGGGGAGCTATAAGGATAGACTGTGACAACCAAAGTGCAATTTCTTGGCAAAGAACCCTGCATATCATTCAAAGACAAAGCACATTGATGTTCATAATCACTTTGTGAGGGATATGATAGAAGACAAAAAGGTATTGTTGGTAAAGGTGGACACTTTGAAGAATACTACTGATGCATTGAAAAAATCTGTGAGCTCTGAGAAGTTCTCTTGGTGTAGAGAAACAATGGGCATTGCAGGGCTGGATAAATGACTAAGCTCTCTTGTGGACCCCTGTGGAAAGGAAACAACAAGTGGGCGAATGTTGGGTTGTATTATATTCTTTCCACGACTAGCCCACGTAGTTAACTGGGGGGTTAGAAGGGGGGCGAAGCCCCCCCTTCATTGCACCGATTGCGTAGTGGGGGGGACTCATAGGGGGTTTGAGGGTTGCAGGTAACCCCACTCTATGGGGTCCGGGGCAGCGCCACAAAAAAATTTGGTTTTGGACCCTATGTTAGGTTGGGCGGACCTACCTATGGTTTTGTGCATGATTTTTCGCACATGGTTTTGGACGCGATTGTTTTCGGTCCGTGGTTTTGGACGCGATGGTTTTCGGTCCATGGTATTGGATGCTTTGGCATGTATAAATATGTATTATAACATTGAAAGGAACATAATGAAAAATCAAGCTGGTAGTCCCGGTTTTGGGATCCAGGGGGAAATCTCTATGTATATGTGTTTTATGTGTTATGCTCTCGCATTGTTTATTTTTTGTGTTTTATAATTCGTATGAAAGTAATTTTTTTACGGGGTTAAAGCCTACAAACTCCACATGGTCGCTTTTCATACATTTGTGTCTCTCAAGCATGAAAAGGTAGAAAATGATACTTGAGAGAACGCTTGACCATTTCAGTCAAGGAGTACCTTTTTCGTAAATAGTGCATCCTAGCCCGAAAAAGGGGTAAACATATACTGGGCGCAAGATGTTTCGCAGCCTTTAACGAGTTCAAAACAACAAGAGCTTGGTAATCTTTTCATGTTTAAAGAGTCGGAAAAGAGCTTGAAAGAAGATCCCCCATTTTATTCTCTTTTACGAGTCAAAAGGGAAAAATAATCGGCGATCTTTTCATTGGATATTTACGATTCGAGAAAAGAGCTGAAACACAACTCCACTACCATCATCGACAATACATCACCTATCACTGCACAAGAAAGGTAAAGGCATTATCCAGTTTTGAGGCAAAATAGGTCAAAAATACTCAAAAACCCTAAATATTTCATGAAAAAATGAATAAAATGGGGCAAAAGTAATTATTTTTTACCATTTACCATTTTACCTTTGTGTGAAGAGTTTTTACCCACTTGTGCCCTAATTCTTCCGGAGGAGATTGTAGGAGATCCAGGAGGTCATTCACCGAACCATCAATTGCAAGTAAGAGCCAAGACCTTAGGCTCCATTTTCATACTGTTTTTCCTTGTTTTAGCCATTTTTTGGGTTTCATGGGGAGCTTTTGGAAAAAAAAATTGGCCTCGGTTGGGGCGATTTCCGAGCATGAAATCACGCTGATCGAGGGTGGTTAACACTGCCAACTGCTTTGTCAGTGCCAATGTTTTTAAAACAGTCGTGCCGATGGGGGGTGGTTAACACTGCCAACCACGCCACTATTTTTAAAACATTTGCGCTGGCACCGTGAGCAAAAACTTTACATGTTTCTTGCTCAATTCAGCCATTCGAACCCAAATTTTTCCGGCCAAGGATGATCATTGACTTGATTACATGGTTTTTGCAAGAAGAAATCGCGAAAAAATGGTAGATTGGAAAGAACGTGAGCACAAGGATATTGATACTCAAGAAATAGCCGATCCAAATTGTTTGGAGGCTTTGAGGAATTGTGGGCTCCGCAAATTATTTCTTACACCAGGTATACAGAGCCAACCTGAGCTGCTAAGGTACCTGATTTGTCTCTGGGAAATAAATCGAGAAATTTTCATCATCGGTGACCAAGAGCTGGAGTTGGAGACTTCAGACATTTATTTCATCACAAGACTGTCCCGGAAAGGGGAACCAGTTAACCTATATGGGTTGAGGCCGATTGGGGCAAGCGTGACTATGCTTCTTGCCGAACATTGCCCAAAAGCTCTCAAATCCAAAAGTGGTAAGATCGAGATCATGACAGTTCAAGATCTTGTGTTGAGAGTGCTACTGTTGACCATCAATAGAGTGGCTGGGTCCCAAGCACCACATGAGACCAACAAGTCAAAGTTTCAGTAGTCTATCGACTGCATGACACCCACCATATTTAATTGGGTGGAAGCAATGAAAATCAACATGAAGCGCCAACTTTCAAAAGCTAAGGCGAGACACTTAAAGCAGTTTTTCTTTGGATTTGTGCTAGTGACCTTCTTCCTGGAACGGGTTCCGCTATTCTAATACCAACTGACTGAGGTAGATCCGCCAATGCCTCAAGACCCACGGATGGTCCGTTGGAGTGAGTTGATGCCCAGGGTCACGGGGGGGCAACAAATGTCTTGCAAGCCCACCTTTTTCTCATGGCTACGATGATAGCTGATTGTAATGGAGGATTGGACTTACAGTGGTAACAAGTTCTATGGAGATTCGGATATGCCGCTCCCAGAAGGGGAGGATTTTGATGATGGAGGTAAAAACAAACAATTTTAGGTTTTTTATGTTTTATTATTTTTGAAATATACGTGTTCATGGCACTTCGATTTTATGAATGCAGATGTTGGACTTGAATGCCCTGTCGGGTTGTCCTCGATTGCTAGGCATGTTTCTCGGTAGTTTGAGGTCGCTCCTTATCAGGAGGGAGGTGACAACGAGGAGGAGATTGCACGTAATCTCAAGGATTTGACCCATGGGGTCCCAGAGTATGCTCGGATGGGTGATGTCCCATGCCAGTACCAGAGGCATACGGTGGGGGTGTCAGATTAGATCCGCCGACTGTTGACTCACGTAGTCCGAGTAGTTACATGCTATCATGAGCATCATGTTGTTTAGTGCATAGGTCTAGCATTCCATATTTTTGAGGCCTGCGAGCCACAAATGTATAAGGCCTGCGAGCCACCGATGTATTTCGAACACACATATTATTTTTTGAGGTTTTCATGTATGAAAAACATTACCAACGCGCACACACACACATATATATGTTGTACTTCTTTGCTTACTATGGTACAAATGTTTTTGTTTTCGAGTTGTTACATGTTTCACAAATGTCTATCCAACACATAATTAGCTAATGCATCTGTTAATGTATTCATGTGTCGAGGAATATGATGATATGTAATGTAATCAAAATTTCTCTCTACTAGACGAATACGTAGATACATTCTCAAGATTTGAGGGTTTCTGATGAAATATTTCCCGTTGAGTTGAAGAAAAACAACTTGTGAATCAAGGTTGACAATGAATTCCCGGATGCCAAGAGCAATAACTTCTGACAATAATTCGATAACCACGCTATACTCAGTGATGTTATTAGTTGTTCAACCTAGACAGATACCTTGAAGATCAATTAACACACCATGAGGGTCATAGATGGCCCATGCCGCGGATGATAGATTCCAGGTACCACAAAAAGCACCATCAGTGAAACTGACGTGAGGGGACACTGACATCTGCAAAGCAGGAAAAAACATAATAAGCAGAGAAGCTGCTTGCAAAATAACACACCAAACCACATTGTACAAAAATGAATGACACACTAGTGTACAAAAGTAACCATGCAAGATGACCTAAGCATAGTACTTTGTGAGAGAGTCCATGCTCGGACTTGAGTAATCAATCAACATAGATGAACACTGGATTTTTACTGTTAACACGATGAGTAAGCATCAACTCGACCAAATAATAGAGTAGAACTCATATAAGGCTTTGCCCCCATGCCCCCTGGGCGAGGGAGGGTTACGAGTCAGATGACAACCCCATTGCAATAATGGGAAATTGGTAAAAACTCGGGGAGGGAGAAAAAACCTGAATCCATGAGGGGATAAAGGTACCCTCAGTTGAAATATCTTGACAATGGCAGGCGAAACTGACATGTCAATAGGCAGCGGAGAAGAGAACTTCTCAAGACACATAGACATGACCATCGGGCCAGAAATAAGCCACGGGGATTGAGAAAACACGCCGAGAGATGAACTTGAAACAGACTGATCAAAGGATACAGAACTTGAGGCCGAAAAAATATCCACATAATTGATTTCAGTTGGACTTAGCGGCACAACCTCGCCCCATGTATCAACAAGATTTGGTGAAGGTATGATCCAAGGATCAGATTTGATGGAGATCATGTTCACAGAGGCAACATGAGGAGGTGGGAGTGGAAAAATTCCCATCAAGGCAGGATCTTTAAAAAACCTTGCCCCCATATTCTCATTAGGAGCCCCAGTGTGCTTGACATATGGAACATTTCCATTTGAGGAGGAAGAGGCAAAGAAGGACAGTTGGTCGACTGTGACTATCTTCCCTTGATGGGGGAAACAAATCACGCGGAACAGGGAGGAGGCTACAAAATTCATGGCATGGGTCCAACTTCATCCAAGTAGAAGATTATAATTGAGATTAGTGTCAACAATTTATACTTAAATGTGTACTATCTTTCCGTCCAAAGTAATGGAAAGGTTGGGTAAGACACCGAATGGTTACGGATCGCACCTGTCGAAAGCTTCCAAAGTGTTAGGGGACTAGTTTAGAGTAGGAGAACCAATTTCCTTGCAACACGTGACTGACATGATGCAGGTAGAAGCACCTTCATCGATGACAGTCCTATGAATGCTTTTATCATTGATGATGACCTGAATGAGAAAGGTAATCTGATGAGGAAGATGCGAAACGTGGTTTTCTAGATCAAAACATATAAGATTGAAATCAACAGGACCAATACCCCCAATAGCCGACAGTAATGATTTTTGTTGATATGGACAACATTGAAGTACCTTGAGGGCAGACATAGCCAATGGCGCCTGAGCCAAATCCTCAACAATATTATAGTGCTAAGCGGTGCGAGCATTGAGATTGTATGAGGAATTTCACAACACACCTCGAGAAGGTGGTTGAATGATGGAATCAGGGTTAGGTCGCTCTATATGAAGAGGACCAGAACTTGACGGGGTGGAAGAAGAAGGGCAACTTATTTTTCTTTCCCTCCTGTCAGGGTAGGAGTTTGATAAACTTTTGATCTAGTAGCCACATTGATGGGCATACTCATCATGAACACTTGTGAACCTAAGGAAGCAAATGATTGAGGCTGGTCTATCATTTGGGTTTGCTGGGACGAAAACAACTCTTTTAGGAAAACTGGGGTCCCTTTGAGAAAACGACTAACTTCGGATTGTATGGGAAAATCCTTAGTATAGTGATCCTCCTCACAAAATGAGGTACGGATACTTAGCCTTCCATTGAGAGGCATCACTAGCACACAACTTAGGACGGCCCTGTTTTGGGGCATCGACTCTACCCTTGCCTTTTCCTTTCTTCTTACCTTTTGAGGATTTGTCTGCTATGGTAGACTGAACAACGTGGACCTCCGAGGTTTTACTAGGGCCAAGCGGATTACGAGAAGGCTCATTGGAATCTGTGTTGGAGACCGACTTCTGTTTGGAAGAAGATTTATTGGGGTCTATGTCACTATACCAATTACTCCATCGACAGGAGGTGTAGTAGGAGACTTAGATGATGTCATATCGGATGAAGGTCTGGGTACTTCAGGTAACACATCATATAACGTGCCAGACTGTGAATAGACAAGGTCTAGATACTGGGCATGTGCTATAGCTTGTTCCTGGGTGACACATCCTCCCATAGCTATGTCCTTAGAAATTTTGTTGACGAAGGATTTGGTGAACCATTTAGTCAACAACTGATCAACAATCTTGAACTTAATCAGGCGACGCTGACACCTCCATTCATGGATATGATCAGAGATGTGGGTCGCAGTATCTTGCTTGAGTGACATTAGCAGATGGGTGCCGGTTTCATAACGAACTGGTAATTAGAAATGTGTGAGAAAGGCCATGGTGAGAGTGTTAAAGTCATGATAAGTATTTTGAGGTAGCTCGATATACCACTTAGCTGCAACACTTGTAAGAGTTCATTGGAAAAGAAGAAGCTGAATGGAATCATCAATGTAAGAATTCGAGGAGAACCATAGGTGATATGTCATCACATGGGCTTGTGGATCCTCTTTGGATTTTCCTTCAAACTTCGGACAATCACTCGGAATATTGGAAGGGACCGAAGGCTAGTATGGCGAATGAAGAATTGGATCATTCGTGAGTCGAGACACATATAGAAACTCTAGTGTAGCCAAGAATGACAATTGGGTGTTAAAAGGCATTGGAGGTCGATAAGAGGGTCCAACTGGAGGAGCCCTTCCCTGTTCGTAAGGATTTTGTCCCCATAGTGGAGGGTTTTGTCCATAGGGCATTTTATTGTGCCCCCACTGTGGGTTACCTTGCCCATAGGGTGGATTTGTACCTTGAAATCCTTGCAACTATCCAGCCATTGGTTGCTGATAAGAAACATACAGGTTAAAAGGCAGTTGAGCCTGTTGACCTTGGAAATATGGATGTTGCACTTGTTGTCCTTGGACATACGGGTTTTGAACCTGTTTCTCCTGGACATAAGGATTTAAGACCTGCTGCCCTTGGACAAAAGGATTCTGAACCTGTTGCCCTTGGACATTAGGATTTTGGGCCTGCTGCTACAGGACTTGACGTTGAGCCTTGTCCCTGTAAGGGTTGCCCCTGTTGATATGAGTACAAGGGTTGTTGCTGCTTGGGTTGGCCTTGCTGTGGCAAGGGTTGACCTTGTGGCTGCAAAGGCTATCCTTGCGGCTGCAAAGGTTGGCCGTGTGAAGACATAGGTTGGGAGGTTTGCTGAACATACTACATTTGTGGCTGCGCGGTTTGTTGCAACTGTTGCAATTGTCCTTGCTACGGTAGCCCCTGCTACTGCATGGATGGCCCTTACTGCAACAAAGATTGCCTTTGTTGCTACAGAGGTTGTCCTTACTATTGCAAGGGTACTTGAATAGTTCCCGGATTGATACCTTGAAAATTTACGAACTGTATCTGGCCATAGCCATCGCGAATGGTGGACGAACCAGGCTGAACATGCTGTCTAGGGTGAAGGACGTAAGGCAGATTGACCATTCCTTGAGAACCATATGGAGCATAAGGAGTTTGGTACTGAACTTGAGCTTCATAAGGCTGCTGATACTGGAAATTGCTTGACCTAGACAGACCAACAAAATTTTAGACTTGTTTGTACTGGACATTTCTTGATCCAGCAGGACCAGCAGGGTGTTGAATAGCACCAGAGGAAGGTTGGTTCATCCCAACCACGTGAGCTTCTGAGCCACTCACATTGGTTGTGCCTGACACCATAGAAAAATTCAGATGCTGCCCCTTAGGTGTTGCACAAAATATTGTCACCATGACATTCTGCAATCTGTGTGAGTCTATCACCACTCATACTTTCATCCTTTGCAAGTCTTAAACCTCAGTTCTTCATGTCAAGCCTTGAAAAATAAGAGAAAGCCCTTAAAAGTCCCTAAAACTCTGGTTCCGCACTTTCTCTTAGCATTACCTGCGGTCCCGCACCTATTGGTCATGTCCCCTATGTACTTGACCACTCTGTCTCTGTGTAATGGGTGCGGACCCCTGTAAAAGTAAAAAAGGTGCAAGTACATTCTTAAAAACTCACTTTGGGTTATTTCTAAAAGCTTCTAGAAGGAATCTTGAGGTGGCAAGTTCGCTCCTTTAAGGTTCATGCATCCCATACCTTAAGGAGCTAACCCCTTGATGTGAGGAGCTTATCCCTTTGAAGGAGGACTTTATCCCTTCATAGGTGGACCTGTAACTTCCTTCCTCTACACTATAAAATGAGGCATTGGGCTGGTTACTGAGGAGGTTGAAAGCTGAATATTTTTGAGGTGCAATGCTATTGGAATTTAGTCTTCCTAATTGAGCTTGAGAGGAGAGATTACATACCTTTTTTGATCTCATTGGGAAGAGTGTGAAGCTTGTCAAAGTAGAGGAGATTCCTGCTTGGACCCTGGGAGGAGCTTGTACAACATCAAGGCACCAAAGGTTGTAAAGTTCTTCTATTTTCAAAGTTAATACAATCAAGTTTATTTTTCTCAATAAGCTGTGTTTTATGGTTTATTTCATGGATTCCTTGATCACCATGATGAATATGATTTATTATATTAGCTATGCAGGTGTTATTTGATGTGTGATTGTTTGTGATTTCAGGTTCTTAAAAGTAAACGCTTTCGGACGATCGAAGCATGGCTGCCACAAACTAGCGTTGGACTTAAGGTAGGGTCTAAAACACCTCTTGGTTTTTATTAATAAATCACAATATATTTAGAGAAAGGTAGATTTGCTTGTCCTGTTTGTTGCTAGATATATGTTGATACTAGGGAGATCGTTCTTGTTCGCAAGAATGATTTATCCGGCCGACACTAGGCGACAAAACTTGTCCACTTACTAGAGGGATTGACGAACTAAGAGAGACATGACTCGAGATTTTCGGTTGAACTGGATAGGTTACTTGAACTGACGAGACAAGAGGATTCAGAATGGTGAGTTGCACCGGGACTGAAGTGACTGTAGAAATCACCTTCTGTTGGGAGGTCGGGTTTTGAAGGAACGAACCTGTGGTAGGCATAGCACTAGATTCCCAAACAAGGTTATGATAAAGCGATGAGGCACTAGGTGTACTTGAGACCAATTGTGCTAAAGTCACATAATTAGGTGGCAAATATCAATAAACACTGACGTGAATGCTTCCTGTGTAGGGGAAACCTTCAGGTGGAAAATGATATTTTTCCTCTTCGATAGTGTGTGGAGTGGAGACCTCTGAGTGACCCGAAGAGGAGACTGGAATTTCGCCTTCGGATTCCATAGGTGGAAACAAGCGACGACGAATGACCGAATATGTTCGAGGGGATAATTCCAAAGGAATACCCGGTTGATCGTACAAACTATACGGACACTGCAGTGGTATCACAACATGATCGAACAAAGGATTCAAAGGATAAACGATCAATCCAAGCTGACCTTCAGGAGTTGGGGAAGTCTCAGGAGTCTAGATAGGATTGTCCAGATATTCCAGGCCAGTATCAGAAAGTGACCTAGTGTCCGAGGGAGGTGGAGGACGAGATGACAAAGGTTGAATTCTCAGAACAATTCCGAGTTCAACACCTTGGTCCTCAAGTGACTACGGTAATTCATGAAATGGCTCCTCAGACAATCTTTCAGACGGAGGAGAGGAAGAGGAACTAGGTGAACCAGATGGTTTAGCCACGATGACTTCATCTCAAATAACAGGAAAAGAGAGATAAATTTCAAGGCTATAAATGTACTTTAATGAATACTCACGATTTGGTCTACAAAAGACTAACAAGGATGTTATGAGATCGCGTCAAATTTTTTTTAAGACGCATAAACAAATTGGTGCTCTTTCATGTTTTAAGAGTCAAGAAAGAAACAAAGATGACTCTATCACTTTCGATTTGAAATTAGCTCGAAAGGACAAGCACTTGGACGATCTTTTAAATTTAATGAGTCAAAAAGATCAAATGACTACTCAGGATGATCTAGGTAAAAAGGATTACCAGGTAACTGTGAATTGCAGAATACCTCCCAACGAACCAAGAAGTACGTGTAGGCAATCTCCCAGAATGTTGTGTTTGGTGTATCACGTTTACAAGGTAGAAGACTCGGCTTCCTAAGGATAAATGATTGTAACCTAACGGGGTCTCCCTTTATATACGCAATGGTACGAGGAACACAAGTCTGTACTACGCTGTCTAGTGCCGAAGCTAACAATATCTGCTAGGCTTAAAGATGCCGCAACACGTCTCCATCCTAGACCTTCTAGATGTGATCGTTAGGTTTCAAATGTGCCTTAGGTTAATTGAGTTCATTTTAAATTTTATCTTGAATTATGTCTCAGTGTTTCAGGCCTTAGCGATGTGACTCGAAAGATCCTATATGCAGCTAAATGAGACAAGACTCTTTCAATTCAATGAATCGTTTAAAATAGAGAGAGTAGAAAACACAATCAAATGCAAACAATCAAGAAACTGAAAGAAGAATGCTTTTTTCACTAATTTACTTTTTGAAAATAAACTAATGAAAAACTCTTTCCAATTCCTATTTTCCTAATAAGTGCACTTCAAGAAATCCTTTCACAAGCAAAGAGAATCCTTTTTTCTTTTCAAGTGCAAATGCAACTCTAGTCTTTAATGATGCTAACTAACATAACACATTGATGAAACAAACTAGAATTATGTAATTTTCATGAAATGACAAAATGAATCTTTCATAAAACACTTCAATGAAAAAGTTTTCGAGACATTCAATCCTCAAGCAAATGAAAAGTCACAAAAGAGTTTTTCTTCTAAGCCAATGATGCAATGAATCTATAAAAAATAAGACAAGCAATGTGATCTATGCTGGAAAAGAGACGCTTAAGCAAACGAAACCTTTCAAACTTGTGTGATGGAGATCAAAGCAAAAATAGGACTACAAATGAAATGCAAGGTGTAAATTCACCAATCACTTGAATCACTAAGTTCACAATCAACTGAATGGATGACAACCTAGATGCCCTAGGGCCACCAACCATCCAAGGACTCAAGAAATCAAGTAAAAGGAAGGCAAATCAACAAGCACATAAACCAAACCAAATGAAGCTTTCCAGTCAGGGAGAACATAACCTAAACAAGCTTAGAGGCAGAAATCAAGAGAGCAAGACACATTGGTTGAGATCTAGGGCAAACCCTAATATTTACCTATAGGGATCGACGCGATTGCCAAACTGATAACAAGTGCCAAAAGGGGGTCAGCGCGACTGTTTTTGAGCAATTCACGCGGATCGGCGCGACTGTTAAGAAAATAAGCGCGCTGACCGAGGATGTAAGGAAAAAATATTTTTTTTTAAAGGCAGAGACCAAACCCGCTATTGTAAATTTCAAACCTAGAGCAGTAAACTAGGCAAAACAAACATGACACAAGGGAAATGGTGATACTACAAAAGTTCACACAAAACCATGAAATTACAAACGAGCAAACAGAAGGGCTAGCATCCCCAGCGGAGTCGCCAATTTGTGGTGCAGGTAAATTCTAAGTGCGGACACAAACAATTCCTCTAGCCTGAGAGAGCGGTTCTAGCCACAAACAAAAAATCTATGGAAGATCTCCTTAGGCTAGAATCAAATAAGAGGGCCTACCTCTTAGTACGCTATTCCGCTTGGTGATGATCTTGCTCCCTTGCTCCAGCTATCTTCTGTTTCCTTCCTTCGAACACCTAAAACAAGTCAAAAAAAAAAAAAAAACAAATGTGATAACATACAAATTGCATTTAGCCTACTTAACAGGTCAAGAAACATTAAGCCATAAATCTGTGAGATGACATTTCATGTAGGAAATCAATTGATAGTTGCATCTATATTAGTTCAAGAAGATATTACAACTGATGTCTTGACGTTGCTGTTCTCCTCCAATATATCAGGGTTCCCACACCCTTCTGCTAGCATCTCATGGATAACCTCAACAATGGTAGTCTTAAGGCTCTTCCCTTTAGTCTTCACACAAAACCAAACTCACAATTCTCCCTTAAACACAAGCTAGAAAGCTACAAACTATGGGTAGCTTGCTGACTACTCCAAAATCAAAACTTCAGCGAGAACTTAATTAGGACTGAAAGCTAACTTGTGCTTGGGAAAAAGAGAGGTTTAAATAGCTTGGATGGAGGGGATATGGTTACTCTTCTCATGGGAGAAGGCCTTATCTCTTGTATTAGTTCCATCCTAATAGGTGAAAGCAGCCCAAATTGACCTCCTCGATTCCATCCGGCCTAACCATTTACCAGACTTCCATTACAAAGCTTCTAGAGTTGGAAGCTTTGGCTCCATATTTTAAAAACTTTCCAAAAGAGGATAGGTGTGACTGAGAAAGGGATCAGTCGATCTGATCGGCACTAGGGACAGTTGTAATCCCTGCATATCGGTGCGAGGAGGACATGGGTCATTAGCACCGGTCTTGTAGACTGGGATAAACAAAAGATTTTTGGGAAATGATGCAAAAGGGAGTATAGGGATAGTGAGAAAATGTTGTGTAACAAGCCTCTACCTTAGGTTGTCAGAACAAACTACCAGATACCAGTGCGCCTATAGAGGTTGACCCTCTTGAGCTTACCACCTTCTTGGAGACTTGTATGAAACAATTGCGCGATAGAAAGGTCGTGAAAGGGCTATAGGAGTTGATAAACAAATTTGTCGGTAAGGATAATACTTCTGATGGACCCCACATAGTCAGAAAGATCGTTAAGCATAAGAGAAGAATAGGGCGTGAGATGAGGATTACCCCACAAATAGGAGACTATGAGATGGACCAGGTTATTCTGGATTTGGCGTCTGATGCGAACGTATTGCCTAAACAAACTTGAGAGAGAATGATGAGACCTACGTTGCAGTGGTCTCTGATTCAACTGAGGATGGCGAACTAGCAGAAGATTATCCCTATAGGACTATTGTAGGGAGTTACCATAGATAGAGAAGGTGTGAGCACGCTGGCTGATTTTGAAGTAATAGAAATTGTTGATGATAACAATCCATATCTTTCGCTCTTGGGAATTGATTGGGCTATCGACATGAATGGGGTCATCAATTTGAAGAAGCGGCCACTGTCGTTTGAAAGGAAATCACTTCGTGCTGTAGTACCATTGGACCCTGCAGAAGGACCGTGCTATACTAAACTTGTCCGCGACTATGAGGAGAGTGATGATGATTTGGATTAGATCTATAAAATCACATCCTGAGATCAAGACTAGGTTAATCCGACAACTGATGGATGAATTTCATGGGACCGCGAAAGTTCCTGTACCTCGGATTTAGATGAAGAGTTGGAACATCGACAAAACAAGTTGCACGAAGTATCCACATTGTGCTGCAACATGATGACCAAATCACTGTGCTGTGTGTCGTCGGAGGTAAGAAATTTCCCTTATTATGATGGTTTAACTAACGTAGATAAATTTTTGGATGATTTTAAAAGAGAAGTTCTCGAGGATTACCGCTTTAAGGCGTTGGATTGGGCACTACGCGCTACACCCACACAGTGGTGGGGTACGCACAAAGACAACTTTGATGAATGGTGCGATTACAGAAGGATGATGGTGATGAGCCCCAAAAATGGACAATTATTTGGGCTCATTTAACCTCCTAATTTGACTTAATCCACCATTCTCATTAGTTTATTGCATGTTTTTTATTATATTTATGTTAATAGAGTGAATTTGGTTAGTCATTATGCCAACAAGTCTAATGGGTGCTTTGTGTAGCCTTTTTGGTCAACTTGGAGACAAAATTGAAGGTCTTAATGAGCACGTGGCAACCAAATTCGTGGGAGAACAAGCTAGAGGATTTGTAGGAAGGTGTCCCCTTCATTTATAGGCCCTTACCTCGAATTCTCCACCATCAGCTCGGAGTTCAAGGGCCACCGAATCAATCAGCACAAGGGCAGCCAAGCAAGTCAAGTAGGACTGCTGTTAACTACAAGTCTTGGGCAGCCGAGTCCCTAAATTTTAGGAGGACTGTTGGGTCCTCAAATTGTATAAATAAGAAGGCTTAGGGCCTCATTTTGGTTAGCCAGTGGATGTTAGCTAGTTAGCCAGTAGATAGTTAGCTAGTGGTTAGTCATTTTGTAGCCAATAGTTAGCTAGTTTATAGTTCGATTTGGATGCAATAGATTAGCTTTGCTTTCAGCTCATTTGCAAGTTCTTCTTGTGGACAGTTTTGATGTAACTTTTCATTTCTTGATCAATAAAGATGAATCCAGCTTTGCACCAGCTCAAAATCTCTCTTGGGAGGCTGTAGCTCTTGGGGTTGGGTCCATCCCAAGCGCCCAGTACCTCCTTCGTTTATCTTGATGTGTTTGCTGCGTTCTTAAAATAAAATCTGCTATTTAGATTTAGATCTTGCTTCGTTATTTAGATTTCTTTCGATGGTTAAAGCAACTATTTATGTTTAGAATATATTGGTAGGATAATAACAGGAAAAAGCTCCAAAAAAGGGTCAGCAAACGCTTTTGGTTTCACCTCTTCCTTATTGGATCAGGGGCTGGAGTTGAAGTAACCATGCTGTCCCAAACAAAAACACTTTCTTTGCTTCACCATGCAATCATTAGTGTTTGAATCTCGTTCGTAGAACTTGATATCAGTTTGGATGCATGCTTAGGTTTGTGATCACTTAGTTTCATAGTTGTTTCACATGGTTTCACTGCAAATAAACTTCTGTTCATTTCCTTTTGCTGTTAGGTCAGATTAGAGTGAAGTAACTAGGTCATAGGTTTTATAACTAGATCTTTGTTTTCTTGCATGTCTTTGTTTGGTCAGTTTGAAAAACCACTTGCAGAGTACCTGTTATCCTTCCTTACCTGCCCATACTCCATCCAACCTACCTGCTTCGCCCTTCACTTATAACCCTTACCTTACATTTGCCTCATCCGCTTACTTTGCCATGATTCTCATCTTCTTGTGCAACATCGCTTCATCCATCCTTGAACAAATCCAATTGCTCCTTAGCCTCATCCACCAAGCCCTAGACCTCTTCACACCCCTATTTCACCTCCATACTCATTCCTCCATCTTTTTCCCTCCATCCATTCTCCAAGATCCTCTTTTCAGAACATCCTGTAGAAATCTCTGAACATCCTGTAGAACCCCTGCAGACTTCCTGTAGAAGCTCATAAACACGGTTTCTTGGCAGCCAAACTTTGTGAGACTCTTTGGAAGGGTGTTAGGGACCCCTTAGACCCTCTCTGAACCTTCCCAACCTTTCCCAAGCATTTCTCCTCCTTGATCCACCTCTGCACAGTCAAAAATAGTTAGAAGCACATGCATGATAATTCCAACAACTTAATCAAAAATACAAAAATATGTTTTCTTTATATAGTGATAGCTTAGACATTTGCATTTTACCTTCATAGAAGTAATGGCATCTCTTTCAGTAGTTTGCATGCTCTCCTTTGCGTCAGTAGGACTAGCTGGTAGAATTAGGGTTTGCTAGGGTTTGCGTTTCTTTTTGGCTTTCAGTTTCTTTTTGCAATTAGATTAGCTTCCTTCGAGTTAGCTTTCATCCATCAATTAAAAAGCTTCTTCTAAGAGCTCATAGAAGTTGGCTTAAGCTCCTAGTGGACTTGTGCCAGCTGACCAAGTGACAGCTGCGGCAAGAGCTAGTACTTGTGCATACAGCACCGTCGCTTCCAAGTTTGTTACGAACTACCGGGTTGATAAAATTAAAGAAGGGAGTCCCCGGAGTTGTAGCATTATTGCTACAATACTGGGGCCCACCATCCTTTTTGGCGCCGTTGCCGGGGAAGCGTCAGAGTATTGGTGATTGTCGCTTTTCTTCTATTTTCCACTACAATCTTCTGCTAAGTAGTTTATTTTATTTCCATTATGCAATTTCGTTTATGCAAAAGTAGATTAGCATTTCCCGCTTTCATAGATTAGCATTTCAATTCCGCAATTTCATTTCTGCAAGCGTAGATTAGCATTTCAATTCTGCAAGCGTAGACTAGCATTTCATTCCTGCAATTTCATTTGAGCAAAATAGATTAGTCCTTTCCTGCTTTCATTTCAATTCTGCATTTTCATTTTAGCAAGATAGCTAGTTGCAGTTCAATCTATTTCAGTTTTGCAAGTAGAAGTAGAAAAAAGCAAAAATCAACCAAAAAGATTTCATTTCATGCCTTGTAGGAGTAGAGATAAGTTAGAAAAATGATTGCACAACACCCCCCTTTGCTTCACACAGCCAAACTTCTCTCTTCTTCAATGGCTGTGACTAAGAAGAACCCCTGGGTGGACATCAAGACATATCTGAAGAACCTCTAGGGGAGAAGAAGAAGAAACCATTCCATTGGAGCAAATGGCTACAAGCAGAAATGTTGGGAGCAGTCCCTTGTCCAAAGACGAATTTGAAGATCAGATAGAAGATTTCAAGAGTGATATGAGGCAGTTTCTTGCCATGCAATTGGATACCCTGTGGATCCAAAAGAAGCAAGAGGAAGCAAAGAGGGCTTTGGTCATCTTTTGTCCTAGGTGCACTAGAAAGCATCCTAGGAACGAATGTCCAATGCACTCCCTAGAAGTGTGTTTTGTCTGTGAAGAATACCATCCTACGAATCAGTGCCCTTCCTTGCCTGGACTTAAAGTTGCATATCAAAGAGTTAAAAGAGCCACTGAACCACTCTATCATATGAACCAAAGGAAGCCGCCTGGACCTAGATCTTACCAGCAGGACCTGCAAGGGACATCCGAGACCTATTATGACCCTTATCAAGCCACTTTCATGCCTTCTTGGGGTCCCCCTGCTCATCCTTCCTGGTTCACACCTCCTCCTTGTTCCTTCACAGATCCATATTATGCCCAACCAACTGCTCATTTGTTTCACTCTTATGCTCAACCACAGCCTCACTGGAATGCACCTCATCAGGGGTGGGGGCCCCAGTACAACTCTCATACAGCTCATTTTCCTCCACCACCTGCTCATCCACAACCATCGCCTCCTCCTCCACCAAGGCAACCCCAAATGCCTACCCAACCACAATGCCATCCATCTCCATCTCAATTTCACACCTCCACTCAACTACCCGTACCATTTCCAAAGCCATACCATGGAGTAGCTCAACCCAATTGCAAAGCTGAGGCACAACATGTGCAAATGACTCCTTTTGAGCTCAATGATGTTCACCAAAGCTCAGGAAGAGTGTTGCAAAACAGAGATTATATTGACAACATTGAAGGACCAAAGGAAAAAGAAGATTCCAAAGAGGAGATCAAAGAACCATGGGCTGCACTTGATGAAGAGAATAGATCAGAATCAAAGATCGAGAGAGTTTCCTCATGGTTACCATCAAATCTTCCATGTATTCAAGAGAAAGATCAGCAAAAAGAGGAAGATGAGAAAGTCATGATAGAAAGTGACATGACGAATGATCCAGATCAGCAAAAGGACCAAGGATATCAAAGCTATATTGAGACATGGTTCCAGACAGTCACTAAGTTGCAGCAGTACTCTCTTTCTCAGCTATGTTTGATCCCTTCAAGGTCAAATCATTTGGTCTCTGAGATCTGGATACCTATCCAAGCATGCATTTCGAGCCTCCACATCATTTTGTCTCTAATCTCGATGTGCACATGGCTCCATTGGAAGTATTCTTATACTTGAGAACGATTTTGTTTTCCAAGTAGGGTAGGGTAGAAAAAAAAAAGAGAAAAAAAAAGAAAAAAGAAAAAAGAAAAGAAAAGAAAAAAATGAAAAAAGAGGAAAATAGAAATCTAAGGTGAAAACCTCCTCGGAGGCGCCTTAGATTGGCTCATTGATTGAAAACCTCCGTGAGGCGGTCAATGGGTTGGGAAAAAAAAAGAGAAAAGGCAATAAGATCTTTGGGTGAAAACCTCCCTTGGAGGCGCCCAAGGCAGGCAATTAGGGTGAAAACCTCCATGAGGCGCCCTAGTTGTTTTAAAAAAAAAAAAAAAAAAAAACTAATTCCATTGGCTAATTGCAGGTTGCAAGAAGGACGTTTCATGACAGGAGGAGCACTCAAATCAAGGTCGAAGGAATATTTTTTTTGTGTGCCTTCTACAGGAAGCTCTGTATTTCTACAGGAAACATCCTGTAGAACCTTTGGACGAGCCAAATCCAATTTCAAAAGTGAATCTAATGGTGGGAATCTGTTGATTAGGCCTACAAGCACTTATGTGTCCATCCCTTGCCTTTATCCATCATTTTTTTTTCCACCTCCTTGTGCTTCTCATTGTGCTTCTACAGGAACTTCCTGTAGAAATTGTGGGAAACTAGACATGGATTTCAAAAAGTGGTTTGGGGAACATGGTAGCTTCCTCAAGGGTTCAGAAGCCCTCATGCAATCTTCCAACTCCTCCTCCATCATCTCCATACCTGCATCACAGCCCAAGCTCAGTTTTCCCTTCCATGCAAACACATGCAAAGTGCCTTGAATTAAAAACACCTAGAACAATTTTTTTTTTTGCCATAACTTGAAAACCATGCATCCATTTGACAAACCGTTTTATGGGGAATTGTACAAGGGTGATGGCAACATGCTTGAGCAGTTTCAGCCAATTCCGGTGCACGGTTTCCAAGAAATCAGCCTCCATCGCCATCAGCCATTTTTGCGTTTTCTCCATATCCGTGCATCCATTTTAAAACCTGTTTCATGGGGAGATGCACATGGGTGATAGTAGCCTACCCAGCAGTTTCAGCCGATTCCGATGCACGGTTTCCGAGAAATCGATCTCTGAAATCTTCAGCCATTTTCCATTTTTCTCGAAATTCGTGCATCCATTGATCACGATTTTGCTATGGGAGGTGCATCATGATGATAGAAACATGCTCAGCAAGTTTCAGATCAATCCGCTTTACCGTTTGGGAGAAATGGCGAAAACAAGTTCTAGTTCTGTGACATTGCAGCAGCAGCAGCTTGAAGGTGCAGATTTGAACGTGGAAACAAATGCATGCAGCTTAGATCTGGTCAGAGGACACCTGCACAAGGAAAAGCAATAAAAAATCATCAGCCAAGCCCTCATGCAACCAAAGGATCCAAGCATGCATCAGCAAAAATCTTCACAAGCAGCCGTTTGACTTCAGGTACGTGACTAAACCTTGTTCATCTATTGCATGAATCTAGTCTAAGCATTGCATGAACGAATGGAATGGTGAAATTAAGCCATGAATGTAGCAAGACACCCGGTTCTCTAGCACTCACGAGAAAATCACGCAGCATGCGTGGATAGTCATTCACGTGGAAGATGAGAAACACAGGCAATGGAAGATTTGTTGAACTTCAGTGCACAGGGCATCAATTGATTAACAAATAGAAGAAGACATGAAGTTCATGATAGCACAGCAGTTCATATGGGCCAGCACACGTTTTTGCCACCTCACTCCACCAAAAATCACGCAGAATTAATGAGCGCTCAGCCGAAACTCATAGACTGCTGTTAACTTGCACTTGCATCATGTTCAACTGAAGTATACATCCTCTGCTTCCTCAAAATGATTAACCTATCATCCTTCGCTGATTGTTTTGGCCTGTTCAAAATTCTCCAGCATACCAAGATTGTGCAGAGGCGCAAAGACATCCTATGGAATCCGGCTAGCATTCTACAGGAAGACGTTTTACAGGAAAATACAGCAGAGTCTTCCAGGGCAGAGTAAGCTGCTTGGTTTTCAGGCGGAACTGGGGTGGAGCTCTCTGATGAGATTTGTGTTTGCACTCGCTTCTCATACACCTCAATCTCAATCTGAAGCTGTTGCCAATAGGAACTGATCTCTCTTTCATCTCTCAGCTCGAGGAGGCTAAAAAGATCACCAAGTTGCAGAGTTGGGGGAGGCTTATAATAACGAGACATCCACATCTGTTTTGGGTCCATCTGAGTCCTACACAGTATAGACAAGTACCCAGATGATGCTCAGGTCTGGAAACCAATTGGGTCTTTCGAATATTGATCAGATCTGATTTTTCAAGCCCTCTTCAGCTATGGCCGAAACACAAACATGGATGAGGCGGGGCAGTAATCCAAAGCTTGAACAAGAAGTTATTGACATACCTCCAACTCCAACAGGAGAAGGAAAATATGGTGCATTTCCTGTGTCCCAGACTATTACAACAGCTCTCATTATTGCAGCTTGGTACTCTTCCAATATTGGTGTGCTATTGCTTAACAAATGCCTACTTAGTTTTTTGGATGCAGATACCCAATATTCCTCACAATGTTGCACATGTGTGCCTGTTCATTTTATGGTTTTCTGGCAATTTCATGGTTAGAGATTGTACCAATGCAGTTCATCGTCTCCAGGAGACAGTTTCTTGAGATATTGGCACCGAGCTTCATTTTCTCCTTCTCGGTTGTTTGTGGCAATATTTCTCTGCGCTATTTGCCAGTCTCCTTCAATCAAGCTATTGGGGCAACAACTCCCTTCTTCACAGCAATATTTTGCATTTATAATAACATGTAAGAGGGAGTCTTCTGTGGTTTATATGGCCTTGGTGCCTGTGGTATTTGGCATTGTTATTGCAAACAACAGTGAGCCATTATTCCACCTTTTTGGCTTCTTGGTTTGCTTAGGATCAACTGCTGCCAGAGCATTGAAATCAGTTGTTCAGGGGCTCCTGCTTACCTCTGAGGCAGAGAAGCTTCACTCTATGCATTTGCTCATGTACATGGCACCAATTGCTGCGCTGTTATTGCTTCCTGTTACTCTTTTTGTGGAGGGTAATGTATTAGCTATTGCTATTGAAAAAGCCAGAGAAAACACCTTTATCATATTCCTGTTGCTTGGAAACATGACCATGGCTTATCTTGTGAATTTTACCAACTTCCTTGTTACAAAACATACGAGTGACCTCACGTTGCAGGTTTTAGGAAATGCCAAGGCCACCATTTCTTCCATATGATTGCATATACTTGCACACTCATAACAAGGCTGAGAATTCACTAGGAAAAGCAGCAGGCAGCAGAAAGTTAGCAGATTGTTTCTACAGGAAGACAGAGAACTGTTTCTACAGGAAGTTTGGAGAAAGGGCAACAGAAGGAGAAATCGGCTGAGATTTTAGCCAAGGAGGCCACCAGGGCCGTCAAAGATGAGGAGAGAGATTGGTTGCTCAGAGGATGAGCAACACTTTCAGTAGGGGGGTGATGATGAGCCCCAAAAATGGACAATTATTTGGGCTCATTCAACCTCCTAATTTGACTTAATCCACCATTCTCATTAGTTTATTGCATGTTTTTGATTATATTTATGTTAATAGAGTGAATTTGGTTAGTCATTATGCCAACAAGTCTAATGGGTGCTTTGTGTAGCCTTTTTGGTCAACTTGGAGACAAAATTGAAGGTCTTAATGAGCACTTGGCAGCCAAATTCGTGGGAGAACAAGCTAGAGGATTTGTAGGAAGGTGTCCCCTTCATTTATGGGCCCTTACCTCGAATTCTTCACCATCAGCTCGGAGTTCAAGGGCCACCGAATCAATCAGCACAAGGGCAACCAGGCAAGTCAAGTAGGACTGCTGTTAACTACAAGTCTTGGGCAGCCGAGTCCCTAAATTTTAGGAGGACTGTTGGGTCCTCAAATTGTATAAACAAGAAGGCTTAGGGCCTCATTTTGGTTAGCCAGTGGATGTTAGCTAGTTAGCCAGTAGATAGTTAGCTTGTGGTTAGTCATTTTGTAGCCAATAGTTAGCTAGTTTATAGTTCGATTTGGATGCAATAGATTAGCTTTGCTTTCAGCTCATTTGCAAGTTCTTCTTGTGGACAGTTTTGATGTAACTTTTCATTTCTTGATCAATAAAGATGAATCCAGCTTTGCACCAGCTCAAAATCTCTCTTGGGAGGCTGTAGCTCTTGGGGTTGGGCCCATCCCAAGCGCCCAGTACTTCTTTCGTTTATCTTGATGTGTTTGCTGCGTTCCTAAAATAAAATCTGCTATTTAGATTTAGATCTTGCTTCGTTATTTAGATTTCTTTTGATGGTTAAAGCAGCTTTTTATGTTTAGAATATATTGGTAGGATAATAACAGGAAGAAGTCCAAAAAAGGGTCAGCAAATGCTTTTGGTTTCACCTCTTTGTTATTGGATCAGGGGCTGGAGTTGAAGTAACCATGCTGTCCCAAACAAAAACACTTTCTTTGCTTCACCATGCAATCATTAGTGTTTGAATCTCGTTCGTAGAACTTGATATCAGTTTGGATGCATGCTTAGGTTTGTGATCACTTAGTTTCATAGTTGTTTCGCATGGTTTCACTGCAAATAAACTTCTGTTCATTTCCTTTTGCTGTTAGGTCAGATTAGAGTGAAGTAACTAGGTCATAGGTTTTATAACTAGATCTTTGTTTTCTTGCATGTCTTTGTTTGGTCAGTTTGAAAAACCACTTGCAGAGTACCTGTTATCCTTCCTTACCTGCCCATACTCCATCCAACCTACCTGCTTCGCCCTTCACTTATAACCCTTACCTTACATTTGCCTCATCCGCTTACTTTGCCATGATTCTCATCTTCTTGTGCAACATCGCTTCATCCATCCTTGAACAAATCCAATTGCTCCTTAGCCTCATCCACCAAGCCCTAGACCTCTTCACACCCCTATTTCACCTCCATACTCATTCCTCCATATTTTTCCCTCCATCCAGTCTCCAAGATCCTCTTTTCAGAACATCCTGTAGAAATCTCTGAACATCCTGTAGAACCCCTGCAGACTTCCTATAGAAGCTCATAAACACGGTTTCTTGGCAGCCAAACTTTGTGAGACTCTCTGGAAGGGTGTTAGGGACCCCTTAGACCCTCTCTGAAGCTTCCCAACCTTTCCCAAACATTTCTCCTCCTTGATCCACCTCTGCACAGTAAAAAATAGTTAGAAGTACATGCATGATAATTCCAACAACTTAATA
Source organism: Pinus tabuliformis (assembly GCA_031772625.1). NCBI lineage: Eukaryota > Viridiplantae > Streptophyta > Pinopsida > Pinales > Pinaceae > Pinus > Pinus tabuliformis. Next base: position 191,988,531 of record CM062807.1, on the reverse strand, counting down.
AAAAATACAAAAATATGTTTTCTTTAGATAGTGATAGCTTAGACATTTGCATTTTACCTTCATAGAAGTAATGGCATCTCTTTTAGTAGTTTGCATGCTCTCCTTTGCGTCAGTAGGACTAGTTGGTAGAATTAGGGTTTGCTAGGGTTTGCGTTTCTTTTTGGCTTTCAGTTTCTTTTTGCAATTAGATTAGCTTCCTTCGAGTTAGCTTTCATCCATCAATTAAAAAGCTTCTTCTAAGAGCTCATAGAAGTTGGCTTAAGCTCCTAGTGGACTTGTGCCAGCTGACCAAGTGACAGCTGCGGCAAGAGCTAGTACTTGTGCATACAGCACCGTCGCTTCCAAGTTTGTTACGAACTACCGGGTTGATAAAATTAAAGAAGGGAGTCCCAGGAGTTGTAGCATTATTGCTACAATACTGGGGCCCACCAGATGGGAACACGATTCGGTCTTCCTATAGTAAGGGTAACTGAGAAGTATGATGGGAGGAATTACCCACGTGATCATTTGGCCAAATGGACTAAGGTATATGGAACAAAACCACAGCCACAATGGGTGCATTTATTTTGTCACACTCTGGACATAATCCATATGAATTGGTATTTGGAACGGAGCTTTGCCATGGCACCGCAGAGTGGGATGTCTTAAGAGAAGGGTTCGTGAGGAAATTTTACTTTGAAGATGGGTTTGAAAGCATAGATGAGGCGCTGCAGGAGGTTAAGGCAACAATCTTCTGAATCCCGCAGGATCCTTTGGAATTGATTCAACCAGATTGGAGCACCCAGCTGCACCATGCGCTGGAATGCTATAATATGACTATTGAAGTGGAGGATGAGGATCCAAGGAATATCAATATCCCAGAGGCAGAAGGCCGCTCTGAGGTTGAGGGACTACAGATAGAGAATCTAGACATCACCATTCCATTGAAAACTAAGCAAGTAAACATTGGAACAAAGGCAGAACCGAAGTTTGTGAATATTGGGGATTACTAGGATGATGCTATAGTAGATAAAGTCATCGAGTTGCTCCGGGAATATCAGGATTTGTTCCCTACAAAAGTTTTGGACTTGAAGGCATCATAGGTGATTTGGGAGTGATGAAGATAACTCTGAAACTAGATGTGAAACCCGTTAAGTAGAGGCCATATCGCCTTGATCCCAAATACAAGGAAAAGGTCTGCTTGGAGTTGGACAAGATGCTTGAGGTAGGTATTGTTGAACCAATGGAGGAATCTGATTGGATGAGCCCAATGGTAGTTCAGGAAAAGAAGTAGAAGGACGAAATAAAAATTTGCATAGATCTAAGACAACTTAATGATGCCTGTGTCCATGATCCTTTCCCGACACCGTTTACTAACGAGGTCCTGGACAATGTTGGTGGACAGGAGGTCTATTCGTTTACTGATGGGTTCTTTGGATATCATTAGATCAAGATTGCGCTAGAAGACAGGAGTAAAACGACTTTCTCGACGGAATGGGGTTGTTTTCAGTATATGGTGATGCCCTTCAGACTCAAAAATGTGCCGGCAATATTCTCTTACGTAGTCATCACAGCGTTCAAAGAGTTTATTCACAAATTTTTGGAGTTCTATTTCGATGACTGGACAATGTTTGGGCTATTTAAGCGCCATGTAGACAACTTACACTTAATGTTGGATACGCGTCGAAGGTATTATATTGCGTTGAACCTAAAGAATTGTTTGTTTTGTGTCCTCTTTGGGATTTTGTTGGGTCATGTGGTATGTAGGAAATGACTCATGGTGGACCCTGCCAAGATCACAGTAATAATCAATTTGGAAGCCCCAATGGGTGTTAAATAGCTATGGATAACATTGGGCCATACTGGGTATTATCGAAAGTTCATCAAAGATTATGCTCAGATTACCACGCCCATGGAAAATTTGCTAAAAAAGGCACTACATTTTGTTGGAATGAAGAATGTCAGCACAGTTTGGATGTCTTGAAGGAGAAAATGGTTATCACACCACTCTTGGTCTTCTTGGACTGGAATAAAGTATTCCATGTGCACGTTAATGCCTCGTGTATTGCGTTGGGCGCAGTGCTAACATAGGATGGCGAAGGGGAACTGGATCATCCTATAGCATTTGCAAGAAGAAAATTGTCAAAGGCTGAGAATAATTACTCCACAATAGAGCATGAGGGATTGGCTATGGTGTATGTGCTCCAAACGTTCAGGCATTATTTTTTGGGAAGACACTTCAAGATGTACATAGACCATTCCACCTTGAAGTACCTATTCAATAAGCCTATGTTGGGGGGGAAATATGCATATGGCTACTGTTATTTTGAGAATATGATTTTGAGGTAATTGTGAAGCTAGGAAGGTTGAATGCAAGACCTGACAATTTGTCGCTCATTGAGACGGGAGAAGAGCCTAATAATTTAGAGGAAGGGATGCCTAATGCACAACTCTTTGCGGTATGTGTAGCGGATAACCACTTTGCGACCATTATTCACTTCTTGACTACAGGGACAGCTCTAGAAGGATACACCAGTCAGCAGAAGAAATAGTTGGCAGTGCGCATGACTGATTTCTTAGTAATTGCAGGAAATTTGTATAAAATGGGATCGGACGAGATACTTCGATGATATGTGCCCGATTTTGAAAGAAGTAATATCCTCGCTGAAGCTCATGGAGGAGTTGCGTGAGGGAACTATGCAGGACAGTCAACAACGCAGAAGATTTTGCGCGCTGGGTTATGGTGGTCGATGCTGCATAAAGATTCTAAAGCATATTGTAAGGCATGCAATGCATGTCAAAGGACAGGTAGGCCATCACAAAGAGATGAGCTACCATTGAATCTGTAGGTGTCACTGCAGCCATTTGAGAAATAGGCAATTGATTTTGTAGGACCGATTCAGCCCCCATGTAAGAAAATAGGTGTGCGCTACATCATCACCGCGACATAATATTTGGCAATATGGGCGGAGGCACAACCTGTGAGGGACTATACAGGGGAAACAATAGCAAAGTTTTTGTTTGAATATGTGTTTACCAGGTTCGGTTGCCCAAAGGTATTAATGAGTGACTTCGGTACACATTTTCTCAATGAAACGATCATCGCACTGAAAGAAGAGTTCCAGGTTTACCATAAAAAAAGTACGCCATATCATCCTCAAGCCAACAGAACCGTTGAGGATTTCAATAAGATATTGGAAAATGCGCTGACGAAGATTTGCAACGTGCAGTGGAATGATTGGGATGTGCACGTACCAGCAATGTTATGGGCATATAGAACTACTTGCAAAAAGATAATAGGTCAGACACCCTTCCGATTGGTTTATGATGTAGAGACTGTAATGTCGATGGAATACATCGTGCTGAGTCTACGCATAGCAACTTTCACGGGAATGGTGAACTGCAAAGCCTTAGAAGAAAGGTTCACACAGCTAATGAAGCTCAAAGAGGATAGGTTTCTGGCTGGATTCCATTAGTAGGTTCATAAGGAACACAAAAAATCTTGGAATGATCGACACATCAAACTACGCACCTTCAAGGTAAATGACTTGGTTTTATTATATGATAGCAATTTCACTAAGTTTCCAGGAAAGTTTTAGATGGAGTGGCTGGGGCCATATGTCATTAAATAAATTACAAATGGTGGCGCATGTTAGCACCTAAATCTGCCTTAGGCTGAAGGAAGGCAAAAATTAGGGTAACCACAAACCACGCTCAGTCTGGTAGCTAGCCCTACCAGAGCAGGAGAGGGCTCTCTCCGAGTCACGCTCAGCGAATGGATATGCAAAATGGTCTGAGATGACTTACAATGCAATATTTACCTTAGGCTAGTAAGTGAAAAGGGATTTTGGAAAAGATTTTATGAAGTGACCAAGCTTCTGGGATGTATATGGGACCGACGCTCAACAAAGAATAGAGAATTGAAAATGAAGGCACAGATTATTCTGTGAGGCAAGGTAGGCGGCAAGCGCAGCAATTTCGGCTTAAGGTAACGCAGAATGGAAAGATTGCTGAAGAGGGTGAAAAAGGCATGGTCGCATGAATCCTTTTCAACAGAAGAATAACACTGCACATGAAATTTTCCCACAGGAAGAGCAATATAAATTGAATTCTACCTAATCTCACTTAGAAAATTTCACTGAAATGAAGCATGAAATGAAATATGAAACATAACAAGATACATATGGAACATAAGAACACATTTGCTACACTCACGACCACAAGAATCTCATGAAACAGAGCCGCTGCCTTTCATTAATCCTCTGTAAAAAATACACAGTGCAGAAACAGAGTTTCTTTCCCACAGTCTCCCAGAAGTTACAAGCCAACCAACCCTTTGCAAATAACTTGCATACAATATATAGAAAGTGTAGAGAAGAGATGGAACGCCCAGGGGTTGGGAAGTTACTCAAATAATTTCGAAAAGGAGATGGAGAGCCAACCATCAGCTACAGGTGCAGCGCTCCCAAGCATGACATTTGGCTGTGGTGACCCTTTGCATTCTTTTGCCACTTGGATAGATGCCCAAATGGAGAGAAAACTCTTTAAATGCCGCCTTTGGTGCCAAAAGATCGAAGTGTAGATGACTAGGTTCACTTGGAGAAGTCGTGACCCGAAATTTCGCGAAACGGGAGCAAATTGGCCGTTTTTTCCCCTGTGCACTGAGCCAAATTCTCTGTGCGTCGCGCCACTTTGGAGCCTGTTTTGGGGCACTTTCAGGTGTCAAAAATGTTCCCAAGTGGGCTTGTTGGAAAGCTTGTCCTATCTCCTTTCTGACCCCACTGGAATTTCTCAATTTGGTTCTCATTTGCCCCTCCAAATCCTCATTCTCCCAAGACTGCTTTCTGTGTGTCCAAAAAGTGGCAGAGAGGCCATTTTTGGATGTTTTTTGACCTTTAGGAGACCCAAAACTTGTGAAAATTTCTTGCCCGGACACCATTAGTAGTATTTTTCGATGCTGAATCCAAATATGCAAGCCGTTCCTCGATTAGAGTCCTAGATTTTTAGCATCGCGCCAGTGGCGCGACGCACAGGGAGGAATTTCCTGTTTTGTGCCCAAAAAATTTGCCTGTGACCAAAATTTGCCCAAATTTTTTGAAATTTGGGCTAGAGGTTCCCTATGAAGTGCTATGCTATTCCAAGGAAGCCTCATCCAAGATTCGAAGCCGATCTTGCTCCTTTGCCTCCTTTGCCTCTTTTGTCGCTTTGCTCAATTTTGCCTTTAGGCTCCTGATTCTTGCTTTGGAACTCATGTTTCTGGCCTGGTAGTGATGAGTCATGCACCTCAACATGTCTTTCTCCCTGTTTTCTTTATCCAACCGCTGCTCCAAGTGAACGTTCACCTTCTCTAGCACATACTCCCGTTCTTCGTCTCTTTGCTCCATAGGTCTGCCTTGCGCTGCTAGGATGTGTCGCCGGTTTTCCTTGATCATTTGCAACTCTATCTCAGCTAGCCGATCCTCGAGTTGCTTGTTCCTCTGCTCCAGATACTGCATGTTCCACTTGGCCCTATCTAAGTCTAGGGATAGGTTCTCAATCACAGACTGCTGCTCCTGAATGATCTCTCCCAGCTCAGCATTTGTAGGTTCTGCATCTGTCTCATCTTCATGGAGGAGAACAAACTTGGTCTCCAGCTCGCCTGATGGACCTTCCTCCTGCACTGGTTCCTTGCCCTTACCCTGCTCTTGTGATGCTGATGGTGGAAGCGAGGCCCCTTCCACCCCAGGTGGAGATAACACTCGCTTTGCTGCTGCGAACAATGGTCTACTGCCCTTCTGGTATGTGATGTATACTGGCATGGTGGTAGTCTCATGGTGCTCGAACTGATGTGAAGGGCTTCCCATCTCAGGCTCAAACTGATGTGAAGGACCTCCCACCTCATGTTCTGCCTCTGATATCACCGGTGGGGCGCTGAAGAAATCACGGGAGATGAAGTCCTCCCAAGCAATACCCTGCAATCCCAACTGATGGTCTACCAAGATCCGGATGAGAGCAAAATGATATACACTATTTAGCTGTTGTCATGGGGTCTTGCGCTGCATGAAGTTTTTCATCTTCTCAATGTTGTTGCAGATGAAAAATGGGAGGCTCATCATCCTCACCCTGGTGAAGTGCATGAGCAAGCGGATGTGATAGGCATAAAGGCAAGAAAACCTCCACTCGCAACTGAAATACTTCATGATCAATCTCATGAGTGGGGCATACTCATCCCTCAAAAATCTGAATGGAAAAACTCTTGTGAGCTGGCCCAAGCAACTGTTCTTGATGTAAGGCTCATAATGATGCCTCTCCACCTTCTTCTTCTTATGCCACTGCTCCCCAATGTTTGGTATCCCTGTTGCCACTGATATAGCCTCCGGTGTTAAGGTGAAAGTGACCCTAGCCAGGACAGATTGGCCTCCCTGTGGATGAAGTGCAAAAAGGCGGGCCAACTCATGATGGAATTTGGCATTCGCCACCCTTTGACAAAATTCATAACATGCCAAGTGCTGGAAACAAGACATGGCAAGTGGGCATGCCTGCAGCTCAATGAGGGTGCTTGGCTCATCTCTAAGATGTCTGTCGCTCCGGTGATGTCTCCTATGGGCCCTCTCTCCTGAAGATGTGTCGCTGTGGGTCCCCTCCTCGTACTCTGATGAATTTTTTGATGCCATTACTGCTGCTTGTACCCTGTGTTTTATGCTGCCCTATGAATCCAATGAAACTGATAGATGCTCTGAAAATCTGTCACCAAGGGGACAATAAAACAGGGGAGTTGCTAGGAGGGGAATGATGAAAAGGGGAATAGGGGTTTAAAGGAGAAATTTATCAGGGATTTGGGAGTGTTTGGGGTATGGTTTTGATGGGGTAGGTTTTGGGATATTTTGAGCTATAGGAAATAAAGGGGACAACATGGATATGATTACAATGTAGCTAAGGTAACCATTAGGGGAAATGGCTCCAGGGGAGTTAGCTGATAGAGGTAGGGTAGGAGCATATCTAGCAATCATGTTACTGTAGAAAAACCCTAGCTTTTTACCCTTCTTTGTGTCATTTTTGGGTTTACTTAATAAAAGTTTTGCCTTTGATTTCATGGTCACCAAAATCATCTTTTTCTTTGAGTTAAGGATCAATGGTGAAAGGATCTAGGGCCACCTTTGCAATTTTGAGAGCCATTTATAAAAATTTGGGTGATTCAGTGCTTTTTTGGGTTCACAGGCCTGTGCGCCACGTGCTTTGCCCAGTGCGTCGCGCGCCGGGTATGCGCCGTGCCAGTGTAATATTAACACTATGGCCGGGCTCCCAGTGCGCCGTGCGCCCTTAGTGCGCCGCGCCACCTTGTGTGTGCGCCGCACACTGTCAAACGACACAAATTTTCTTGGAACTCCGGGGGCGGGTCTTAGTGGAGATTTCTAGGGGGTTTCCTTAGGAGACAAGGTGGAATGGAGGTGACAAATGACGAGGAGTGAGGGGACAAGGGGATGGGAGCAACCTTGGTGGCGTCTTCACAAATTTGCAAACCTCGTTTATCATTTTTCTTTGATGATTATTTTCATGGATGGCCAATGTGCTTTGGATATCATTCAACATCTTAGAAACACCAGTCATTGACCAAATTGACAGAGAAGAGGTTTCATTTGAGCCTACCTCTTGCTTGCTAGCCTTCAACCGGGATATAAAACCAATTTGCAAGTGTTTTGAGCTCCCTGGCTGTGTGCGTCACGCGCCCTGAGTGCATCACGCCCTTGTTGGTTTTTCACTGTGGGCTGGCTGCCAGTGCATCGCGCCCTCTGTGTGCACCGCGCGCCCTGGTGTATGCGCTGCGCCCTTTGGAAACCAACTCTCCTTCACTCAAACCCTCATGAATTTGCTCTCTCACCTTTGTAATTTCTCTCCAAGCTTGCCAAAGCACAAATGGTTTTTGTTTTGGGCAAAAACAAGTATATATAGGCTTGGGAGAGTTGGGTTTAATTTTTTCTTCTTTGAAGACCCACTTTCTAATGTTTGAATTTTGCACTTTTCATTAACTTTAAAACACTCTGCTTTTCATTTTTTCTTTGAAATTTTGGCTGTCATGATGGGATCTTCGACATTTCTTTGCGGGGACTGTGTGACTCGGCACTTGGCCATGAAAACCATGACTGCATCTGAAAAAGTCAACTGGCGATTTTTTGGAAAATTTTGTCATAGTTGACCTTGTTTGACTTTTCTTCAAAACAGAGTTTTGAAGAAGAGTCGATGTCTCTTCAGGTGATGATGAAGCTTTCTGAACCATAGCTGTATGAGGTCTCCCTCTGGCCTGCATGGCTTGTTCTGGGCATGCTTTTCAAAGACCACATTGATGATTTACTAATACCCGAACATAAAAGATGACTTTGTCCTGTAATATGACCAGACCTTGACTATCATGAATTTCAGTGATTGTGGACCAAGACCTGAACCAGCAGGGGCCAGACATGAGGGAAAATGAGTAGCCTGAATTTCTCCATCAGATCATGGCATGTCCCTAGCAAAATGCAGCTGAGTGGATGGAGCGGGACACCTAAAATTGAAATGCACAAAGAGCTTTGATCTCTGACGGAGGGCTGACCAGACCGACTCTAACATTCATGTTGGGTCCCTATAATACTAGTGATTACCCCATTACTATTGTAGTTATACCCCTTATTAATATTGTTGTGCCCCTATTTCCCCCATATTGTTATTACTGTGCCCCATAGAATCCCTCTATTGTTATTTTTGTGGCTTTATATTATTTTTGTTAGGTCGGCTGGATTATGTTGTGACTCCTTAGACTCCTATATATAGAAAGGAGGTTTTGTCATTTGAATCATCCAAGAATTGTTTATTTATGTAATTTAAAGGAGGTTGCCCCCTCGAAGAGGCTAAATTCTAAGGCGTTGATCTATCTTTTCTATCTTTTCTTGAGCTGGTTTCATAACATTTGGTATTAGAGCTTTGGATTCTAGGGTTTTGCTATAACTTTGTTTCTGCGACGTTTCAGAAGTTGCAAAAAAAACCCATTTGAGAAGAAATAACGCTGAACCTCGGGTCCGAATTTAAGAGCTTTTCGCGATATATTTGCAGAGATATGATCTGAGGAAGTTGGTCTTTTTGTAGACTCCTGAATTACATTCCAAATAGGTGACCTGGGGAAAATAGTCATAACTTTCTCTCTGGGGATCAAATTGAAATTTCGTAAGAAGGTACAGAAAAAGGACGGACTGTAGTTTCTTTTTTGCATTTTTCAGATCCAAAGGTCGAAACAGTGACTCGTGGCACGTCGCACAAGTTTGCTCTACTGAACTAGTCTATAATCAAGTCACTTTGGGAGATTTCACATAACTCTTCCTTGGAGAATCCAATTTGGATTAGACTTGTGGCATTGGAAAGAGGACGCAGAAGGCTACTACAGGTCGTAATTTCATAATTGGAGGATCTGGAATTACAGAGATACATTAGATTCAATATCAGGCTTCTACAAAGTGAAAAAAGGTGTGTAGTTTTTTTTTTAAATTTTTGCATAAGCTGGGTTTGAAGGAATTCAAAAGGCATAGTAAAGAATTATTATCAGTAACTGATGCCCCGAGGAAAGAAAATGCAAACACCTAGTAAGGAACCTAAAATCTCTAGCATGACTCATGAAGAAGAGGAAGAAATGCTACATGATATATCAAAATTACAAGAACAAGTGCAACAAATGTCACGCTCACAAAAGCTAACAGAAGCTAAGATAAATGGCGTGGAATCTAAGATAAAGGGAATGGAAGCTAAGATGGCTGATTCGAAGACAAATTTGGAGAGAGACATGGCAGATTTGAAGACAGATTTGAAGACAGACATAGCAGATTTGAAGACAGATTTGACAAATTTTCTACAAGAAATACTTACTAATGTGAAAAGGTTGTAAAGGAAACTCATGATGTGAACAAAAGAAATGTTAATCATGATTCCATAGAATCTAATGATGGATTGAAGACCCACCATATTCCAAAAATCGATATGAGGAAGTTTGGTGGCAAGGATCCCGCCACATGGATATTACAGATGGAGCAATTCTTCGATCTCAATAATGTGCAAAACACACAAAAGGTACGTATGGAAACTTTATATTTGGAACAAAATCAGTTTGTATGGTATCAATGGCTTTGCTCTCGTAAATAATTTATCACTTGGGCAATTTTTATGGAAGAATTGATAGCACATTATGAGGATACAAAAAGCAACACTTTTTTTAGCCAATTGATAAGTCTCAAACAAAAGGGTTCAATAATGGAGCACATTGAGGAATTCCAAAAATTGAACATAAGGGTAAAAGATATTCCAGAGGAGCATAGGATTGATGTGTTCATAAGGTCTTTAAAGGATAATATCCAACATGATGTTCGCCTTTGGGAACCTGATTCATTAGAGAAGGCATTTAGGTTAGCAAGAAAAATGGAAAGCAAAATTATGGCAACCAGGAAGCATACCACTCACAACTATAACGACGGAAGTGTTGTTTCCCCTAGTCTTCCATAACCTATAAGGTTGACACCACAACAATTGGAAGAAAAAAGAGCAAAAGGGCTTTGTTACAGTTGTGATAGCAGATACACTAAAGGTCATAAGTGTGTTGAGAAGAAATTATTCTACATAGATTGTGAAGAGGAAGAAGAAAAGGAGCAAGAAAGGTCAAAAGAAGAGGATATACTCCAAGAACAAAGCCTAGATGAAGAACAAATAAATCCGACCATATCTTGTAATGCATTGGCGGGAATTACCACTCCTCAAACCATCAAGATAGAAGGACAAATCAAGAAGAAAAAGGTAATAGTGTTGATTGATTCAGGAAGCACCCACAATTTTATTCATTGTAAGGTAGCAAAAGAATTGAATTGCTTCCTATATCCAGCACCAGAGTGTCAAGTGATGATTGCAAATGGAGGAACAATAAATTGCTCTGGAAAGTGCCATAATATCAAGCTATCCATGGGAGAATATGTATTGACTAGCCCAATGCTTTCCATTCCAATGGGAGGTGCTGATGTTGTACTAGGAGTCCAATGGCTACAATCCTTGGGTACAATAGCTTCTAATTTTCAAGAACTTTTCATCAAATTTTCTACGGAAGGAAAGGAAGTTGAATTAAGGGGTATTGCAAGGAAACCAGGAAAGATAATCAGCTCTAATGGTATGACAAAGCTTCTAAAAAGGGAGCAAAGAGGTGTAATTGCACAATTATGTTCACTAGATGTTTCCACATCGGAATCATCTATTTCTCCAGATCTCCAAAAAGTCTTGGACAATCATTCCAAGGTATTTGAGACTCCCAAAGGTTTCCCACCTAGGCGTGATCATGATCATGCTATTCATCTGATTCCAGGAAGTTTTCCTCCAAACATCAGGCTGTACAGATATCCCTATGTCCAAAAGAGTGAAATTGAACGTATGGTTGCAGAAATGCTAGAGGTTGGTATAATTCAACCGAGTCAAAGTGATTTCTCTGCTCCAGTAGTATTGGTGCACAAGAAGGATGGATCATGGCGGATGTGTCCGGATTATAGGGAGCTCAACAAGCTCACTATTAAAGATAAGTTCCCCATTCCTGTCATTGATGAATTACTGGATGAATTGCATGGATCAATTTACTTCAACAAGTTGGATCTTTGTTCAGGATATCATCAAATCAAAATGAAGACTGAAGACATTCTGAAAACAACATTTAGAACTCATGAGGGTCATTATGAATTTTTGGTCATGCCTTTTGGCCTTACCAATGCACCTTCAACATTTCAAGGTTTGATGAATTCAATTTTAAAACCATTCCTTAGAAAATTTGTGTTAATATTTTTTGATGATATACTAATCTACAACAAGTCTTGGAAGGATCATGTTGAACATGTTGACAGGCTGCTACAACTATTGGAGGAGAAACAATTATATGCAAAAAGGTCCAAATGTTTCTTTGGAGTCCAGGAGGTGGAATATCTGGGTCATATTGTATCTCATGAAGGAGTTAAGGTAGACCCTAGCAAAATTAAAGCCATTAAGGAATGGAAAATCCCCACATCCATAAAGCATCTGCGAGGATTTCTCGGGTTGACAGGGTATTATCGCAAGTTTGTTAAGAATTATGGGAGAATAGCAGCATCTCTAACAACATTATTGAAGAAAGATGCATTTTCATGGACTCCGGAAGCAACAAAGGCCTTTGAACATCTTAAAGAGGCAATGTGCCAAGCACCGGTCTTAGCTACACCGGACTTCACAAAAACCTTTATTGTGGAATGTGATGCTTTAGGAAATGGAATTGGTGCTGTTCTAATGCAAGATGAAAGACCCATTGCTTTTGAAAGTCGTCCAATCAAAGGAAAGTTTTTAAGCAAAGCTATTTGTGACAAGGAAATGTTGGCAATACTCCATGCACTTAAGAAATGGCGACCCTACCTAATGGGAAGACACTTCAAGGTAAAAACTGATCATGATAGCCTTAAATACTTTTTAGAACAAAGATTATCCTCTGAAGAGCAACAAAAGTGGGTCACAAAGATGTTGGGTTATGACTTTGAAATCATCTACAAAAAAGGGAAGCAAAATGTGGTGGCAGATGCACTCTCAAGAAAGGATGAGGATGTGGAAGCATTGTTGTGCGCCATTTCTATTATCCAACCAGATTGGATAAACGAAGCAAGGGAGGAATGGAAGAATGACGAAGAAGTGTGGGCACTTATTCGAAAGTTACAAAAAGATTCTAGTACGTCTGATACATTTAGCTGGCAAAATGATTCGTTATGGTACAAAGATCGCTTATACCTCTGTAAGAATTCCCAGCTAAAACAAAAGATTCTTATGGAATTGCACACTTCTCCCTTAGGAGGGCACTCAGGATTTTTAAAAACTTACCATAGGGTTAAGAAGGAATTTTTTTGGGATGGCCTTAAATCAGATATTCAAAAGTTTGTGGCGGAATGTTTGGTTTGCCAACAAAATAAAGTTGAAACAATTAAAACACTGGGTCTATTACAACCTTTATCCATTCCAAGCCAACGTTGGGAGGAGGTTTCAATGGATTTTATCACAGGTTTACCCAAGTCTGAGGGAAAGAGTGTCATCATGGTGGTAGTTGACAAACTTACCAAGTATGCACACTTTTGTGCATTATCACATCCATTTAAAGCCAATACAGTTTCTACTGCATTTATGGAAACAATTCAAAAGCTACATGGAAACCCAAAGATTATTGTAAGTGACAGAGATCCCATTTTCACGGGAAACTTTTGGACACAATTATTTTCTTGTCTTGGTACTCAGTTAGCTCATAGCTCATCTTATCATCCTCAATATGATGGGCAAACTGAGATAGTAAACAAATGTTTGGAAGGATACCTTCGTTGCTTTGTATCTGATAAACAGACACAATGGGTCAAATGGTTGCCTCTGGCTGAATGGTGATATAACACTTCCTTCCATACAGCAACAAAAATGACCCCATTTATGGCACTTTATGGGTATCAACCACCATCCATCACATCATATTTAAGAAAAAATTCTAAGGTTCAGGCAGTGGAACATCACATCGAACATCAACAACAAGTCCTCCAACTCTTAAAGGATAATCTTGTGTTGGCACATAATAGAATGAAACAACAGGCAGATCAACATCGCAGTGAAAGAAGTTTTGATGTAGGTGATTGGGTATTCCTACGGCTACAACCATATAAGCAAATGTCCCTCAAGCAAGCTAAAAAGGATAATAAATTATCACCAAAGTATTATGGTCCGTACAAGGTGTTGCAAAAGATTGGTACTATGGCATACAAATTGGAGCTTCCTGCAGCTTCTCGATTACACCCAATTTTCCATGTTTCATGTTTAAAGAAGGTTATAGGCGAAAAGCTCCCAGTTCAAACAATATTGCCAGAACTTGACGAGGAAGGAAAAATTATATTGGAACCGGAAGCAGTGACAGAAACAAGAACTCGACAGCTACAAAATCGATCAATTTCAGAGTATCTTATCAAGTGGAAGAACTTATCTGCTGAAGATTCCACATGGGAGGATGAGAATTTTATGCAGAAGTATCCAGAACTACTCAAGTGTTGAGGACAACACTTTTTTGAAGGAGAGGGGCATGTTGGGTCCTTATAATACTAGTGATTACCCCATTACTATTGTAGTTATACCCCTTATTAATATTGTTGTGCCCCTACTGCCCCCATATTGTTATTACTGTGCCCCATAGAATCCCTCTATTGTTATTTTTGTGGCTTTATATTATTATTGTTAGGTCGGCTGGATTATATTGTGACTCCTTAGACTCTAACATTTATGATGTAGAGACTGTAATGTCGATGGAATACATCGTGCCGAGTCTACACGTAGCAACTTTCACAGGAATGGTGAACTGCAGAGCCTTAGAAGAAAGGTTCACACAACTAATGGAGCTCGAAGAGGATAGGTTTCTGGCTGGATTCCATTAATAGGTTCATAAGGAACACAAAAAAGCTTGGAATGATCGACACATCAAACTGCGCACCTTCAAGGTAAATGACTTGGTTTTATTATATGATAGCAATTTCACTAAGTTTCCAGGAAAGTTTTAGATGGAGTGGCTGGGGCCATATGTCATTAAATAAATTACAAATGGTGGCGCAGTTCAGCTCGCAAATTTGAATGGAGAGATGTTTTCGGGAAGGGTAAATGGAAACCGGTTGAAGCCATACACAGGGGATCCGACTCAATGACTACATGACTGTAGGACAATCTTAGAGCTCCAGGCAGCTGCAAGGGAGCACGAGACTATAAAATACACTGCCCGGTTGGTGGAACTACGCGCCAGAGGGGCTGCGTGGAAAAGGGTGGTGTCACAGTATCAAAAGGCGCGAAGGGAGCTACGTTATGAGGGGAGACACCACACAACACCGCCAGTAAATGACCATTACAGTCACTGTTCATGATTTGACAACCATGAGACGGTAAAGAGGAGTGCAGGGGGGGGACATTTAAGGCTGAAATCTTTGAAGATCTGCGGCCAAATCTGCATTTATGGATAGATTTTGGGGTTGAACGGTCATATTTGAATTCAAATTCGCTTATAAATTACGTGTGGCCATCCAGCAGAGAACACTTTGCATCCTTAGGACTTTTGAGCTGTGTTGTCCATCGTTAATTAATCCTCACGTTTTCACAGATTTGGTTGCAAGCTCTATGTTTGCTACTTTACTTGAACATACCGAGCAGTTTATTCTCAGCACTATGTTTAGACCAGGTGAGACTGGGAGCATTGGAGGAACTGTTGCCTCTGAAGGAGCAGCTCCAGAAGTTGTCAGAATGGAGTCTCCGAGGTCGCCTAGGTCAAAGCCTACACCAGTGCGTGAACATCCCTAGCCCAAGAAAGATAAGCAGAAGAGGCCAATGATGGTGCGTGAGTTGCTGAGGAAGCACTTTTCTACCCAGGTCCAGAAGAAAGATAAACAACCAACAAAGGATAAGGAGAAAGTTGTAGATTTGGAGGTCGAAGAGGGCACGACGGATATAGATGCCACGAGCATGCAGCCCATCTCCAAATTCCGGCTTACATCCCTCCATGTAAGGGAAAGGTGAAGATCACTAAGGACCCAGATGCGGCGAAATTCCTCATAAATATGCCCCTGCTACCAGAAAGTATCACCTTTGAAGGTCTGCACCTGGTGCAGATTCCCCACTTGAAAATGGAAGACTGGGATTTGGTGGACCACGAGAGGTTCCCCCACCTCACGACGAAGAACTACATGAAGCAGGTGTACTATAAATAATCCAGTGTCATCGTGTTGGAGCCAGTCAAGTGGATTCATGGAGTGAATCAGTCGGGGCTGCTGAACCTGCTGTGGGTGCCCCACTACCACCGCTCCCACATCAATATCTTTGTTATCAAGAAATTGTTAACCCTGGTAAATGATGGATGTTTGTGGCTGAGCGAACCAATCCCAATCACAGACATGCTGATCCATCAGATCACGCTCTTGCTACATTCAGGCTTAACTCTAGCCAAGGAGTTTGGCGGAAAACTAGTGAGCGTGACTTGGCAGAAAGGATGAAGGAAAAGTTCAAGCTAGTTAAGCAGCCATGCATGTACTCCATCACGTCTATCACCGACCCCGTGGTGAAAATTTCCATGCAGATCCTTGCTGGTAAGATAATGAGGAAATGCTGGGCGGACAAGGTTCCCACGCCAGTAATCGCGTTAGCTGCACAATGCACGAAAGGCGTGTAGTTTAACTGGTCGTGCTACCTCTGCAGCGAGTTCCTTGTGAATTTTCACAAGTCTCAAGATGAGAGAAAAACCTTCCACTAAGCATGGTTGTTTCTCTCCATCGTGCTAATATATTGGGAGCTTGTTAGTCCTTACAATCTCCTAGGCTGAAAAGGAAATCGAGAAGGGTAACCTCAAACCACTTCAACTTAGCAGCTAGCCCTATTGAGCATGAGAGGGATCTCACTAAGTCTCTTATCAGTGATATGACTTTAAAGCAAATGAATTTTATGCTAGAAATGTTTATTTGTTTGTGAAATTTTGGTTTTTAGGGTTTGCTGAACTTAGGGTTTGGAGCCACAAATAGGTCTAGGCTGTAGGAGTGCAGGAGAAAATATGAGAAGGAGCTAGATATCAGAAGCCATGGTGTATTTTGAATATTTTTAGTGTAGTATAGAGGATATAGTGTGGAAGAAAATAATGAGCATAAGTAAATATGATTTCATTAGCATAGGAAGACATACACATAACTATGAAAACTAGATAACAGACCTTGAAAAACAAGAATTATGTGTATTTTACTGTAAGGGATCCAAAGAAAGAAGAGATATAATGTAGATAAACATGTTTATACCATTATAAAACAAAAATAATGAAGTACAATCACCATGAACTCACTGGGCTAGAGTTCCTTGAAAATAGCTGCAACTTGTCTCTGTATTAGCTGAAAACATGCTTACATGCAAGCTTCCTTCACAAAAAGTTCAACCCTCTTCTCCTCAAGAGAAATGATACATATAGACTCTCCTAGACCACTTTCCCACCTTCAAGAGTCGAGTTCCTTGGTGGAGTAACTGACTCCAAGATTCTCTCAACCAACAGGTGAGAGTGAGAAGGCGAAACTCAAACACTTCATGGAGAGTTTGTTTAGGAGTTTGCTTCTCTTATGAGGCCTAATAAACATAAAAAACAACCTATGATGTACATTTATTCATGCATACATCACCTAGCCTCAAAAATAGTGCCATTACATAGATAATCTTAACTTTGACTAAGTCAAACTAGAAACTAGAAATTTTACACTGTGAAATTTACAAGTTAAAACACAGAAAAGTGCAGAAGCGCAGCGCCGAATTTGAGCTGATTTTCCGGTGCCTTCCAGGGGTCAAAATGAAAAAATGAGAGAATGGTTAACTAGTCCTTCAAGTCTAGTTTCTAGAATAGTTTGAATTTCTAAATTTGGACCATGGAAAGGCCTTCAAATATCCATTCTCCGATCACTCCAAAAGTGCACCGCCTATCAAAAATGGTCCAGAATGCTAGTTTTTTGCCACTTTTTTGAAATTTTCTCCAAACCTGAGCCACCTCTGTAAAATATGAGAAAATGGGTTTTTAGAGGATGGAAATAGCTTTCCAAAAATGTGTACCTTCACTCAAATGGAGGCGCGAGGAAAAAGCAAAGCACTGTGCTTCTGGAGCAGCTAAATTTCTGAATTTAGACCAAAATTTCTCAAAAAACTTAATGTGCTCAGAATTTGCTCAAAATTGGATGGAAGGTGTAAAAACATGTTTTTTAAAGCTTCATAGATGCTTCAACAAGCATCTCCAAGTTTCCCTCATCCTTTTGGTCTTTTTTGGCCTCCTTGAGCTTATTTTCAAGTTGCTTTACTTTGACATTGGCGATCATGTTTTGAGCTTGATAGTGATGTGCCATGTGTCTGAGCAACTGATTATCCCTATTTTCCTTCTCAAGGAGCTTCTCCAAGTGTTCATTTACCCTATTTAGCCAATATTCCTTATCTTGATGAACCTCAAGGGCAATCCTATCCTCTAGGTCAAGGTCTTCATTCAACAAAATGTGTTCTTTCTCTTCTTGCAGAGCTTTCTTGATGCCTCTTGTTCTTGGTATTTTCCTCTTTCCTTACCCCTTTGATGCTTCAGGCTCACTTGATTCTATGATCTCCTTGCCTTTTCCAAATTGCTGCAATAACTTGGCTTTTTCCTTTTCTATGATCAACTCCTTTGCTTTGAGCTGACTATTTTCCTGTTCAAGGAATGCTATAACATATTTTGCTCTTTCCAAATTTATTTTTAGCTCCTTGATTTGATAGTCCTTATCCCTAATTGCTTGTCGTATGTTTGAAGTCTGATCCTCAGCCTCTAAATCAACTAGTTCAAACACATGCTCAACTGCGTCTTTCTCTCTTGCTGTCGGTTCTTGCTTTGTCGATGAAGAAGGTTTGGCCCCTTTCTGTCCATCAGAAGAAAAAACAAGCCTCTATCCTTTCTTATACACTTTAGTCACCTCAGGTTTGGGTAGCTGAGTCTTCTCCACTGTTTTGCTAGAGGACCCCACATCTGTTTGCTGTTTTGGCACACTAGGAGACTGAGATGCTACATTTGCTTCATGCCATTTCAGGGTTGTTTCCAAAAAGGCTTCCCAAGCCATGCCTTTCTCTGCCAGCTGGTAAAGGACAATGATATTGATTAGATTATGATGAAACAAGCTTGGGGAGTGCCTTTTCCCTTTAATTGTATGTTTTCAGACATTTTGGAAATGCTCATGGATAGATAGTTACACATTTTGAGTGGCTTTTGAGGGGTGAAATGCATCGTGAGGCGAATATGATAAGCATACGACCTGGAGAATCTACCTTCACAAGTGAAGAACCTCATGACAGTCTTCATCAAAGGGGCATATTTCTCCAATAAATACCTGAAAGGCATAAGGTGAGTATGTGTTTCTCTGTATGGCGTCTTTAAGAAAGGCTTGTAGTATTCAAGATCTAGGCTCATTCCTTTTAACCAATATTCGCCATTGTCTAGTAACCCTGTTGCAAGTGAGATGGAGGTCACTGAAAAACTGAACTCAACACCAGTGATGACAACAGTCTCACCTTTTAGCCGAGTTGCCACCCAATCTGTTAATTGTTCATGAAATCCCACCTCGGTCACCCTTTTTCAAAATTCCAGGCAATGTAAATCCTCGAAGAATTGTTTGATGAAATGATAGGAGTTGATTGCATTGCAGTATGATGGCTCATATATGAGGATCTTCCCTCCTTTATGTTGTCTTTTTCTCTCTGGTGAAGATTCTACCTCCATGATGACACAAAATCCTAGTAGCAGGCAGCGAAAAATAAAGTGTGAGGTGTGAATGGAAATGAAGTGATATGAAGGTGGTTTTTGACAAAATGATGGAGGAGTCTTGGGAAAGGTGAATATGGACTTTGGAAGCTGATGAAAATGAGTGGAGAAATAGTGGAAGAGTGATTTTCTTGCAAGGAGAAACAACAGGGTTTATAATGAAACTTGCTCAAAAACCTCTAGGAATGAGCTAGGGTTTTGCTTTTTGAGTGTTAAAACTTTGTTTTGAGGTGGGTTAAATGGTTAAAATGGTTTATTAAACATGTATGCAGGTGTAGGATATCATTTTACATGTTTTAGAAACCAAAAATAAAGATGGCCATTTTCACCCTATCATTTCCCATGCAAATTTCACTACAAACCCTAATTTGAAGAATCATTGACATGAGATGAATTTGGAAAAGAAAATGAGGGATAATGATGGTGTACTTACTTGTCCCTTGGCTTAGAAGTCAATAAAATCAAGCTTGCAAGTCAAAAAATGAGATTTGGGAGAGTTTTGAACGATTTTTGGGCACTCTGTCCTGCGCGCAACGCTTTGTTCCTGAGCACAACGTAGTTCTTTTGAGCGCAACGCTGGCCTCCTGAGCACATCGCAGTGTTTCTAAGCGCAACGCCTAAAAGTTTTTGTCAAATTTTCCTAGGAAACCAACTTTTTTTCTCTCTTGGACGGGATAGCTCGATAACAAAGAGTGAATAGGAGGTAAATGAAGGAGTTTGGGGGCTTTTGAGTTTATATAGGGAAAGTTACTTCACTTTTTCAAAAAGAAATGGGACCCACCCTCCTTTAAAAACTGATTTTTCACTTTATGAAAATAGAGTTACCTTTTACTTTCATGAGTGCTGGAACTCCTTTTAGAACTTTTTGAACATGAGTGTATGAGGAATGTGTGAAAATTCAAAAATAAATTCCCAAGAGTTCTTTGTCATGTTTTATTCACTGCTAGTTTTATTCATGAAAATGATGGACCTTGGAAACCCTAGCGACCTATTGAATGACCTGAGATCAAATGGAATGATGATGATGACTGGCAAGTTTTTATTGTGACACCTCCATAAAAGTGCGACATGTGACCAGCATGAGTGAATTTCCAAAATATTGACTTCATCTTTAGACTGGACAAACAATGACCAAATTTTGCTGTGTAAACCTAGTAACATAAAAAATTTGATTTTGATAGTCTGGGTAAGCATAGTAAAAACACATTTTATCCAGGTGACAGGCTAACAAGACTGACACTAAGATTGGCTCCAACTGGGGATGGCATCTCCTTGGAGGTGTCAAGAACACCGTAGACCAAGTAGCCTTATCCATTGGGCAATGGAGTCAACATGCATGAAAACAAAATTTTGACTTAAAACTGATTGACCTTTTGACATGACAAAAAAAAACTGAATAATAAAAACCAAAATAGTGTTGACCTAAAGAGCCTTAGGGCCTTCACTTTGGGCTTCAAACTCCTATGACAACCATCTAAAATGCTGGAAATAAAATACACACCGGTATATACAATGATGATGAATTTTCAGGACCCTTTTTAGACATAGTAGTGCTTGAGAAGCCTACCATTGGTCGCCCCTCTTGAATAATCTCTTCCATCCATTTATTCCAACAAGAAAGCATTCTTTCCTTTGAAGGCAGGAATTCTATAGGGTCCTTTCCATAAGTTTTCAAACTTACCATGTTTTCCATTTTCTTCATTTCTGGCATCCCACCGAAGAACCACATCTCCCAGATTGAAATTGTCTTCCTTGGTCTTGCGGTCATAAATCTTTTTAATCTTCTCCTGGAGTTTGGATGTGTTCTAAAAAACCTCTTCCCTTGTCTGCTGTAAATGAATCATCTGATTTATCCTCCTTTGTATGTCATTAGTCTCACTATCCAATTCCTGTAGAATTCTCATTACTAGGACAACAAGAGATGAAGGAAACACTGTATCAACTCCATATACTAGCTGAAAAGGAGACATACCTATTGATTTTTTAGTGCTGACCCTGTCCGCCCACAAGGCATTGATGAGTTTTTTATGCCAGTTCTTCTTGTTTACCTCTAGAACCTTCTTGATGATATTAACCAAGGATTTATTGGAAGATTCAGCAAGACCATTCCCTTGCGGATGATAAGCAGTAGAATGTCCTAGCACAATATGATATTTGGCATAGAAGTCCACCATTCTTTTTGACTTGAAAGCAACAACATTGTCAGTAATTATTTTCTGTGGGTAGCCAAATCTAGACAAAATATTAGACTCAAGGAATTGAATGATGACAGAATCAGTAGCTTGCCTGGTTGGGATTGCTTCAATCCACTTTGTGAAGTAGTTGGTGGCTGTCAATATCCATTTATGTTGTGCTGAAGATGAAGGATGGATTTCGCCAATGAAATCAAGACCCCACTGCTGGAAAGGAGTTGAAATTAAAATGGGCTATAGTGGTAATGGCAAAAGTTTCTTCTTTCCTTGAAAAATATAACATTCATGGTAGCTCATGATTGTTTTTTATGCATCAGAAAAGAGGGTGGGCCAATAGAAGCCAGCTCTTAAGATCTTATTTGCTGTAGTTTTCCAAAAGTGATGACCGCCACAATCTCCTTTATGAAAATCCTTCATTATGTCTTTAGCTTCATTTTCTACCAAACAATTTAGGAGCACACCCCCAGGATCTTTCCAAAATAAAACACCATCCAGAATACAATATTTTGAAGCTTTCAGTTTCAGTGATCTAGCTTTACCTTTGGGGACTTCCGGAGGGGATTCAAGTGCTGCAAGACATAGACAATGTTGGAATACCAAGGTGAGGACATGAACATATCTGACACCTGCAGGAAAGGATCATCTTCTTCTTGTTCTTCAGACAGTGCAACAATCAAATTGATGTCTAGTGCATGTAGATTTGATTCAGCCATGAGTTTGGCTAAACCTTGTCCTTTGATGAGCTTTGTAGGTTTTATCTCTAAGTCATACTCCAGCATGGCTGCAATCCACTTTCCTCTTCTGCCTTCAGGATCTGTTTGCACAATAATTTCTTTTACTGCTACAGTAGGAACATAAGCAATGGTATGAGAATGTAGAATATAAACTCGGAAATCCTTGAGGGCTTTTACCAACGCCAATGCCTGCTTTTCAATGATATTGTATCTTAGTGCTGCATCTCTTATAGTGTGACTGAAAAATGCTATAGGCTGCTCATTCTTCTGATCTTTCTTCTGCATTAGGACTGCTGCTAACGTATGCTCAAAGGCAAAAGAAAAGATGATGAAATCTGAAGTATAATCTGGGCTAATCAAAATAGGAGCAGTAGATAATGAAAACTTTACAGCATGAAATGATTTCTTAGCCTCCAAAGACCACTTTACCTCACTGTCCTTCTTCAACATGTTTGTCATTTCTTTCAAGTGCTCAACTAGATTAGGAATGAATCTTCTAAGAAAATTAATTTTCCCATTAAAAGACTGAATCTCTTTCTTGTTCCTGGGGAAGTCTAGTTGCTGAATGGCCTCCACTCTTGTAAGATCAATGCGGATGCCATATTTAGAGATGATGTGTCCTAGTAGCTTATCTTCTTCCATGGCAAACACACTCTTCTTTGGGTTAAGTGAGATGCCAAATTTTCTGCATTTCTGAAAAACAATTCTTAAATGATGCAAATGATCTTCATCATATTTTGAGAACACCGTAAGATAATCTAGATAGATAACCAAAAATATATCTTTTTCATTTGCAAAAGCTATGTCCATAGCCTGCTGAAAAGTAGCTCCTGCATTCCTCAACCCAAAAGGCATCTTGGCATACATGAATGTACCCCATGGTGTTGTGAAGGTTGTCTTGAGCTGATCATCCTTGTGTACCAAAATTTGATTGTATCCAGAGTATCCATCTAGCAATGACATCCTAGAGGATCCAACCACCCTCTGTAGTATGTGATCCATCTTGGGCAAGGGATAGTTGTCTTTCAAGGACACCTTGTTCAGATTTCTGAAATCAATACATAGACGAATTTCCCCGGTCTTCTTTCTTACAGGCACTAGATTAGACATCCATTCAGAAAATCAAATTGGGACTATGATTCCAGACTTATAAAGCCTATTTACCTCTTTCTCAATTGATGGCAACAACTTGGGATTGATCCTCCTCAATTTCTGGCGAAATGGCTTCTGATCAGGCTTAATAGGAATGGTGTGCTGAATGATACTTTTGTCATAAAATTTTAGATCTGAATAGTCCCAAGAAAATACATCAGCGAATTACTTCATTAAATACATGTACTTACCTTTTGTTTCAGGAGATAAGGACTTTGATAACTTGATCATTTTAGGATTTTGAGTTGTGCCAATGTTTACATCTTCAACTCCTTTTTCTGTAGGAACCATGGTGGGCTTCTTGGTGACATCATCACGGTCAAATAACTCTTCCAAAGGCACCAAGCCTCTTGGAATCTTGCTATCCTTGAGTTGTAATACTTCAATCTCAGCTCAGTGGATGTTCAGATCATCAAAGTTGTATGCATCATCAATATGAGAATTTTGAAATTCTCCTTCCAATTGCAGAGAATTGTCTGTCTGTTTATCATCCCCAAACACTTGCCAAAATCTCATGTTATCTGGGACAACTGGGCGATGTTTAAAATGTATGGAGTACTTCTGATTAGGATGAATAGGGATCTTCACCATACTTGCTGCAGCGGCGAGTGAGTCAGCTATGACATTCTGAGTTCTAGGAATAAGAGATAAAGTATATTCTGAAAAAGTCTTGAGGATATCAAGTACAATGATAAGCTCTCATTCTTGGGTGTTTGGCCTGGTATTCCCCTTTGACTTGCTTGATGACTAATTCGGAGTCGCCATAAATAGAAATCTTTTTTGCTTCCAATTTTTTCAGAATTTTGAGGCTAGCAATCAATGCCTCATACTCCGCCTCATTGTTTGAACACTCAAAAGCCAACTTGTAATAGATCATTCTCACATTTTGAGGGATTTTATTTGACCGATGTACAGGACCATGTATCCAAACACCAATCCCTGATCCTTCTCTTCTTGATGCACCATTGAACTCCATGGTCCAAAGACCATTTTCTTCATCCGGAAAAATGATTTCTGAAGACTAAACTTTTTGCTTTTTAGGATTTTGACCAGCTACCTTAAAACTTTTTGTTTTCTGCACTATTCTTTGAATTTCCTCAATAGGATTTGTAGGCTGCAAACATTCTTCACCAACCTCTTTACCTTCTGCTATAATAACTTCATTTACGCTGCTCATGACCTAGGGAACTTATGAAATTTCCACTAGCTGACTTTCATCATCAACAGAATTTATATCACTAAATAGAATGAAAGAATCAAGATCAATATGGACAACATGTATAGGATGATTAACTGGCTTCTCCTTACTGCTGATCATAAATTTCATCTTCTTTTCCCTATAAAGTTTCCGGAGCTGTCCAAAAATAGGGATAGTGGCGTATGAAAAGTCAAGTTGCAGAGTGCCCTTTAATTTTTCTCCCCAAAAACTCGAAAGCAACATGCCAAACGTAGGAGGAATATAAGAAAATACGACATCGATGAGTACATTTTTGGCCAGGATTTGGTCCAAGGACACAACCAAGTCTTTAATGAGGCCAAGGCATTTCACTCTTCCAGAATCAAAGGAATAAAGATCATGGTAAGGTCGGGTGATACTCAGTCCTAGTTTATCCATGATGGCTTTAGGCATCAGATTATGTGAGGTGCCAGAATCTAGCATGGCATTATGAAGGATAAAATCATGAAGTTTAAGACTTAGATAAAAAGGAGGGATTTCACTATCTTCAGGAGCTCCTTCTAAGGCTGGACCAAAAAGGATTGCTAGCTCATCATGAACCACATTAACTGTATCAGACATCTGGTCAACCTTAAGCATCTTTGCAATTTGAAATTTATATTTGTCATTCCTTACCAATTCGGTGAGGGGAATAGCAATCTTCAATTTAGAAATTTCATTCTCCAAACTAAAAAGATTAGATTGCTTTTCTACCTCTTTTGCAGCAATGTCCTTCCTTTTTGTTTGGCCTTTAGCTTGAGATTCCTTCTTGTGGCTTTCAGTTTGCAATTCTTTGTCTTTCCTCACATTGTTGGTAGAGGCTTCATTTGTTCTATCCCAATTCAGTATGACAATGTCCTTGTCTTTATTCTGACCTGCAGGAGCAATTTCTTTGCTTGGTGTGTCCTTTTGTAGATTTTGTCTTTTCTGAGTTAGAGTGACAGGTACATTTCTATTCCTCAAATTTTACTGCTTTTGGAGATGACTGAGGGCATTCTGATATCCTCTTTGGTACTCTTTAGTTTGAACAACCCATAGATCTTCACTTGCGAACACGAATTGCTGATCACTTGGTATTAGAGAATCTTCGGAAAACTGATCTTCTTCAGTTAGGAAAGTACGCAGTTCATCTTCTTGAAAGAAGTGATTTGCTTCTACAATTTCTTCTTCATCTTCTTCTTGAATTTCAGTATAATTTCGTTGAAATGCAGCTCTTACTTGAACTTGAGGATCTTGGTTTCGCTTCTCTCTCTATCGATTTCTGAACTGCTATTGTTGCTGTCTGTGAAAGTTAGGATTCCTCACTGAAGGGTCAGCTTGTCGATCAGTTATGGATATTCTATCCATCATCCTCTCCATAGGTTTTTTTAGATTGTCAAGCTTTGCATCAGACGATGATGCAGGCTCTTCTTTGAAGACAACTTTCTTCTCCGCCCTTTCTAGCTTTGATTTTGACTTCTTAATGAGAAAATTGATTTTGACACTGATCGAATTCCACTGCATCTCTTCAAGAGTAGTATTATCTCTTTCTTTGAGATGGTAGGCTATGTCTGGATCGAAAGCATCAGGATAATGAAGAAGAGCCAAACCAGGAGGAGGCTTCATATCATCAGGTATGGAATTGTACACTGTATTGAATCTTGCTGTAAATTCTTGAACTGTTTCATTTGGGTTCCTTTTCATTGAATTATACTCAGCCAATATCTGTAATGGATTTTTCTTCTCTTGCCAACGAGCTAAGAATAATTCAATCAATCTTTGAGAACTGTTAATAGAATTAGCAGCCATACTTCGAAACCATTTCTTAACATCTCCTGAGAAACTTTGAGCTATAATCCTCATCTTGGCATTCTCTTCATCAATTTCTTCTAAATCAATGAAATCTATTAACTTGTCAACATGCTGCTGAGCTGTAATTTCTGCACTTCCATCAAACAAAGGGAGTCTTTGACCATAATTCTAAGGCAAATCAGCAAGTTGAGCAAGCAGTAAAAGAGGTGCAAATATCGCCATGACTGCTGGAGATAGTGGAGGTGCTACAATGGATTGTGTAAGGAAGGGTGATGATACTGATGGGGATGATGGAACTACTACAATTGGTTGTAAAGGAAAAGATGGGACGAATGGAGGTGGTATGAAAGATGATGAAATTGAAGCTTTGGGAGATGTAGCAGATGTGCTTGGAGGTGAAATAGAAGATGAAGCAGTGGCCAGGTATTCAAGTTGATATTGAACAAAATCTTTTTTAGTAGTGATCTAGAGTTGGTCAGCAAGGCTTTGAAGCTTATCAAAATTCAACCATAGTTCATGATGAGTTTTAGCAGACAAAGATTCTGAAGAAATAGAGAGATTTTCAACCTTTAAAGGTTCTAATGTTACTTCAGAAATACAGGACTCAGATTTTTACCTTGAAAGAGATAATTCTATTTTCTCATCAAAAGGAATTTTCTCAAAGGCAAACAGATTTTTAGGCAGAGAGGTTGTTCTTTAAATTTTTCGAACTGCACCTTTAGTGATGGGTAATCTAAATTTTCTGAGTAGTCTTTCTGGATCTTCAACAATAAAGGGTGGATTTGGGTCAGGGTTTGACCTGGTGTGCCTTTTGGAAGCTAGAATGTATACACCCTAAACTGATGAAATTTATGAATTCAACCTATCTTTGAATACTAGAAACTGTGAACTACAGAACCAATTCTTTGAAATCTCTTTAGATATTTCCCAGGAATGATTTAACAGTCGTTCCCAGGCAACGACGCCAAAAATGTTAGTCCTTACAATCTCCTAGGCTGAAAA
Source organism: Pinus tabuliformis (assembly GCA_031772625.1). NCBI lineage: Eukaryota > Viridiplantae > Streptophyta > Pinopsida > Pinales > Pinaceae > Pinus > Pinus tabuliformis. The sequence continues at coordinate 191,961,126 of CM062807.1, read as the reverse complement.
GGAAATAGAGAAGGGTAACCTCAAACCACTTCAGCTCAGTAGCTAGCCCTACTGAGCATGAGAGGGATCTATTTAAGTCTCTTATCAATGATATGACTTTAAAGAAAATGAATTTTAGGCTAGACATGTGTATTTGTTTGTTTTTTTGTGAAATTTTGGTTTTTAGGGTTTGCTGAACTTAGGGTTTAGAGCCACAAATAGGTCTAGGTTGTAGGAGTGTAGGAGCAAATATGAGAAGGAGCTAGATATCATAAGCCATGGTGTATTTTGAATATTTTCAGTGTAGTATAGAGGATATAGTGTGGAAGAAACTAATGAGCATAAGTAAACATGATTTCATTAGCTTAGGAAGACATACACATAACTATGAAAACCAGATAACAGAGCTTGAAAAACAAGAATTCTGTGTATTTTATTGTAAGGCATCCATAGAAATAAGAGATATAATGTAGATAAATATGTTTAGACCATTAGAAAACAAAAATAATGAAGTACAAGCACCATGAACTCAGTGGGATAGAGTTCCTTGAAAATACCTGCAACCTGTCTTTGTATTAGCTGAAAAGATGATTACATGCAAGATTCCTTCACAAAAAGTTCAACCCTCTTCTCCTCAAGAGAAATGATACATATAGACTCTCCTAGACTAGTTTCCCACCTTCAGGAGTCAAATTATTTGGTGGAGGAACTGACTCCAAGATTCTCTCAACCAACAGGTGAGAGTGAGAAGGTGAAACTCAAACACTTCATGGAGAGTTTGTTTAGGAGTTTGCTTCTTTTATGAGGCCTAATAAACATAAAAAACAACCTATTATGTACATTTATTCATGCCAACATCACCTAGCCTTGAAAATAGTGCCATTACATAGAGAATCTTGACTTTTACTAAGTCAAACTAGAAACTAGAAATTTTACACAGTGAAATTTACAAGTTGAAACACAGAAAAGTGCAGAAGCGCAACACCAACTTTGCAATGCTTTTGAGGTGCCTTCTAGGGGTCAAAATGAAAAATGGAGAGAACGGTCAACTAGCCCTTCAAGTCTAGTTTCCATAACATTTTGAATTTCTAAATTTGGACAATGGGAAGGCGTTAAAGTATCCATTCTCCCAAGGTCACTCCAGAAGTGCAACCCCTGTAAAAAATGGTCCAGAATGCTAGTTTTTTGCCACTTTTTTTTGCATTTTTTTCCAAAAATGAGCCACCTCTGAAAAATTTGAGCAAATGGGTTTTTATAGGATGGCAAGATATTTCAAAAAATGTATACCTTTCCTTAAATGGAGGCTTGAGGAAAAAGCGCAGCTAAATTTCTGAATTTAGACCAAAATTTCTCAAAAAACTTAAAGTGCTCAAAATTGAATGGAAGGTGTAAAAACATGTTTTTTAAAGCTTCATAGATGCTTCAGCAAGCATATCCAAGTTTCCCTCATCATTTTGGTCTTTTTTGGCCTCCTTGAGCTTATTTTCAAGTTGCTTTACTTTGACATTGGCGATCATGGTTTGAGCTTGATAGTCATGCACCTTGTGTTTGAGCAACTGATTATCCCTGTTTTCATTCTCAAGGAGCTTATCCAAGTGTTCATTTACCCTATTTAGCCAATTTTCCTTATCTTGATGAACCTCAAGGGAAATCCTATCCTCTAGCTCAAGGTCTTCATTCAACATAATGTGTTCTTGCTCTTCTTGCAGAGCTTTCTTGAGGCCTCTTGTTCTTGTTCTTTTCCTCTTTCCTTTCCCCTTTGATGCTTCAGGCTTTCTTGATTCTATGAGCTCCTTGCCTTTTCCAAATTGCTGCAATAACTTGGCCTTTTCCTTTTCTATGATCAACTCCTTTGATTTGAGCTGACTATTTTCCTGTTCAAGGAATGATATGACATATTTTTTTCTTTCCAAATTGATTGTTAGCTCCTTGATTTGATAGTCCTTATCCCTGATTGTTTGTTGCATGTTTGAAGTCTGATCTTCAGCCTTTGAATCAACCAGTTCAAACTCATGCTCAACTGTGTCTTTCTCTTTTGCTGTCGGTTCCTACTTTGTCGATGAAGAAGGCTTGGCCCCTTTCTCTCCATGAGAAGAAAACACAAGCCTTTGTCCTTTCTTATACACTTTAGTCACCTCAGGTTTGGGTAGCTGAGTCTTCTCCACTATTTTGCTAGAGGACCCCACCTCTGTTTGCTGTTTTGGCACACTAGGAGACTAAGATGCTGCATTTTCTTCATGCCATTTCAGGTTTGTTTCCAAAAAGGCTTCCCAAGATATACCTTTCTCTGCCAGTTGGTAAGGGAAAATGGCTTTGATTAGACTTTGATGAAACAAGCTTGGGGAGTGCTCTTTGTCCTGCAATTGTATTTTTTCAGACATTTTGGAAATGCTCCTAGATAGATAGTTACACATGTTGAATGGCTTTTGAGAGGTGAAATGCATCAGGAGGCGAATATGATAAGCATACAACCTGGAGAATCTACCTTCACAAGTGAAGAACCTCATGACAGTCTTCATCAAAGGGGCATATTTCTCCAATAAATACCTAAAAGGCATAAGGTGAGTATGTGTTTATCTATATGGTGTCTTTAAGAAAGGCTTGTAGTATTCAAGATCTAGGCTCATTCCTTTGAATCAATATTCGCCATTGTCTGGTAACCCTGTTGCAAGTGAGATGGAGGTCACTGAAAAACTGAACTCAACACCAGCGATGACAACAGTCTCACCTTTCAGCCGAGTTGCCACCCAATCTATTAATTTTTCATGAAATCCCACCTCGCTCACCCTTTTGCAAAATTACAGGCAATGTACATCATCGAAGCATTGTTTGATGAAAGGATAGGAGTTGATTGCATTACAGTTTGATGGCAGGCAACGAAACATAAAGTGTGAGGTGTGAATGGAAATGAAGTGATGTGAAGGTGGTTTTTGACAAAATGATGGAGGAGTTTTGGGAAAGGTGAATATGGACTTTGGAAGCTGATGAAAATGAGTGGAGAAACAGTGGAAGAGTGATTTTCTTGCAAGGAGAAACAACATGGTTTATAATGAAACTTGCTCAAAAACCTCTAGGAATGAGCTAGGGTTTTGCTTTTTGAGTGTTATAACTTTGTTTTGAGGTGGGTTAAATGGTTAAAATGGTTTATTAAACATGTATTCAGGTGTAGGATATATTTTTACTTGTTTTAGAAACCAAAAATAAAGATGGCCATTTTCACCCTATCATTTCCCATGCAAATTTCACTAAACCCTAATTTGAAGAATCATTGACATGAGATGAATTCGGAAACGAAAATGAGGGATAATTATGGTGTACTTAATTGTCCCTTGTCTTAGAAGTCAATAAAATCAAGCTTTCAAGTCAAAAAATGAGATTTGGGAGAGTTTTGAACGATTTCTGGGCACTATGTCCTGCGCGCAGCGCTTTGTTCCTGAGCGTAGCGCCAAAGTGCAACACAATTATTCTGAGCGCAACGTCGACCCCCTGAGCACATCGCAATGTTTCTAAGTGTAGCACCTGAAATTTTTTGTCAATTTGCTTAGGAAACCAACTTTTTTGTTCTTTTGGACGTGATAGCTCTATAACAAAGAGTGAACAGCAGGTAAATGAAGGATTTTGGGGGATTTTGAGTTTATATAGGGAAAGTTATTTCACTTTTTCAAAAAGAAATGGGACCCACCCTCCTTTAAAAACTGATTTTTCACTTTATGAAAACAAAGTTACCTTTACCACTGAAAACTTGAGCTGCCTTTTACTTTCCTGAGTGCTGGAACTCCTTCTAGAACTTTTTGAACATGAGAGTATGAGGAATGTGTGAAAATTCAAAAATCAATTCCCAAGAGTTCTTTGTCATGTTTTATTCACTGCTTGTTTTATTCATGAAAATGATGGACCTTGGAAACCCTAGCGACCTAATGAATGACCTGAGACCAAATGGAATGATGATGATGACTGACAAGTTTTTATTGTGACACCTCCATAAAAGTGTGATAGGTGACCAACATGAGTGAATTTCCAAAATATTGACTTCATCTTTAGACTGACCAAACAATGACCAAATTTTTCTGTGTAAACCTAGCAACATAAAAAATTTGATTTTGATAGTTTGGGCAAGCATAGTAAAAGCACATTTGATCCTGGTGACGAGCTAACAAGACTGACACTAACAGAGCTGATGGAGGACAGCCAGTTTCCTCCTGTGGAGAAGGGATTGCTGGAGGCTACACGGTTTGCCTCCATTTGGGCCACAAAGGACTCTGTGCAGGTCACAGAGACAAAATTTTCCTGGGTGTTGATGGAGGTAAGCATTCACATGGCCATCAACTAAAAGCCACAGTTGTCCCCGACTGTGTTTGAGAAATTATCAGAGTACACAGAGTTTAAGGTAGACTTCCATTGCGTATATATCAGGGCGTGGAAGGATCCGCAACATAAGTGGTTTGATCTGCCTTATCTTGCCACAGACGATGTCATTTAGGAGGTTATCAAGCACTGGTCGACCAATTGGCATTCTCCATTCAATCTGGCCGCAGGTAGTAGCAAAGGAATGAGAAGTTCCACGGAGAAAAAGAAGAAGGATGCAATGAAGCAGGTCGTCCAGCATTTGGCTGAGAAGTGAAGGAAGGAGGTCAAGGAGAAGGCCCGACTAGAAAAGGAGCGCACTATAAAGCTGCAGGTCGAGTAGGAACAACATGACTTTGAGCAGAGCGCTAAATCCCCTTCGCCAAAGACTAAGGAAGAGGAGCAGTTAGAATAGGGGGGTGGCAGAGATGAGGAACAAAGCACTTCATTCTGGGTGAAGAGGTACAGGGAACAACAGAAGGAGGGGCCCCAGAATAAGTTGAAAGCAACGAAGCCACCGCTGGATCCCATCACGCTCACAAAAGGTGATCTCGACGAGATTGGAGATAACGTGCATGATACCACAACAGAACTATTGTAGCATTTCGAACAAAAGCACCTACAGTCCCTAGGCACTCTTCAAAAGGATCTACATGAGTTGCATATCTAGACCAAAAGGATCCAGATGGGCACAAGGCAAGTGAGTGATGCACAAACGAGCTTGGCACTAGAGACTAGTCAGGCTGCAGAGATGGTCAGGTCAGTGAATCTCTGAGAATTCATGCTACCAGAAGGATATTTGAGTGTGGAAGCGGCCAATGACAAGGTCATCATGAGTACTCTAAAGAACATCGACCTCAACCTCGCAGCGCTCCCCGACGAGTATCTTCACATGCTGCAGGCAGGTGTGACAACAGAGTTACGAGCGCAAGAGAAGTGCGCGCTCAATCTCATAAGTGAATATCAGGTGAACAACGAGCAAATGTTTGAAAAAAAGTTGGAGGCATTGTAGGCAAAGGAGACAATCCAGTTGTAGAGCGCCCAGTTGGTGGCCGCAGTGGAAGAAGCATGCAGGACAGCGCCGAAGTTGCACATACCGGAGGAGGCGCCACATGAGGCTAAGATCAGGAAACTTGCAGTGGGTGTCTGTGACGCTAAGATAGAGGTGGCCCAATTTCAGTTCGAGCTCAACGTGAAAATCACAGAACTAGAGCTCAGGTCACAGCCTTCGACCCTACCACAAGTTAAGGAACAACATGAAGCAACTGTTAAGGATGGAATATCTACTGTCGATGCTGTGGTGGTGGACTGTAAAACGTTATTTGAGCAGGACATGGAAGTAGTGACGACCCTGCAGGAAGATCCCAACCTGCAAAGATTAAAAACAGAGACCCACGAGCTTCAACAACAGTACAACGTAGTGTGGGCGACAATGCGCACAATAGTTATAGCGCAACACCTCGCCAAGTTACAGGAGGGTAAGAAACTTCTTGCATAAGTGGAAGCAGTGCAAAAAAAAGGGGTAGTGTTTAAGGCGTGGTTGGATCCTTGGTTGGAACAAGCCTACCAAGTCTCCGCCAACATACAGGAAAAGTTGGCGAACCTGCAACTTACACAACAAAAGATTAAGCAGGACAGTGAAGGACCGGCCACAGAACAATTGGTCGAATAGGTGAAGCAGGCAGCCACGTAGAGCACGAATAAAGTAATAGTGGTGCAAATGGAGCTAAGGGATCTTTGTAGCAAGATATCCATGCCAGCTAAGTGACTCGAGGGCGAGTCACGATCTTTGTGTTGGGGGCTATTGGGATGGGGTCCCCTGGGTCAGTTTTGGGGCAAAAGCCCAAGTTTTAATGTAAAAAGATGTAAAGTCTCTGCAAATTGTGGTCGCGGAGTGCGTAGTTAGTTAAATAATCAAAAAGGGTTTTACCCTTCTTTTATGAAAGTTGAGTTGGCTTTTGAAGATATACCCATGGTCCACGGACCATGGGATTGTATAAATAGGTGTGTCTTAGGGATGGCTAAGGCAAGTAAGTGAAGTTGTCTATGGGTACAAGAGAGGAAGTCTAGCACAGAAGTAGAAGTCTCAGAGGAGGGAAAGGCTTTGCAGTTGAGTGCGTAGAGGCCTAGAGTAGTGTCTGCAGCTGAGTGCACGGACCCCTGCAGTTGATTGTGTAGGGATGTCTTGAGTCTGTCAGCTTAACTGAATATCAATAAAGAAGATTGTTGTAGAAAACCTTGTGTTTTATCTATTAAATTTTGTTATGTATGAATGCACTTTATGCTATGATGAATAATGGGTTTATGAAATAATGATGTATTGATGCGTAAATTTACTTGATCAACATTGTTATCTGAACGCAATTAATGTTAAGTGATTATGCGAAGATTGTAATTATTTGTGTTAAATTTATCAACACTTAAGTAGATATGAGCAAATAATGGTCTAAAGGGTAATCTAAAGTACACGTAAGTAGCTAATTGACCTTCTTAAGGTCCACAAAAGCCAATCGTAGACCTTCGCAAAGGTCTAGAGGCCGATTGGAGGAAGTTACAACACTAGGTTGCAGGAGCATAGAGGTCTGCGCGAAGGCATATCTAGGTCGCCAAAAGGACATCACACTGATTTATGGGTCTAGAAACTTAGTTCCAACATCCCTCCATACTACTTCGGGTGAGAATTCAGTGTGCACTCTAGGGATTGATGCCGAAAGGGCCAGTAGTGTAGGGATTTGTTTGGTGCAACTAACTTTGAACCTAGGTCAGGACCCCCTAAGCCAAAAAATGGTTCCGTTGCCGAGGCCAAGATCTGCATAAAGAGATGTGTGATGTTGCATCACTGGAATCCAACCAAGAAGGAAATTGAGAAGTCGTTGGATAGGAAGATCCACGAATTCACGGAGCAAGAAAACATAAATCCGCACCTGACAAAATAACAGTGGTTGGACAGATATTTATATATATAAATACATGAAATCTTCTTCTGTACCTTCTCGATCGAACTATACAAGTGGATTGCTAAATTGGTGGATGACCAAGGAAGATGGAGGCTTGACGGTCCGATAGTGTGGACCCTGGAACTCTACGGAGGTTGGAAGCTTCTGAAGATAAGATCGTGCACGCAATTGATCACTGGATTGATTGAATCATTGAAGGATTTGTTACAGAGTTCGCGGTTGATACCTCAGTCAGTTACAGTGAAGTGGAGCGACACTTCTTCAACGGATCATGAGGTAAGTATTTATGATCTTTGAATGCTTGGATTAAGATAATGTTGTGTGAAAAATGGGTTATGCAACTGCCTTTATGTTTGGAGCTACGTGAAGTGGAAACTTCTTCAGGGATAGAGGGAGAACATGTCCTGAATATAGCCCGCTGATTGAACCTCCTCTGATTGACGACGAGGGAGCAACATAGGCTTCACCGCAGAGCGCTGTACAATTGATAAGGCAGGGTTTTCTGCAAATATCTCATCCATCTACACCACCTCCACCTTCACCTCCACAACATACACCTTCACCCACATCGACACCACCATCTCTGCCAGTCAACATGTCAAATACCATGAAGTTGCCAGTTTTCAAGGGCTTAGGAAGTGAGGATACTGATCAGTTTTGGTTTGTTGCAAAGGATATGTGGACATCACAACAAATTATGGATGATAATATAAAAAAAGTGTAGTTGGTTACTGCTCTGTAGGATCGTGCACTAACATGGTATGTTAAGTATTGCATAGATAATCTGCTGGCGTCATTAGCAGATACTCAGACCGTTTTGAACAAGGATTTCGGTAAGCCTAAATCTGAATCGCAGCTGGTAATTGGATTTAAAGAAATCATGATGAGGCTCGGTGAAATGCCATGGGAGCTAGATCAAAGACTGAAGTATGGGATCCACGAAGCTAATATGAATCTCACAAATAGCCAACAACGTGATTGGTTTATAGCTACGCTCATGCCGCGCTTAAGGATTGCTTTATCACAACAAAAGATAGGAACTCAGGCAGAAGCCCTGGAAATCGTAATGAGATTGCATGAGTCACCTATCCAGGACGCTTCTTTGGGAGTTCAACAGATTCATGAAGAGCTACAGAACCTCTACTTGGAGTTGCAGAGCTTGAAGAAGGAAAAAGTGGCTTGGCCGGAGGTGTGCAAAGAAGTTTGGTGTCTTAAGTGTAAAAACTAGGGGCATGATAAAGATCACCACCCTATCTTCACGAATTAGATCACAGGAGGGGGGCCTATGCCCCTAAGGTAGGAAGCTCTAGCAGGACAAAGTGTGGGGCCCTCGCTATGGTGTGCTATTTTCAAGTCGTCGGAAAACATGTAACAGACAATTGTCATTTTCTCCAAAATTTTGTATAGACACCACAACAATTGTTCTGCGATTTATGCAAATCGGTGGGCCATGATGAGCACCACTGTCGGAGCTATGAATTAATGATGGATGGAACACCTATGTATTAAATGCAAGTAGAAACTCGGCCTCTGGATTAGGGTGCTAGGGGAAGCGCGAAGGATATCAGGGGCGTGGACGAGGCCGAGGAGGAGGAGGACCTGGTAGGGATCGAGGGCAGGTCATCTGTTACAATTGCGGAATGCGAGGACACTACACATGGGAGTGTATGAATCAGACACGATCGTCATGTCAATACTGCACTCAGTTTGACCCCACCATTGAAGAATGTCCTGTGCTGATGGACAAGATGTAGGAAAAGAAGGAATAGCCTTAGCATCCTACCCGGAACTTACAGATGATAAGGGTCGAGCCCCGCGAAGAGGACCTGAATGTGAATATCGTGCTGCGGAGTGGGCTCACAATTGGTGACGATAAGGGAAAACAACTTGAAGAAGGTGGATGGGTCCGAAAGGCCCCAGAAAAGGAGGTTGGGTTTGATCTAGAGCATGTGAAGGAAACATTCATGGAAGCAAAGAAAAGCTTTGCTGAAGCCTCTACCTCAAGTAGTCAGAACAAACTGCTAGATACTAGTGTGCCTACAAAGGTTGACCCTTCTCTGCTTACCACCTTCTTGGAAACTTGTATGAAACTACTGCGTTATAGCAAGGATGTGAAAGGGCTACAAGAGTTGATAAACAAATGTGTCGGTAAGGATAATACTTTTGATGGAGCCCACGTAGTCAGAAAGATCGGTAATCATAAGAGAAGAACAGGGCACGAGATGAGGCTTATCACACAAATAGGAGACTATGAGATGGACTAGGTTGTTTTGGATTTGGGGTCTGATGCGAACGTATTGCCTAAACAAACCTGGGAGAGAATGGGGAGACCATCACTACAGTGGTCTTTGATTCAACTGAGGATGATGAACCAACAGAAGATTATCCCTATGGGACGATTACATGGAGTTACCATAGATATAGAAGGTGCGAGAGCGCTGGCTGATTTTGAAGTAATAGAAATTGTTGATGATAGCAATCCATATCCCACGATCTTGGGAATTGATTGGGCTATCAACATGAATGGGGTCATCAATTTGAAGAAGCAGACAGTCTCGTTTGAAAGGAAATCAATCTGCATTGTACCATTGGATCCTACAGAAGGACCGCGCTATATTGAACCAGTGTGCGACTATGAGGAGAGTGATGATGATTTGTATCAGATATATAAAATCATAGCTCGAGACTAAGACTGGGTTAATCTGACAATTGATGGAAAAATTGCACAGGATTGCAAAAGTTCCAGTACCTCGAATTCAGACGAAGAGTTGGAACATTGGCGAAACAGGTTGCACGAAGTATCGACGCTGCGCTGCAACATGATGACTAATTGTTGCGTTGTGTGTCATCGGAGGTAAGAAATTTTCCTTATTATGATGGTTTAACTAATGTAGAAAAATTTTTGGATGCTTTTGAAAGAGAAGTTCCCGAGTATTACCACTTTTAGGCGTTAGATTGGGCACTGTGCGCTACACCTGCTCAGTGGTGGGGTACGCACAAAGACATATTTTATGAATGGTGTGATTACAGAAGGATGATAAGAATGCGATTCGGTCATCCTAAAGTAAGGGTAACTAAGAAGTGTGATGGGAGGAATGATCCGCGCGATCATTTGGCCAAATGGACTAAGGTATATGGAATAGAACCGCAACCAGAATGGGTGCATTTATTCTGTCACACTTTGGACATAATCATTATGAATTGGTATTTGGAAACGGAGCTCCACCAAGGCACCGCGAAGTGGGATTTCTTAAGAGAAGGGTTCATGAGGACATTCAGCTTTGAATATGGGTTCGAAAGCATCGATGAGGTGCTACAGGAGGTTAAGGTAGCGATCTTCCGAATCCTATAGGATCCTTTGGAATTGATTCAACCAGATTGGAGCACCCAGCTGCACCATGCGCTGGAATGCTATAATATGACTTTTGAAGTAGAGGATGAGGATCCAAGGAATATCAATATCCCAGAGGCAGAAGGCCACCGCAAGGTTGAGGGACCGCAGATAGAGAATCCAGACATCACCGCGCCATTGAAAACTAGGTAAGTAAACATTGGCACAAAGGCAGAGCCAAAGTTTGCAAAGATTGGGGATTACTGGGATGATGCTACAGTAGATAAAGTTGCCGAGTTGCTCTGCGAATATCAGGATTTATTCCCTACAAATTTTTCGAACTTGTAAGGCATCATAGGTGATTGGGAGTGATGAAGATAACTCTGAAACCAGACGCGAAGCCCATTGAGTAGAGGCCATATCGCCTTACTCCCAAATACAAGGAAAAGGTCTGCTTAGAGTTGGACAAGATGCTTGAGGCAGGTATTATTGATCCAGTGGAGGAATCTGATTGGATGAGCCCAATGGTAGTTCAGGAAAAGAAGTAGAAGGACAAAATAAGAATTTGCATAAATTCCTGTGTGCATGATCCTTTCCTGACACTGTTTATTGACGAGGTCCTGGACAATGTTAGCGGATAGGAGGCCTATTCGTTTACTGATGGGTTCTCTGGATATCATCAGATCAATATTATGCCAGAAGACAAGAGTAAAACGACTTTTGTGACGGAATGGGGTTGTTTTCAGTATACGGTGATGCCCTTCGGACTCAAAAATGCATCAGCAATATTCTCTCACGTAGTCATCATGACATTCAAAGAGTTTATTCAAAATTTTTTGGAGGTCTATTTCGATGACTGGACAGTGTTTGGGCTAGTCAAGTGCCATGTAGACAGTCTGCGATTAATGTTGGATACGTCTTGAAGGTATAAGATTGTGCTGAACTTGAAGAAGTGTTTGTTTTGTGTCCCCTTTGGGATTTCGCTGGGTCATGTGGTATGCAGGCAATGAATCATGGTGGACCCTGCCAAGATTGTGGTAATAATCGATTTGGAAGCCCCAAGGAGTGTTAAACAACTGCATGCAACACTGGGCCATACCAGGTACTATTGAAAGTTCATCAAAGCTTATGCTCAGATTACCGTGCCCATGGAAAAGTTGCTAAAAAAGGACACTACATTTTGTTGGAATGAAGAATGTCAGCACAGTCTAGATGTCTTGAAGGAGAAAATGGTTACCGCACCGATCTTGGCCTTCTTGGACTGGAAGAAAGAATTCCATGTGCATGTTGATGCCTTGTGTATTGTGTTGGGCGCAGTGCTAACACAGGCTGGCGAGGGAGAATTGGATCACCCTATAGCATTTGCAAAAAGAAAATTGTCAAAGGCAGAGAATAATTACTCCACAACAGAGTGTGAGGGATTGGCTATGGCATACGTGCTCCAAAAGTTCAGGCACTATCTGTTGGGTGGACACTTCAAGTTGTACACAAACCATTCCGTCGTGAAGTACCTAGTCAATAAGCCTGTGTTGGTTGGGAGAAATATGCAGACGGCTACTGTTATTTCAAGAATATGATTTTGAGGTAATTGTGAAGCCAAGAAGGTTGAATGCAGGCCTTGACCATCTATCACGCATTGAGACGAGAGAAGAGCCTCTAATTTAGAGGAAGGGTTGCCTGACACGAAACTCTTCGTCGTACGCATAGCGGATAACCGCTTTGTGGATATTATCCACTTTTTGGATATTATCCACTTTGTGGATATTATCCACTTCTTGACTACATGGATGGCTCCAGAAGGATACACTAGTCAGCAGAAGAAAGAGTTGGTAGTGCGCGCGACTGATTTCTTAGTAATTGCGGGACATTTGTATAAAATGGGATCGGACGAGATAATTCGATGATATGTGCTGATTTTGAAAGGAGTAATATCCTTGCTGAATCTCATGGAGGAGCTCCGGGAGGGTACTATGCAGGACAAGCAACAACGCAGAAGAGTTTTTGCACTAGGTTATGGTGGCCGACGCTGCATAAAGATTCTAAAGCATATTGTAAGGCAGGCAACGCATGTCAAAGGACGGGCATGCCATCGCGAAGGGATGAGCTGCCATTGAATCCACAGGTGTCATGGCAGCCATTTGAGAAATGGGCAATTGATTTTGTAGGATAGATTCAGCCCGCAGGTAAGAAAACGGGTGTGCGTTACATCATCATCGCGGCAAAATATATGACCAGATGGGCAGAGGCACAACCTATGAGGGACTATACAGGGGCAACAACAATAAAGTTTTTGTTTGAATATGTGTTGACCAAGTTTGGTTGCCCAAAGGTATTTATGAGTGATCGTGGTACACATTTTCTCAATGAAAGGATCAACATGTTGACAAAAGAGTTCCAGGTTTACCATCAGAAAAGTACACCATATCATCCTCAAACAAATGGAACCATTAAGGCTTTCAATAAGATATTCAAAAATGTGCTAACGAATATTTGCAACGCGTAGTGGAATGATTGGGACGTGCGCGTACCAATGGCGTTATGGGCATATAGAACTACTTGCAAAAAGCTAACAGGTCAGATACCCTTCCAATTGGTTTATGGTGTAGAGGCTGTAATGTCGATGGAATACATAGTGTCGAGTCTACGCATAGTGACTTTCATAGGAATGGCAGACCGCGGATCCTTAGAAGAAAGGTTCACGTAGCTAATGGAGCTCGAAGAGGATAGGTTTTTGGCTGGATTCCATCAGCAGGTTCAGAAGGAACGCGAAAAAGATTGGCATGATCAGCACATGAAACTGCGCATCTTCAAGGTAAATGACTTGGTTTTACTATATGATAGCAAGTACACTAAGTTTCCAGGAAATTTTTAGATGCACTGGCTAGGGCCATATGTCCTCAAAGAAATTACAGATGGTGGTGCAGTTCACCTCACAAAGTTGAATGGAGAGCCATTTCTGGGAAGGGTAAATGGAAGCTGGTTGAAGCCATACACAGGGGATCCAACTCAATGACTACATGATGACATGACAATCTTAGCGCTCCAGGTAGCTGCAAGGGAGTGCGGGACTATAAACTACATTGCTTGGTTGGTGGAACTATGCGATAGAGGGGCTGCGTGGAAAAGGGTGGTGTCACAGTATCAGAAGGTGCGCGAAGGAAGTTGAACTATGAGGGGAGACACTGCACAACACAACCAAAAAATGACCGTTACATTCACTATTCATGATTTGACAACCAGGAGATGGTTAAGAGGAGCGGGGGGGGGGGGGGGGGGGGGGCGACATTTAAGGCTGAAATATTTGAAGATCTGCTTTGTTTATTTGTTTGTTTGCTTAATCACTTTTCTTTCACATTCACTTCTGCTTCTATTTTGCTTTGTTGTTTGTTTGCTTGTTTTGTTTGTAGGTTAGTTTCACATGAAACCATGTATGACTCTTGAAACAAGATGGGTAAAGTACAAGGGGCCTTGTGCAACTATCACTACTTGGTTATCTATCATCTTGCATCTATATGAAGAACTTGTTACTTTTAGTCCATGATACGTTGATGGAAAATACGTACTGTTCGAAGTAAACCTTGGTGAAAACACAACGCTTGTGCGCTAACTAGTATCACCTACTCTAGTCAGTTGTTTTTGGGTTAACCCTTGTCAGCTCAGTCAAGTAGGGTAAGGTGAGGGGGAAAACCTTAATAGGCACGTCAGAGGTATATAATAAAATACTTCTCTAAAGGAACAACCTCTTTTGCTCTCAATAAGTCAGGATCCCTCTTTCACCTCAGAAATGAATAAGTGCTATGCATAGTTATGGAAAAATAAATAAAAAGTGAAAAATTGAAAAAATGAAAAATGAATAAGGAAAAAGAAGAGAAAGGCTTCCTGTGCAGAGAGGTGATGCAAGTAACTCCGTCGAGGTACTGACCAGGCTCGCTGGAAACGGAGCAATGCTTGTGTTCCTGCATGACTCCACTGGGGTACTGTCTAGGCCTGCTAGCAGCGGAGCAACACCAGAGATAAAACTAAGACTCCGACGACTATACTGTTTGTGCACCAATATACCCCTCAACCCCAATTGAAACAATTTTGTTGCCTTGGCTTGGAATGTGTGTCAATTTGACCAAGAGCTTGGTAGATGCTACATCTTACAATCAAGCTAGTTTGGAAACCTAGATGAACTGAGAACTGAACAATACTTCTGGAGGTGTTAGACTTGCTTTTCACGAACAAGGTCCATTCAGAGTGCTGGAGTTCTACCAGTGTGTCTCCAAGTGTTATAGCGGCTACAACCACCCTCCAAAATTTTTCCTTAGCTTCGTTTTGGAGCCTCCCTACCAACCTTTCACAGCACCATGTCTTGCTTCGTCAAGTACATAAGCTTCAGTGATTTTCTTGCAGAATGACAACCTATTGATCAAATCTTGTTGCATTACCCTCATAGGCTATTTCTCCGGACTTGGTATAGCTATAGGTTTAGAAACACCCTCAAGAAATTGCACAATTATGGAGGGCAACCAACTTTCCCTCCAGAAATTGTGCAATTCTGTCTGGTAGCCTGCTGAGCTCTAGAATTGCACAAATCTGCCAGTCAACCCTCACCCAGAAAATTGCGCAATTCCTCCCAACAAGGCTTCTCAGCCTAGGAATTGCGCAATCCTAGGCAGTAGTCAACTGCTCTGCCAAGGAATTGCGTAAATATCTTGGGAATCTAGCCCAGTTCCCTCCTAGAAGTGTGCATTTTTTCCCAGCAGTTGAGCAGGCTCTTGCATGTGCAGTTGGGTTGACTAGTTCCACCCGACACCAAAGAAACTTGACTTGCATACGTGGCTGCTTTTTCCCAGAAAAGAAAAAGCAACATGGAAAAAGCATCCCTTGATTTAGGGAGCTATTTTTAGCAGCTAGAGGTTACATGCAAAGATCATTTTAGAATCTTTCCTCCAAGTGTCACTCTTTCCTAGATTTGTGGCATGCATGTCATGAGCTTCAAAATTATTTATTTGATGCTTCAGAGCTCATTTCTTCACATCGATCTTGGAGCTCTAACATCCCATAGCACATCCAGGACTCTTTGACACATCTAGCTCAACTATTCACGGGTAAGTGGTCTCAACTTGTATTTTGCAACATTTTTGTCACTTTTTGTGTTTTCGCTTGTGTGAGTGTTGTTTGCTTGATTTCTTTGAATGCTTGCTATCGTTTACATGCATACTAGCTTGTACTAGCACCGTTTCATTTTTCGTTAGCATCTCACTGTTGTCACATGCATGAAACTATTTTGCACGAACGATCGTCGATTCGGTGACTCGCTTCACCCACATGCATGTTGTTCCATTTTCTAAATATTTCATTCACTGTTTGCATGCACGATCATTTTCTTCTACTTACACTCAGTATCACCATGCATTCACTTTCACATTTGCTTTCAGTTGCCCGTCGGTGGGTCTCGGCAGCCTTGGCTCAGACTCTGCCTCACCAAGACATCATTGTGTAATCCTGAGAGGGAAGGCTCTATCTTCCTCTCAGGAAATGCACATTTCTGCCCAGGAGTTGTCCTCCAGTATATCATTGTTCAATTCTGAGGGACAGTGACTACTGGCCCAGAAAATTGCGCAATGCAGTCACTAATCCTGCAACCATTGCCAGCTAAAATTGCGCATTGCGCAATTCCAACAGTCAAAAGTCATCCTGGATTACACATCACACAATTCTAGCAGTCAGTCATGCCTCCCAGACATCCCAGAATGCCTTTTGCGCAAGTCTGGCAGCTAGTATCCCATCCACCCAGAAGAAATTACGCAATCCTTGCTGGTCAATCCCCGGCTATGTGTTATGTCGTTCCCAAATTTGCTTTGGTTTTCACTGACATATTTCTTGCCATGCATGTCACTTTGTCTCCATATCTAGCAGGTGTTTGTCTACCTCTTAACAGTTCAGGATCAATGGCCTCCAAGAGAGTAGGATCAAAGGACACTGATGGAAGTGCAATTGGAGCAGTAGTTGAGCGAGTGTCCGCAAGTCTACTGATCTATGAAGATACCAAGTTGATTCTAGACAAGGACATCAAGCTGAAATGGAAAGAGGTCAATGATGCATTTTCAGGCACATTTGGGGAATACCTCGAAGACTGCCAGGTATATGTGAACATCCACAAGTCCGGCTTGTATCGAATTGCATGCAGATACCCCACGTTCCTAAGCACGGACATGATACATTGTATCATCTCGCACATTGATCCTGAGACGATGACTTTGAGCAGTGTCAGCGGGATGAAGATTTCAACCTTCAGGGCACAGGATTATGATGATATGTATCAGATGTCGGAGCCTATGATCATCATGGAGACTCCCTTAAGCTTACCTAGCAGCAATGCCATCTCCAGAGACATTTTGAAGAACTGGGTAAAGGAGTCGGCTAGATTTAGGATGACACTCAACCAGATCTACAAGACGAAGATACTACGGAAGGTGTATCAATACTTGGTCATCTTTGCATGTCGACTGTATGGCCAAGAAAGCATGAAAACCTTCCCACAGAGTTGGGTGATTGTGCTGGACCAACAAGAAAGAGAGGGAAAAGAATGTAACTGGTCCGACATGTTGGCTCATTAGCTGAAGGAACAGGTAACAAGGGATTGACAACTGCCCAAAGGTATGGAAGCATAAATATACATGTCCACCTTCATTTTGGATGTAATCTATGTCTGACAGCTGTTCCTAAGCTTGAAGTGGGCATGGTCACCGGTGGATATTGCTATGAACACTTATTGTAAGATGTTGTCCGAATGCAACTTCAGAGGATTTATCACACGACTGTCCGATAATTTTGTCACCCCGGTTTACAAGATGATATTCGAACATGATCCACCCTGCATGTCGAAAGCAGCAATGGAGGCACTGATAGACATAGCTGATTGGTATGCCTCACCGTCCGGAACCTTCATATGGATGTACAACGCGGAGAAGCCTTCGCATGTTCAACCGAAGTTTTCCTTGGACATACTCATCATGCAGGAAGTAACATATCACAAATCGATAGGATTGACAACTAGACTGCACTAAAAGAAGAAGGCACCTTGGCCCACTCTTCCATTGCAGATCGGGTTATACGAGATTCAGAGTTTCAAGCAATCGGATATCAAAGCAGAAAAGATGAAGAAGTATCCATTTGACCTCCAGAGTTACAATCCGTATGACCCACATTGTCTTGTGAAAGATCACTGTGTGAGAGTACAGTTCAATTGGATCCATGGGGCATGTCATTGGGCGGAGGAGGACCCATGGAGATATTGTTAGAACTCCTCTAGACTCAATGAACCGGTCGGCTTCACTGTGGAATGGTTAGTGAAGCAATGTGAAGAAACATCCCAAAGAGCACCAGAAGTAGTAGCAGCAACAAAGGTGAACATACCAGTGCATGAAAAGGGTAAGAGGACGATTGCCGATAGCATGGAGGAAGAGAAAAGCTACAAGTTCTGAGCAGATCCACTTGTGGAGAAAGTAGCTATGGCCATAGAGAAAAGAGGCAACAAAATGACAAGAGAAGTGGGCAAAGGTAGAGAGAGAAACATAGAATGGAGGAAACATAGAAGGAGTTGCATGAGTTGAAGGAGCAACTCCGAAAGAAACAAGAGTTGCACAAACAAGAGAAGGAAGCGCAACAACAACAGGCATAGCAGGGGGTGCAACATGTGCAGATGGATGAAATAACACCTGTACAGGTAGTGGACTCATCAAAATAGCTGGCATTAGGCAAACATGGTGAACCATCGTAGGAGCAGGACTTTGCTCAGGAGATAGAGCGAGCGCTTGAACAAATGGATACGGATATGGAGCAATAGGAGTTAGAGAAGGACATCGACCTCATGCCTCACAACCAAGAGGTCGACCCACCAGCTTCACCACATCCAGAATATGAGAAAGTCCCAAGCTACCAAGAAGACACTGAGATCCTTGGAGATCAGCCAGAAGGAGAGATGCACAACATCTCATTCGACGAGTCTCAACATAGAGTTGTGAAATCTTGTAGAGTTTCAACTCCGGAAGATCATACATATCCTGTGCAATATGATGAATGAGTGATCATGTTTGATGTGCGCAAACATCCAACAGCCTTGGCCGATGCTACCATAGCATATGCCGAAGCCACTAGCTTAAGTGTTCGCTTTCTGATAGCTGGGAATGAGCGAATGGCTAAGGAACTACAAACGACCAAGCAAGGAGGAGAGTTGGTGACAACATCAACCCAAGAAGAAATGAAGAAGGCAATACTAGATGAAGTATTGTCCCTTGAAACAGTTATGTGGTGTTGTATTCCAAGTTTGGTACCGTTCATATGGCAGTCTTCCATCTCAACGGATGGCAGCAACGATGTGCTTGAAGAGCACATATCTTGTCGAACGTGCATGTTGTTGTTTATTAAATGAAAACGTGGACAATGAGATACAAGGGAGCCCTACTTTGCTTTCTTAAGATGATGAATCCCAGAGCAGTCGAGTTGAAGGCATGCATCCGGAGTCAGATCCGAAACTATGAAGAGCTCTCGTAGTTCATCACTAGTCTACAGGCTTCCCATGCACGTGTATTCAAGAGTATGGATGTTGTGGTGTGTGCACATGCGATCCCATCTATTGGGACTCTCACCCAGGAAAAGAAAAAGGCACATGTTCTACTAGAGCTTGACTCATACTTTGACGAGTTGAAGCGCATAGCCAGCAGCCTAGACTTTCCAATCAGTGCAGACACCATGCACAAGTATGTTTCTGGTCTGGCCGCGTTGAAGACAATGATGCACATGCTTTCAAATGAGTTGGAAAGAGGAGCCCAAGCAGTGTACCCAGATGCTATGGAGGCAAGAGTCAGGTTCTAGAAAGATGTCACCTTGGAGTACATGGACACCATCACAGACCACTGATCTTGGCATCAGTTCACTACTGTTGATCATCTCGAGGATGTTGAAGAGTTGGACTTCCCATGGTTGTCCAAGTCATAGTGATGTCTTGCATGGCTTTCTCAAGGCATTTGGTCTCACATGGGTACATGTGCATTGTAATGTAACGTCTTGTTAAGTGTAAGTTCAAGTGTCGATAGTTGGATGTAATAGTCATAGAGTAGATGAAGAGTCATGATGGTATATGAACCGTCACAAAGGGGAATGTCAAGGGTCACCCCACCCTTTGCTATAAATAGTCCCTTATAACTCATTGTAAAGTATTTTGGTCAACCAAGCTTCCAATAGGACTATCTTAGAGAGAGCTTGGACAGTATTGTAACAAGCCTTGGGTTCTCCACTGCACAGAGATAGTATATCTCTTGAGAGGAGCAGGCGGTTGTGGCTGTAACATTCCGTTGTTGGAACAAGTGGTTGGACATGGATATATTGTATGACTGGAACTTACACTTCTTAATAGAAAAAAGCCAACACGTTTCATGCATATGTTGTATTGTATTTCAACTATCTGTTTACTCTAAATGATATATGTATTTGTTTGCTTATGCATGCATGTATAACTATTTCTATGTATGTATGTATGAATCTTTCTAAAATGTGCTATTGGTTTAACCATCACTTTGGATTTCTAGATAACTTTCCTTCCATGTTGTGATGCATCTTTACTCGTGTGTTCCCTTCTTACTTCATGCTATCATAGGTTTCCAAGGGGCGCATTATGGTGAAGTAAAATTATAAGCGCAGACACAAACAAATTCCTCTAGCCCGAAATGAGTCTAGCCACAACAGGTACATTCTGTGGAATATTTCCTTAGGTTAGAACCAATTAAGAGGGCCTACCTCTTAGTATGCTTATCTCGTTTGATGATTTCCTTGTTTTCTCACTCTAGCCATCTCTCGCTTCCTTCTTCAAACACCTGAAACAAGTAAACACCAACAAACAACAACCGTGATAATAGACAAATTGTAATTCAACCTACTTAACAAGTCAAGAAACATTAATCGATGAATATGTAAGATGAAAAATCATGTAGGAAATCAATCGATAGTTGCATATATATTGAATCAAGAAGATATTACAACCATTGTCTTGACGTTGTCATTCTCCTCTGACAAGACCAGGTTCCCACACACTTTTGCTAGCATTCCATGATGGCCTCAAAAACAATAGTTTTAAGGCTCTTCCATTTAGGCCTCACCCCAAACCAAATCACACTTCTCCCACACACAATTAGAGAGCTACAACTATGAATAGCTTGCTGTTTACTCCAAACCAAAATAGCATTAGCACACCAACCTTAACACTTCAACACTAGCTTGTGCTTGGGAAAAAGGGAGGCTTATATAGCACGAATGGATGGGAGATGGATCCTATTCTCATGGGAGAAGGTCTTATACCTTGAGGTAGTTCCATCATTATAGGGGAAAGGAGCCCAAACTGACATCCTCGACCCCATCCGGCCAAACCATTTACTAGACATCTGTTACGAAGCTTCTAGAGCTGGAAGCTTCGGATCTTAATTTAAAAAACTTTCCATAACAGGACCGAGGTGATTGGAACAAAGCTCAGTCACTTTGGTCGACACTAGGGACAGTGCTAATACCTGCATATCAGTGTGAGGAAGACAAGGGCCATTAGCACCGGTCTTGTAAACTGGGAAAAATAGAAGTTTCAGGGGAAATGATGCAAAAGGGAATTGTTCTGCTCATGAAGAGGGACACAATGGGAGTTTCTTCATGAAGGGTAAGCATGTAGGGTTCACTGTAGAGGCCCTCCAGGATCAAGGAACGGGAAGTACAGGGACAGTGACAAAATGCTGTGTGATAGATGCCCCTTAAAGCGTGAAGGTCGAACTAGAGTGCGGGATGAAATGCTTTATGAATCAGTGCAGGGAACCGTAGTCTATCGTCGGAAAACCGGCAAGCAAGTACAAATACACATACATAACTGAGAATTCTATCAAATGATACATGAATCATGGCATGGAAGCAACCATCCAGAGAATGATCATGTAAATGGATCTAGGTATGGGCACAATCATCTGTTAAAGAGGATCATAATGAAACTGAGGTATGGTCGCAACCATCCAATAAAGAGAAGGATCACATATGATAACTCATGGTATGGTCGCAACCATCCATCTGAAAGAGACATGCATATTAACATAACCATGTCACATCACTTCACAACCTGGAATTTTGGGATTTGAGTCCAGGGTCTTGCGCTCCAACACGACTAGATCAAAGTACAAATTCTAAAATGCGAATAGATGTGTTGACATCGAACATGCTAGAAAGTTGCCTGATTACCAGTCAATGATGTAAATTGTTAACAAGCACGAGAGAAACCACCAATAATGACAATGGTCCTCAAGGTACTATTAGCACAATTCACAGAATGTGAACAGAGGAACTGAAGTCGAACACCTGTGAAATCACTCGATCGAAAGCAAATGATGTGAACTTGTCGTCGAGTGCGGAGAACTTTCCATGAGGGCATGCAAGCTCTAAGGTACTGGAAGGGAGTCTCTCGATCAAATTCTTAGATAATGAGTTGAAGTCGATGGGAAACGACCATGTCGAAGGAGGGCCATAATGTTTCCCACATCATCGACACGAGACGAAAAGATGCAAAATGATTTTGGATGATACAGAGAATCAGAAGTAAATGTAAATGTAGAAGGACAACTCTTGAACATATCTATGACACAACTGGAAGTTTGGCAGCTTTTGGATCCATAGGATTGGTGGTCATGACGAAGTGGTAGAGATCAAATGGAAGG
Organism: Pinus tabuliformis; assembly: GCA_031772625.1. Lineage (NCBI taxonomy): Eukaryota > Viridiplantae > Streptophyta > Pinopsida > Pinales > Pinaceae > Pinus > Pinus tabuliformis. The sequence continues at coordinate 191,938,789 of CM062807.1, read as the reverse complement.
AAAAAATGAATGGCCAAACCTAGGAAGGTCAACGATATAAAGGAGGATATCCCAACCCGACACGAAGCAGAAAGTGTCATGTTCAAGAGTGAGCTTTCAACACAACTGATTAGATTTCCAAATTTCCCCCCACCATCTCTGGCAGGTACCCCAATTATTTTTAATCGCAAGCTTGAAGGGGATAACACATGCTTGCACTGTAAGTTCATCCTTCGAACGAAGGTGACTTAGTAAGTTTAACGAGCCCTAGGAAGGAGAAGCTCATGTTTGTCATGGTGATGAATCCAATGTCTTTTAATATTTTAATGAGTCTGACAGAGGTGTAACTCGATATCTTTTTCATGTTTAGAGAGTTTGAAAAAGACACGGAAAAGAAAAATCCACATGGTCCCTTTTCGTACATTTGTGTCTCTCGAGCCCGAAAAGGGAGGAAACAATACTTGAGAGAACCACTTGACCATTTTAGTCAAGGAGTACCTTTTTCGTAAATAGTGCCTCCCATCCCGAAAAAGGGGTAAACTTATATTGGGCGCATGACGTTTCACATCTGTTAACGAGTTCGAAACGACAAGGGCTCGACCATCTTTTTGCTTTTAAAGGGTCAGAAAAGAGATTGAAAACGAACCCCCCATTTTATTCTCTTTCACGAGTCAAAAGGGAAAAATACTCAACAATCTTTTCATATGAGATTAACGAGTCGACAAAAGAGTTGAAACATGAATCGTCATCATCGTTGAACATCCATCACCTGCCGCTGCGCAAAAAGGTAAAGTGTATTATCTAGTTCTTGAGGCAAAATAGGTTAAAATATTTACAAAAACTTGATATTTTCATGAAAAAATGAATAAAAAGGGAAAAGTAAATATATTTTTACCATTTACCATTTTACCTTGCTGTGAAGACTTTTTACTCACTTTTTCCCTAATTGTTCTGGAGTAGATTGCGGGAGATCTAGGAGGTCATTTGTCGAGTTGCCATTTACAGGTAAGAGCCAAAGCCCTGAGCTCCATTTTCATGTCTTTTATTCCTGTTTTTAACCATTTTTTGGTTTTTTGCAAAAAAAAATCGCCCTTGGTAGACACGACTTTCGGGCACAGAAACACGCTAGCCAAGGATGATTAACAAAGCTTGTCGCGTCGTCAGCGCAATTGTTTTTAAAATAGGCGCGCTGGCACTGTGAAAAGGGAAAAAACCCTATTTCTTTACAAAATCATCGTTAAAACTTAAAATTTATGGGCCAAGCATGATTGTTGACTTAAATTAATGGCTTTTGCAAGAAAGAATCATTGAAAATAGTGGACTGGAAGGAATGGGAACATGAGGATATGGACACCCAGGCACTGAATGATCCAAATTTCCTGGAAGCTTTGAGGGGTTGTGGGCTCCTCAAATTCTTTCTCACGCCCGGGATGCAGGCCCAACCTGAGTTGCTTCGGTGCCTGATTAGTGTTTGGGACATAAATCGGGAAATATTTGTCATTGGTGACTAGGAGTTGGAGTTGGAAACTTCAGATATATATTTTATCACTGGACTTTCTCGAAGAGGGGAACCAGTCAACTTGTACAGGTCACGAACAATTGGGACAAGCATATCTTCATTCCTCGCTGAACACTGCCCTGAGGCCCTGAAATCCAAGAGTGGGAAGATTGAGATTTCCAATGTTCGGGATCTGACACGGAGAGTGCTTCTATTGACCATCAACAAAGTGGCGGGGTCCCAGGCGGAACATGAGACCAACAAGTCGAAGTTCCTGTATGCTATCAACTGTACATCACCTACGATCTTCAACTGGGTAGAGGCCATGAAGATCACCATAAAGCACTAGCTATCCAAAGCTAAGGCAAAGAATCTGAAGCAATTTTGCTTCGGATTTGTGCTCGTGACCTTTTTCTTGGAACGGGTGCCACTGTTCCAGTATCAGTTGACTGAGGTAGATCCTCCTATGCCATGCAATCTGCAGATGCCCTGCTGGAGTCGTTTGATGCCTAGGATCACTGGGGGTCAGCACATGTCATACATAACTGCATTCTTTTCATGGCTACCATGACATAAATTCATTGTGGAGGACTAGCCATATAGTGGCATTGACTTCTGTGTAGATCTGGACATACCCTTACCAGATGGAGAGGATTTCGACGATGAGGTAAAAAATCAAACTTTTAATTTTGATATTTTTTAATTGTTTTTGGTATATATGTGCTTATAACATTTCTCTTGTTAATGCAGACGTTGAACTAGAGTGCCTTGCTGGGATGTCCCCAATAGCCAGGTGCATCCCCCACCCTATTGATGTTGTCACTCCTTATCAGGAGGGAAGTGATAACGAGGAGGAGATCACAAGGAACCTTGAGGGGTTGACTCGTGGTATCCCAGAGTATGCCTGGGTAGGAGACATTTCTCGTCAGTACCAGAGACATACGGTGGGAGTCTAAGATCATATCCGCCGATTGTTGACTCATGTTGCATGAGCTGTATCATGCTACCACGATCACCATGCTGATTAGTTCCTAGGTCCAGCACTTACATTTTTTGAGGCCTGCGTGCCACAGATATATGAGGCCTGCGAGCTGCCGATGTTATTTTAGACACACATATTATTTTTTTTGGTTCTGATGTATCAAACATTATTACCATATATATATATATGCTGTATTTCCTTGCTTACTATGGTACAAATGGTTTGTTTTATCTTTTCACATGTTTTGTAAATGTCTATCCAACACATAATTAGCTAATGCATCTGTTAATGTATTCATGTGCCTAGGAATATGATGATATGTAATGTAATCAAAATGTCTTTCCAGTAGACGAATACGGAGATACATTCTCAATATTTGAGGGTTTCTGACAGAATATTGCCCATTGAGTTGAAGGACGACAAGCTGTGAATCTAGGTTGACAACCAACTCTCTAATGTCAAGAGCAATGGCTTCTGACAACAGTTCGATGACCGCACTGTATTCAACAATGTTGTTAGTTGTGCAACCTAGACAGATACCTTGAAGGTCAATCAACTCACCGTTAGTGTTATAAATAGACCATGCCGTGGATGATAGGTTCTGGGTACTACAACAAGCATTATCAATGAAACTGATGTGAGGAGTCGCAAACATCTGCAAAGCAAGAAAACCATAGTAAACAGGAAAGCTGTTTGAAAACTAACACACAAAACCACTCTGAAAAAAAGAATGAAACACTAATGTACATAAGTAACCATGCAAGATGACCTAAACATAGTACTTCTTGAGGTGGGAGTCCATGCTGGGACTCGGGTATTCCATGTTGGGACCCAGTGGAGTCGCCAATTTGTGGTGAATTAAAATTATAAGTGCGGACACAAACAAATTCCTCTAGCTCGATAATGGGTCTAGCCACAATAGGTACATTCTATGGAAGATTTTCTTAGGTTAGAACCAATTAAGAGGGCCTACCTCCTAGTACGCTTATCCCGTTTTATGATGTCCTTATTTGCTCGCTCCATCTATCTCTTGCTTCCTTCTTCAAACACCTGAAACAAGTATAGATGTTGCATATTCAGTGCTGGGTATGAATGGTGCTATGTACATGTTCGGTATGCGGTATTGTGTACATATTGTACTGTGTGCATGATGGATATGCGGTGTTGTGTGCATATGGTGTTGTGCACATGTTGGATATGTAGTGTTGTGTACAGATGATGCTATGTACATGTTGGAAATGCAGTGCTATGTACAAGTGGTGTTGCGTGCATGTTGTACATGTGGTGCTATGTACATATGGTGTGGTTTGCATGATTGTACAAGTGGTGTTGTGTGCATGTGGTGCTGTGTACATTTTGTACAAGTGGCACTATGTGCAGGTGGTGCTGTGTACATGTCTTGCATGTGGTGCTGTGTACTTGTGGTGTCGCGTACATGTGGTGCATGTGGTATTGTGTACACGTTGTACAATGGTGCAGTGCACATAAGGCGTTTTGTATGTAGATGGCGCCGTGTACATGTGATTTTGTGCACACATTATGCAGTGTACAGGTGGTACAATGTACATGTTGTACATATGGTACTAGTGCACAGATGGTATTGTGTGCATTTCATACATGTCGTGTTGAGGGCGTGTGGTACTATGTATGTGCATTGTGTAGGTGCATGTATTGCATTGTGTTGTATGGTGTGTGTGGTTTTATAAGTGTGATGCACACTATGTGTATGTGCACCTGGTGGAGGAGAAGGCACTGGGTCTGGCAATCGATCTAGTGTGTGTACAAACGAACAACGGTAAAAGCTAAGGATTGATGAAACGATAAGTATCAACATTGTATTTCAGTTTTACTATGCATATGATTTATGATGGTTACATTTGATCTATGATTTTGGTTTATGATGGTTACATGTGATTTATGATTTTGATGGTTATGTTTTGGGCTAACCTAATGTGATATTTTTATACATGTTGATTTGGTCAAATATGCTAGTTTGACTTGTTGTGATAGAAAGTGAATAGATTGCAAATGTACCTTATTGGTGAGCTACCAATGAGGTATGATTTGGAGTTATTTCAATTTATTTTGAATATAATGGAAGTTATGTGCTTGGTACAAGAATGTATGAACATGCACGGCTGGGTGGTTGAAATCGAATACAAGAATCGGTAGCAGTAGATTAAGAAATTGGAACATGCAATAATATGCTGGTAGAGTAATTTAGGAGCAGGGCCATTGTGGGACACTAGTGCCCAATAGTGTCCATTTATTTCCATGAGAATCCTATGACTGGTATGATGGTTTCCAGGTAGGGATGTGCCTTGGTTTTTGTATCTTCTGATGCGAGGAAGCCTTGCCAAGGGATGGGGGTGCCAACCGAACTTGGAAGGTGAGTGACTGCATAGAAGGGGGTTACTTTATTGCCTGAGGGACTATGTAGTAGAGAAGGGAAGGCTGAGGATATATTTGTTTTGGTCATGAGCATTTACAGATGGAATTAGATGCACATTAGGAGTGTGCCCTGGAACAATCAGCTGGTAACTGTTCACTGAGAGGACAAGTGGCACTGGATTATAGCGCTGTATATTAGATGCAAATTTGACTTTGCAGTGGATACTGGAGTTCTTGGGCAGGATGTGAATCCTGGTATTACTTTGAGGGTGGAGGTGCGAGCCTCTGGTTTCCCTTGTTGTGGATGCGGACATCATATATTTTTGTTTGTTGGTCGAGCAAATGTGCATATGTGTATATGTGTGTATTATTGTAAATATTGTATCGAGTTGGATTTATAAAGCTCCATAGAGAGTATGATTATTTGCTGGTTGAAGCAAATGTGTATGTGTATATGTGGATTGTAAATAACATAATGAGATGTGTTATAAAGCTCTAGTAAATGATATGATTGTCCTGTTCCAGCAGTGGTCATTGTAAATATTGCAACGAGTTGTGTTATAAAGCTCCATGGGTAGTATGATATGTTTTCAATATTCTTGTTAGTTATAGGTGTCATTGAACACCGAGGACGACAGTCCCCCAAGGGGGAGGGTTCTATAACAACCCTGGTCAAAATTCCATGTAAAAGCATATAACAGATGATGGGACACATATTCCAAGCTGAATGGTGGGTAGGACATCCTAGGGGGTGTTCATTTGGTTTTTTATGGCTACGGAAATTGGGAAAGGCAATGACTAAGGCATTAAAGAGGCAAAAAGGTATTTTGGCACATTTACTTATGAAAATAATGGAAATTAGGAGAAAAGGAAGTTGAAAGGTCACAGGTTGCACGTGAGGAGGAAATTGAAGGAAAATAATGGAAAATGAAGAAAATAGAGGCCTCATTAATAAAAAGGCTTCTAAGGATCGGTGGGCAAGATTTGGTTAGTTGAGTTTTGGAGCTCTCACTCATTATTCTCTCTCTCTCTCACTCTTGGACACTTAGAGTTTTCTTGGAGCACTTTGGCATTGGAGCAAGAAAGGAAAATAAGGCAAGAGGAAGAAAATATCAAGTAGGGAAAGGCAAGATCAAGTAGCTACATCAGGCTTCATTGAAAGTATGGACTTACATGTGTATTTTCCTTTCTAGATTTGTCATGCATGGGATTGCATGTGTTTATTTTCTACCATGACATGGTTTTTTCCAGGTGTGAGTATTTTCAGCCTAGTGGTGCCATTTTTGGATAGCTTTGATGAGTTGGGTTCTCTCATTCGGTTTATGTGGGATGGTTGGATTGGATTCAAAGTTGAGTGGGATGGAGCTATGGATTGATAAATATATGGTATAGTGGTCCCTAAACTGGACTGAGGACACATGAAGCCATTGCCCTAGTAACCCCTGAACCAAACTGTGGGTTCTGGTAAAGCCAAATTGCTAAAAACGAAAAGTGTGTATACTGGAACGATGGTTTTTTTTTTAGGGTCAATTTTGAACATGTTTTAAAAATGGCAGTGAAAATGAAATTTTCGTGCAAAAAACACCCTGAAAACGAAAAGTGTTGATACTGGAACGATGGTTTTTTTTTAGGGTCAATTTTCAACATTTTTAAAAAATGCTAGTAAAACTGAATTTTTATGTGCAAAAAAACAACTGTTTATGAGGAAAAAAACACACTAATGTTTTTGGTAGAATAACATTTTTCTTTCCTAAGTATAAATTCAACATGTTTTAGTAATGACCATAAAGATAAAATAATGAGACCTGAAATACATTAAAATTCTATTAGTTTTCATCCATCTTGTTAAACATATAATAACATCACACTAAAGATTGCTAAAATTCCAATTGTTTTCAACCATAACATTAAAGATACAAAAAAAATGGAATTTTTTCAACCATAAAATTAAAAAATGTGACATTATGAACAAATTACATGACTAAATTAATCAAAATGTCATTGTTTGTATATTTAATGGAACATACATTATATCTCTAATTTAATGTGCATTGTAGATATTCTAAACAATAAAAATCATCATAATTAAGACATATAATCCAACAACATAAAAATTACTCATAACTTCTGATTTAACACCATCTGGAAATCAAAATTTTTATTTCAGATACAATGCAAACATCTGTTATATAAACTGTCTTAGACAATTATTCAAAATTACTCATATTTTCTTGCACACCATCATAATTCACATCTTCGGATGAATGAATGGATGCAGACGATGATGTTCCATATTCTTCTCTTTCATCAACTAGTGCTCCATCTGAGTCCACATGCATGCCCACCATTTCAGGTTTCAAAGTTCTTCTGGACATACGATTGGTTTCAGCAGACTCCCATCTCAACACTGTTCCTTCTGGTAAAAACCTTTTCAGAATCTCTATCGTCTTGAAGCAAAGAGTTCCTCTCTTTGTTAAATTGAAGTCATAAACAAGTATGTCAACATCCTCCAATTTTAAGAGGTCTGTGCGGTGGTGATTTATATTTGTACCCTTTCGTTTTCTCTTTCCGCCATTTTTTTGTCAACTACCATCTCTGGCTTATACATACCATTGAATGGGTGTGTATTTGTGGCATACCAATGTACTTCAACACTTGTAACATCCTCATTTTCTGTAAAGACCTTTATAACCTTAGCAACCCAGAATGGATAGCCATTGGGATCTCCATCTGCTGGCACTGCGATCATGCAACCCTCCTTAATATCTTGTACTGAACCCCTATAAAGGTATTCTATGGCTTCACGTTGTGCATGAGACCTTCTGGAACCAATATACATCTCTCTTTCTTCTGCTTGTGAAGAATTAATAATACCTTGAGATTGCTGTTGTTCAAAAATGTTTATTTCCTCATGTTCATTCGACACATTTTGTGGTCAAATAAATGGATTTTTCAAAGGTATATCTTCATTTGTTGTTGTTGAAATGATATCACTTTGATTATTGAAAAATGACCGCCACCACACTGAATCAACAATGTCAAAGTACTCATATGTATATCTAATACATTTTTTAATTTCTTCTAGGTAATTAGAATAATTTATATCTCTATTCTGTCTACGTGCATTATGAACTTCACCTACTAATTGTAATAACAATATTTTTGATGCAAATATTGGATGATCTGGAATGAACTTAAAAAATTCCAAACCTAATGATGGTGCCCATTCTACAGTAGTTGAATACTTCTTACCCCATATTAGTTTTTTCCCATCAATTTTTTTGATACGAAATTGATGTTGGAAGCTAATGTCATTAAGTTGTTCAATGCATTTCTCCTCACCATGCGATCCCAAAATAAACCTTCGGATGTCAACAGTTTCTTGCAACACATCAAACGTAGGCTCTAGCATGTATGATTTCTTAATACATTCAATTAATGATGGCAAGCTCCCAACTTCCTTCCTCCTAAATGTGACTGAAAAACCACTGAACATATGATCAATATGGTCATGAGTGTGCCCAACAAGAAGGAAACCAACCTTTACCTTCTGAAAAATTCTCAATTCAACAAGCATGCTTAGATATCCAAAAACAACCTGATTTTTTTTTTCATGGCAAGTGTTGTCCAATTGTAGATATAAAACTTTAGGAAGATTACCAGACCAATGAGAAAGCACATCATGAATTATGGTTATTGTCAGATTTGCATCATTATGAATATTTGGAGCTGTGAAGTACACCCTTGGAAACATTTTCCCATTGAAGACCATACAACCGACCAAGTGATACTGAATAAAATTTTTCTCTTGTAAATTTTTGGGTGTGCAAACAAAATGTGGTAAAAGTGTTTTCTTCTGGTCCATACCATCAATTATCAAACTCAAATATTTATTCAGATTATCATAACACTTATTTCGATGCTTGTACAACTTTTTCCTTTCACTTGTTTGTTGTTGGCGATGCTCCTGAAGTTCTTTGCTAATTGAATCTACACAACATAAAAGAAAGCCATTAAGAAAAACATTTTCATAGTTGATGACTATACAATTTTAAAAGTTAAAGTTATGAATGCTTACCTATTTCAGACCCTTCACATTTGTCCCTTTTTGATTTAAGAGAAGCACATGTACTGCAAATCCCCATCCTTGTCTTCTTAGGAATACGAACATTGTTGAATTCTTTCTTCCATACCTTCACAAAATATTGATATGTAATAAACCGACCATGCCCCTCAGCACCTTATGCATATTCTTTGTATAAGTTGTAGATTTCTTGTCTTGAAAAATTATCTGGAATGTGTATTATCTCTCTATTTGGCATACACTCTCCATGCTTTGAAAATAAATATTTCATCCATGACATTGCAGTGTTTGATAATGGCCCAAACTGTCATTTATGACGTACTTCTGATTAAAATGTGGGATCCTTTTCAAAATTTTCTTGGATTCTCGAGAGACAAAAATTACCCATCGAATGAAACATTTTGAAAGCCTTTCTACAAATAAATAAAGACCTAATATGATAATCATAACCTGACAATGTAGATTGCATGCACCCAACTAAATATGAATTTTGCATGCTTTTATTCATTGACAAGTATCTCTTCCTTTTCTCTAATGCAAATTTGAAATCCATATGTTTCAAGCAATCTTTTTGACAACATTCACTTGAAATGAGAGCGCTGATAGAACTTCTTCTTGTAAGATATTCTACTCTACCCCTTGTATAACAAAACATCTTGTATTGATACAAAAAGGTTTGCTCCTACTCCTCGATACAATATTTCTTGGCAACATATCCATCATTGGATCATCATTTGTATAAGAATTTTCATCATCATTCCGAGGAATGTTATCCACACTATGATCATCTATGCTTTTCAAATACTGACTTGGAGGATATTATTCGTCTTCCTCTTCTTCATTGCTATTGTCATAGTCCTTAGAATTGGGACTAAATGGAAAATTTGACTCGATGTTTATTGGATATTATTCCTCATGTGCATTGTCAGTGCTGCTCTCATAGTCCATAGAATTAGGACTACGTAAAAAATGTGACTGTTTACTTACTGAAAATGCTACATCCCGTCCTTTGTCACTGTAACTCTCATAGCCCTTAGGATTAGGACTAAGTGCTTCATCCTGTCCTTCATCACTACTGCTCTCATAGTCCATAGGATTAAGATTAAGAGGACACCATGCCACTCCATTCTTTTGAAAATTTTCATCATGCTCTTCATCATTGCTGCTCTCATAGTCCATAGGATTAGGAATAAGTGGACACTGTGACACTCCATTTTTTTGAATTTCGTCATCATAATCTTCATCACTGCTGCTCTCATAGTCCATTGGATTAGGACTAAGAGGACACTGTGACACTCCATTCTTTTGAAAATTTTCATCATGCTCTTCATCACTACTGCTCTCATAGTCCATAGGATTAGGACTAAGTGGACACCGTGACACTTCATTCTTTTGAAATTCTTCATCACTGTTGCTTTCATAGTCCATATGATTAGGACTAAGTGGACACTGTGACACTCTATTCAATTGAAATTCTTCATCACTGTTGCTCTCATAGTCCATAGGATTATGACTAAGAGGACACTGTGACACTCCATTATTTTGAAAATTTTCATCATGCTCTTCATCATTGTTGCTCTCATAGTCCATAGGATTAGGACTAAGTGGACACCGTGACACTCCATTCTTTTGAAATTCATCGTCATGCTTTTCATCATTGCTGCTCTCATAGTCCATAGGATTAGGACTAGGAGGACACCATGACACTCCATTCTTTTGAATTTTTTCATCATGCTCTTCATCACTGCTGCTCTCATATCCCTTAGGATTAGGACTAAGTGAACACTGTGGCACTCCATTCTTTTGAAATTCGTCATCATGCATTTCATCACTGCTGCTCTCATAGTCCATAGGATTAGGACTAAGTGGACACTGTGACACTCCCTTCTTTTTAAATTTGTCATCGTGCTCTTCATTACTGCTGCTCTTATAGTCCATAGGATTAGGACTACGTGTACATCGTGACAATCCATTCTTTTGAAATTCGTCATCATGCTCTTCATCATTGTTCCTCTCATAATCCTTAGGATTAGGACTAAGTGGAAACCGTGAATCTTTATTTATTTGAAATGCTTCATCCCCTCTTTCATCAGTGCTTCTCTCATAGTCCTTAGGATTAGGCCTAAGTGGAAGAATTGACTTTTTATTCATAGTGGAAGAATTTCCGTTATATTCATCAATACGAATAGAGTTGTTACGTGACAAAGATGTTGATGCTTCAAAAAGCGAAACTTCACTATCAGAAGAATCCATTCCTTTCAAATAGAAGAGGTTGAATGATACAATTGCAGACTCTCCTAATGATATTTTATAGCTTAAAGAATGAATTTTTGCCTCCAAAAATTTTCGCTAAAATTTTTCCCTCCAAAAATTTCGTTTCATGTATTTCCCTCCATTATTTTATTCTACAATATATTGAAAAGATTTAAATAATTTATTTATTTATTTTTTTATGAAATAAATCTTTAAATTTAAAATTGTAAACTAAATCTTTTACCTAAATTAATTTAATAGTTAAACTATATAAATTTACTAGACAATTGAATTTTTTTTTTTTTTTTTAATAATACCTTCTAAAACAAATTAATCCCACATTCACTATGTTGTAAAACAATTCCATAATATTTTCTTTATCATAGTTTCCTATATCGCCATAACAAAATTAACATGTTAAATTTTTTTAAAAATAAATTAATCCCACATTAACCATACGGTAAAACATTTCCGTAATTTCACCTATATAACAAATTTCATTCACTATTTCTCACATCACATCAAGGTTTTCCGAGGTTCGTTAAAAGATTTGGAGTGAATTTTTGGAGCAGCTACATTGCTATCAACAACATATTCAATGAAGGATTCTCGCATTTGAAAGGTTAGTTAATTTTTCTGCTTTGCAAATTTTAAAATTAAATAAGTTTAATGATTTTTTATTTTATTTATTTATTTTTATTTTTTATTTTTAATTAAAAACTTTTGTGGGCCAAATTTACCCACTACGTCCATAGTGGGCATGGTGGGCCTAGTAATGCTCATGGCGGCTAAACGAGCCCGTAGGTTAGGGGCGGTGGGGCTGGCTACCCGGCACCTTGCCCCACCCCAATGGCCCAATGACCCGTGGGGGTGGCGAGGCAATTCCTGAAATCACCTCACCACCCTCGTGGGCCGTTGGGCCGCCGGGGTGGGGCGGGGGGTTGCGGACAACCTCTACCTCACCCGAGCAGCCCAACGGCCCGCGGGGGTGGTCGGCCGTTGGGTCGCCGGGGTGGGGCGGAGGGTTGTGGACAGCCGCCGCCCCACCCCGGCGGCCCAATTGCCCACAGGGGTGGCGGAATCGCCCCACCACCTCCATGGGCCATTGGGCCGTCGAGGTGGGGTGGATGGCTACGGGCAGTCCCCACACTACCCCGACAGCCTAACGACCCGAAATCGCCTCGCCACCTCCACGGGCCATTGGCCCACAGGGTTGGGGTGGGGTTGGGGTTCGGGAGGGGGGGCAGTTGCTGGGCCACTAGGGGGGTTGGACCTAAAGGCCGACTCAGTTGGTCGACCAATTTTCAGGTTTATAAAATTAATTATCATTTATTGTTTTTGTTGTTAATTTAAGTTATTTTTTTGTGATTTACTAATTCCGGGAATCGCCTCGCCACCCCCGCGGGCCGTTGGACCACTGGGGTGGGGTGGAGGGTTGAGGATAACGTCTGCCCTACCTTGGAGGCCCAACGAACCGCGGTGGTGGCTAGGCGATTCCGAGAATCACCCTTCCACCCTCGCGGGCTATTGGGCTACCGAAGTGGGGCGGGGACTGTCCGCAGCCATCCGCCCCAACCCGACAGCCCAACGCCCACAGGGGTGGTGGGGCGATTCCGGGAATCGCCCCACCACCCCCATGGGCTGTTGGGCCGCCGGGTTGGGGTGGGGTAGTTGTTGGGCTGCTAGGGGGGCCAGACCCAATGACTGACTTGGTTGGCCAGCCAATTTTCAGGTTTATAAAATTAATTATCATTTATCATTTTCGTTGTGTATTTACGTTATTATTGTTTTGTGATTTATTGATTCCGGGAATTGCCTCGCAACCCTTGTGGGTCGTTGGGCCACCGGGGTGGGGCAGAGGCTGTCCGCAGCCCTCTGCCCCACCCCAGCGGCCCAACGGCCTGCGGGGGTGGCGAGGCGATTCTGGGAATTGCCCCGCCACCCCTGAGGGTCGTTGGGCTACTGGGGTGAGGCGGGGACTGTCTGCAGCTGTCCACCCCAACCCAACAACCCAACGGCCCGTGGGGTGGCAAGGTGATTCCGAGAATCGCCCCGCCACCCCCGTGGGCCATTAGGTTTCCAGGTTGGGGTGGGGCTGGGGTTCGGGGGGGGGGGGGGAGGGGCGCAGTTGTTGGGCCGCTAGGGGGGGCAGACCCAACGACCGACTCGGTTGGCCGGCCAATTTTCAGCTTTATAAAATTAATTATCACTTATCGTTTTCGTTGTTAATTTAAGTTATTATTTTTTTGTGATTTACTGATTTATATGTGTCTTTTTTCAGGAAAATGACATCAAAGAAGATTTCTGTGAATCTTTCTGGACCAAAGACTCTTAAAGGTGGATCTTCAAAAAACATTGGTGAACGAACCCCACCTGAGTTGATGGCTACAAATATTTCAAGTGCCTCAAATGATAAGAAGATGATTTCATACTGGAAGAAATAAAAAGAAGTGAAACTTCCATCAAATGTCTGGTATGTGAAAGAAAGAGAAATCCAAAATGTGCAGATATATCTATATGTTGATATACCTAATAATAATGGAATTTATGAGGTGATGGGAAAGGTCATAGACATGTGTTCGGTATTGGATAGTGAAGTTGTTTACATACTTACAAAACCGCCCAAGTCACATGAAAGGATTAAATACTAGTTATCATATTCATTGTATGACATGAGAGAGGTATCTACAAAGTTGTGTAAACAAATCGTAAATGAGATGACACAAAATATCGTAAGCATTGTTATTTATATTTGTGTTTTGCGTTCTTGTAACTGTCTCACTATATTTTTATAACTTTGTTTTTATTGACATATGATATTTTGTTTGGCAGAATTTTGTTGAAAGTTGTTCAATTAGGTTGGGAGGCATTCATTTCATAGAGCATGATATTATGAAAGTTGCCAACAGTTTCTAATTAGTGTCAGAAGAAGATATGGAAAAAAAGAAAAATGTAGTAATTCATGATGCTACAAAACTACATCCAAGGGATCAGAAAAAAACCTCTAGTGGATAAATCTAGCAAAGGTGGACAAGTTACTTTTGAAGATGAGGAAGTTGAAACTGGCAGTGAAGAATATGTTGTCGTTACTGATGATGACATTGGAACTGAGAAGAGCCTTAAAAGACAAAAAGTAACAATTCCCAAGAATAAATTTGTTCCAGTTAATGATGAGAATGTTATGAGGAAGAAAAGTAAAGTTGAACATTTTGAAGTAGTCATTACCAATAGTCAAGAACCTAGTGAAACTTCTGTTAGAGTCGGTCTAGTCATCCCTCCGTCAAAGATCAAAACTCTTTTTTGAATTTCATTTTTAGGTGTCCCATCTTGCTGGATCAGTTGCATTCCACTAGGAGCATGCCGTAAATCTGATGGAAGGACTTTGTCAGTCACTACCCCTCATGCTTTGCACTGCTGGCTCAGGTCTGTCCATCAAAATCAAGTTTTAAAAGGTATTTGCAGTCCTGTTTCAGTTTCTATATCATAACAGTCATTTTAGTCATTAGGTCTAGGGTTAGTCAATTGGTCTTCAACAAGGTCTAATAAAGACAGTAGGCCAGAGGGAGGTTCTTAATAAGTTGTTATTTCAAAGATTTTTATCATCATATGGATGGATTATGAATCTTCTTCAAAACCCTGTTTTGAAGAAAAGTCGACGTTTCGTTTTTGTAATATTTTCAAATGTTCTTCAGCTATTGATTTCTTTAAGCACAGCCCTGGTCTCCTTTGCCAAATTCCATGACAACTATCCCTACAAAAAATTACCAAGAAATTCATCATTCAAACCAAAAACAAGGGGGAAACAAAAAGACAAAGTTGTATTAATTGTGAAAAAGTGCCAATTCCAAAACATTACAAAAATGGGTTTTGAAGAACCAAAAATCAAATCAATGTCTTTATAAAGGTTTTTCCATGAAGAACAGTGTCATTCTGCATGCCAAGGTCAAAGAGAAACATTTCAAAGTGAATTAGGTGAGCAAGTGCGTGTTTTGGGGTGAAATTGCTTGCAACTAGCCAGTGCGACGCACATAACAGGTGGCGCGGCGCACTGGGAGAAATTGTCCGGTGTTATTCTGAACGGGCGCGGCGCACTGGGAGCATGCGGCGCACTGGGTTCTTGGCGCGGAGCATACAATCAACCCGAATTTGCTTGAAATTTCTCCAATTTGCTCATTCCTTGCGTGGATTTTCCAGGTAGAGCCTTCTTCTTGATGTTGCATCAAATTTTGTGATAAGTGATGGTGGTTTATGGGTGATAATGGTTGAAACAAAAATCCAAACCCTCCCTCTAAAGTGCCTTCAAAGGAAGATTGTTGTGGGTTCTTAAATCTTTGATTTGTCACCAAGGACTCTCCTCCTTCCCCATTTCTCCCTTGTTTCATCATTTCCTAACCCCCCACTAAGCTCATCAATCCTACATTTTCTTTCCTACATTCAAATCGCAAAACCCCAAAACCCTAGCCCTTATAAAAATCTCCCACCCTATATATAAAACCCCTCAAACCTTCCTCCTTTCCCTAATAAAATTTATTCTAATATTCCCTAATCCATTACTATTTTCCCCTTCCTAACATTCCCTTGTTGCATTTGTTTTTCCCCTTGGTGGCAGAATCCAACTATATTGCATTACAACACAATAGTTTCATACATCATTAAAGACCAGTCCAAGCACAGTTTATATACAGTAGCATCTTCATCTTCAAGGTAGTTTGAAAAACAACAGTCATGTCATCTGAGCATTCATCGGACTATGAAGTAGAAACCCAAAGTGACTCACCCTTGGAAGAACAGGCACCCTGGAGGCCTCATAAAAGTGGCAGACATGTTAGGGAAGAACCGACCACCCTTACAGAATTGCAGGCCTGTCCTCTTGCCATGTTTTGTTTTCATCATTAGTCATGCTAT
This sequence comes from Pinus tabuliformis, assembly GCA_031772625.1. NCBI lineage: Eukaryota > Viridiplantae > Streptophyta > Pinopsida > Pinales > Pinaceae > Pinus > Pinus tabuliformis. The sequence continues at coordinate 191,922,697 of CM062807.1, read as the reverse complement.
GAGTTTTGTCAAAAGGTGGCTAGTGTTCAATTTCATCATGAGCTGGCTCATCTTTTTGTGCTGCACTTACATGGATCAAGCTATCTTAGCCGGTGTCACCTTCACGCTTACACCGGAATCTGTCTCATTAGCAACCGACATACAGAACATTGGTGAAACATGGCACAAGAAACAGAAGATTGACTGGCAGCATTATGAGCCATACATTAAAACCAGTTTTTTGAGGCAGCTCAAGGGAGTGTTCCCGTTCCGATATCTGAAAGATGAATATGCTCCACTAATGAAGTTGATCATGAAATATTTCAGCTGTGAGGGACGGTTCTCTCGTTTATATGCTTATCACATTAGGTTGCTCATGCATTTCACCAGGGTACGGATGATGAACATTCCGTATTTCATTTGCCGGAACATAGAGAGGATGACCACCTTTATGCAGCATAAAACCCCTTAGCAGCAACTTAACAGTGTCTATCATTTTTCTCTTATTAATATTTTGGTGGTTCATCAGCTTGGAGTACAGGGCATCACTTGGGATGATTTCATCTCTCGTGACTTCTTCAGAGCTTCATGGGGATTATCAGAGGTTAAGCATGAAGGTGGACCTTCTCATCAGTATGAGTGCCATGAGACCGCTAGTGTGCCGGTTTTCATCACATATCAGAGAGGCACCAGATATTTGTTTGCAGTGGCAAAGCGAGTGTTATCTCCACCCGGGGTGGAAGGGGCCTCATTTCCTCCATCAACATCACAGGTATAGGACAAAGGAAAGAGGCCAATGCAGGATGAGGGGCCTTCAGGTGAAAGAGAGACTGACTTCATTCTCATTCATGATGATGATACAGATACGGGCCCACAAAGTGCTAAGATTAGGGAGATCATCCAGGAGCAGAAAACAGAGATCGAAGCCTTATCCCTTGACTTGGAGAGAGCTAAGTGGACCATGAAGTACTTGGAGCAGAGGAACAAATAGCTTGAGGATCAGCAAGCAATCATGGACCCACAAAACATTCGCGAGAATCTCCAGGCTGCACAAAGGAGAAGAATTGAGGTCACGTCATTGGAGCAAGAGATTAATGAGGATCGGGAGGCCAATCTCGAGAGAGTTAACATGCACTTAGAGAGGTTGTTGGACAAGGCCAACAAAGACCATGCATTGCTGAGACACATGGCTTTCCACTACATGGCACGAAACAAGGTCTGCAAGGCCCGAATCAGGGATTTAAAGGCAAAATTGAGAAAGGAAATAAAGAAGCAAAGGAGGCAAAGGGAGCTCGATCGTCTTTAGATATTGGACGAAGCCTCTTCAGCCCAACATAACACTTAATGAAGAAACTCTAGCCCAAATTTCAAGAAATTTGGGGAATTTTTGGTATTTTTGCAAATTTTTGTACAAAAAAAAGGGTTTTTCTCCTTGTGCGCCGTGCCACGTGGCGCACGATTATGATAGGAGGCTCCAAATGATTTTTTTTTTTTTTTTTATTTATATTTTTGGATTTTTCATGAAAAATCATGACTTCTGGTGCATGGCCAAGAAGTTTGGCAAGTTTTGAGTCCTCAGGAGGTCAAAAACACCCTAAAAATGACCTCTCTGCCCTTAATTTCACACACAGGAAGCAGTCTTGGAAGATTGAGGTTTTGGAGGGGAAAATGAGCACCAAATTCAGAAATTCCACTTGGGTTGGAAAGTAGACAGGCAAGGATTTCCAACAAGCACACTTGGACTCAATTTGGACATCAGAAAGTGCCTCAAACTTAGTCTCAAAGTGGCAGGACGCACAGAGAAATTGGCGCGACGCACAGAGGTTTTTTGCCAAATTTTTCACCTTCCAGCTCAGAAATTCGGCCAGTTTGACTAGTTTTTCTTTGTGATGTAATTTTTGATCTATATTGATGTAATTGTATAAAAATGATGTAATTTTGGCACTTATTTACTTGTTCTAGAAGATTCATTCACCAAAAGGGGAAATGTGAGTGAATGAATCAGTTTCCTAACATATAGAGGCAAGTTGTTTCATTGCCTATTTTTTAGTTCCTTGTTTAGATTTGGTTGAAACAGCTCCTAGAATGATGAGCTCGACCCATAGAGGAAAGGGAATGGGTTGGGCTAATCTATATCATGTAATTCCTAAGTCATTTTCAGGGTTGGACTCTTGGGAAAAGTTGGGCACTCTATTGTACATTCATTTCTGCATTTTTGGCTAAGGAAAGACCAGGGTTTTGCAGCACTGTTTGGGATCCATGTGGCTTTATGTTTTTATGGTTTTCTTCTCTAAGTAATTGTAAGTTCATTAGTGTTATGTGTATCATTTTATTCTCTTTTCTTCTGAATTTGAACAAATGAGTGATTAAGGTGGAATACATTCACTGTTATGCTCCGCCTTCGAATTTGTTTAAATTTCCATGTTTTCATCTGTTTAAGGAGAATTCTTGAGACTCTCTTGCTCTCCTTAGCTCCTCACCAGTCTAATATATCCATTTCATTCAATTCAAAGCATCAAAATGATTGCCTTCCTTGCCCCAATCAGAACTCTGCAGAAACCGTGCCTCATCCCTGAGCCCAATTTCTTTCCCTGTTTCCGACACAAAACCCTCAAAAACTCAAATCAAATCCTTCGCACCTAATACCTAGCCTAACATCAGTTGCTAAATCAGTCATCTCGAGCCCCATCGCTTGTCTTTTGCCGAGATCGACCCGGAGAGAGCCCTCTCCTGTCCTTGTAGGGCTAGCTACGAGGCTGAGCGTGGTTTGATGTGGACCTAGAACCTTGTCTTTTCAGCCTTAGGAAAATCTAGGCTCTAACATAGTGGCGACCATACTGGGGAAGAAAATGGTTTGATTGTTGATGTCATTTGTTTTATAAGCTACAGACGGAGCCTGAAGTTATGCCAGGAAGCCTTCAGAATGCTTTTGCTTTGCATTAGTGGAAGTAGATAAACGCTGCTTCAGTCAATCTCTGGTCTAGCTTGTAATCGTGACACTTGACTTGTAAATTGCCCTAGTACATGTATCAATTCAGATCTGATTGTTGATGGTGGATAACGATCAGACACTGGAAAGGTTGAAATCATTCACCTGGCGATTCCAAATCATTTTCGAGATCAGATCCAAAGACTTCACTGGAGGATGAACCTGGTGAGCAGAAACATGAAAGGACAATATGGATAGATTAGGTATTCAAGTTGGAATTTCATCCAAGACATTTTGTTCTTTGTTATAAATTATTTCTTCTCTTTTCTCGAGAATGTCAAGAAGGCTTTGCAAAGTATACTATGTTTGAGAAGAGATCCTCGGCCTGCATTTGATTCCTTCCCTTTTAAGATTGTAAATACCAAAGATTTGCATGCCTTTGAGCTTGATCAAGATCCTTCTTCTGAATCTTGTGATGACCATCTTCAAATTGATGAGCCCCAAGAGACCAAGACTGATTCTATACCTTCTATACATACCCCTATACCTTGTAAAATTCCAGATCGGTATAAACCTCTTGTTTTACTTTCTGTTCTTCATGCTTTCCCCAAAAACTATGGTCTATACTTGCCGAGGTTTGATGGTGAAAGTAAGAATGTCAACGCTGAGCAACATGTGCAGAATTTTGAGACTTTTCTTAATCTTTTTGAGGTTGATGAAGAAGATGTCAGTATAAGGCTTTTTGCTCTTTCTTTGCAAGGCAAAGTGAAGAGTTGGTTCAAAGCCCTGCTTGATGCGAGCATCTCAGATTTCCAACAGTTCGTCAAAGTTTTTCTCGACAGGTGGATGATCAGACATAGCCTTTTCTTGATTATAGAAGAGTATAACCAGCTGAAAAGAATGCCAGGGGAGACAGTACAACAATTTTCTGCCAGATTTAACCAAGTTTATTATTCAATGTCGGTTGATATAAGACCTCCTCCTAGATCTGCTCTCTTGCACTATCCGGGTGCCTTTGATCCGAAAATGGAGTTTCAGCTGAGAGAAAGGAATCTTGCAACACTTGAAGAGATACAGAACAATGCAGTAAATGTAGAGGCTCACTTGCTGATCCGAAGGGCAAGGTTGAAGGAAGAAGATATGAAAAACATAGATCCGGAGGAATCAACATCTCTAGAGGTGAAGCTTGACATTTTGGTAAGTGCAGTGGAAAAGATGATGGACAAGATCAACGCAAGGAATGAGAATAATGTTCAAGCCCATGGCTCGCTGATTGAAGAAGAACAAGCTGCTGATCCAAAACATCTTATTTCTTATCCCAATTGTTATAGATCTGATAATGATTGTCTTATTAATCATCTTGGAGAAGAGAGATCTATTGATATGACATGTATGCTTGATGATGTGTTTTATACTGATGATTTGCCTCAGTTTGATTAGTATGATGATGATGATTATGTTCTCCAAACAAAAGCTAATATTGCAGACAAATCAACAACTAGTTTGTGGGAGGAAGAGGTCCACTTTCAGCAGCTCGAATACACTGATCAACCGATGCATATCAGCTATGACAATGATGAGGAAAGTGCAGCAAATTTTGAAGTAAGTGAAGGATCTTTGCCTTTTTGTTTTGATTCATGTTAGTTCATCAGAGACAACTTCCATGCAATTAGAAATCAGCTGTCAACAAGTCTTGGTTTGGACCATCTTGAGGGCAATGAAAACCTTGTTCAAGACTTTTCATATCCAGATTTGCAGCCCCCGAATGCCTTTGATTGTCAAGTTGCAAATAAAGACTTGGAAGCTGGAACATATGCTCAGATGATGCAAGATGATTCTATACCATTTTGAATCGAATCATTTCAGTTTTTGAAGGGAAAATTGCATAGTACATCTTCAGTGAAGAAAGAGCGGCATGTAGGCAATCATGTAATCACATTGGAACTAATAGAAAATGGGTTGCAGCAGTCGTTTCAACTTTTTCATGATCCAATAGCTGATGTTTTGGATGAGGTTTTTAGTCAAATTCCTTCTCCATTGACTACATGTGATCCTGAAACGTGTACTGATATAAACTTGACCCGACAGTTGGTTTCTTTGTCATTTTCAACAGGAGTCTCGTTACAAAGCTCAGATCAAAGTTTGCATTCATGGTATGAAGAGAAGAGAAGTAATCCATTGGATGAGCTAAGTCCCAGTGTACATGAATTTCAAGATCCTTATGCAGTGTTTTTGGAGGCGGATAGAGAATCCATAGCATTCAACGGATCTGTTTCCAAGTTGTCATGGGAGTTGCCTTTCAGTAGTTCTCTCTTGTTGTTCATAAGCGAGCACTTGCGGAGAATTCAAACAACAGACAGAATAGTTACTTGGTTGCATTGGTTGTTTCATTTCACTTGATCAGGTGATGAATGAAACTGTTAGAGTATGTTTTGATGAATAAGCTCCACTTTGAGCATCATTTCCAGTTTCTCAGTTGTGTTTAAGTATCGAGTCAATGTTTAGTTGAGTGAGAGTCAATTTGTGTCGATGAGTCATCAGTTTTCAATCATGCATTTTAGCTTGAGTTTTTGACTCCATTTCCCAATGGATAAGGCACTGGTCTGCTCTCCCAAAGATCTGTAGTTCTTGGCACCTCCAAGGAGCTACCCTCCCCATTGGAGCTGATGTTAGAGTCGGTCTGGTCATCCCTCTGTCAGAGATCAAAACTCTTTTTTGCATTTCATTTGTAGGTGTCCCATCTTTCTGGATCAGTTGCATTCCTCTAGGAGAATGCCGTAAATCTGATGGAAGGACTTTGTCAGTCACTACCCCTCATGCTTTGCACTGCTGGCTCAGGTCTGTCCATCAAAATCAAGTTTTAAAAGTTATTTGCAGTCCTGTTTCAGTTTCTAGATCATAACAGTCATTTTAGTCATTAGGTCTAGGGTTAGTCAATTTGGTCTTCAACAAGGTCTAATAAAGCCAGCAGGCCAGAGGGAGGTTCTTAATAAGTTGTTATTTCAAAGATTTTTATCATCATATGGATGGATTATGACTCTTCTTCAAAACTCTGTTTTGAAGAAAAGTCGACATTTCGTTTTTGTAATATTTTCAAATGTTCTTCAGCTATTGATTTCTTCAGGCACAGCCCTGGTCTCCTTTTCCAAATTCCATGACAACTATCCCTGCAAAAAATTACCAAGAAATTCATCATTCAAACCAAAAACAAGGGGGAAACAAAAAGACAGAGTTGTATTAATTGTGAAAAAGTGCCAATTTCAAAACATTACAAAAATGGGTTTTGAAGAACCAAAAATCAAATCAATGTCTTTATAAAGGTTTTGCCATGAAGATCAATGTCATTCTGCATGCCAAGGTCAAAGAGAAACATTTCAAAGTGAATTGGGTGAGCAAGTGCGTGTTTTGGGGTGAAATTGCTTGCAACTAGCCGGCGCAGCGCACAGAACAGGTGGCGTGGCGCACTGGAAGCGCGCGACGCACTGGGAGAAATTGTCCAGTGTTATTCTGAACGGGCGCGGTGCACTGGGAGCACGCGGCGCACTGGGTTCTTGGCGCGGCGCATACAGTCCACAGCCCGAATTTGCTTGAAATTTCTCCAAGTTGCTCATTCCTTGCGTGGATTTGCCAGGTAGAGCCTTCTTCTTGATGTTGCATCAAATTTTGTGATAAGTGATGGTGGTTTATGGGTGATAACGGTTGAAACAAAAATCCAAACCCTCCCTCTAAAGTGCCTTCAAAGGAAGATTGCTGTGGGTTCTTAAATCTTTGATTTGTCACCAAGGACTCTCCTCCTTCCCCATTTCTCCCTTGTTTCATCATTTCCTACCCCCCCACTAAGCTCATCAATCCTACATTTTCTTTCCTACATTCAAATCCCAAAACCCAAAAACCCTAGCCCTTATAAAAATCTCCCAACCCTATATATAAAACCCCTCAAACCCTCCTCCTTTCCCTAATAAAATTTATTCTAATATTCCCTAATCCCTTACTGTTTTCCCCTTCTTAACATTCCCTTGTTGCATTTGTTTTTCCCCTTGGTGGCAGAATCCAACTATATTGCATTACAACACAACAGTTTCATACATCATTAAAGACCAGTCCAAGCACAGTTCATATACAACAGCATCTTCATCTTCAAGGCAGTTTGAAAAACAACAGTCATGTCATCTGAGCATTCATCGGACTATGAAGTAGAAACCCAAAGTGACTCACCCTTGGAAGAACAGGCACCTCGAAGGCCTCATAAAAGTGGCAGACATGTTAGGGAAGAACCGACCACCCTTACAGAATTGTAGGCCTGTCCTCTTGCCATGTTTTGTTTTCAGCATCAGTCATGCTACGAGTTTTGTCAAAAGGTGGCTAGTGTTCAATTTCATCATGAGCTGGCTCGTCTTTTTGTGCTGCACTTACATGGAGATCAAGCTATCTTAGCAGGTGTAACCTTCACGCTTACACCAGAATCTGTCTCATTAGCAACTGGCATACCGAACATTGGTGAACCATGGCACAAGAAACAGAATATTGACCGACAACATTATGAGCCATACATTATAACCAATTTTTTGAGGCAGCTCAAGAGAGTGTTCCCGTTCCGATATCTGAAAGATGAATATGCTCCACTAATGAAGTTGATCATGAAATATTTCAGTTGTGAGGGAAGGTTCTCTCATTTATATGCTTATCACATCAGGTTGCTCATGCATTTCACCAGGGTATGGATGATGAACATTCCGTATTTCGTTTACCAGAACATAGAGAGGATGACCACCTTTATGCAACATAAAAACCCTCAGCAGCAACTTAACAGTGTTTATCATTTTGCTCTTATTAAGATTTTGGTGGTTCATCAGCTTGGAGTACAGGGCATCACTTGGGATGATTTCATCTCTCGTGACTTCTTCAGAGCTTCACGGGGATTATCAGAGGTTAAGCATGAAGGTGGACCTTCTCATCAGTATGAGCACCATGAGACCGCTAGTGTGCCGGTATTCATCACATATCAGAGAGGCACCAGACATTTGTTTGCAGCGACAAAGCTAGTGTTATCTCCACTTGGGGTGGAAGGGTCCTCATTTCCTCCATCAACATCACAGGTACAGGACAAAGGGAAGAGGCCAATGCAGGATGAGGGGCCGTCAGGTGAAAGAGAGACTGACTTCATTCTCATTCATGATGATGATACAGATACGGGCCCACAAAGTGCCAAGCTTAGGGAGATCATCCAGGAGCAGAAAACAGAGATCCACGCCTTATCCCTTGACTTGGAGAGAGCTAAGTGGACCATGAAGTACTTGGAGCAGAGGAACAAATAGCTTGAGGATCAGCAAGCAATCATGGAGCTACAAAACATTCGCGAGAATCGCCAGGCTGCACAAAGGAGAAGAATTGAGCTCACGCCATTGGAGCAAGAGATTAATGAGGATCGGGAGGCCAATCTCGAGAGAGTTAACATGCACTTAGAGAGGTTGTTGGACAAGGCCGAAAAAGACCATGCATTGCTGAGACACATGGCTTTCCACTACATGGCACGAAACAAGGTTTGCAAGGCCCGAATCAGGAATTTAAAGGCAAAATTGAGAAAGGCAATAAAGAAGCAAAAGAGGCAAAGGGAGCTCAATCATCTTCAGATATTGGCCGAAGCCTCTTTAGCCCAGCATACACTTAATGAAGAAGCTCCAGCCCAAATTTCAAGAAATTTGGGGCATTTTTGGTATTTTTGCAAATTTTTGTACAAAAACAGTGTTTTTCTCCCTGTGCACCGCACCACGTGGCACGCGCTTATGATAGGAGGCTCCAAATGCAAATTTTTTTATATTTTTGGATTTTTCATGAAAAATCATGACTGCTGGTGCATGGCCAAGAAGTTTGGGCAAGTTTTGAGTCCTCATGAGGTCAAAAACACCATAAAAATGACCTCTCTGCCCCTAATTTCACACACATGGAACAGTCTTGGGAGATTGAGGTTTTGGATGGGAAAATAAGCACCAAATTCAGAAATTCCACTTGGGTTGGAAAATAGTCAGGTAGTGGTTTCCAACAAGCACACTTGGGCTCAATTTGGACTTTAGAAAGTGACTCAAACTTAGTCTCAAAGTGGCGCGACGCATAGAGAAATTGGCGCGGCGCACATAGGTTTTTTGCCAAATTTTTCACCTTCCAGCTCAGAAATTCGGCCAGTTTGACTAGCTTTTCTTTGTGATGTAATTTTTGATCTATCTTGATGTAATTGGATAAACATGATGTAATTTTGGCACTTATTTACTTGTTCTAGAAGATTCATTCTTCAAAAGGGGAAATGTGAGTGAATGAATCAGTTTCCTAACATATAGAGGCAAGTTGTTTCATTGCCTATTTTTTAGTTCCTTGTCTAGATTTGGTTGAAACAACTCCTAGAATGATGAGATCGACCACTAGAGGCAAGGGAATGGGTTGGGCTAGTCTATATCATGTAATTCCTAAGTCATTTTCAGGGTTGGACTCTTGGGAAAAGTTGGGCACTCTATTGTACATTCATTTCTGCATTTTTGGCTAAGGAAAGACCAGGGTTTTGCAGCACTGTTTGGGATCCATGTGGCTTTATGTTTTGATGGTGTGCTTCTCTAAGTAATTGTAAGTTCATTAGTGTTATGTGTATCATTTTCTTCTCTTTTCTTCCAAATTTGAACAAATGAGTGATTAAGGTGGAATACATTAACTGTTATGCTCTGCCTTTGAATTTGTTTAAATTTCCATGTTTTCATCTGTTTAAGGAGAATTATTGAGACTCCCTTGCTCTCCTTAGCTCCTCACCAGTCTGATCTATCCATTTCATTCAATTCAAAGCATCAAAACGATTGCCTTCCTTGCCCCAATTAGAACTCTGCAGAAACTGTGCCTCATCCCTGAGCCCAATTTGCCTTTCCCTGTTTCCAACACAAAACCCTCAAAAACTCAAATCAAATCATTCGCACCTAATACCTAGCCTAAAATCAGTTGCTAAATCAGTCATCTCGAGCCCCATCGCCCGTCTTTTGCCGAGATCGACCTGGAGAGAGCCCTCTCCTGTCCTCGTAGGGCTAGCTACGAGGCTGAGCGTGGTTTGATGTGGACCTAGAACCTTGTCTTTTCAGCCTAAGGCAAATCTAGGCTCTAACAACTTCAAAATAAATAGGAGAAATCATTACACCGGGAGCTGATTTAGAGGATGGCATTATCAAAATAAAACAAAATTCCATTTGACAAAACTTGACAAAGAGAAACTTAATTGAGGGTGGTCATACGTTTCAGCTTAATGTCAGACAAATCTATAAGGCAAGTGAAGGACAATGTAAATATCAAATCAGAAATCCACACCATATGCATGTTCACAACTTGAAGACATTGATGAGGTACAATCCATATGCTCATGTGGTTAATTATGTGCTTTTTGTTGATCCAGTTCAAGTTCCCAACAAAGAAGCATTTGATAAGTCAAAATGTTTTGAATACAATTATTATGTGCTTGGGGGGAACCATTATGTGGAAGCTCAAAGACAATTGATGGAGGAATATCTCAATAACCCACGTTTTGAAACAATGAAATGTATCATTTATGCTGGTTTATCAGATACAGAAGCAAAGTTAGTGGCATGGGATCATAATTCAGATAGTGAATATAGGATGTCTATGACTTTCATCTAAAGGGTTAGATTTATTCATAGTGAATTTTAAGAAAAATGTGGTGGGGATAGGATAAATTTTACTGTAGATTTCCGAAAGGGATGTTGTATGGAAATAGGCTATCAAATTGAAGAGAAAATCAATTCAAAAGGCGGTAAACGCGAAAAATTTAGTGATTTATTCAAAGGTGTTGATAACATTTTCCAGTTGGCATTTAGAACTGGAGAGATATGGGAGTTGATTAATGAAATTTTTAGCATGTGGGAGAACATTAGCATTAAAAACCAGAAGGTCAAAAGGTCTAAACCATTGATATGTTGCAACAGTAAATCAGGTCGTGAAATGAAGCAGCTTCCAAAAGATATCACTATCACACCTTGGAGAGCATTGTAAGGAGTGAAGGATGAAAAACTTGTCAGAGAAATATTATCTCGTGTGAGGTTAGGGGAATTATCATTGGAGGAAATGTTTGAGGAATTTCAAAAGTAAATTTGTTGAATTATTTTTATTTATTTCTAGATTATAATTTTCTTTTAAGTATAACATATTGTTCTTGGTAGTATTTTTTATAAATATCATTATATTAACTTTTTTTTTTACTTTATCTATGCAGTCACAAAGTTTACATGAAAATTCAAGAACAAATGGTTAAATTGTTGAATGAATATAGTTGGGATGATGTTGTACGCAACTATCCAGATTCAAGTTCTGCATCAACATTAAATTTTATTTTTTATTTATTTATTTATTTTTATTTTTTTTTATCTTGCGTTTAAAAAGGTATGTTGATTTATACATTCATTTTTATTCATCTGTATACTATTTTTAATTTATAACTTACACATATATTTGTTTATTTTATAAAAGATGAAGAAGGATGCAAATGGAGCACCAGATAGTTTCAGAACCTTTATTGAAAAAATTAAAATCGAAAGACTGAAGAAGCAATGTCTTAAGAATGCTGAACTTGATCCAACTCTTACTCATTTCATTTAGAATGGGCTTGACACTATTAAATGTCAAGTAATACAAGGCGACTGTGAAGACATTGCTAAACTCATACCTAAAAGGGATTATGCCCTAGTTATTACAGATATTCTCCATGGTTTCAATATTCCAAACATTGACTATGATAATGACCCTTATACTTATCAAGCTCTTAGTAAAGTGGTTGCGGGATTTTTAGAAGTCACGTCATCACCATTATGGAGATTTGTGACATTTCATTCAAATACACAATTGGCAATGCTATTGTCAAGCTTCAAGGGGAAAACAAATTCAAGGATGCAACTTACATGGTAAGACGTTTAAAATGTATATTTGATTAATGTTAAAAATTTCATTTATGTACAAGTGAATTGAACTTTTACTATTTCATGTTACACGAAAAAGTCAAATCTTCTTAACTGTGAAGATCAACTATTTATAAATGATTGTGAATTCATCCATATTGATGGTTAGGCAAAAGATAATAGCTATATGCCTATGATTTTTAATCGGGTAGATGGAAAGAGTCATAGCCAAATACTGACTTATGATGCTGTTGTGAGAAAACTAACATATGAAGACAAAGAAGCAAAATGAGAGATAGTTAACATTTGTCAAAAACCACAGTTATTGATTAACTATATTATATACATATGTTCAAATGAAGGAGATTGGGTTCTGGATTTATTTTCTGGGTCATGTAAGTTTTATTATATGGAATTGAATTTCAATATGTTATTTCTTAATTTATATGTTATTGTACTAATTTACTTCATTATTTCTTTTGTGCTTGATAACTAGGTACAACATTAGCATGTTGCCTTCGAAAAGGAAGAAATTGCATTGCCATTAAAAAAGATCCAATACAGTCCAATTTTATTCAACAAAGAATTAATGCTCTTCAATTTCTTCCAGATGCAATGCAAGAAATTGGGTTGAAGAAAGGGGACTTTAGTGAATCACGTGTGACAAAGAAGGCAAAGGAACCCCAACCACCATTACATGGAATTATTGGAAAGGCATACATTGGAAGATTCGCAGATATCAAAGATCCATTAGAAAAGGAAAATGAGCAAAATGAAGCAGAAAATATTGTGGAAGAAGACAATGATGAAACTCTAGAGGACAAAGAGTTTGGATTACGTGACATTGTTGATTAAATTTAAGTTATGCTTGAAATCAAACTCATTTTTTGTAACTATTAATTAGTTATACTTGTAATGTTTTGACTTTGACATTTTATGAGAAGAATAAGCACTCAATTAAGGTTGTTATGCATTCAATATTTGTATTATGTGATTTTTGCATTAATTTTATTGTTAATCATTCTTTTTTGAAAAAAACAATGATTATTATTATTTGTTTGACATGAAGTTCATAAAAAACTATTATTTAACCATTTTTAGTTAAATTTTTCCTATAAAAATTGTGATTTGACATGTCATTTCTAGCAAAAAATTATCAAAACGTATATTTTTTTAGTTATATTTATGTTAAAAATGGTTATTTTTATGTCAATTGTTAAAAATTATTGTTTTTTAGAGACACTTATTTCATATGGATTGAAAAATTAATTAATGATGTATAAATAAGTAGAATATCGAAAATTCAAAATATCGACATTCTTTTTTAAATATGAAAAACAATAAAAACCTCACTACCAAAAAATAAAAATAAAATAAAAACAAGAAAATATGAAGAAGAAGACCACTTCAAAAATTATTAAATTTAGAAAATAATTATTTACATTTCATATATTAGAAAATTTAAAGTAAAAAAATAGGTCTTTTAAAAAAAGGGCTTGATGTAGAATTACCACTTTTTTAAATCAGCATGAAAATCACTACCATTCTAAAACGCAATGTACATAAAAAAATTTAAAGTGCCAAAAACTATGCTCTAAAAAAAACATGTGTGTTCTGCATCACCCCTTTTCAAAATCGGGTCACTTTTTTGCTATCTCTACGAAACGGGTAACAATATCAGTTCTTGTTTCAAAGTTTACATTGTTTTTGCTAAAAATAGAAAAGAATCCAAGGATGGATTCATCAACAACTTGGTCATTTTCATAACCTAGGAGGTATGATAATAGAGAGATAATGTGTCTAGTAGCTTCAGGGAACATGGAATATGAATATGGAGGATTTCTCTTAGGTAATTGGGCATCTTCTAGTAGGAAAAGTTCAAAGATAAGAGCTCTCTATGGGAAGGTGAGTTTATTGTAGAGGTCCATGAGAGTTGCAGGTGAGAAATGGGTAAGGGAATCAAATGGAGGTATCATTAGCATCTGGTTTATTCTCTGAGTGGTGATGGTAATAAGGATTTTTTCCATCCTGAGTCATTACTGTTCTTTGCATAGGGTCATAACTGGCTTGACACCAAGAGATTAGATCAGGGAATTGATGGGTCTTAGGAAAAGAAAACAATGGTAGAAGAGTCTCCCAGAAGCGAATGGAATCCTCCTTATCAATATATTTCAGTTTTAACCATGAATGTAATTCATATAAATCAAATTCACATTCACAGTCATTTATCTTGAAAAGGGAGTCTACAAGTGGCATATGATCCAGATCAAGGGAGACTATGGAGGGATTCCATTCTTCGGAAATTTTATGTATCTTTGCTTTAGGAGCCATCACTACTGCAAGGGAAATTCATAAGCTATTTTTAATCTAAAATTGATGATAGTGGTGAAAATACACAGAGCGACAAAATGGTGCTTTTGGTTTAGGATGGTAGCGAAAAGTGGAAAAGATTGGAGCCATGGAGAATTTATAGGTTCAATTGGGCTCAATTGACTGTATAGATATAGTTGTAGGCATTCAATTTTTAGGGGAAATGCGAATTAAAGCTTAACAAATGTTTAAACGGATAATCAGGCATAGCAACGACTTTGGAGCGTATGGGCAATGGTACTATAACGTGGCGGGCGGTGAATTGATAAGTAAAAATGGATGGATGATGTGGAGGTTCATTATTGGATAGAGGATAACGGATGCACAAGGCGTGGAAGAAGTCAATGGTCGGATGGTAGAAAAAGTGGAAGTGGATTTCCGGGGGAGGGAGGGGGGTCATAATGGTATGTGGTTTCGGGCTTTGGGGGTCTAAAACATTTTGGAGGCACCACGTTGCAAAAAGTTGCAGCCATGAAAACTGCTTTTCGGACCCCCCTGCGTTAATGGGAAACGACCAAGGGGGACCCGAAAGGCTTCCTTTGCCATTGATCCGGGTGGAGTGAAGGATCTTCGTTGAAAAGTACGAGTTGGTTATCGACACCCAATGTGTCATTTTTCATTTCCGCCAATATGACAAAAGTGTCATTTGTCACTTATTTTATAAAGTCATCAAACTTTATTACAACAATTAAACCATAATTAAGAACTTAATCATGATTAACCAAAAGGACATTTTTCAAAGGTGCATTTGAGTTGGAAACCTTAATTTATTTTCTACAGCAAATATTTTTCTTTTGTTGGTTATCTATCATTTTCATTTTGTGTTCCTTTTTTAGAGAAACTACCCTATCATTTTATTTGATATGGACCTGTAATAATAATCACTCCTAACATTTTTATTTTCCATCTTGTTTTTGGTCCGTATCCCAACTTATCATTTTTATTATGGCATTTTGATTTTTTTTTTTTATCTAATAGCTAACTTATCAAAAACAAGAATGTTACAACACCTCCCACCTTTTCGTGATCATGATCATGCTATTCATTTTATTCCAGGAAGTGTTCCTCCAAACATCAGGCCTTATAGATATTCCTATGCCCAAAAGAGTGAAATTGAAAGTATGTTTGCATAAATGTTAGAGGCCAGTATAATTCAACCTAGTCAAAGTTCTTTTTCGGCTCCAGTAGTATTGGTGCACAAGAAGGATGGATCATGGTGCATGTGTCCGGATTATAGGGAGCTCAACAAGCTCACTATTAAAGATAAATTTCCCATTCCTATCATTGATGAATTATTGGATGAATTACATGGAGCAATTTACTTCACCAATTTTGATCTTCTTTTAGGATATCATCAAATCAGAATGAGGATTGAAGACATTTTGAAAACAACATTTAGAACTCATGAGGGTCATTATGAATTTTTGGTCATGCCTTTTGGCTTTACAAATGCACCTTCTACATTTCAAGGTTTAATGAATTCTATTTCCAAGCCATTCCTTAGAAAATTTGTTGAGTATTTTTTGATGATATACTAATCTACAACAAGTCATGGAAGGATCATGTTGAACATGTTGACAAAGTGCTCAAACTATTGGAGGAGAAACAATTATATGCAAAAATGTCCAAATGTTTCTTTGGAGTACAAGAGGTGGAATATCTGGGTCATATTGTATCTCATGAGGGTGTTAAGGTAGACCATAACAAAATTAAATCCATTAAGGAATGGAAAATCCCCACAACCATAAAGCATCTGTGAGGGTTTCTCGGGTTAACAGGGTATTATCGCAATTTTGTTAAGAATTAAGGGAGAATAACAACACCTCTAACAACATTACTGAAGAAAGATGCATTTTCTTGGACTCTAGAAGTAACCAAGGCCTTTGAACATCTTAAAGAGGCAATGTGCCAAACACTAGTATTAGCTACGCTAGACTTCACAAAAACTTTTATTGTGGAATGTGATGCCTCAGGAAAAGGAATTGGTGTTGTTTCAATGCAAGAAGGAAGAACCATTGCTTTTGAAAGTCATCCAATCAAAGAAAATTATTTACACAAACCTATTTATGAGAAGGAAATGTTGGAAATACTGCATGCACTAAAGAAATGGAGAACTTACCTAATGGGAAGACAATTCAAGGTAAAAATAGATCATGATAGTCTTAAATACTTTTTGGAACAAAGATTATCTTCAGAAGCGCAACAAAAATGGGTCACAAAAATGTTGGGTTATGACTTTGAAATCATCTACAAAAAATGGAAGCAAAATGTTGTTGTAGATGCACTCTCAAGAAATGATGAGAATGTGGAAGCATTTATTTGTGCCATTTCTATTATCCACCCATATTGGATAACCAAAGCAAGGGATAAATGGAAGAATGATGAAGAAGTGTGGACACTCATTCAAAGGTTGAAGAAATATCCCAATACATCTAATACATTCAAATGGAAAAATGATTCATTATGGTACAAAGATCACTTATATATTTGTAAGAATTACCAACTCAAACAAAATATTATTTTGGAATTGCACACCTCTCCCTTAGGAGGGAACTCAGGATTTTTAAAAACTTACCATAGGGTCAAGAAGGAATTTTTTTGGGATGGCCTTAAATCTGATATTCAAAAGTTTGTGGCAGAATGTTTGGTTTGAAAAAAAATAAAGTTGAGACAATTAAGGCCTTGGGTATGTTACAACCTTTATCCATTCCAAGTCAATGTTAGGAGGAAGTTTTAATGGATTTTATCACAGGTTTACCCAAGTCTGAAGGAAAGAGTGTCATCATGGTGGTAGTTGATATACTTACCAAGTATGCACACTTTTGTGCATTATCTCATCCATTTAAAGCTAGTACAGTTGCTAATGAATTTATGGAAACAATTCAAAAGCTACATGGAAACCCAAATATTATTGTAAGCAACAAATATCCCATTTTCATTGGAAATTTTTGGATGGAATTATTTGCTTTCCTGGGTACTCAATTAGCTCATAGCTCATCTTATCATCCTCAATTTGATGGGTAAACTGAGATAGTGAACACATGTTTAGAAGGATATCTTCATTGCTTTGTATCTGATAAGAAAACAAAAGGGTCAAGTGGTTACCTCTAGCGGAATGGTGGTATAACGCTTCCTTCCATACTGCAGCAAAAATGACCCCATTTATGGCACTTAGTGGATATCGTCCACCATCCATCATATCATCTTTGAGAGGAAATTCTAAGGTTCAAGCAATGGAAGATCACATCGAGCATCGACAACAATTTCTCCAACTCTTAAAGGATAACCTCACTTTGGCACATAATTGAATGAAACAACAAGAATATCAACATTGAAGCGGAAGAAGTTTTGATGTAGGCGTCTGGGTATTTTTACAGCTCTAGCCATACAAAAAAATGTCCCTCAAGCAAGCTAAGAAGGATAATAAATTATCACCAAAATATTATGATCCTTACAAGGTGTTGCAAAAGATTAGTACTATGACATACAAATTGGAGCTTCTTGCATCTTCTCGAGTGCACCCAATTTTCCATTTTTCATGCTTAAAAAAGGTTATAGGTGACAAGCTCCCAGTTCAAACAATATTGCCAGAACTTGACAAGGAAGGAAAATTCATATTGGAACCTGAAGCAGTCATAGAAACAAGACCTCGAAAACTATGAAATCGATCAATTTAAGAGTATCTCATCAAGTGGAAGAGTTGACTTGCTGAAGATTACACATGGGAGGATGATAATTTTATACAGAAGCATCTAAAACTACTCAAGTGTTGAGGAAAACACTTTTTTCAAGGAAAGGGGCATGTTAGGTCCCTATAGTACTATTGTAGCCCCCTTATTACTATTGTTGTGCCCATGTAGCCCTCATATTGTTATTATTGTGCCCCACAGAAGCCCACTATTGTTATTGTTGTGCCCTTACATTATTATTATTATGTAGGCTTTGTTTATATTGTGACCCCTTACACTCCTATATATAGAAAAGATGTTTTGTCATTTGAATCATCCAATATTTTTTCATTTATGTAATGTAAAGGACATTTCTCCCTCGAAGAGGATAAATTTTAAGTCGTTGATCTATCTATTTGTGAGCTGGTTGCATAACATTATTTGAAAAATTGATTAAGTTTAGGGTATAGAAGAGATATGCCATGTTGCAAATGCCTAATTATATCTTTGGAGTCCTCAACAATAATTAATTTACAATGATATAACAATACGACTAAATTGATTCCTTGGAAAATGGTATAAGATTGTACCACTTGATTATTGATTATTCTGCCCAAGCTCTAAAAGTAAACAATTTAGATTTTTCCAAAAAATATGAACACCCCTAGCACCTACCACTTTTATAAAATTGTATAATATTATTATGTGAAAACATATCAGTTAATCATAATTAATTATTAACATAAAAAATCCAATATATTAATTTCAATTTATTTATACATAATAAATAATATTTTAACAATGAAAAAATCTTAAGGAATAAGATCAAAATCTCTCACTTATTTCTATTTATTCAATTTGTTGTGTTGAATTCTAGTTTCTTTAAATATTAAATGATTTTACAAACTAACTATTAATGTCAAAAGAATGACATAATCATCATAGTATATGCGTTTTAACAAATTTCATGGAGGCATCAATGTAATAATCATCATAATATATGAGTTTTAATAGTTTTCATGGAGGCATCAATTCATTAACATTACATTGACAAAGTCAATGTTAATTTAAGTGAAATTTATTATGACAAAGTTAATGAGATTCATTATTATTCCCCGCCTTCAACACTGCAGGGACTCTAGCGATTGCTAGAGCGTTGATTGGAGATTAAACCTTTCTTTAACCAAACATTTCGCCTTCTTACAAAAATTTAACCAAAGTTTCTGGTGGCAATTTGGCTGCACCAAAATTTTAACCAAAATTTTCAAATCGACCTCTTATTGGAAACTTCACGTGTCCCAAGGCAATGTTAGATATGCAAAGTGTTTTTGTCCAAAGTCTGAGGCAAAGTTAGATATGCAAAGCATTTTTATCCAAAATATGATAGGAAGATATAGGAAGATCCTTAACTTTGGTTATGTCTTGTCTATTAATTGATAAAAAACAAAAACTTTAACCAAAGTTCATGTCTTGTCTATTAATTCAAATAATAATTCATATAAAATCCAAGAAACTTTAACCAAAGTTTCATGTTAGATCGTGTCCAGTGGGGAGAGCAGCTCCTGCATGTTCTTCTTCTGCCATGTTCGTGGTGGCTCTTTGAGTTGTCCTCTACCATGGATATTGGATTTTTTCATTTACCTTTGAACCACCTCTCCACCTTTCCACTGCTTCACCCTTTCCTCACAGTCTCATCCTTGGTCAATAGTTATCCAGCATAACACAATACATTATTGTATTTGGCTCTGAGAACCACCATCAAAGGAGAACCACTAGCAAAGGAGAGGTCTCCGAGGACACTTCATTTGTATCACAAGCATCACATGGATTTTCACCTCCATCACTGGACCACAAGACGAAGGTCATAAGTAAATCATGGTAATATTCTTATTGTTAAATATTTTTTCAATTATGATCTAATTGCATTCTATGAATTAGAAATATTAGTATGCTGAATTCATGAGTACGGGTATGGTCAAGCTTCTACCCCTATCCTTTCATATAACATCTCAGGAAATACTTATCTCTCCAGCTTAGGTAGCATGCATGTTCGAAGCAATTAGTTGAGGTATATCATTTCTATAACGAAGTTCTCATGATCATCTAATCATCTATGGGTGAGCGAGTTCAACATTGGACTCATGGCTTCATGAACGAATGACTTCACAGGAAATGGTTGTCTGTTATAGCTCAAAACCATGAGTTGACAAGAAGATAATAGATTTTGTTTAAAACCATGAGTGGACCGGAAGATAAGGATTCCATTTAAAATCAACCATCTATTGTTAAAACCGAATATGCTAAACACGAATGATATATATACAATTTATAGAACAAAAAAAGAAAACAAAAGAACAGGCAAAAATAAAACAATTTTTAACATATTTGAGGTTGTTGTTGCTCGAGAAATTAAACCTTGTTTAACCCGCACAATGTTGTCCTCTAATAGCGGCCAAATTCCTGTCTTCCATCCTTTTTTCTTATTAGCGTGAAGACTTCTCCTTTGTTGGTAAGTATCCTGTTGTCATCAATGCCTTGAAGGCTATTAAGGAAATCATGTTTACTAGAAAAGATGGCGTAGATGGTCCTTTTTGATTTTCCCCTATCATAAGGATATATACTAGTCCCTCTCGACCCTCAAGATCAAAGCAATATTTACATTTTATAGTCATTGAGGACTTTTAATTATTTCCTCTTGATGAGGCATGAGTAATTATTGCAAGAATATGCAGTCCAAATAATGCTGGAATTAGGTGGGGTCTTCCACATGCTCGTAGGAAACATAAACGACTCCTCATAATTCAAAGGCATTGCAGGATAATAACACCGTTGAGGAAGAGGCTCCTCGCCCAAGTCAAGGCTTCATACTCTAGGTAGCAGTGGTCGAGATTGTAATCCATGTATTTGTTCATATTTTCCATGAAAACCACACAGGCATGGCCGATGGGAGAATAGATGATTTTTGCGTAACCATTGCCTGTAATGGAAAGGTGGGGCAATAAAATGTCATTGGGGTTGAATTTATACTATACCTATAACCTAATAACTTTGTAGACCAATCAGTCGAAGAAGATGCAAAACTCAAAATCTTATAAACTTACCTAGCTGTAAACTAAAAGCATGCCACTCCTTAGAATTGAACTGTTGGTTTTCTATGTAGGCATAAGCGTAGGGGTAGGCAAACAAATTCCAATCATGGAACTAGGAACCTAGCCATTTCCATGGCGTACAAAAAAAATCACTGGATAGGCTAGCGACCAAGTAATGGGAGAAGTGCATGAATGTGCATGCAACACCACTTGGCTATACCCTAAGCACAGATGGCATCGATAGTTCATCAAATCTGGACACTTTGACTTAATGGATTATCTTTATATGATTTATTCAATTGTTTATTATATACTAAATTTATAATATTTGATATAAAATATATTTATCTTTATATTTAATACTTAAGTTTAAAGATAAATATTTAATATAAATTTAAATTCTAAGTCTCTTGTTTTTCCATGTCCAGAGTTGGTCTCGCCTACTACAATCAATGGCCATCCTTGTTCAGTTAATTCATGCTCTACAGATGATGGTCATCAAATATTTACTTTATGTCCATCCATACTACCACCAATTTCAGCACTTCGAAAAGAAAATTCTTGCACTTTCGAAGCTATTAGTGGTTATGATCTTTAGTCATTTGGTCTTGACACACGAAGCTAAGGATATGCATAAAAACAAGATGTTGGATGTCTTTCTACAAAGGCATTGCAAGCTCCTCTTTTTCCTGCTCTACATATGTATGATCAGAGGGTCATCTAATGTTGTCGGGGTGCTCAGAATTTCAAACAATTACATATGGACTGGGTCTTTGGACTGCAAACGATCAAGAACTCCCATCATCACCTTAATATTTTTTCTCTCAGTTGACACAGTCGGCTTAGTACAAACTTCGAAGAGGTTCCCCATAATCAATCTCTTTAATAATCTACAAATTCTCAATGTATATTTTACACTATATGACTTAAATTTGGATGACAATTTTTCTATAGATAAGGGTGTTGACTTTGTTGCTGCTAGCTACAACAAATTGTGTCAACTAAGCCTTGTCTCAACAATGATAAAAAATGATGGATTAAAAAATATTGCATTTTACAGTATGTTATATTATGTTATATCATGACATCTTTCACTGCATAAAGGTCCAAGGCCCTAATTTGGGTGCATAATAGCATTATCATGTAAGTGTATTTCATAGATGACTATCAATTATCACTTCACGAGCATGATAATACTAGAACATTTGAGGAAAAAATGTTTCTTCGTATTATTAGGAGAAGATGACATCTTCATGCAATAATATTAGGGATAAGTCATTACTACAAGGGTGCAATAGTTTTAGGATGGCTCACAAAATGTTGTTACTTCGAATAATTGGAATACGAGGACATACCAATAAATTCCCTATTAGTAATCATATGCATTTGCTACAACAAAAAGTAAGATGTAAAGAAAACAAAAGTATTTTTTATTATTTCCTATCATTTAGGAAAAAAAATTATCCAAAAGGTTTGAAAATGGTAATTCATATTATTGTTTGCAATTATAATAGATGTAATAATAAAAACGTAACATGTGTAAGAACCTAGTACAAATGCATTGTTGTCTAAGTACATATAGTCATCACATATTACATATTTCCATCTGCTTTTTCATTAATTCATACTTGAATTAGTATTATGATTTAATAAAGGATATTTTCAAATTTACTTGAACGAACATTTAGTGTGAACTTTTTGTTTTTCTTTGGACATCACTTCTTTAATGCTATTAAAATCATAGTGATAAATAGTTTTAGCATGCAATGTCTATAGTTTTCTTAGGTTACCCGTGAATTATTTTATAACTGTGGCTACCCTAGAGGAAGCCAAGATAGCCTTCTAAGTATGTCTTTGAATGATTCTCTAATTTATTTGAGTTTTATCTACACCCAATTAAAGGTCTTTTCAACACGAGGCCTTTTTGGCTTATGTAGATTTCTAACCTGAACAATCCTCAAGTTGGCTTCCTCGTTAGAAGTATACAATGAAATGAAACTTAACGCTGATGTATTTGATATATTTAAGAGTGTTCTTCTGAGTATGATTAAGAAATTTGACTTGATTTTTCTCAACAATAGCAGGAACCTGCAATAGTATAACTACTCAAACTTGGTTTACTCCTACATTTTGTCAGGGTTTTGTCGAGTTCAGGTTGTAGTTGTAATTCTTCATTTCCTCAATGTTGGAAGGTATAATGTCTGCCATACATATCTACGGTTTAATGCAGTAATGTCATATCATATTGATTTGAGTTCCATTCACAGTTTATTATACATTTCTATTCCCTAGGTCTCATGTGGTGTCATCATGTCTAAAATATGGAATTCGTATATTTGTTTTCTTCTATTCAATCATTACCATATTCATGCAATTTTGTTGAAAGTCTTCGGTTCAATCCTGGGTGGCACTAAAGTTGAAGTTTGTTAAGCATTTACTGGAGTTAGTTCGTATTTATAATTGTGTATAATCTAACGGGCTTGAATTTATTACTTCTAATTTCCCTTTTAATTTATGGTATCTATCTCTCTCCCATATTTTTATTTACTCAACAAAGACTACCATCACCTACAACCCTTGTTAATAATATGTTGTACCAACAACAATATGGAGAAATCAATACACTTTTATTTGTTCCGATTGAATTCAAATAAATAAGAAATATTTCACAAATTTATACTATATTTTTGATATTGAATTTATTTGTTTTTAATATAGGTTGGATAAGTATATTAGCATTATCTTTATGCTAACAAAGTATTACAACCAATTTGTAATGTTGAAAAAAAAAAGTAACAATATATATATTTTTAATTTGTTTTTATTAAAAAATAACTTTTATTTTAAATTAATTTATCATTATTATTATAATTATTAAGAAAGAAAAGGGACCTCAAATTAAAAAATTCGATGGAGTTTAAAGAGTATCATGTCATTTCTATTGTTGAAGTTGTTTGCTCAATAATTAATTTAATTGTCAAATATTGTGTTGGAACATGGAATCAATTTAAAAGATATTATGCTCTTTCTAGATACCTTCTTTATATTTAAGAACCCATTTAGGATGTATTTGTACTCCCTTTTCATTTTATATTTACGTTGGGTAGTTCTTTATGAGTAAAGTTGTGAAAAATAATTTTTAATTTAAAAGATTCAAAAGGGATATTATTTTTGTTTGTTTGTTAGGTTGTGTGAGTCTTAAGATAATTGCACGCTTAATTTTTGGCTTGTGAAACCACGATCTAGGGTATATAATCCATCAAAATTACCCAGGGATCGCGTTTGATTTGGGCCACACAAACCCTTAACATGTTTAGATTTTTTCCCATGAAATTTTGAACCGGTAACCTTCACATCATAAAATACTTGAATAGTACACTTTGTCAGCATCTATTCTACACCCCATGGGCATTCAAGAAAAATAGTATAATATCTTAATTAGTTTTATTTATAAAAATGTTTCTTACTTAAACATATGATTCAGTTCAAGTGATAAATAGGACTCTTTTGCTCCACTCAATTTTCCTTTTGATTTGAAGGATGTATTGACCTTCGAATTTGATTTTAAAGGTGTATTGACCTTTAACTTTTTTGGGGATGGATTTGTATTTTTTCCCCTTACATAAATTTTAAAAAATATTAATTAGAAAATAGTTTATTTAAATTTTTGTTATATATCTATCTATATATATATATATATATATATATATATATATATATATATATATAATTTTTGTTATATCTCTCTCTCTCTCTCTCTATATATATATATATCTATATATATATAGATATAGATATATATATGGTAAAAGTTGTTGTAATTTATTTGATAATTGCTAGTTTACAATGGGCAATAAGGAAAGCAATCATTTGTTACTATCTATAAATGTGGAACAATTGAATATCATTATTAAAAAAAAAAAATATTTGAAATAACATACCAATGGTTTATAAGGGGGGCATATTTTCACTCTTGTCGAATATCTTTGAGTCTTATCCATATTACCCATTCCCACATAGGGATAACTAGAGGAGGTTTTTACTTTGATGATACACATTATAGACATGATCCCAATGATTTTGATCAACATTGACCACATTTATAGCCCACAAATGCCTCATATATCATGCCCACCTCACTTATTTGATGATTATGGTGACCCAACACACATGAGGTACCTTAGCCTTTGTTTCATACGAAGTGTTGAAGTTTATGTATTTGACAAGTAAGCAAGGATTACGGGTTGAAATCAAATAATGAATCATGATGTTTGACAATTATGCTCTTTGGATCATTTATTTTAGTAAAGTGTTTCCACTCTTAGGGAAAAGGGTACCACCAGGGTACCTTAGTAACGAGAACATGTCCATATCCTTTCCATACTTAACACATTTCATTATATCCCGTTCCATTGTCACTTCTTCGTATTGGTTGGTACATGCATCTAAAAAATGTTCACATCTCATAATCCTAGGGGAGGAAGGGGTTAGGATGCTCAATGTTGATTTAGTTGTATAAAAAAAGAGAAATAACAACGATATAAATTTCAACATGCAAAAGAAAAATGAAAGGGACAAATAATGATAAGTCAAAATCCAAAGAATATTGAGTTGTACCCACTCGCCATGAGGTTATCACCCAATACTAAGCAGTATCCACTCGCTATGAGGCTTTCACCCTAAGTCCTAATGCAATTGATGCACAAGTAAAAAAAAGACTTAATTTAATAATCCAACCCCTATGTAATGAAATTCATATACATCAAAAGGGGCTTGTAAAGCAAAACAAAGAATAGAAGAAAAAGACAAGAAAGGGGTCGAAAGGCATAATTCTAAGGAAAGGGTAACTCAATGCATTAAGTACTTCCTCTAAAAAGGTGCCCATGGACATGATCATTACACAGGGCCTTGCATGTAAAATACACCATTCCCGTGAAGTAAACCCCAATCCATATAATAATCATTTACACTTACACTTTGATTGGTTTCTTAGGAAATACTCTAATTCTTGGGTACTGGCACACCTAATAGAGTTATATGATAATCCTCTCATACCTACACTTAGGAAATTACATGAAATCATGAACTAATTGAAGTCGAAAAAGATAATGTCATCTACTTAATGAATTTTACTTTAAACATGATTCACTTTTTTTGTTACAATGGTTCTTGTATACATGTTGGTTGGTCTCACTTTTCCCTACTTGTTGATGATGGAATAAACATGGCCATTTGGAGGACATTGATGATATTATTCCATACTTCATTGAGGAAATTGATTTCCTTTGGAGGGTATCGGGGCTTGAGATGACATGACGACTTGTTGAGATGCCCTACCTTTCATGATAGATTTTGAGCTTCTCATGATAAAGTAACACTTGTTGATGATAATATACCTCTTTAGAGAGGTCATGAAGCCATTTTAGTTGATGACATCATGCACTTGCTTGAGGATGTTGCATGTATAAGACACGAATTTCAAGTGAGATATTTCACCTTTTGGTGAAGGGACATGGCATTTGGAGCATTATTACTATATTTTGGAGACATCACCATTTGCTCACTTTCCTCACATGTATGATGTTTATGGAGATTTTATTGAGGTAGACTTGATGGTTGAAGATTATTTTTCATTGTAGAATCCTTTTTAGGGCCTGATCTAGACCTATACACCTTGTATCATGGATTTTTATGTGTTTTTAAGTATTTTAGTGGATATTAGCTCATGTGGAGGAATAATGCATAATTTACTTATCTAAATCGAGGAAGTTCTCTCATCATTTGGATCATTTCCACTTGTGGAGTTATACTATTACTTTTATACTTCTCTTATTATGGAAAAGGCTATGGAAGCATGACTAGAGAGATTTCTAGTGGAGACAAATTTACTGGATGATCTTGCATTGTTTGTGGATTTTCTTGGCTACGGTTTGATGAAGGATCTTGATTTTTAGAGTAAGTGGACTCTCTAAAATTGTTGATTTTGTTTATGGATGATTTAAGTGTATTTGTATATTTCTAGAGGAGATAGTGTATTCATTTGGTTTATTTTGAGAAAATTCCTTCTTTAAGACCATATGAATCTTTCTAGTGGAAAAAAGTTCACTTGAATTTCTTGTATTTTATAATTTACTAGATAGATATTTTAGGGTTATTAGTGGACAACTCTAGATACCATCATATGTACTCTTATTATTTCCCAAGGGAATCCTTAAAACTAAGCAGGAACTAGTTTTTATCCTAATAATCAAACATAAAAACCAAAATATAACTATTTATTTATGTTTTAGAGTTAGATTAGGATTTATAACAACAAAATGCTCATTTTTGGCCATAAAATAGCTAGGTGTCTAGGGTCAATGAGCATTTGTATGGTTAAAAATAAAAATTTTCCATCATATATTGCACTTTTCATTTATTTTAAAACCTTCTTAGGATTTTACATTTTGAATTTTAGGGCTATTATGTGCCATTCTAATTTCAGAAATTGTATGCTAATTAAACCCTAGTTTAATTCTTGTTTTCAATCCTAATTTCCATTGGTATTGAACTTGTTTCAAGTGATTGATTGATTTATTGTTGTAATAGATTGTTGTGTTTATGAAATATTTTATCTTAATACAATTTTTTCAATAACCATATATTTATCTTTATTTATAGTGTCTAGGGTCCCCTCTTTGACTTATGTCAACTTGAGAAACACCATAAATTGCCTCAATGAAATTGGAGCTATGCAACTACAGTTTCAAGATAATGCCAACATGGCATCAACATAGGTTCATGACTATGGTTTTGGAGGTGTTGACGTGTGAATGTGCTTGGGATTTAGAAGATCTAGGTTTGTAGGCTTCACATGTTCCCCTTTCACTGACTCCTAGTGTGAGCCCCTACACACATTTATATTTGACAATACATCATAATCATGCAATATAATTTGATTGATTATGAAGATGAACTCATTCCTCAACAAATATATTCCCATTTGACAAGGAATTTATTTCTCCTTGTGATTTTTAATCCATGTATGGGGATCATATTTTTTTGGGAATACAAATGTCAACCAAATGCATGGTTGATTCCAAAAGATATGAGAAGTGTCGATTGGGATCACACAATTTTTTTTGGAATTCTATCATCTCCACTCCCTCCTCCAGAGCTACATACATAACCCTTCGCCTCCTTTATTCCTTCTACTCCCCCCATAGTTTTCACTCATTCATCTTAGGTCATTGATGAGGGTTTACTAGCTGATAAATTTATTTTCGCTAGTGTGATGAAGGTGAGACATGTACATAAAAGAAGGGACATGGTCATGATGGTTGTGGTGGGGAGATATCTAGTTAAATGAGATACCTAATTTCTCCAATATGGAAGTTATTAGTAGGTTCTACAGAAAATATTTGAGGCGTGTCATGTTAATGTCCTAATTGGAACTTAATTGGGTTGTGGTTATTGGGTATTTCCTGATACATTTACTTCTAGCTCATGAATGAAAAATGTTTCATTTATCATCGAAAAATAATGAAGAGGAAGTCTTTATCCTTCCTGGTCCTAGGCTCCCTCCTTCTAAAGAAGTGTGACTTGTATTTCAATCCCTATAATGCGGTCCTCTCAATTTCTCAAATTTGGGTCATTATTTTAGGGATTTCAATCTAATTTTGGAATAAAGTATTTGTGGAGAAGATTGGTGATATTTTGGGCCACTTTATTAGGGTTGGGAAGGGATGGGAATCGAAGTGTAATCGACATTATTTATGGTTTCTCATGGAGTTGGACATATCTAAGGGTATTTTAAACCATTTTGAAATTTGAAATGGAAGCCTTCCTTGGATTCATAGGCTATAATATCGAAAAGTCTTGTTTATATGTTTTGGTTGCATGGTGTTGGGCACATTCAAGACTACTGTAACTTTTTCTAATCCATCTTGGCTCCATTCAAAATGTGTCGGCCACCTAAAGTTAGAAGAGGCCAGGGAAAGGAAAATGTATCTATAGGTGAAAGGTTTTTCAAGAATTTCAAAATATGTTATGCAAGGGTGTAGGCCACTATGTATTTCCTGTGTTGGGACATAGATAATACCATTCAATTTACCCTCAATCCCTCCTTCTGGTAATTTAATTCCTCTCCACTCGATTCTTCTGTTATTTTGGGTGATTTCACTGCTACAATTTCCCCCATTATTTGTATGCATGTTGCTTCACCTCCTATTAAGGAGGCCCCTCTTCCTCCTGCCCCCAACCTTCCTTCAAAATTCCCTTTCACTAGACTTCAAAATTACCACAAATATACTTCTAATATTGTGCATTCATCCTCAGCCATGAGGGGTCCCATCTAGCTAGGATGCCCCTCCTCCTTTAGAGTTCGAACAAAGTGAACAAATCCTACCCAAATCTAACTATGTCTATGATAAAAGTATATGAGGAAGGCTCTGTTGAAAATAGAAACAAGAAATGTTAAAAATCACATCTATAAATTCCAATTTAATTTGTCCTTAAATTAAATCGAAATTCTATTCTCATAGCAACTTGTAATAGTTAATTAAGTTTAATTGACTTAATTGACTTAGGAAATTCAAGTTGGAAGTCTATATAGAGTCATGTAGAGTGATCCCTAAATTTTAGGGGCCCAGGTTGAGTTCTTTTGAGTTGTAATTAGATAACTTAGTCTAACTGAGTTATAGTTAGTTAAAATAGTTCTAACTATTGGAGGAACTAGTAGATGTCTAGTAGTGGAGTAGTGCACCGGTACTTCACCAATACCACACTAGTTAACTGAAGATCCACTCACAAATAACTCATGCATGTCAGTTTAGAGGAAGACCCAGTTGAGATTAGAGTCCAGGGACAATGTATTATTAGTTATATAATTTTCCGAGTTGTACAAATGGTGCATGCAATCAATTAAGTACCTATGTTTGGATTGCGCAGTTATGCAGAGGGAATTTCCACATTAAATAGAGGCTAATTACATTAGGGATTATGCAAGAAAGTAGGGGCTTGAAAGGCTAGTAAATTGGCTAAGTGTTGGTCAGAGTCAGCTTACGAAGAAGGGAGATAGATTGTACTTGTGCAGGAATTGTTCAGGTTGAACAAGAATTGTATTTTATTCTCAGATATTCTGGTTAATGCAATATATATAGTCGAGTTTTTTAGCAGTTTATTTCCCCAGAGAAATATTGTGTTATGTGCGATTGATATTCTTCATTTTTTCTTATTGTTTTCATTAATCAATTTTGGTTTCCACTGAAGAGTACAATAGATTATTGTCTTATGTTTTAGCATATCACATAAGATGTTGAATCTACAATAAAAATCTACATGGTATCGAAGCTGAAGATAAATTAGAATACTAGAATTCGAGTTTGGTGTGCAGGTGAAATCGAATTTGCAAGTTCATACTTCAGAGTCAGCAATATGTCATTCTACAACCCGAGACTTGACTATGCCTTGGAGAGCATCTCAAATTACATAGCTTGGAAAGAAAATGTGGAGGAAGCATTGGAAGACAATGGCCTCAAAGAATTCATATATTATGACATTCCTAAGCCTCCAACATCGGATGCTAAAGATTTGGCTGAATGGAGAAAGTGTGTGGCAAAAAAAAGAAGAATTATCCTGGAAAGAGTTCGAGACCACATTGTCTCGAGTCTCCATGATAAGGGTACTCCATACTCAATGTGGAAAAACTCAGAAAGATCAAGATGGAGAAGGGCAACTCAATTATGAATTACTTGACCAAGTTCACCCATTGTTGGGATGAGCTTGGAAGTGTCAGGATTACTGTTTCCGAAGACAATATGGTGAGCTTAGATCTTCTAAGACTTCCCAAGAGATGGCATAGTTACTAGGACTCTATTAATGGGAGGGATAAGCTACAAAATTGGGAGCGTTTGTGGTTAGATTTGGTACAGGAAGAGATTCAACAAAACACGAGAGATGAGACCTCTTGCAATGAAGTGGAAGAGGACTTTGCATTAGTGAGCAAAGAAAAGAAATCCAAGGGAAAGAAGTCCTAAGGTGAGGCAGGCGACAAGAAGAAGGACTTGTTGAAAGTAAAGTGTTTTCACTGTCACGAGTACAGGCACTATGCAATGAATTTCCCACAGAAGAAAGAAAGCAAGAAGAAGCCAAGAATATCAACAACAGGTGAAGCTCTAGCTTCACAATTCGAACTTGATTTCACTCTCATTGCATGCATGGATAGCACTGTAATGGGAAGCGTGTGGTATCTTGACAACAATGCCTTGTTCCATGTGGCGGGAATAGAGATCTCTTCAGTGCCTTTGAGGAGAAAGACCTCAAGCAAAACATAGAGTTTGGAGATAACGGGAGGTATAGTTCTACTGGGATCGGTACAGTTACCTTTCAGAGGGAGTTTAGCTCCGCTCTCAGAATCACATATGTGATGTATCTTCCAGGACTAAAGAAGAATATTGTTTTCGTTGCGATATTGGAAGACCGTGGTTATGATGTGATTTTTAGTAAGGAAAGGTTTTCCTTAGACACATTGCCACAGGACAGGTGAAACAAATCGGTGTGTGAGTCAAGAACCTGTATGATCTTGAGGTCGAAGATGCATGCAAAGCATTGAGGAGAAAGGAAAAGGGTAGAGACTTGGTAGTTGAGAGGGAGAATGAATTACCTCTAAACATGCAACCCCAGAAGAAGTCGCAGAAGTAGTCTAAAAAAATTGTGAAGCAACCAAAATTAGAGAAGTAGAGAGGAGAATGATTGGAGAGATCCACTCAAGCAGAGAAGAAGCAGCCTTAAAAGCAGTATTAGAAAGTTGTGGAGCAAACACAACTGGAGAATCAAAGAGGAGACCACGTGGAGGCATCCACTCAAGCAGAGACCTCCAGTAGGGGGAAATTCCGAGCCAAGTGGGCAGAGGGAGCACATGTAGCCATACCTCTAGGAGAGAGGTGGGGCGATGTGAAGTACTAGTCCCAAGGGTGCAGAAATTTGGGTAGGGTCCATTTAGAAGTTTTGTCTCATGGATCATTACCTTGCTATAGGATCCCACATTGTACAATAGGAGGATGGATCAGTGACAGTTGATGTAGTTAGATATGAGAGTGACATAGGCAGAGGCTAGCAACATTCATATACTGGGAAGCGCAGAGCAGAGTTGACAACAATGTAGATGGAATAGAGGCAGAGTCAGCAGAAGTGCAAAGTTTTCAGTCGACAGAGGCAAATCTAGTAGCGGTCAAAGACTCTGGTGACAGATGCATCATACTAATTCAATTTGGATGCTTTTTGGTTGCAGCCATTGTAGTAGCAACAAAAAAATGACAAGTGTTGCATGCAGAACATTCCAATGGTACCAGATCGAGATAGAGTTGAATTCCTTTCTTGTTGAGAGGGAGTGTTGAAAATAGCAACAAGAAATGTTAAAAATAACATCTAGAAATTCCAATTTAATTTGTCCTTGAATTAAATTCAAATTCTATTCTCATAGCAACTTGTAATAGTCACGGGGGCTTCACTCAATGAACCTTCGACATATCAAATGCGTTCATGGCATATTAAACAATACCCTAAATTTGACTACATATTGGAAAATAACTCTAAAAATAAGATTATTTAACCCCCTACCAATACTAACCCAATAAACCTTCCCAATTTAAAAAACCCCTAATTTCACTAGATATTGTAGGTATCCATTTTTTCATTAACATTTTTTATACCCCTTTATATTTTTTCATTAACTTT